>CP110207.1:2400000-4800000 GCA_026958235.1 Clonostachys rosea
ATGTGTATCCGCTGAAGTAGTATCCGATGAGCACGACAAGGTAAGTAAGAACGAGGATACTTCCCTTGAAGTAGTTGCTCTTCCCTTCGCCATAGACATAGCTGAGCAGGAAGACACACAGAATAACAGTCACCATGTCCCACTGAGGGAACAGAAGTGAGAATGTATACTGCGCCGCGTCTGCGCCTGCTGGAACGTTTGCATAAACTGCCGAGAAGAGAACCAGGCAAGGAATCTGCAAAAGGCAGACCTGGAGGGCATATGCAGAACCGATTTCCATGGACAAGGCAATGTTGCCGTTCATGGCGAATGAAATGGCATTCTACGGAGCTTAGTTAGCACAAATGGAAGGCTTCGAACAAATCGATAAAAGAAAGTGACTTACCAAAAATTCGGTCGTGTTGGGAACCAGAGCAAAGAGTGTAATACCGAGGAACTTTTGATCAATAGAGAAGCTCTCCAAAACAACATCTACAGTATCGACCAAGATCTCCGCAATGATGGCATAGAGAACGGTAGCTCCGAGAAGGATGACTGTACTCTTGGTCCGGCTCCAATTGGGTGCATCATGGCCGTGGCCACCAGCATGTGCAGTTGCGGTCTCAGCGGCTGCCAGTTCTTCCTCGTCAGGGAATGCGCCGGCTCGGGCTGCTCCCTGTTGAGGATGACTGGCAGAATGATGAGGCGCGGACGATGTTTTCCTGGGCAGGCGTTCGCGTTGAGCCATGGTAGCTGCTGTGGCGGCAATTTCGGCCACTTCACGGACGAGGAGATGATTGTCAGCCTCGCTCAAGCCAGGGACTCTGATCTTGGTCTTGCCAGTCTCGCTCCCGCTGGCCTTGGGCGGTACGACGTGAGGCGTAGTCGGTGACCCATTAGCACCGGTGGCTTGGGTGACGGTGGATGCTTGGCGAGATATTTCCTCAGAGCGTGGCTGCAGACCGGCCTGCTTCAAAGAATGACCCAGGATGCGTTTGTACAGTTGAGAGTCACGGATGTCTGCGCCCGTGCTCTCTCCCAGAGTCGCCTGCTGTGAAGATCGTGTCAAGGATGCCTGCATGTGGTCCTCGTTCCGCTTCTCATCAACCTCTGCGTTCCAGATGACGGCGGCGTGGGTTCGGAGGGTGAACCACAAGCCGATCAGATACGAGAAGAACAGCATAGCCGCAGCCATGTAGCAGTACGGCCTGACGGCCTCGAGGTAGAAGCGGTCGTTGAGCGCGGGGGCCTGAGAAAAGTAACACCGACGGCAATCACGGGAACTTCCACCCTCGCCAATAACATTGTCGTAATCCTGGCAATCGAGGCAGTTGAGTTCATGGGTTCCGTAGATTTGGTAGAATAGAGTAGGGCCAAATGCACCGACGACCGCAAACAACAGCATGGTTGACGTTACACCGGCCGATTTGGCGTTGAAGCGCTGCGTCTTCCGCTTGAGCGCACCAAAGCACATGGAGATTCCGGGCAGGAACAAGATACCAGCAAAAATGCTGCCAACGATACTTCCTTCAACAAGCGGTCCCTTACCTTGGTTGAGGGCTACGCAGTAAAGGAACACTTCAACGACTGTCGCGAACAACGCATTGATGGCAGCACCAAGTCCCATAGAAGACTGTGCTGAGATGGAAGCGACGGCCTGACCGATGAAATAGGCCAATGGAATAATGGATAATAGACCGGCAGTGAAGAGGAAGGCGGGGGAGGTGATAAAGGTGTCAATATGCAAAACACCTTCCAGGACAAGCCAGTCGAAGATGACAAAGCAAACCACCGCCATGAGATTGATGAGGAAGATGTTGGTACCGTCGATAGTGTACTTCCAATACTTGGAGCCTACAGCGCGATAGGTGCACAGCAGAATGGACGAGTCTGGTGCGTCGAGCCGTGTGTAGTTGATATCAGGTTCAAAGGTCAGGGCGAGCGGGTGGCGTCTCAAGTGGCTGAAGAGAAGCACGGTGACCTTGCCCATGGGGATCCAGAAGACGAGGAACCAGCAGATGCCGGATACTAGCAGCAAAGAGGGCGAGATGAGGCAGTAGAAGAAAACGAAGAAGATGACACGACCAATGTTCCACTCGCCACGGCCAAACAGTCGTCTCTTCGATCTCAGCGGTATCTCGGAGGAATCACCAGAATCGCCAGACTCGCCTCGTCGACGACGGCCCAGTAAACTCTGCGTCTCGCTGGCTTCTGAGTCGATGCTTCGCCTGGACCGACCGACGATCGACCTGTTTCTGTCAGGACCAAAAAAGAGACGACCGTACTCGAGATCTCCCTGCTGCCACTGCTCGTATTCCGAGATGGAGCGGCCTTCGTTCTGGTCCTCATGTATGTAGGCCTCGTCTCTCTCCAACCGGACAAACTTGCCGAATGGATAGAAGAGGTATCCCGCCAGTCCCCAGAGTACCCTGCCATACTCTCTTCCACTAGGAGCCGCGGACACAAGCAGACATATTATAGCGCCCAGCGCAGCAAACGATGCTAGCCACCAACCAAATACCAAGGTCCACACGAGGTTGAAGAGTAGCAGCCAATTGCTAACGTGACCTCCAGGCGAGGAATGGATATCGGCCTGAGCCGACTTTTGAATGGAACGATCCTTCTTGTACAGAGCAGGCTTCCAGACCCTGATACCGAAGGGATGGGTCTGATTGATGGCCTGCTGACGGTCCTTTAGCGTGAAGCTCTCAGCCTCGCTTATGTCGCTATCCGAGTCACAGTCCAAGTGTTCTTCGAGAGGTAACTCTTCCTCGTCCTCATCACCAGCATCTTCGGGTGTGACTTCAGAATGCTGCGAAGCGACCTCCTCGTTGTCTTCAGCGAGGTCTGAATAGGACTGGGTTCGGTTGAGAGCCCCCGTTGCCTGGGACCGCCGTCGGGTGCCGTAGGATTGCGTGACCTCTCGCTGAAGCACGGCGGCGTCTGCCTCGACCTCGGAGGGCTCGTCGTCAACGGAGAAGACCTCGCCCCGGTGGGGGGTCGTGGACGACATCTTGCGACTCAGAACTGGCTTGCGTAGGCGGGTGTAGGACTTGCTTCGATGGGGGTTTCGTTGAGGAGATTGGGTGGACGGACCTCGTGATCGAGCTCGGTCCTGGACAATGTCGGCAGGTGTCGCAGGCCCAGTGGAGGCGCCGCCGCTGCGCTGGATCGAACCTAAAACCGAGTTAGCAATTGGAGGCTTGGGGAAGATGCTTGAGGCCAGCAAGCCCGTCGGGCAGCTGCATGGAGGAGCATACCATATCCCTCGGGCCGGCGACGAATGGTGTCTGTTGACTGGAAGCTCTCGGACAGCCCGTTATCATCGTCAGCCGCAGCTGCAGAGGAGGAAGCCCTGGCCAGTGGCGTGCGGCTATCCGTAGGAGATGCAGAGTCTCCAGAGGTCTGATGGAGCCTGGACGAGCCCTGTCGCTCTGAGGGGTCCATGGTGATAAAACGTGCTGCTTCGTCACTCCAGGTGCTTACATAGCAGAAGACTTCTCTTCAGGTGTTGGAGGACGCGGTCGCTGTTGATTAGGCGATAGGACCCGTGCCGTGTGGCGCTGACGCAGGAAATGGCAGGGGTGTGCGGTGGGTGTGGATTGGGATTGGGCCTCGTCGCTTCCCTGCAAGCACGGATAGCAAAAGAGAACGAGACAACGACGCCACCAGGGAGATGGCGAGCTGACAGCGAGACAGCGTTCACGACGGGTGCAGCTGAACAATAGTTGCTGTGCTGGACAAAGACCGGCCGCTTGATCTGATGTCAGATCCGGGGAGCGCGTGGCCTAGGGGAAGGGAAGCGCAGGTTGAGACAGCAGCGAGGAGGAGGAATGTAGGAATAATAATGGATAGGTCGATGATTACAAAAGTCCACGGGCGACAGAGAGCGCCCTCGTCAAATTGGATCAACGCCCATGCACGTACGTCAAGCTACATGAAGTGCTACAATGCTACCCAATGGCTGCCCACGCACTGCTGATTAGCTCCCACTGGCACCCGTGCGAAAAAGCGTAATGAGATTGAAGTACTCGGTCCTTGGCTGATGCCGGCAACTCCGCCTTTGCTCAGCGCCTTCTTCTTCATGTCCTCACCTGCGCAGGTAGTGATCAATGGTTCTTATCGTGTCCCAGGCAGCACGTGGCCAATCAGGCCATCTTACCAAGCAAGTTGCTGCTGCTGGGCGAGTGTCGTGATCCCCCGGGGCCGTGTCTAGCGGGGATGCCCCACGCTAGGTCAGTGGCTCTCTGCATGATGAACACCGTGATTACGCCTGGAGTCGTGCAGCTTCAGAAAGTGCCCGCCGCTAATTGAGGGTCGAGTGGGCACCAATCCGCACCCTCCATCACCACCCATGCCCTTGTCCCGCCCATGTGCCCTCATCGCTCGCCGTGGCCGATAACACATCTCGCCTTGCCGCGTTACCCTGACCATGAGCTCGACTAGGTGTCAAGCAATGGTATCATCGGCAAGGGTTTGTTCCATCTTTGTGCCGTGTTTCTCTTGCTGTGGGATTGTATGCACCCCACAAGTATCAAGAGACCTGGGGCCGGCATCAGCTTGGAACTGTCTCTCCTTGGCTGCTGCATGTCGTTCATGTCTGAGGCATAGGTTTCTCAGCTATACGCACCATGACTCTTGCATTGTTCTTCTCTCTTGGCAGATATCATAGTACGTCTACTGCTGACGATGCCGTGCGAGGGTCGGGTCGTGTTCTTTTGTCATCCCCCATGATCGATCTCGTCATTTGACTGCCGTATGTGCACTCACATGACCAGGCTCCATGTGATCCTATTCGATGAATCAGCCGGGACTTAAAGAAAGAAAGATACAGCCAGTTTTCGCCGCTCTCTTTTCTCTTTTCTTCTCCGATGCCGATCATGGGCGAGTGATCGTTATAGGTTGGGGTTTCTTCTGAATGATGTTAACACAGACCGGGCTGTTATCGATACTCGCTATCGATAAGCCCACCTCATCTCATCCTACGCTGTCAACACCACGCCACTTGTTGTTAGCACCAGCAGCTGAACAGAGTGGCGGTATGAAACTCATTCTCAGATGAAATGGCGGGGTTGGCGGCCACTGCATCCTCGGCTGCTGAGCTAACGACCCCTATACCTTCCAATCCTAAGCCGTCGAGCCACCTCGCGTCCCTTCAAAGGTCAGGGCGGGGGATCTCCACGGGCCTCAGTCGACACGACCGGGTGGCAGCACTTGCCTACGAGGACCCCTTCCTAACGCGAACATCTCCTCCTCCATCCTTCTGAAGCACCCTGGTGTTTCGGTGAACTAGAGAGCATCGAATTCCCGTCCCGCCGTCGCGTATCTGCTTTAGTTTTCGTAAACCCGTAGCACCCTCGTCTGACCACTCCAAACATCATACGATCCGCCAGGGGTCGTATGATAAATCTCTTCATCCCCTCAAACTCCACCATTCGCTGCATCCCATTGCCTAGATATATCGAATATCCGCCTCCCACCCGTATCCGCTTCCCGCTGATTGATAATAAACCCCTTCCCCGATCCATCCTGCAAATGCTTCCCAGACCTCTCGCCCGTCTGGTCCTCACCCTGCTCATAGCCATATCCGCGATTGGCATTGGCATGCTCTGCAACCGTCTGCTGTTCAGCCGCTCTGTGTTGTTTTCTCCGCCATTCAATAAATCCTTCTGGACGTCGTCGTCCACCATGTCCGCGCAGCCCGTCATAGTAGTCGGCTCTGGCCTCGCCGGCCTGTCCGCCGCCCACGAGGCCCTCAAGGCCGGCGCCTCGGTGCGGATGTTTGAGCGCGGGGCCAAGACCGGCGGCAACAGCATCAAGGCGTCCTCCGGCATCAACGGCGCCAACTCGAGGTACCAAAAGGCAAAGGGCATCGACAAGGACGAGCTCTTCTACGGGGACACGGTCAGGTCCGCCGGCAAGCTCTTCAAGGAGACGAGCCACAAGGGTCTCGACCGCGAGGCTCTCGTCCAGAAGCTCACCAAGGAGTCCGCGAGCGCCGTGGAGTGGCTCGCCGATGAGTTCGGTGTCGATCTGAGCAAGGTGGCTCCTCTGGGGGGCCACTCCATTGCCAGGACACACCGTGGAGCGGGCAAATCACCCCCGGGGTTTGCCATTGTCAGCACTCTTACCAAGAAGCTAGAGGAGAACCCCAAGTTTGAGCTGAGCACCTCCTCAGAGGTGACGGCTCTGGACGTGACGGACGGAAAGGTGATTGGAGTCACCGTTAAGAAGGAGGACACCGAGGAGACAGTCAAGGGGTCGGTCGTCTTCGCTGCGGGAGGATTCGCAGGGGACGCCAAGGGCCTGCTCGCCAAGTACAGACCCGATCTGGAAGGATTTCCATCTACAAACGACGCTCGCCCGGCAGCGCATCCCGTCCTGTCCGCCGCTGGGGCCGAGGCGATCGACATGGAGAGCGTGCAGATTCACCCTACTGGATTCGTGGACCTCAAGGAGCCATACGCGCCGAACAAGTTCCTCGCCGCGGAGGTCCTGCGAGGCGAGGGCGGCATCCTCCTCAGCAGCAGCGGAGAGAGATTCATCAACGAGCTCGAGAAGCGGGATGTTGTCAGTAACGGCATCATGAAGCTGCCCAGCGACTCAACGGAGGAGGGTAAGCTCTGGAAGGTGACGCTCCTCCTCGACCCCGGCGCCTGCGAGGCCACGACCATGCACATCGGCTTCTACATCTTCAAGGGCTTGGTGGAGAAGAAGAAGGTCAAGGACCTGAGCCCGGAGATCATCAAGGCGGTCGACAAGTACTCCGAGGCCGTCGCCTCGGGTGCGGCCGACGAGTTTGGCCGGCCCTCGTACGGGCACTGGAGGCTGAAGGCCGGGGAGGAGAACCGCGAGGAGGAGGTCTGCGTGGGAGTCATCACGCCGGTCGTGCACTTCACCATGGGAGGATTCGCCATCAACACCGATGCCCAGGTCCTGAAGAAGGGGGCCGACGGCGAGGCGCTCACGGCCATCCCCGGGCTATGGGCGGCAGGAGAGATCACAGGTGGAATCCACGGCGACAACCGCCTGGGAGGTTCTTCATTGTTGGAGTGTGTTGTCTACGGACGTGAGGCTGGTCGCCAGGCCGCAAAGGCGGCATCTATTGTATGATTTGGATTGGCATAAAATAGGCATTAAGGATGTATATTGAATTGATATTATGATTTCCCCACCATTAGCAGATCCCAAGCAAGATCGTAAGCTTTCATTTCAAGCATGATTCAAACTTAGCATTGTGCATGGATAGGAGCAGGCTGTCCCATCGATCGGAGTACGTCAGATGAGCGATGCGCCCCGTTTGATGGGCGCTTCAGAAGCCAAATCGACACGACGATTTAAGCATAATGATGCGAGACGGAGCTGCGTGACCCATTATGCACCACCTCGTCCAGCATAGGAAGTGGTTCAAGCAAGCTGCCACACAGCGTTTCAATGCCCTCTCATCGTATGCATGATGCCCCCTCATCTGGGCGAACAAGTGAAACAGAGCCGGGTGTCAGCTGACCAAATCCCCGGACTGCACAAAGGCTTATTCCGTCTGTTCTTGGGACAAGAACGGTGAGCAAATCAGGCCCTTGGCGCCCCATCCTTGTCAGATCACGACCTGCTGCGACTATTGGCGGCTGAGAGGCGGGACAGTAATGTGCTTCACAAGAGGAGCACTAGGGCATCAATCACATGCTTCAACCCCGCCTTGGCCATGTAGATGCGTTGGTCGATGCGCGGCCTGAGCGAGGGCGGTGCTGCATTCATCCAAGCCTCCCTTCACGTCAATGGCTATTAGGCGGGGGAAGCGGATAGATTTGGGGATGGATTTGGGGCCCCGAACTCATCAGGCCGGGGGGTTAAAATTAAGCTTGCGAACTGTTGGCCAAGTGTAACCCGGCCAGGCAAGATAAGCAGCCAGCGTTCCTGTTGCCACTCAACTGGCATCGATTAACGTGTTGGTGCTGTCGCCTCTTTCCCCACCCATCTCGATATGCTCCCAGCACCCTGCATGTAGCAGCACCCTCCCAGTCGACCCTGGTTGCCTGGCCTCATCGAGACAGCTACAAGCGAAATTTCTTTCTCCTCTTGCAAGCATGTGCTCAATTAATCATGGGACTTCGGTCTGCGTGGCTGGATGGCGAAGTTCCCGGCTTTGCCATTGGTGAGGCCTCCGCTTGGCAGGATTCCACCGACTCCAGCTTCTCTTGGCCGGCCGTGGCTTGTAAACTCTGATCCTTGGGTCGACGGGGGTCCCGCTCCTCTGTCTTGATAGTGTAAGCCGGGGTCTGGAGGAGGGGATTTAAATAGTAGATGGACCTGTCCTCCCGCTCGACCCCATCTCCCTTTGGCTATTCTTGTAGCCCTGCTTGATCAAGTCGACCTTGGGACGGTGAACTGACTTGTCCCCTGCCTGTGTAGTAGACTCTCCAAATAGCCCCGAGTCACTCGAGATCCCCAATCATGGCTTGGGTCGATGCCGTCGACGGCGCTGCCTCTTGGCTGGCCGCCAGAGCCACCAACGGCACTGTGACTTCGCAGGCCGGTATCTTTGAGGGACTCAATCCGAGTAAATGGAATTCCGCGGACCCAATCATCCTCTTCATCATCCAGGCGACCATCGTTGTCTCTCTCACCAGAGCGCTGTACTGGCCACTGTCGAAGATCCGGGAGCCCAAGGTTATTGCTGAAGTCATCACCGTAGGTCCCTCCACATCATTGATTGGCTGTCCCATCACCTCTCAAATCCAACCACGCAGCCGTAAGCTAATGAGACTAATCGTAGGGCGTAATTCTTGGCCCGTCCATCATGGGCCGTATCCCTGGCTTCACCGATGCCATTTTCCCCAAGGAGTCGATGCCATCCTTCAAACTGGCTGCCAACCTTGGTCTGGTTCTCTTCCTGTTCCTGGTCGGACTCGAAATCAACCTGAATTACCTCCTGAGCAACTGGCGCATTGCCATCAGCGTGGCTGCCCTTGACATGACCATCCCGTTCGGGCTGGGTGTGGCCGTCGCCTGGGGTCTATACAACCAGTTCGGCTCCGAGCCTGGCATCAAGGAGGTGTCTTTTGGAGTATATGCTCTGTTCATCGGTGTTGCCATGGCCATCACCGCCTTCCCCGTGCTCTGCCGTATCTTGACCTCCCTGAAGTTGCTGAATACCAATGTTGGTGTCATTACTTTGTCGTCGGGTATCGCCAATGACGTGGTTGGCTGGGTTCTTCTGGCCCTGTGCGTTACCCTCGTCAACTCTGGCGCGGGAGTCACCTCGGTCTACGTCCTTCTCACTGCCATCGGCTGGGCCTTATTCTTGGCCTATGCCGTGCGACCGGCCTTCATGTGGACCCTGCGCCGGACACAGAGTCTCGAGAAGGGACCTTCTGAGGGTATCGTGGCCCTGACCATCCTGATCGTGCTTGCGTCAGCTTTCTTCACTAGCGTTATTGGTGTTCACTCTATTTTCGGTGCTTTCATGGTTGGACTCATGTGCCCTCACGAGGGTGGCTTTGCCATCAAGCTGACTGAGAAGATTGAGGATCTGATCTCGGCGCTTCTTGTGCCTCTCTTCTTCGCCAACGCCGGCCTCAGCACCAATCTTTCCCTCCTGGACAACGGTGTTACCTGGGGCTATGTGGTTGCCATCATTGTCGTTGCTTTCTTGAGTAAGATTGCTGGCGGGACCATTGGTGCACGCATGAACGGTCTGGTCTGGAGGGAATCATTCACAATCGGCACTCTCATGTCCTGTAAGGGTCTCGTGGAGCTCATCGTCCTCAACATTGGACTGGAGGCCAAGATCCTGAGCACGCGAACATTCACCATGTTTGTCGTCATGGCCCTCATCACCACCTTTGCTACGGCTCCTGCTGTCAGCTTCCTGTACCCCCCAGCTTACCAGCGCAAGTTGCAGCTGTGGAAGCAGGGCAGAATCAACTGGGATGGCACTCCCATCCACCACGACGGAGACGACTCTGATTCGGATCAGAAGGAAGCCACCCAGAGGATGTTCGTCTGGCTTCGTACGGATGGCCTCTCCAGCCTGCTCTCCGTCCTCGGCCTTTTCACAAACGGCCAGCGAGATGGTCAGTCTCCACAGCTCTCCTCGAACGAGGACCACCCCGAAAAGGAACCCGCCACGGGCTCCCGCTCGCCTCGGGATCTTCTGCGTATCCACGGACATCGTCTGGTTGAGCTGAGCGAGAGAAACTCATCAGTGATGAAGGTGACCGAGATTGAGGAATATGCCAGCAACGACCCCATCATTAGAGCGTTTGGTACTTGCGCCAACAGCACTACTCGAGATGTCGTAGTCTCGGGTCAGCTCGCTGTCGTTCCTCAGCATTCTTTCGCCGAGACTCTAGTTTCCGAAGCTTCAAATAACAAGAGCGACTTGATTGTCCTTCCCTGGAGCGAGACCGGAACCGCCTCTGAGCTGCAATCCTTCTTCAGCGCGGCTCCCCGTGGCGATCTCTTAACAAATAGTGAATTCTCCTCGTTGGTTGGCAAGATTCTTGATGATGCCCGACCCCAGTCTGCTGTCGCTACTTTCATCGACAGCCACCTGCTGCACCAAAGCGAGGTTGCCCCGGCTGGCCTGAAGAGAACGAGGACTGGCCTGTCCATCACTGCCGCCTCTGAGGCTGAAGACTCCACCGCTGTCAAGTTCTACTCAGCTGACGCAACTGCCCAGAAGCACATATATGTTCTGTATGCCGGTGGCGTGGACGACATCTACGCTGTCCGCCTTGGTATCCAGCTCGCCCAAAACGACATAGTCAAGGTCACCATCGTCGATGCGTCGTCAAGCGACTCACCCGGCTACGCGAGGTTCGGAACGATCAAGGACAGCCTAGACGCGAACCTCGCCGACCGCGTCCGTTTCGTGGACATGGCCACTGCCCACGGCGGCAACGTCGGGCTGCTGGCTACCGGCCTGCTTGCCTCGCGAGCCGACACGACCAGAGATACCATCCTGATCCTGGGACGCGCCGAGGGAGCCGCCTCGGAGCCTGTGGGCGCTGGGAGCGACGACCCGCGCAAGGTGCTTGGGTCGATCGCGGCGGCCGTGATCACCGAGATGAAGAAGACCAAGGTTGCAAACACCAGTTTGATGGTCGTCCAGGCCAGGCACACGCCTGAGAGTGAGGCGGCACTGAGGAAGCTGAGCATCGTCAGCCATAACTAAGATATGAGCCGGCGCCTGTTTTGGAGTTGCGATACATGACTTGCACAGATTTGGTCTTTCTTTGGGATTGGGATATTAGTATAAACGGTAGACGTACACGCACGAACATGAATGCAAGCTTCCATGTTATTTGATATTTACCTGCGTACTGGATATTAGAAATCTCACCTCTTGCATAAAATTCTGCTCATATATTAATTTGAGTAATAAGATATGAAACTACATAGTAAAGCATGTGATGGACAGAGACGGCGGTTGATTTTACCCCTCGTACTTGAGGCAACTGACCTGGTGACATGCATCCACTCCTCCCTCATGACTTATAAAACCATCGAAATCGGTTATCTCAGACCTAGGCGTGACTAATTGAGGGTGCGGCCGCCAAAACGGTGCCCCGGAATCTGCCTCAGTCGGCTGACTGCATTCTCCATACGTAGCTGTGAAAATAGAAGAAGAAGAAAACCATGTCTGCAAACTCCTCGACCTATATTTCATGTTGTCTTCTTGACGCTCTGGAAATGCGATGCTGCAACCATAGGCGCCAACCCACATTCCTTATCGTGAATATTGGCGATAAGCTCGTCATAATAGGTTCTAGCGCCTGGTGGCCGGAGCCGGCGAAATGTGCTTTCCGGGGAGCTCTGGCTGGTCGCTGTCCTGGTTAGGCACTCGCCTGCGGGTCGTCAGCCAGCTGCAGCCTTCCAGTCCAGATAGGTCATCATCGCCGTCAACGTCAAATCCAGCTTCACCTCCATCATCGCAGCACGCTTCCCAGTCGCTGCACTCACCATCCTCAGACGCATCACGCAGTACAGGTCTAGAGCCACCGCGGCAGCCAATTCCCGAGCCCGACCACGCCCCAACAACCCCACGGTTCCTGCCTGTCCCTGCCGTCGGCAGACCCGCCGTCAAGATGGCGCTCGACGAGTACTACCACAACAAGATCGAGTCGATGAAGCTCGAGATCCTCAAGGGTCAGGCTGCTTTGCGTCGTCTTGAAGCTCAGCGTAACGACTACAACTCTCGCGTCCGCTTATTGAGGGAGGAACTGGGCCTCTTGCAGCAACCCGGATCCTATGTGGGTGAGGTTGTCAAGGTTATGAGCACCAAGAAAGTCCTGGTCAAGGTCCACCCCGAGGGGAAATACGGTACGCTCCTTCAATCGGGACGCCCCGAGATAGCTGTGTTGTTGACCGGGCCCTTTTGCTAATTTCATGAACAGTTGTCGATGTGTCCGACAGCGTCGACATCTCCAAGCTCACCCCCGGGAAGCGAGTGACCCTCCTCTCCGACTCCTACAAGCTTGAGAAGCTCCTCCCATCGTCGGTCGACCCTCTCGTCTCCCTGATGATGGTAGAAAAGGTGCCCGACAGCACGTACGATATGATTGGTGGTCTTGATCAGCAGATCAAGGAAATCAAGGAGGTCATCGAGCTTGGCCTGAAGCACCCAGAGCTGTTCGAGTCGCTGGGTATCGCACAACCCAAGGGCGTCCTCCTGTACGGCCCCCCCGGTACTGGAAAGACCCTGCTGGCCAGAGCTGTCGCCCACCACACGCACTGCAAGTTCATCAGGGTGTCGGGTTCCGAGCTAGTGCAAAAGTACATCGGAGAGGGTAGCCGTATGGTTCGAGAGCTGTTCGTCATGGCCCGTGAGCATGCCCCCTCCATCATCTTCATGGACGAGATCGACAGCATTGGTTCCTCCCGAGTGGAGGGCTCGTCGGGCGGTGACTCGGAGGTCCAGCGAACCATGCTGGAACTGCTGAACCAGCTGGACGGTTTCGAGCCCACCAAGAACATCAAGGTCATCATGGCCACCAATCGTCTCGACATTCTGGATCCCGCGCTGCTGCGTCCCGGTCGAATCGACAGGAAAATCGAGTTCCCCCCGCCAAGTGTCGAGGCCAGGGCCGATATTCTCCGCATCCACAGCCGCAAGATGAACCTTACCCGAGGTATCAACCTGACGAAGATTGCCGAGAAGATGAATGGGTGCTCTGGTGCCGAGCTGAAGGGTGTGTGCACAGAAGCTGGTATGTACGCCCTGCGTGAGCGCAGAGTGCACGTCACGCAAGAGGACTTTGAGCTGGCTACTGCCAAGGTTCTCAACAAGCATGATGACAAGGAGGTTTCTCTCGGCAAGCTTTGGAAGTAATTTTACAACTAGTATAGAAATTCTCAAAATTGCTGTTTACAGGGACTTGATTTGGCCGGTAGAGGAGTTGTGAAGATGGCGTGCTGTTCATGTAGCTACGGGACTGATGCATGGAGCACTGGGTCTAAAAGCCTTTCGTTTTGGCAATCATCCGCCCCCTTACTTGATGTTCGAAGTGATATGTCATGTTACGAAATCTCCTATCAGCATGTTGTAGATGGGACAAGCAATATAGTCTGTAATTGCAGGTATATTTCTGTTCGGAGTGACTACATACTGACCCACCAGGGTTGTGATTCACCTACTCTATTCCTTTGACGTCAGATTATCCGGGCCCTCGCCCTCGATAGGACGGACGCCCGTGCTTGCCACGGTACTTGGCGGGTTCGGCAGACGTCCAGCTGGCCGTCTTCAAGAGCTCCTTGACCTTCAGCTCGTAGACCTGGGGTTTAATCTGAAGTTTATGGATGGAAGATGTTTTATCTCGAAAGAAAGGGGAAGGAAAAGGGGGAGATTCGACACACTCAAGGCCATAAGGAGATCCTGCTCCGCGAGGAATTGAAGACGGTCCCCCTCCTCGGTAGGGCACGGGTTCATAAACTATCTCCTTTCCTCATCCAGCCCCATCGACTGGAGGATGTTGATAATATCGCGGACGTCCGTCTCGCGCAGCCCTCGCGGCATGACGGCGCAGAAGAGCACGCCCTTGATGTAGGGGTCGGCAACTCGTCCCCAGCAGGTTCGTGGACGCGGCTCGTCGTGCTCATCCACGCCGTACGACGCCAGCGAGCCGGGAGCGAGAACTAGAGGCGGCCGTAGGTGGAAGGCGTGCGAGGCGTGCGGTTGGCCAAGAACCGCTCGCGTGGGTTGTGCCTGTCCCAGATATCAAGGTCGCCTATTCTTCAAAAGTTTCACTGAGTTGAGTTTCTTTCTGCTTGGTCTCTACGCTTCCCTCCTACGGAACTTGAGGGCTACGAACCAACCTGCGGTCCCTGAGGGGTGCCGATCCTCACGATGGAGCCGGCCGGCCGGGGCGGATGGGCAGGGTGAACTCTTTTACGAGGACCCGGAACGCCTGCTGCACGGCCGCGTAGTGGTCTTTGTCGACCTGAGGCAGGTAGGCGGGCACAGGCTTGGAAATCGGCTTGTGGTTCCGAAATCGCTCACTGAAGGCGTCCGTGGCTTGCGAAGACATGCGGGCGATGATTTTGGTTTCCCTTTTTTCGCCTGGTTGAAAACAAGCTTTGTCTTCCGTTGATGAGGGGCTATCTCGAGAACGATCCGATACGGTAGTTCAGGTCAGCCTGCGCTGAATTTGCTAATCATAACGTAAATGCAGAGCCTGAAGGCGGATGGATGTGGGAATCATGTGGGAACTGTTGGTGTTGTCGTTGTCGTATCACCGGAAATGTCACAGTTTGATATCCCGCGAGACGGTGTTGCCAACATAGACTTCTTGCATGATACTGGTCAGGTATATTACAAATCAATGAGTTTGGTGAGCTTTGAGTGAGCATGACGCAGCTCAGGAGCAATGGGATTACCCGATGTCTGGAGAAGTTGGTGGCGAGACTTGTCAGTCACGCACTCAGCATACGGACTCACTAGTCTGTTCGTATCATGGCTCCGTCAAGTCGCCCGTGTATGCCGGAGTCATCGAATGTCTACTCAGTTTCCAGCCCCGAGGACATACAGAGCGGCGGCAAGTTCCCGAGCTGTGAATCTAGTATACCTCCAGCGCGTTGCAGATGCTACCATAATACAATATGCGCACCAACACCTCATCCCACGCCCCAGGGTCTAGACATATAATAATGGATAAACAGGTTCTGCGTATAGTGCCTCGCTAGGGTTAACAACTCGCAGTGGGGGTGGTGAAGCTCCAGTCATGCATCTCGGGCTTAATAACTAACTCCTCGACCCCTACCGCGAGAAACGTGCCCACCCCACCGATCCTGTATCAATCGCGAATGAGGCTGCCAGACTATTTGGTACCAGTTGGGCTTGGCTACGATCCAAGGGGAAGGCCTGGGCAGAGCCGCCGCTTCACCGACGGAGCGTCGAGCTAGACAGGTGTGTCCCTTGCCAAAACCAGGGACGGGGGAAGCACTCCCAGTGCCCCAGGACCCCATTCCGATTCAGAGGATGGGCGGGCAAAGAGGAAGGTCGTCTATCCCACCCCTCCAAAGAATGAGACCATACCGGGGATGGACGCGTGCTAGAAGCCCCGATTACCTACCTACCATGTGCGTGCGGAGGCTTGCATGGGTTGCGGACTTGTGTGTGCAGGATTTCCCTATCTTGCCAGCTCAGAGGTTGACCGAGCTTGTTAGGGGGGGGCTGGACCCGTGTTCTAGACTCCGGAGCGACGTCTCCCCTCGCCGGCCCGGAGAGAAAGTGGGAGGGTTGAATCAGGGATCGCCGTATTCCTTTGAGCAGTCGGTCAAGAACAACGGAGACGAACAGCCAGCCAGTGGGACAAAAGCGGGCGAGGCTGAAGTCAGGGGTCTTCCCCCCCCTCTTCGTCCACGGTCAAGGCCCAAGGTGTGGGTTGCAAGCGCAATACCAGCCAGAAGGAGGGAGCTGTCAGCCCAGAATGACGAGCCCTGGAGTGAGGCAATCGGCGCTTGAGGAGTTGAGAGGCATACAGACTTGCTTACTGCGGATGGGCCATCATCATCACATCACGGCGCGGCACAGGGCCAGCCCCTCTTTATTGGACAAGCATGACCAGCCAATTTACGCCTGGTACTCTACCAACAACGAATTGCATTGCATCGCATGCGAGGTACTGCCGCTGCGTGATGCTACGGCGTAGAAAATTACCCAATCTGGGGGTTTCAGCTGGAGAGTTGGATGAATGTCATGTGTCGTCTGTCAGTCTCCGCGTTCGGTCCCGTCCAGACTCTGGCTTCGGTCGCAATTCCCATCCCACAGCAGCCGCAACGTTATCGTGCTTAAAGAACCCGGTAGCATCACCCAATGAGGGAAACGTGATTGGGAGTGGAAAAGGCAGGTGAGGATGAAAACGTGCAGACGGTGAGACACCGGGACGGCTTTCTGCTATCATCCATACGTCATATCCAAGAGACGGCCAACCAGTCTCACAAACCCAGGCATGTTTTGCATTTCGGTCGCACGTAGCACCAGCAGAAGACGAGAATGCCAGGCGTCGGATGTTATCCATGCACCCATCCATCCGTCCCTCAGGTCACCCGCTGAGCAGTGCTCCGAGGTCACATCAGTCATCAAGCATCAGTCATCATTTGCATGAAGAGGGCACGGACCAGAGGTAAATGCCGAGCCTCATCATACTGCAGGTGAGATCTCATAATACATATGACAGCTTCCTGTTCTTGCATATGTACGGCGACTGGGAGTGCGTCTGGACCCGTGCGCCTGTTCGTGTCCGTGGTAGGAATTACTGACAACTCAAGCTCGGGACGAGAGATTGTCCCCAGGCGCCGATGGGGGTCTGGAATGTCTGAGGGGAGGGAATCATGGACGATCAAGCAACGCGAAATTAAGTATCCAAGAGAAGGGGTGCCGATCGTTAGTTCTGTAAGGTTCTGGACTCCCCACGCCTGAGTGCCAACGGCGTCATAGGGGGTGAGCGCGGCACAGCAACGTTGGCAGCCCGCTCGTCCCACCCCCTGTCGCTGGCTGTCTTGGTTGGAGGGCCTAACCTCAGACCCGGTAGAACGCAGGAATGACGATGTGGTGCAGCCAGACGGCGAGCCAGTGCGCACCTAGTCGCTTGTTGCTGCAGCTAGAGATGCAGTCCATTTCCCACGTCGCGAAGGACGTCCGTCTAGACTCTGGCAAGGCGAATAACGAAGAGAGAGGAGAGCAATGATTAGACCAAGGGACATTCAACAGATCGCGAGAGCTCACGCGATAGACATCTTGTCGCAACAGTGGTTACTTGCAGCCAGCCATTTGGTGTGCCATACCCACGGACACGATATACGGATTGGGCAGAGCTGGAGGCTTAGGTACCTCTTGATTGTACCTTTTCGTGGCGCTGGGACTGGGGAGATTTTTTCCATTTTTCCCGGGCTAGCCCTCCCCTTACAAGAGTCATGGCATCGAGTGCACGCTGCTGCTGCTCATGGCGAACAGCAGACGGAAAGCCAGAGCATGCAGACATGGCGATAGTCAAGTCGATAGAGCCTGATAGCCTCTCGACTTGCGCGCTGAGCCAAGGGATGAATGGGCGGGTGCGCTGAACCTTGAATCCAAGTACATTGTCCCATGCCTGAGTCCAGGGTTCCACCCACAATGACGTGCCCTGGCCGGTATCGTAGATCTTTGCCACACTCGTCATAGGCGGCCTAGTTTCTCCTTTGCTAAAGGACGCCCCTTCCCCACCATTTCCTGCGCGAGCGTCCAGGCAATTGTGCCTTGAAATCATTCGCTGCATGCCAATTCGCAGCCAGACAAAGAGAGACACGGGTGGGTAATTAATTGGACTGGACTAGACAGATCTGCGCAGCTCCCAGCCTGCTGTCATGTATGTATGTGTACTCATGGCAGGTGCACGCTGTGCGTCGAGCCTCGGACCTCAGCTCCGTAAACTCGCCATCATCTGGTGGGCAGATGTGCTAGAAGCAGATTCGACTTAGGGCGTAGGGCGAAGCAGGGTCCTCACTGATTTGGGAGGTTTTTCCTAGTTGGGCTAATGATCCAAGTCCGAGAGAAATGGGCTCAACTCCTGCTGGGCGGTGAAGGGCAGCATTTGCTGTACTGTTGGCAGGTCACAGGTGGCAGAGGTACTTCCTAGCGGGAATATGCTCCCGCCGCCAGCCAGTGAGCCACCTAACTTGCTAATGCAGTCAAAGAAGCAGTGCTGGAAATGGAGAGACGGATCTCTCACCAGGCGGGTACCTTGCCTGGGTCAGGTGAGCAGACGTACAGCCTGCAGCAAATGCATTGGCTGTAAGTGAGCAGATCGCTCGTCCTCGCTCGCCAGGCTGTCCTTGCTCTGCCTGTGCAACTCGCAGGGACTGGGCACAACTCTTCGTCGTCCGATAGGAGAGCCTGCAGCCATTTGGAGACGGGAGGGTTTCCCGCCTACTACCACATGGTGTGAGATGGATTTCGCCCTTCCCCTTTGCCATTGGCCCACCGTCGTCACCACGCGACTAAAGCACGTCCAACCCTCCCGATTCCTCATCGTCTCACCGTCTTATGCACGGCATTGGCCTGGCCCTTTTTTCTCTCAGGTCTTTGTCCTGTCAGGTCCGCGGGAGGGAAGGTCGGTACGCTTCCCCGCGCTAGTGATATGGATATGTAACGGGTGCTGGATGCTCATGACTCTTGCCCACGAGGCGCACAAAGGGCATGACACAGCACCCATATCGACCCTCACCATCTCTCACAAACGGCGGCACATGTGTCGTACCCATCTCTCCAGACACTCTATGCCACCTGAGTACCAGTCGAGCTCCTGGGCCTGCCATGGTGCAGCCCTCGCCTCGCTCCTGGAATTGGCAGCCTCCTCGAGGCAGAGAGACCGTCTCAACTCTACCCAATCAACGCATTGCAGTGGCTGGTGGACAGACATCAGAATGATTGGCTTTTGCGAGCGACCCAGATCTGCCACAATCCATGGCCATTAATAATTAAGAGCCCCCCTCGTCCCTTTAGCCCCTCCCACACCCCACCTCCCATCCACTTTGTTCTCAGTGGTCGGGATCCTAATTAGCCCAGCAGGAGTGTCTGTAGAACAACCTGCCACTGCAAGTACATGCGGTACTCCTCGCCAACATACAACTAGGTGAGATAGCGCAATAGTTGAGCTGGGTAGTTCCCTACTTCCTTTCCCATTTCGTAGGCTGCGTCTATTATTCCCGTCTTCCACCAATATTCTTTGATATGTTCTTTGCCCTTCCTGCATCTAGTCCCACCGTGTTAATTAAGTTGCTCCCAATTCCCAACCTAGTTGATCTTGGCCCTGGCACTGGTTCTTTTTAATTACGCCCTTTTCGCCTATTGACCAGCCGCTTCCATCCCATTGACGATTGGAAATCCGCACCATCTGCCCTTTGCTCTGCCCTTGCCGTTATTACCAAGGCTAGCTAGCTGGCTCTGATCTCGACCTTCGTTCTCCCTTCCTAGTCCGAGCAAGCAAGCGGGTTTTTCTTGTTTGTTCTTGCTGTGCTGTCTCTCCCCACGACGGCTCTACTCGCCTTTTTCTCTTCTTCTTTCTCTCCCATAGTTCACACTACGGCCTACTAAATCGCCCGTCTTCCTTCGTTCCTTCTTCTTTTGGCTCGGCTTTCTTTTTGGCAACGCGCCTGCCTTTTCGACCGCATTGCTCCTTCTACTTCCCCGCTGGCCTGGCTGGACCCTTTCGCGACCTTTTTCTTTTAGGCTGCCTTCTCGCATGACAGTCGAGATCCGCAAATAGGCCGTCGCTTTACCTTAAACTTACTCGGGCGAAGCAGATCGAAACCCACAGTGTTGTTATCCGTCTCTGACATATCAAGTTCCGCCGAGCCACCAACCGCTCTTCGCCACCGACGTCTATTCAGGGTCCTATTTCTCATCGCCTACGCCTACCCCTCCGTCTCTCTCCCGCGTGCATCATATCCTTGCCACACCTACATTGACAGCTTCTCCTGCTCGTCATTCTCACCATTTATTTTCCCAATTCACCTACCATACACGAGACCGCATATTAGAGACCGATCTAGAACCATGGCTTCATGAGAATTGCAGCGTCTTCTCCCGTGTCGAATTTGCAACCAGCGCTTATTCGATTCCAAGGAGCTCCACAGTTGCCCCTGCCACCAAAGACCGATCATCATGCATGACGCAAAGCCTGGCGAGCGAACGCCTCTTAACTACACTATGAAAACAGCTGCGCCCAAAACACCTGGCTCCTTCTCTCACCACTCTCACAACTATTCTTCCCATGGGCTGCGCCATCCCAAGCCGAGCAACAAGCCCGCGAGTCCCTTGTCATCACCGCGAGCCCCTTATTCGACTGGTCAGAACTACGCGCCCAAGCTCTCTCCTGGCCGGCCAGTCGAGATGAGGTCATCCAGCCCTAATTACTTTGGCCTTGTGGTCGACTCGACCAATGACCCTCGGGATTCGTCTGGCCTGGGTCGGAATAATTGGAGTCCCCCGTCCTCGTCTGTCAAGTCCTTTGCCGCCGCAATCCCCACGCAATTGCCCCTGGACGCCAATCCCGAGTTTGAAGCTTTCAAGCGTCAAGCTGACCTTAACAGAGGCATGTCACTCTCGATATCATCAGCCACCTTTGGCCTGCCGACTGTCAGGAATGCGCCCACACGGCCTCCCCCGCCGCCTAGATGGCACACTCACGCGAGCGACGCGGATTCAGAAAGGGCGTTTCCACGTTTCGCCAACTCCGCCAAGGATCGCCAGCCAGCTTTCAAGATGGATATAGACCAGGATAGCCTTCACGATTCAGCATATGTTTCATCGGACTCGAAGCGAAACTCAGAGTCATCACTCTTCCCATTGCAGCTAGGTGGCCTTACTCGATATGAGTCTCCACGGCCAATTGAGGGCACGCAGCAGCGAACTGGGCTCACCAAGGCGGAGGATCGCGACCCTCGACTGTCTATCATGGAGCACAAATTGGAGCCGCCAGTACCTTCGCCTGGAGAGGTTAGCCGTGCAGCGACCATGCCGATCAAGCTGGATATGACACAGTCAATGATATCTGGACAGCAACTTAAGGATATGATGAGTGACACGAACCAAGGCCGCCTGCTCGTACTAGATATTCGATCTTCGCAAAACTACGCGCAATCTCACATCCAGGGAGCTCTCAACCTGTGTATACCAACCACCTTGTTGAAAAGAGCTACATTTAACACCCAGAGACTACAGCAGACTTTCTCTAGCGAAACTGACGCCGATAAGTTCTCGACGTGGCGAGACATGGAGACAATCGTTGTCTATGATGCTTACTCGTCCGATAAGAGAGATGCAGTGGCACCACAGAATATGATTAAGAAATTCACAAACGAGGGCTTCTCGGGAGAGACTTTCATTCTGCGCGGAGGATTCACCGCTTTCCAGGAAAACTACCCAGCCTT
The DNA here is from genome assembly GCA_026958235.1 of Clonostachys rosea. Classification (NCBI taxonomy): domain Eukaryota; kingdom Fungi; phylum Ascomycota; class Sordariomycetes; order Hypocreales; family Bionectriaceae; genus Clonostachys; species Clonostachys rosea. The sequence goes on from CP110207.1 coordinate 2,421,391, forward strand.
GCTTGAACAGAGATCCTCTTGCGAATCTGCCTGCGGTACATCCAACAAAGGATTGGCCCCAGTAATTGGAGGCGTCTCGCTTCCTACATGTGGGAATGAGCCGAACCCCTTCTTCTCCAACATCCGCCAGAATATGGATCTGGCCGATGGTGTTGGTCAGTTCGAGCTGTCTCGCCCCGAGGCATTGGATTCGCCGCTCCTCCCGAAATGGCTTCGCGAGGCCGCAGAGGAACCCAACAAGGGTAAGAAGGTGGCAGACAAATTTCTACACATTGAGAAGGATGAGATGTCGCGAATGAAGAGCGCCTATGCCGCATTCAACCCAAAGCATAATGTCCAAGGGGCCGTGCAGCTCATTGGGGTTGAGCAAGGTGGTAAGAACCGATATAAAGACATTCTTCCGTTTGAGCACGCAAGGGTTAAGCTACATTGCAAGCCGGATGGTTCATGTGACTACGTGAACGCAAGCCACATCCAGCCCTCAATGAGCAACAAGCGCTACATCGCCTCCCAGGGCCCTCTTCCCACGACGTTTGAGGTAAGACACTAACCCCGAAGCTTCCCCTCCACGGAGCGATAGACAAGAGAAGGCTGACTGATTTAACTATTGTATAGGATTTCTGGTCTGTTGTATGGGAACAAGACGTTCGTGTCATTGTCATGTTGACAGCTGAATCGGAAGGTGGCCAGCTGAAATGTCACTCGTACTGGAAAGAGAAGGACTACGGACATCTCAAACTAAAGCCTTTATCGGAAAAGAAGGCTTCGCTTGACATCGACAAACACCGGGGCGATTCGATCGTTTCTCCTTTACCTTCTGCGATGGGAGAGATTCCCCGGAGAAGGGCCAACACGATGGCAGCTTTTGAGACCCCTGCGCCATCGAGCCGACCGGTCACGACTCAAGCTGAAACGCCATACGTTGTTATCCGAAAGTTTGCACTATCTCACGCAGCCCATCCTTTCGAACCAATGCGAGAGATCACTCAGCTACACTTCTCGTCATGGCCAGACTTTGGAGCCCCAGCTCAGCCCTCTCACCTGCTCGCCCTGGTAGAGCTTGCCAACATCATGCAGCGCGCTGCTCTCCCTGTGGAGACACCATCGGTTGTGGGCGGCCGGGCTTCGATCAATCATACACAGGCTACTTGGCACGACGAGCCAGAGTCAGATAAGCGCGTACGACCCATGCTGGTGCACTGTTCTGCTGGCTGTGGTCGCACAGGTACTTTCTGCGCCGTTGATAGTGTTATTGACATGTTGAAACGACAACGTCGCGCGAGGAGTGCCAATCACCATGTCAAGAGTGATGAGGAAGGGGACATCCAGATGGATGAGGCTCATGATATTGTTTCTCCAAAGACAAATCGCAAGATGAGCTTCAGCAATGCCAGCATCCAGAAGTCGATTGGTGAAAGGGGAGCTCGTTCTGGGGAGGTTTTGAGCAACGCCAGCTGGGTTGCTGATGATACGATTGATCTCATTGAGACAACGGTGGAAGATTTTAGACGACAGAGACTTAGCATGGTGCAGAGTCTGCGACAGTTTGTCCTTTGCTATGAGACTGTCCTGGAGTGGGTTCATAGGGTGCATGGAAGCAGGCCATCAGTTGGTCCGCTGGGAGCCGCCAGAGCAAGAAGTGGAAGTCTGCAACAGGCACTACGCGATCGAGCATAAGGCATCGATTGGCCGAACTATTTCTTGGTTGTATTTGTCATGGGTTCGAGAACACAGCATTGGAGAAACCATTGGGGGACAAAAAGGCATATTGCGACAAATATTACTACAGCATTGCATTGGCATAGGTGCGAACGGGCTGGTGGGTACACAAAGCAACAAGCAAAGGGGGATTCAGGCGTTACGGGGCGTTTTGAGGTATCATGTCTGCATACAGGTTCTTTTATGGGCTTGATCTTGGATTCGATTTTATTTTGACAAAGGGGCAAGCGAAATGCGACGGGTAATGGCAATGAAAGCGCCTTGTTTGGGACACACGATCATGCGCAATGAGTCATGGCAAGGATTAGTTCACTGCTCCCCGAGAGGGAACATTCATTGGGAACTCCCGGTTTACTCCTTTAGGCCGCAGATATGCAAAGGGGTCAACAAGATGGTCGAGTAGTTGTCCATCTTTGGCGCCTGCATTCCTATCGGCGTAGTAGATCCATGTAACAATACGAACTACCTGCAAAGAAGCCACGATCCGTGCCACTTAGACTGGAATGGAATGACATGGACCTCGTAGCTGTACATGTACGACGAGCCCCCAATATGCGGATGACAAATGTATCTGGACAGGGGACGTTGATGCGAAAAAGGAGAGCACTTGCATCATCGGGGCTGATCGACCAGCCAGATGAGGCAGAACGCCTGCGCTGATTGGCTGAGCTTAAAGAATGCGGGTACCTGGCTGGCTGCCTGGAGGTGGTACGTCGACATATTCACGAGAGGTCCGTATCTTGATACAGGGCCGGGCACTTGTTCAAGCGGTAGAGCTGCCTTCCATCTCCTGTTAAAGAAGCGCTTCATGTCTGGCCTGTTATCAGTTCTGCCGCCCAAGGCAGCTTCATTTTGTTTGTTGATGTGCGGTGTTGGCCAGGACCTTCCGTGGAGCCTGGGAGGCTAACTTCAAGGGCTATTGGTGTCGTGCAGGAAAAAATATGGTACTAGCGAGGCACTTATCTGCCCATCCCGGGCGCGGTACTATAGACATGGACCTGATAAAAGGCAGCACGATGCCTGCTCGTGTGGCGCGTTCGCCGTATGCGGGCTTGGACCAGCTTCCTGCTTCCTGCAGGAGGGTCTGGAATGTCTGAGCGTCCTTTGACTTGATACGGAATTGGCAATTTCTGCGTGTCCGGAAAGGCGTGCATGATGCGTGAACAAGGGCGGCCTGTGCAGCCGACGTGATCTGTAAGACTGGCAGCGCGTAGTGGGGATGAGGGAGGTGCATGATTGATTGACTGCTCTTGACGGTGGCTGACCAACCTGCAGAGCCGGGTCAGAAGACACTGGTGATGCCGCTGCCACGTATTGTATGTTTCTACGTGACCGGACACAATTAGCTACGAGTCAAGCTAGGATGGAGTCGAGATCGAGGATGAGATGATGGCTGACTCAAGGCTGTCCGCGGGCTCAACGCTCCGGCCATCTGCAGATTAGTGGTTTGGCCAAGAAGCCTTTAGAAGATCGATCCAAGTACTGCTGAAGTACTGGGCGCCCCACACAGCCCAGCTCGGGTCTAGGGGCTGCGACAGGAGCACTGGAGAACCAAGCGCCAGGAGTGAGAGTAGCCCAGGTGAGTAGTAGGTACTGCTGCTGGGCGCTGCAGAAGCCCTGTGCGGGGGGGACAGACGTTGAAGTGCCACCAAATGGTGTGCGAGCGCGCAAGATTGAGCATCCAATCTTCTCCAAACATCCATATTCTTCTTCGTCGTCTCCGGGTTGCGTTGGGTCATCGTTTGTCACCCTCCACCCTCCGTTCGTTTTTCATTTACTCGTTCCCCCCTCTCTTCTCGCTCCTTTCGCCTTTACCAACGCCACTATTCGAGAGTTCTTTTCAAGAGAGCCCAGCGCCCTAACCCGACTCTGCTTTTGGGGGCCCAACAACCCCAAGTGCCCGCCGCTTCCGTCGACTCGCTGATTGCATTGCATGAATTAGTGCTACTGCCCACCTTGTTTGGAGCCTGAATCAGCGACCTTGGAAGGACCTGGTCCCTGGCTCGACGCGAAACGCCCTAATAACCTCGGGGGTCGATCTCCTAGGAAGCCATCGTCCAGGCTGCACTCATCTGCAACGTCCTTCTTCGGCCTTCTCTAACTTGACGTCCATACTTGAGCTTATTCTCCCACATTCCCACCCATCCTCCTTGGCCTCATCCTCCCTTCTATTCACCATTTTCATATCCTGCCGCCACATCATATTCGAACTAGACAACCACCTATAGCGCAGCCACCCAGCGAGGCGCCACCATGCGTCGCTCCTCCCTTGATGTTGCCGAACCGGCGCGACCCTTTGACGACTCCAACGCACGACCCTCTGATGACGATGTCATGGAGACCGATTTCGACCTCAGCATGCCCCCCACCGAAGACCAAGTTCTCGAAGAAGAGAGCCGCATCTTCACCCCGCCACCGCGCATCGCCGCCCGCTTCTACAGACCCTCACACGCCCGCCGTCGGGATTCAGCTGCGTCATCGCGCCGGAACTCAATATCGTCAGCACATTCACGATGCTCCTCTATTCAGAACCCACCCGACCGCAACGGCGAGCAGAGCAAGCACATTGCGCAGCACCTCCGCAGAGCCAGCTTTCTCGAAGACCGTCGCGCCCGGTTGGCCGACCGCGCTGCACATGCTGAAAAGGTCCGCCTGAGGGCCGCCATGGCCAAGGCCGCCTACCGGGACACGTCCGTCTCCGAGGAGCGCGCCCTGGCCGCACAGCAAGCGAGGGAACGGAACCTAGCCGAGATTGTGGCCAACTGTGCCGAGGAAGTGAGGAAGGCGAAGCAGGTAGCCGAGTTTATCAAGGAGAAGCGTGAGCAGGAGCTCGCCAAGATGAAGTTGCAGATGGAGGAGCGCCTGGCCGAGGCCGAGAGGCGCCGGGAGGAGCTTCTCAAGGGTTCCAAGGGGCGTGGACGGGCTTCGAGTGTGATGGCTAAGAGAGCAACCGATCCTGCAGCACGCTCCAAAGAGCGCCAGAGACCCCCCATGACTCCTGAAACGGCTGCCGCCAAGATCTCGGGTTGGTGGTTGGGGTGCTCGAGGAAGAAGGCCATGCAAGAATTCGCAAGCTTGGGCTTGTCCGTCGACGGGATTAGAGAGACAGAATTTGACAGCGTCGTGGAACTATTGGCACAGGAGAAGGTGCTCATGATATCAGCACGGCTTCTCCGCATCTGTGGGCTCCGCGAGGACGAGCCGGGATCTGTCGGGGAGATGGCTGCCGTGCGAACATTCCTCAGTGCCTTTTTGATTCTTGGACACCCTGCGCAAGTTCTCAGCAACAAGGACGAAAAGGATGGGGACGAGATGGCGGCACATCGTCTACCTGCAGCCGATCTTGACAACCCTCAGCTGCAGGACCTGATGAGCAAGGCAAAGGATCTACTTATTTGCTTTGAGAAAATCACGGCTCGTTTGACTTCTGCAAACCGATATACGATGCCTCCGGCTTTGAAGACGACACTTTCCGAGGCATATGCCGTATTTTACAATGCATTTATTGCCTGGAGATCACGAGATTCAAATGCATTGATCGAAGTGATGTTGATGCAGTTTGTGGAACTTGACGCCATCTTCCAGACTGTCAAGGATTCTACTGATGACGCTGCCTCTCAGCTGTACCGCCAAAGCATTCAGGACAGTCAACTAATGCTTATCGTGAGGATCAAGAAGTTGGCAGGACCTGAGAAGGGAAAGAAGCTCATATTCGATGCTGTGAGCGAAGCTAGAAAAGCCAGAAGAGCCAAGAAGAAGACTGGTGATACCAAGCCCCGAGTTGCCGAAACGACACCATCCGAAGCTTCTGCAACAGCCACCAGTCTTGTCTCGTCTCCTGTGCAAGTGCCCACGCCGCCTTCGACCCCTGCCGGCAAGGCTGGACAGAGACGACCCACGATCAAGACTGGTCTGAACGGATTACTGCCCGACAACCGAGTTGTGGTTCACGAGCTGGCCATCAACAAGGAGTACCAGATTCCTTCAGAGGAATACCAGGAGCAGCAGGCAGTCTTCTCACGGCCATTGTATGCGAGCATGAGAGCCAACATGGAGAGCTCCCACCCAGAGGCCAACTTCAAGGCCTTCATGGCTCTTACCAAGGATATCAAAGACAAGCTTCAAAGGCTTCTCAAGCCTGGGAATTCCATGTACAATCTCATTGGCGAGATACTGGACCCCGAGATGGCCGAGCGCCAGTTTACCCTTGGGAATTTCTCGTACGAGAAATTCTTCGCTGCCATGTCCTCACTGCTGCCAAAGCTGTGCGCTCCCTTCCGGGATGACGAAGTCAAGGATCTGGTTCAGAACAAACTCAACGACGGCAATCTGATTGATCGTGTCGAGGCACTCAAGGGATTTATTGACGTTATGCTTTGTGACTACATCAACTACTTGCTCCGAGTAGCTGCACCTGGATTGATAGACTCAGCTCCGCAGTACGAGGCAAAGAGATTTGTGGAGGAGGTGGAGACGGGCCAGATCAACCTAAGATCTGCGGAGGCAGCATGGCGCTCCGCTCGCTCGCATGCCTTGGCAGAGGCTCAAAGGAGGGACCCTGAGGGCATTAACCATCCCAAGAATGCACCCACTGCTACGCGCTTCTACGCACAGATGCTTGTGGACATTTTCACGCAGCCCATGCCCATCAACTATAGCGAGGTACCTGAGATGCTTCGACTGGACTGCAAGCGAATTGATGAGGTTTCACGAATGATTCAACGCATCATCACCGTGGGTGCTGTCCTGCTCCAGTGCAAGAATCTGCTCAAGAGAGATGTTCGCTCGCCGTGGAAGGTCGAGGCCGCCAGAATCATGTCCGTCCTCGAGGCGGAGCATCCTTCGATGGACACAACCCTCGAGGGGACCATGGCTGCACTCGAAGCTGGGCGATCCATGCCAGCGGCGACCAAAACTCACCTTCGCGCCCTTGTGTCCAAGGTCCTGCACGCCAGCCAGGACATGTCTCGAAACGGGACCGAACCTAGCGAACCCGTTCTGCGACTGCTGCTCACGCGCCTTCGTGGCAATATTCTGGCCCGCCTCGCACCCGGCTCAGCCAGCGAGAAGGTCAAGGCTGCGAACAACGCGGGTGAGAAGCTTGCCAGTCTTGGATTATCCGAGTTTGTTGACAAGGTACGATATATCTCGACCTTGCTCGACAAGATTGGCGCCGTGGACAAGGCTGCACATGGCCCATGGTGGGACGCCATCGCCACCAAGGTCGAGAACGAGTCTTGAGATTTCAACTCCGAGCATTGTTCCGCGATGCCATGATGGGATATGAATGATGCAACTATATACGTCACACGACGACAGGGGGCTAAGCCCGGTTTCTTTATATCTGATTTACACAGAAGCGATTTCGATGATACTCTCTAAGGGCAATGAGCTTCCCCTTTTTGCAACCTTCCCCCCTACGTCCCCCCCTTTTTTTTTCTTTTCAGCTTCTATCTTCTTTTGGGATGGATTCCAGTATTTTATCATGGGCTTGAAGCGGGATTTCTTTTGGGAACACACAGCATAAGGAGGATATTTTTTCTGAACTACGGCGTTTTGATTTTTAATCTCCTGTTCTTCCACAGCGGCTTCCAGCCATCTTCTGATGGTTGCTCGTGAGGGAGACGGGGCCATTGGGTCGCAACGAGATTTGTGTCGCATGCACGGCCATCTCATGGCCTGGATGATGGTAGGGTGCTTGAAGATTTAGTCCGGATTCATGGGTTTCTTCACGGGATAGTTAGCGAGTTGTTTTTTGTGTTTTTACGTCTGAGACGAATAGAAATGGTTACGTCTTCGAGTTATCCGTATCAAGTGTTCCTTCTTACATTCGACCTGGTGAAGTTTCTCTGCCTATTCCATTGTATTGCTCCTATGCCTACAACAGCGGGTGAAGACACGGCGATATGAGGTAGGACAGCGCAATTTGGACGACAACTACGTCTCGGTCGACCCGGAAAATCAAACCTCTATTTTCTGTGGCTAGAACCGCTCAACACAGCATACTTTACGCCAGCCCCATTCCCAATGGCATGCTGCTAAATTTCGTTGGCACCCAACGTTTCAACCAACCCAGAATATGTGCGTCAACTCATCAAGAAAACAAAACATTGGCTGATCTATCTGACATGATAACCCTTTTTTTTAATACCAGAAATGAGAAAATAAACAGGACGAGTTATTTCCCCCTCTGTTGATTTGTCTCCCCCTTGAATCCTCCCTGCCAGGGATTTTCCATATGCGATAGCTTTCAGAGAGCAATGGTTGAAATAAGAAAGAAAATTAAAAGAAAGGTCGTGATAAGTGCCGTCTACTCGCTCGTATCCATGGCAGTAGCTTCAAACTTCTCCCGGGCCGCCTTGACCTTCTCCTCCTTCCACTTCTCAATCTTCTCTCTGAGCTCATCCTGCGGGATGACATCGTCCACTGTCATGGGCTGTCTGGTGAATGGGTCCTTAGGGTCACTGAGAAGGTGCTGAGCAATTGTTGAACGGTCTACGATGTGCTTGCTGGGCAGCAGAACTGGGTCCGTCATGAGGTCGCCCATGATGGGGTCCTCGAACTCGGCTGGGATGTCGCCAAGATCAAGCTCGGCCTGATCAAGCACTTGCTTGGACTCGAAGAACTTGGCCTTGAGGGTATTCCATCGTCCAATGTCGGCCGGGTCCATGTGGTTCCGGGACTGCAAGATCCTGCTTACCCGATCAAGGACCTCGGGCTTGTAGGATCGGCCGTCTGCGGCAACAGCATCAATGAAAACCTTTGATGACGCGAGATTTAGGTAGATCCAGACAAAGTCAGAGATTAGCTGGATAGGTCGGAAGTGATACTTCTCTCGGTTAGAGACATTAAGCTCTGCACCGGCCTTCTTGCCAGCAAGAGTGTCGAGGTTGTAGTTCAACATGCTGGCCAGACGAGTGACAATCTCAGGCATTGTGAAAGAGTCTCCGAGTGCTTCGGTAAACAGCTTCATCATCTCCAAAGTCTCGTTAGCGAGTTGCATGTACGACGTGGCCTGGCTCCCCAGAGTCTGTAATTCCTCTTCCTTCTTTTGTCTGTCCTCTGCAGAGAGCGTGGGATCCTCCAACTCTCTCTCGATAATTCTAATTTTGGGGAACTTCGTGAATGCTTCATCCAGGACATAGGTTGCATCATTGAGCAACAAGTTGACGAAGCGCACAAAAAAGTTCTTGTTAACGCTGGAACGGTAGTTAGCACGAGTAGCGTGGAAGGGATTGCCAGTCAAATACATACTGGCTTTCACGGGTCAGTTGCTGCCTGTACACATCATTGACCCAGACACATTTGATGACCTGGAAGATTTCGTATCGAATATTGAACTTGTCGTAGAACTGGGTGTTGACACCTGTCGACTCGGCCTCAATGTAGAACTTCATGAGAGCATGCAAAAGATAGTCGTTGGCAAATTTCATGCCAATCAGCTGGTCACCCAGAACACCCTTCTTTAAGTGCATAAAAGGCCACGTTCCACTAAACAGAAGTGTTACGAGAGAAGACTTGAGATAGGGGTTTTTGATATATTCTGATGAGCGCAGGAGTGTAACGCAGAGTGCGATGAGCTCTTCGCCAACGGCGCTGAGCAGAATATTTGGTAGCCACCTAGAAGTGACAATGTTAGTTTTAGTTTGACAATAATCAGAGCACAGTAAACACCAACCGGAACACGAATTTGAAGTTGTCCACGATGTTCTGAAGAGCGTACTCCGGCAAGCATGCGAATGCACCGTTGTGTTGCTCGGCTGATAGTGGGAGACTATAACATCCGCCACGTCAGTAACAATACTTCATTGGCATATCAACATCACATCTAGAAAAAATTACCTGATCTGTTGGCTCTCTTGTCCAGGCTTGTAATCAGATCCCGTTGCCAGACGCAACAGCCAAACCGCAACGTATCGCATGAAACGAAGAGATGTGCTCTGCATACGTTCGTCGAGGAGTACACCCTCGATGGCATGTTTCAAGGCGATTGTCTTTTCCAGAACGGTAGTACGGCGCTTGAGAGTCTCCTCGAAAAGCCGGAGCTGAGCAGGGACATTGGCCACCTTAGGGCGCTCTGCCTCCATGGCCTTGATGTGCTTTTCCAGATACTTAATCTCCCGGTCCAGGTTCTTCAGCTGCGAATTCGCTGCCTCGCTACCGTAGTGATGTGCGGCAAGAGTGAGGAAGAAGGCCTCTGAAATGAAGTTGGATTCACCAGCCTCAGTTTGCGAGTAGTACTCGTCCGCCGCCGCTTGGTCGGCGTTGATCTTGGTCTCATCCTTGATATCAACTCGCGGCTTTCGCTTGAAATACCGGACATCGATCTTGTCAATCTTGCTAAAGTCGTTATCCATGAAAGGCTCACAGAACCTGTCCAGTATCGTGGTGATGTTCAGCATGAAACCATCCGAGGCCACTTCACGCGGGTCAACTTGAAGCGCTCTCCGTTTATGGTTGCTGTTCATAACATAAGCAAACCAGTCCAAGGTACGGCTTCGCGTTTCGAGACCAGCTCGAATAAATGCATTAGCAATTACGAATAAGTCATCTTGGTGTGTCCGTAAAACCATGCGCAGAGAATCCTGCGCGTTTGCGATTCTTGACTTGTCCAACGTCCGTGCCCCGGGGAAGTAACTACGGATGGCCTCTGGCTGGAGAGGCGACAGACGGAAGAAGGGACCAAGCAATGTGTGTTTCTCAATACCCGGAGCCGATTGCGCCATGTTGAATGTGGGATGTTTTGCCAAGTTTGTGATCAACACGGGGAATCGTGCATACACCAACAATGCCTAGAAAAAGGTCAATACAGAAGTCTTTCCCAGCCTAGCCCTTGTGTTACCTACCTGAACGTAAGGTCGATAGTCATCTTCCATCGACATGGTTCCTAGACGGGTACTGATTTTGACCATGGAATCAGTGAAGAGGGATGGGACTGCCTCGTCGTCATCAAACCGTTTAATAGCCTCCTTGTAGAATTCGAGATCGAGACCATTCTCATCCAAAACGCCTTTCAAGATATATGGCAGCAATGAATCGTGATTAGGATTGGGTCCCCGTCTAAATGAATGTTAGACTCGGGACAATGAATTTCAGATGCTCAAGACAAAATCAAGCATCGAGGAAAAGGTTATTTTACCCGTAGAGGTCCGGCAGCGTCAATGAAAAGAGGCAGTGACTCAGGGCCAGCCGTTTTGATTCCTCGTGAACCTCGTGCTTGGGGCCGGTCGGGAACCTAGAAGAGGAAGCAGCCTTGACAGCACGCTTCCAGCACGGCAGCAGGAAATCCATCAGAGGTTTGTCTTGGGGCAATGAGCTCGCAGCTTCGAGGACGGCCTGGTCCAGGTTGGCTGTTGTGATCTTCAAGGGCTCGCGTGCCTCGTTCAGCTCCTCGTTCAGGCCGGGCAGGAATATCAACCGTTGGCCGCCCGAGCTGGCCATCTGATGCGGGTTGACGGTGATGCGGAAGATCTGGGAGAGCACGCGGTTCGCATAGTCCTCGTCTGACTCGGCCGGAGGGGGGGTCGGTCTGTGTGGCGGAGCTGGAGAGCCAACGTCAACATTATCGGATGCTGGCCGCTTGCGGGAGGGACGAGGTGTACCTGTTGAGCTTGTCTGGTCCGATGGTTTACGGCTGCCATCATCAGTGCCTAATCTTGAGAAGGGGTTCGAGCTCGGAGCTCCTGCGACGGCGGGCTGGGGGGCTGAGGACGAGGATGCGGATGGAGCTGGCGACGACGGCTTCCGGGGCTGTCCGCCGGTCGAACTGCTGGCGCCGTCTGGTTTAGGGGCAGCTGGCGCTGAGGAGCCAAGCTTGGCGAGACGTCTGGCTCGGATCTGGTGTTGGGAATCAGCATCGTGAAGTGGTTACAGGCAGCACTTGTCGGTGGGGTGCGTGAGGTACCTGCTCCATCTTCTCTTTATCTGGACCATCTCCGCCAACCCATGAAGGGGGATTCTCGTTGGGATCCATGGCTAACGTGTCCTCGGGATGGTTGACAAAAGGCCCGGTGGTGAGGGAGGATGTTGAAGGTCGGGAGAGAGGGGTTGGTGGGGGAGGGAGTCGCAAGGCTTAATTCATGGACTTGCAGGTAGGTCTGGGAAATGGCTGAAGTCACCGCCAGCGTCTAGGCACACGGCGCGCACGGACGGGCAGAAGGTGTTGGCGACTGCAGGCGCGGCTGTGGGGGAATGACGTGCGAACTATCGATAGAGCACAGTGCTTCAGGCAGGCGTCTGGGGGCTGCTCTAGGTTAGGCAGTTAGGGGTCTTGGGGGGCGGGACGGCAGAGGGAGCCAAAGTAGGTGCTGTGTATCTCGTGCGAGGCGCCAATATGTCCTAATCCGTACGGGAAATGACACTCAAAGCCGATGATAGGGTGTAGGAGGGAGAGGAGCGTGAATTCAGCCTGCTCGTGCGTTTATTGAATCCCACCTGCCCAACCCAAGTCCGCATGTTAAGTTCGCTCCGCCAACTCCGCTAGAAGCTTCCAACTGGGCTTACCAACGCCTCTGCGCGAAATTGGACATGGATTCAGCGTAAGCTTCCACTATCTTACAGCATATCATGGACAGGGCACCACCATGTCAACCTTCTTTATCAAGTTGCTAGACTAAAAACTTCGCCAAAGAACCCTCTGTCTAGGAAATAGAACAGCCCGCTATGGGTATATAGCTAGTACCACCAAAAAATAAACCTTGAACTCCGGAATTTACCCTATTGGTATCCCCATATGAACAAATGAAATCACATAGACAAGAGAAAGGACGTGCCAAGTGAACATGGAAGCTAGAGACGTGGGATATCCATGTCGGGGTTGGACGAACGCCGTCGCTCAGTGAGAACAGGGTTTCTGTCGCCTGAACTGGTCATGTTGTTGGCGGCCCTCATCCTGCCTTCCTCGCGGCTTCTCAGCCAGTTGAGATGCATGCGAATCATATTGACATTGTTCCGAAGCTCGGCCACTTCCTCTCTTATGGGCATGACTTGGTTCAACGTCCACATGCTCTGCCGCGCTTCCAGGTGAGTTAGGTTCTGGTGGACCTCCTCGAAGCCCGCATCCAGGTCCTGGATCGTCCTGTTCTCGCTCACACTGCTGGTGCTGATCGGGCCGGGCTTTTCTACTGCCTTGGTCAGCTGTTCAAGGCGCTGTGCCGTCTCTTCCTGGACCTTTTGCATATCCTGCATGCGAGTCGATAGATCGCTGTAGGTTTGAATAAGCTCGCGCTGAGATCTAATGATGATGCCCGACGCCGTGTCGGGATGAAAGGCGCATGCAAGAGTGTGCTCTGCCAGATGGCCGCGCTCCATGCGAACGGGGCAACCCAGGTCGTGATATGTGCATGCGACCTCAGCACCATCACACTCGAGTTCGTGATGTTCGGTCATGGAAGCTTTGGGCACGAGCTGCCAGCAGGCTTCGCACCGAGTCTTTGTTTTGGGGCATGACACCAAATGCCACTCCTTCTCTGCCTCCTCCACGGCCTCATGGCAGTACTTGCATGGGCTCTCATCATGCAGACATTTGTCATCGGCGCTTTTGTCCCTCACACGCTTATCACACTCAGCGTCTGGGCACGGGTAGTCCTTGAATCGGCAATCGATCCGAGCATGACTTTCTATCGCCTCACGTCGGATCTGCTTGTTGCACCCTCGGTTACGGTTAGGACACTTGACAAGCAGGCTGTTCAGCTGAGTGCGCACCAGCCTCTCGGCGCTAAAACAGTCAGACCAGGTAAGCGGTTCTCTATCGATAGGGCAGGCAGTCCCAGATGGGCTCGACTCAATGCTCCTCCGGAGACACCTGTAACAAAAGGTATGATCGCAGGGTGTAGTGACCGGATCTACCAGTGGATCGTGGCATATGGGACAGAGCAGGCTGGGATCCGGTTCCACGACGTATGTGAGGGCGTACATGTCAAATATGCAGTTCCCACCGTACTTGTTGGGGATATCAAGCGATGAAGGATGAGGAGACTGTAATGGTCCCGACCTTCGCCTGGGAGAGGGAACCAAGGCACGACCGCCAGTAATTGGCCGCAGCCTCGCCATCGAGGGACCACCATAGTCTAATCTCGCATTGTTCTGGCGGAACTGGTCGGCGACGTAGAATGCCTCGGGCGAAGGGGGGCGGACGAGGCTGGTGACGAGATCTGGCGTCGGTGAGGTCCTCCGCATGTTCCTGCGGGCAAACCGCCTCGCAGCAGCTGGGCTCATGCGGTAGCCATCCTCAGTCGACGATTCAGATGTCCGAGAGGCTCGGCGCGGTGATGCTTGCGGCTCCCCGTCGGTTGGTTGAGGCGGCTCTCGTGCGCTGGGCTCTCGCCCGGGGGTTGCCGGGTCAGACACGTCCATGATGCGGTGGGCGGGGCAGTGGTCGCAAAACGGGTGAAGCTTTCGAGTTTCAGTCAAGGTAACGGAGGGGTCCGGCAGGTGTGCAAGGAAGAAGACCCCATCGGGGACGGTGTGGGGCCGTAATCATTCCCAGCTCCCTTGACAGGAGCAAGCGTCGCAGTCGGTCGGTCAGGGCAGAGCAGGGCGATGGGAAGAGGCGAAGCTGTGAGGATGGAACTGGCCCTCGGTGGCGCAGGTTTGCAGGAGGTGGATGGATGGAGGTGGAGGCGTTCGGCATCGGTCATGGGACTTGGGAGGGATAACCGGGGCCGCGGAAGGGGGACAGGAAGACGCCCAGGGCCAGCGCTCAGGAGGGGCGGATGGCGGATAGTGCCCTAAATCCCAACGCTTAGAGCATCGCGGCGATCGCCCACCGCCTATTCCCTGAGCGAGCACATCAACCTGCAGTCAGAACATCAGAACAGTCCGAAGGCAATGATGCAACATCAACGGTGCTGGAAGCAATTCTTCGGAACTCGGATGCTGTATTACTGCTGCTCACTCTGCACTCTCTCGGCCATTGTCACCATGCAATGGCACAGGCAGCTCCGTCGGGCTCAGGCGCTGCAAGGCTGAGAGAGCATCCCGCAGGCTCTCCAGCACTCTTCAGGTCTGATGGAGCCGTCGCGGATGGCTGAGTCAGGCAACAGCGTCCATCTGACATGGATGCATTCTTCGCTCTCCCTCACGGATCAGTCTCCCTCGACCCTGAAGAGCTAGTCGCATGACGTCAGGCCATCTCTTTGAGTCATCGTAAACTAGACCTGGACTATCGCACACTCTAGCGACGGAAATACGAAGCACCGCCCTCTCAGCCCTATCCGCTTCAACGTGGTTTGCGAACCACCACATCCACAGCATCGAGGCGATACACTGCCTGGTGCTCCATTCCCTTCTGCGGCTCTCTCAGCACCTGAACAGATGCTGCTGTGGCCGCTTTACCGCGCATTGAGGCAATCCTCATGTGCCGGCGCCGTTGTGCTGCATCGACGTGGCCAGCTGCCCGCCTATGCTCCCACCGCCCGGATACTATTCGTTCGTTCGCCATCGTGAAGGGTGTCTGCTATTCCCCCGAGTCTCGAGGAGACTCTGACAACCGATAGTCCCGCATGGATATAGCCCTACTGGGCATCCATGTGCTCACCTGCATGTCCTGGCCCACCGATCAGATCGCCCTGCCCCCATAGCCTTGGCCCGACACCTCCTGCGCGCTCCTGGTGGCTTCACCATTGCATCCCCTCTCCACAATCCCGCCCCCAGCCGCATCCCCCATTGGCCTCCTCCATGTACCGAAGCACTAAAGCGGCTCCGAAAGGCGGTACAGCTGTGATGCCTTGCGCAGGATGCCAAGCTGGAGCTGTCCACGTCTGTATTCGCCTCGCCATGGCGCTTCGTATAGAGCCTCCTCATGCTGTGTAATATATCATGCTCCCGATCTCGCTGTAGGTGTGCGTGTCTAGGCATCAACCCTTCTCCTCTCTTCTCCCCCCTCGTGATTGGTAATGGGGGCGTCAAGAGGCTGATTTATATCCTCTGTAATCTCCTTCCACTCTCTCCTGGATCTGTGTATACTGTTTGATCATGTATGTCTCTCAAGGGGACCAGCAGCCTTCAAGAAAGGCTTCAAAGATCCATCCCCAGACCGTCGTATCCCGCTTCTGGTCACGGTATCACAGCAAGGCCCCCGGCAAGGTCACCTCCATCTTCCCCCAGAAGCTCTACCGCGATCTCGCCGTAGGGGCCGACTCCCCCCGAGAGCAAGGCCGGAATGCCGCCCAGAGCTACGAGGAGGCCCGCTCGCGGTGTCTCGACATGGTCCGCGTGGCCGTCGCCCAGTGCGAGAGCACAAACACCAAGTTCTGCGACTCCGAGTTCGACATTGACACGGACCTCTTCTGCCGGAAGTTCGACTGCCTGCTCGGCCTGGAGACCACCTGCCACCACCAGCACGACTCCGACGACTCGTCCGATGATTCTTCGTCGGATGACGAGCGACGGCCCCGCCGCTCCAGGTCGGTGAGGCGCTCGCTAAAGACCATCCTGAGCAGCGGGATCCTCGCCGACGCCGTCGCGCCGGTCAATCTCAAGCATCTGGAGACCTACATGAAGGCGGACAGCTCACCCCCTGCCCCTACAACCTACAGACCGCGGGCGGTTCACCGAGTGGACTGGATATTCGAGAACCCCCAGTTCACCGTCGACGGCTTCTCCAGCTCTGATATCAAGCAAGGGGCTGTCGGTGACTGCTGGTGGCTCGCCGGTGTGGCCAACATCGCCCACCGCCGGGATCTCATGGACAAGATCTGCGTTGCGCGCGATGAGGAGTGCGGTGTCTACGGTTTCGTCTTTTACAGAGACGGCGAGTGGATCTCGACCGTTATTGATGATAATCTCTATTTAACCCATGAGGACTTTGGGCACAGCTTCAATGTCCACGATCCGAGTGGGAAGAGGTCGCGTACGCATAAAAAGGAGAGGCAGACTGGTTCAGAGTCGTTATTCTTTTCAAAGTGTAACAATGAGAATGAGACGTGGCTCCCACTGTTAGAGAAAGCGGTACGCTTAACCCCCCCTCGTTTTAAATCATCAGTTCTTCTACTATTTTTGAGGTGGATCACTAAGAATCGTTTACAGTACGCAAAGGTCCACGGTGACTACGAGTCGATAAACGGAGGCTGGCCTGGCTACGCCGTGGAAGACCTCACAGGCGGTGTAATGACGGTGATTCCGGGTAACCGGGTTCTACGCAAGGAGAAGCTCTGGCGTGAGATGACTGGAGTTGACAGGAGCGACTCCGAGTTCGTCTTCGGGTTGACGGCCAACAGCGAGTCCTACACCACTACGAATCGAAATGGACTTGTTCTGGGCCACGCATACTCTATTCACAAGGCTGTCGAGATTGAAGATGAAAACGGAAAGAAGGTCCGGCTCATCAAAGTCAGGTTCGTAATCAAATCCTATCAAGAATTTCATTACGAAAGGTTAAAGGACTAACTCAACGGAATAGAAACCCATGGGGCGAGAGGTCAAACAACGGTCTGGGAGAGTGGCACGGCCCCTGGTCAGACGGATCCAAGGAATGGACTCCAGAGATGATCAGGAAGCTGAACTACTCATTCGCAGACAACGGCAACTTCTGGATGACGTTTGAAGACGTGTTGAGCAACTTCAGATGGATCTTCCGAACGCGACTCTTCGATGAAAGGTGGACGGTCGCCCAACAATGGATGAGCTCACCGGTCAGCTGGGTAACTGGCTTCCTAAGGAAAAAGTTCATTGTTGAGATCAAAAGGGAAGGGCTTGTTGTTATTGTTTTATCCACGGTAAGGCCCTTCACATTTCGCCTACAACTTGATAAGTTGTTTAGCTAACGAATTCCCAGCTCGATGACCGCTATTTCCGCGGCCTCGCTGGGCCCTACGCGTTTTTCCTTGAGTTTGTTGTTCGCCAGCTTGGGTCACCCCGAGCACTGGCCGAAGCTAAGTGTCATCGTGGAATCGCCGAAAGGCGTTCGGTCAACTGCGAGGTTCATCTTAAGCCAGGGGTATACGAGGTCCTCCCCAGGGTCACAGCCGAGCGACACCCTTATAAGAGAACCGTCGAGGAAGTGGTCAAGGATTTCGCAGACATCAATCCCCAGAAGCTGCGACAGGTCGGGATGCAGTATGATCTAGCACACTCCAAGACTGGTGTTCTGGACGAGGATGAAGCGCAAGAACAGAAGAAGTCTCAACGGAGGCGGAAGAAGAAGGAGCAAAAGGCCAAGCAAGAGAAGCTCAAAGATATGAAGGAAGCCATGGAGAAAATGCAGCAGGCAATGGCCGGGATGCAGGACGAGTTAAGCAAGAAGAAGGGGGAGTGGGAGAGAGGAGCCGAGAAGGAGAAGAACGACAGTCCCCATGAGGAAGCGCAAGGCCAGAATGCAAAAAACGACGACTATGTCAATTCCAGGCCACCCCCTGGATGTTGGCCTGGCGACATGTCATCCTCGGAGTCGGGATACTCCAAACCCTCCATAGATGCTTCAGTGACCACAGTGCAGCGCAGTGGGGATGAGAGGAGGGACGAGGTTGGGACCAGGCGTGCGCCGTCAAGCGCAAGACAATCCTCCAAGCCAGATAATCTGGCAAACGAGCAAACCAAGGATACGCCGCTACCGCCACAGCCTCAACCTGATACACCAGTAGCAGAAGGGGAAGAAACACCTGCAGAGTCGGACTCCGACTCAGAATCCTCCGAGTCCGAATCCGATTCAGATACAGAACAGGAGAGGGGCAGGAAGCAGCCATGGAACCCAGTCTGTGTCATGTGTCTCCGAGTATACGCGCAAGATAAGGAGCTTTCGGTCCGCCTTGCTCAAGGAGACCAGGATGCATGAATTAAAGGAATGTCTGCTGATGGCATTCCTAACTATGAGGTGGCAGGAGGCATTGAACTCTCAACTCTCTTAATAAGGGCAATTCACCACTCTAATTTATCGGCTGAACAGCCAACCTCAACTCTCACAAGGGGAAATTGACTTACAGATTGTCTTCAGGGTCGGGGGATCTATAATATGATTGAAGACGGAAGCTATAGTAACGTCTCTCTGGGGCTTGCGTATTGCTGGTTGAGGATGAAGAGATTGAAATGATCAGTCGGAAGCCAGCACCTAGCTTTCTAGTTTCAAACGTCGAATGACCACAAAAACAATACGTGATTAATCACTAAATACAGAGTATCATCTCACGTCAAAAATCCTGTGGGCTTTATCTAAGTATATGCAATGCAGCGACATAAGATGGGCCGAGCCTCTCCTCTGCTTGATTCCGAATCTCAGCGACCTCGATCAGATCTATGTCTTCCAATTTGTTCCTCCTCTTATCTTACCACACAAAATACATTGCCTTCATTCATCCTATCTTCGGAACTCTGTTTCATTTATTGTTTATTTCTTTTTCTTTGTTATTCTGTTTCATCTGTTGTTTATTTCTATACCCTTGTCTTTTGTCCTCCTATGATACTCGTCTTATGGCATTCTCAGTTTCTGCCGTCCTCTTCACTTTGATACGCCACCTAGTAGTATAATTTTCCTTTGTCCCTCTTGATTTTATCTGTCTGCTCCTCGCCTTCTCCTGCACATTTTTGTTTTTTTGTTCTCCATGGCTATCGTACAGCTTGAACTCCCACACCGACTGCAAATGGAGGTGGCCAAAGCGCAGCCCGACAGTCAGTAAAAGCTTGGGAAGGGCGAGCCAAAAACCACCACGGCGGCTAAGAACGATGGTCGATAACTGAAATAAACTGCCCTATCGCAAGGAATGGGGTGCGGTGATGTCTTCGGGGGTTGCTTATCATACAAAGAAACAACAGTGAAAGCCTGCTGCACCAGCCATGCTGGAGCCACAGCCATGTGAAAGAGCAAGGTTGGAGATGCCAAGTTGGCGTTGTATGCTTGCACCTACTGCAAGTGAATTGATAGAGGATTATGCCAAGTCGTACTTGGTATGGCACCGCAAGGAGAAACGAATATCATGTTTAGCTGCACTCCGGAGGTGTGGCAGAAGGTCAAGGAGGGAAAAGTGCTAGTAAAAGATTCTATTGTCATTGAGATTTGTGATAATGATTATGATGAACTTGCTAGCTATGATATGTATTAAAAGGGGGGTATAAATATTGAAAATAGGAAAGATATCAAGGAGCTGTAGGATGGCCCCAAGACCCGAGCCACTGCCCAGGGTACTCTGATGGTTTATCCTCTGGGGTGTAGGCCTTGTATCTAGGATACGAAGAATAAATGTATCCTTCTATCCCCCTACCCATCATCTTCATGATCTCCCTAGTCTCCCTCTCAAACTCAAACTCAAAGAGCCGTCCTTGGGCCTCACACGGAAGCACTGTACTGTTATTTGCGCCTCCCACAGAAGTACCTTTATGTGTGCTTCTCGTAGAAGCCAGGAAGCGTGAAGATAAGTCAGCTTTGGGGGGGCGGCGACCAGGCTAACGTCTCTATGTTTGATCCTCGGGTACTTCCAGAGTAATATCAAGTTCTCTGGGAGAGTTCAGCGAGTGGCGGACCAGACCCAGACCCACACATTGCAGGTTGAGGGTACTCCAGGAACATTCGCCGATAAAGCTTTAAGCTTCTGGGGACGACACGTTATCTTAGTGCGGCTGGCTGTGCTGGCTCATCGAGTGGAAATCTCGTCGCCATTGGCTGCGGGATCGTTGGCGACAGGAACTTGGCAATGAAGGCTAGGCTGGAAGGATCAAGCCGAGGGTCTCTCTGATACAAGGGTGCCGCCCTATGTCTTCCACAAGCGAATGAGATTTGAATGAGATTCCATCCTTCCAGCGCCGGAAGTCAACTCTGCTGGGAAGGTGGTCGGTAAACTAGGTGGCGTTATCTAGTTATTTGGGCCTTTCAGCTGGCCACCGAGTTTTCGTTGGCCTCATCAAGCTTAGCCAAGTTAAGCCAGGTATTTGTGGTAATATTTGCTGCCCTTGGGCTGATGGTTTTTGATGCTGCTGGTCAGTCTCGAAAATCTGGGACAGGAGGCGGATATTTATAACGGGTGCGAGATAAAGGGAAGGTGTATGAGAAAGTGAACACAAAGAAAAGAAGAACAAGAACTAAAGGAGAAATTTGCAGACAGATTAAAAAGAAGACGAACAGAGGGGACTTATAAAACAAACATGTTACTATCAAGATAATTTATTTCGAAACAGCGACCATGTTAGATGAAGGAGATTCGTGTCGTACAGCCTGTATGACTTCCGAAACTAATACGGTAAATGAAAGTTGAACGCCGCTCTCCCCATAGGTTGCTATATTGTAAGTGGCGAAAAACAAGTAGTGTTCTACAGAGATAGTTTTGGAAACAATCAAACAATGCTTGTAAAAGCTCATGAGTTCTTGTCAGCTATGGCGATGTTGTGCTCCATACCGCATTCCTGTTCCCTCTGTCTTGGCTTAACTCCTGTCTTCAAGCTCCTTACGTCCAGCATTATCAGACGTAGGATTTCGACTGTGGTAAATTCCGTAGTAGGTGATGTGTACTTCTTCTGTGACAGCACCACTTTCAGTCAGTATTCATGTGTCTACTAAAACCGTAAGACTATTGGGACGCAGGCACTCAGGCTATGGTTTGTTGAGTCATGGAATTTTAGGGGGTTTAACCTGCTTATGCTTTTTCTGCATGTTTCAAACAATGCATCTGATGCTTACATGTTCTACGTCTGTAGTGCTAGAGGGTGGTCCAGACTTGAATGCAATGACCAGGTAATCCCGAGTATTGGCCGTCCTATGACTCAGATGTAGACACATGTCCTGTCAGGAAACAAAGTTCCATAAGAGAGGCTCGACTTACACGCGATGCCCAGTCCAGGGTAGGCGACCCCAGAATCAGGCTCAGGCGTCACCCCACGGGCGAAGCGTGAGATGGCCCCACAATCTGGCTTTCACATGCCAAAGTCGAGTCAGATGCCAAATGCGCATTCGATGGCAGTGGACCAATCCCGCCACGACGCTGCTCCCCCATTGTCAGCAACGTCACGATGGACAAGGCCGCTGTCACGAGCCACGAGGTGCCGATCGGTCGGCGGGCCGCTCCCAATTCCTCGGTCCTCCTGTGCCAATTCTTACTTTAGCTATTCCACCTTCCCTGCAACGTATCTATCACCTCGCCGCCTGTCTGTCTGTCTGTCTGTCTTGTTCTCTGTTTTGTTTTCTCTCCGTATCTTTTGTCTCGCTCGGGTGGCTGGAATGCTTTACTAAAGCCTTCTCCCATACTTCAGTCACCCACCCTGACCTGCATCCAACATGATTGACCACGTCCTCGGCCGACCGTCGACCAAGTCGCGGCGCCTCCAGGTGCTCGCCGTCTTGTCTTTTTGGACTGTGTATCTCTACCGGTTCGTCTCTACCTGCCCCCCCACCCTAGTGTTACTCTGCCAATGTTGGAGCCCCTCGACTGACAGCAATCCACATCTAGGGGTGACAGACATGGACCGCCCGGCGCGCAGCGCCTCTCGCGTCTCTTCTCCAAAAGGCTGACGGCCTGGCAGACCGTTGCCCTGACCATGCTATACCTCTACGCTGCCCGCAACTTCAGCGCCCTCGTCGGTCTCGCGAGCCCCGAACCAATGGCCAACATGTACGACCCGACATATTTCCGCGCCACCTGGGTCCTGACCGCCCTCGATGCTGGCTTTTGGACCGCCATGAAGATCAAAACCAGATGGCTGCGTGATATCGCGAGCATCGTCTTCTCCGTCTTCTATCTCTTCGCTACCGAGCGGGCCGATGAGAAGGTTCGGAAGGTTCGCGGCATGATCACCATTGATCACCTCCGGGTGTCGTGGAATAAGAGTACAACGCCTTATCTGGGTTTCTTCCAGAGGCTGATAGGCCCGCGGTTCACGAGGTGGCCGCCGAGACAAGTCCGTATCCCCCGCCCCAAAGGGAGCGACTACAAGGAACCCGTCATGGCTTGGCTCTATTACGATGGCCCTCTGGCACAACTGGAACACCACAATAGATTGGTGGTTGATATACCTGGAGGGGGATTTGTGGCCATGGATCCGCGTTGTAATGACGATAAGCTGTTCGCATGGGCAGCCAAGTCTGGCCTTCCTATTCTAAGCCTGGACTACAGGAAAGCACCGGAATACCCCTTCCCGTACGCTCTCAACGAGTGTTTCGATGTATACACGACCTTGATCCAGACACGTGGTAGGTGCATTGGCATGTCGGGCCGCGATGTGCCTAGAATCATCCTCACAGGTGACAGCGCGGGAGGTAATCTGGCAGTGGCGGCCACACTTATGGTGTTGGAAACAGGTAGTGCGCATAAATTCCGGTGTCATGACAGTGATGAACTACCTCCTCCAGACGGGCTCGTTTGCTTTTATCCTGCGTTGGATATGAACATAGGCAACTGGATGACAGATGAGGAGCTGTCCTTGATCCGTGATCGTAACATGAGAAAAACCAACAAATCAGTCGTTCGACGCAAGAGTAGGGAGTATAATGATTTGGTGGGCACGCCCCATCACTCAGACGACGAGGATGAGAAATCTACAACCCCAGAGTTGGCGTCCGATTCCGCCATTGTCGATGATAGTGAAGCGGGAGGAATGAGCGACCGGCCTGCACGAGGCTTAAAAGTTGGAGCTTCGCGTGCCCTGGACTCGCCCCAACAGGGAGCTGGGATCAAGAGAACAAACAGTACCTCGCATCATCCAGAGCCGATGAAGACAAGGCTGGCCACGTCCTCGATGATTTCATACTTCAATGATAGGGTGTTGACCCCGGAAATGATGCGAGCGATGATCATTCTCTACATTGGGCCGCACAATCGCCCGGATTTTGGATCAGAGTACCTACTAAGCCCTGTGCTGGCGCCCGACTCACTACTCGCCGACTTTCCTAAGACCTACTTTATGACGGGAGAGAGAGACCCATTGGTGGACGACACAGTCATCCTAGCAGGCCGGATACGTCGAGCAAAGGAGGCAGCGGCACGGCGCCGCATGGATCCCGGCAGTGCCATGTCTCGGCAACCGTTGTCCGAAGAGGAGCTAAAAGAACTCGGCGCTGCAGAGGTGATGCTGATCCCCGGAACTTCGCATGGTTTCATGCAGTTTCCTGCATTGTACCCACCAGCATGGAGACACTTTGAAAGGTGTGCGGAGTGGTTTGAGCAACTGTTTGCCCACGCAGACAGCGCGCGGCTACGGCGCGACCAGAGACGAGCGAGCGAAGCTGCTAACCAGATGCGCCACTACAGTATGGTGGAATCTAGCGGTGAGGAGGACAAGCCTCTGGAGATGACCATGACCAAAATTCGCGGGGGGCGCGGATCGCTAGTTTCCGCGCATGGGAGGCGGAAGCTAGAAAGGAGAGCTGCGAGTGGAGAGGCTGAACAGCTACAGAATGGGATGGGGCCAGAGGGGGAGCTGGGGGGATCCGGCACTTCAAGCCCGAAGAAGGCGGCCACGGCGTTGCCGAAAACCAATGGAAACTCAACAGGTGGCAGGAAGAGCGGCAGGAAGCCTCTTACAAAGGACAAGAGCCTGGTGAAGCTGGGTAGCTCGGAAGATCTGCTTATGCGGCGGATGCAGGGCCTAACCAGTGGGCTCACAGGTATGGGGGATGATGATTGATGACGATGCTGCGATCGGTTGTACTTGGGCCGGAGCTAGATACAAAGTAAACAATAGATGAATCATGATTATATATTCCTGCCCTGCAACATCATGGGCTGCCAATGTCTCAAAGCGGGTAAGCGGGCTGCTGGTTGCGCGAGATTATTTCCGGGCCTGGAAATAGAACCCGTTGAATTGAAATGGCTTATGGATTATGGGTTTCGGGTGTTGAGAGAGGCCTCTTCCTCGGATGGGGGAGCTTGTTGCTATGGTGGATTGGCGCCCAACGATCATATTGACGGATGGTGTGGTGGCCTGAAGTTGGCTGGTTTTCCGCTCGTAAAATTAAGCCCCAAAGGGGAAGCCCCTTCCAGAAATAAGCTGAAACTAAACAAAAGAAACCAACAAGATGGGAAAAAACCTCACTGCAAAATTACCCTCATTTCAATAACCCGTGTCAGTTTTTGGCTATACGTGAGGTCCGGGATCTGAGGCTGACGGTTGGGTGGCTTTATTATGGAACAGGTGGCTGGTATCGGGAAGTAACTCGATGGTAGAGGGTAGGTACACCGGTTGACCAGCTGCACCAGCCCCTGAGGCGGCTGAGGCGTCGCATCGTCATGCCTGAGCGGCCTCCTAGGCCTCGATTCCTTGGTTTCGTGGAGGTGGGTCATCCAGGACCGCCTTCATGCCTCGTTCGGGGATCGATGACAGAGTTACTCTGGATGGACTCAGGGAGGGTCTCGGGGAGGGAGCCGCCGGAGAATGGCCAGAATTCAGGATGGCGCAGAGGTGCGCGAGATGGATGCCATACAGGCGGGTGGTGCCGGGTTTGGAGTCATGGTATGGCTCGTGGGCCAATGATTCTACCGCCAGTCATGGCTATTATTACTGCTCTGCATTGTAGCGACTTGTCGATTCGCGATTCCATGGATGGGCAGGGCCCAACAAAGGGGTCTGGGTGTCCATAGACAACCAACGAGGGCCAACCATGGTGCGGCCCCGGTTCTTCTGGAAATTGACGGAATTGTCTCAGAAATAGATGGCCCTGATTGATGGGATTGACCCCAAAGGACCGACATTCTGATCGGGGTCGGCCAGGGCTGGGCGTGGCCAAGCAGCCAGAAGCGCAAAGGAAGCGAATATCACCTAATCAATCAGGTGAGTTTGCGCGGTATCTGGTATGAGGCTTGGGCATTTCGGAGCACGGGGCAGCGCCGGGCGACTCAACATCGTCATTAACAGACCGTGATTCGCCTGGCCGAGACACTCGCGGTAAGCCGGATGGGCCATCCGCCGTGATCGAGCTGCGTTTTAAGCCATTCTACCAGGAGTATGGTTCTGGGTTATTCGGGCTGTCCACACATGGTGCTCCAAACATCCATGTGCTTTGTTTTAGGCTGCTTCGACAGACCGCCTCAGTCGGTCTGGTCTGTTGGCTTTTCTGGGATTTTTTGGGGGGTCGGAAGCGGAAGGGGTCCGTCAGCGCCTTCCCTTCCAGAGGTCCTTCTTGTCCTTCGTTCCTTCCACGTCCTGTGCAGGCTCATCCGCGGTGTAAATCTGAGGTACCTGAGCAGCCCGTATTTAGGCACCTCGCACGGCGCTGAGGTGCCGTGCAGCAGTGGCCCCATCACCTGTGTCCAGGCTTACGCGCGTACGACATAGGACCTATCGCCTGCATGTAGGTTTCACTCAGTGAGCTAAGCTATTGCTTACAGCTGCAACCAACGGCTGTCCGGTATGGATGGATGCACCGCAGTCAATGCAAAACGCCCAGCCATGCCGGCTCCGCAGCGTGCTCGGGCTGGCGTGTGTGGCATTGATACGATGAATGGTCCCTTGGCTGGTTTGGGCCGTGGTGAGCTCGCAGGGGCTGCCGGTGGTGTGTGCATGGTGAGGCGTGTGTGGTGTGGTTTTGGGGCCAGACACGACATATCGAATACGCAGCAATTACACAGTAACCACTAAGCAGAGCAAGTCGCCTCCACAGACCCTCCAACCTCTGCTGGCTTGACCGTGTTCTAATTATGACCTATGCCCGTACTTATTAATTTACTTTCCCGGGCTCGTCGAGCTAGCCAGGTAGTACGTCAGGTAGCCATCTGGGTATCGGCGAGGTAGCTACCTGTGTCTGGCTGGCATGGTACCTTCACATGGCCCTATTGCCTTACCACCTTTCGAGGTATGCTCCTTGGGCACGCAGCAACTCGCAGCTCGATGTGTGAGGCAATGCTGAGTCTGATTAGCACCTGCGATCCGTCCCTCCTGCCCGCCCACCCGCTCAGTCCCTCTGCTTTCCCCCTCTGCTCTGCTGCCTCCCGTTTCCTACAAAAGGCTGCCCTCTCCCTCCCCATCTGAGGCCCAAACCCTTCGCAGCGTCGTTCCCGTTTCCCATCCTCCCACCGCTTCAACATCTCTTTCCCATCTGGCTCCCCAGCTTAGATAGGCACATACTTTATCTGCTCCGAGCTTAATTCAATTGATTCCACTCCATCTACTCTCTGTTCCACCTCACAGCTCGCCCACCATGGTCCATCTGTCGGGAATCCCGGATAAGAATCTCAACGCAGATGGTCTGAGTGCTGGCAGATTAACTCCTCAGCCTGATGGCAGGAGAACTCCCCAGCTCCAGCTCATCAACTTCCCTGATCAGTTCACCACCAGTGTCTACGGTTCGAGATTTGCTGGCGAGGACCTTCCCCGCACTAAGATGCCCGAATGCGAGATGCCCCGCGACATCGCCTATCGTATGATCAAGGACGATCTCAGTCTCGACAACAACCCCAAGCTAAAGTAAGCGCCCTCTTTGAGTTTCTCATCCCCTGTCAATTTTTTTCTCTTCAATATGGCATTTTCGACAAACAGGAACATTTTGCTAACGTTGCTCGTCGCACAGTCTTGCTTCTTTCGTCACCACTTACATGGTGGGCACACCCCCTTGTTGTTGGTCTCAGAACCGCAATGGAACCTGAATGACCTGACCGCAAGGATTTTTTCTCACCCATATTATAGGAAGAGGAAGCTGAAAAGCTCATGGCCGATGCTTTCCCCAAGAACTTTATTGACTACGAGGAGTACCCTCAATGTGCTGAGATCCAAAATCGCTGTGTCAACATGATTGGCGATCTCTTCCACGCACCCGCTGGTACCGCTGTGGGCACCTCGTCGGTCGGCTCCTCCGAGGCCATCATGCTCGCCGTGCTCGCCATGAAGAAGCGCTGGAAGCAGCGTCGCCAGGCCGAGGGCAAGCCAACCGACCAACCTAACCTGGTCATGTCCTCCGCCGTCCAGGTGTGCTGGGAAAAGGCCGCCAGGTACTTCGAAGTCGACGAGAGGCTTGTGTACTGCACACCCGAGAGGTATGTCATCGACCCTGAAGAGACAGTCGCTCTGTGCGACGAGAATACCATTGGTATCTGTGTCATCTTGGGCACGACGTACACCGGTGAGTACGAAGACGTCAAGACTGTCAACGACCTCTTGGTTGAGAGGAACATCGATGTTCCCATCCACGTCGATGCTGCCAGCGGTGGCTTCGTCGCGCCATTCACCGTCCCTGACCTAGAATGGGATTTCCGCTGTGAAAAGGTGGTGTCCATCAACGTCTCTGGTCACAAGGTAAGTCCCGAGAAACCCGAGACATGTCGTGAGTTGCATGGCTGATATCATCCAGTACGGTCTTGTCTACCCTGGTGTGGGCTGGGTCCTCTGGCGAGCTCCCGAATACCTTCCCAAGGAACTCGTCTTCAACATCAACTACTTGGGTGCCGACCAGGCTTCGTTCACCCTTAACTTCTCCAAGGGAGCTTCACAGGTGGTGGGACAGTACTACCAACTCATCCGCCTGGGTAAGCACGGATACCGCTCCATCATGAGCAACCTTACACGGACAGCCGACTACCTCACTCGCTCCCTAGTACAGCAAGGGTTCATCATCATGTCCAAGCCCTCTGGTGAGGGACTGCCTCTAGTCGCCTTCCGCTTTGCTCCTGATGAGGACCGCGGATTCGACGAATTTTCCCTCGCAAGGACTCTTCGTAGCCGTGGTTGGGTCGTCCCCGCCTACACCATGGCTCCCCACACGGAGGAGCTCAAGATGCTTCGTGTCGTTGTTCGGGAGGATTTCTCCCGCAGCAAGTGCAACATGTTGATCAATGACATCAAGCTCTGTGTCGGACTCCTCAAAGAGACTAACCAGGAGGTCCTGAGGAGACAAGACGCTTACATCCAGAAGCACATTCTTTCAAGTGGCAAGCTCCGAAATGACGCGAGCCCAACAGCCTACAAGGTACGTAGCTTCTGCTTTCTTTTAAGCATCCAACATCTATTGACACTTTCTCTCGCAGAATGAAACGCATTCTATCCAAGGCAAGACTGGAAAGACTCACGGTATCTGTTAAGAGTGGCCATTGGCCTCTTTAACCCTATTTTATAGAGATTTTTTTTTCCCTTGGGCTACAAGGTTGGATTTAGATTTCCCTGAATCATTGTTCCATGACAAGGTTCATTTATCTCTTCTGGTTGGCTTCTATTGTTTTCTGTTTATGGGAGTCGGTTTTTGCTGGAGTAGGTTCTGATACACCGGTTGATTCTATGAAGAGATGAATGCATATTCCCCCTTTCTATTCTACTCATGTTTCTCTATAATCCGTTCGTGAATTCGTAGCAAGTATGTTCATGTCGGCATGCAAATCACAGATCCTGGCTTGCTAAATCAAAATATACTAGGTCGAGGCTTGGCTGGGGATTGCCGAACCAACAACCTCGCAATGATCACCACCAAAATACCTGCGATGATGGAGCCAATCGCAACTAGAAGTGTTCTGGTGAGCGCAACTCAGATATGCCAGTGGAAAGACTGGAAGACCATATTATCTTTAGGACTTACTGATGGAGAATGTCCACCCGGCTCCAATGGCATCAATCAGGGGGACAGTTGCCCCCACTCCGACTGCACCGAAACAGTATTGAACAACATACTTGCCGCTGATAACAGCCGTCTTGTATTCGGGGTTCGATTCTAGGGGATTACAACAAGGGTTAATCAGCTGAATTAAGGACCGGATCAGGCACGGCCGTGTGTCTTTTGCTCACCTGCAGCATAAGTGTTGAGCCCGCTGAAGGACGCCATCAGGCCGAAGCCCTGGATGAAGGCAGCGCTGATGGGGAGCCCCATACCCCCAATCGACTTGTCGATGCTCCATCCGTACAGGAACGTCCCCAGGGGCAGGACTCCCAGGACCCAGACTGGGGTGCTGTTCAGCCTGTCCTCCGCCAGGCGAACACCCTCGCGCTTGTCGATGTACCGCCTCACCACCCTGTCGGACACGTTGCCCCCGACGATACTCCCCAGCAGGAAGCCAACGCCGGGCGCGAGGTAGAAAAGACCGCTCTGGAGCGGGGAGGTGAGCCCGAAGAGCGGGTTGATCAGATGCCGGACAGAGCTGAGGATGGCATATTGGTTGAGTCCTAACAAACCACAGGCAAGATTCTAATGGACGGTGAGTAAAACTATAAAGATCATGGTAGGAAAGGGGGTGGGGTTTCTGCTGACCGAAAGGATAACACCGGGGTACTTCCACTGGTAAAAGACGGCAGACGGGTTGAAGGCCCTCAGGACATCCTGCCTGGAGAGCCTCTTGCCGACCGACTCGTGCGCGCTCAGGTTGGACAGCTCGCTCGACCTGGGGACGAAGAAGTAGGCGAGGACCAGCCCGATGAAGCTGATGCCCGACAGCACCCCGAAGATGGCTCGCCAGGTGGTGTAAGTCGCGATGACGCTGCCGACCAACGGGGCTAAACCACAAGGGTTAGATTTTCCTTACGCTTTGAAATACTATTATACAGAGCGGCTTACCTATCGACTGGGAACTAACGCAACTGCCGAGGAAGAAACCAACGGCCATACCGCGGACGGTCTGCGGTTAATCAGCATGAATAATCCCTTACAAAGACATCGAAAAAGACCAGGGTGGACAAACGGGCTCAAAGATATCAGCGAGGATGGTCTGGCCCGCAACCAAGAAGAAGGGACCCGTCGTGGCACCAATCGCCCACACGGCCGTCAGAGAAGCCAGGTTCCTGGCCAGGGCGCAACCCATGGCGCAGAGTATCAAGATGACAGTGGCAACGATGTACGCCCTCCGACGCCCGATGAGGACGCTGATGGGCAGCCAGATGAGGGCAGACGCGGCCATCGCAGCCACGACGCAGGCGTTGGCGGTGCTGATGCTGGTCGTGGTGGTGTTCAGGCTGGCGGCAATCTCCGGCATGGCGGTCATGATCGAGGTGCTGAGGAAGACCATGGGGAGGGCCATCCAGCACACGGAGAAGAGGATGACCCAGCGGCGCCATGTTGGCAGCTTCGCTACGCGGTCGTCCTGGGCGATCAGTGGGAGAGGAGGGTCTTCTTCCGGAGAACTGGCCGCCTCTTCTACTTTGGTGATGGGCTGGGACTGAGCCTTGGGCTCAGGGGTCGGTTGCAGCATTGGGAAGTTATATCGGCGGGTTAAGGGGGTTACAGCCTGGTTGGTATTATTCAATGGCCTTTGGAGGAGACGATGTGGTAGAGGGTACTCTCAAGGACTCTCATTGCACGAGTCTGTACGAAGGGCAAGACAGCAACAGAAACTGGAGATCAATTGAACAATCGAGATCCAATTCCGGCCAGGGGATACAATTGAACATGTTTTTCTTCCCCTGCAGCCAAGCTGGGAGTCACAGTACTACCCCCTCGGCGTCTTTCGCTGCAAGACCGCGGCGAACTGCAAAGAAACCGGCGCCTGCAGACCGCCCATCGGAGGCACACGCCTTATCTCATGCAGACGGGGAAGACATTAGGCCATATCAGGCTGCTGGGCCTGGTCAAGTGGAAATCAAGTGGAAACCAGGAAGCGATCATGGCGCGGGTGTAAGCCGGAGGTTGGAGCGCTGCCGATTGCGAAAACCCTGCGATGCTCCGAGATCGCCTCCACCCGGTGACCCGGTGGGTTTGGTCGGGTCTAACCAGGGTCATCGTGCCGTTTTCGTGCTTTTGGGGCCCCGTCGGCTTGACGCTGCCGGATTTTGTCATGGGCCGGTGGTATGACGAGCCGGCCACCTGCTATGGTACGTTCAGATTGTCTGGTATGCTATGGGAAGTTAGATTGGTGAGTTGTAAGTCAGATTCATCACGACATTCTTATGAGAGGATGGTTAAAGAGAGTAGAAACCGTAATATATCATCATCATTTCTATCCGCTAACCATTCCATCTAATTCATTCCCTTTTTTGAAAACCCTGGTATCTAATTACAGCCCAATCATGCCCGAGTTACCGCAATGGCTTCCGCCAGGATATCCAGCCCAGACTGGATCTCCCGCTCCGTCACGGTGAGGCTGGGAACGAAGCGGACCGTGTTGGTGCCGGCAGTGATGATCAGGAGCCCCCTCTCGCGAGCAGCCTTCAGGATGGGCGTGGGATCCTCCGACAGCTGGAGCCCGAGGATCAGACCCTTGCCGCGCACCTCCGTGATCAGGTCCGGGTACTGCTTCCGCAGCTCCTCGAATCGCGCCCGGAAGACGTCCGACTTGGCGAGCACCTCCTTCTGCAGCTGGGGGTCCGAGAGCCGGCTCACCATGTAGTGCGCGACCCGGCTGGCCAGGGGGTTGCCTCCGAAGGTGGTCCCGTGGTCGCCCACCTTGATCTTGTCGCTCACGGTCTGGTTGACGATGACGGCGCCGATGGGGAAGCCGTTGCCGAGGGCCTTGGCCGATGTGATGATGTCCGGGTGCGCCTCCTTGGGGAGGACGCCGTGGGCCCAGAAAGTGCCGGTGCGGCCCATCCCGCACTGGATTTCATCATAGATCAATACTGCGCCGACCTCGCGGCAGCGCTTCGCGAGGGCGATGAGGAACTCCTCCGAGGCGGCCCGGACACCACCCTCGCCCTGGATAGGCTCAACAATGACTCCGCACGTATTCTCTGTAACCAGCTCGGGGATGGCGGCAATGTCGTTGTAGTCTCCGACACGGAACCCGGGGACCATCGGGGAGAAGGGCTCCTGATATTTGGGGTTCGGCGTGGCGCTCAGGGCGCCCATCGTCCGGCCGTGGAATGCGCCGTTGAAGGAAACGAACTCGTGCTTGGCGCCGGAGGGGTCGATGGCCTTGCCGACCTTGCGGGAGAACTTGATGGCGGCCTCGTTCGCTTCAGAACCGGAGTTGCAGACAAAGACGGACGAGGCATTGTGCATGCCACCAGACTTGACGGTCTTTTCGACGAGCAGCTTGGACAGGGCGCCCGTCCAGGGGTTGTAGTAGAGGTTGGAGGCGTGGACAAGAGTCTTGGCCTGTTGAGTCACTCGTGTTAGTTGTCCAGTCCAATGTGTGTGCTATGGGAGAGCATCGCGATGGTGGGGGTTAGCGAACCTGTTCGGCTACGATCCGAGCGACCTCAGGCTCGCAATGGCCGAGAGCGTTGACGGCGATACCAGCAGTGAAGTCAAGGTACTTCCTGTCCTCGATGTCCCAAATATATGATCCCTCGGCTTTGGTGAAGACGGGGGGTGGGCGAGCGTATGTGGCCACCATATAAGGCGCATGTTCAGCAACGAGAGCGGCGCTGGGGGAGCCTTCGGCGGGGTCTGGGTTCTTTGGCAACGTAGCTTCATTCTAGAGGGTGAAATGGTTAGAAATTTGCCCGAATTACGGTCATATAGACTGAAGATAGAGATAGAAGGGAGAGGAGTGCGTTTAACGTACAATCTTGTGTCGCACAGCTGACGACGAAAAGACCCTGTGCGAAAGTCGGGATGCCGAGACCGCGCGGGAATTAGAGAGTGCGGTCGCCAATTGGCGATGAACCGAGTGTCGCAGAGCCATGATTCGCAAGTACCGGGAGTCCTCGAACACACTTTCGAATTATCTTCCTCTACAGTGCAAACTGGCGAGGTCTGGTGAAGAAGAATTGGGCCGATTGTTAAATGGAGTCCTGAGACACATTCTCGCAGCTCAATTCAATATTTTGCTCTTATCGATAACAAGCTCAGCTCCGGTCTCGCTCTGCGTCATTCTCGACGAGCTGCAAGGATGAGGATATGCTGTGACTCTGCGTACCCAGTCATCACAGCTGCATGTAAGGCTTTCCAATCACTTGGACCCGATGGACACGGGATGCGGGATCTAGTCAAGAGGTTGAATTGGCATGTACAGTCACTCATGTATGACTGGTGCTCATTTAGGACGAGAATTAAGCTCATCCTCCGTCTTCGTTGAACGCCCCCACACACACGACGCGGCTTCTCAACGGTAACTATAATCCTCTAATATTGGCTTGGCAGATTGAATGAAGGTCGCTTCTTGTTGGGTAGACTTGAACAAAACATGCCTACAAGGGAGATATTCCGATGACTGAAATGGTTCTTGTACATCGACGACTAATGAATGCTGGCGGTATCATGTTTGATAAGGCAATGCAAGTTTCACCAGTGTGGTAATACACCCCACTCCATTTGGCAAAAGATCCAGAAATATCAATTCTAAATGCGACACAATAGCTAATGAACAATGGCAAGAAGCCAACTCAGGTGTACAGAATCGATGACTCTTATGTATCCATCCAGAACGCCCGCCTAGTCCTCCGCACAAAAGAAATATGGTGGCTCCATCCTCCCATCCCGAAACAAACCAGCTTTGGAGCTGCAAATAGCTCCAAGCTACCCCCTGCGCCTGCCTTGAAAGTCCACAGAATCCTTGTCTTCCTCTAGACAGCGCTGTATCCACCTCGACTGCCAGTGCCCTGTACCGTGTTGAGCACCTGGCGGGTCCAGTCCTTCAGCAAGTATGGAATGTCTCGGATAGTATCGCCGTGGGGGAGGAGGTCCCATCCTCGGGCGCCGTAACGAGTGTAGTTCAGCCAGGAGCCGAAAATGAGGTAGGCAGAAACACCGAGGAAGGCACTGCAAATCGTTAGCTACTACAGTCCTTATTTAGAAGAAATTCCCGTATTTCCACTTACATGATAATGAACCAAGTGAAGAAGCCCCAGTGGCTGTTGTTCTTCTGTCTATCATCATCGCCGCTGTCCTCTTTGCTTTCGCAGGCGTGCTTGGTGTACCAGGTAAGCCGCAGAGTGTCGACGTTCTTCTCAGCATCATCTGGACCGTAGCTCTCCCAGACAAGGGCCGCACCGTCATTGAGCAGTTGGTGTTCAGAGCTGGACTTCTCGTCACCCTTGTCTTTGTCGTCCTTTTCGTCCCG
Organism: Clonostachys rosea; assembly: GCA_026958235.1. Lineage (NCBI taxonomy): Eukaryota > Fungi > Ascomycota > Sordariomycetes > Hypocreales > Bionectriaceae > Clonostachys > Clonostachys rosea. Next base: position 2,455,869 of record CP110207.1, read on the forward strand.
AGCGCGCAGCTGTTCGAACTCGTCCCCTTCGTAGCGATCTTCCGAGCGCCACTCGCCCTCCAGGCCGGTCATGGTACTGTTGCAAAGGAACTCAATCACCGCGCGTTGGTCCCGACGGTCCTTTCCTTCGAGGGGCTCTCTGCCGCCTTTCAGCACCAACCTCACTCCCTCCTTTTGCGAATCAGAGTTGGAGTCGCTCGTTTTCAGACGGGTCGCTTGGTATTCGAACTGCGTGCCGCCATTATCTTCCAGCGCCCCAGCGATGGCGATGACATTATCAATGGTGTCCACGTCGTCCTTCAACAGCCGGGTAATGGCGCATACTTGACCATTTGTCAGCTAGATGCGAATGCTGAATCCCATGGACCCGGAATAAACATACCTTGAGTACCGTTGGGGCATTCCTCGCCCTTCTTCCCGCTGCCGGTCTTCTTCAAAGGACGACAGATGTCGAGAGTATAGGTTGTGTTGTGGTAGTTGTCTGCTATCGAGTTGTATCGCGACGTAACGACGGAGTGGGGTCCCGTGAGCGCCGAAAGATCGAACCTGTGCTTGTCAACTACCAAGTTGTCGCAGTGCAGGATGCTGGTTGACGATGCCGGCGAAACCGCTAGGAGGAGGGATAGAGCGAGCGGAGATAGCTGTGACGAATGCATCGAGAATGCGCTGTTGGATGTGCCTGCTATGAAGATGAAGATAAGGAAACAAATGATCGACGATGGTAGAGAAAAGGAAGAAGCTGAAACCACGGGCTAAGCAGCTCTCTACAGTTCTGGGCAGTTGGGTAAAGAAGAATGATGAGAATTACAGAGTGTTGCTTGCTGATAATGGCCAGTTGACCTGATCTCGTGCCTGGTTGGAGATCCCGACGTGACGAATTGACTCGACTACCTGTCTTGGCGCTTGTGTCATACCTCCTATTAGTCAGCACGTGTCAATCACGTGCACCCCCAACTCATACCACGATATTCACTAGGGAGACAAATCAGGCATGCATCGCTGGAGCATTTGACGTTATTTCGGAGTCATAGTTCATCATAGGGCATCAATTGAACTACTCTAGAAAGCCAAGAGTATTTTAGATAACGACACCATTTTTGGACACAAATACGACGTTCGCCTGCCCAGTAATGACTCCCCAATGCATGTAATCCTAAAGCACAACGTGATCCTAACTCATGAATCCAAAACCAAACCGGGAAAACAACGCTCTCCATGGGTATTAAGCACCGGGGCCGGGAAAAGATAAATATAAAAGCCTTTTGGGACCCTCCTGTCCCAGCTTGCGAACGCCGCTCTTGACCACGATCTGTCCCCCCTTCGTGACACGGTTCGTCCTCTCCTCTGTCAAAATAGACAACCTTCCTTTGACAACTTCGATCATTCAAGAAAGTAGTTGTTAGTCTTACATCTGGGGGCCCATCATGCCCCCCATTCCTTGCATAGCCTGTTGCTGCTGCTGCATCAGCAATTGGTTTTGCTGTGCAGCTTGACGCTGAGCAATCGTGTTCTTAACAATCATGTGCGCCTGCTGAATAGACTGTGCCTTCACTTGATTTACCACCTCTTCTGGGACCTGATCCCGGCCACCGTACTTAGCAGTAGTCTCCTGAATCATCCTAGCAAAGACGTTCCTTGCTGTCTGATGGATTTGCATTTGCACGGGGCTTTGTTGCTGCTGCTGCTGCTGGCTCATTTGCCGTTGCTGCTGTACTGCCTGCTGTTGCTGTTGCTGCATCTGGAGCATAGCCTGCATGTTCGCGTTGTTTCCGTTCATCATCTGGCCACTGACCTGCCTCTGCATGGTATTACCACCCATCTGCTGCTGGGCCGCCGCCTGCTGGGCCGCCTGTTGCTGCTGCATCCTAGCCATTTGCAACTGAGCCTGCATCTGAGGCGTCATTTGGCGCATCTGGTTGCCTTGCATGTTTTGTAGCTGCTGAGAATATTGCTGAGCGAGTTGTTGCTGAGTAGGCATGCCTCCTTGCTGCTGCTGCATCTGCTGCTGCTGCTGTTGTTGTTGAGCAAGAAATTGCTGTCGCTGCTGCATCATCTGCATCATATGCTGCTGTTGCTGTGGTGACATTTGTGCGACCATGTTCCCATTAATATTGGCTCCTTGCATATTATGCTGCTGCTGTTGCTGGAGATGCTGCTGCTGCTGTTGTTGCATCGCACGTTGTGCAGCGAACTGCGCCATCAATTGTGGGTTTTGCTGGGCCAGGTTTTGGTTGTTCATCATCATCATCTGACCCATCTGGGAGTTCTGTGCCATCATGTTAGGGGGCGGGCTCGCCTGGGTCATACGAGGCGTTGCAACCATTGCCGGTCGGCTGATAGGAGTGCCATGGGCCATGTTAGGAGTAGAGTGCGGCATGCGTGGCGTCCCTGAGGGGTGACTTTGCTGACTCCCCCTAGCAGACATATTATGCGCCATGGGAACAGACATGGGCGGGTTTTGTACCACAGAGGATGGTCGGGGAGGACTGGCAGCCATGGCAGAACTCGTCTGCTGCATTGGTACACTGTTGTTAACCATGGGCGACGAATGGTTCTGGGGAGTGCCCTGGCGGATAATAGGTGATTGCGCCGACACGACTTGCTGCTGTATCTGAGCAGGAAAACGAGCCTGGGCTTGTCCAGCCATAACAGCGTTCTGAACAGCATTCGGCTGCTGTTGTGGTACAACTTGACCGCCATTCGGCATGTTATTAGGAGCAATGGGGTTTTGCTGGGGGTGGACATGCGGAGTAGGGGCACTGTTTTGTGGTGTGCTGACCTGCTTCGGCGGTGCAGCGGGCGTAGTGGCTTGTGATGCTCTGGCAGCCATTGCTGCTCTTTGTGCTTCGCTTTGCTGTCGGGCGTGGTTTTCTCTGATGGCAGCCTCACGTCTTGCCTTCTCTGCAGCCTCAGCCTGCTGCTTCTGTGCCGCCTGCGCCTGTTCTTGTTGCTGTTGCAATCTCTGCTGCTGGAGTCGCCTATCATTCTCCTGTTGCTTGATCTTTTCTTGCTCTTTCTTCTCCGCATGTTCGCGTTTGATATCTGCAATAACCTTAAATCGTTCAAATCTAGGCTCAAATGCGGTTGTGCCATTCTGAGCATCGCTGTCTGTGCCGCCGGCATTCTGCGCGCTTGTGGTACCGGACCGTTCATCCAGGAGAAGCATGTAGCGTTCCTGTTCAGCCGCCGCTGCCTCATCCGCTGCCATCTCTGCGACTGTTCTCTTCCTAGTCTTTGGTTGGGGTGGTGGTCCAGAATGCTTGGGATGCGCCATCGCATCCAGGAGGATAATTTGCTCCTCCAAAGTCTTGGTAGGCTCTAGGAATAGGGGTGCTTCAGTTGCCAGTAAAATCTGGCCTTCTGCAGCAGCAAGATTGTTTGGTTCGAGCTCCATTTTAACCTTCTTTTGCCGTTTTGCCGGAGGTGGCATTGTGGCAGCTGTCGGGGTAGGAGGAACCAACGTCATAGGTGTCGAGGGAGGGACACCATTTGCCCCGTCTGCTGTTTGCCGCCCATCTCCGCCAGCAGGTGTAGTCGCCTTGATGAGTAGATCTCGCTGTAAGCTCTCGGAAGTCGGGTGTAATACCAAGGTATAGACTTTAGGTTTAGCTGGAGTCTTTGATTTCTGCCCATCCTGGTGCGTAGTTGATGTTGAGTTTTCTTTCTCTTTGTCTTCTTTCGCTTCCTCCTTGATTGCTTCCGCTTCCGCGGGATTGGCTTCCTCTGCCGGTACAGTCCCTTCCTTCGGAAAGGCAACGTAGGGCGAAGGTGTAAGATATTGGCTGCGGCTATGAACGGATGAGGGGTCGGGGGCGTTGGAAGATGATGTTGGACGAGCGGTTTCTTGGCTCTTAGCTGTTGACTTATGATCATGAACTCGAACAATTAGACAACCGTCGTAGAATGGAACGTTAGCCTGGACTAGGTATTCCAGGATGTCATGGGGGATCGTCCTCGTCTTGAGGTGTTGAAGAAACATCCGCATTGGGGATACGTAGGAGAAGATGCTGTCCTGTCCGTCGAATCGGAAATGGTTGGGGTGCAGATGCACCACTAATGATGGCCGTTTACCAGCATTTCTCTTGAGAACGTAACTATCGGTAACAACTGGGACATGTTAGCAACACCGAAGACCCGGTCCGGATTGGCGCCGGGATATCTCACCATACGGCCGGGGCCCCCCATCCAGGCCTTGCGGATCGGCCACCACTGAAGAAGACCGCAAGCCTGTGCTATTCCTTGAATTTCGGCCGAGTTGTGTTATCGTGTCGCGGCGAACCCGATTTACCGGTCGCACAGTTGAGGTTGTGATGTTGCGCTCCACCCCCGGATTGGGGGTGGGTTGCTTCGCGCTTGGCGGAGGTTTCTTGGCCGAAGCTGAGGGAGACGGCGAGGGGGTCGTGGCGACCGCTCCGTTGGTCTGAATGCCCGGTGGCGGAGGGCGCTTCATCTTGCTGATGGGGTTCTGCACAACAACAGGTCCTACAGGAGCCATGATTGCTGAAGTCACAGCTGCGCGAAGGCAGCTGTTGTCCCTATATCAAAGCAGTCGCGGCGGCAAGATGTCGCGTCAAGGATCGGGCATCGAATATGTTTTCACGGGTAATATGCTCGAGGAGTGGCGATGCAGGAAAGAATATAAGTAGGTCGGATCTAGGTGAAGCGTCTGCGTAACCTTGTCGGCGAGGATCCAAGTCTGATGTCAAGCGAAACGATGGCGTTCGGAAATCGGCAGTTGAGAGTAGCCTGCCCATCCAATGTGGCGCATTCCCGGGAGAATTATTACATCCGATCAATCCATGAGGATGCGAAAGAAAGCAACAAAAAACGTGATAGAGAAAATAGAATATCAAAGGGTCGTACGTTGGCAAAACCGGGGGGGTAGATCGCTCGCGATCTTACGCCATACCAGGTCAATGGGATGCTGCAGATGAGGCGCCTCTCCATACTGTGGTGGTGTGCCTGGCCTGAGGCTGCACGTGTGACAAAGCATGGCCGGCGATAGTCACGTGATTGGCCGCATCCACCACCGAGCCGGAACCTCAAACCACCGTCTCAGTCTCGCATAGGCAGCTCGGTTGTCAGAAATTTGGCCATGTGAGCATTGTTGCAGCGCTTTGATCGGCCACGGGACAATTCTGGTTTACAGTTCGCGTTTCACACACCGATAACGCGTGTAGCACAGCATGTAGAGAGCAAAGAATCGTCGCAAGTATCGTTCCGCTTTTTAAGCGCGCTGGCTATCCACTTCATATCTTGGTAATGACATCAACGTTCTACATCAACGTAAGAAGGTAAATACGGAAAATTCATCGAAAACACAGACAAGCTCCTTCAACCAAAAGCGGAGCACTCAAATATGCATTATATTCAAAAGCCAGCCTCTTTGCCCCTCCCAAACATGAATCAGCGCCTCAATTGGGCTATTCCAGGCCCTGAACGCGGCGCGTCCAATCATCATGAACCCTGCCACCATCAACAACCACAACACCGCGGCCACGACCGACCCTCTCGGGCCTCTGCCACCATTTCGTAACCTTGGTGTTTCTCTCCGCCTCAGACTCGCTGTCGGCAAGACCACCAGAGCTTTCAGCCCCCACAACCAAGATGACGTCGTAGCGCAGCCAAGTTTGCAGGTTGGTGATAATGCTACCATTGTCCCCTGAAAGAGACTCCTGGAGATAAACAACTTCCGGCTGAAGATGACGTAGAATGTGTACATGACCATTCGGGGTAGTGAATGGAATCACCATGGTTTCTTTGTCGACAAGCGACAGCGCCTGTGAGTACACAGCATTGAATGCTGGGTTGGTAGAGGTGTTCAGCCTTGATTGAAAAATTAGCCATGTTCGTCGCTGTCAGCTCTTCTCTCCTATGCACGTACTGTGGGCTCTTGGCTTCATCTCCTGGAGTTTGAGCTTGATTGTGCTCAATGTTAGAATATGATGAGCTCAACGAAGGAGGCGGAAGGTTACTAGATGCAGCGGGGTCCAGGGGTGTGTCCTTCAAGCTCGGTGCATAAATCAAAATGAAGAGCTTGATCTTCGAGAAGTCATTATGCCGAGGAATGTGGGACAGAATTGACTATTTCGGGCGTGTTAGATCAGTTCCTATTTCCCCATACAGAATGTGAATTGTCTTACCGCATGCTCATGATACCCACCACTATCGGCCTCCGAAAGGGACGAGTCTGCCGAAACGACGAGGACGACAGTCTTCCTCTTCTTGCTTGTCGACGCGGGGGCACGTTCTTGCTTCAAATCTGCCTCTTCCGACCAAGGGTTATTCTCGGAATACTTGTCCTCCTCGCGGATTGATGCTAGGGCCTTACCCATGGCAGCGAACCCAGCAGCGACAGATTTCCCAGTAGAATCAATGAGCTGCTGCGGGCTGGGTGTTCGCCGGAGCGCACCGGACATTCTTGCGCCCCATCCAGGCGCGGACGCCTCGCTGGACGGTCCCGGCGCTACTCCAAAGCTTTGCTGATCATCCGCATAAGGAGGCTGCTGTGACCGCGGGGGCTTAGAGGGAGTAAACTCGGTCCTCGAAGCACCGTAGGCCGGGTTGTCGCCATAGTCGGCATTGTCGTAGTCCAGGCCTGGCTCGTCGTCGTCATCTGAATCCTTGCGCTGGCTCCAAGCCCAGGCTGCAACTCCAGCTGTCGCGACAGTCAGGGTGATTGCGAGAGGCACCCAATGACTCCAAACTCCGCGGCGGGAGCGGGAGCCGCCATCGAATGGATCAGGCGACATTTATTCGGTATGGTGTCGCATTGCTCGGCGGGAAGCTGTCGGAAGTCACTCGAGGTGACCAAGGGTGCGCGTGTTAATCCTCTTGGCGGAGAGGGATTCTGCACTCTGGGGCGGGAGGCTGGCCAAGCGGATGTTTCTGCTCCTCGGATACGATTCGAATTGTCAATCGGAAAAGCCTGGGGTAACAGGCGTGGTGTTATAGCTAGATGGGGGGGGCTGGCATCGCGAACCGTCAACAAGGTGGAACCCCATTTCATCTCAATCAGCAAACAAACCAGGATGGGGCGGTGCCATTGGCTGGCCTCAAAACAGGGGCAAATGGCCGAGCCGAGCCAGGAGAGTCCACACGTGAAAGGAGGCACAACATGTGGCTAGTGTCCACACTAGCCACATTTCAGCCACGATTTTCCTGTAGCCTCAATCGGCCTTTGATAATGACTCTTTTTGACGTGGGCCACCGCATGAAACTTGTGACTGCATTGAAGGCGCCAGATATTTCCCAAAGCTGAGGGCTTGTGGGATCTGAGATAGGTCATATAATCTTGACCAAAACACGGCATCGCTCTCCTAGCAGTCCAAGCCAACCAACCCTCGCTGGATCTTTTCGTGGCTTGTGGAAGATACCAGGATGCCCCACGCTGTGTCGATGGCCTCGACCGGGCTTCAAGCCCTCATTCTATGCGGCCCAGGGTCCTCGTTTCCAACCTTCACCTCAAACCCAGATGAGCATCCCAAAGCGCTGCTTCCGATTGCCAATCGGCCCATGGTCTGGTATCCCATCGATTTCTGCTACCGAATGGGTGTTACAGGTGAGTCACACTGAAGCGCTCCGAACATGGAGAGGGAAGTTACGAAAAGGCATTCATTCAACAAAACCCGCGTCGCAATAAATTAAACCGCATCTTTTAATAGGATGCAAGCTAACTGTAATTCTCAGATATCACATTGGTTTGCCCACCATCAGCTTCGCAAGCCATCAACACCGCAGTCAACACAAACCCTTATTTGACTGCTCTACCGTTGCCGCGGCCTGACGTGCTCGCACCGGCTGATCTGGACTACAACACCGGAACAGCTGAGATTCTACGTCTGCCGGAAGTCAGAAACCTGGTCAAGTCCGACTTCATCGTCCTACCCTGCGACTTGGTCTGTGAAGTTGGCGGCGAGAAGCTTCTCCAGGCATGGATGGTCAAGTCAGCCAGTCTGACCGATCTCTTAAGCAGCTTGAAACTGAGCAATGGGAAGAACATCCCCAGCAGCGGAGGTCTCGGCGTCTGGTATGATACCAAAGCGATCGTCCCCATCAAAAAGGAGGAAACAGACTTCATCGCCACGGCGCCTATAGCCCCCACGCCTACCCCGACCCCCAAGGACTCTCTCATTCCCAAGTTGAGAAACCTTGTCTATTCTATTCCCACAGACTCATTGAAGGATCTGACGGAGGAGAGAAAGGGCGTCCCCATCCGCCATGGTTTGGTGAAGGCTCACCCTCGTGTCCGCATGCTCACCACCCACCGAGATGCCCACATATACATCTTCCCCAAGTGGATCATAGACTTTGTCAAAGAAAACCAGCGATTCGATAGCATTGGAGAGGACGTGGTGGGATGGTGGGCCAAGGCTGGCTGGCAGAAGGGCCTCGCGGAAAAGCTACACGTCCTCGATGTTTGTGAACAGAAGCACACCAAGGATGACGATGCCAACCCAGACTCGCCCACCAGTGGCCACTCCCACCAGGAACCTAGCGTACCTGGTGGCTCTTCAGTATACCAGAGCTCGCTCCTGACGGCTGCTTACTTGGGTCAGGACTTGAGACGGGAGTCTGACTCTCCCAAGAGCGCTCACGCGAAGCAAGTACCGCCGATTCTGGCCTACGTTCATTCCGGCGAAGCCCAAGCACCAGGGTCCCTGATCAGACGTGTTGACACCGCTCAACTTCTCCTTGCGATCTCTCTGCAGCTTGCCAAGATTCCCTCGCTCGAAGAGAGTGGACCAGAGGCATCGTCCCCATATGCTCACAGCAAGAAGATTGCGTACCCTGAGGGCGTCAAGTCTCGCACCACGATTACGAAGCAGGACTGCTTGATCGACAACAACGTCACCATTGAGGAGAAGACATCAATCAAGGAGTGCGTGATTGGCGCTAACTGCCAGATCAACGAGGGGGCAAAGCTCTCCCAATGTCTTCTCATGGATGGAGTCGTAGTTGGAAAGGGCTGCAAGCTGACAAAGTGCATCTTGGGGAAGAGATGCGTCATTGGGGCCGGCTCCGTACTAACTGATGTTGAGGTGCAGGAGAACCTCTTAGTAGAACCTAGAAGTAAGTCCTTCCTCCATACAATAAGCATTCAACTCAAGCTAACGATCGTCTCTCTACCCTACAGCGGAGGACAAGGACACCAAACTGATGAGCTCGGAGGGTCTAGAAGCTACAGAGGCAGAGATGGAGGAGGTTCTCCAGGAGCAAGAGCTCTCCACGGAAGATGCCGTGGAAGACTAATGAATCAAGTAGTAAAATAAAAGTTTCGATCCTTGCCATCATGTTCCAAAAAGCCTTCATGCATCGATAGTCATCATGGGTTAGGTCAAAGCAATAGGAGAAGTGAGACGTCTCCTGCACCTCCCCTACCCTAAGCTGCTTGCATGCATCATGATCACCACCATCCATCCACCCGAGCCCATTGAAATGGAGGTTAGAGCAAGACGGGGAGAGGGCATAGCTCTCCCCGTTGGCTTTTTTTGTATTTATTTGCTTTTTTTTGTTGTCGCACAGAGAAAACGGGCTGCCGCATTCTGGTCATAGTGCAGTAGTGCTCTTGGCGATGGGCAGGGGGACCGATATTCCTCGGCATCTCGCCACATATATACAGTCTGGGAACCGCCTAACCAAGAATTACTGCAAGTACAGTAGCAAGCACTTACGATATGGGCCTGGTCACAAGCTCGCACTTGACTACCCTATTCAAGAGCAGAGGTCCGTAGTGGAGGCAGTCTGGCGCAGGATGTCCCGCTTCGCTCAAGGGTATCCTGCAACTAAGAAGCCTACCTTGCACAGTCGTACATGATCCGTTTGCCGCCCGCACTATACACCAGAGACCTGGTAAGTCCTCGCGACTACTGCAAAAGCGGGAGGTCTCGCAGCGAGCGCCAATGCGGCTCGTAAATCCTGCGTCTATAGCTCAGGCGAACAAGGGCACTGCTCCCAACTGCCGGATACTACCTTGCCTGACGTTCTCCGGTAGTGCCAAGCTGGCAGGTTTGATTTGCGAACTAAACCCACAGAATATCATTGCCAGCAGGATATGTGCATGCTAATGCGAGCTGCAAGTTGAAATTGATAACCTAAACACCCCCACATCCCCTCTTGCAGGAGGGAGAGGGGAGGAGAGCCCTGATGAGCTACGCAGCATTCTCACTACTGCTGGAGCACTACTCCTGTCGTTGCAGGAGGCAGCCCAAGGGGATGTGAAGGAAGGACTCACTTGATATTGATTATTTCAATTAAACTTTTTTGCCAGGGACAGGGAGGGGCAGAACATGAAAGGAGGCAGATGACCATTCGGTCTGGGGAATTGCGTAAGAAGGGGATTGTTGAAATCCCATCCCATCCCATGTTGGTCCATCCCTGTGTCTAGAGCGATCGACGATCCCAGGCTGTACCTTGTCGTTTCCGATATGCGACGAACCATTACTCCTTGTGGGGGAATTAGGTTCGTGGATCTCTGTCTTGTTCATAACCGCGAGAGAGTGTTTTCTCGGACCTCAGACATCCAGGGGGAAAGCAGGAAAGCACCCCCTGGAGGCCTGAACTGGGTGAGCTACAGTGGGTTGTGGAGTCTTTTCGGTGTCTGATTACCATGTATGGCTTTATGCAGGTTATCCGCTCCCAAATTGGGCACGAGCTACTAGGTGTGGCCAACTAGTCGTCGGTGTCTAGGGATGACTCGAGGATGCGTACATACACAGACTTACCTCTCTGAGTAAATGCTGCTCGGACGAGGTGTCGCTGCTGCTGACTGATGTTTGCTTTTGGCTGCGCTCGGGTTGGAGGGGAGGGTTGCCTCTGTAATGGATCTAAGCCAGGTTAGCCACAGCTAGCCAGCCACTCTTACCCCGGTTTTTTCAGGTAGTCCAGGTTGTCGGCCTTCCTCTTCGTTTAGGAAAAGAAGTGCGTGCTGCTCTCGAGTCCAGGAGGCCGGAGTGGTTAGCCCGCAGCTTCCCCTCGAGGCTCGTGCACTGAGGTGTTAGCCATCCAAGACCTCGTGCCATACGATTTTAGGGCCTTGATGTGGTTGTGACTGTTGTGACGACTGAAACTGGTGTGTTGTGGTTTCCAGTCGCGAGGAGTCGCGGTAGCTTGGAGCAGCATGGGCTCCAACCGTAGCCTTCGGGAAGCAAGAATAGACATTTAAACCGGGGACCTAGATCATGGTAGTGGCTGGGTGCTGGAAGCTTTCTTTTCAAAATAGAATCAATGGTTGGCTCTGGCACGATTCGATGCGGCTGGGCAATAAGCGGCCAATGACGTGAAGCCCGCAGGGGTCTCATTGACAGCCCGGGTTTGCTCGACTCTTTTCTCATCGAATGATGCGCTAAGGCCCTACTCCACCGTCTCGAGCTAGGTTATCCAGACTTTCCCTCGGACCTGGTCGGCTCAAGCCCAGAGATCTACCTGCGAGCTGCTGTGTACGTATGTACGTGCCGACGTGCAGCAGTTGATCATTTCATGCAGCTGGATAGTGGGCCTGTCAGCGCAGGCTATCCGTTCGGTAGTGGGTGTTGTCTGAGCTGCACTATACAATACAAATCGGCTGAACTGGTTGCGCTATGCCCCATCACCGTAAGTGTCTAATTGTAGTCTGGAGAACCCTTTGGCCTAGTGCATGGCCGCGGTCGTGAATAGCGCTGGGTCAGCCGAGTAGGCATGGGTGAGCGAACATGGCACTGGTGTCCAACAACAACCCCATCGTCCTTGCCTTATGCACTCCTTGGGATGCTGGGATGAGCCTGGCGATGTAGAGAATCTGAGATGGCGGATCGGAGTTAAGAGGACGGGTAGGGATAACTTTGTTTGTTCGGTGGCCTGAAACGCACTTGGGCTCGGTCTGCTGCATGTGTGTTGGTGATGGCAGCCAATTGGCAGAGGCGCGGCGGCTAACAGCGCGAGCAGGCTCAATATTGTGCTGGAACGACGTCTATTTCCATTCACTCGGGACCGCCGATTGAAACAAGCGCTCGAGCCAGGGTCGGCCTATTGATACGGCGAGCGATGAGTCTGGTCAATAGCATATTGTTCTTGTCAACCACCAGCAGATGTTGTGTTAGCGTCTCACCAGGGCCAGGCTTAGGCGCGTCTGTGGCCGCTCCCCACAGAGGCAAGAGGTCTGGTGACGCCATGATTAGCATGGGTGCCACAGCTGGGTCGTGCCTGCCAGCGCCTGTTGATAAACGGGTACTTGCGATGGTGGCCGGCACTACTTGTCGTTAGTATGCAGCTAGGGCGGCCGGCCAGGTACCTGTGGCAGCCCCAGCATATCCCTGAATAAGAACCTCTACCCTGGCTGTGGACGCGCTTCCCACCACACCTGGCACCCTCTCACAGCCAACCCAACCCAACAGCCACAGATCCATCGAACTCACTTCCAGCTTCACCTCGTACACACCACCACCAGACCACGCACACACCCAGCAGAGCCAGGCCTGGCTAGCTGTCCTAAAACGCCTCCCCCACCTTCATGGGCTCATGCAGTTTGATACCACTTTGATCACCCGTGTCACTTTTCAGCCTTGCATTGATTGGCCCATGCCGTGGACGCTACCAACTCCAAGCTACAGCTCGCAACAGCATTCCTACTACATGACAGGTACCTAGGTAGTCGTTTGTTGTCGCGACTTGGCTCAGGCTGGAGACCACGCCAACGCCCCGGGTGCTCAGATACCTTGCTCTGTCTCTATGTTGTAGTTGCTTCTCTTTCCCACACCACTCGTACCTGCTCCATATATACGTACATCTCAGTTCGACACACACGCACGCATCTATCTAGGTACCTACGCACGGCCACAATGACAGACACGGTTTCTTGTTCTCTACTTCGTCTGTGGGACCTCTTCCATCGCTCTTGAGAGCAATCGATTGGTGCCCTCCTCTTGATCGCTGCCCTAGATGCCCATGTACATGGTATTGGACCCGCTTAGAGATAGCTTGCCCATATGATTGTTTCTTCCCCCCCTCTGCTCGTCCGAACACTGGCCATGTTGACCTGAAGCTGTGAAAGCCATCTTCCCTCTTTGGGGATTTCCTGCTCAAGTTGCCGCTCCATATCTTCATGGGTGGTTGTGAGGGCACTGGAACACGCCCTTGAATCACCTACCTCAGTGCAAGATGCCCACTCTCGGTTCTTCTCGGCGAGATACAAGGTAATGATTGTCTTACCCGCGATCATGTTTCGACTCGAGGCAAAAATCCTCAGGCAGCTCCATTCCTCCCAGAGCACTGCCATTCTACGGACCGTCTACGGCTCTGCCTGGCGCGGTGTTGGCTAGTTGGCCTGTTGGAGGGGAGGAAGATGGGCTGTCAGTCCCCTTAGACTCTCACTCTCGGCCACCGTTGGGCGGACGGACCAAGGGGGAGGGGTGCCACCCTACCCGTTCACCTCGGACGGAGGCAAGGTACCAACCCATCGCACTAATGCAGATGCTTTTGTTCATGTACATTTGCTGCTCTGCCTGGGCACTGGCGATCTTGGAGACCGTTGATGCAGGGACGTGATCCTGGGCTTCTTTTTATGGCTTGAACAGTGTTGGTCTGGCCGCCACCCATGCCTGCCGCTCAGTCCTCGTTCCCAAGTGGGGGTTTTGCTACTCGTACTCTTTCTGCTTCCCGTCATCACCCCGGGCTTCATCCACTAGGCCTGATGATGGACAAGAATGCCAAAACGCCCTACTCTTTGTGTTCTTTTTTGAACGCCTTGGCTTGCTCTAGCTCGATTTCAGGTGCATGTGGTCCTTTTTGGAAATGGTGTGAGCCATTGCCATTGCTGGTTGGTGTGATTCATCATGTTTCCCTATAACTACCACACAGATCATCATTGCCCACCCCCTTCGGCTCTGTTTATGAGCAGATGCTGCCTTATTTCGAGGAGTAGCGAAACACGAGCCAGCTATCTAAAACAACAATCTATATCAGCAATAGTCCCACAAAGGGTGTCTCTCCTCTGGACCTGCTTCCCTCTCCCCATCCAGGACCCAGACAATCGACACCTCCTACTAATGAAAGCCCATATTTACTCATTCCAAACTTGACCTGGGGCAGGCGCTCATTGTCTCTCGGCCTGTTCATCACGCACTGCCTTTTCTTCCATCATCTGCTGGGGTGGTTGATCTGCATCTTGGTTGTCTCAGACACGCCGGCACCTTTCATCCGCGTACCTTTTCTCTACATAACTCCGATATATCTTCAAGCGCCGCCCTCTTCTACTCGAGGCATCCCCAACCAGAGTCAGTTGCCCGAGCCCTCCACCAAGGACAAGACTTTCGTGCATCCGGATCTGAGTTCGACTTTCCTCCCATCTCAGAAGGTTGCGACGAAGAAGTGCATCAGTCACTCAAGGCCACCTACCGTCTTCAAGATGCAATTTGAATCCGACTTCAGGTTTGACATGGACGACGGCTTCAGCATGCAGCCACTGCCATGCCCGTCGACCACAAACAGCTTCTCTTCTGCTTCTTCATCTGCGTACGACCCGTTTACTCCTACCTCGCGACGGTCAACACCAAATGAAGTTGGCCTTGACTTTGAGGGTTCATATCCATACGCGCCTCCTCAATCCGTCGAAATGACGCCCCCCTCCGCCATGTCCAAGTTCATTTTTGGAGGAGCACACGTGAAGACGGAGCCTGAGCCAATGTCTTTTCATGAGTCCCTGCCAACCACGCCTATGAAGAAGATGGACTCCTTCGGCACCTCCTATGATCAGATTTTCGACATTGGTTTGGCTTCTCAGGCTTCTATGGGAACAATCACTCCGTCTAACTCTTTTGGCCTCCACGGCCTCTCCCCAGAGGCCGGCATGGGGCCTGCAGCCTATATGATGACACCCACTCATAGCATGTCTGGATCTGAGATCGCCGATACATCCTCTTCATGGTCAATGAACAATGAAAGCCCCATCAGCCTTTTCCCTCACAAGGATGTCGCATTTCAAGACATGGAAGCCCTTGACCTCGAGCGTCATTCTCAGTCACCAATTAATAATTACCATGTCCACAATGCCGAATCACCAAACCGACTGCGCTTCCAGCGAAGACTGATACACCACGAAGCTCAGAGACGTACCAACGAGCTGCAACGTGCCCAGATTAGAGCCTCTCGGAAACAGAGAGAGAAGTCAGAGACAGCTGTGGACGTCGTTCGACGAGCCATGTGCAAGTGTGACTACCCAGGGTGCCACAAGGCATTCCGACGCAATGAGCATCTCAAGCGTCACAAGCAAACGTTAGTAAAATAAATTGAAAAACAGCTACAATAGGAGGTGGCATCAGCTAACAAAAAGTTGACTAGTTTCCATGGTGAGGGACCCAACCGGTTCTCATGCGAGTTCTGTGGCAAGGACCAGTTCAACCGCCAGGACAATCTCAACAACCACCGCAAGCTCCACGCGCGGCCCAACAGCCGCAATAGGGGAGTCGAGTTCATTCCAGCAGCCGTACCCATCATCGAGCACGAGGAGCGGAACCGCAAGCGCAGGGCGCCCCCCAAGTCCAAGTTGACGGAAAAGCGGAGCTTCGAGTTCTAAGAAGCTGCAACAGTCATGCCACACCGCCAGTAACATTAATTATTTCATACATTATTTGCGGTTTCGCTGGAGCCCCGGACATGGCATCATTACCTCGATCTCCCCAAGTGGCTGGCCCTCATTGCTGGATGCACCCTTTTCGTTGGAAAAAGAAAGGAAAGAACGTCACTTCTTTTCTGATCGTCTGCGAAGTCACTTTTTTGCCCCTTTTCTTTTCCTTCTTTTGAAAAGTACCAGTGGGGAAGGAAAACAAACATACATTTCTGGAGTATATGATTTTCTTAATATCGCACTACTTTTACCGTCCAACATTTACCTCTTCACTTCCTTCACTCTCTTTTATCTTTCCTTTTTTCTGATCATTACTATTATCATCGTCATTGTTATTTATCACTCTATCTCTATATCTCTATGGCTTTTTTAGGAGAAAAGGGAGTAGCTTGAGGCAACAGAATCTTATGGAGGAGATACCTTTGGGAAACTAGTGGAAGGAACACATCTAGTTAGGATGGATGGGAGGTTGCGTGTGTGTGTGTGTGGACCGTGGAAGCACGGGTTTGGGGGGAGGTCTGCATACCAGTTTCGTACTGTACAATGAAGAAAAAATCAATCGATTTAATGTAATGTTGAAACATTTCTTGTTTTACGTGATTGACTCGGGCAAATCTGAGTTCTTGGCAAGTACCGAGACACCTGGGGCGGAGAGACAAACTGTGTTGGATTTGCGGCGCTGTGGTAAATGAGATTCACATGTTCCCAACACAGCATCAGTACAAAGAGGATTGTGGACTAGGAGAATCTCCTCCCATTTTGCAACATCGCCCCATTGTTTCTTCTTGTTCACGTAGCGTATGTATACTATGGGGGAGAGTAACTAATTGGTTTGTCTGCCGGCACTACGCGTAGGAAGGGGAGGGGCTAACGAAGAAAATCAAGAATTTGGCTGAATGTGCTAACAACGAGTGTCTGAGATATCAATCCAGGCACAGGAGGGAACACGGGCAAACAGGGGACCTGTGAGCTGGCGGTCATTAGTCATGAGTCTGCATAAACTGAAAGATGATGAGGAGCTGTGAGTGGCCCGCGGGAGCTCCGGGTGTGATCTGCCCGCCTTCACGTTTCTTTTTTCTCCGTGCCTTCGCTCGGGTCTTCTATCCATCTTCCATTGAGCGCGGGTAGTGATTGGTGCACACACGCTCACCTGCATATGTGCGTCGAGCAGAAGAATCCTGGTCCACCTGATAGTAGGCACACGAATTCTCAGGGGGGGCGCCACAATCGTTCGACTCTTTGGTCGAGTTGCGTATGTATCCAGGGCCTCGCTCACAATACGCACAGAAGTGTCTTGGATGAGTGGCGGAGAGGCCTTGATTTTGGTCTACGCTACGTTAGGTTCTCGGCCCCAGACACGTCAACTGGAGTTTGGTGGAGCGAGCTAGGCTATCAGTGGGCGGGCAGGCAGGCGGTCTGTTCCCAAGCTGATGGCTAGTTACGAGGCATGAGCGCGAATGTCACGTATTGTTCGCCAGCTGGGGAGTCTAGGGCCTTGCAGCCGCGGCTGGAGGTGTGACTAGGCAAGTCTCGATACATCGGACGACAGGTGGCGGGTAAGGCTGTGAATGGCAAGGGTCAAGTACCTGCTCAGCACCAAGATGGGAGTGTACAGTAGCAGAGAGGCGGAGGATTGCCGATGCTGTCGCTAAATCTGCCGCCAGAGGAGTAGTGCATGCATCATCTTGCAGCACTGGCGGCGGACAATTTTGGGGGTTCTGAAGAGACCCTTGCAAGGTGCCCACGGGCCGGCAGCCTGGCCCCAGCGCTACCTACCTCCCTGGTCCTGGTGGGAAACCCACTAGAGCAGGCGCTGGGAGGCTTACCTACAGGTACACCGATGATGTGGTGTTAGGCGCATTTAGGCTACATATGTCCTGGCTAGCTGCCGGGCGACGGCGTATCAGCGAGGCCCCGCCCGGACTTCGGTGAGGTGGGCTTAGTGGGAGGAGGGGCTGGCTGCGACTGCTGCTTGGTCCTCCGCCGCCTCCCAGATGCATCCGGCCCACCGAAGCGTCGGTCTACTACCTTACCTAGGTAGGTACGCTTTTCATCCCATCTCTGCATATTGCGTATTCCTCTTTACCTTGTGCGACCTACTGTTGTTTTCTCATCTCTCCTCTCCGCTCCACATCCCACCTCGGCCCCAGGCCCCGCCGCTAGGTTGTGCGACGACGAGTTGCTTCCTTCGGACGGGACGACCCAGATCTCTGTTACCAAAAGGTGCAGCTCTTGGACCGCCAGACGGGCAACTAGTTGGATACGGCTGCCTTCTTCTCCAGTTGAACACACTACTGTGCTGTGCCAGGTTTTTGCTTCTTTGGCTTCACTTAGGCCGGGCCGCTGGGGTCGGCCGCCTCCGCCCATCAGAGAGGCTTTCTGGACCAACCTCCCCTCTTCGTTTCGAGCCTATATCTCGATCATCTTGTACCCCGCCTAGAGATCGAGGTTGATCACAGACGAGCTGCCATTTGTTGGTGCATATCGACCGCCGTCGTACGGCTTCGGAGGAGACCATCACGGCGGTCGACACCCCCCCTCCATCTGATCGGATCAGCACGCAGAGCAGGCTGACCGCAGGATTGCATGTGATCGATCCAAATACCTGTTTGCGTAGCAACGCTAAATCCTAGAGAACTACATTCATCGTTTGGTTTTGTATCTGCAGCTGCCACCGATTCCTCTCTAGCGCCAGCTCGCCATGGATGCTCTTCCCTCGTACCACGAAGCTACCACCAGATTGGACTGGCTTGCTTTTGTAGCGCCGTATATTCAGTTCTCCGAACTATCCTCTCTTTGTCTTGTGAGCCGTCGATTCTGGAAGGCCTTGGCTCCCCTCCTCTGGGCGGATCTATTGACGGCCGTCAGACAGACCGGGCTTGACCCCTCTGATCGTAAGTTAGGTTTCGGAGCACCCGCCCGCCCTAAAAACGGCAGTCATCGACTTGGAAATGCTAACGCCCCTTACCCCAAAGACGTTTCTTGGTGGTTAGACTTTGTATTCAATCGGCTCAGTAGCGTCAGGCCAGGAACTAGGCAACTCGTCCGCGTGCTGGACACCCGTGACTTTGCCAAGGATGCGTATGACTTTGCGCTGGACAGTACCTTTCAGCAGAGCTTGAAACAGGCGTTGGCTCTTTTGCCCAACGTCAACTGTCTGCTGCTTGATGGCCACAAGGACGTTGCTCCCAGCACCCTAATTGGCTCTGACACCAAACCGTTGCAACTGCTTAGTATCTCTGGCTCCCCCTTTCAGCTTCCCAACACATTCTTTAATCTTCCAGCTCTCCAGAGCTTAGTCTATCTAGATGTATCTTATGTACCGGGGTCCATCTATCCGCTCATCCAGCCCGCTATCCTGCCTGACTTGCGTATTCTTAAGATTCGCAATCGAGAGCTTGACAATACGACTCTAAAATCATTGACTGCTCTGTTCAGATTGCGCCTCTGGAGCCTGGATATCGGCTACAATAAAATATCAGATGATGTGGTGGATACCATAACCACCAATTGTTTCCCCATGGCCGAATTACGCTCCTCCCAACATTTTTACGTCGAGGGGAAACTGGTTGAAGGCGAGCACGGGTCATACCACCTTGGCACATCTGTCTTTGTTCAGGAGTCTTTGTGGAGCAAGACTTTTAGCCACCCAGAGCGGTACTTGGTCGATGCACCTACGTATTATGCACGTCCTGATCGGGTTCAGCAGGAGGATGAAGTGTTTCGCTCTGACGGGCGCACCTTGGGCCGACGGAACTCTCCTGAAGCCGCAAGTGCGACACTCTCAGGGGAACAGCTGGCTGCAGATAGGTTCCGTCTCTCGCGCGGGTTGACTCACCTGGACGTGTCAAGCAACCAGTTGTCGTGCTTTGGTCTTACCAAGTTGATTCAAATGTCCAACGGCCAGTTGGAGGATCTAACTTGCGATTCCATCTTCATGCTATCGCCGTCGTCTCAAGGCTTAAGATTCTGGCCAAAATCCACCACCTTGTATGGTGTCGTTGGTGTGGCACATGTGTTCCGTCCAGTATTCTCATCCAACCTCCGTACGCTGAGGATCCATCACTCGCTTGTTACACACATACCGACAGTGAAATCTGAAGGACTCTCATCGCTTTCATCCATCTATCTTGCCGAGAATGAGATTCTGCCCCGACTGGAATTGGCATACGGGCAGGCCTTCATCCCCGACATGAACCCACGTCTCGCATCACTGACCTTGACCGGTCTCCCGCGGCGTTCCTCGGGTCCTCTTGTGGATCGACTGGTCACTTTCTTGAAGCTCTTGTCCGTTCAGGAGCGCGATGTTCAAGATGTAGGCGCGGCACAGGTGAGGTCTTGGCGTGGGCCCACCGTCCTAAAGGGTTTGAGACATCTCAGGCTTGAGTTCGAACCTGACCCGATGGAGGATGGGTTTTCTAGCCTGGATGACCTCGATGCCGCGAATTTGATGAATAGCGGGGAGAGAGGCTTCAGTTTCTTTGGGCATGATGATGAGCGGAGCCAGCCAAAGTCTCCATCTCCTGTCACTGCATTTGTGGAGGCGCGAGAGAGGTCTGAGTCGCAAGACACCGTGAATTCCAGCACAGGTACCGGAGGCCCCCAGAAATCGGTCCGAGATGACCAGGAGTACATCACCCACCGCGGCGAGTGGAATGGGGAACACTTCTCGATCCCGGTGTGGATTGGCGAGGTTCCAAGCACCAACCAGGTCATCCGTGAATATCGAAGGCTGGTGGTAGACCGGCACCTCACGGAAGGCTTTGGGCCCGCGACGCCCGCGCAGGTCGCGGTCGGCGTGCCGGCGGATGCATACGTCTTCCACGTTACCTGGTGCGTCGCCACCATGCCAAAGCAGCTCGTCTCGCCGCCCATGGAGTCCCTCTCAGGGATGAGGGACGTCCTGGACGAGCTGAAGAGGTACCGCCTCGCGGGCAGAGCGAGGTACATGGAGTTGAAGCAAGACACGCCCGCTGGGTCAGTCGTGCCGTTGGGGGAGCCGCATTTCTTCTGGACCGGGAAGCTTCAGGTTTCGACAGAAGGTCCTGCGGCCCAGACGCGGCCGTCTCAGTACTGGCGTTGATTGAGCAGGCTGCATTTTTTTCACGATGCCGGTGTTTAATTGCCAAGGTTGCAAGTGGGACAGGCCGTGAGGTTGAGGATGTGAAAATGTTGTTGGGAAGCATGGCATAGCTCCGGCAATGCAATTCATCCCACCACCGTCCTGCATTAGAAGCCTTTGGACTATCCATACCGAGACTGCCCGGATTACCTCATGTGGCGAGACGTGTCTTCTATAAACGTTTTATCGTGTTGTTTGCGATTTGCGTAGTGGTTCTGACACTGGTCCCTATTATCCTCAGCTGTAACACGCTGGTCAACAGGTCACTTCTTCTTCGAGACTGATGGCAGGTCAGGCCTGCGATTTCTTCACCGTGTTGATGCAGGAATCACTGCTCATGTTCTCCGTGTGCTGCTACTATTGAAAAGAGACCTACCGAGGCCAAATCGGTGAAGACTCGGTGCCAGCCCCCTATGTTCCATTGGGGATGATCGCTTCACAGCTTCCAAACGCGACCGCACATCACTTCTATTTCAGAGGGTCTAAAACAAGTACAACTTGCCAATGCCATGAGACTTTCGGAGACAACACTCCAGCGGAAAAGATGGAAATTCGCATCATGTAATGCCATCTGCGGCCTTGATGTCTGTCTGTGCCAACGGTCAAATGTCTGATGTGTGCTGTGAGACCTGCTTCATGCGGAGAAGAAACAGCATACAGATCGGCACGTCCGTGGCCCCGAGTCTCTCGGCTCTTTCTAGCCTGCTGCCTGTTACGGCAGTTTGCATCAAATTCATGTGGAACTTGTGTTCTCTTGTTAGACTGATTCCCTATGGATGTGAGTATCGCTCGACCAGCATGGCAATATCGCTCAACCAGGATGGTAGCAGAGTAGCCAGCTCAAGCTATCCTACCTCCAGAGAATCGTGACCAATTACACAGAGCCAGCTGGAGCAACTCGCTCTGAATAGAGTTATTGGCGTGTCTCAAGTCGGCGATCAAAATCAGCGCCCCTCTGTGCCTCTGTGTCTGGTTGGGGGCCTGGTGAATTCCAATATGGCCGATGCGAGACAGGACGCGGGCCGATTTGAGGGTTCACTTGTGTGGGGATGAGGGGCCGATGAACTGCTCGATTAGTGAGATGCCTACCGGCGTTTTTTTTTCTGGCGAACAGATGAGCTTGTCTGGGTTCGCCGGGAGGGGGGTGTGGTTGATCCGTGTCTTGGAAAAAGAAGGTGATGACGGTGTGTGGTGATGAAAGAGAAGGCTGAGACCTTTTTCTTTTCAGATGGGCCATTGGGGCGTGCCTGTTGGGCTAGTGATTGGGGCGTGGGAGATGAAATTGTGAGTCAATGACGTGATTACACAGCGAAGGAATCGAGAGAAGCTTCGGGGTATCATGAGTTTCTGTTCGTAATTGCCGGCGAGGTTCGATATCTTTGCGTCTGGTGCCGACAGCGAAAGGTCATATGCGACGGCAAGCTTCTCTACGCTTGCTGTCTTAAGCAGGGTCTGCAACGTGCCCCTATCACACAAGCCCCGGCGGCGGCGCTTCCCAGACAGCGACTTCCTTACGGACGTGAGGATGTCTGTTTTGTGGAAGGAAAATAACACCTCAATTTCCAATTCCTTTTTGGTGGCTGTTTTGTGGAAGTTGGACATCACAGCTTCACCATCATGAGTCTTGTCTACCACGGCCGATGGAGAGGGTGTGGTGGTGTCTATCCCTCTGGTTTAGAATATTTGGTGATCGGATATGAAGAAAAGGGTTGTTTTCGTAGTTGACGGGTCTGCCATGGGATCACCCACCCTCAAGACTTAATATTTCTGGTGGAGAAACTATGAAGAAGAGCGAGAGGTGTACAACAGATTTCTCCGATATGGGACTATTTCTTCTTCGATGGATATTCGTGGGACTCCGGGTTTTCTTGATGAAATCAAAGAACCAAGGAAACCACTAGCAAGGCCAAGATAATGAATCTTCTCTACCACGCCACGTAAACTAAATTTAGAGCGACAAGGGATGTACTTGAGAAGGTGAAGAACATAGAAGGCACAACTATGCAGCACAAGAGAGATGTAACAGTCTCCTTCACGATGATCACAGTTCTCGCCGCAGCAAAGTATATCAGAAAAGCACGAGGAGGAACCGGTGATAAACTCAGGGTGTTATGCAAAACTTACCACCTGTTCGACGACCGTGGTAGTTGCATACAACGGGCGGGAATGCAATGGTTTGTTCTACACCAAGAACCCCAACAAGGAGGGGGCCATCATGC
Organism: Clonostachys rosea; assembly: GCA_026958235.1. Taxonomy (NCBI): domain Eukaryota; kingdom Fungi; phylum Ascomycota; class Sordariomycetes; order Hypocreales; family Bionectriaceae; genus Clonostachys; species Clonostachys rosea. The sequence goes on from CP110207.1 coordinate 2,478,808, forward strand.
ACCAAACTTTGAGTACTTGGGTCGTGGTTTTAACACATTCTTCGTTTGCAATCAGACACCAGGAAGCGTCACCCCGCCAGATTGGTGAAGGATTACAGGGTCCAATTTTTGAGCAAGTGGGAAAGACTCGGGTGATTAAGAAAGAAAGCCCTCAGAATGAATCGTTGACCTCTACCTCATTGGCGATAAGGGCAGGGAGGAGGTTATTGAGAGCGGTTTGTAGTTTAGCCATGCCACCTTTCAGGGCGATTCCCCCTTCCGCTCTTGACGATCTTGCTGAGTGCCACACTGCCGTCGAGAAAAATGGCAGCAATTCCCACACATGACTTGTTCTCAGTCGAAACAAAGTCAGAAGGGATGGAATTAACGTCGTCAGCCATTGATTTTGAAAATGCTCTTCACCTTGGACAGATAGCGAGAGGGAGCTGTAGTTCCATCAGAAGTAGGGATATTGCTCGTCGGCCAGTAGCATTTTAATGCCGCTGTCCAGGCTGATGAGAATTGGACTCTAGCTGAAGCTTACCTCCGAATCGTTCACTACCTGTCTGACTGATGGACGCTCGAGTTACGATGGAGTCATCCGTCCACCTGAATATGTGGATATTCCAGTCATACAGACTTACACCCGAGCGGCGGTCAAGACAAAGCACGCTGAACTGTTGGCCACCTGCGACAACATGATGGCCAACTAGAGAACCAACAAGCAACGAATCTGTTTGTTGAAGAAACACGAAGTCCGAGTCATGTCACCAGCAAACAAATTGAGACTGTACTTCACAGCCACGGCCAATGAGCTTCGGGAGATGGGCGAAATGATCAAAGGCCTCGGTCAGGAAGACCTGTATGAAGTCGAGACAATGAAGACAGTCAAGTACAAGAGAGAGGATGCGTTTTCCAACCATCCTATAAAAGATCTTTCTGCTACCCTTGATGACTATTCTCGAATCGACAATGGAGCAACTGGCGGCAATGTTCGATGAGGTCGAGGAGTTCAGACGTCGACGCGACTTACTTTTGGGTTTTTGTTTGTTTACTTTTTATTGACCATTATCACCAATATCATCATATTGGGCATCAATCACCAACCGCACCAATGTAAGTAATACAGACGCAGAATTTTGTTTATTTTTGAATCACCAATCCTGGGAGTAACGCAAGTCTGGTGCCCTAGGAACCCCCACCATGAGATCATCATCCGCGAGCTGTTTGTTGTTCTGCTACAAGCAGAAACTGAGAGACATGCGGCGAACACCGCATGGCAAATGGCCAACATCAGTTTGTCAACATCAAACATCCACGAGGTCGCTGCCAATGGGCACCCATCTGGCTCCATATAACCAGCGGTTGCGCTCGAGGCGTGTTGGGCAGCACTGACGCCTTGAATTACGTGGAAGTAACGGGCTGTTGTTCTTGGTTAGAATATGCGGAACATCATCGAATTTGATTGAATAGTTCTTGGCCATGGGTAGATGATTGGTCTGTGTTTCACAAGTGCCTCTGGGTCAGAGAAGAGAGAAGAGGGAAAGTCTGGAGGGGAGAAAAGGGGCGGGCAGAAGTGGCGGACAACTGTTGACGACTTGGAGCGTGGCAGTTCGTGCGGTCAACAAACGGTAGACAATAAGCCTCATAGGCTTCCTCGTACCTACGAGCACCAGAATAACTACCTAAGTAACTATTTACAGGACTCACCGGAATAGCATAATGGATATTAGCACATATGATCACTACTTCTTTGCTCTTGATATGTAGCACATCTACATTTGTCCAGACGATGCAACACTTTGTCTACTCTGTTTGACTGTATCTGCTACGCATTGAGCGAAGAGCCCCCATGTGCTCGTAGGCTCTCCAGCTACTTCCGTAGGGATAACTAGTGAAGCTGGGCTCTTACGAGATGAAGACTGGCTGAGGTAAAGAGCAAGTTTCTGTGTCAGTTTTTCACCTGGTTGCCCTCTGTGCATCGTTTCCCTTGCTTTGCCAATTAGAGATCTACCACACTCTAGAATTTGTCAAATAACTATCTTCAGGAATACGGCATAGTTTCATTCAGCAGGCAGCATATAGTTCATTGAGTTCAAACAATTAAGTGGCTGGGATGTGCTGGCTTGACAGCTCCATTCTTGCTCATCGACCCTTTGGTGCGTGCACTATTCGTAGAACCGGCTTAGGCCTGAAGATAGACAGCGTGCCCTTTAAAGATGCTTAGGTGGTACGATAGATTGTAGAATTGATGGTACGGCTGCAAACTGTGAGTACTACTGGTAGTAGGAAGCTGTTCCGTGGAGGTGCGTGGTGGTGAGGATTCTAGACATCTGCTTCGTAGTTGGCGACAGGTTTTCTAGCATTCTCTCACCATCAAAATTAAATTCCAAGGATTGATTATACCTGTAGCTCTTTTTAAGGGAAATGTGAACGCAACGGGTGATGATTTAGTGCGTGAACGAGATTTCGTAGACACAAGTGTTCACCCAGGCCTTTGGTCGGGTTCCAAATCCCATCCGGTAACGATGCTTCAAAATAATGCTTTATGATAATATCTTGCGGAGAAAAACTAGACAAGAAGTCGAACATTGGCAAAGAGGGAACAGAATGGCGGAAAGTGGGTGAGGGTGGGAGTGAATGGGAGTTTCTGCCTTCTCATGCTTCCTTCCCCCGATTCTGTCTCCTGCCAACTTCAGCAGCTACCAACACCCATGCACCAAATCCTTCCCAACAATCGGGAAGATTCACCCAAAGGTGAAGAGCCATCTCCATGTATCAAGGAAAACATATCACGGGTGAGTTATCTGATGCAATGTTCGTTTAGCTGACATAATATCCTCGTACTACCGATGTCGACGACTAATCCGAAAGCCTGGGCTCTGCCTGGCGCATCCCTCTTCGAGACAAACACTCCGAGAACGACTCTAAAGCATATACCGGAACCCTCGATTGAGACCTAATCTTGATACTTTCTCTACGTCCTTGGCATCAGACCCCTCCATTCGAACATCATCTCGCCCCGGGCTAGCTGGAATGCTGGCCGAGCCCTCCTCGATCCGAGCAAGCTTTCTGTTGCGCCACACAAGAACATACAAATGGACAACGCCGAGTATCCCGGCACAAACGCAGAGAACCATGTTGATGATCATGGCCATTGTGTACCGCGGGGCGATGTAGACAAAGGGAACCCAGATGCTGGCACTGGTGGCAAAACAGTTGATGATGGCAAATGCAGCCGCTCGCTTTGCTGGAGGCCGAGAGATTGACGAAGAGACCCATGAAAATGCACTGACGGCACTAGCTGAGACGAAGGGCATGAGAAATAAGCTGACATACCGAGCAGTGAACATAGCCGGATCCACCGCCATGAAGACGACGAAGCCGACTATCGATATCGGGAGCGGATACATGTAAAACCAAAATCGACTGTTCCATTTATCCGACAGCCAAGAATGAACAATCAGCCATATTGTCATAAAGATGTATGGAGGAGTGCATAGGAGCAGCGAGACTGTGTGGCTGTATCCCAACGATGCCGTGAGCGACGGAAGAAACAGCCCAAAGCCGACACTGCCGATTATACACATGTACGCAAGACCGAGAACATATGTATTCACGTCAGTGAGGGCCATTAGGAGGCCCTTGAACTGTGTCATGCCTGGTTCGTCGATGTCTGCCTGGGATCCATCGATAGCCACTCGGAGGATGGCCACCCTGCGTTCTTCGGGAGATAACCCTTTCCAGTTCTCGGGGAAATCAGGCAAGATAATCCATACGAAGAGCCCTACGAGTATTGTCACTGGCCCTGTCACAAGGTAGAGCCACTGCCAGGGAGCGAGCCCTCGAGCATGGCCAATCCCCTCTAAGATACCAGCGGCGATGAGCGAGGCGAAGGCACCAGAAATGAGATTCCCCGATGAAAATATGGCTACTCTAAAAGCCAGTTCTTGTTTCGTGTACCACTTGGAGAGACAAAAGACGACTCCCGGGAAGAATGGTGCCTCTTTCCATGTTCAGTTGTAAGTGGACATACCTCAAGACGTGGCATACTAGGAGCTAACACTTACCAGCGAAACCTAGAAGAAATCGACACATAGCCAGAGTTCGAAACCCCTGAGACAAGCCCGTACACGTCGATATAATACCCCAAATGCATGTGAAAAATGCAAGATGATACGAAGGGCGAGCGAATCGATTGAGAAGAAGATTTGCAGGGACCTGGCCCAGCAGATATCCTACAAAAAACAACGAAAGTCCTATAAACTTGGTCAATGGCAGAGCCCCCTAAGTGCGAGGTGAGATAGTGACCCACCTGCCTGATATTCGGATTCTGTGAGGCCTAGGTCAGCTTCAAGGCCTTGCAACCTTGCTGTCGAATAGTTGCTACGATCGACAAAATCCAACAGGTATACGACGAGGGTTATGGGCAAGATACGGTAATCGACCTTTTTCCGAACTTGCATTGCAATGACATTCTCCTCGGGGGTCAATTTGGTGGTGGCATCTATTCCGTAACCGGACGAAACCAGTTCATCAAGGCCGGGCCCTTGAGTCTCCTCGCTGCTGCTTCTTGACATGGTTCGAGATACCTACCTCTTTGGAGGGTGGAAATCTAAAACCGATTCTTGGGAAAGATGTATTGCGGTAAGGGATATGCTGTTGATGGGAGACTTGAGATTTTCCCATTGAGGTCCCGTACTATTCTCCTTGGTTCAGTTGCACATATATATTTCCTAATGAGAGCAGTTCTACTGAGACAGTGATGCTGATCATGCCTCGGAAGGAATTACTTCAAGTCCATTCCACATCCCTTCTTTGTTCCTATCACTGTCATCGACTTTCTATGCGACCGGCGTTAATAGCCACACGATATAATGAAATCAGAGCTCTCCTCCCTTCCCTTATGTCTTGCCAAGGTATGAGAAGGGCGTGTATACATATACATGAGCACATCCGAATAGGTTCCATCATGCGCGGCCACAACCGGCTCAGTTCCTTAACCCCTCATTCTTCAACTTGGCGACGAAGCTCGCGATATCAGAGTGCTTTAAGAATTCATGACCTAACTGGCTCTTCATGTTGGATTCGATTACTTAAGACCGAAAGATGCCCAAAAGCTGTCTCACCTTAAAAAAGGGAGACTGGCCCCATATGGTTGGAAACAGGATTCCCGATTCTCCAATATCACGTCGATGTTGGCTCACTCTTGTCTATATTTTCCCGATATATGTGGATATATGAATAGAGATGGGAAGAAAAAATGGCAATGGCTCACGGGGCATAGATACTGCTTGTATTGGGGAATGAATGACTGGAAACCTTCGGAATGTGAAGAAGCTCATCATGGAACAGGGATGTCTCAGACTCTAAACAGCACTGCCCGCCGCCTCAATTAAAGATCTAAGGGAAAATACTTCGTCATCACGCACTTGACGGAGAGGGGGGCCAAGGCCTACTTTGAGATCTCGCTGGCTCTCTGGGCCCCCTCTCCCGAAAGGGGTAGGTTTGGATAAAATTTATCCAGTTGCTCCAGATAATAGCCTGGTTGTCCTCTACTACATGTACCCGATGGCAGCGACAGAGGAGCCAACCAAACACAGGGCCCCGATTCGGAAGACGGTCTGCCATGGGCTGTTCGCATGAATATAGGGTTTCTGGCGTGGGAAGAACATGCGTGAAAGCCCCAGGCTTAACGAGCTCCATCCAACCAGGGTGATCAGGACTGGGGGCCGGAGAGCCCAGTAGTTGTGTGCCTGAACGATGGCCAAGCCCGCAACGAATAGGACGTTTCCGTTAAAAAACACGACCGGAGGTGTATTGCTGGACCATATATCAACGTGTATTCCCTCGGCTAGTGTCATCACTACGAGGGACGGTCCGATCAGTCGGGCAAGGGTCCGTGTTGGGTATGATTGAGACATGACTTGATGATTGATGTTGACTGGATATTGGATTACATGGATCTCGATATACATTTATCAGAGAGAAATCGGTGGGCAAACTTGGAGTCGCAAAAGTGGCATCATGGTCTATCACCTGACCTTGTCTGGACTATTCCGTATCCACCGTATTCAGCCCCTTCTCCAGGAGTGCTCATATACAGTTACTGCGCAACAAGAAGCTAAGCAAAGCGGTTATACTTCCAGACGCACTCTTCTCTTCTGGTATCTCAACCTTGGATTGCCTGAGGCACTAGCCAGGTCGGCATTTTCAATTTCGATGCGATTTTTCCGAGCAGATCCATGTACCCCGCTCGAAACAGCCCGGCTATGGATGTGACCTCAATTGTCCACCACTGCATTGACGATCTGTGTTTTTAACCGGCGCCGAGTTCTGGCTTATTATGCTGGGAAACTATTCGGCTTTTCATTAGCCCGATGGCCCTAGAGCTCATCAATTGGTAGCATCGTTGAACCATGGTATTGTATCTTCAACTCGATTCGCGGGCAGCTATACCGACAAAAGGTAGTGCTTGAAATGATAGATAAATAGGGTTTCTCAAAACATAATTCGCAGCATGTAGCCGACTTCAGGAACTCTGCCCCTTTCAAGAGACCAGCCAAAATCGTACTTTGTGGACGACGGGGGAAATGATTTTCACACGTCTCGTCCTTTCTTTATTTCCAGTTTGGGCTCTTGCCTCAACAGGCCATACAGAAGATGACGCTTTAGCGCGTTCAAACGATCCCAGTTGTAGGAAAAGGTGTACTGTCAAGTCTCTCGGCAGCGTCGACGAGGATGATGCCCCAGCCGTCCGCGACGCGTTTAAGAAATGCGGCAAGCATGGAAAAATTGTCTTTGAGGACTCTGAATATCACATCAATACTGTTCTGAATACCACGGGGCTCGAGGACGTCGGCATAGATATCCGCGGCGAACTTTTAGTACGTTACATTTGAACTAACGACTCTCAACCTTGAAAATGTGCGTAAATTGACTGGCGATGACTTCAGTGGGGTACAGATATCGATTACTGGCTGAACAACTCCCTGCCCGTGGGCTACCAGAACCAGTCAACCGCTTGGGTTCTAGGCGGAAACAATATACGCATCAATGGGTTTGGTACCGGCACTTTCAACGGCAATGGCGACGTTTGGTACAGTTTCATCCGGCAGCAGCCCAATACCTCAAACTACCCTGGACGCCCACACGCCATCACGTTCAACGGATTGACGAATTCAGTTGTCAAAGGGCTTAGATTCTTGAGGAGCCAGATGTGGTATGTGGCGAGATCTGGGGGCGATGGCTGAATTGACTTGCTGATTATCCCTGGGTAGGACAATGTCCATCATCAACTCTCATAATGTTGATTTGACGGATATTTTTGTTAATAACACCGGAAACGTATACAGTAGCTGTGAGAATGCCCTGGAGTCTTTGGATTTTTTTTGGCCTGGATGCGGTTATCTAACAAGCTGCAGCGAACACGGACGGCGCCGACACGATCAGATCGTCCGGGATCAGGTTTGACAACTGGACAGTGTACAACGGCGACGACAGTATCTCGCTGAAGGCAGACAGCAAAAATATCACAATCACTAATTCCAAGTTCTACAACGGCTTGGGCATCGCCATTGGCAGCATTGGGCAGTACTACGGGGCGTTTGAGGTCATCGAGAACGTGCACGTGGACAACATCTACTTCAAAAACACTCTCCACGCAGTAAGTGCCCATTCAATTAATGCTTCTTACTCGAATAAAAACGTGGTAACAAAAGTACAGTATTACTTCAAGACATGGACAGCAGACCGAAACGGCTACCCTCCCAATGGCGGAGGTGGCGGACGCGGGTGTACGTCTCTCAACAAAACCACCCCAGAATAAATAACAAGAAAATAATAGCTAACAACTAACCCCTTTAATAGACGCCGCCAACATGGCCGCGAGTAACCTCCAGGTGGAGGGGCTGCGCGGCGGCGCAGTCACCATCTCCCAGTGCACCCGCTTCTCCGGCGCCCCTGGGAGTGGAAATTGCACCAACTCCGAGTTCCAGATCCGCGACCTGGTCATCGACGGGCTGAGAGGCACCACATCTGACAAGACTGGCCGCGTAGCCAGTTTCCAGTGCAGCGCCGTCGCCCCCTGCACCAACCTCGCGCTGCTGGACGTCGACGTCAAGTTCAGCAATGGCAGTGACGCGGGGGCGTACCTGTGCGGCAATGTCGTGAACCCGATTGGATTTAACTGTACGGGGCCGGCGTGTGAAGGGGGTAGTTCTACGGGAGGATGTTGAACGGTCTAGTGTTCAACATCACAGTGAGGCATCTTTGTGTATCTTCTGGATGAAAGATCCAATGCATTTAGTTAGGAGAACTTTTGGAATCTGATACAAAGGATCAATAGCCTGCTGAAAGCAAACGATGTGTCACTAGTAATTTCATTCTTCCAGTTGGGAAAAGCTCACTGGAGCTGAGAAAACATGGTGACGCAGCGGCGACTAGTTCCCCCAAGGAAGGATGGGCTTACTGGCCATGGCAAACTGGGCTCATCCAACAGCTCACGATTAGTTTACTCCTAGCCAAAGAGGGAAATTCTCCTAGCTGCGAACATTAGCATACTGCCCCCAAAGGATTTACGAGCAACTTCCTTCTTGAGAAGGAAGTGTTGACCTGGAATGTTGTGGTTGCAGCCCCTGAGTCACCAACAGCCCCATCAAAGACGCGTCAATCAACAGATGGAACGATAAAGTTGGTTTAATAATATTATTTAGATACATGAAAAGTTAAAAACATCATCAGATCGAGTGAGAGGCTTTTGCCAGAGGCAAAACAACTGCTAGTGTAGCTTGAGATGGAGACAAACCTCCTTTCCTGATATTGCCAAACCCACTAGTTCAGAACTAAGGGGACGAAGCCATCTCAACATCTAGCATAGCTTGAGCCAAAAAATTTATTTAGTTTGTCTCACCGGACAATGTTGTCTCGATACGAGATGTGTCCATCCCATATCCAGGGGCTGAGGAACTTGATATGCTACTACGACGAACTTATGGGTGATCACTCAGTGAGAGCTCAACGCATATTCGATGCGAGTGGCATCTCAAAGTCAATTTTGTTGAAAGTGTGTATGTAAACATCATCTAGAATCTACACGCCTTCACCACCGCTATAGTACACTAAAACATATCTGTTGGCCCTCAAATGGGTATTGCTTGACCACGTTGTACTTCCCCTGCGCCAACCATTTTATTCCAGTCGACCAAATCCTCCAAAGTGATTATTTATATGTAGACAGTCTGAAGTAGACGATTTGCTAGTTCGGTAATAAGAGGCCACGATGCTTAGTTCTTGGCGGCAGCACGCTCGGAGCGGCCCTTGACGATGCCGGAGAGGTCGCCAACAGGAAGGCCGAAGGGAAAGTCAACGACGTCCAGCATCTGAGCTGTCAGCAGGTACCAGCCAGTCATGGCACACACGAAAGCACTTGCTCCGCCACCCTGTGATTCCCAAATTAGTATCGACTCCCAAGACGAATTTCCGCCATGCCATTGCTGAACTTACAATGATAAGTTTACCCGCTTTGTCAGCGTTGCCAGTGAAGTCGGAAGCCAGTGCCATGTATCCACCGGTCAAGAGGAAGAAGGCCAGCATAAGAGAGAGGAAGATGACGACGAAGACGACGTTGGTTCGGAGGGAGCAGATCAAGAATAGGAAGCAGAGGACACCCATGAACAAGAAGACGAAAGCGAGACTGGCATTGAATCCTTGAGTTGCTGCACCGGCTGAGGCAGGACCATCTGCTGGGGCGTACGCGGCGGAAGTGTTGAAAGAAGGGAGGAGAGTCGCGCCATAGGAGAAGTAGAAGCCGCCAAAGGTGCAGAATACAACCGAAGCGAAGGTGTTTCCGAGAACCCATTCAAGAACACCGCCCGTGAACATGAGAAGGCCACCCATGAACACGAAGAAGCCACTACAAGATGACAATGTCAGTGAATCTGATGGCTTGAAGGGTTGTATAGGGATAGAATGAGGATGGCTTACGATGAAGCAGCACCACCGCCGCCAGCGCCAGCCCAGCCCATCAAGTCACAGGACAATGGGGTCAGAGCAATCAAGAATCCGACGAGGGCACTGTTTATCAGGATGACCGGTTAGTAATGGTTGTTTGGGACGATTGCACAGTCGGTTGATGCTCACATAGGAGTTGGGTTGGCAAATGTCTTTCGAAGATCTCCGTGGACATTCTTGAGAGGAGTGAGATAGAGCTTCTCGAAGAGTTCAGGGCTCATGGCGACGCTTCCAGCGGTACGGAAGCGATCGAGGTCCCCTTGTCGGTCCTCCTCATGGTTGTAGGCAATGCCATTGGGGTTGCCGTTGCCTTGTTCCATTGTTTTCTCGGGAGTTGATGGGTGAGTCATTGGTGTTATGTTGAGAAGATCGATAGACGAGTGAAGGAGGGAGTGAGGAGGAAAATTCAGATGGGGTGTGGTATGGTTCAAATAACTAATGGAGCAAAGGGGGTAGAACCACCTTGGAAGAAACTAGTGGTCGGAGAGATAAATATGCATGCCAGGTCTGGGACTAAGATTGGTGGAAGACGAGCAAGGGGCTCTTGGACTATTATTATACACGATAGCACTGATTCATACGCGGGGAAGCTTACTCGACAAACGAAACAGGTTGGCCCAATTGTGGTGCCCTAAGGGAGGTATGCTCCTTTGAACCGATATGACGGAGAGGTGCGTAGCAACAAACAACAGGAGCAGTAGCAGCGAAGACACGAAGCTAGTAGCAAGATCAAGCCCAACAACAGGCGGTGCTATTAGTCGGGCCTGTTGGATGGGGCCGCTCAATCCGCTCCCGCTTCCATGGCATGACCTTGCCCTGGCTGGGCAGGTCTCTCACCCCAGACCTCGATTCCATCCGGAGCCCAAGCAACGCTGGTGAGAAGAGTTTGTCTAAGTGTGAAGCCCCGTTTCGGAGCTACGCTGTCCCGTCTTCGTCTAGCAGTACAGACCAATGTGCTAGTCAAGGGGCCCCACGAGCCGATTCTAGACGGTCCTGGGCTGAGCGAATCACAGAGAGTAGGCAACAGTAGTCTACTGGAGATGGAGACCGTCGAGCGGGGAGAGTGTCAGAACTGTGTGTAAGTCCTGTGCTCCGTATGGGGAAAGGTTTTGTTGAGGCCAGCCAGACGCAGCCACCTAGTGACAAGTCGAGCCAGCATTGCATCACGTCGCACCGCAGCCGCACCGCAGCCGCATCCGCACATGGGGACGAGGATGGGGATTGGGGGAATGGCGACTAGGCTGGATTCTTCCCCAGCTTTGGCTTGGGATTGAGACTGGGGTATGGCTTCCCCCAGGGGCACAGTGGCTGTAGACTCTCGACGGCTCCCTTCGCCCGGGCGCTCTCCGCAGAATTGAAACTCTAAAATTGCGCTTTCACCCTGCCTGCTGCCATTGCTGTGGTGTCGTCTATGATCCCCGTGCGGGGGACAGCCCCAATGCGGGATGAGGGAGGAGTAGCAAAAGGCGGAGGAGGAGAAATGGAGAGTTACTGAACTCAGTTAGATGATCTCTGTCTAGATGGATGGTGGATTGGCGACATCGCAATGCAGAGCTGGATGATGATCCTGTCAAGTCCCTTGCTGGCCATTCTTGCATCCATCCGAGATGGCAGATCAGATGAGATGAGATGAGGGAGATGAAGACACCACCCCAACGGAACTGACTCCAAGGAATGATGGAGACATGGATTCGCCGGCGCAGAGGCGAGCCTCGCCTCAGGCGACTGATTCATCTGGCCACAGAAGGTGCGACATTAGGTAACAGCCAATAACAGCCAATTGCAAGCCGCCGCTGGCATTAGTCATGCCCTTCCAAGTACCACACCCAGCAGGTGCAGGTGGGAAGGTACGACTTGGGGAAGGCTCAACCCAGATGAGGGGAAGCACCAACCACCGCACCCGAAAGACAGACAGACACACGCAATACACCATCTCCGGATAACCAAGACCAGACGCGCGCTCTTCCAACAAAGCGAGACCCCGATGCTAACTGATGGATGGCCGTCATGCATGGCCATCTGCGGATGCAGCGGCAGGAACCCTCGTCGACCCATCATTTATCCAGACGGCTGCTTACTTGCGTTAGGCGCCGGGAATAAAAAGCAAACACACACGACGACTAATCAATTCGAATAATGGAATCATTCCATCCTTCGCATAATGAATCACGCCGCTGCTTAGTGCCAGCGCTGGAATTGTTAATTTGGGGTAAGAAGATCTGGCTAGGCCACTCCAGTTAACTCGAGCCATCTTAGCTGCGGGCCAGCCCAGATCGCCGTGCAAAGGAACGGGGGTCAGCTCCGCTCCCCGTAATGAATCAGGTGCGACTGTCATTCTTTGGCTTCCATGTGCCCGGACGGAGTGGCGGACGGACCAGGTGAGACGCCTGCAGCAGCTTTGATTGAATCCACCACCACACCAAACACCAACCACCGCCGCGGAGTTGAACAATTTCGCCTCATCGTGACAATCTTACCCTAGTCATTGGCCGTTTGATTGAGTAGGAACGATTGACAGAAAAGAAATTCCTCATATCCATCGCCATGGACATTCTTCTAGGCCAAATTTTGGCAAAGCTGGAGAAGTGGATCGCGATGCATCTCAGGCCAATCGCTAGTGAAAATCCTGCGGGGGCCAGTGATCCGGGTGGAGGTCAAGGGTGGACCAGAAGCCAGCTCATTACGGACAAATGCAACTTTTCAATCCCTTGTCCTATCTCGCCTTGATGCCTTAGGATGAGGGCCACTCGCTCAATCGTCTGCACAGGAGACAGGACGAAGGGGAGGTCCAAAGCAACCAGGCAGAGGTTTCCAATCTGGACCAAGAGGACTGAGCGTAGAGGGTCAAACCTCGTTATCTGTAGCCATTTCCATTTTATAGCTGCGTAAACATCTACTTTGACCAAATTATACCATCCGTAATAGTCATGCCAGGCCACGCACAAACACAAACGCAAACACCGCCGCCGCCATCACCACCGCCCTCAGCGCTGGAAGAAAGCCCAGGGTTTTTCAGCAAACTGCAGGATACTCTGTCCGACCTCCCGCCGTTGCCCTACCCCTTCGTCTAGTGGTCGGCCGCTTGCATGGCCATCTTGTTATGACTTGACCACTCCATCAAAGACCACGAAAGCGAACCTACTCTGCCTGCCCCAAGGCCTCAAGTTGTCAAAACTCCTTGACCATCTATCCCTCTTGCATCAGTATTAGGAATCGAAAGTTTCGATTCGTCTCAAATCGAAACATGAAGCCCAGAGCCCAGTTCTTCACTACGACAGACGGCCCCTGACCAACCCCCTTTTTCCCTCCACGATTGACGCCCAAACCAAACCAGCGAGATTTCCTTTACACTGTTCCTTTATTTGATTCTGTTCCGTTTAGTTTTCTGTGTCTTCTTAATCATGGTGCCATCCTTTCAAATACCCATCAACGACCTTCTACCCAGCGACGCGCAACCGAACGGATAACAAACCGACACCTCCCCCTATAATATTCTTCGGCTGTGTCCATGGCAGCGAAAACAACAACACAAGAGCCGGTTTGGCGTCTCGATGAGAGAGCCACCTCGCTATTGCTGTCATTAAGCTTTGAGAGTTACTCTGTCCATACAATCGAAGCCGCCTACAAGTTCTTCACGGGTTGGACGGAGGCTGTCTTCAAAGGTTCCGACCCCTAAAGGCAACCTTTGAACTTGTGGCAAGTCATTCGGGCGATACAGGAGCAATACTCATCATTGTACGAGTCTCTAGGGAGCTGCCCCTGGCTTGGTTCTCAAGCAAGGTCTAAGAAAAAGTGTCTAAAAACAAATGCTGGCCACTTGTAAATGACGAAGAATCGTTCTGTTCCTGTACAATACACATCGCACAATTGGGTATTTTCATCGAAGTGGCAGGGTCACCTTCTTCCCTCCACTTCCTCCCCTCACACCCACCAAATCTCCCGTAGCTGGCTCTTTCCCGTCTTGAGGGATCATGCTCAAGAACAGTTCCAGTTGTTTGAACATGCAACCACCGGCCAGTATTTTGAAGCTTTTCAACCCCCCAACCGTGTACTCGCTCTTCATTCCCTCATTGTCCTCGGCGCATCCGACCACCAGGCAAGCCCAGCACAGCTCGAGGACATCCTTTTGCCTCGTCACGCTATCCTCCCCCTCTTCGCCTTCAGGGTCCTGCATCATTTTCACGATCCACGACATCGTGCGGTCTATCTCCTCGCGCAGCTTGCTCGACAAGTCCCTCTGGCGGCGCGTCTGCTTCCCGTGTCTGTCTAGGATGAAGCCGCAAAACACCTCGACCTCACCGATTGGCTTCCTGGGGTTCTCCGAAAACTGGTACATCAGATCGCTCACCGACGATTCATACATGTTGCGGATCTCCCAGGCCTTATCGGTCTGCCGTTTATAATCGACGTCGAGGTTGTTCTTCCACACAAACGTCTTTGGAATGCCAAGAAGTCCCTCCCAGATATCCCCGCCTTCTGCCTTGTCGTGCCGTTTCACGTCTTCTGCCCATATCTTCTTTTCATCCACCGATCGATATAACCTCCCCAGGATTTTCTTCGATTCGTAATACCGGTGCTTGACCACCCCCATACCATCATCATCGTCATCGTCATCGTCATCCTCGTTGATTTCAACTTGACCAATATCATAAACCTTCAATGGGGTGGCTGGTGATAGAAAATCCGGCCTGTACTTGGGCGCTTTGGGAAGGGCGCGGTTATCAACTGGTATCCCTGTTTTGGAGGAGTCTACTGCTGTAGAGTGCAGCTCTGCTAGACTGAGGCATTCAGAACTCATCGTACCCTCGGCGTTGTGATCTGCCATCGTGAGGTGTCTAGTCGCAATCAATCCCAGAATATCCGTCTTCATGAAATTGATGAAGAAGTCAATTATGTCCCTGCTCGTCACCGGTCGGTTGAGAGTTGGAGCAGTCACCCTGGGGTAGTTCGCTGGACCAAATGTCCTCTTAGGCTTCGCTTCTGGGTCCCATATAACATTGTATATGTCGCCATCCAGATCACCGCCACTGAGCTTGCTTGGAAGGTCTCTGTCGCCCTGTTGGCTAAAGACTATACAGTTCTTCAAGTCTCGGAGGGGACTACCCTTGGGTAGGCGGGCGAGGTCCACAAGTTGGATATCACCCGGGTGCAGTGCTGGTGAGCGAGTCACTAGAACCCGCCCTTCCCTCGGAGGTCGGGATATCTTCTCCTGGCTCTCGTCGAATGTGATGTAGACTTCGTTCTCTTTCAAAAAACCCGTCTCGTCCATGATGCCGAAAAGAGTGACGCCTTTGCTAACGGGAATACGTGCTTTGTGCTTGAGTAAGCGAAGTTCCCTCAAGACCGCGTTCTCCACCACGGCCCTCATAAAATCGTCATCTCGATAATCAATATCAATTCCACTAAGATGTTTGAGGAAACTTGGAAACCCCATTGGAGCCGCTATGGATTGCTGCCGTAAGAAGACGCTCGTCTTGGCTATGTCGACAGTGACAGCCCGCAAGTTCTCGAGCTCTTTTTTCTGCAATTCCAAGAACCACTCAGGATTAGTACCCGTATCTTCCAAGATCTTGATCATCGGACGGTTGAGCCAGAGACGAAGTGGTCGCGACGATGTGTCGCAGATACCAATTTCGGCGACATCGCTGCTAATAAACTTTCTCATGGACTCATCTCGGATGCAAAAAACCTTTCCTTTCAAGCTAGAATCCAGCGCCAGCATTCCTTTGGCCCCTGTCCAGCGTATCTGGAAGCAGGTAGGGGCCGTGGATTTCAACTGGGCCGGGAGATAGTCCCAGAACAGCTCCATGGCTTCGGCTGAAATGGTCCCTACACCATCGCTGAACACTCGAGACCCATCCTTCGACTTTACATCAGGGATAGAACGTGATCCGATCCCAAGTGAGGAAATAGGCACAGAGAACGGTGTTTCTGAGAATGCCTGGCCTATCCGTGCTGCACATTTCGCTGGCACTCTGATAGCGTCAAAGTCGCCGAGCCCTCTAATGACAGAGCTACAGCTTTGTAACCCCAATTTATCATCCATAAAGGGCGCCATGAACCAGACAGAATGGGCTCGCAGTGACGAGTGCGAAAATCCCAGAAACATATACCTTCGGTCTGCAACTTGGATGCCTGCCCTCATCACCTCTTTGTATCGGTCATATATACGATCGTTGGACACGTTAGGGTTGAATGCTAAATCTTGACCATCTTCATCGCAAAAGCTGCATCTGAGGAAATATTCTGCGTGATTGGAATACTTCCTCAGTATCTGATTTTTGCTCTCGGGGTCTGGTCCGTCGAGTAGAATCCGGGTAGGGGTGACGATGGCCCTCATCACCCATGCTTGGTGAGAGGGTAGGCTTGTTCTATAACACTCGCTCTGCGGTGTTCCACCTTTGCTAACGTCAGGTATTGTTTCCTTATCAAGGACGATATCCAAAAGCTCGGATATATCAAGCTGCTCTGGCTCAACTCCAGGGCAAGGGTATGGAATCCGCTGGCGCAGCTTCTTCATTGACTCAACACTTAAGGGCAAGTCGGCCCCCTTTGCACGACAGAGTCGAATAGCTTCAGCCATTCCCTCCAACATACGATGTGCATCCGAAGGATGAAGGTAATTGTTCCAAACTAGGCCCTGAACCTGGAATAAGAATGGGAACGGCAGCCCTCTGTGTCTCCTGGGGTCAAGGAGCTCGGTCTCGAATACTTTCATCCAACTTGCGTAATAATCACCGGGGATCCCTGTAGACGGCTCCGCGAGAAGATCGTATCTTGTGATTGATACGTAATTTTGAGTTTTCCAGCGCCGGACAAGTTGCTCAAAATCCCGGTCAACGACCTGGAACTGGTATACCAGACATTGCGAGACGCATCTCGTATGGCCCGGCAACTTGTGAAAATGCGTTTCTCTCACCCATCCTCGTTTCTCCATTGGCTCAGAATTCCTATCATATGTCTGGGTCTTGAAGCTTTCATAGAACCTAGGGGCCTCAGTCAACACCAGCGTGATTTTTTGGCATTGCCGGGCCACGATAAAGTCTTTAATGATGTTGTATGGGATGTCGATGCGGGACCCGTCAGTATCTGAACTAACAATCAACGCACGGCGAGTGATCTTCGCGCTGCAGGAGGTGGGCGTCGATGTCTGCGACACGAATGAAAGTTGGCTGTCCTTTTGGACGAAGATGTTCTTGCCGCAGGCTACAGAGGAGACGGTAAATGATGAAGAATCAGTGGCTGGCTGGTTTTTCCTGTCAGCCTTCTTAGCCTTTTCGGCTTTCCGCTTCTGCTCCAGCTTGAGATAGCTCAAGAATTTTTCGTCAAGCTGACGACTGCTTTTCTTAGCGACCACCAGGGAATTGGCAATGAGGAGCCTGCGTGAGGAGGTTCTGAAGAAAGCGCTGCCACCGTTGCTCGGCAGCGACTCGCCGTGTCTCTGGAGAAATTTAGATCCATCAGAGGCGTCGATAAATGTGACCCAAGCAATATTCTTGCCTCGGGCCTTGGAGCAGTAGTACTCAGCAATGCCCAAGGCCTCCAAATGTGGCTTCAGCTCCTTCTTGAGTTGGTCTTCATTGATGGGGGGCAGTTTTGCCAGGAAGACTTCCATCCTGAAAGTCGAGAGTCTTGGAACAAATCTGTAAATCAATTCTGGTGTACAAGTTTGGGATATGTAGAATGTCCTGGGATCAGCAAGGAAAGATCTGTTCGACTTATCATAATCAGTGTCGATCGGAACTTGAGATTACAAAAGATGGAAGGTGCATGAATTGACTTCCAGGTCCCGAAATCAATGACCTGTTGGGCTCAGCTCAGCGCCTGTAACACCAATAATGCCTAGGTACCCTATACCACCTACAATTTTAAGGGTCTCTTGGCTGAACGTGCAAGAATTAAATACTAACAGGCACGATGAGTACAATCAATTTAGCTGTGTTTATGTCTTTTGGCCTTTTTATTAAATTAAAAACCGAGGGTGATCTGGAACAGAGATAAAATGATTATGAAAGAGCGTTTTTTTACCGTAAGCTGACGAGGCTTCCGAGCGACCAACTTGATACGTCGAGCGAAATGGTGGGTTTCACGGATGCAACCAGCCTGCAATTAGCGGATGTGTAACGGATGATCGCTTACAGGTATGCGTTGGCAGCTCAATGTTACGCGTGGCCTGTTTTCCAGGGTTATGGAAAACACAGTGGTGAGAGGAAGCTCAGACATGATCTGACGTTACCGTCCTAAGTTTTCTGGCCTTGGGGTACCTGAGTAGGATGTATGGGATGCAGGCATGATCGATTCATATATTGAATCTCTTTTTAATCAATTTAAAAATATATGGGATATAAAAATGTAAGATAATCTATTTGATTAGGGTTGTTCTTTGGTTTATAGGGGCAAGGAGAGATGCGCAAAGTCTCTTTTTCATCGTATCCAGTTCAAATTCATTCTATCGCTATTCATGCAATCAAGGGAGCTTCCTAACAGTCTTGAGATGAGCAGAAGCAGGGGCACAAGAAAAGCAGCTAAGATAGTAAGAGTCAGAGCCTCAGTTCTGGGTTAAAATCGTGATAACGCCCTTGACCAAATACAAATGGGATATCTGTTTGCACCTTGCCTGCGTGCCCACTGTGCCTCAAGTCTTCCATCCGCCCATACGCTGTAGGTGGAAATCGCCTGGGTAAACTGACGGGTCGCTTATATCGACTCGAATACTTTGATATTTTTCTTTCCGCAATTACTGGAGGCGAGGTATACTGGTACTGCCAGTCACACGCTAGAAAGCCGAATTTGACCTTTTCTGGGCCCTTGACGCGGCTGTGGCTGCTGTTTTTGGCGTACCTGACAAAGCTCTCCTGAAGCCATGTTTTCAACTCCATCGAATCAGCCTTGACATTCCACAAGCCTGGCGTGGCTTCGTGGTAGATCCTGCCATGACACCGAAACCTTTGAAGATTTCTCTCAATAAGGCCCTTTGTGGCGTCATTATCTTCCTTCGACACGCTAGAATCGCTGTTCCCCGTAGCCCTTGGACGAAGGAAGTAATCGATGAGCCAGACCTGCTCGAGGTTCGGGAAACACCGTGCGAGAAATTGATACAGATGTGTAGGGTATGACTTTCTCGTACCAGACGTGTGAACTTGTCGACAAAATGCGCATCGAACCGGCAACTCATCATGCTGCCATTGATGACAAAACCGCACGGCGACGCGGCGGATCTTCTGAAGCTCTGAGCAAAATGGGTCGACTGCCAGCGCGCAACCCGTCTGATAAATCCCCATGGGGAAATATTCAATGTAGACCACATCCTGGGAGTCCTGCAAGGAAAGAAGGCCACCGCTCACAAACGTTAAAGTGCCGGGCCTGGAAAGGAGGCTGGAAACGAATGCCGCCGACTCTTTGCATACGGCGGATATCTTTGCCAGCTCCTCTCGCAGTGTCTTGTAATTTGAGATGTCTGCTTTGTGGTTTGACTCGAGTGGAGTCAATCTTGCATCTGCAATCCGTTTCAGACTACCCTCACGTCTTTCTCTCCGAGCACGTTGTTTGACGAGTGCTTGATAATGCCATCCCTCTACAGTCGATTCCAACCTTTGGGATGGCCTTGATACCCAGGTTAACTTGGAGTCCTCGTCCCCGAACTTGACAAAATGGATGCCCGGCTCGGAAATGACGCTGTGCCATATTTCTTGCCGAAGCTCTGCTGGTAGCGATGGGAACAGGGTAAAAGTCCGAAGAATATCGGGGATACTGAATCGAAAGTCACTCGTCATCTCGATATGATAGGAAACAGCCTCTTTCTCAACTGTCGCTTGCTTTCCGTTCTACTAGCCCATCCTAGCTCTGGCTAGGATGGCTTCTGGCTTGAGGCGATCGATCAAGCAAGGAATGCTGCTACCCGGTGACGATGCATTTGGATGGAACAAAGGGTGGATAATGAACTGGTGAATGAAGATTTAAACGGTTGTCCGTTTTGTTTGTGGCACAAATAAAGGCACGAGAACAGGCGGGCACGCGGGGAACACGGAACAGCGTGAATGGCGATGCACCAGGACCAAGAAAAGCTGCAGAGTCTGGTGTCGGGGCAGTACCTAGGCGCGGTGAAAATCCTCTTTGTGCTCGTGAGTATGGCCGTCTATTTGGTTTTTTGGTTTGTGCGCCCGGCGATGGAGGGAAGAAGGAGAGCAGGTTTCTGAGATGTCGGACGCAGGTTAGTCAGTCGGTGTCACACGCACGCCTGAAGTAACTGTGCCTGCAGGAACGGAACAGCCAATTGTGTGTGTTACAGGCAATCATGGCACTGACCTCAGCACTCAAACAATGTTTTGGAAGGCACTGCCTCAATTAAAACTCCCCTATTTCAGCCTGCACCATGTCCCGAACTCTGGAGCTTTGTCGGGAGTGTGCATCATTCACCCCATCGCACATAATAACTATGCCACCACGCAGGCACCCATTGTGCCACGAACAAAAATTTGTATGTTTGCTCGAAGAATGGACCCTTGGAAAAGAGCTGCAGCTCGCTTTCGTCTCAGTATATAGAGGCCCAAAAATCGCATATTTTGGCTTCTGCACCATTCACCTCCACCCATCTGAGTCCTTGGCCATTCTCCAGAGCTAAGAAACAAGAAAGGTATCAGGTCTACTGATACCTCCTGTTCAAGGCCCTTGCGGATTTCTACAGGCGACTATGCTTCTGACTCGAGATTCGGACGAAGAACGGGAGGCAAAGGTTAAATCAATCACCGATATTGTCTATATCTGTAGTCTTGTCGTTTACTTAATCTGGTTTGTTTGTATCCTGCGCGAAGAACAAACGGGCAGAGAGAACACTGCGTCGAGCTATTCCAGGCCTGCACAAGGGGAATCGCAACCAAGCGAACATCTCGACGACTTGGAGCTGACCCCTCCTCCTCCATCTTACTGCGAGCAACCACATTACACACCGGAGAGTGATCCGAATTGAAGAACTCGGCGTAGAATTCGCTGCCGTTGTGGGTTTTGCTACCCTGATTCTCTGTTTCGGCTATTTGTACTGACGTTGCTTGGCTCAGGAACCTAGAACATTGAAGTCAAGGCCCCTGGAATCCCGAGTTATTCTGGCACCCGCGCTATCTCCAAGTTTTCGACAGACATATTCCAGAAGAAACGCGGGCAACCGACCGACCCTCTCACAATGCCTCCCATTTCAATGGATCTCGAGCCCCTGCGGCCAGTCAGGCTACTAGCAAGAGCAGAAAGTGTCGAGCGGACTCGTGATATCGCTTTTTTTCATTTGCCTTGGCTTGATTGGCGCTCTTTTCCTGGGTTTCGCGGTCTGGGCTGTGTGCGGGGGGGAGGATGAAAGATCGCGTGAACCAAATAAGGACGGGGGAGGAGTGTCAGAGTCTGAAGACAAACCAGAGTCGGAAGACAAATCAGAGCCGGAAGACAAATCAGAATCTCAAAACAAATGAACCACTGCAAGGGCTTTTTTTGGTCCCTCTTCTTGAATCTCTTCTGGGCTCAGTTATACGAGACTCAACGGCTTTTCTTTTTCCTATTATTTCCTTTGAGAATTTATGCTGTTTATAGAAAAAAAAAAAAGGCAGAATCCCTTTTCGAATGCAAAATCAAGTCCCAAGTATCAGTGAATCCAAGTTATGTTCCGTATATTCCGTAGCCTGGAGGAGAACTCCAAGACGCCAAACATGAAACGATCAAGCTTTTACAGCCTCCCTTGTGCAGTAGAGGCTGACAAAGTCGGACCATCCTAGCCTCCCGATCCTGAAATCAATGCTCCTAACAATGCCAAAACGCCCCAGCCACTTTAACCGCAAAACAAAACCAATAAGTTCAGGTATAGTTCTCAAAATAAAGTCAAAACATCTAGTCTACTGTTAGAGATAGTTCTATCACATCGACCGGGATCCCCATTCCTGGAGCACGGTTGGTTCCTGTACAGCCCCCGCCTTGCCACTCAGATAGGCACGGCAGGCTTCCAAGTGCGCATACTCCTTGGCGTCATCCTCCCGAGCGCTCTTCATCTTCACGTCAGCAACCATGAGAACGCTCCTCCCCGCAGCATCCCGGGCGTGCACATTGGCTCCGTGTTCGATCAAGGCCCTTGCAGCAAGCTTCCGTCCACATCGCACAGCGATATGCAGCGCGGTCTCTCCACCTCTGTTTCGGGCATTGACGTCGGCGCCTTTTTTCAGGAGCAGGTCCAGTATCATAGGCCCGGTTTTGTAATCATCGTCTTCGGGCAATTCGGCCGTGAATGCCATAAGTGGCGTGTTCCCGTTGCTATCGTAATGGTTCGGATCGACACCGCTGCTCAGCAGCTCATCCACCAGTCTATGTCGGAGATTGAGTCGGTCAATCGACGAGTCGATAATTCCGTGTACTGTTTGGACCCTTCTCCTCAGACGTGGTGGAGAGTTTCGGTTGCTCTGCTCGGCTTTGTTGACGGCGCTGGCCTTGCTGAGCGATGCCATAGCAAGACAATGGAGCCCATTTCGGCCTTCCGAGTCTTCCTTCCTCGGCTCGTCCAAAGCCTTCCGAGCCAGCTCTAAAAGACGGGCTTCCTTGTAGTAAGGCTCAGCACCAAGCGATATCTCTTTCTCAGAATCGGACGACTCTGGGCTCGAGCGATGGGAAGTTGCATCGTGCGAAGGGTCATACGGAATTGGTTCCTGGCCGACGAGCATAAGGTTGAATGCGTCTCTCGGGGCATGGAACACTCCGCCATAACGCTGCAAAAGAAACTGCAACGCATTTCTCGAGAGGTCCATGGATAACAGCAGGTGAAAAATGGTCCGGCCATAGTCATCGCGAGCACCAACATTGAACCTCTGGCCATCAGGAAACACTTTGTTAAGGAGGAAGTCTAGCAGTCGGCAGGTCGTGTCCAAATTCCCCAGCAGCGATGGAGGGAGCACATGAACAAAGGTCTGCCCAGCGCTATTCTTGGCGTTGGCCACAGCTGACGTAGGTTGAGCATTGAGAGTATTAAGCAAAGGATCGAGGAATCCTCTCGCAGCAAGAAAATGCAAGGCAGTGTTTCCATAGGCGTCCCGGTACCCTACCTGAGTAGGCGGTAACCCAACAGTCAGCAACTGATGTGCGAACGGGGTAGGACCTTGAGGCATGACCCAAGACTGCTCTGAAATCTCCGCGGCAACGTGACATAGGCACCATCGGTAGCTGTGCTCTTCGGATTGCGGGAAGCAATGCCCCTGCTGTTGGAGTTGAACATCGAGAGTGAGGAAATCCCCTGGAAGTGGAAATGGCCGACCGGGTTGACAAGACGGTGCATCAACGTCGTTATACCACACAGTTGACTGAGGTACCATCCGCTCCAACATCGACGACCCGAGAGGCGCAGTGTATCTTTTAACAAGTTTCCGGACAGAGTCGACATAAGATTCAGAGTAGTCAGGAAGCAGTCGGTTAAACGAGCCTGTTGTTTGATTAGTAGACGTAGACATCATCGATCCCTGCCTCTCTAGGTACATGGCTGGATGAAGGTTCGTCCCTGGGCTGGCCGAGGATCGGCGGCGTGAGCTACCGGCATACTGCTCACCCGCTCCAGGAACAGATAAATTTGCCGAGGGAGAACCTAACGCCAGGTTTGGTGTACTGGTGTGGCTCCAGGAGTATTCAGGCATGTTCTCAAGAGTTGCAGAGTGAACCTCCCTTTCGGACTTGACGGGCGCGGGTGAGGAGTTGCTCGAGTACGGAGGAGGGTCTGAACGAGAGCTTGGGCGGGTCATGATCGAGCTAATCTGAGGGTTTGATCTAGTTGGCGACTGGACTAGTTGAGTGTATCGTCTGGACATGTCGTCCTCGTCAGCTGGCTTAAGCCATCGATATTCCTTGTCAAGAAGCTCCTTGAGCTTCTTCTGAGCCGAGTCTTTGCTTTACACTCCAAGTTAGTCTTCATCCATGTCTGGGTCATGGGTGTGGCGTACCCTGGGGAGTTTTCCACATTCTGAGTATGATAAACGACGGCCAGTATTTCGTTGATCTTGAGAGTGGTGTACAGGTAGAGTCTGCACATCTTTCGCTGACTAGAGAGTGTCCATAACGCCGGGCGTCCTGACACCAGGTGAGAACCCGATGGCGGGGAGCAAGATGATTTTGGAATCTCCAGCCGCGACAGCGAAGCCTGATTCATCATGGCTTTTGCTTGTCGAAGCCGACCTCACAGAGCCAGCCAGGACGAAAGAAATGTGACGAGTCGTGGTTAAAGTGCGAAAAAGATAACGGCAACAATCCTGGTATGCCAAATCGCGGGGAGTACTAGCCACACCAGCCATAGTGGGCGAGGATGGCGCTTAAAAGAATGGGCAGAGGCACGGGACGACCGCAAGGCTGATAATAGAATGCCATGTACGGCAATCGAATTTGGGGGCCCTTTCTTACACCAGATCCCTGCGTACAACCGGAGATTTCGAGTCTTCACTAAGGGTCCGGACAAGCCAAGCAGGCCCTGCAAACCCTGCCACGGCCACGGCCCAGCTGAACAACTCCCTGGATTGTCTATTTCACATCCTGATCGCGGGGGATCCGATACGAGTAGTCGGTTTTGCTCTTCGGACTGCGCCCCTGGTCCGTCAGCCAGGCCCTATTCACGATCGCGGCTATGGGATGGGCCAAGGGTGGTGGTATTTCCTTTCCTGAAGAACCCAAGACCCGGCCCCAGTCTTCAGTGGCGGGGAGCTACTGCGCCGGCTCCTGCATTGAACAACCAGAGTCCTGGACTCCACTGGCTGATCATCGAGTGGGAGGTGCGGATCGCATCCTGATTGCCGCAATGAGCCGCCATCTAGGTAGCCAGCCTGGTCAGCCTGGTCACTCGAGCTGCGGGCTTTGTAGCTCTCCAGGCGGTTTTGCCAGAAAGATTGGCCCTCGCTGCCCTAGAGAGCGACCAAGCCACCTGTGTGTTTCAAGTGCGACGAACGGGGCCCATGGGAGATTTCCGAGCTGCAGGCTTGGGAAACGAGGCCTAAAGCGCTGCCATCGTGCCACGGCATGAAAAAGATGGAGGCAGCAACACCACATCTGTGGTGTTTGACAGCGAGCCGTCTCGATCCGCAGCGCTAGCCAGAAGCATTGGCCCATCTACTCAGCGGGTGGAACCGATCCCGGGTGAGAAATGTAGAAACTAGAGGGGATCAGGGGGGTTTCGTGCATTTCCGACGGTAAGGCAGCAGCACAGCCCGCACGAGGCGCCCAAAGCAGATAAAGAGGGCTTTCGCAGCTCGTGGTGTGGCTCACTGGTCAGCCTACGCCACAGCCCACGCCACACCATCTTTTGATAATTCTGGTATATGATTGGTGCCAGCCACAACTAATAATATCTGACTTGTGGCGTTATCTCCCTCCTAGTGTGGCGTCGCCGCCGCATGTGGCACACCCAAACGCTGGCAAAGTCCGTCCGCTGTTCGGACTCAAGCCACAAGACAGGGGCTGGAGACATCGGTTTTACCACAAATGCTTCCATCTCTCTCCGTCATAAACACAGGCAGGCCATTCAACTAGGTAGGTGGTATGAGCAAGGAAGTTTGATAAAATCCTATATTACTAATATTGTGTCCTCCACAAGACCTTCATGCATCCTCTAATCCAGCCTTGAAGCATGACGAAACCCAACGGAACGGCCAACATACTTAGCTTCCCCCCACTTCCACAGTCCATTGGATTCCATCAGCAAGAGAGACACCGGTGTCTGAAGAATAAAATGCTATCATCAATCGTATCTTGAATATGTATGCCAGGGGCAAAAATCGACTAAAAATTATGTAAAGGATCGTTGTATGACGTTGCAGTCATGCATGTTCATGCGTCAGGCCGTTCCTGACGTCGTTGGTTTGTTACTTTCTCTTTCTTGTCCATTGCTCTCTTCTCTCTTTTTTCTCGTCTTTTCTCGTTGTGAGATGGTTTCCATAGCGTTAATCTAACTCGTCGTAGCCCTCCGACCTCTTACATGAGAGCCACCAAACCAGCAGCAATGAGGGCAATCTGGACCGCGGCGCTAACTTGATTAGCCCCAGCAGGTACGGGTGCAGGCTGTGTTGTTGGGGCCGGCGGCTGCGATGTCTGGGCCGGCTGCGTGGGCTGTGTTGGCTGTGCCGAGCTTGAAGGAGCTGGTGCCTCGTGCTTCTCTGACTTGGTGACTGGAATCGTCACAAAGGTTGAGCTCCCGACAACAGGCGGGGCAGAGGATGGAACAGGAGGCTTGTGGGAGCTCTCCACAACGGTGGTCGCAGGCTGGCTGGTAACAGGGCACACTGTCGTGGTTACAGGAATTGTGGTAGTGATGGTAGTGGTGGTACCAGGGCAGTTTGGTACCTCAGGAGGGCAGGTGGTGATGGTGATACAAGTGGTTGTGTAAATAGTCGAGGTTGTCCACTCTGTGGTAGTAGGAGGAGGTGGTGGGTGAGATGGCTTGGTATGTGTGGGCTTGGTGTGCGAGGGCTTGGTCTCTGTGGGTTGAGTCTCCGTAGGCTTGGTCTCTGTGGGTTGGGTCTCCGTAGGCTTGGTCTCTGTTGGCTTGGTATGCGTAGGCTTGGTGTGAGTAGGTTTGGTGTGCGTGGGTTTGGTGTGAGAGGGAGTAGTAGTCTCCGTTGGTTGAGTCTCCGTACATGTAGTCTCAGTCTCCGTTGGCTTGGTATGTGTAGGCTTGGTGTGGGTAGGCTTGGTATGAGTAGGTTTGGTATGCGTGGGTTTGGTATGAGAGGGAGTAGTAGTCTCAGTAGGTTGAGTCTCTGTACATGTAGTCGAAGTCTCCGTTGGCTTGGTATGTGTAGGCTTAGTGTGGGTTGGCTTAGTGTGGGTGGGTTTGGTGTGAGAAGGAGTAGTAGTCTCTGTAGGCTTGGTATGTGTAGGCTTGGTATGAGTTGGCTTGGTGTGAGTGTGAGAAGGAGTGGTTTCAGTCTCTGTACATGTAGTCGAAGTCTCAGTAGGCTTGGTGTGAGTTGGCTTGGTGTGAGTTGGCTTGGTATGAGTTGGCTTGGTGAAAGTAGGAGTCGTCTCAGTCTCGGTAGGCTTGGTGTGTGTAGGCTTGGTATGTGTTGGCTTAGTGTGAGTTGGCTTGGTGGAGGAGGGAGTAGTCTCAGTCTCCGTACATGTAGTCGAAGTCTCAGTAGGCTTGGTGTGAGTTGGTTTGGTGTGTGTCGGTTTAGTGTGGGTTGGCTTGGTGGAGGAGGGAGTGGTCTCAGTCTCCGTACATGTAGTCTCAGTCTCAGTAGGTTTGGTGTGGGTTGGCTTGGTATGAGTTGGCTTGGTGAAAGAAGGAGTCGTCTCAGTCTCCGTTGGCTTGGTGTGGGTTGGTTTGGTATATGATGGGGTAGTCGATTCCGTGCTTGGGACGGTCGAAGTAGAAGGGGTAGATGTGGGAGGCTCGCTTGTGTGTGTGGCCGTGTAAGTGATGCAAGAACAAGCAGAGGAAACCCTCTTCACATCACCCTGGCAATTATTGAAATCCGTGGGAATAGCAGAAGGGGCGGTGGTAGTACCCGAAAGAAACTCGAAGCAGAACCCTTCGCCATTGAAACGTGGGTCAATGAGATTCCTGTAGCAGTTGTCATGCTCACAGTCGGGATATTCATGGGCAGATGCCAGGCCAAGGGCCATAGCGCCGATGAAGATGAGGCCCTTCATTGTCAACGAACGTCGCCAAAGGGATGGCTGAAACACCCCGGGTTGTAGGGCTAGCGAACGGATCAAAGTGACAGCTAGGAACGAACGTGTAAGCGAGAGTCCGGGTAGTGGATAACGACTGTGTATAGAATGCCAGTAGATTTGTACTCAAACGAGACGAGTAAAACGTGAACCGTCTCAGAAGAGCGGGAAGCACCCAGCGATCCGGAGCCATCAGATCTTATACCGTGTGCCAACTGGTTCTCTCCATGCCAAAATCTAATACGAGGTTGCTACCAATAAGACTGACATCCCAATCGAACGGAGGATCGATCGGTGATTGGCGGCCAATCCAGCCAAGAGCTCAAGCGGCCATGCCTTTGCCGAGCCAAGATGTAGTAGTAGACAACCCCTGCCCTGCCTCGCTCTGCCCAACCCTACCTCACCCAACACCCCCCCAGGCCATGTCCTTTTGTGTTATCATCGTCATGGGCAAAGTGCCGGTCTATCAATTGGGCTGGTGTTGTTAGTTGATCTCCATCATAGATCAATGAGAAACACCCCTCCCTCACACGCCCACCACACAGACCCATTGGCTCATGGCAACTTGCACCCTCTTCGCTTATACAGCCGTGGTACGAGACACAGAGAGGGCTGATATCGGAACTTAGTGTCGCCAACCTTGTTCCACGTGCCCTATTATTTAGGCGTTGAATAACGATTTCAAAAGCTTCTTGATTCATACTTTAGTCGAAATGGTAGCACGAGTCGTCGATATAATTGAGATCTTCCTATTTTCCATTGCCACGATTGAGCCATTGGTGGTCTTCACAAAGACCATAGGCGAGGCCTGCAGTCAGCTCAAATCCTTGATTCCAACCACGTTCCCTCGCATTCTAAAATGCTGGCGCTGCCTGATAGTTAACCGACTACCCTTGCCCCTTTACAGCTCTTCTTCCGTCATGCAAGAGCTTCGTGTGTGTCCCGGCCTCCCAGGCGACCCTTTCCGTGGGACCGCTTACTTTTGCCTTGCAGGAGAGCACACATACATCAGGGCAACATTGGCATCGAAGGGGGTGGAATATGCAGGGGAGCGAATGTGCAAGAAAAAATCTCCCCATGCACTGCTTAATGGAGTGACGAGTTGATAAGACATGCAGAAGATTTGGATCTTTAGGGTGGTAGTGGTACGTTACAGTGCAGGCACTTATTTACCAGCCCTGGCCTATTCGCTCATACCCCTCTTCTCCGTCACGTTTCTACAGAAACCTACGCAGCATCAGCTAATGAGGAGAAGGTTGGAGAATGATCGTGATCAGTGGTTGAAGCCACCCTCGCTTCGTTTACTTCTCAGCCAAGAAAACCTGCATCTCTACCCCAACCCCCTACCTGTGAGAATCGTGACTCTCGGCTGTTTTGCTGCCCTTTCGCAAGGATTTGAATAAGGTAGTATTTCTCCACTCTGGATTGATGAGAAAGGCGGATGTATCGGTGTTGGACAGAGAACTTTCTCCTCCTACCCCTGTCCTTGGAAGTGGGGGAAAACGAACGAAAACAAAGAACTGTTGGTAACGGTCCTAGAGGCAGGCAGGGATTCCCAGGGCACAGACAGGACAGAGCTTCGCTGCATTATGCTTAAGGCTAGCCTCAACGCCTTTCTCAGTGCTAGAGAGCGAGCTGGGATGTCGTACGTTGAAGGGCCCAATGGAGGAAACAGAGCGATCAAACTCAAAATGTACCCCTTAGAGCTAGATGCAGAGAAGAACTCAGCGTGTGCAGGTGCACTAGGCAGGGGAGCTCCTCTTGGTCAGCTCGCTTCACAGTGCCGTTGCATCGCATTCAGCGTATTCCTGATTTACCTGCGAAAAGGCTGGCGGAATGGCAATGGAAGGGCTGGGCGGACAGAAACCAGGCAAGGCAATCACCGCAACCCATGTCGTCAACCGACATATACACATGCGTTGGCAAGCTAGAACATGCAGAAGGCATGACCTCTGCATGCTTGAATACGAGGCAGACCGGAAGCTGAGATCGGGTGCTGGGTCCCCAATCCGGTGACTAAGGATGCAGGAAACATGCGCCCAGCCCAACTGGACCTGATTTACCCTTCATCATTGACTTGAGCAATACGGGATATCCACACCCTCTCGTCTTTCAACCTTCGACTCTGCTTTGGTCTCTGCCCACCGGGGCAGTCAATCCGGGACGCTGGGGTCGATTGTCGAACCAATCGAATCGAGAAGAAAAAGGATTTGCTTTTTTCCTCGCTCTCCAAGTCTTCATAGCTCCCCTCCTTCTAGACTTTTACGCAAGGGCGTAATTGGAAGAGCATCGATCGAGACCAGGACGGACCCTGCCACGACATGCAGAGTCCCATCGCCAAGCCAACAAGATGATACTCACGAGTTGTATCCTTGACGAGAAACATGTGCATACATGAGCTGGTCATGATGCATGGCTCCATGGGGTCCTCGCGATGCGCGGAGAGCCGCACTTCGCTAAGATGACCGTAATACATGATGACTTCATGGGTGCAACCGACGGCCCTGACTTCTCCTTGCTACCATTGGGCAAACGATTTTGCCGCATGGCCGTCGACAGGTGAGGGGATGTTGCGTGTAGCACCACAAAGGTCCTTCTCCCCGCCATTCACTATCCGTCATCATGCCATACACTCAACTACTACCCTGAAGCCTGGTGGTCTTTTGTCATTCAAGGCAACGATGCCTGGCTAGACGTAATAAGCATACCACGCCCTGCGACGAGGCAAGAACCTAAATGCTGACCACTCTTTAGAATTGAGCATTTTGAGCCTTTTTGCGAAGGCGGTTAGCAAGCGGGATGTTGGCTGAGGGGGAGTCGCTCGCTGCCCAACCAGCTCAACGTCTCGTATTTTACGACACCCTCAATATCCATTGCCATGGGTGACTATTTCCCTCGCTTATTTAGTCTCGCGAGCACCGGTCAGCGGGACCATGTCCTGTCCTCGTCCCGTGGGTAATCTAGCTTGGAACGGCCGTTTCTTTGGAGCTTCCGAAGAACTAGCCCACCGCGAGCGTGGACTTACCCGGCGGTCGAGCAACGGTCACCTAATACAATACTGCCATCGAAGGGCTAGCACAGGTCCAAATAGCTGGTTCGTTTGTTCGTTTTCGCAAGTCCATATTTGGAAATCTGGGGAAGATGAGTATTTGAAACAAACTTCTAACGCTAAAGGCCCGGTGAAGCGGTACGGCCGGTGGCCGGTAAAGTGCTCAGTTTTCCAGCCTGCCTCATCTGTCTAGATGACGAAGGAATACGTGACCTTGGAGTTGCGGGTGTGACCGGCCACTCTGATGGCTGTTGGCAGGGTCCTTTGAACAGTTAACCTGGAGCGAACAGCTATCACATTGTTCGGGGTCGTTCAATAACTGAACTCCCGTCGCATTGCCAGCCTGGAAACTTGCTCATATCCGAGCGTCGTCGGCTCTGGAGCGAAATGGCAGGTAGTAGTTGTTGTCTGCCTATTCTGAGTGAGATTCGAGTGATGGATTGCTGGCTTCGGAACAGGGCATGGTTCCAGGTTTATGGTCCCGCTGCGATGGAGCGCCGGCAAGGTCAAATTTCTCCGATCCAGGCAATGCCAAACGTGGCAATCCGTCTAGCACTTAATCCTCTTGAACATGGGACACACGCGACACCTGTTGTGCGTGCGTTCAACCTCATCGTCCAGCAGGATGTCGGCCGGTATCAAAGCTCCCCTCATGATCCTGATCCTGGGCCGTGTCAGATTGAGATCAGCACCTGCCATTTCAAGGCCCGGGATCGTAGCCAAATCCTAGGTGATAGTGGAATTTCACGGTTGGATAGAGCTCGGGCACGATTGAACCCGTGGGATCGATGTTCGGAAGGTGAAGTCTCAGGAGATCCCGCGCGGAGAAAGTTAGCCTGGCTCTAGTAGACGGCGTTTATTTCTGACCCATCATTAGCGTCCGATTGAGGTTTGTGTCAGGTTGCGGTATCTGGCAAATCCAACAAGGGCCTCAAATTGACGATAACGTGCCACTCGAGGTAAGTTGGATGCCCAAATTGTTGATCTATGGACACAAGCAAGTGCTAGATAGAACTATAAAGCAATTAATTGCCTGTCTCAACCTCCTGTCCACAAGCAATTGCCCAACCTGGTGATATCCCTCGCTAAGGCCCTGCAGCTCATTCATTCCGACTCCACAACGGCCTGTTTCCGCCCTTGTCTCGGTCGCGATGATGATCATTGCAGGGCTGCCGCCAAGCCTTTGGGGGCTCAATTTTCGGGTGCATCACCACCACCGGCGCAATGTGCATGTCTCGAACCGCCCAAGAACGCACCCAGCGGGACGGTTCCCCCATCAGTACTTGAGCGGCAGAGCAAGAATTATCATTTAATGTCACATCGCGTTCCTCGTAGGGCGGTCCAAGCCTCTGAGGCCTGGGAAAATCACATCCCTTTCATTGGCCTGATGACATGCCTTCCCGCATGGACGTTCAACGTGCCAAATCTAGGTTCTGGACGGCGATGAGGTAGCCCTTTCACATCTCCCCACGATGGCTTTCCGTCTCCCCTCCTTTCGTTGTTTTTACCCGTTTGAGGAGGAGCAGCTGCGTTTGGATCGGGGACTCCACCAAGGACTCGGACCCGAGCCGCTCTCAGGGTCCCGCCACGAGGGACCGTGATGCTCGGGCCCGATGTGGATTCCAGCTGGCCCTCATGGTACGCGCCAGGACTGGTGAGCGGTCTGCTAGCCGCACAATATCTGGCTTTCTGAGATGACCCATACCCATATATTAACCCAATGAACCTGGCTTAGCTACGCGCGGCTATGCATGCCGTCTGCTGATACCCATTGTCTACCCACCCCCGGTACCGAGCTTAAAAGTGATATGTCGGGGGAGATAGTCGGCCGACCTGGGCCATCTGGAGTGGTGTAATCTGTATGATATAAGCATTGTGTGCTGTCCATCAGCATCAGGCAGCACCTTTCTGTGTGCTGCTGCCCATACTGATCCGATCCAGAGAGCCGGCGATATGTCTTCTCAACGCCCCAACACCGCGGCCGCAAGGTCTGGTCGTGGCACCAGTTGTTTCCTCTGCCACCAGCGCAAGGTGCGGTGCGACAGAATGAAACCTTGCTCCAACTGCGTCAAGGCCAAAGTGGAGTGCCGTTCTGCCTCGCACCCATCGTCACGTCGCCGCCAGAAGCCGGTCCCCAGGGAGATGCTGCTCGCCCAGATCAACGTGTATGAGAAGATGCTCGTCGCGAATAAGATAAACTTCGATCCTATTGATCCGCAGAGTATTCTCGAGCAGAAGGGGGCTCAGCGTGAGAAGAGACAGCCGGGGGCAATGTCGGTGGATGGGGACAGCTCGGATGACGAGGAGAGGACTCGATACGGGTAAGTATCCTCGTGTGACTTGGATTTGGAAGCTTTGCTAAAGAAAGAATCTTGTTTCAATAGGTCCATGAGTCCGCCATTTCCTACACATCGCGAGGTTGGTTCTCAACAAGGAGTCCATCGAGTAACTGGTTCTTCGTCAGACTCACACGTTATTCAGGATACCCCGTATCGTGCTGCAGAGCGGATCATGCGGGATGATTCTAGTGAGGACCCGGACAACTCTACCTTGTATGACGTGTTTGATCAGATCTACCAAGATCCTGCCCTTCCGAAATCTCACCTTGCAGAGCCTGACATCTCTTCTCCGGTGTCTGAATTGCACCCTTCTCCAGTACACATCTTGCAACACTGGCAGATATATCTGAATTGTATCGATCCCTTGCTAAAGGTCACCCATGTTCCCACAGTCCAAGGCCACATTATAAAGGCTGCATCACAAATCAAAGAGGTGCCCAAAAACATTGAGGCTCTTATGTTCTCGATATATCTCCTCACCGTTGTGACATCGACAGAGGATACCGTCGAGAGAACATTTGGTAGGTCAAAGGAGTATCTCGTGCAAAGGTATCACTCTGCAACTCACCGAGCGCTCATCAACGCCGATTTCATGCGTACCGACAACCTCATCTTATTGCAAGCATACGTTTTATATATTGTACGTCTCCCAAACTCTCCCAGCATTCCCTCTAAGATTGGTAGCTAACGTGGTATCTGCTATGAAGCTGTCTATTCGGTGGTTCGTCGACCCTCGTGAGGTCTCCTGCCTTGCAAGTATCGCGGTCCGTCTCGCACAGAGAATGGGATGCCACAGCGACCCTGAACAATTCAGCCACTCGCCTTTCGAGATCGAACAGCGTCGACGCCTATGGTGGACCATCGTGGGACATGACCGCCGGATGGGGGAGACGACGGGCCTGAGCATAACGTCGATTTCCACCCCTGGAAATGTCAAGCTACCTCTGAATGTCAACGACTCCGACCTTCACGTCCACGGCACTGAGCCGGTCAAGGAGCACACCGGCCCGACCGAGATGATCTTTGCTCTGACCCGATTAGAATTCGCGACCGCGGTTCTGGAGCACGGCAGCAATACCAAGACTCGCTCAGCGCAAATATCCGGAGGGACCATCAAGCGTGCTGGCCAGGGCGGCCCCGCGTATTCACTCGACGACTACTGTGTGTTCGTAGAGTCGAAATATCTCAAACACTGCGACCCCAAGATTCCTCTTCACTGCTGCACAATCATCACCACCCGGCAGACGTTTTGCAGGATGAGAATCGGGAGCTGGCTCGCCCAGTACCAAGCCGAGGATGCCGAGGCGCTGAGCGATGCCAGCCGGGACATGATCTTCCTCGAGGCCATACAGTTCATCGAATACGACAACATCCTCCAGTCGTCGGAGCATCTGCAGCAGTACCGATGGTACACCGGCTACAATTTCCCTCTCCCGGGATACATGGTCATCCTGACGGAGCTCCGCCGCCGCCTCGCACCCCCGATGATCGAGCGAGGATGGACGGACGCGATAGAGGACACGATTGAGCGGGCGTGGACGGCCATTGGAGAAAATCAGAGGTTACGGGAGACGATACACAGGAAGCCCAGCTTCATCCAGGTGACGTTTGGGACGCAGTTTCTCAAGGCCTGGGAGGCGTACGAGGAGGTGGTGGCGAGGGGCGGCAAGCTGGTCAGCCCGCCGAGCTTTTTGTATCAAGTTCGCGAGCAGGTGAGGGCAAAGACGTTGGCAGAGGTAGGATGGCCGCACATGGTAGGCCCCGATATGGAGCTCATGTACGAGAATGCCTTTTTTGGCGTGGTGTGATGGTGAGGTAATTGATCATTTTCATACGGGGTTCAAAACAGATACCAAGGCGTTTTATCGGGGCGGAGGGTACATCATGGGAGAATAATCTCTTTTACTATGGGCGTACGGATATATCAAAATGTCGGGGTCGGTGGAGAAGGCAGCGAATTGAGTATTTTGAGCACCTCATGCGACAGACAGTACACTGTGAGATGGGAACATGCCTTCCTAACTATTGCCAATGGGCCAAGATTGATCGTGGAAACGGTTGCGTCTGTTAGGGCGCAATTGACCAATCGCCATGCAGCCGAATCCAAAGCCCACCGTGGCTGCATCTTCACTAAATGCCTACCTAGGGCTAAACAACTTCCCTGTGTCCGGCACACTTCCATCCCCTTGCCCAATCAGGCCGGAAGAATTTCAGAGGCAATTGTATCATCTCAACTTGGTTCTGGCCTTGAGACTTGAGCCGAGCATGCCTGCAGATTGCTATTGGCTTAGACCGAGCCTGTGACCTTGCATTGTGCCGTTGCGATCGAAGTGAAACCCCAAAGCCAGAATGACATGGCCCACGTTGATCAAGCCAGCGACTTCACTGGTGGGTCTAGCCGTGGAAGTGTCGGCTACGGGCTTAAAATATGTGCCGTCTGTATGTATGTAGCTACGGTTGCTTTACCGCTGCTAGTCATGCTGCTAACAAATTTGCTGGCTTCAGCCTCACGCTGATCCGAGGAACATTGGCGCTATTTGGAGCATTTTTTTGTGAAGCATCAAAGGGAACGCATCGTCATATTCAGTGGCAAAGGTGTAAAAGATGTCTTCCCTGGCAGACCGGGATCTCGGTGTTTTGACGATCCAACATGACTAGAGGACACTGGAGGCCAGCTTGGCAAGTGAAAATTAGAGCCAACGGCGTCGCGTGATTGGCTGGAACGGACGTTGGCCCTGGATTACCCGAGTGTTCCCGAGCACTTTAGCACAGCTAAGACTTTGTTCCCTGCTGAAAGT
Source organism: Clonostachys rosea (assembly GCA_026958235.1). Classification (NCBI taxonomy): domain Eukaryota; kingdom Fungi; phylum Ascomycota; class Sordariomycetes; order Hypocreales; family Bionectriaceae; genus Clonostachys; species Clonostachys rosea. Next base: position 2,514,651 of record CP110207.1, read on the forward strand.
CCCCCACGGGCGTTGCTTAGGAGCCAAGTCCAAGCGAATAGGCGCGCTTCCCCCGGGCCCCCCTTACCCCCGAAGAAAAAAAAAAGACCTCAACCTCAATCCCGTCTCTCAAATCTTCTCCCTCCCTCCTCAAGCCTTCTCCAGGTCCATCAATCTTCCCTACCCAGATCTCTCCGTCCACCTCGAGGCCGGTAGCTCCAGATCACCTCTCCTCTCAACCTAGTTCCTCGTCTCCTGCTTCATCTCTTTCACAATGGCTGCTCCCGCTGATGCTCCCGCCCCCACTGGGCTGGCCCTCTACTCCCGCTTCGCCCTTGCCGGTGCCATCTGCTGCTCCGTCACCCACGGTGGTCTTACCCCCGTCGATGTGTACGTTTTATTCCTGCCAATTGGTTGAATTTTGGAGATCCGAAGCGTCGCTCTTCGCTTGCGTTGAGCGATGTGAAGATGCGCCGGTTGCGCTGGGCTTGGCCCGCTCTCAATTGATGCGCTTTGGCCACTTTTCTCGATATGAAGCTGACAATAGTTGAACTACAGCGTCAAGACCCGTATCCAGCTCGACCCCGTCACCTACAACCGTGGTCTGATCGGTGGTTTCCGCCAGGTCGTCCAGAGTGAGGGTGCTGGTGCCCTCCTCACTGGTGCCGGCCCTACCTTCGCCGGTTACTTCCTCCAGGGCGCCCTGAAGTTCGGTGGATACGAGTTCTTCAAGAAGCAGGCCATCAACACTCTCGGCCTCGAGACTGCTTCCCAGAACCGTACCGCCGTCTACCTTGCCTCCTCCGCCTCCGCCGAGTTCTTCGCCGATATCGCCCTCTGCCCCCTTGAGGCTACCCGTATCCGTCTTGTCTCTGAGCCTACCTATGCCAATGGTCTCATCGGTGGTTTCTCCAAGATGCTCAAGAACGAGGGTATCGGTGCCTTCTACGCCGGTTTCGGTCCTATCCTCTTCAAGCAGTAAGTCTTACAATCGCAACCGTTCAAGCCGCTTGTTTTGTCAACATCTGCTCACATACTTCAAGGATTCCTTACACCATGGCCAAGTTCGTGGTCTTCGAGCGTGTCTCCGAGGCTGTCTTCAAGGCTTGGCCCAAGGAGTCCCTCTCCGACGCCCAGCAGACCATTGGTAACCTCGGTTCCGGTTTGATTGCTGGTTTCGCTGCTGCCATTGTTTCTCAACCCGCCGACACCATGCTTTCCAAGATCAACAAGACCAAGGGTCTCCCCGGTGAGGGCACCATCTCTCGTCTCGTCAAGATCGGCAAGGAGCTCGGTCTTAAGGGTTCTTTCACTGGTATTGGTGCTCGTCTGGTCATGGTTGGTACTCTGACCGCCGGTCAGTTCGCCATCTACGGTATGTTCTCCCTGCAATGAATCCCCGAAGGTGAAATGACTAGTGCTAACGTGTATATTACAGGTGACCTCAAGAAGTACTTCAACGCCACCGGCGGTGTTGAGATCGCCAAGTAAAAACTTTTCTGGGAGAACATACTGGTAGGGAGAAATTGGATCGAGGCTGCGGAGTGGTAGGGACTTCGGCAGTGCCCAAGTGCTGGGCTTGTCTAGGTCTCTGCGATTTCTCTTGGCATGAAAACAGAGCCTTTCCGGTTTCCTAGACGACTCATTTCCCAAAAACAACAAAACTTTTACATATGAGAAGACTAGAATTGATTACGAGGTGGACGTTTTCGCGCGGGACTGAGCGTGGTATCGTCTTTATATTTGCCTAGAGTAGACCATAGAAGGGACGACGGGCTGCACCCCATGTTATGGGTTGTATAATAGATTTTTCTTGCAATTTTACAATGATAGATTTGGAAGTTCCCCTAAGTTCGAAGCCCTTGTTATCATATTCTCTTGTTGATGTCGTCGGAGGTTGTCCTATTAATGGATAGGTACCGCTAGCGTCGCTTTCCAAACTGAACTAAAAAAAATCCAGGTCCGCCATGCTTATCAGTGCTTATCGGTATCCCATTTTCCCAAATTTTCAAATACGCCCAGCCATACACTTTCCCCCGCCACTCAGTGACCGGTCTTTTGGCATTCTTTTTACAACGTATTATTGTGTTGTGACTAAAAGAAAAGATGCCGAAGAGAAAAGTGGCAGCGCTCGAGAAGATCGATGCAGACTTGTACGTTTCAATTGTAATGCGCTGGTCCTCAATCCTCAACTAACCTCATGGATTCACAGCGCGAGCCTACAATACAAGATCCGTCGGGATCCCAAGTAAGAATCGCCCATCCAGTTGTCTTACCTAGCTTGGCTGGTCTAATGCGAAGATAGATCATACGTCGATGACTTCCGACGCCAATTCGACCAGTATGAGTCCCAGCGCGAAATCTTCCTTGTGTCGCCGGCCGCTGCCTCGACCGAGCAGGTCGAGTCTTTCCAGAACCTGATCGACCTTATCGCCCACGTCGCCGACTGCTACCCCGAAGAGACGGCCAGTTTCCCAGATGACCTGAAGACGATTCTGTCGCAGCACCACACGATCTTGGGGTCGGAACTCAGGGACAAGATCGTGGGCAGTCTGATGCTGCTGCGTCGGAAGGAAGTCATCGACTCCGCCAACGTGCTCACCTGCCTGTTCCCCATTCTTGTTGCGTCCCCCAGCAAGTCTTTCAGGGCCGTGCTATTCCAGAAGATTCTCAGCGACATGCGAAACTCGAACACCAAAGCCATCAACCATCCTCTGAACCGCACGATCCAGACCGTTCTCTACAACATGGTCACAGCGGACCGATCCTCGCCGAGAGCCATTTGGGCGATCAAGCTGACGAGGGAACTGTGGAAGCGCCAAATATGGACCGACGCGAAGCCCGTGGACGTCATGAAGGAGGCCTGCTTATCGGACAACGAAAAGGTAGCCATCGGCGCAGTCCGCTTCTTCCTCGGCGGTGACAAGGAGCGTGAGGAATTGGAAGACGAGAGCAGCGACGAGGAAGTGGATCTCTCCAAGATCAGGCATCAGATCGGCATCAACAAGAAGACCAAGAAGCAGAAGAAGGCGTATGAGAAGGCCGTCGACAAGGTCCACCGCGCCGAGAGGAAGAAGAACAAGCCTCACCCTCTCAACTTCTCCGCCTTCCACCTCCTCCACGATCCCCAGCAGTTCTCGGAGCAGCTCTTCTCGAAGCATCTGCAAAACACCAAAGCCAAGCTGAGCCTGGACTCGAAACTCCTCATCCTCCAACTCATCACCCGACTTGTCGGTCTTCACAAGCTGACCATCGTTGCGCTCTACTCGTGGTTCATCAAGTTCCTCACACCGCGCCAGCAGTCCGTCACGTCCTTCCTTGCTTCTCTCGCACAGGGTACACATAATCTGGTGCCCCCCGATGTTCTCGAGCCCTTATTACAAAAGATTGCGAATGAATTCGTCTCGGAGGCCTCGGCTGCTGAGGTCGCAGCCGCCGGTCTGAACTCAATCCGTGAGATTTGCGCCAGACAGCCGCTTGCTATGACCGACACACTGCTTCAGGATCTTGTTCAGTACCGGAAGAGCAAGGATAAGGGTGTCATGATGGCCGCCAAGGGTCTTTTGTCGCTCTTCAGAGAAGTCGACCCCGAACTCTTGAAGAAGAAGGACCGAGGCAAGGACGCCACCATTGGTCTCAGAGCCGGCACGCTGAAGAACATGAAGTTCGGAGAAGAGGAGTCGGGTGGTATCGAGGGTCTAGAACTCCTAGCCAAGTGGAAGGAGGAAGAGAAGAAGCGGAAACGTGTTGAACAGGGCCTACCGGAAACGGCAGGAAGCGATGAGGAGAATAAGGACGAGGATGACGGCTTCAATTCCGACGACTGGGAGGTCGAATCGGACGACAGCAGCGTTTCGGGTGACTGGATCAACGTGGACCATTCTGACGATGAAGCCCCGGCTCCCAAGAAGCGCAAGAGCGGAGAGGAATCCTCCGATGACGAGGAGGAGAATGAGGAAGAGAGGGCGGCTGAGCTCGAGCGCATGGCCAAGCTCGCCACAACCACCATCCTGACACCGGCGGATCTGGCGAAACTCCAGGAGCTCCGCACTGAGGCAGCTCTCGAGAGGGCCATGGGTGGAAAGGTCCGCAAGGGTCAATCCAATAATAACCCTACCTCTCGCCACCTCGACGACGGGGTAACGGCCGAGAACATCGAGGCCCCGGCCAGACTCCGCAAGCTGACCAAGGAGGAGAAGGTCGCCCTGGCCAAGGAGGGTAAGCCCGAGCGCGAGGAGCACAAGAGCACCCGGGCAATCAACAGGTCCAAGAAGGACGCGGCCGGCAAGAGTACCAGCAACCGCGAGAAGGCACGAAAGAAGAACTTCTTGATGACCCTAGGCAAAGCCAAGAGCAAGCAGAAGAGGAGTCTGGTCGAGACGAGAAAGGTGTTGAGGGGTCACATTGATAGGAGCACGCGTGGTGGCAAGAGGAGAAACGGAACATAGTGTGCATAGAGAATCAAGCGGCTGCTTTCACCTACTACGTTTCCTTTTTTGTTTTCAAAGATTGGACTGATACCAGCTACTGTTAATAGAAGCTTGCGCAAAGAGAAAAGCAAAAGACAAATATATGTTTTATCATCAGCAGTTCATCCAATATTAACCATGCCTCTTCATACGCGCTCTATATCCAAGTTGTGAACAGACCCCAACCCTCTCTTCCTACTTTAACCTCCCTCCCAGTAGTAATATCTCGTTACTCGTCGTTTCCCCCTGTCAAAGACGGCTTCCAGCACCCAGAGCTGACCCCGACGCCATGCCCGACTAACCACCGCCATCTCAGGACCTCGACATGGCCATTAGGATACTAGCCGCCTCCACATCCTCGGCCGTAGTTTGGACCGAGGAGAGGGACACAAGTGCGCTCGCAGCCTCCAACTCTTTCAAGGTATACACCTCAGTGGACGACGTCCCCACATCACCTTGGGCGGCTGGCCTTGCAACAAGTACCTTGGTTGCCATCAAGTCTGCCATCAAGTCCTTACTTGAGCACCGCAACTGGCTGGTCTCATACTGCACGCCGGTGGTTCCTGTAGCAATAAAAGGCATGTTTAATCCCGAGTGCCTGTTAATAGACGTTCGTTGATTAATTGATCGAATGAGTGAGAGGAGGTTAGAAGTTCAAGTCGCTTGTGCGTAATTTTGCTGAGCCCGTTTGAACCTGATGAAGAGAGTTGTGAACCTATATACAAGTCTTATTGGTTTCCTTCCATTATGGCTGCCAACATATCTCCTTTGTTATCTAGCAACGCTTTCGCTTGTTGTTATCATGAACACGCAGCCTTTGACATCAGATGAAAGTGTAGACAGCTCGTCTTTGTCAACAGACTGACAGGACAAAGCTACAACTCTTGTCTAAACAATACGATTTCTTATCAACGCAACTCCACCCAGGAACTGATTGCACCGGATGTAGACACGGATAGGTAAGAGTTCACATTGAAGAGTGGTCAGACCCGGCGCTAGAGTAGGCAATCTTGTGAATGAGAACTACGTCTATTGTGTTTCCTATAGACCTTCGTGGCTATTTACGGCGAAGAACCTAAAATTATGCAGAGCCATACAACGCTCATTCCGAATAGAATGCCCCCCTTCCTTCTTGTCTACTGTACGTGTCCGACAGCTGCTTTCTCCTCCACCGACGCCCTGGTCTTTGAACCTTTCTCATCAACTTCTGCGTGCTGCAAGCCAATATCGGCGTCGCCAAGAGCATCCACAACCTTGACGTAGTTGGCCACGAAATTGACGGCATACGAGTAGCTCCAGGCTGCTACCAAGAAGAAAAGCGGCACGACCATGCCAACACCATTCCCGTGTCTGTCGGCGGCCAGGCCAGTCAATGGTGGCACGAAGGCCCCGCCAACAACACCTCCAACAATGTAGCCGCTGCCTCTCTTCGTGTGCCGCCCAAGACCACGCATGCCGAGCGCCACAATGGTTGGGAAGCAGATCGACTCGAAGAACAGAACAAGGTACAGCATAGCCACCCCTGCGTTTCCTTGGAGGCCGGAGGAAGGTATCGCGATGGCGGGGATGAGGAAGATGATGCAGCCCGTCAAAAATGCCAAGAATATCAATCGAGGGCGCACGTATCTCATGACAAATACGCCTACAAAGCGGCCAACAGCGAAAGCAGCTTGTGCTCCTGCGAACAGCTGAGAACCGACATCGGCCTCAGTGTTGGGTCTGGTTGCCACGGCATAATTGATGAAGAAAGAAGCAATCGCGACTTGTGCTCCTGTGTAGCAAGCCTGAGCAAAAGCAGCATGAAAAAGCTTATACTGCTTGATGAAAGGCTTGTCGTCCGCGTCGGTGTGGGTTTCTTGCGCTTGGAAGGCCATATCTGAGGTCCATCAGTAACGTGTTTCCTTAACAATAAGGGGGGCTATCCCTACCAGCATCCGTGATTTCGGGAATGTTCGAGAAAAAGAAGAGGGTAGCGAGAATAAGAACGAAGACGGCAATAGCAAGGTACACCCATTGTACGTTGGCCAGAGCAGCTTCGTCGTCAAAGGTAAAAAAGACGTATGAGCCGAGGACAGGCGCGATGACGGTGCCGATTCCATTGAATGCCTGTGATAGATTGATTCGGATCTCGGAGTACTTTGGAGGGCCGCAGACTGTTGAGACATGTTAGGATCGCATGCTAGCATGCGGTACAGGAAGATTCGGTTTGCCTACCAGTGATGAAGGGATTTGCTGCAGTCTCTAGAGATCCCAGCCCATTTCCAATGATGAAAATAGCAGCGCAGAAACCACCAAAAGACTTGGCTTTGATACAAGGGATTGAAATCAAAGCTCCAATGGCGTACAGAACCAATCCCCAGATAAAGACGGCACGGTAACCGTAGTGTCGAAGAATCCAAGCGGCATGGCCAATTGATGCCAGAGGGTATGCGCTTTTCCTCTGTCAATATATTCACTCGATATCACTGTAGAGATGAGAGTTTAGACTCACCCAAAGTAGGCGGCTTGGAGACCTGCAGAGCGAGCTTGGGTGATGTTCAATGTGTTCTGAAAGTGCTTGTTCAGCGTGTCAAGGAGGCCGTAACTGAAGCCCCAGAGGAAAAACAGAACCGTGACAAGAGAAATGGGCCATATAGATTCCCGGACGGTCAGTTCAGCAGCCTTGGTAACGCTGTCCCTCGGTGCTTTCAGCGACCGAGCCTTGAGATACTCCTTGAAGCCCATGGCGAACGTCGGAGGCGTGTCGGGGGATACAATGTCAGGAGAGCGGTGGGATGTATTAGAGGGGCTCGCTGTTGGAGAAGGAACCCCAACTCAAACTCCCGGGCGATCGCTCGAGTTATATGGCCGACCAGAGCCGACACATGGTAACATTCCTCCTCCTTGAAGTGGGGTCGTGGATGTTGAGAGGAGGGAGGTACAGTCAAGCATGACTAGCACCTTGCCTGCTAGACGGATGCGAACCCATCATCATCTGATCCTGGCCCTGGCTGGGCCCGTCTGAGGATCCTCTTGGAGGAAGCTGGTGACCTTAGACTGCGCGGGGGAGACGGAGTAAATGTGGGTTCTGGCCTACTCACCCCATGGGGATTTTGCGAAAGGTGACGGCTAAAGTGGAGTTGTGGTGGTTGATTGGCTTGACCATCATGAAAGGCTTCCTGTCGAGGCAAAGATAACCCGAAGGGGCAACCATCACCGCTTGTTGATCAGGCTGCGTCGGGTATTTAACGTCCGGTCCCGACGGGTGTTTTTTTATTTAGCCCTTCGCTCCAGCCGAAGGGACCAGGAAAGCAAGCGGAACTCTGGCTGTGCCATTGTCTCGGGTCCATTCCTACCTCATCTGCTGGATGGCACTGGACATCGAGATGAGATCGGTTGCTTAAATTTTTCCATCCCTTCGTCTCACAGTCATGCACAATCCCTGAATCAAGCGTCGGGTGTCGCTGATCTGATGCAGTATTAGGAGCTTGGCTATCCTCGAGTACGACATAACGGCTCAATCGGGCCGGATCCTACCTGGCCCTTGGAGGGAGTAACAGGCGTTATAGTGAGGGGATCCTCGACCTTTCAAGAAGAGGCAGCCCAACAGAGGCAATTGACCGGGCCAATAAATAGCCTTTCGCGCCAATCTCGGTTGTTGGCCATTCATCTAGAACCAACAAATGTAGGTCATGCAGGCAGCAATCAGGGCAGATTCTCAGGCTTCCACTTGTCGCACTCAGGTTGGGACACGCTGAACGAAACTGAGTCTTCTGTTACGTTAAATGTGATCATTAACCACCTAGTTACATTGATGATTAGGTATCTCACTTCTTCTCCACCAAGGTTAGCCACGATGGAGGAGGAAGAATTCCATGGCACAAAAACTTGCCGATCTTCCAGCCGACGGTCTTACCCTATACACGGACCACGTCTTCACATGGCATGACCAAACATACAAACAAAATCCACATCATGTATCTTCCATTATGAATAAGAAGATGCATAACCCTGGCTATTGATCTCACTCGTTTGGTTTGACGAGTGGAGGATGTGCCATTATATCGCCGGTTCAGCTTTGACCACGACAGGTTCGGTTTTGGTGTCATCGGTTCCAGATTTGTGTATTCCCAATGCAGACAGCGGGGTTGTCGACAGCGCCAGCCGGCCAGTGTTATTTTTCAGCATGGGGCATTGAGCCTTCTTATGCCCTCGCTTGTTGCACTTCACAGATACCTGATTAGCAATGTACTGCCAAGACCAACACGCATGTTACTTACTTTGCAGCACCGTAGTCTTTCATGACGACGTTCCTCCAGTCGGCGATACCAACTCCTTACGACACGGAGTAAGTCCTGCCTGTACTGCTTGTCCGCCATTTTCTAACTACTTGTAATTAGTTTCCCAGGGCGATTAAGATTTTTTTGACAGGGAACCCACTTCGGCGGGAGCTTTGAATGCTTTTTGACGGGCGTGGCTAGGCCGATAGCTTTCAAAGGGGTATTAGCATGTATCTTCATGATAAGGTAATGGGTGCTTGGGCGACTTACTAGACGTTCCCAGGGAGACAGGAAAGGTAGGCGACGAAGAAAAGACAAGAAGTAGAAGAATGGGATGTTGAGGTGAGGGTCGAGTTTAAGAATACCAGTGCCTGGGCACTTCTGGAACTCTCGCCTTTGGTTTGTGTGGCATGCCTGAGGCTTCGTTACCGCCAGGGAAGGTACGGCCTGTTGACATCGGAAGGCGCTGACGTCTCTGGAGCTTCGATCTCGATCTCAGTCACCTTCAAGGAAGGAACTCCTATCGAACTTTAATCGACTCGGAAAGAGATGGCTCATCATTTCGCGCTTTGGCTTAAAGATTGGATGGAGCTGAGGAAGGGCCTGGGAGGTTGGCCTCACTTTGGAGTTTCATGCGGGCCTTGTTTATCGCTCAAGGAAGGAACCTTGTTGATCCGGAAATTCTTTTTTACCCGACCTCACCTGGGTGCCAATCATTATTGGTAACCTCAAGGCCGGGCCTGCCCTCGCTACCTACGTACTATGAAAGGTTCTTAAGCTGCCACAGGGTAGCCGTGGATGCTCTGATAGGTAGGTACCTAGGAAGGTAGGTAGCCACGCTTCATGCGAGGTCTAGATATCTTGAGCGTTCTGACGACAAGAATCATCATATAAGCCTAAGGGTACACCCGGCGTAAGTCAACTTCCATTTGGTATCTACAAATAGGTTAGCAGGTACGGAGAGATTCTTGATAAGCTCACATCTGCCCTGCGCGCAAGTCTGAACTGAGCTGATGTGTATCGGAAGACATGGATAGACGATCGCCTTTTAGTCCAAGGGAGATTTAAGTAGGACACGTAGGATTACTGCTCTTTGTGAGCTGATTTGTAACGGTAGCGTCGTTGTGTCGGCAGGGGAGAATGGAGAGGTGTCAACAGATCAGAGAGATTGCTCCTGTGACGAGTTCCAGGCTTGGTGATGAGTATGTCCGAGTTCAATTTGGCGTGATAGATAAAGCATCTGATGCGTTTATGACTGTAGGTAGACTTGTGGAAATCTAAAAGCGCTGTTTATTCTTTCAACCCTTGTACATCATGCCCATAACCTAACTTGCATGTATTGTGGGTGTAACTCTGTAACACATTGATGGTCATTTGGTACTTACTGTACAGTGTCAGCTGTGGGCTCGGGACTTGTTTGTTTGATAGTGTCTTGTGAATGACGCGTGCGCATCCGACGATGGGCAATTGCAGCTGGTTGCGCTTTTGGTCATTCGCCAGCTCTTTGACTTGCAATCTCGGGCTAGTACGGTGTACAGAGAAATATTAGACAAATGGAAAGCATCGAGGCAAACGGTATTTCTGATATGTCCTAAAGAAACCGGAGTGTGCAAGCCAAACCGAATTTTGCGAAGCGGCAATGGGTAGGTAGGTAGTTTGTTCATCAGGCTGGGCCTTTTCCTCTATACCATATTAAAGAGTTATCCGCTTGAGTGAACGACTTTTTACTCCTCTATCAATGATATGAAATGCGAGAGAAAAATAAATGGCTTTTGGTATGACGTCTCAAGAGAGGAGTTCCCCCCTTCTCACCCTCTGGGTTGCCACTAACACTAGGTCGGCAACAATGGATGTAAATTTTGACCGTAGTGGTTGGACAACACGACGACTAGCACAAGAGAGCTCACCTTTTCAGAGTGGGCTGACAGCCTCAGATCACCTGCCTCGCGGATACGTGGGCAGAATGAGACGAGATTCAATAAAGTCCTGTTCAAGTGTTGCGTAAATGCAATTAGATACTGCGACAATCGTCACATTTTTATCAAGAGTACGTAAAAGAAAAGGATTGCGATACTTTTAGGTCCGCATCGAACAGGTCATCTTTCGAGAAGCCTTTTCTACAATTCTTCCACGGGTCTTCTAAAGCTGCAAGCTCTCACGGCCGAGAGCCTCTGAGCCAATAGAAAGGCCCACGTGCCTGGGACCTGGGAGAAGCTTCCGTATAAGCATGATTGCTTATTGTTAGTCAAAGCGAACCGGGACCGTGCCTTTCGTCGCGGCGCATCGTTGGTGATGAGCCATCAGCGGGACGAACCCGGCGTTAGAGAATTTAATTTTGTGGCTTGATAATGTGAGACAGGGGTTGAGGTCTTGAGGAAGGGGTCACTTCTTGAGAAAAATATCATTGTAGTAATTAAGATAACAAAGCGCTTCACGATATATTAACTCAATTCTATCGTGTCTTTTGTACTGGTGGAAGGAGTGGCCCAGTTGAGTAAAAGGGTGAAGCTTTCTATTTCATTCCTGACTTCACGACGACGAGGCAGACCTTGAAGTTGATCGATGATGAATCCCAGTCATTGTCAATATAACTCTGAGCTATTTCATCACTGCTGGCCCAGGCAAGAGCCAAGAAGCCCTCGGCATGAGTGCCGAGCGGGAAATTGACTCTTGGGGAAGAAACCCAGTCACAATTTCCAGGTCGAGAAACTAGTCTCGTGAGCTCTTACGATTTTCGCCATCCCTGCCTTTCACACATCTACCCCCGTGTTACGGCTGAGATGCACTGTGACCATGGACATGAATGTGTCTGTGCTTCTCCATGTTAGCCAACTAGATGCTATAGGGATGATGGCTCTTGATACGCGGTGTTTGTGTGTATGTGATGATGCGTGATGATGTATCTGATAATCATGCCTCACCTTTTTCTCATCTGGCGCTCTAACAGCTCGAGACATCTGGGGTTTGAAAATTGTCCTCGGTGTTGTTATTATCATGGAGGAGCTTCGTAGTCTTACCCACCTGGGCACTCTCGATGTCCATCACCTCAGGTCTTGGCCGGCAGAGGGGTGTGTGCAGCTTCATAGGTGCTCTCCGTTAGGGCATGTCCTGGTTCATACATAGTACGTGCCAAATGGCAAGATTCATCAACGTGCTCAATGTACAGAGTCTAATTGGACAGATCTTGCATGTCTGGGCGGGTGGTGAGGTGGGGATCAACAGGGGCTTTATGCACATTGAGTTGACTCGCACACAGGGGGAGAAAAGAGACTCAGAATCACCAATGATGGGCACACGTGCTGGATTTAGATCTGTTACTGGCTGAGATCTTAAAAGATCAGCCCCCATCCTCCACTCCACCCACTAATGTTTCCTCTCCACACTGGAGCATTTCCGCTCCTAATTTTTTGCTCTTTGCTCTGGCTGAGTCGTACTATCGCTGTCAACGTCACCGGCACGAGGACCTAAGATGCCAGTGTGAGAGTGATGATACAAATACCGCACGCTACTGTTATGAGTTGCGCAGCGAAAACCCCTGCTTTGTGGCTGGCGGGTAAATGTGGTGTTGTAACCTATATTGCAGAGACGTCCTAGTCAATGCAAGAATTTTAACTAGAATTTAGAAATTTAGAGTTGAAAATAGACTTGTTACCTGATGTGTGTTCGCCGAGAGCTCCATACCTTACTAGATGGGGGCTTACCCACTTCGTCACCTTGGTCCTTTTCTTCCCAACAGCATCGGTTGTCGGATAGGAAGCTCTCATTCACCAGTCTGACTTCATTGAAGACGGTCTCGAATCACTTAATTAGAGATTCTATCAACGAGGCTCGTACATTCATACTTCCCCAAGTGAGGCGGTCCTGTCGTGCGATACAGTGGAGATGTTTCGCTTCTGCTGCCACCCCACCTCCCTGAGACCCCTGTAAAAAGTGACTGACTGACGACGCCAGAGCCGCCAGTGTGACAACCCTGTCCACTATCACCATCAATCCCGCCGCTCGCTCGCCGGGCTGGGCTGGGCTTACCTTGCTTGGCTAGGCGACAGGCTTCCTGCGGCTGTTCACTTGCTTGCATATGGCAGAGGGACGAGCTCCCAAAAAGGCGATTGCTCACGCGCGCACTTTCTCATTCGGGCCGGCGCCAATGGCAGCCGTCTGTCCTCGGGTCGACCGTCTTTTTCCTGTGTTTTTGGATGTCTCTCCTTATGGCCCGTGGCAGGCAGAACCCGAGACAAGATGCTTTTTTTTCCAGCTCAATGTGCATCTAGTGATCTGGTTCTCTACAGAATACAGCCTTTTCTAGTCATCCAGCCATAATTGGACGCAGGAGAGCGTGTAGACGAGAGGCTCAGACGAGGATTAGCATAGCGTCGATGTGCTCCACCAGCTAGAGGCACCGAGGCATCAAGAATTTAGGTACCTTAATATGGATTCGACTTTTCTAGACGGCAAGTACCCTGACAGAGCAGGCCCCAAGAGACTGCCACCCTTGGTAGGGATGTACATGATGGATGCCGTCTCTCAATGCCACTTTTCCCCCTCTTCACCTCGTAGCAACTCAATACCCTACGCAGTCAGCCAGGTTCCCACCCTGAGGCGACTCTGGAGCCTCCCGGCTCATGCACTGGGGCCAATCCTGGAGACTTCGATGGCACATCACATCAGGAAAAGGCAAGACGAGTTGTTTTCGATGCCCCCATCCAACCCACTTCGAGACTTTGCTCCTCACACACCCTCCCGTCGACGGTTGAGATGCCTCTGCTGGCCACCGGTACCAACCTGCTCTCCATTCTTCCATTCTTCTCCTTGCCGTCCTATATAAATATCGGTCACAAGCCCCCAAACCTTCTTCTCTTTTTACTTTACTTCAGCAAGCCACTTACTTTCTCCACCTCTTCCTCCCCTCCCCTCTGCGGCCGGTGCAGACATAAAGTATCACCTTGTGTGCTACTTTTTGCTCGCCGCTTGGCAGTAGAAAACCTCTACTATTCATACTACCGCCTGCGTATCACATAACTTATCCATCATCAATTTCTCCCATCCACACTTCTAGCTGCCCAAGATGGCTCTCCATCAATTCGACTACCTTTTGGCAGTCGGCACCATCTTCGCCTTCCTCGACGCCTGGAACATTGGTGCCAACGATGTCGCCAACTCATGGGCCTCGTCCGTGTCCTCGCGCTCCATCACCTACCTCCAGGCCATGTGCGGCGCCTCTATTCTCGAGTTCGCTGGCGCTGTCGGTGTTGGTGGCCGTGTCGCTGATACCATCCGAACCAAGGTTGTCGACGTCCAAGCCTTTGAAGATTCACCAGCCCTTCTCATGCTAGGCATGACCTGTGCGATTATTGCCTCTTCTCTCTACCTTACCTTTGCTACAAAGGTTGGTATGCCCGTGTCTACAACGCACTCCATCCTAGGTGGTGTTCTCGGTATGGGTGTTGGTGCCCTTGGTGGCAATGCTGTCATTTGGGTCGGATACAAGGCGGATGGCTCCGTGAACATTCAGTCTGGTGTTGTTCAGGTCTTCCTTGCCTGGATCATCGCACCTGTCCTGTCTGGTACATTTGCTTCCCTCATCTTCCTCTTCACCAAGTACGGTGTCTTGCTGCGGAAGAACCCCACCATGAAGGGTCTCTTTCTCATTCCCTTCTACTTCTGGGTTACCTCCTCGCTTATTGTCATGCTTCTCCTCTGGAAGGGCGGCGGTTACACCGTGAACCTCACTGAGGCCCAGATGCCTGGTGTTATTGTTGCCACCGGTGCTGGTGTCGGTATGCTCGTCGCCGTCTTCCTCGTTCCCTGGATCTACAGAGTCGTCATCAAGGAGGACTGGCAGCTTCGCGCCTGGCACATCTTCCAAGGTCCTCTCCTGCTCCGCCGCGGGGAAGTCCCACCCCCACCTCCCGGTTTCACTGGCGCCGTGCGTAACTTCTACGATGGCCATCTGACTCGGGAGGAGCTGGATGCCCGGCGTGCTCGTCATGCGGCCGAACACTCTGAAGAGGGTGACGTTGAGGGACAGCACGAAGACAAGGCCGTCGACGGCGTCGCGAGTGACTCTGTTGACGCTGCCGAGAACACTACCCCCGCTAAGAAGAGCCTCGTTGGGCCCAAGCCTGAGGTGGCATGGTACAGAAAGGAATTCCTCTGGTGGGCCATCAAGTTCGCCCTTTTCCGCGGTGTTGATGTCGATATTGTCGCTAAGCAGAAGGCCGACACCGTGCTTAGCCGTGACATGGAGGAGATCCATGCCCGTGCTACCCACTTCGACAACCGCACCGAGTTCCTCTACACCTTCCTCCAAGTTTTGACTGCCTCTGCCGCCTCTTTCGTACACGGTGCCAACGATGTGGCTAATGCTGTTGGCCCTTACGCTTCCATCTACCAGATATGGGAGAGCGGCAAGATTCCTGGCGCCAAGTCTAACGTGCCCGTCTGGATTCTGGCTTTCGGTGGTGCCGGTATCGTCGTTGGTGTCTGGACCTACGGCTACCGTATCATGTCCAATCTTGGTAACCGCATGACCCTCATGTCCCCGGCCCGCGGATTCTCGATGGAGCTGGGAACCGTCATTACGATTGTTATTGCCACCCGTCTTGGTATGTATCTGTCGTTTCTCATTCAACTATCAACACGTTGCTAACCAATATACAGAACTTCCCGTTTCCACCACACAGTGCATCACCGGAGCCATCGTTGGTGTCGGCCTGTGCAATGGCGACTGGCGAGCTATTAACTGGCGCATGGTTGCCTGGGTCTACCTTGGTTGGTTCATCACCGTACCTGTCTCTGGCCTCATCGCAGGTTGCCTCATGGGTTTCATCACCTATGCCCCCAATTGGTCTTGATCGACCCCTCGAACTGGGTTTCTAGGCGTTTCTATTACTTCTGATGTTTTTGATTTTTCTCGGGCGCAAGAATGATACAAATTGGGCACTGGCGTCTGGGCACGCCGAAACTTTATCTTATACTCTCATGTTACTGGAGTATGATGGTGGATACGAAGCCTTACGATACTTGATAGAAATACCCCTTACGACAATGACTTTGCTTTGAAGAACATACCAGTGACCTACTTTTGACGTGATTTTAGTTGTTCGCCAATTCGTTCAACTTAATCGGCTGATACCAGCAATTGATGTCATCTTAATAGGCTGGCTGCTTGACTTAGCTTTTTAACATGATAGAAACCATTACCAGTCTTGCCCCAGTTTCATCTCTCAACATATCTAGTATTGGATCAGCTTAGACTTCGCAATGTCAAGAAGTCTAGATCTTAAACGACTTAGCTCAAGGCGGACCGAGTCTAAATTTTGAAAAGACAAGATAAACTTTTTCATTGTCTGACGGAAGGAAGTATCGAGCTAAATAAGCAACTAACTAGCCGTATATGTTTTATGTGTCAACCTAATTTTAAAACTATTCAATTATTGAAATTTCCTGTCTCCTCGCCCCATTAGATCCTGACCTCCCATTTTCAATGGTCAAAGCAACATCCACCTCCCTACCTGATGGGAAAACCTGTCTTGTCGCGCAAGCAGAGAGATGATGCCGCGGAACTGACCCGGTCTAGTAATCGTAGCGGTGGCCGATCTTCTTGTACTCGCACTTGTCCTCGGCGACGCAGACGAGGACGTAGATGGCGATGAAGTAGTCGCCCTTGCACTGGAACTCGTCGACGATGTCGAAGTGGAAGTGGTCGAGGCCGTGCTTGTCGTGGCGGCGGTACGGGTAGGACGAGGGCCTGCAGATGTCCTTGTCCTTCTGCTTGAGGCCGTCCTCGCAGACGATGATGGCGGCGATCTCGGTGACGAAGTAGTCCGGGTCGTGGACCCTGACGTCGATGGCGAGCACGACGTCCTCGCGGCGCTTGTCGAGGTGGACGGAGAAGTGGCCGAGGTTGTGGCCGTTGAGCTCGACGGGGCCGTGGACGGAGACCTCGAGCTCCTTCTTGGGGTAGCGGTGGTAATAGCCCTCGTGGCCGCAGCCGATCTCCTTGAGGGGGTGGGAGTTCTTGCCGGTGCCGTAGGCCTCGAGGAAGGTGCCGGTGCATTCGTAGGCGAGGCCGTGGCGGCGGCCGCGGGTTTCGAGGTCGGTGGTGGGTTCGACATCACGAGTTTCGACGGCGGGGGCTTCGACGTTGCGGGTTTCGACGACATCAAGGGTCTCGACATCACGGGGACCGTGGGGGTGGTGGTGGTGCTTCTTACAGCCGCAGCCGTGGTGGTGCTTGTCGTGGTGCTTGTGATCGTGGTGCTTGTGGTCGTGGTGCTTGTGGCCTTCGAACTTGTAGTCGAGGAACTTGGCGTCATGGTGCTTGTGGTGATCATGGTGCTTGTGATGATCGTGGTGCTTATGGCAGCCGCAGCCATGGTGCTTGTCGTGGTGCTTGTGATCATGGTGCTTGTGGTGGTGGTCGTGGAAGCACTTGTGGCCATGGTGGTGCTTATGATCGTGGTGCTTGTGGTGGTCGTGGCAGCACTTGTGATGCTTGTCGTGATGGCCGTGGTGGTACTTCTCGGGGTGGTGGTGGTGATGACCGTGATGATGCTTTCCGTGGTGATGATGATGGTGAGGCTTATGATGGCAGTCCTTCTCATACTCGTTGTACTTGCACCTAATAGAAACATGTGAGTTTAGTTTTGTTGATTATAAAACGACCCGGCATGGGATGACTTACTCGGTGCAGGCGTAGCGAAGACGGAAGTACTCCCTCTCCTGCCCACCACGGTTGCAGAGCTCGTAGCGCTCCTCTCCAGCAACAATGACGGTCTCAATCTTGACAAACAGCTCCTTGCCGTACTTGTCCTTGTGGGGGCACAAGCCGTGGTGGCCGCCGTGGACTAGTTCGTTGTACGGAAGGCGGCAGCGGTAACGGCCATCGTGCTCATGGCAGTGTCCGTCCTTGAGGCTGTAGCTGCGGGCATGGTCAAAGTGAGCCTTGTCCACGGCAACCTTGATCTCAATCTTCTCATAGCGAAGCTTCTCCTTGGTCTTGACGTGGTTGTAGTCCTCGATCCTCTCGAAATCGAAGATGAGGGACTCCTCGCGGAAGTCGAAGTTGACATAGCTGTGTAGGTCATGGTGGTGGCCGTGATGGCCGTGATGACCGTGATGCCCATGATGTCCATGATGTCCATGATGTCCATGATGGCCGTGGTGGCCGTGGTGGCCATGGTGGTGGCCATGGTGGTGATGGGGATGCTTGTTTATGAGCTCCCATCGGTTACCATGCTCGTAGTTCCTATCAGGGAAGATGAATGTCTTTCCATCAGGGATGTAGGAGCCCTTGTTATGCTTCCCACAGCCGTCAAGCTCGCCGCATCCGCTGCGATGGATGTAGGAAAGGGCATTCTCGAGGGCCTTGTCGTAGGCTGTCACCCCGAGAGCACCCGCAAGGGTGGCCGCGATGATACTGGCACGCATCTTCGCAACGTCTCTTTGTCTGTGATGATTTTCCTTAACAATAGACGGTAGTAGATGAGTTTGGTTGTTGATGATTTTCTGAAACCGATGTCGACCCCGTGGCCCTTCTTGTACTTCTCGAGAATGACCATTCTCCTCACATTCTCGATTCCTTCAAGATCAAGTCCCGGCTTCATTGTCACAGAGCCCGAAATGAAGGGGTTGGGATCGAAAGTTGAGTTTTGCTTGCATCGAGAGGCGCGATCCAGATCGCAAGGTTTGGATGAGGATCCGCCGAGTGTGTTAGTTGGTGATCATCGTGGGTCCTTCAGACAGAAATCCAGACAAACTCAATCACATGATGAGAGATGCTGGGAACTTGGTTGAGTGTTGCTGGTTCTATAACGAAAAGAAAAGATTAACGGCACGAACTAGGAAGACAAAGAAAGGGTATGAAGATGACCATACTGGCGTGTCTATTCAAGAATTATGATCTATGGAAAAATCAGGATAGGATGAAGATAGAATGATAGAATTACTACCTTGCTAGCAAGAAAAACTGACAGAGAACAGTAGAATGTCGTAAAAGAATGATGAGAACTAACGTCTCGGAGTTGGTGATCCTGCGTTACTGAATGAGTCCCGTTTGGAAAAGGTCGTTCGATCAAGCTTGCAGGTTTCGACGTTCTAGATGAACTTCCAAGGTTTCGAGGCGGTCTATCGTATGCAAGCTGCGAGTTTAAACAGGGGTCTACCTTAAGAGCTTGCGTGTCTCAA
Source organism: Clonostachys rosea (assembly GCA_026958235.1). NCBI lineage: Eukaryota > Fungi > Ascomycota > Sordariomycetes > Hypocreales > Bionectriaceae > Clonostachys > Clonostachys rosea. The sequence goes on from CP110207.1 coordinate 2,533,543, forward strand.
ACTCCCTGAGGCACAGCCTTGTACTAGAGTTAAATAATACAGAAGCGCTCGGTAGAAGGGTCAAAATGAGAACATAGAGGTCACCAAGGAATAGACAGTCTTTCATTGTCCAAGTTCTGCATTGCATAGATCGCTCAGAGAGGCTTCAACAGTGACAAAGGTAGCATGATTCTCAATAAAGCCGCCCAAGTGATCCGGACACAGACATCAGGGATTTGTCATGACCTGGGACAGTTGGGAGGGCGGAACACCTAAAGTTCTGGGCTGCATCACAAGTCTTGCTGCCCTCTATTGCTGCCTGCGGGTTCACGTAGTGGCCGGGTTCAAACTTTGTTTCGGAAAGATTCCAGTCTATTTTTTTCTAGCGGCATCAGAATTTGGCGAGAGACATGTCTCGTATGATCCAAGGTCAGGCAATATAATGCTCCCTTTGGGCTGTACAAGACCCTTCAGGCATTGGCTTTGGTAGTTTGATACTGTTCAAGAAGCCCACTTAGAAAGCATATGTGCACTAATGGTTGTGTGTTCTTAAGCGAGATGTCCTTTCTGATCAGGGCTTAGACTCTACATGTGCCGTGTAAGCAGACAGCAGATAGGAGTTCGATTTAGGACATGCTGACTCTGATTGGGTTACATTGCTTCACCCTAGTCCTTTGGGATGGCCCCTGTTCGATCTCGTGGTATTCTAAAGACCAATCAAGCCTTTTTTGATCCAACCATGCCTTAATTAAGAAACAATAGTTTGCTGGTTCTGCAATGTTGGTCGGTCAGAATGACATCAAGTGTAATACAAAGGAAGTGGCGATCGGTCGTGAGTTTGAGGCTTACTCTTGGTATCCTGAAGAATGGTACACTAAAATTCCGTGGCCAACCCTCGATCCCCAAAAAAATTCTAGAGTGCTTGCGTCCTCAATCACTTAGTTGACTTGCACGCTGCAGAAAGTTTGGAGCACTCGCTTACCGTCTTAATGAAGGTTGCGGTCATCGGCGGAGGCCCATCGGGCCTGGTTACTCTCAAGTTTCTGCTGGAAGCCCACAAGTACTTTGATATACCACCGATCGATGCCCGGCTGTTTGAATCGGAAGAGAAGATTGGTGGAACGTTCGTCTGGAGGATCTACGAAGACGCCGAGCTTGTATCTTCCAAGTATCTCACGGCGTTCTCAGACTTTCGATTCTCCCCAACCGTCCCTGACTTCGTCACACCGGAGCAGTATGTGCAGTACTTGAATGACTACGCGAGCCACTTCGGTTTGTGGAATAACATCGAATGCTCTACAAGGGTAGAGCATGTAAGACGCCGGGGTCAAGGACACAATGTTTGCTTCGTACGGAAGGGCGGAAAGCCCGAAGAATGGCAATGTGATGCCGTTGCAATATGCTCCGGGCTGAATGTGACGCCAAACAAGTTTCACATGGAAGGGATGGAGAATGTTCCGGTGGTCCTGCATTCTTCCGAGGTCAAGGTTCGGGGGCAGTTCGGCCACAACTCGAACGTGGTGATACTAGGGGCGGGCGAGACCGCCATGGACATCGGCTATCTTGCCATCACAGCCCCCACACGTTCCGTCTCCATCTGCCACAGAGGAGGCTTCTTTTGTGCCCCAAAGGTGATTCCTATACCGCAAATAAGAGGGGAGAAAGTGGTCCAGACCCGTCCCAACAAACCTTCAGATTGCTCAGTCGCCAGCTTGTTTGACACTGCGTACACGCATCCGGCTCTTCAGCGCAGTCCCCTGCCATGGCTTGTGTATGACAGATGGGTTAAAGGAATGCACATGTTAATATCTGGGACCGAGGAGGGTCCCGATCAGTGGGTTGGGCATATGAGCCGTGAGAGAAAGCATGTCGACTCCATTTTCATGTGCAAATCGGACCGGGCTCTGCCCTACATATCGGAAGGACATCGATCAGAATCTTGGTGGAACAGGAAAAGAACATTCATGATCAATGTGCCGAAAAAGGATACCAAAGGGAGAAGGATAGATGTGTTGACCTGGCCCGAAAAGTTTGACGATCAGGGGGCTATGGTTGTCAAGGACGATGATGGCAACACGAAGCGCATAGTCCCAGATGTAATCGTCCTAGCAACAGGTTACCGGACGAGCTTCCCATTTCTCAATGCTGAGTACCCAGGGCTTGGGGAGGCTGATGTACGAAGGATTTATAGTAGCCACGATGTAACTGTTGGCTTCATCGGGTTTGTGCGCCCAAGTCTAGGGGCGATACCTCCTCTTGCCGAGTTGCAAGCCCAGCTGTGGATCTTGCGCCTTCTTGAGCATGAATTCAAAGGCGCTATACCAACAATCGTCGACTCAAACGCTCTGGAGCAGTATGAGTTGGACTGGAAACTCCAGCCCCGGGCGGGATATGATCTCTCAAAGACCAAAGGCGGTGTCGATCATGAAAGCTACGCCTACCAACTAGCATTGGATATCGGTGCGGCGCCTAGAGTATCTTATGTGATAAGGAGAGGCCTCAAGGTCTGCTTTACCTGGGCCATGGGATCCAACTTCAATACCAAGTTTAGGCTTGTTGGCCCCTGGAAGTGGAAGGACGCTGCAGATATCATGGAGGGAGAACTGTTCGATGTTGTCAAAAGATCCGGGGGCCTGGTATACCTTTTTAGTTACACAATTGCGCCACTTGTTTTGTTTGGGACTCTGAGCATTATGCTCTATTTGATCACAGCAGTATTTGGACTACTAACTTCAGCGAAGAGTATAGTGGTGAGGCCATTTGGCACTAGAAAGGTCCGAGGAAAGCTAGGCGAAGATTAAGTAAGAAATTGTCTAGTCTCAAATTAAGAATGATGATTATTCTTTTCCTGGAAATAGATGACAGATCGCTGTTGGAAGCTAAAAGTCTTCATCTGATGTTGCTCTTGGTGAGATTTGCAGCAGACACCCCACTTGTGGGACTCACCGAGGATCGTGGCTTCGGTGTGGGAACGCTAAGCTGCACGTCAACTTTTTTTCCCTTCCAGATTCCTGGGTTTTGCTTTTACAACGCCGCTATGCTTGTTGAATGATCGAGGCTTGGTGGACAATCTGATCGCAATGTCTAGAGATAGAGTACAGCCCAATTGCTGGGTTGCTCTAAAGCTTCCTAGTGAAGATTTCAAGATTCTAGAAATTGTTCCGAATATGTGAGAGACCCCAAGCGCTATCCTAGTATTCCAAAGGCTGACTTTGTTCGCAGTACGATATCGCTCGGGAAATATGGCTCGTTTCCCAGCAATCTAATCATCGATCGACCGTATCACTTGACGTACGAGATCCAAGACAAGCGCGAAGACGAAAACTTTGCACGCCTGCGCGTGGTACCAGCAGCAGAGCTCAACGCCGATGCATTGGCCGACACAAGCGCCGATGCCGAAGAGGGGGACGCCGAAGAGGAGACGATTATCAAACCTTCCGACGGTGAAGAACTTACCCTCGTCGACGAGGCTAGCGGCCAGGTTGTTATCCGATCTAAGGGAGAGGCGATCGACGAGTCGGCGCGCCAGACGTTGACGATACAAGAGATCGAAGAGCTTAAGAAAAAGGGCACAGCTGCGGGCAAAGAATTGATCGCTAAGCTTCTCCTCTCACATACGGCCATTGAGGAGAAGACAGCCTATTCTTTAGCCAAGTACAAGCTACTAAAGACGAAGAAGTACATCCGCCGATTTACAGTTCTACCGCTCGACGTACCTCTGCTCGCGCAATGGATGCTGGAAGACAAGGACGCTTCCAAGATTATGGAGATGCGCAACGAGTCCATGGCTCTGGTTGGGTGCTGGGCAGATGTTCATTATGTTGCGCCGCACTTGGATGACGCTGAGGACGAATCTGGGGGTCGATGGCTTGTGATTGATGATACCGGCGGTTTGTTGACAGCTTCCCTTGCTGAACGGATGGGAATACTGCATGAGAACCCCGACGATGCTGAGCAGCCACAGGAGGATATTCCTGAGGTTCAGGCCGAGGCGGGCAGCGAAGAAACGAAATCAGAGGCTCGACCTGCTAAGCGACGACGACCAGATGATCTAGAATTACCATTCGCCAAACGCAATACACTCACCATTCTACACCACAACACACAACCCAATCTCTTCCTTCTCCGCTACTTCAACTTTGACAGCACCGATCCTGACCCTCACCCCCCGTACCATCCCTTATTTTCAAACATGATGTCTCTGTCATGGCTTCAGCTTCTTAACCCCGAGGAGGACATTACGCTAGCGAGCCCTCCCGAGGAGGTTGAGCCAGAAGTGTTGGCATCGTGGAAGACCAACCGGAGAGGCAATTATCATCGCAAGCGTCGGAGGTGGGCTCGCACACGACACATTGTCGACTCTACACGTGCGGGGGGTTTCTCTGGCCTGGCCGTGGCCAGCCCGATGGACCCTGTCTCCATTCTACGCCATACTCTGCCTCTACTCGCACCAGGTGCCCCGATAGCCATCTACTCGCCGAGCATCGAGCCATTAAACTCACTTGTGGACTGCTTCAGCGTCGGTCGCCGTGCAGCTTGGATCACCGAGCCTCCGAAGGAGGCCGAGGGGAAAGCCATCGAAGAACTGGAGCGGTGGGAAGGAAACGACGAATATCCCCTAAACCCAACGCTTGTGCTCAACGCCAGCATTCAGACCAGCCGAGCGAAGCGGTGGCAGGTCTTGCCTGGCAGGACTCACCCCGTGATGACGGCGAAAGGAGGCGCGGAAGGCTACATTTTCACAGGTTGGAGAGCCTTGCCCGTCGAAGGTAGAATCGAAGCCAGAGGCAAGTTCAAGAGAAAGAAGGTGGATCCGAAATAGACAGGAGTAATAAAAAAGAGCAATAGACTTCCGGCCTAATAAGCATGACTGGGGAATCTTCTAAATATCTACACGATGCCCTCTTCAACCAAGAAAACAGGGAATGCGATCAGCCTCAGACAATAGTATGATTGTGGAATTTTTCTGGTTTCGTATCGCTTTATCCGAGGGTGCCTTGGAGCTGCTTCGTTTCAGTTACAGACTCTTGCCCATGAACTTTCTCTTCGTGAAGCTCAGCCACCACTTGCTCGGCTTGGCCTGGTCCTCCTCGTATACCCTTGCCAATAACCGAATGGCTAGCTCTTGTCGTACCTGCGACAAGTACTGCTTCAATTGCTCAGCATCTTGGCGGTCTCGAGGCGGCTCGTACATCTGCGAGGGTTGTGTCAGATCAATGCGCAATGCGATTTAGGGGAACGCTGAGAACAAACCTGGTTGAGAGGCCATGCTGGGTCTCCGGGAATGGCGAAGTTGAGGTCCAGCGCCAGGTTCATGACATCCTTTTGAGCTTGGGTGGCGGATGACGTCGGCTTGATCTTGGTCAGGCAGTCGCTGACGTACCAGATTCCATAGACGAGCAGACGATCCGCGGGCCCCTGGATCTCGAAGTTGCGGAAGAAGGTGTTGGCGCGGAAGAGGGACAGGATCTCATCTAAAATGTCATAGCTCTCGCTGTCGGGATCAGGAGTCTCGTAGGCGGGGAGGTCGGTGGGGGGGAGAGTATATGCTGGTCCGCGAGTCTTTGTTCGCAAGGGGAGAAGGGGAAAGTTCCCGATGAGACGGAGTGTGTTGGCGTCGTCGTTGAAGATTGAGTTGTAGGCCTAGGGAAGGAGTGTTAGTTTGAGGTTGCTCTGCTCGTCTCGCTGTGACCGCCTGGATAGCTCCCCAAATTGGTCTAAGGAAAGGGAGGAAGACGTCGAATAACAAAATCGGACAGCTTCTTTAGAGCGGTTGCAACGAATTGGCGTTGACTTACGGGCATCTTGGGCAACCTTGTCGTCTGGTACGGCGACTACAACGAAGGTGATGAACGGCGCACGACCACAGTTGCAATCCGCGGGGCGCTGACGCTCTGGCTGGAAGCTGTCGTCAATCATGTGGGGCACCTACGCCAATTGGTAGTTGGTGCCTTAGGACCGCCACACCAGTTCTAAGGCATCAACACGGCTGCGGCGAGGCTTCAGCCTACAGGCAGCCGCCACCCTGTACGGCCACATCGGGAAGATTCACCGCCACACACGGACCCTCTGACTGTTCAATCGACACGCATCGGGATTCGCCCCACACTAGGGCCCCAATACCTGTTTTTCATAGGATGGCAGCTGCCTGTCCCGATGCACGTGATGACGCTCGTCAGTCGCGACAGCTTGGCAATTAAGCGCTTCCATCTATATGTGCACCTTACCGCCCTATTGTGTGAGGCTCACACACAATGCAGGTCCATTCACGGAGACAAAGCTCTGGATTTTGACGTGTCCTTAATGTAAGTGCTTGATCGCTTGTTTGACTTTCCGCCCTTCCGCTCCTGGTTTCGGCCTCCATTATCGAAGGTTTGGGCTCCCTTGCCGTGTTAAGAAGAGGCGTGCCTGAGCGCGTCACTGCAGAGGGGTATAAAACACGGGGTAGGGCGGGCAGTCACCTCCCACCTCTTGATACGCCCTTGGTCTGACTCTTATTAGCCGCCTCTCCTGCCAAACTCACTCAACTCTTGATCCCAACACTAACCTTTCCCTTCCAGAATCTCGAACCAAAACAGCTACTCAAATTTCATTCGTTTCCTGTTGACATGGACCCCCCCGATGCGACACCTCAGGGTCGCGCCTCGTCTCAGACTCACGAATCGCAGCTTTTACAATGTATCAAGCCTCTGCGGAAGAGACGCTGTCGACGCATCATTCAACCTTCCAAGAACTCACTCTACGACTTGATGCATGAGCATGCAGGCACCTCACTCTTCGTACGCCCCATCTTCTGGACCAGCATACATCTCGATGTCCTAGGGGTGCGCTTTGCAGAGCTCCCAGTTTGTGACTCGCGTCTGCCAGAGGACATTCCCGGTTCGCCCCCATCAAAGGGTCATATGCGACCGTCACAAAAGATCCGGACTCTCAGCAACGCGCTCACTGATATTCTCTTGCCTGGAACACAACATCCCGTGCTAAGTTCGAACGCGATCCGAACCATTATGCATACGCTCTGGCCAGGATCGTTCAAGGAATCGAAACTGATGCCCGAATTGCACCTGTACGTTGGGGGTCGCATATATCGCGATTCGGTTCGTGCACAAGTCATGTGGAATTTCCCTTCTGAGTTGCCTGGAATATCGCAAAACTCTTTCGAGTCGATATCCACAGTACCGGCGGAGTCGTTTGGTATCATTTCCCCTTCCAGTTCAAACCCACACAACCCAACAGATCTCCCGATGATGTGCTATATCGGTAAAAATCACATCGCAACTATTCGGAAGAACTTGTTTCGAATCGTCCCGGGTCCCCAGAATGTCCCCAACGGGCCTGTTCAAAGACTTCAACAGCTAAGATCAAAGATGCTCATGCCTGCCAACCCTGATCAAGACCCTCATCTTGTCGGCATCTTCTTGGCCATGGCCCAACGCCATTTTTACGGCCTGCCCGCGACGCACGGGAGAAGATTCTCTCCCTGGCGACCACCGAAGGAAATCTCGACCCGTCCCAACTTTCGAGATCTCAAGCTTCGAATACTCACCCATGATATCGAGACATCTGAATTCATCATTTATACTGCTGTCGTGACAGCTCAGTTTTTGGATAGATTCCATAACCCGTTCAGGGTTCCTGCGGGATCTGATGAATCAGAACTGCCCCAAATGGACATCAGTTATACCAGAGTCCCAATCTGGCCAATTCTTGGCTTGCGGGAGCGATTCGGGAAGGCTTTGGGTCAAGATGTGGTGGGATATTTCTCTCCAGACAAGGTTGAGACCTGGGAGGTCGACCCTGAACCTACGGAACCCGCCGCATCCGTTGACTCCACAGCAGCTGTCAAACGGAAGCATGAGTCACTCAACGACGTCCTCAATGTAAACTACGAAGGGGAAACGAGTGAGTCCGAAGCGGATGAGCCAGCTCTTAGCGCAAAGAAGAGATGCCTTAGTGAGGGATCTCCTATAGGAGTTGTGGTGTGACATCCGGGCTTCTGGATCAGGGCGCTACGATCGCTCAAGTTTACACTTACCTGTTGTCTTTGCTTATAGCCATCTGGGTTTGCCGGCTTCGTCCGTTCAATGAACCCATGAATCCGACGGCTGTCGCCTCTCAGGTACAGGGATGCAATCAAAGATAATCAATGGGCGCCATCTATGGACAGGGTTTCATCGGTCACATGCATCAACCTGGCTACCTTGCTAGATGGCGCTGCCATCGAGCCTCGATGTTAGGAGCACATATTTTCACCTCCTCTCGATCGCCAAAACTACAGGCCCCCTGTAGCGAAATCTCGTTGATCAGTATTCAACTGCATGATACGCGTTGTTTTTGTTCAGTTGGTCACTTGGCCTCTGTGGAGTTACTCTAAACTTGCATCAGCGTAGACGGGTCATGCCATCACAGGCATCATTGGTTTTTGGCGTTAATGAATTAAGCATTACAAAGGCGAACGAGGCGCAAGGGACTGCTAATACTGGTCATTTCAGTGATTAGACTTCGGGGGTCTTTCTGCATTCCAGACATGATCATGATGAGAAGATATCCATGGCAGCATTATAGTTAGATATAGAATTCATTTACAGAGCTTCTTTTTCCATTCTTGATCAAGATCTGCTCCAAATTATCCCACCCTGGAGCACATTCTGCGGTTGTTTGTCCTTTCTGTCAATTGGACAATTTGTGAAATCGCCTTGTAATTCTAGTGATGGATTCTATTATACATCTCATCGAACCAGCTTTGGCCATGTGTGTGCATATTGTTTCAACATCAGGGGCTACCACAAGGGGCAAACGGGCTTCTGACTAACTCAGTAACTATCCAATACACAGGCCTGAACTCTCGCATGCATGGACAGTACCTACCATGTACCTTAAGTCAGGAGAGGTCACTCGGCCATATTGTCTCTTAGTAATATACACTGTGGGAAACTTATCATAAGCTCTTCTAAGCCGAAGTACTATGTATGATGCAACCCTCACCAACTCTTGCTACGAAAACAGCTGCTTACTCGCTGCCATTCCAACTGGAGAAAAGAAGCACACACATTTTTTTTTGGGGTCTTAACTACAAGTGATGATTCTCGATAATCATCTTACCGAATATTAAATGTAGATGGGAAAGTCAAGTCATTAAGCATGGCTTTGTTGCTAAAAATCGGATAAAGCAGGGATGGGGAGTTTCCCCAATATGGGGAAAGGAGATCTCGTGATGGGGCATGCACATCAGCTGCCAGATTACAGGGGTAGAGATCCTTGCCAGATGCACATTCACATCGTACCTACGTAACTAATACGCATGGAAGGGACTGATCTCTTCATCTTGATGTTGCAACCCCGCAAACCAAGGAGCCGGGTCGATACCACCTCGGTATGCCATGCTGTTTCATTCGTCCCATGTTCCAGTAAAACCTTGTACTGTAAGCCATTCTATGAGCACGTGCTCATACCCATCACTGGGGAATGTAGCCAGGACGTTCCCCTGCCTGGGGAAGAAAGGCCCAAAGCCGAGATATTGATACAGGCTCAGGCACAGGGGCCGATGTTTTCCTCAGTCGATGATGTCCGCTGCTCAACAAGAAAAAATCATCACCTGGGTGCGACTTCCCTGCTTGGTCAGATTGCCTGGTGTGACGATGATGGTGGTGATATCAACTATCATGGCAAGCCATTATGAACTCTGGTGGCATAGTCCTGTCAGAGTCTGTGAACGACTATAAAGAATGGATAGTAAGCCAGGCTGGTTGTACTGGCTCTGTTGATAGTCTATAATACCTTTCTCAAAGCGGCCAATTCAGTCACCGGCATTTTCGCGTTCAATTCGGCTACCCTTTCTTACCTCCCCAGGCCGGATGGTGAATCCTGCCCAAGAGTCCAGATGTCCTCGTTTGCGAGGGTCGTTACAGCCCGGTGCCCATGATCATTGGAGATCAGGAAGATGAAGCGCCGATTCTCGCGATATTCCAATACAACTAATCCAGCATGGACGAAATTGCCGGCTACCTAAGTGATGTCCTCTTCTCCGGGGCTACCGTTGACCAGCTGACTTCGTTTGTCGACACATATGATGTTGCAATCTTGGAAGGCAACCCCTTTCGCACGGTTATCTTCAATGATTGGTATCCGGGGTTTAGGAGCCAAGCCGCTATTCTGGGCGACATGATCTTCACATTGGCATGGCGCGTCTTCTTAAACGCGCGCTGGTAGCGAATCCAACGTGCCAGTCTGGTCGTGCCTCGCTTTCTAAGATTATGGCACTCCCATTATAGACTCCTTTCACGCGTCGGATCTCCTTTAGACCTTTTTTGGCGATTCCCCATAACGCAATGACAAGTTCTCGCACGTAGTGCCTCAATTTTCCCTACAACCAGGATCCTAATGTAGGCGTTGAGAGGCACCTAAGATGGCCGCTCTGGAAGGAGCAAGCGTCTGTTGTGATTTAAGCCGAGCAGCCAGAACAGTATCTTGAAGGACGACTTTGGAGACTATGGTGTGAAATGGACTTTGGACAACCTCGAGGCGTTGCGTGTGCAGTTCTAGCGGTTGGCAAGACCCTTGGGGATGATCTATAGATGTATATCGTTCCTAGAGATGTGATATTAGGTTGTGAAGAGAAGTTGTTGCTTTGCCAACAAGAGAGCCAAGATCTGGATAGCTTTCTCGAATGGCCTACCCTATTCGGAAGGTTGGCTGGGGGATGTTGTTGAGGTGCCAACGCTCTGCCAACGACTAAGCAAGCTCGTCATTTCGAGGCCACTAGCCGCTTACGACATCAGCCAGAAAATCTGCCCACAAATCTGATCATGATCGACGGTAGCTTCCTTAGGCCGTTTGAAACCCCTTGCAGGTGTATCAGGCCAGCCGCCAGATCAGAACATGGCAATTTCCTCAATCAGACCGAGTAGGATGGGAATTGGCCAGAGAGGCGTAAACAGAACATTGAAATCTGTATTCAGAGCTGAACCAGCAGCTCTTTGCAATTGCTTCCAGCGCGTGTGCGTTGGCCTACTTGCGTAGTGCGAATGGATCCTTGCTTACTAGTGCAGCTTGAAACGTCGTAGGCCGGGCGCCAAGTTGAGAACAAAAAACACGACAGTCACGTGGCAGGGTTTGCGGACGAAAGGGCTTCAGAACTGGGCAGATGGAGATGACCAGGTTGAGGGAGGGATTGTCTCGCGAGGGAGGTGTGTTGTCGAGAGTCCGTCAGGGCCCGGCGTTTGGTGGTTGGCTCTGGGTTTTGGTGCGAGTTGGATTGGGGCCATGCCGAGGCAGAGTGCATCGTGTGTTGCCAAGTTGCTTCCGGCCCCCAACCCAAGGATGACCATTGCGCAATTAACTAACTCTTTGGGCCGATAGTAGCCTGGCTGGTTCTGGCGGATAGATTCAGTGCCTTGAGCACAGCACGCGAGTCAAGAGCTCCTGGATACGACCATCGTTGCTCGCAGACGTTCTCGCAGACAAGGCACGCATTAAACCAGGTATCGTCGGACCCTGTCAGCTCGTGTGATGCCAAGGAGATACTCCAGGTTTCCCCAGATGTCACCCAGTGACCTCTGTGCTGTCAGGCAGCTGCTGGAACGCAACTCGGCAGCCATCAATGCATCGTAGTTCCTGCCTCATGTCTGGCGACGGATTTGCAATTGCTGGGGTAGTATTGGCTGGCGGAAGCTCCAAGGCGTGTTGGAGAAGGATGTCAGGAGATCAGCCCGCGCAGCAGGACGGCTGCAATGCTACCGAGGCAGACACCGCGGACGAGTATATAACAGAATCAACTCTCGTAGCATCGTGCCCTGTCCTGCGTTGTCTCGTGCCGTCGTCGTAGCCGGCCGGAACCAGCCGTTTCGGTTGGACATAAGGTTTTCCATTTCTCGGCTTCCAGCCCCGCAGATCCACTTGGCCCTCGTACGTCTTGGGGAAGGCAATGGGACGACTTCTCATGCTATCGACTATCCTGGACTATGCATCGCCTTATCCTGCCTCTCGCTCCGTGCTGCTCGTCCGTGTACGTGCAATCGACCATCCGCTCACCTGACCAGCCCACCGAGCCACGAGCCGCCGTGCGTCCGTAACCTGGCCCTGCCTACCACCGTCGCCTGTTGACTCTCACATCTAAAACAAGCTTGCGACTCGAGCCCCGCGGCAAACGAGACGGCAATTGCGAAAAAAAACCCGACCTTCCTTGCGTGGTCACGAGGGTCACTGCTGCTTTCTCCGACCAGGCCCAGCTGCAACGACCCGCCGAATCGCCCGCGATATTTGGCTGCTACCCGCCTCTGCGTAACCTCGGGGGCCCAATGGGATCATCGCGCCGCAATGGCTGATCGGAAGGCCGCCGCTACGACTGAGAGTAAAGCGAATATGAAGGACGAGGGCACCAAGACGGCCAAGGACAGGGACGACATCATGGCCGCTGCCAACAACCAGCACAAGAGCCCCAAGAAAAGGCGCAAGGTCAATCACGGTATGTTGCTTTCTATATACCCGTCCGCTGCTCTTACCGCCGTCAATTCGGTTAGGCATCATGTGCGCCATGCGTGTCTCTGAGCTTGCTTTGCTTCTTCCCACATTAAACCCCCCTCCCCCTCCGCGCCCAAACACCCACCCCAGGGCGTCCGTCCAAAGCTGCGCCATTCTTCCCGAGCCATGTGTTCGTTCTGTTGGCTAATGTCGCCGGTCTGATCCGCCTGTCGTGCAGCTTGTGTGTACTGCCGCAGATCTGTAGGTGAAACCCCGGTGTGTAATGGCTTGGGTACGGAGGAGTGCGTCGTGCTGCAGCACCCGCCTGCCTCTGTTCCGCCGCCCGACCGATGATATGATGCGCTCTTCTTCTCATGCTGACTGACTCTTTTCGTCTCCTTCCAGCATATGACATGCGATCTCGTACGTAGGACCCTGATCTTTCCATCCCTTAGTCCCTGCATTGCGGCCCGCGCGCTTGCGTGTCGCAAATCGCAGTTGGGCTCCTAATGGCCTCCCATCTGCTCCGCAAGGGGGGCCCTCTGCATCGATCCTGGCTGTAGACTGACATGACGAATAGGAGAGACCGTGTACGAGATGCATTAAACGTAATATCGGCCATCTTTGCCACGACGAGCCTCGAGATGCCGACTCCAAGAAAAACAAGAACGCCACCCAGGGCGCACCATCCGTTGCTGCTTCAACCATTGAGGACTCGCAGGACGCCCGGTCTGACGTCGGTCGTAGCTCTGCTTCGAGCACCATGGGCCCGCCACCTGTGTTCGATGGTACCGGCCGGCCGCGAGCTTCGTCGGGTTTTGGCGCTGGATTGCTCGGCCAGAGGAGCACGCTGCCGCTTGTGCAACAAGCCGCCGCTGCAGCTGCTGCAGCAGGGCTCCAAGGTAATTCGCTGGGAACGAGCGCCACAGGAAATGCGAACCAATGTACGTCTCTTCAGCCCTCGTTTCAGGCCCCCCCTCTCCTCGTACGGCTGGTTGCTCTTCTACCTCTCCCACTTCCCCTCCCCCTTCCCTCGTGCTGCACGTTACATGAATCATGATCTTTTTCTCCGGAGAGCACTCAGTTGACACAGCCATTCCAGTCGCAGGATTCTCAGACGCCTGGATGACAGCACAAAACTTCCAGGACATGAACAACTACAACCCCAACTACATGATTGCCCCCGAGGTCTCGCACGAGTTCAATCTATTAAACGACTTCCTGCATACCAGTCTCCTTGACGATACCGGCGTGGCGCCTGATGATACCTCGCAGAACCAAGCTTTTGTGCGAGCCATGAAACAAGAAATGCTTTCTGGCTTTGGAGCTGGCGGCCTGGCTGGAGGGGCAGGCCAGGCTGCGAACGTGCCTCCTGGGGCCATGATGCCACCCCCGAACCTAGATGGCAGCTCTGGTCCACTTGCCGGCAACGCTATGCAGATCGACAAGGACAAGACCCGCGAATACTACCTCCAGGCTGCGGATCCATCTGGGAGCGACAACCCGGAGGAACGCATGCTTCGTGTGCTCAAGGCCAAATACGACGCAGGCCTTCTCAAGCCGTTCAACTACATTAACGGGTATGCGCGACTTGGCAAGTATCTTGACGGCCACATTGCCGCCTCTTCCAAGCAAAAGATCCTGAGAACTATCAACCAATTCCGTCCTAAATTCAGAGAGAAGGCACAAGGCTTGACGGACATCCAGCTTGTCTATGTCGAGATGTGGTTCGAGAGACAGTTAATGGACTACGACCGAGTCTTTGCCAGTATGGCAGTGCCCGCGTGCTGTTGGCGGAGAACTGGCGAGATCTTCCGCGGGAACAAGGAAATGGCTGAACTTATCCATGTTCCCGTCAACCAACTACGAGACGTAAGTGTCCCTTCATGCAGCTCCGAGAAGGCTTCCACCGGTGGGGTGTCTGTGCCGATGATAACCAGATGGATCGACCTTTGGCCACATTCGCTAACCTACAACAGGGCAACATTGCACTACATGAAATTCTGACAGAAGAATCCATGGTGCGGTACTGGGAGGAGTTTGGAACCATCGCTTTCGATCCTGCACATGATACCCTCCTGACAGCGTGTTCATTAAAACACCCAAGCGATACATCGGATCACCCAGTTATAAAATGCTGCTTCTCGTTTACCATTCGAAAAGATGACCATAAATTGTAAGTCTGATATTCTGAGTTCAGCTCACAATGTTGTTCTGATGTCCATGGACTTGTAATTGACCCGAATTCAGGCCTGCTCTCATCGTCGGCAACTTTTTACCCCACGACCCCCCTTCGAATTAAAAACATCCAGTTTCGGTTTTGTTTGTTTATTTCTTTCTCTGGCGCCCAACCAAGGATTGCATACCCAAAGCGAATCGATTCCCTTATCCCGATCTATTATGGCTGGAATCAAGCGTCTACGAAAAAAAGACGCAGTATCGTCGCGGACCCCAAAAAAAGAATATTCATCTGCATGCAGATAAACAAGGCGTTTATAGTTTTGACAGGCGTTCAGGGTTGAACAGGGCATTTTTCACCGTCTCGACAGAGTTCCGGTCACAGTTCTGAGCTCTTGGTTTTTGTTTTTTTTTTTTTATGTCTTTACAAAAACCTTGCAAGCATACTTATACGTTTCCCCCCGTTGTTCTACATGCTCATGGAGACGTTGTCGGACATGAAGCTCATGTATATAGAACAGATCCTTTATATTGTCTATGCACCTCTCCATCTGGGCCAGGCGCTTATAGAAAGTACTGCTTGTGCTCGTTTTTGGCATTTTAATTCCGCTCCATGTGTGCAGACTCTTGTTATGCGTGATGTTCGAATCTAGGTAGGAACACGGGGGAAAGTGCGGTCTGGGTTAGATCCGAGCCGCGCCTGCCCAGCCTGGTGCTTGTACTGGCGGAAGGAACATCCCTTCCGATCATTCGGCCTCGGCAGGGCTTTTACATGCTACCGGCGATGCTCATCTTCCAGCAGGGACTCCTCTCTCTCATCAAAGCTCTGACTTCTCGTTCGCCCATTACAAAGCTGATTATACCACCAGTCGTTGCAACCTGAGAACTTGGCTTCTCCTACGAATATCCCCAAACAATATCGAGGTCATGGGTAGATTTGACCAGACCACCGGGCGTGGAAAGCGTGATAAGAAACTCCAGCCTGTCATCGGTATCGCTCTGCCCGGAACTCGCAACAGCCGTTGCATATTGCTAACGCTGAAGTTTGTAGATTTCGCTAGAGACGTCCACTCTAAACTCGGCCATCCACAAACGTCCATCTCCGGTATCAACCTCCGGTCCGAAATTAATCACCAAATCAGCATCGTCGCCGAGTTATCCCAAAAGTCACCACTGGGGATCTCGCCACGCACTGCGAAAGACTTGGAGAGAAACGGCAAAGACTTGTGGAATTTATGCATTCGATTGAGGAGGGATAATGCTCAGAGCGACCGGTCTTCCCCCCTCCTTCTCCGGGTGCGGGTCTTCGCGTTCCATCTACTCGAGATGGGGCGTGGTGCTAACCGCGGAACAAGAGACAGGGAGTCTGAGATTGTGTACATGACCGGTTTGATTCTCACGCTCGGGAGGTTATGCTTGGATGACGAGGATTTGGACTCCGCAAGGATCATAATGCAGAAAGCTACCAACTATATCGAGCGACTACACAGCCTGGCCCAGGAAGACGGTCCAAACAAAAACAGGATTGGGCTTGAAGCGGACTATCTTGTTGTGAGGATAGCTCTGGTAAGGCTTTACCTCACATCCCCTCAGTTCTCTTGTTCGCTAATCGGACCGTTCAAGTCATGGAAAGAAAACCGCCTTGACGTGGCAGAGCATATGTTCAGCAAGGCGGAGCAACTCGCAAATACCCTGGAAACCGCATCGCTCGAAATGATGGCCGATACCCTACGACACGTAGGCGCCGACTTGCACGCAAAGGGGGACTTACTCATGGCGATAAAATGGCTCAAGAGAGCATACAATGCGTTGAATTCCCGTCCATTGGACCATCTTTCGGTAGAAGGTCTTGATACTCGCCTTTGTGTCTGCCAGAATCTTGTGCTCACTTTTCTCAAATCTGGTTCGCAGGAGCATGTTTCTGAAGCAAAGGAACTCGTCTCATCTATCGAATCAGAGATTGGAGATAAACCCATTGTTTTACACTGGAAACTGGAAATGCTTCAGCAGTCTCCACCAGAATTGATGGATGTGGACAACTACGCGGGGATATTACGGCGTATGATTCGCGTATTTGATTTTTCAGACGAAGAGTTTCAGTTTGTCCTATCCCATATTAAAAAGCTCCGCAATATGAACTCCAAATTGGCCTGTGGCGTTCTTGATGATCTATTAACACATCGCGTTCTTCAGTCCAACAAATTGGCCTGGCTGGATAAGGCACTTGTGACACGCATATGGGTGAGCACGATGGAATCAGCCCCCTTTGGAGATTCGTGGGACACGAGGCTGCTCGAGACTCTCGACAAGGTACACAAGTCTAGTCCAGAGCCTCTCAGCCCCGATGCTACAGGAGCAGTACAATCAGTAAGTTAAAATACTAACCATCTTAACAGTAACAACAATTACTAAATGTCGCAAGCTACTGTGGAAAAAGATCGAGGCCACGATGAGCTGCCACCAGTACCAATCGGCTGATAAATGGTGCCTGGTTGCTCTTCATCCGATATTTTCAAACTCTGGCCCTTCGAACCAAGCTAAATTTGGACGAAAACGAATTCTTTGTGCAATTTCTTTGAATAAGCCTGAAATTGCGTACGAAACTTTCGGGTCAATGGCAGCAGAGTCTCAGGATGATTGCCTGACAAGATTCCTTATGTTTAAGGCTTCTTTACTTGACTTCAATCATGATGTAGCACTGAAATCCATCGAATACCTAAGCCGTTGCGCAACTGAGGCAAATGTTCAGGAAATGCTTTACGCCTGTATTCGGGAATCTCAACAGGCTTACGACAAGCTGTGCACACTGACCGCTCTGCAGGCGGTTGCTGAGAACTGGTCTTCCGAGCAGGTGTCAGTTACAAGCCTCCCTTCAATTCTGCGGTGCTGCGTCAGGCTTATCAAGGTAATTGAAAAAGAAGGCGGAGCCGGCGAGTCTTCAAGCATATTTTCTGATGACATCTGCAAGATCTTCGTGATCGGTACGTCAACAGCCAAGGAGTAGTCGAGATGACCTTTTCTGATGCGAATAGGGGCGACTCATGCAAAGGCGGGCTCATTGAGTGCGAACGGAAAGAAGGCATTTTCTACAATTGAACTTCACTGGTTTCGGAAGAACAGTTTCAATATCGGTGTCACCAATTGTTCCTCGTGGGACATGCCGAAAATCATTGACATTTTCTCCTCGTGTCTAGATTTTATCAGTTGTTACCCCGACGACATGCCCAAGGAAGACTATGAAGAGTTACATGTGATGTCCATGCGTTGCCATTTTGTCATGGGAGCAGCCAAGGTTTCTCTAGCACGCACAGAAGATCGACTAGACGAAAGACTACAAAAATATCTCGAGGTCAGGCGCCATGTGGCAGCTTTCGATCTTGAGCTATGCAAGGAGACAGTCGGGCGAGATGAGTCAACCGTTTTGGATCTGTACAGAAAGTTGTCGATCCTGCTAGTCTTTGACTTTGAGGGAGCGGTAGCACTGAAGAGTTGGGATGACCTGGGGAATATCGTGAGGAAAGCCGAAACCTGCAGAGATGAAACAACACTCAAAGCTATGGGGGATTGCCTCCTCAGAAGTGAGACCCCCAGTAAAGGTACGTGTTTGTGGTGAAACATGTGTCAGGAATAAAGATATTCTAACCCAACGTAACCTGGAAGTTATGTTCTCGACAATGAGATTGATTGTGAACGGTATTTTTGTCTTGGAGGATTTCGATACACAGAGGCTGGGCAAGTACTTGCGTTGCATCTTCCAGGTCATCCTACCTCTTGACGACACATTGGCGCTTCAGTTGCTAGATGAGACTTCACACATTGCCAGGGAAGGTAGCCAGGTAAGTGTTTCAGATCCCAACTGGCGGTGTCACAGTGACAGACCTCATTAATGAATACAGGTTGGCTCCTCTCTACCTCCAACAGATCTTGAATGGCTCGTTGCCACGGCTTTCAACCACGCCGTTGATTTCTTCACCCGCGGAGAAGAGGATCTCTGTCAGCGTTGGGCACTACGAGCCATCCAGTTGGCTGGCGCCATGGAGGACGCAGGACAAATGAGAGATCTCTTGCAAGGGAAACTCGCAAAACTCCCCTTTCAATCACGGCCTCAAGCAAACCCAGAAAGATGATGATATGAAAAGTCGTGACGGGGTTCTTCTACATTAATTTTACATACTTGGCTATAACCTTTGCTATGTTGCAAGGCGACCTGATGCTCGAGCTCAAGATTCTCTTATCAATGCGAGTATGGAATATCTTCCGGCTAGGCTATTACTCTTCTTGTATGCAATGCAAAAGTAAAACAACACAGAACAAATTTAAGACCAGTTGAAAATAAAAATTGATATCATTGCAGTCATAGTAAAATCCAAAATAAACCTGGACCACCGTCCAGCCATTTATCTCGCGCCCCCCCCTATTCACCGTAAACTCCTAGCTAATTATGCAGGCCCATCCGAAGCCGAGTCCTGCACTGCAAGTGGCCCGGTGAGCTCTCGTCGATGGTGTGTTCTCACTGGAAACAAACTTTTTTTGCTGTGAGCAGATTATTCTGTATGTAGTAGACGCCATATCTTTTTTCGGACATTCAGGTTTGTGGCCATGTTTTTTTTTCGTTTCGCCGTAGTATGCTTCCAGTCTTCCTTCCCATTTCCGTTTAGGGGCCCCCCTCCTTTCCGACCCTCGGGTTGGGAGACTTATATGATGTTTGCAATGCTCAGACGATCCACGCCCCTCTTCGCCGAGTCGCTCCCCGGGGGGCTCCCCGTGCTGCTGCCCTCCCTGACCACCCTCGGTGCGTCTGCCATGTACCGTGGCGCGTCGGATAAGCGGGGGAGTTCGACGTTGGAGGCCGACGGCTCGGTCTTGATCTGCGGCGGTGGGAGTGTTGTCCAGGTACCGCCCGAACCAGGCGGGGTTGGGGTGGAAGAGAGCGCAGGTCCTGGTGCGGCACCCGGTGCGAGGGCGCGGGTGGCGGATTCAAGCTGGGCCCAGCCTCCCCACGACCTGCTCTCCTGGCTCGTCAAGCCGGTTCGCGCCTCCGAGTTGTACAGAGCGTTGTTCGCTGATGACGAAGATGCCGTCGAGATGGAAGTCGTCTGGGTGAGGTCCGTTTCCCGTTCTAACCCTGCCCACAACCAATTGTGTTCAGGAGACGACTGGATGTCGGATGAGGCGTAGGCAATCAACTCCTCGTCCCCCACCAGCGATTGTAGGAAGGCCGACTGATGATCGTGCGGTGTTCGGATCGAGGCCGGGGGTCTCGTCTGTTGGATATAATCGAGGTGTTCCGACCTCTTGGGTCCTAGCAGGCTGGTGACGAAGAAGAAGAGGTATCGGCCGCACGGAATCGCCACATCTCTACGGGTGCTGATCGAAGCTAGAGCTCTAACACAAGTAGCTGCCTGGTCAAAGTAGCCTGTTAGAAGTAAAAATAAGGTAGATCGAAAGATGTGCGTTGCCAGCAGAGCCGTTGCTCCCTCGGCCAAGGAGCCGCTTGTCCTGTGGACCAGTGCCGCTGTGTCGAGAGAAACCAGCGTACAACCCTCCAGAGCAGCTAATCGTGTAGCTGGAGAACATCTCGGGGCTAGATTATGTCTGTGCAGAACAAGACGAGCGTGGAAGAGGTAGGCTAATGGTGCTAGAAAATGAGGGGCAATAGGGAGGTTGCTCGAAGGGTAGCATTGGGCTGGGAACGAGGATTCAAGGCAGTGCTTGAAGTGGGCTTCGAAAACTGCAAGCCGTTGCTGAGATACCACGGGTGCCCTGAGAGCCTTCATCAGAGGTGCATATGATCGCACGACATGGATAACTGCGAGCAGAGAATGCGTCAGGGGCTGGACTCCATTTGGTACGAGTGTGCCATCCGGGCGGATGTACTGGTCGTCGACACCTGCTGGGAGCGGCACGTCGTTGTCATCGTCATCAATGAGCTTGGGACGCCCCAGCTCGGAAGCCAATGTTCGATCAAGGACATATATGGCCCACCAGGTCCGTCGTCGCATCTCTCCTTCAATAATTGGCCAAGGCCCTGCATCGAAATAGAGGCCCAAGTCTTGAGCGACCCGAACTGAGTTGCCCAACAGATTCCATGCAGCCGACTTGAGGTTCATCTCGTTCAGACAAATGGTAATGAGAACCAAACTCCGACAAGTGTCAAAGTCAAAATCGTTATTCCAAGGGTCCAAGAGACTCTTGGCGGTCTCGAGGAGCTCTGCAGGGCGGTAAAAGGATTGCCCAGTGGGAGGTTCCTCGTTGAACAAACTACCCGTTGCCAGAACCGAGAAGAACAGAGAAAGACTACTGGGGGGGACTTTTGAGCTTTGGCCATTGTATATATCATCAACTTCATTTTGGAATGAAGGCCAGTGGAGGATCGGAAACATGGTGTGGGCTGATCGATAGTATGCCGCGAGGAGCAGTTCTGCACTTTGGCGAGGCGGCAAATCGGGTCGAGGAGGTTCAAACGTGGACAGAATGGCGAGACGGTATGGCGTAGGGGCCTTGAAGACCCCCTTGGAGAGGCTGTGGATATTCGCTCTGGCTCGGGCCAAGTCTGGCATCGGCGTCGATCGTTCCCTTCGTCTCGGCTCGGAGCCTGGTGGCGGTAGCTGAAGGGGAGTTTCCTCTGCTGATTCCATTTCCACGTCTATTGACCCTTCCCTCCCCTCGAGTCTGCGTCGAAGGTGGCTGTTCTCCTGCCTAACCTGATTCATCTGCTTCTCCAAATCTTGAACTTGCTTTATAGACGACATGCGACGGTTCGTCTCCTTAGTAAACTGACACTTGACATTCCGGCTCGAGCACTCGGAGCAACTCGTGGTTTCCGTCGCGTCACATTTCACCTTTCGTTCACGGCAGGCATCACAACTGGGATCCTTCCTCCGCTGGCGATATGCTCGCTTTTGCGAGCTCCCTGGGGGCGCAGCCATGTGCGAGTGAGAAGACCCCGGGGTGCTCGTTAACGAATCTGTAGAATGTACCGACTCGCGCCCGAAAGCCCCCATGGGCGTGTAAGGAGGGTAGCCAGGACTCGCCGCAACGGGTGGTAGAGGAGGCACGCCCATGGGTCCTGGGGGCAGGATGCCACCAGGCCTCGAGCTCGTGTTCATGATCCCCCCGAGGTATTGTGATGGTGGCTTCGGTGACGTAGCAGACGACACTGAGGAAGAGTCGTAAGATCGGGTAGAGAGGTTGGGAGATCGAGAAAAGAGGTTGTGTGACGAGGCGGCCATGGCGTAGAGGTTTTCGACAAGGACTGCGCTCGCAAACAAGTCTCCAAGGTTCTCGTATGAGCTGCGCTGGGTTGTCAAGTAGAAGGATCTATACAGAAGCTAGTCTGGACCCGAGCGCTCGGGGAGAGAGCTTGGGTGTTTGGATAGAAGCTACCGTTTTCCCCTTTCCCCCATTCCACCCAACCGGGCCAACGCTCCAACGCTGAGTGAGGTGTCGTCTCGCCTCCCGTCGCTGTCAGACTCGGCAGGCGAAACAACTGGAAAACTAGCGCCGAGACCTCCGCGGGGCTTACAGACGGGGCAAGGAGCACTCCGGTCGATATCCGTCGTCTGTTGTTGCGCTGCAGTTTTGTGCGACCTGAACACTGCTCACGGCGGCGGGTCAAGACTTGCTTGTCTACTTGTCCTGCTTTTGACCTATGCGCAGAGCCGAGCTGAACCTGGTGGGAAGCAGACTGGGCCTGCCGCGCGGGGTACGTTAAAACAGAGTGACACTCGGAGCACTGCGACGACTGCAAGGAAGCATAACTTCTGCTCTAATGGTGGCGATCTAGCCGGAAGGTTTCAAGGCTGCTGAAAGTTTCGGGGGACGAGCCGAAGAAGAGATGTATAACACTGAGCATGCGATCGAGGCTGCGACCACCCACACGGATGCGACCTTGAACCACGGCTTCACCCACTCCCTCGCTCAGGCACTCACAGGGGCAAGGATCTTTCCAAAAGCGAAACGTTTTACCCTGCTTGGCCGGGTCAAGACGCTGGGGCGGGAATGGCGCTGCGAGAGTGAATCCTGGGTTATGCGCGTCCGGGAAGCACGTTACAGGGAGATGTGATGTGAGACTTGGTCATCGACGAACACCACCACTCTCTTACGCCGAGGACAGGAAACGGGACCGTGTTAGTGGCGCTCGGTTTCCCGTGATCCGGGGGTCTCCGCGCCTTAAAGCAGAATCGGAAATAATATCTTAACTGGCTGCAGAAGGGGGAATAGAGCATGGCATGGGGCATACAACCCTGCACGAATTGTCCAAACAGCGACCAGGGCTGTCGAGATCAGACAAGTGCTACAGTGAGCCGCTAACGTGTTTCGAGTGGAGGCTCGCTCCTGTTGAAATGGACACTAGGGGCGGATCCCTACCACTCTTATTAGCCGGGTAGACTTGCAACGTAATCCTCCATCGAGTAGGTACGTGAGTAGTGGTATAGGATAGTGGTCATAGCAGCATGTCTTTGCTATATTATCGCAAGCCAGGGCGTGCTTGCCTGTGAGGAGTTTGCCCGAGGAGGGTCCTTTTTAAGAGCCAGCATAGTTCTGTCCTCCTTGTTGCTCTATCCTAGATACTCGGCAGGATTTGCGTGGTGTTGGCCGAAGAGCTGGAAGTGCCATCCCAAGGAGGAGAAGTTGGATAGGCAAGGTCCGGGTCGAGAGGGCTTTCTCGACTCTCTCAACGTCGTCAAGTCTGTAATATGGGGCACACGCGAACAAGTCCATATGTACACACTATGTAGGGATGTATGTACCCTCGGCAGTGCATGGACCGGCAAGGTGACTGACTGGGCAAGGTAGCTAGCTAATCATACTCCGCACCTCAGAGAGAGCGAGTTAGTGCCTCGACAACACAACCCTTCGCCCATAGTGTCCCCGCCTTTCCCCCAGCACAGGGTCGCTAGAAACGACTTGTTTTCGTCATCCAGTGGGGGTCAAATCAATCTCAACCGCTCACATGTTTCGCAAGAACAAACCCCACCGGCGATCGCCTGGGATGGGAGAGGAGGGCGGCCCTTCTTTTTGTGGTGGCCGACCTGCGAGTTCGTTCCGTCCAAGCAGGCCAGAAGCAGAAGCCCCTTGTGTGCTTAAATGAGTGTGATCTAGGGCTGCAGGCATGTCCAATAATGCTGGCCTCGCTGCCGCCCGCTACAGTGAGTGCGTTGGTGGCTGCCTCTCGCACCCAGCTTCCAATTACTTGATATTACAGGGACGACCTTCGGGATGAGCGAGGCGCTATGAGTCTGTGTGAAGATGGCAATGGGCTCGTGCCTTGAAAAGCCAGACTGTGCACTCGACTACCTGCCCTGTTGGTTCGCGGGAGGTGATAATCAATCAAGGGCCGGAACGTCGACATGGACGTTGATTTCTCTCCCGAAGGCCATGGATATGCCCCCTTGATGCAGCCAGTCGACTCAGCTGAACTGAATCGGGATGGCAGTCCGAGCAGCTGGCGCACTCTGACGCCCAAAGGCTCAGAAGCGACGGGAAGCCTGCAAGTTGCCGCGAGGGGGGAGTGCTGGGTGGATGTCAACTAGGCTCGGAGGCCTATATCAGGGCGGTGTTAAGTAAGTTATTGGCACCCTCCACCAGTCCGTGCACAGCCTGTTGCCGCTGCCGGCACACTCCTCCTCCTGGGTGACGACTTGGCTTGGCCTTCAGAAGCAGGAGGGCCAGGTGGCTGCCCCCATGTGTGGTTCCGCCAGGGATCAGAGCCATGGCAGTGGAGACTCGGCCGGGAGCCGAAGGTGTAAGGGCTTGATTGGCGATGACAGTATCTTATACGGTCTACACGGTGGATCCTCACAAAAACTGGAATTCCGCGCAACTGACGTTCGGGGCGCGGAAGTTGAGTGAACCGACTAAACTAGGATATATCCTCCCCTAGGCACTGGTGGTGATGGTGGAGGTGATTGAATGGAGTGGTTTGTGTGCGCCGGGTGTCCGTCTCGGTGGTCATCCGAATTAGCGGCCTTTGGGTCCCCTGCACATGGTTGATACTGATCTTGGGACGCACGAGGCGGCATGGCACGACTGGTGGTCAACCACACTTGGATATTCCCGATTGGTGGTTCGATCGGTCGCCTGGCTCGAGTTGCTCGATTCCCTCTGCTCGTAGCTAGGCGAGTGCTCAGGAAGCTGCGTCATACTACTACACTAGTAAGCTGTATGTATTATAATCACCTTCCTAGCCAGACTTGGTACTGCAAGCTCGGTCAGCGGCTACATAGACACTCTGCTGGTGGTTCATCATATCGACTGAATCCTCGCATGGCATGCCATGTCTGAACAGAAGGGAGAAGAACTAAAAGCTGCTAGCGATGGGATGACACCGAAACTGTGCCCCTTTCCGGCCCCTTTAGTGCGGTACCACAATTGTAGGTACGTCAGATCAAACGCAAGTACCTGGAAGCTGCGAATGCACCGCCTCATCGGATCAGTGATAGCATCCGTCGTGGGTTCAACTGAGACAATTTCCCCGTTGCTTGCCTAGCGTCGTAGTAGAGAACTCTCCCTCCACATTTACGATGCCGGTGCCCTGCTAGGTGCGGTACGGAACACTGTTTGGGTCGTCGCGCGGCTGACTAGTCTGATAGCCGCTCGATGCGTCGCACAGCGAGCTGCTGGCTCCATATGTAGAGCGCCCAAAGCGAACCGGTGTGCGCAGCTCAAATGCGACAGAATCGCATCTGCTTCGTGATCACTTTGATCCAAGGAGCAAACCCATATTCCGGACGTCTAGGGGTTGGTCACATGGTACTGTTTTCATTAGCAAAAGTCTTGCCTAGAGTTTCAGAGCTACGCGAAGCGGAAACCTGCTGCCGGTGAATGTGACACCAAAGCAAGACAGAGCAAACTGAAGAAATACCAAGAGCCCGTTTCGACGTTCCATGGCGCTTCTACGCATCAACCCGTCAGAGCGGGTCACAGCTCATGTGCCTCGTGGCACAGGTGATGAGGTCGGCCAAGATGTACGCATGCCAAACAACCTGCTCCTTGCTTGGGTGGTAACTACTCCCCACCTGCCTCTTCGCGGAGGAACAAAAAGAAACCCACGCGCACATGCTGAAACCTGCCTAAGGTGGGAGGGCATGTCGGCTTACACTAGAGCAAAGCCAAGCTCATCCTGACCCTGTCCCCCTGGCTGCTCGCGCGTGGGCATGACCGCCCGGCTAGCCCAAGTCCGACAGGGCCGCCCGTGTAGGTAGGATAGCGTCTCCCCGGCCGCCTCGTCGCGTGTTGGCAGCAGGACGGTACTCTGGGACGCTTGGCCTGCGGCTGAGGTGGGACTAGCCGCACACTGGCTTGGGCGAATGCACCCTTATCCTTGGTTGAAAGCCGGCGTGGCAGGAAAGGGCGCATAATTGCGCCATGGCTTCCAGAAACTCGGAGCTTGTTTCAATCCCCACCCCTGTCACCTTCCCAGCCCGGCGGCGACGGAGAGAGAATACAACCTCCAGCAGTCTGGGTGGAGGGACCAGGCCCTAGATCAGGTCCTACGGAGCGCTCTCCAGACGAGGCGGCATGAATCACAGAATAATTAGACTATCGCGGTTGCCGGCGGTTTGCCCGTTGGAGTTGGTTCGGGACAGTCCGTGTCACCATGCCTGTCCGCGACGGTTGCGCCATGCGCTCGCTGCGTGCCTGATGAGATGCAGACAAACTGCCTACGTGGCAGCAGCCAAACTGAACTGTTTAAAAATAGCCAGCGAGAGGAGGAAACTTGGCCAGTGCGCTCACGTCTGGCGTGGTGATGGAAATAAAATAGCGATCATCATCCATCCACCTCGAGGGTTTCCTTCCCTATTCGGGTTACTTCTTGCATTCGGATGCTGCCGTTGCGCTTGGTCTCAACAGGGTGAATTGAGGCACGGCACTGTACATCGTACGTAGGAAAGCCTCCCCAATCCTCTCCGACTCCGAGTTGAAGGAGCACTAATGACTCGCAAATGAGAGAGAAACACACCGACAGATTGGGCGCGAGGAGGTTGATCCGGCGCTGGACCATCGGCAGCACTCAACTTCAGTCCTAGCGGCCAGGCTGTGGAATACAGTCTGTCACTGTATGGCTCGGAGCGTAGCGATCTAAGCGAAATCGAGCCCTTCCACTGATAGGAGGCGCCTAGGCGTTGGCACATATCAGGTTTTGGCGCAAGAAGGTGTGGATGCTGACGTGAGCGAGAGACCTCACACATCATAGGTCGCAGTCCGCTTCGCCCCCAACTGCACATGCATACCCAGTAATAGGTAATCACCGAAGGAGCAGTTCAGCATGGAGGAGATAGTAGGTAGAGCATCGGATCTCCCTCCACCTTATTCGTCCCGCACGGCTCGGGTCAGTTGTTGCGAATATAGGGCTAGAGGATGACGGGTGACCCTACCCTGTACGTAAGCAAAACTATCGGCTTGGGGGGGATCGAGTTTGCCGACCGAGCGCTTGAGAATTAGGATCGCGTCCCCTGTCCCCGTCCACAGGTACTGGCAGGTAGCTGCCCACACCAGCTTGGCTGGCCGAGTACCGCAGATGACAACATACCCCGACACCCCGTGGCTCCTTCCAAACAGCCAGGACCCCGGTCACAAGCAGCTTTAAGGAAAGAGCAGCCTGACACCAGGTTCCTCTCCACTGGCTACGTCTCGAGTCAGAGCGCTGGCCTGGCCTGGTCTGGAGGAAGGACCGGTGCCGAGTGAGTACCGTGAAGATCGACGCGAAGTCAACTGTCCGCCCCCCAAAGGAACTCCATCCAGGCGAACGGCTGGTGGGCCGTATCTCAGACGGCGAGGCCCTCACTCGGTTGGCCAGCCCTCGCCTTCCGTCGTCACAGGCCCGGTGCCTGCAACTCCTGCAGCGACTCTGTTTTGCATCCAATGCTATGTAGGATATCCCCTCCCGTCACATCACATCACATCACATCACATCACGCAGGAAATGTATCAAAGATCGAATTGGGAAGTGCCCCGTCTAGCGGTGAAATGGCACGCTGCCCTCCGAGCAAATGCAGGAGTCGTTCCGATTCGCAGTGGTCTTGGCGGCTTGAGGGAGAGCGGTCTAAGAATATGATGCCAAAGCCTGCTTGCCCAGATGCCGCGTAGTATTCCAGAGTCGCGGTCACCTAGCGTTGGTCACCATCGGATTTCTGGACATGCAGTCCTACATTTCCATGCCTCCGGGCTCTCACCTCCCAGGTTCGCCAGCCCGTCCCCTCAGAGTGGGAAAGGATTGGCTACCCTGGCCGCTTCCTTCAAAGGAAGCTGAAGGTGGTCGAAAGCGAGGGAAAACGCGGCCAACTTACACCCTTCCAGTGGAGGGGGTCACAAGGGTCTCCTAATGGAGCCAACCCACCGCCTGGACAGCGTTTTGGAAGATGATCACCGGTCCTGGCCAACGAAGTACCCCGTCATGTCTAGCCAGTAGCAGGAAGAGGCCAAGCGCTCCTACGATCAGCCACATGTGTGGGCTCCATTCCAGAGGAGGGGCGGGGATGAGCCGAAGTCATCGCATGAAGGGTGTCTTGAGTGCTTGAGTAAGTGGCACGTCAGCAATCCACCTCAGCTATGGGAAAGACGTCGTCGATGGGAAAGGCTCTCTAAGCACAGTGGCAAAGCATCGATATTCCAGAAACGCTAGAGCCTAACCTGAGACTATTGCCCAGTCTTGTACCCCAGGACGGATACCGCGGAGGACGATGGCGATCTTGACAAATGGGGGCCACGCGCGGCCAAACGCCGCGAGCATGGGTCGCAATGAAGCCCAAGGGAATGTCAGTTAGTGCGAGGGTAGAGCAATTAGCTTCAGCTAGGCCTGAACAACACCCGTCCGATGTACGGCTAGCAAGTACTACTCTTGCCTGGTGAGTGTCACTCAGCTACTAGTCTCGCTAGTACTACTGGGGTATGGGCAGCCGATGCTTATCCACGGATGGTTGCTTGTCAACTTGTTTCATAGTCAAGAGCCTCGTCAACTCAACCATGGCGCAGGATGCGCTTCCGACGGCCCCTCTGACGTCGTCACATGCTCAGGCGGAATCTGATAACCTGCCGAGCCGCAGAGGGCTCCCGCGAGACGGATGAGATGGTCAGAGCTTGCTGCATCAGGAGTCGAATTGAGGCTTGATGATGTGGAGGCGGCAAAGGGCTAACCTGGATCTTCCTCCCTTCGCTTAGGTGGGCGGGTAATAACCTACCGTTATCCCGAGATTTCCGACAAAAACTTTACTATAAAACGCCAAGCTCGCCGGCACCAACACAGCCTCCGGGCCTACGGAGTGTCGGTATAGTAATAAGATGCAGGGTGATATATCATGAGCGATTACTCTGCCCGAGGCGACGGAGGGGCCACCACATAACCACGGCGGAAATGGTAGATGACGACAGAAAACGCTTTGGCACACATAGAAGTATTCAGTAGCTGCAAAAAGCAACGTTTTGCCGCGCGCTCTGGGAAGCAAATGCGCATTGACCAGCCTCGGCATCCATCCACTTGGAATCTTCCGACGAGGCGGATCATGCACGTTCGCTGCGGTGGTGAAACGATGAGGGTCAACATCTTGGCTGCTTGGGAAGAGCGGACTGCTCGATCCGCCGAGAAATGCGACTCCAGGTTGTGGCGGTTCTTCCGAGACATGGGACATGGGGGGTGCGCTTTCCGGCACGATGCTCACCGAGAAATGACACCGTTTGGGCCTGTGCGACGATGTGATTAGACTACATGAGATTGACGCCTCCGGATCTTCGGTCACTAATTGCTGGTTCATCAAACCTTTCCGCGCTTGTTTTTTTAGTGTCCAGGTGGCAATCGAAGCTTATGTCTTTCCGAGTTCTCCTTTTCAATATTGCCCCTTTTTTGCTGCGCCACCACATAGGACGATAAGCCAACTTGGCGCTTGGTAACATAATAATAAGGCTGCAAGGCGGCGGCGGTGAGAGTCCAAAGGATCACACAGTCCAATCGTTAAATTGGGAGCCTCAGCTGGAGCAAAGCTGATGCTGATCCCTAGGGAGATCACCAAGGCTCGGCTGCAAGGCTGAGGTACAGCCAATTTGCCACCGTCATTTGAATATTCTCATTCTCGGATAGCCAAATAATATAGTATTGGCTCATTATT
The DNA here is from genome assembly GCA_026958235.1 of Clonostachys rosea. Taxonomy (NCBI): domain Eukaryota; kingdom Fungi; phylum Ascomycota; class Sordariomycetes; order Hypocreales; family Bionectriaceae; genus Clonostachys; species Clonostachys rosea. Next base: position 2,563,263 of record CP110207.1, read on the forward strand.
GTGCGATTGATTTTGAAAGACATGTGTTATGTGTTGACATCACGAAAAGACAGACGTCACTGTAGGATGCGATGGCCCACTGCATCATTTCACTTATATTAATACATTTCTGGTATTATATATCCCAAATTGGATATACATTTTCCGTTAGTTGCTGTCCTTCTCTAGGATCTATAGCCTCCATTCGCGTTGTAGTCAAATGTAGTTGTTAGCGCTGAGCCACTCCTTCAGCGCAGCAGAATCGCGCTTCTTGTAAGCGGCGCGGCCGCGGATGCTGTCCTGCACCGTACCCAGGGAGCGGTTGAACGCGGTGGTATCCTTGTCGGCAAAGAACTTGGCAATGTCGTCGACGAACGACTCGTCAGTGAAGCTCTTCAAGCTGACCTTGACTAGGCGGTCGACGACAATTGGGTTGCCGATCTTGCTGACAATGGCATCCCAGTGGTTCTTGAGGAAGTCCCAGTGCAGGTTGCGCGCGGACGAGTTTCGTGCAAGAGACGCCGCGAGGGCGTGCATGTCCGCGTTGGGCACCGCGTCGGACGGGGGGGAAGTGTTGTAGTTGAAGGGGATAACAGACGACTTGAGAAGCTCGACGTCCTTGGTAAGTCCGAGGACGGACAGGCAGAGAAGCTTGCCGTCGATGGACTTGGTCTCGAACCACTCCTTCTTCAGAATGGGAACAGCGCGGGCGGGATCCTTGTCCAGACCAGCGCGCCAGACCGAGGTGCGGAGCGAGGGAGGGATGGGGTTAGCCTCGGGGTCCTCAACCCAAGCTTGGAAGCGCTTAAGAGCCTCTGCGGTAACTCTGTTGTAGTATGTGGTTAGTTTGACAGCGTTATTAATGGAGAAGAAAAACTTACTCGGGATGACCGCTGGCAACTGCAGAGGAAATCAGGCTCTTTCGCAAAATACCAACAAGGTAGTCTTCGCCTTCGCGGGCCTCCCATCCAATCTCCTTGACCTTGGCGTCAATGAGCTTGACAACAAAGTTGCTCAAGCCCTTCTTCAGCTCTTCGTCCTCTCCAAAGACTGACTTAACTGAGCCAACAGAGTCGAGGACCTGGCTCCATACGAGCGAGTGCGACTCATTGCTGAAACCCTGGAGGAAAGTCAGGAGAGCAGCAGTGTTGCCGTTGCCGGCAAAGGCAAGGTCGGCAGTCGATCCAATGATGGCAATCTTATCCTCACTGCTGAGCCTGTCAAGCTGAGTGCTGAGCTTAGCGAGTCGAGAAGCCGGGTAGTTGACACGGAAGAAGCCAGTGGCTCCACTATTGAGCTTGTAGAAGTCCTCGTTGATGCCGGTAATAGTCTCCTCCTTTTTCTCGAGACTCAACGCAGCGACACCAGATTCGTCCTTCTTACCCTCAAGACCAAGAGGAACCCACCAGGTTGTAGTGTCTTCTTCAGGCTTGACGTCACCAGTTGAAAGGAAGCGGGACTGCTTGATGGTGATCTGACCAGGTTCCTCACCAACGTTCAGCACAGGATGGCCAATCTTGGCAATCCAAGGCGCCATGATTTTATTGATATCCTGTCCCGAAACTTCGCTCAGTGCGTCCCAAAGATTCTTGGTTGTAGCGTTGCCATACGCGTGAGCCTTGAGGTACTTGGAAACACCCTTGACGAAAGTCTCAAACCCAAGGTGGTTTACAAGCATCCGAAGAACTGAGCAACCCTTCAGATAACTAATAGAGTCAAAGATCTGATTGACATCCAGGGCGTCGCGGACTTCCACGTGGATTGAGTGGCTGGCTCGGATGCCATCAAGGCGGAACGCCGTCTCCATGCCCTCGTTCACGAATTGAGCCCAAACCTCCCATTCCGGATGCATCTCATTTACCACCCACCACCCTGCATACGTAGCAAACGATTCATTGAGCCATAATTCATCCCACCAGGACATTGTAACGAGGTTGCCGAACCATTGGTGGGCGAGTTCGTGGGCCACGACATATGCGACGGAGTTTTTGAAGCGTGGGTCCGACGTTTTCTCGTTAAACAGAACCTGGGTAGTGCGATACGTCACTAGGCCCCAGTTTTCCATAGCGCCATGGGTGAATTCGTGCACAGCAAGCAAATCAGCCTTGGGAAGGGGGTAGTCGATATCAAAAATCTTCGAGAAGTGGTCGATGACCGGGGCCGCATGTTCCAGAGCCCATCGGCCCTGTTCCTTCAGACCCCGCGTGGTGTAAACACGGACCGGGAGTTGCTTTCCGTTGTACTTGCGTTCAGTGAAGGTTTCGATGTACTCGAAGTCACCAATGGCCCAGGCAAGAAGGTAAGAGCTCATCAGGGGGGACGTCTCGAAAGTCACAAGTTGCCACCCCTCTTTGGTAGGCTTAGTCTCCTTGACGGGCATGTTGCTCAGAGCAACCTGGTCAACTGGAACCTCAACCTCGAAGTCAAAGGTTGCCTTGAGGGCGGGCTCGTCAAAGCAGGGGAAGGCCCGCCTGGCGTCAGAAGACTCAAACTGGGTGCTGAACATGTAATGCCACTCATCGTCACGAGGCACCGACTTGGCGGGAGTCTCGGTGGGTTTATATTTGCTTCGGTAGAACCCAGCAAGCTCATTGTTGATGATACCCTCAAAGGTGATAGTCAGAGAAGCCTTCTTTGACACAGGAAGCTCCTGGTCAAAGACAATGGTTGCTCGCTGAGCCTTTTCATTGTACGAGAAGTTTGTAGTTTCGATTGTCTGCTCAGACTTGGTATGGTCAACTTTGACCTTGGCGTTGTGAAGCTTGAGCTCGAGCGTGTTGAGAACGATTTCCTTGGTTGGCTTGGTGATTTCGACATCGATTCTATAGCCCAGGTTAAAATCCATATTGTGTGACGTAACCACTGGTTTCAACTCACCCGACAGTTCCCTGGTAAGTCCAGTTCTTGAATTCGAGGTCCCGGAGTGAGAGGTTGTAGTGAACTGGCTTCACGTTATCCGGGAGCACCTCGCGGTCAGTCATTTTTTCGGGGTTACGTGCTCTCGCGTGCGCGGAGCAATATCGTTGAGAGATCTGTTGAAGGACCCTGAGGGATGTCAGCGGTAGCTCAGAGATCTTTCTGGACACGATATCCAGAGAAAACTCAGAGATTGTCTGATTGGGATGGCCGGGATCTTTTATCAGTGATAGTGAGTGAGAGGCTGGCGGGGTCAAACGGTGGAGGAGGGGTTCTGGGAAGGAAGCTCCCAAGAGCTCCTGCCCCGCCATGCAGCCAAGTGGATAATCGGGTGCTAAAATAGGAAAAAGAACGGCCGGATCGCGAAAACGTACCTCCGGGGACCTTCATTGATTCGCACTCCATGCCGCTCTCTGTTTGAGACCAGGTTGCTGACCGAGTTGCGGTTCTTCGATACTGTGAAGTGCGCGCCGAAACTGCGATTGCCAGCGGTGGTGAAGCTCTGCTCCAGCCCACTGACCGTGCGCAGCCACGCCGAGCTACTCGCTTTCGGCCGAGGCACTGACTGGGCCCACAAGCCATTGGCTGAGCCCGTCAATTGCCTAAGCAGGCATCTCGACATGGTGAGCAATCTCCTGATCAGTCGCTGTGTCGTGTGGCTCTAGGGTACGGTCTGGAGAATAGTCCAGGCCGCTGATGAGATGCCAGTCTCAATGGTCTGGCACTCTACCTCAGCTCAGCCGTGCTGCTTCGTCTCAATCGCCGTCCTCCTCGAGCGTCAAGGGTGTCCTTTGGTCGCGTGGGTAAGAAGGGACTGAAAAAGTGCGTCAAAAGACGCCTTGCTTGATGTGCCATTGGCCGTGCGTCTCGCGCTCCGGCCAGCCAATCAGCATATCCCAAGTCCGTATTTCTGGCGGCCCACAAGCGAGTCATCTCCGAGGCGCTTGCTACCGTCATCCACAGTTTCAAATCAACTGGGTAGCTGAAGGAATAAGGCACCAGTTCAAAGGGTGATTATGAGCAGACTAATTTCTACGATGGCTAAAAAACGTCAGTATGTGGGTTAAGAAGTAAAAATAAAAAGCCGGGTCAACTCAAACAGTTGTAAGGAAACTAGGCCACATATGACCACCAATTACCTTCGAATGATAATCACTTCGACCCCTTCTGTGTTGCCTTCGGGCGAGTGATTTTTGGATTCGTCTCGTCCAATGTATATCATCGTGGTTAGGCTAAACTCTTTTGAGTGCCTTCCCTAGAAGGCTACATCACTCATCACGCTGACTTCAGGATGGTCAGACGGTACGGCCACCTGAAAGTCTTGAATTGAATGTCACCCGGTTGCCAGGCATCATCAGGGAATTAGTACCGGTTGAAACATCAGATCAATCACAGTAACCGAACTGGAGCAGTATCTATCCGTTGGCTATCTTATGGGCTTCCTGCTAGCTAGATCGAAACAAAGAAACTCTTCTCCCCATCCTTCGGCACCACCCTAGCCCGCCTCATGATCTCATCCTCACACGCCAGCCTGATCCGTTCCGTCGTGGCAGGACTCTCCAGCCTCAACAAGCCGCCGGCATCCTCCGAATCTCCAACCTTGGCAGTGATTCCATTTGCGCTGCGTGCAGCACGAAGGGCATCACGTATCGCAAAGAACACGGCACTGCCCATGAACAGAGGTGGCTCGCCAATGCCCCTGCTGCGCTGAATAGTCCTCAGCTCCTTCCACTCGACATCTTTGAGCAATGATACGTTGAACACCTGGGGTATGTCACGGTATCCGGGGATCTTGTACGCCCCGGGTCCACGTGTGAACAGATTGCCGGCCATGGGGCCGTTCCGCAGCCAGAGCGACTCTTCCATGGTGAAGAGCCCCATGCCTTGGACAAACGCGCCTTGGATTTGGCCGTAGTCGATTGTAGGGTTGATGGACTGGCCGACATCCATCTTGATATCAGCGCGGAGGCACGTCCACGTTCCAGTCAAGAGATCTATTTCGACCTCGGCCGCGGCGACACCCTGGGTAAAGTAGAAGAACATCTTTCCTTCATTCTTATCCCAGTCGTACCCAATCTCGGGCGTTTTATAGAAGCCCTGGGCACTGAGGTTTACTCTGTCAAAATAGGCGGCGTGGGCAAGCTCCTTCATTGTGGCATCTGGACCTAGCTTCTCCCTGTACGGTGCCAGTCTCTCGTTTAGTTGCTTGCAAGCATTGTAGATGGCATATCCGTTCAGGTCCGAGGAGGCCGAGGCGGCAGTGGAGGATGCGTTTGCCACTGTGTTGGTTGCCGTCTCTGAGATGTGCACAGTTTCGATCGGTACTCGTAATGCTTGAGCAGCAATCTGTACCATCTTTGTGTGTAGTCCTTGTCCCATCTCGGTTCCTCCATGGGCAACTGTGATTTGTTAGCAGTGTTCTTCAAGAGTATGAACCGTGTAACATACCTAAAATCGAGCCGTCGTGATAAATGTGAACCAATGCACCAGCTTGGTTCAAGAACAGGGCAGTAAAGGAAATTCCAAACTTGGTGGGTATCAGGGCAAGTCCTCGTTGCCGCCACTTGTTGGATTCGTTAAACTTGGCAATAGCCTCTCTCCTCTGGCTGTATCGAGACTCATCCTGAACTTGCTGGTACATCAACGGAACGAACCAGTCAGTAAGCTTCTGGTTAAAGTGAGTGCTTTCGTCATCTTTGTAAAAATTGATCTCGCGTAGCCTCTCGACCGGCATCCCCAGTCGATCGGCCACCTCCTCCATCCACGTCTCAGCAATGAACATTCCTTGGGGACCACCGAATCCTCGGAATGCCGTGTTGGACATGGTATTCGTCTTACAGAGGCGGCCCCGAAGCAAGACGTTGGGAATCTTGTAGCAGCCGTCTGAATGTGTCATTGCTCGCTCGCACACGGCATGAGATAAATCAATCGTGTGCCCAGCATTGTTGTAGATGTTGCATTCGAGGGCTTGGATCTTGCCATCTTTGTTCACTCCAACCTTGTACTTGGCAAGGAATGGGTGGCGTTGTCCCATTAGCATCATGTCCTCCTCTCGAGTGAGCATGTACCGTACAGGCCTCCCAGTCTTCTTCCCTGCCAAGGCTAAAGCAGACGAAAGCAAGATCGACCTCGTCTCCTTTCCTCCAAACCCACCGCCAAGTCTCTTTACGCGAACGTTGATCTTGTTTGCTTGCACGTCGCACACACGTGCCGCAAACACCTGCGTCTCGTTGGCGTTCTGGGTGCTTGCAAAGATCTCCATCTCGCCGTCCTCCGGCTTTGGCACGACAAGGGATGCGTTAGTCTCAAAGTAAAAATGCTCCTGGCCTCCCATCCGGACTGATCCAGTGAAGATGTGATCGGAGTCCTTGAATCCCTGTTCTGTATCGCCATTTTTAATCTCCCGATAAACGTTGTGGAAACTCTCCTGCTCGATGGCCTCCTCCATCGTGAGAATCGCCGGTAGGTCTTCGTATTCCACCTTGACAGCCCTCGCCGCGTCCCGCGCGCGGTTAGCGGTCGTAGCCAAGATCAAGGCTATGGGCTGTCCGGTAGTATTGACCACACCGTCGGCAAAGAAAACCTCGTCAAAGTTGGGTGGCCCGAATTTATTGGCCTCCTTGGAAGGCATGTCATCTTTGTCGACGTAATCAACAACACCGGGCATGTCCAGAGCATCCGTGTAGTCGATTGACAGAATCTTGGCGTGCGGTCTCGAGGACAAGACGTAACAGGCGTGAAGTTCGTTCTTCAGAGCCGGGATATCGTCCGTGTATTGCGCTTCGCCGGTGGTCTGTTTCAACGCCGCGAGGTGAGTTTTCGATTGTCCAGTAACTTCCAGTTTATATGCGTTTGCGGCCGTTGAGTCGACCTGGCCGGATGAGATCTCTCTCTCCACTTCCTTGATGGCTTGTCCGTCAAAATGGTCGCTCTGACCGGCAATGCTCTCGAGGACGTCATGGTAAAATCTGTAAAAGAACCCAAACGCCAACGCCTTTCGGTACGATGCCATGCCTCCAGGTACACTGAAAGTCAGGTCAAAGTCATGTTCCAGCGCGTTCATTGTCCCCTCGAGAGTTTCCAACTCGGAAAATCGCTTGCCGACAATATACTCCATTGCCTTTTTGGCGGCCACGGTCGTCGCGGCCATTCCGCCGTAGATAAAGTTACTAGCAAGAACGATACCCTCATCGTTCAACTTCACCTGCAAGGCACCGGTCACAATAGCGATGTCATCGTCCTTCCGCTTTGACTGCTTGTATGCCCGAATATACTCGCCCTTTTCAGCCGTGATTGGAATTCTTATGGAGGCGATGATTGAGTCTTGCGGCAGTGCCGTCTTCCGGTATCCAGTGAAAAACCGCGACATGGGTATCTCGGTCTCCTGGGTTGCTGACTTGGCAATGATGATACTGTTGGCGGCCCAGAGCACAGGGTTAAGATCAGAGATGGGCGAAGCGGTGTTGAGGTTTCCCGCGGGCGAGCCAACGTTCCGAATCTGGCGGCCAGCGAAAAGTTTCAGCTGCTTCAGCATTGCTTTGAAGACCTGTGAGCGCTGTGGTCCGTATTTTTCAATGGCCATCTCGCAAATCCGTTCTAGATCGGTCAACACCACATTCCCGCCTATCTCGAGACAGTTTTGGTTGAAAGAGTACTGCCGTAGCTCGGCAATGTCGCCCACATATACCGACACTGGGTAAGAGATGGCCTTGAATCTTGTCTCGATGTGAGTTTCAGTACTTCCGCCGATAATCTTGGCTTGCGGGTAGACCTTCTTAATCAGAAGCAGCTGATCCAGAGTCACCGGCCGATACCAAGTCTTCCTTTTATTACCGAAAGCCAGGGGTCGCATCTGATGCTTCTTCAAAGCAGGCGGGAATATCAATTCTGTTTCGGGATTGTATTCGATAAATCCAGGAGGGGTGAATCGTTTGACAGGCTGGTCACCACCAGAACCGTTAGAGCCATTTACTTTGCAGCAATCGGCACCCTTTCCACAGACTCGGTCGACGCTAAACGTTCGCGTAGTCTCTCCAATGGAAAAGTACCCAGTGCAGCGGCATAGGTTGCCGTCGAAAGCCTCTTCAATGTCCTCGTCTGTAGGTGCTTCATTATTCCTCAGCAGGGCGTAGGCACTGGCGATGAATCCAGGAGTGCAGAATCCGCACTGCGAACAGTCGCCCTTTGCAAACCGTTCCTGTATGGCATGGGGGCGTTTGCTGCTCCCGATGCCTTCGACAGTGATGACATGCTTCCCGTCGAGACTGACCAAAGGCGCCAGACAAGCGTTGATGCTTGCGTGGTAGATCTTTTTTGTTGTAGGATTATACTGGCTGACGACAATGGTACAGGCACCACAACCTCCTTCACCGCATCCCCTATCCCGTCATGTTAGTAGGTCTTCACGATCAAGGAGTCCGAAACGTACAGTTTAGTGCCCGTGAGGCCGATCCCTCGAAGCCATTCTAGGACGGTGATTTCCGGGTCAATATCATCTAGAGTGACACGCGTGCCGTTGAGGAAGAAGCGTAGACAGTCGTCGTACTTGGCGGTCAGAGACGCCAGAAGCTCAGGGTGCGGACTCTCCTCGTCCGCGTTCGCACTCGGTGCCATCCTTGCGCGGGCTGTCTTTAACTGTTCTCGTGTCGTTCAACGTCAAAATTCCTTCCAATTTCCCAGTTAATTCAGATAGGTGCTACCTCTTAGCAGGTAGTTAACGGTGGGAGTCGGTGAGTGCAGGTGAGACAATCAGAGATAGTCGCACACAATACACAAAAATCAAGTTTGTCTTCTATCGCTCCTTCCGTCTCGGCAATCCCTTCGAAACGATATCTAGAATGTAGGAAAGTGCAGAGCTGGGGATGACAAAGCTATCATTTTATCATGTGGCGAGTGTCATCGAGGTGAGGCAAGGCCTTTGTCAAATCAGGTCTCAGGAGGGTGCCAATCCACCGCTCCAGCTCGAGTTCTGGGGTTCGTTCTAGCCTGCTGCAGCCACGGCGGAGGTGTCAATCAAAGGGCAGAGGCAAGATTGGCACCGTGTCAGAACCCCCTCCAATCTGTTCACACTCGCCCGTCCACATGACGGAAGATGGCCACCTATGTACAACGTCCAACTGCCTTCCTAATCGCTTCCCCGCGAATCTCCACGCCAATGAGCATCATTCATCTCGATCTAGCGCCTCCCCACATAAGCCAGATAACAGCAACAGGCATCATCATTTAGACAGCGGCCTATTGGCTGCGTTGCTCGCGTCGGCCGGCTCCGTCATCGACTCCACTCCATCGGCATCCTCCACCTCAAAGCGATGATAGCTGTGACTTGGTCCTGTAGGTACATAGCAGCGCTTATCTATGTACAATCTCACCGGGAATCGCCAAATAAATCGGGCAGGTGGTTCAGAGATACGATCAACATGGGTCTGATTGGAAGCCAGAGTCAGGGCCCGACGATGGACTGTGATCCATTCAAGCAACAAATCTCAAATCAGAAGTATCATTGTTTGACTGTTAAATATTTGTCACAAGAAAAGCTAAATAAGAAAGGCAAATAATAAGTTTCCACCTCGTGTAATTGGCCATCTCCTCAAACAAGGAGGCTCAGTCGGTGTGGCAGTCGCCGAGCCCAGCAAATAGAACCTCATGGTTGTCATGACTTGCTGACGAGTAAGAGTGACCTCTACTTTGAAATACTTTATTTTTAGATGCGCGACTTCGGTTGGGACGTCGACTGTATTGATCAAAGCGATTGCGTTGGGGTGTCCTCTGAAGATATTAGCAGCCATGTCGGGTGAAATCCAGCCTACTATACTCACCCCGATCTCTTAATATCAAGGGGTGATAGTACTCACCTAGAGACTCAAATACCTTCACGGGACAAATCAGAATACGCATGCAAGTTCTCAATTGAATTTCACTCCCTGAAGCCTAGCTACTCACGGTAGGAGTACACCAAGATCTGCCATTCTTGAGTAAAGCAGAGCAGAATCATGTCCAATAAACCAGCAAGACTACTCATCTCATTAGCATGCTTTCTCAGAGCTATTACAGCATCTATCACTCCGCATATTATGCAAGCCATATCAAAAAAGGTCCGAGATCAGGCATCGCGGCCGACGCCGCTTGCCGGCGCTAGCTCCGCTTCAACAGTTGAGGCAGGTATTAAAGATTCTCCAGAGTGGGCCGCGATGAGTTTTAAACTAGATACTCATTCTAGAGCATATACTTGATGCTCATTTTGCTTTCACACAATACGATAGTGTCACTGGCATGTATTGTCTATAGCTAGTTGTCTATCCATCACTGACTTTTCTTACTCCTGAATGTATTTCTTCAGCCCCCGCAGGCGGTTCTTCGCCTCCTCCAAGACGCTATCCTCCTTGCAAACAGCAAAACGGATATAATTCTCAGCGAGGTGTGCATTCTCGGCCGTGTAGAACTCAGTCGGGGGGATGGCGGCCACGCCAACCTCTTGGATCAGGAACCACGCGAGCTTGAAGTCCCGCGGGCGGTTAATGACGTGCGGCGGGAAAGGATAGTCCTCGGGCAGCTTGACCTTGGCCATGTTTACGAGCACAAAGTACCCGCCCTCTGGCTCTGAGTAGGGCATGCCCAGCTCATCCCAGACAGCATTGAGCCTATCCAGTTTGCCCTTCATCTCCTTGATCGTCTCGTCCCAGAAGCCCGCCGCCTCGGCCTTCTCGAAGCCGACAGCGCAGGCCTCTTGCAGAGGGGAAGGAGTGACGAAGCAGATACGGGTGTGAGCAGCTGACACGTACTTGATGAGGTGCTCAGGCCCAATCAACCAACCTATGATGCGAGTTAGAACTGACCATGATGTCTTACACTTTTCCTCGACTTACCCACTCGCCAGCCGGTGGCGTAGAAGTTCTTGCCGGCAGATCCCACGGTGAGGGTCAGGTTGGCAATCTCAGGGGACAGTGATCCAATTCGCGTAAACGGAACATAGAAGAGACGGTCGTAGACCTCATCAGACAGAATAATGATCTCGTGCTTGACGCACAAGTCTCCAATCTTCTGCAACTCTTCCCGAGAATAGACCTTTCCAACGGGGTTGTCTGCCTACTCGTTAACCTGGAATCTTTTTAAATGCTCGCAAGGAGTAGACTCACGTGGGGTGTTCAAAACAATCATCTTAGTCTTGGGTGTGATGGCCCTCTCCAGCTCATCAAAGTCGATAGTCCAGTCGGCAGCAGATGAGGTCTTGGTAGCGCCAGTTGCAGGGGGATGCATGGGCACATACACCACCTTGCCACCAGGCATCTCAATGTTGGAGATGTACTGGTCGAAGAAGGGCTCAAAGACAATGACCTCGTCCCCATCCTCGATAAAGGCCATGAAGGCACTCAGCATACCTAGAATATTTGAACCACGTACATTAACAAGGCGTTCAGACTACAAGGCACACCGAATAAATGCACGTTAGAAATGGCAACCTGTATCTCACCTTCATTGGCACCCGTTGTGACAGTCACCTCAGTCTCGGGGTTGATCTCGCGGCCCCAGAATGGAGAGTAGGCATCGGCAATGGCCTTCTTGAGCCGAGGACGTCCCTTGGTGTGACAGTACTGGTTGCAGTCAACACGATCCAGTGCTTCCTTGGCCGCGTCAAGAAGGAAAGAGGGCGGGTTGTAGCCGAAGAAGCCCTGTCCCATATTCACAATGGGCTGCTTGGGCGAGGCTGCCGCAGCTTCGTTAATGATAGACCTTGCATGCGCACCAGTCAGAACCCCGCGAACCGTCTCATCAAGTTATAATAAAGTCTCACCAGACATCTTGCCGTTGGCCAGACACCCTGGCTGCAGGCTTCAACTTTTGACTCAGGCCCATGCTGATTGTAGAATGGCGAAAACCCCTTGTCAACGATGGCACTATGGCTTTGGTTGGAGTTGCAGTGGTGAGAAGTCGAGAGCGCACAAGAAGAAAAGACGACATGGAGGCTACTAGTAATCACTCACTTGCCGATTGCTTTGCTGTGAAGTGACCCCGGCTCTCCTAAGCAGCTGAGCGAGTGGAGGGGTGAGGGGCACACGGAATGGGTAGAAAACGTGCGGGCTAAGTTGCTTCCTTTTTTTTCTTTCCCTTGCTATACTACGTACACAGCAGACTCACGCTCGGCAATGGGCAGCGAAATCATGCGCCTAGCGAAGGCTTCTGGCGGATATCCAGCGAAAAAGGGCAACAAGGGAAATAGTCCGTCGCTGCTGCCCGAATTGCGACATCACTAGCGACGCACAGCCAATAGACGTGCGGAGTGACTAAGCATTTGCGTGGGGCCTTTCGATGGCGTCAGCGGAGGAGCTCCGTTTTGCTCCAGCCAGCCCCGAGATCGGACTGCACGCTGAAACACAGCCGACAGTATCACAACGGCGGAATGGACATGGCAAGGCAAAGAGCTGGTGTGCATTCAAGAGGTGAATTCATACCCATAAGTTCCATTCGGTCAGCCTCTGGCTGGCTACAAACTCCAAGCGCCTACCGTTTCCGTCAAAAGAAGTTCTTCATCGTACAATGTGAATGCAATTCCACAACTCCCCATTGACCGTCTCAAAGATCAAAACACCCATTATGCATGCCTTCCTCCGTAGAGCCCACATGCTGCATGTCATCCGTCCAAACGCCATTAGCCCTCGTCAAGGCCAGTAATAATATTAATAAGCAATTCCAATCCCCTCCCATTCGGGGAACAGGCGACAATGCGGATAAGTATTCTCCAGGCCGAAAAGTAAAGAACTTATAATATAGGGGCGGGATGCCCTGACTTGTGATGATCAATCACATCATTAGTTGGCACCAGGCTTTTCAACCACACGGCGAAGGTTCGCCATCATTCTCTCCATAAACTCCATGGATTCTCGTCCAGGGACATCGGGAAAGTCCTGAACTTCGCCGCTAGAGTCGTGTTCGATTTCGTCGATGCTGCCCTTGGTTGGAGTCAACGTCGCCTGTTGCGGTATCTGCGTATCGTCGCTCATGGCGACAGGCGTTGCTGCAGTAAAAGGGCCGGGCTGGACCTGGATTGACAGTTCCGACTCCTTGACTCCAACTTGCGTTGGCGGGTGGGCTTTTGCTGCAGCTTGATGAGGCGTCATCCCTGAAAATTTAGGTATAGGCACAGGTGTGACAGTCCTGTGCGGCGTGATCCCCGCCACTGTTATCGATCGTTCTCCTTTATCAGCCGTAGGAGTCGAAGAGGCTGACACCTCAGAGCCCGGGGAGCTTGTCCCTTTCGACGTCATGGCGGCCAAAAAATTTGGCGGCAAAGGAACGGGTGACTCCTTTGCGGGAATCTATGTGCGCCATGTCAGCATGTATGATCTTCAACTTATCTCGGCGCACCTTACCTTGTACACTTTCGGGGCTGGAGGTTGCTTAGACTTCCTAGCCGGCGGAGTTGTCGTTGATTGTGGACTTTGGCCCTGTTGCTGTGTTGTGGGTATGATCTGCTGCCCGGCACTCGATGGCATCTGATGACCCGTGGCAACAGTTATTGACTCGGGTGGCCCAGCTTGATAAGCCTTTTGTGCGATGGGTACTTGAGCACCTTGCGCTACTGGCATATAGGAAGCCGGCTGCATATATCTCAAGAGGTCGGCTTTTGTGGTCGCGGATGGCATCCTATGCAACGAAGAAGTCGAGGTCAAGCTGGCCCTCTTCAAAAGTTCATTTTGATTTTGCTTGAGATAGGCACGCAAATCGCCCTCGTACCCATTCGTGAACCCACCCCATGGAGAGTAGGGGGTCCGATACTTTGATGAGTCCCTAGACTTAGGTCAGAACATAGAGTTTGCAAAAGGATCACCGTTGCAACAGACGTACCTATTATGATGCACTTGGAAGAATGGGTATTTCTGGTACACTGACGAGTGTACCTGCCAGCTAGGTTTCGAAGGATGACGTGGATGCCCCGGCCGGTTGGAGGCGTCTTGGCCGTTCGCATTTACAGTCTGCTTCGCGATAGCAGAAGGGCCAGCATACTGAACCGGACCATGATTCACAGGGGCCTGCTGTGGGTGCTGTGGGTGCTGCGGGTGCTGCGGGTGCTGCGGGTGCTGCGGGTGCTGCGGGTGCTGTGGTTGCTGTGGTTGCTGTGGGGTGGAAGGGACCGATGGCCTAGGCGCAAACAGCTGCTTTGAATACATCCAATTGGAGCTGCCCGGTCCTGTCTGTGAAGCTTGTTGGGGCTGCACATATGGAACAAACATGGTTGCTGCCACTCGCTCCTTTGGCAATGCGGCTGCAGTAGTTGGGGGCACATAGCTGCCAGAGGTATGAAAGGTAGGATTGACTGGAATCCTCGGTTTGTAGATGTATGGCTTGACGACCATACTGTTCGCGTGCATCTGGTTCGCCAGGTGCATCCCTCCTTGTTGACTGTATGGGGAGACATATGGCTGGTAATTTTGACGCCTCACAGAATTTGTAGATGGTGGCTTCGCAGGCTTAGGGATCGTATCAAGGTAGTTGCCCTTGGGGTTATGCCGAGGGTTGGCTGGATCTTCCGTATACTGAGCCTTTGCGTCAGTCGAAGACCGGGCGAGATAGTACCAAATCTGGTCTGGCTTCGCCAGATCAACCTTGACCTGTGCCGGATTCTTTCCAACTTCGTGGAGGTTGAATTCCGCCCAAACACAGCCATCGACGAAAGTGTCGTCTTTCCTCGGCTTTTCATCGCCTCCGCGTTTAGCGTTCAGCTTTGCCTTGGCCTTGTGTGAAGCCGGCATTGGGATAGCTTTTGCAGATGCCTTTGGTAGGTGGTAGTCAGAGGAATCTGGAAGGAGAAGCCATTTCCACTCGACTTCAATTTGGTCACTGCACACGCGTTAGTAGATTCCACCAATAATACGCCATAAAACATACCCATGTGGAAGAATATCGATCAGTAGCGTCTGGTCAATGGCGCGGTTCTCGACCACGATACCGGCAAAAATATCTCCCTTATGATACTGGAACTGGCAGACAGCACCCTTCTCCAAAGACTGAGCAGCATTTCTAATCCGAGAATCCTCCTCGAGGATGGAGCCATCCAACTTCCTGTCTCGCTTTGAACGGTGGAACCGACAGCTAAACTCAAAGGCCTGTTCCTTATACTCGACCTCATCCTCACCAAAGACTGGAACATCTCCTTCCTCCACGAATACACCGGCTGCGGCCGCACAAGTCGCATGGTAAGCTCTGGCACATTTCTTCTGTGAGCACTGGAAGCATGCGCCTCTTTTCGACCGACAGTACAGGCACTTGAGCTCGGTCCGATCCTTGTGGATACCGGAGACGTTCGATACGACTTCTTTTCCATCGACCAAATCAATATAGGTCTCGGGCAGGTACAGAGCACACACACGGTGCGCTCTGCGTCCATCATCCGTCTGTAGCAGCTCCATGGCAGAGACGTCATTTGGACAAAGGCAACAGGGTGGTTCGGCCCTGGACTTCAGGCGTAATTTGATCCTCTTCTTCAATGGGGACTTGTCCTCCTTGCCGTTCTGATCTCGTTTTCTCTTGCGTCTGACCACCTTCACGGTGTGTCCTGCTGGTGGCGTGGGCAGCCTACTATCCTCATCTTCTTCCTCATCCTCGAAGTCAGTCTCTTCGTATTCAGTCTCCTCGCCGCGGAGCTTGCGTTCAATCTCATACACGTTGATCCATACGCTATCCTGGGCTTGGGCACATTCGCACCGCTTTGCCACCTTTCCCATTTCAAGCCAAGGTTCAAGGGCAAAGTTGACGGCTTCGGCGCAGTTGTACCCTAAATTGTACCCTGAATGATAACCGTAGGGGTAGGTGACCACAAACTCGCCAGGGTACGAGACCACCTTGTTGACTTTGATACCGTAGTGTGAGAGCAGGTGCTGGGGAGAAATGAGAAATCCTTTGTGACGGAGAAACTGACTGCAAGACTTTGCATCCGCGGGCCAGATGTTTTTCATCGCAGCCTCAAAGCGCCGAGCATCCGCTTGTGATATGCTGTACCACTGCTTCGGGGCACCAAAGTGCACATAGTTGATGCTGTACAAATCGACGTCCTCAAGATGCCATGCAAAGGTTGCTTTCCACATTCCAAAGTATAGATACGCAGTGTTGACGCCGGGAATTTTGGTGCCGAGGACATCAAGCAAATTTGGCAGTTTGTTGAGGTTCCAGATCTCTGTGCGGTCATCGAAGAGGGATCCCATCATGTCGGCGCCGTACAAGGGAGAAGCATACGTCAACGTCTTCCAGTATACTCGCTCCAACTCTTCGCAGCGCTCCGGCGTGTACTCTGAGATGTCCATTTGATAATCAAAGTCCTTGAACGCAGCCTCGTCAATCGCTGCGGAGCCCTCCCGCTTGCTGAATTTCCGTCGAGCAGAAACGGATTGGGTTTTGGTCTTGGGCTGCCTAGAAGCCCCCTTCTGCGGCTCACAGGGTTCGTCGGTTTCGGCATTGGTCGTGAGCGCTTCCTCGATGGAGGCGACAATCCCTTCCGTAGGTTCATCAGGCTCAGGGTTGGGAGAGACAGGAGTCATTGGCCGCTCCTCATCATCCTTCTCGCTCGGACCTCCCTTGGCTCTCCCAGCCCTCCTGCCACGCTTCTTGGGTGCCGATGACACCTGCGTTTTCGGTGCAGCCGCTCGTCGTGGAGGTCTTGGCTTATCGGCATTGGCCCGTCGTTCGCCGCGTCTGGCAGGTGGTTGGTGCTCGCTCTGGTCGCAAAGCTGGCGCCATTGGGGCACATTGTATGATCGGCCGTGGAGAATGTTCACTTGTCGATAGGTACCATTCGATCCCATAATATCTTGTTTGATAGGCTCTCGAACTCTGACAGTCTTGACCAGCTCGTCCAGAGGAGGCTGCTTGTCCTTCCACTCCTTTGGAGGAATGATCTTGATTACGCCCGACTTCATTCCATAGCTATTCACCTCGGTCATCTATAAATGAATTGGTTAGTCAGGTGATCTAGGCCATGCACTACGTAATGGCCAACCCACAAAACGCTTGAAGTCTTGGAACTGGTGCATGGTGGGCTTGAAGACCGGAACGGCCCCAGACCAATGGTCGGGCAGAACCTCTCCAATGTCTTCTTCCACGGCGTCGCCTTGTCCAGGAGAATTATCAGCATCGGGAGGGATTGAGGGCGGAGGCTCCTGGGCCGACAAGAGGGGCTTGTATGCGTCGAGGGATGCCAATTCGTCGTCGAGCTCGCTGAGTTCGGAGTCGCTGACATCTGATTTGGACGTGTTGTTACTATCTGGCGGCGAATGCAGGAACGTCTGCGAGGAATCCTTGGTGTTGTTGAGCTTTTCATCGGGCTGCGCATTGAGCGCACCGCCAGACACTGTTGGCGGTGCGGCTTGCGCCGATTCGATGCTGGGGGCTGCATTCGACATGGCCGGCGATGAGCGTCGCAGCATGCGACCAGCCCATGAAGAAGGCGCTTTTCAAAATCGTATTCGTGTGGGTTTTTGGCAGGATGTGCGCAAATCTTTTCTTCGCAGGCTCTTCGGGGAACACAAACCGCTGTGACCGGCTGTGAAGAGAGATGCATACAGATCGTCGGGCCTGTTGGAGGGAGGGAAAGCCTCCAAGGCAGGGGGGCTCTACCTCCAGCCTGAGTTCACTGGGCAGGTACGGGCAAAACCGTAGAGATGTTACTTGACCAGGTATCTCGGAACTGGCAGGTACCTCTACCTCGTTCGAGGCAAGCCTGGCGAGGAAGGTTTCGACATTTAGTGCTGAATGAGGGTTAAAGTGGAGCTGGCCCACTCGACTAAGAGTATCTGAACCTCTGGGTACCTGGCTCGGTGTCCCCTGTGTCGCACAAACACTTGTTGGCCTAGCATGACAGGTTTAGACGATTTGGTGTGTGCATGATGTCCGCGTGCTTTCATCTGCTGTCGCCCCTTGAGCTCGGGTCACGTTTTAAAAGCCTGGCCTGAGAGCGTTGACTTTCCAGGATCGGCCCATTTGCAGCTTGCAAATTCCGAGCGCTGGCATACTAATTGGCAAGTCGCTCTCGCTAGCACCGCGATACAGAGTCTAATTCCAGGGTACTTGGCTGGGAAGTACCTCAACTCCTGTGCATGCCTGAGGCCAACGCCTACTACCCTTCCTTTCCCTTTTGGTCGATGGCCTCGATCAGTGGTAGATTGATAAGATTTGATTTCGGTGGGAAAGAGGTTCGGTCTGGCTTTTCCCCCGACTTAGTAATATCGAGAGACACCTCTCAGGTTAGTTTGTTATCAGGATGAATCAGAGTGTTCATTTTCACATGCAGTGTCGAAGCAGACCTCCTCCATTCATAAACCTAGGTGCCCCAGCGCCCAGGTCCCATCAACTCTTTCCGAAAGAGAAAAAGGCTGACTGGCTTGGATGAAGCATTTCCAGTCATAGGCTGGCAGTTTGAGCGAAGAATTGTTGAAGGCATTGAAGATGAGGCTCCACTGGATAAGCCAGTCATGATCCAACCCAAAATCCACTGCCATCAACGTGCCTAGGTAGCTAACGTAGGCAGCACCAAGAGCCACATGGATCCTTCAATTCCGCCCTGCTGATGATCGGAACCCAGATGGCGAACATCGATGAGTGCGATGAAGTGGAAGCTACTCAATCGAAAACGCCTATTACATGGGCTGTGGCAAGGACCACACGGAGACTCACAACCCTGACCGATCTTCAGAGCTGCCCCTTTGCAAGTGTCGACCACGTCAAACTGTCCGAAGACTAAATAAGATGTTTTCTCATTAGGTATGCGCAGCAAAGAAGATACATGGCCAAAACCGTCGACTCGATAGACACAATGTGAATTGGGGAGGTACCATGCGGCAAGAGGGGGAACAACCCACGCGCACACATGATCCGCAGCCCCTCATCTCTCGATGCTGCTGGAACCCCTCCCTGTCTCGAGCATGAGGCGGCAACTTCACCTCATCGCGATGCTTGATTGGTCTTGCCAAGACAGATACGAGCTGCATGCTACATTACCAGCATCGTCCACGCTACTGCCCACCAGGACCCGCACACCGTAGCAAAGTGGTGTGCCCCTCTGTGCTTACAATGACCACATAGGCTCTCGCTGCTGCATATCAGCGGGAGCTATCCCGGGCTTTAGGTGGTAAACAATATGCAAAGGCAATGAGTGCCCTGATTTGATAAGCTTGCAGCACGCCAGAGCTGAATATGCAGCCTCTGCAGCTTCGCTCTCCGCTGCTGGCCCCTCTTCTCCCAGCCTTGTGAAATTGAACATGAGGACATTATAAGGTCACAGAGCCCGCTCATCTGCTAGCTATTGGATTTCGAATTACCAGCGGTTTCCCCCAGTGGTTCAACGCATTCGATATTCTCCTCCACTATGCTCACATCTGGATTAACCGGAGCCCTTTGGGCAATGGCCATTACCCCGCTGGTCTTCGCTCAGACCCAGAAGGACAACACTAGGGTATGGGCTGTGATCGCTTATGTTCATCATGGCGAAAGCGTCCCCGAACTCAGCACCCGCCCCGCCGTGCTCACTCCGGAGGGTGCTCAGCAAATGGCGAGGCAAGGTGCAGCTTTCCGATCGCGATACCTGAATGAGACGTCGTCCAGTGAGAGCAATTCAACCACTAACTCGACCGGGCTAACACCTATCTACGACATGCAGCTAGCTGCTCTGGATAACTCTAAGCTCACAGTGATGGCTGCTGAAGAGGAAGCTTCAGTTGGGAGTGCTCTGGCGTTTCTTCAGGGACTGTACCCACCGATCACACAAGAGTACAGTATACTCGCTGGTGGAGATGAGATAGCTCACAATTTTGCATCAAACAGTTCTGCATTAGTTGACTATCCCTTGGGTGGGTACCAATATCCTAAGCTGCAGGTACCAGCTACGTCCGATCGGAATTCTCCAAGGTGAGAATGGTTGATAAGTCTCTCCTGAAGTGGCATCCGTAATTTTAACCGATTCAACAGTATTCAAGGAAATGTTGGGTGCACCAAATGGACAGCAGCAATAAATTCTACTCTACGAGGGCGGCAAGACATGAAAGACCTATACGATGAGAGTGCCTCTTTATATAGGGATCTTTTCGCATCCGGACCATTAAAGGGTGCCATCACCAATGAAACCGCCAATTTCTGGAATGCTTATGAGATTTACGACTACGTCAACTACTTATATCTTCACAACGAAACTACTCATGAGGGGCTTGATAATGCGAATGAAACATTAATGAACCTCAAATCATACGCGTATGCGATCCAACGTGGAAAATATACCGAGTCGGTAGATGAGACGGATGATGCAAAGAACCAGCTCTACAGCGTTGCCGGACGAACCCTAGCATCGAAAATTGTCAGCCAATTTGAAAATGTGATTGCCAACAGCGCAAAGCAGAACAAGCTAACCTTGATGTTTGGCTCCCTCGGACCCATGCTATCCTTCTTCTCCATAAGCGGGTTGATCAACCGAGAAAACGTCAGATCCGGCGCCTTCTCCAGTCTTCCGGAACCTGGCTCGGCCATGATCTTTGAGCTCGTTGGAGACGTGCCCAGGAAGTACGAGACGAATCTCGACCCCGAAAAGCTGCAGATTCGATTCCGATATCGCGCGAGTGCTGATGAGGGCGAGAAATTTGCAGATTATGCTCTATTCAATTCCGGATACGGGGCATCCACAGTCTCTTACACCACCTTTTCTCGACAGCTGTCAAGCAAGAGTGTCAATTCTACTGAGTGGTGTGACGTGTGCGGCTCTACCACATCCTCATGGTGCGGACTGTCCTCGGCCTCGGATGAAACCGACAGCAGCGGCATGTTCACCAGGAAACAAAGCATACATCCGGCCATTGCTGGCGTAATTGGGGCTCTGGTCATGGCTGCGGTGATGGGACTCGTCGTGTTGGCTCTGTACATGGTAGCCGGTTTCCGGTTGCGCCGCGTGGGAGCAGATGAACGCAAAAGGACATTCGGCGGATTCAAGCGTGAAGAGAAGAAACCTAGCGACACCGACGTTAATGTAACACAAGAGGGTACGCACCATGAGCGCGTAGGTAGCTGGGAGCTTCGCGGCCACGAATCGCCCATTCCGGGTTTGGGAGGAGTTATCACTGAGAACTTCTCAAGGTCGGTCACAAGGAGGATTGATGATGATGATGACCAGATTAGTATACTGGGTGCTAAGCCTGCTGCCGTGCGAGAAGCACTGTAGAATATGGGAATGGTTCAAAGAGCCTGGAAGAAGGGTGTTCAAATTCTCTCCAATTTTTATCTTCATTTGGTCGTTCTGATGGCAAGATTTGGAATAATGAATATAATGATGATGATGATGATGAGATTTGACTTGAATGTCGACGTGAGACACGCAAACTAGCTGAAGCCATACCACGACATGTTAAAGAACTTATGGGAGCTTAGTTTGGTTTTGGTCGGATTGATTACTCCTGATCGAGTCCCGGTAAGAATAAAGTGGCCCTTGTCGGGTAAAAAAACGTCTGCCCTTTCATTAAACACCAACAGAGCGAACGCGAGGTGTCAGAACGACGGACCATCATAATAACGACCTTTCCTGTAAGCATCCCTCCCCACGGTTTCGGCACAGTTGGGTGATGGACCAGGCAGACCCTTGCAAAGTGGGTGTTGGTTGATGAAGGAAGCGCCAGCCTAGAACGCCGCTTGGCCTGCAGGTCATATGGCCGCATGTCGCGCGATGCGTTCAATTTTAGATCTTCCCGCTCAAGCAATGTTAGATTAGATCATGGCAATTTCGCACTTGAGAAGAGCGTGCTTCTCCCGTTCATGGCTGGCACCGTTCGGCGGTTCTGCTTGTCGAGCTTCATCGCAGCTAACCTCAGCCGTACTAGGGAGACGACGCTCCATGGCTCATAGCCAGATCTCGACTCCGGAGATACAGGGCCGGCACACATTCAAGTACACCCGTTTCACGGACTCAACCTCAATCCGCATCCTGACTCTGTCCCCGGGCCGGCCTGGTGACCCGCTTCGTGGTGAGCTGTCCGTCGAGGACCTGGCCTCTGCCCAGCCGTATGAGACTGTGTCCTATGTCTGGGGTCTAGGGGGTCGCTGCGCAGAGCTCATATGTAACTCGGAATATCTTTCAGTCACTCAGAGTGCACACGATGCCCTCGCTCGCATTCGGTCCCCGGACACCCCGAGAAGGGTGTGGGCGGACCAGATCTGTATCAACCAGGACGATGTGGCGGAGCGGAGCCAGCAAGTCCCCCTGATGAATTCAATATATCACGGCTCCGACCGTGTGCTGGTGTGGCTGGGTAAAGATCCAAACGGTATTGCTCCAGAGGCAATGAAGATGGTGAGGTATTTAAATACCGTTTTTGGGGATGAAACAGCACATCAAACCTTCCGACAACAGTACTCGGAAGAGCTCTTGGCTCAAAACAGAGAGCCTTGGATTCCGCTATCCAGACTTACAAAGTTGCCATGGGTAAGCGACACTCTTACCGAAGTCATTACTCCAACCCTATTTTGTATCGAATTGCTAATACACTGGGGAAAGTTCTCTAGGATATGGATCGTACAGGAAATTGGCACAGCTTCATCAGCAACCCTTTTCTGGGGTGATTCTCAAATCGAATGGGATGAACTCTCATCCGCGGCCGCTGTACTGAACGTTGATTACCACTCGCTCAGAACTCACTTCCAAATCTACACGCCGTCGATCCGCTACCTGCATAAGCGGTTCGTCGTCCCAGAAGCAGCCCATGATGATTCCCACAACCGCGGGAACTTCATATACGAGCTTCATCGCGCAAGGCATATGGAGGCCAAGGATCCCAGAGACCGCGTTTACGCATTTCTGGGCCACTACACTATGCAAACAAACGGCAGTGCCCTGGCGTCCTTGAAGCCCGACTACAGTCGGCTAGTCGAAGAGGTGTACATCGACGTTGCGATTCGCAGCCTCAAAGACTCCTCCTCCCTCATCCTACTCGCGGCTTGCCAGCCCTGCGGCTCGCCGAAAAGAATCGCCCGCATATACCGGAGGCGGGTGTACGTGCCGACCTGGGTCCCGGATTGGAGGATTCTGCCGTTGCACATGTTCGCGAGCCCTACCACCCCCCACAAGGCATGCGGTGATACCTCCCCGAGGCTCGACATTGACGAGAACAAACGGCTACTCCATATAGTCGGTGTGCGCGTAGATACCATCTCACGCTGTTTCCGAACTTTCCAGAATGGCGATTTCCAGATGCAGAAGACAAAACGAAAATACGACTCGCATTATCCAACATCTTTCGAGGAGATGTGGACAAAGGTGACCGGGCAAAAGGAGATCTCCCTGAACGCCAGATATAAGCGCACCAAGGAGCCGGCATTCGTCGCCATGACGCAGACCCTGACCAACGGCTGCATCGGCGTTGATCGCTCACAGCCCTATGAGGAGATCCCGACGTCCAGGTGGACGGCTGCGGCCGCCTCCTATCTTCTGCACATCCGGGACGGAAACTACGCCGGTATAACTGAAGAGGTACAGGCGCTTGCTGCCGAGGGAGAGCCGTTCAAGTGGAGCCATGAAGCTACGCTCGTCACGCGGTACCGCCGGTTCGCCATCTCATCAGAAGGGTACCATGTCCTCGGGTCGGACATGATGGAGAAGGGAGACGTGATTGTCGTTTTGTATGGCGGGCGGACCCCGTTCGTGCTCAGACCCCAAGGCGACACTTGGGCGCTGCTGGGTGAATGCTATGCCCATGGACTTATGGATGGGGAGGCGTTTAAACTAGGGGAAAAGGAGGAGGTTTTTACGATTGTATGAATAATGATCATCTTAACTCACAGGCTCATGGTTTTCAGGTTTACAACGGTGGACAACATGTCATTTAGTAATATATACCTTATGTTGAAGAAAGGAAAACAGGTTGAGAGGCATGGATGCCCAGCGGAATGACTGTAAGATGTACCGAAACCCCTCTCACTGTTCCAGATAGTAATAACACTGATTGGAATTATTTGGTCCATCTCTTGTCAGAGTGGTTTCGTTGCAAAGGTTCTTGCGATCAATGATTGGTATCGCATTTGAAGAACAAACTCATAGGAAATGACGATCTTTCCATTGGCTTATAGCACTACTCAATCAAACTAGACCTGTTACTAATTGATCTTTTTTCAATTCACTCCTAACAGAGAATATTTGATTCATGGCTTAGAGCTTCCAGAGTGTGGGCCAGTGGCACTGTTCGGGCTTTTTACCAGCTTTTTTAGCGTCGCTTATCGAAACCCCACCAAATGGCGATAAGGATTTTTCTCAAGATTTTTTGGTGCCGCTACCATGTACATCATTTCACCGACCATCTTCTCTATACTTGGTCTATCGACACAGCAAACCATTCAAAATGGCGACGCCGTCGTTAGCTGAGAAGTTGGACAAGATCAAGTCCCCTGGCCTCCAGAGCCAGCAGCGGGTAGGTTTCTCCCAGCCAAAATGAACGATCCATGCATGTACTAACACTCCCGGCGCCAGACCGTCGTTGTGCTCCAATCCATCGAGTCGACACTCAAGGACCAGAACAGTGCGCCAACTCCCACGGGCTACTTTGCTGCTCTCCTCGCTCTTCTCCAGCAGGCAAACGCGAGCGGAAACGTCAATGTCGAACTCGCCACGCCCGTTGTCTACCTCCTCGATGTCGTAACACCGTTTGCCCCGCAACCGCTCTTGCGATCCAAATTCACCCAAATCCTCACACTCATTGCGCCCGTCCTCTTGATGCAAGAGGCAGAGCCAATTCTCCTCAGAACATCCATCGGCTGCTTGGAATCGCTGCTGCTTGCGCAAGATGCAGCCTCGTGGGAACTCGGCGTCACACAGATTGGCCCGAGGCGGGCTGTCGCAGGTCTGCTCAACCTCTCCTTGGATCCTCGCCCCAAGGTGCGCAAGCGATCGCAGGATGCTCTCAAGAAAGTTCTCCAGACTCCTCCTCCCAGCCCCTCCTTGGACCATCCGGCTGCCGATATGTGTGCCCAGACTGCCATGAAGAACCTGGAAGACCTGGCTGCCAAGGTTGCTCAGGCGCGCAAGGGCAAAAAGTCATCCGATACCACCAACGAACCTGCCCTGATTCATGCGCTCCAATTGGTCAAGACAGTGGCCGCGGCCAGCGGTGGTTGGCCCAGCAAGAAGATTGAGTCCCTGTGCGAATTGCTCCTGGGCATCGCCAAGACTGGAAACGAATATATGACCATGGCTGCCTTTGATATCTTTGAACTAATCTTTGAGGGCATGAGCGATGAGATTTCGTCTACCAAGCTGCCAAGGTTGATGGAAATTATTTCGGAACTGCGCCCTTCGGCCACTGATACCCAGCTTGTACCTCCTTGGCTCGCAATTCTGTCAAGAGGCTACGATGTCTCTGCCCAAGTCGAGCCAGAGGAGACGTTCCAGAATCTCCCCAACCTCTTCACAATGATTACCCAGTTCCTGCAGTCACCTGCTGAAAACATCCGAATTTCCGCTTCGGAGTGCTTGGTTTCCTTCATGGCAAACTGTGTGCCCTCTCAGGTGATCACCGAGCCATCTGTGTACGACGAAAAGATCCTTGAGAAGATTGCCAAGACGGCCGAATCCCTGCTCACTGTTCAGTATCAGGCGGCTTGGCTTCAGACCTTCACCGTTCTTGGTGCCATGTTCGATGCTCTGCGCTGGAGAGCCCACCCCATCTTGTTGGGGGTTGCTAAGACTGTTGGTGAGATCCGCGAGAGTTCTTCTTTCCGCAACAAGAAGGAGGCAGACGAGCTCATCGGCAAGGCCATCCGTGCCATGGGACCCGAGGCTGTCTTGTCGGTATTGCCTTTGAACCTCATCAAGCCCGTCAAGGGCCAGAACGGCAGAGCTTGGATGTTCCCCATCCTCAGAGATTACACCAGCAACACCAACCTCAGCCACTTCAGGAGCGAGATGGTCCCTCTCAGTGAAGTCATGTTCCAGAAGGTTCTCGACCACGGCGAGGCGGCCAAGACCATGGAGGTAAAGATTTACGAGACAGTTGTGCAGCAGATTTGGTCCATCCTCCCCGGCTATTGCGATTTGCCTCTGGACCTGGTCCAGGCTTTCGACCAGTCTTTTGCAGAGATCCTCGCAAACCTACTCTACAAGCAGGTCGACCTGCGACTGGACATCTGCCGCGCTCTTAGAACCATTGTGGAGTCTAATCAGGCCATCGCCGACATTGACGATAAGGAAGAAGAAGACCTGCTCCTCCAAAGCAGAATCACCCGCTCCACCGCCCGAGAAAACCTCAAGCATCTGGGCGGATTCGCCGGAAACATGCTTGCTGTCCTGTTCAATGTCTACACCCAAACACTGCCACAGAGCCGAGGCCCTATCCTTCAGACCGTCAATGCATTCCTGAGCATAGCGCCCGAAGCCGAGGTCATGGAGACTTTCAACCGAGTCAGCCAGATGCTGGCCACAGAGCTTCAAAATGCCCCTCAGCAGAGCGAGAAGGACAAGTCACAGCAAAAACCCAAGGATCACATGCCTTCCACCGCACAAACCTTGATGGATCTTGTAATCACAATGTCTACCTATCTCCCCAGGGAGAGCTTCGCCTCCCTGTTTGAGATTGCCTCGGTGGTTATTTATAAGCAGGAGGAACCTCAATTGCAAAAGAAGGCATACAAGCTCATTCCTCGCTTGGCCGGCTCTGAGATTGGTCAGGCGGCACTTCGGGAAAGGGGCTTGGAGCTCCAGAACCTCTTCATCTCCAGTACTGAGAAGGTTTCCGCCCCCGCCAGGCGCGAACGTCTGGCGGCCATCATCACCCTCCTTCCATATGTCAACGACGACTCCCTGCATTTCATCCCAGCCATCCTGAGCGAGGTTGTTATCTGCTGCAAGGAGAACAATGAGAGGGCGAGAGAAACAGCTTACGAGTTACTGGTCCAGATGGGACACCGCATGATCTCCGCAAACGGTGCCCAGATCGACAACAACAAGGTCCCACACATGCCCGAGGGAGCCCCCGCAGGAACGGCGAATATCGAGGAATACTTCACCATGGTCAGCGCCGGTCTGGCAGGAAGCACCCCTCACATGATCTCTGCCTCCATCACAGCCATCAGCCGTCTCCTCTTCGAGTTCGGGTCGCAGCTCAGTGAACAGACTCTGTCCGATTTAGTCCAGACAATGGACCTCTTCCTGACGTCCAACAACCGCGAAATCGTGAAGAGCTGCCTCGGCTTCGTCAAGGTGTGCGTCATCGGTCTCCCCGTCGAGCTCATGCTGCCCCGTCTCTCCACGCTCGTCCCCAACCTGATCGTCTGGAGCCACGAGCACAAGGGACACTTCAAGGCCAAGGTCAAGCACATCCTCGAGAGGATGGTGCGCCGCTTCGGCTACGACAACATCCACAAGAACTGCCCCGAGGCGGACAAGAAGCTGATCGTCAATATCCGCAAGACCAAGGAGCGGACAAAGCGGAAGAAGGACGCCGCCAAGACCGCCAACGACGAGGACGACAGCGGCGAGGACGACGAGGACCAGCCCAAGAGGCAGTTCGAGAACGAGTTCGACCAGGCCCTGTACAGCAGCGACTCCGAAGAGGAGGACGACTCGGAAGGCGAGGCTGCGCCCGCCCGACAGCAAGCAAAGAAGAGCCAAAAGGGCGGCAAGACGTACATCCTCGAGGACGACGACGAGCCCCTCGACCTCCTCGACAAGAAGGCCCTCGCCAACATCTCCTCCACCAAGCCCGTCAGGATGCGCAAGCCCACCAAGACCAAGGCCAGGTACGACCCGGACGGCAAGCTCATCCTCGGCAAGGACAGCGACGACGAGAACGACGCCATGGAGGTCGACCAGCCGGAGAACTCGGGCGTCGGGGCCTACGTCGCCGCCCTCAAGGGCAAGGACGTCGCCAAGCGCGGCCGAGGCGGGAAGCTCAAGTTCTCCAACCGCAGGACCAAGGACGACGACGAAATGGAGGAGATGGACGACGGCGAGGCCGCCGCCATCAAGAACAAGATCAGCCCCCGCGGCAACGGCAGGTTCCGAGGGGGCAGGGGGGGAGGAGATGGTCCGCGAGGGGGACGGAGCGGCCGCGGCGGGATCGCCGCCGGGAGACGAGGTTTGGGCGTCGACAAGAGGCATGGGCCTTCTGGGGCGGGTGTCGGCAAGGGAAAGAGGGGTGGTCGGAGGTGAGGCGTTTAAAAGGATTTTTCATAGAGCTGTTTTTTTTTGCTCTTCAAGCATCTACCAATTCATAGGTAATACCCGTTCACTATATATATGATTCTATCATGACCTCTATCAGCGCGAAACGCTCAATTTATCACTGAAATCTTCATTTCGAATCTTGACCTGGAAACAAATGATTGACGGCAGTTGTGTGAAATTTAAAATACAGTGAGATCTATTCGGTGAGACTTCTCTAGATTAGAAACCCGCAAAGCAGCCCGAAACTCCAAATCTCTGAATAGCTTGAAAAAAATGACAATCCCAAGCCAGACCATTGGTAGCCAATGGCCAGCAGACAACTCAACTATGAAGCAACCCCGAAAAGCAGAACTCCCTACCGCGTACCAATCATGGTCTTCTATCAAACGCGTGTAATCAATACTTGTGCCAATGCCCGATGGCAACCGAAAAAACAAAAACAAGAGCCAAACACCTGACATGCTGGGTATCATTCATCCTCGCACCACCGTAACACATGTTAACTCTACCATAAAATCTCTCTATAAGCAATATTGAAAACATGAACATGAACATGAACATTCCCCTGAAAAATATCCGAATGTGGCTGGCTACATTCAGATGGCATTAACGAGGCAACCCAGTGTGTGCCTGTAAGGACACAGCACGATCATCTAGTCAAGAACAATAATGTCATTCTCGTGGGCTGGTAGACGAGCTTGTTGATTGAGGTGAGGGTTACGGTCTCGAGCAGGTGCCGAAGGGGGCCGGTGAAAAGGATTTGGGCGGTATCGCTGAGGATCCCTTGATTCGTCTGCAGGAATCATACCACCGTAATGTCTATATTGGATATTAAGTTAGGTAAAAGGGTGGTCATTTCCTTTAGGACTTTTGGGAGTGCCCAAGGGCCATACTGCGTGTAGTGATACGGGGGCTGGGCGATTCCCTCACCAGCCCTTTGGGCCCCGGTTTCAGGCTCCATTCTGCGCTGGTAGTTTTGCGCGGGAGATCTAGGAGCAGTGTCGTAGAGGTTCCTGTTGTGAGACCACTGCTGCTCGTTGTAGTCCACAGGCACAAGGCGTGAATAATGTTCTGGGGCAAGTGTGCGGAGCCCGGTTACAGGGATCGCTTCAGCATCTCTAATTCGGCGATTATCTCTCATCGATCTTGGATCATGTTCCTGGGGAATTATTCTGTGGGCTGAGGCTTCCCTCCCTTGGGCCTGGATAGGGTGGCTTGGCCAAATCTCGCCATTCACGGGAGCCGGACGATAAGGCTGGGGATTGAGCGGCACTCTCTCATAGAAACCACCACGGTCCTCCATAATGATAGGTTGATGATGTGAGCCGGGCTTACCAGCATCGACGAAAATTGTCCTGGTAGGAATGGCAGCCGAAGTACGAGCGCCATAAATACCAGCTTCATCGGGATACGTAGGAGGGCGTGGTCCTATTCTGACAAAGTCATTGGGTTGAGGGGAGTGAAAATCGCGAGTCGGTTCGCCATACCCAAGGTGACGTCGTGGCAAGGGGTCTATTGGCTGACGTTCACCTTGTACACCCCGCTCAGTATAAACCGCAGCTGCCCTAGGGCTCGACTCCCATGGAGAAGAGACTCGAACCGGGCGTTGCTTCAAGCTGGTGCGAGAGGGAGAATGCTGTACTCTAGGTGGCAAGGCACGTACAAATGAAGGCTGCATGACTTCGGGGGATGCTGGTTCTATCGAGCGGACAAGCATATCTTGAAGACGTGGGCCAAGGGGGGACTCGATACGAGAAACGGTGGTAGAAGGTGGCAGCTCACGGGCAACAGGTGTGGCTCGACGTTCGCGGGGTGAGAGTGCAAGGGAAGCTGAGCGGGGGCGAGGTGGCATATCTAGAACGGAACCAGAACCAGAGCGTCGGTGGTGCTTCGGTACAAACCCATTTGGGTGAGGGACGGTACCCAGAGAACCGAGCAAGTTGCGTTTATCTTTCTTGTCCCTCTGAACGCCGCTGTACGGTGTGCGCCTTTCGATGGTAGGCTTCTCGAAGTCATGAGGGGGGGGCGCATGCCCCTCGCGATTGCGTTGAATTGCTTCTTCCCAGGCTCGGTACCGCTTGAATCCGCGCTGCTCTTTCCTACCTGTTGTTCTGGACTTGACCACACCGCCGGGTTCGGCTCCAGGTCTGACAGAGACAGAGGATCCGTTCCTTCTGTGACGGCTTTGTGGTAAGGTTTTGGTGACGGTCTGTAAGGGCACAGTGCCCGCAAGATCAAGCGTCTTTCCTGCACCAGTCATGGTTATCTCTTCAGCCGACGACTCCTCTGTCTGATCGTCATCGCCATCTTCGTCTTCGGAATCCGAGATGACAACAACCTCTCGCAAGATTTCGTCCAGCTGATCACGACCTGTTTCCTCATCGCCTCGCCACTTGACGAGAATGTCAAGACACAAACCTTCGACCACTTTCCGTGCATTAAGCCAGCTCGTTTCTTTGAGTAATTCATCGTATCTTGTGTGAGTATGGCGAATGTGTGCAAGCACTGCTAGTTGGACCCTCCGCGACAATGGGATGTCTGTGCACAAGCCTACTGGCTTCGGGTGTTGTTTCTTACTCGACTGCGGGAAGGCATGGTTCGTCATCGTACACGGCAAACCTGCAAAATGGATATACTTACCAGATTGAATGATTGCACAAGGATTGTTTGCCGATCAGTGTTGGGGATGCGGGGGAAGAAATCTAAGATTGAGGCGTTTGCCTGGGCTGTATACTCATCCTGGGAGTCTGGCAGTGGCATGGGTTTCCCGTCTGGATCAGAAACGGGCTGAGTGGGGACGTGGGATAAGCCTGATCTTGCCTCTTCAACGATAGTTTCTCGAATGTGGTGACCTATCCGATGAACATGATGGGAGAGGTTGTTCGGGTCCTCATTATTGGTGGTCTACAGCGCAGGAGGTCAGTAAGTCGTGTGAAGCGATGAGATCCTGGGCGGAGATACGTGCCGAGACTATGAAAATCATGGCATCTTTCTCGCGGGAAAGCTCCTTGCAAGCCGTTGTCAATTCGGGGTTGCCTGAGGGAACGAATTCGAACCCTGGTGGCGGGGTAGTTTTCGTGGTGACCTGATGAGGAGTGTGAGTTGGGTAACTAAGATGGCTCCATCACTATGACTACCTGGAACTCAAGCTTCTTCTTCTTGTCCTCGTTCTCCACGAGCTCAAAGTACGAATGGTGCTTGCTCTTTGTCTTGGGAATGGTGGGCTTTGCAACGAAGCCTTGGGGCATGGGTGCTTTGGGATCCCACTGAGATCTCTGGGTGCGCCTGTGCCTCTCCTTCGGCCCGCTTGAGGCGGCTGATTGCATATTCCGCTTTTCCCTCCCCATATTGATCAGCGACAAAGTATCATCATGGAAGAGATGGCAGATTGGTCCAAGTACTGCAGTGTATCAAGGGAAGTCCAGATATCACAGGCTCCAGAAATCGCCAGGATCCAGGATAAAATCACTCGCACGGCTGAATATCATATACAGAAAGGCAGTCTCATCCCTGTCCGGCTGGCCAGGGTCTGGATGTATGGCGTCGGGGAGGATGTGAAGTGAAAAAGACAACGCGAGCAAAACCAGTTGCTAGTCCTGGGAATGTAACCTTTTGGCTCCTTTGGGTTGAGAGACAGAGGCAAGCGTTCAAGCCGGTGAAAGGCAGTACCAGCTATTTGGCTTTTGCGGTGAGAGTATGCTCCAAATAGGCGCTGACCGCCTGACTCAGGCAAATGTGCAGATGCAGATGTTGGGCGTCTACGGGGTCCAAGAGAAGTCGTTGGGCAGTGAAATCGCATCTACAGATATCGAGTGTTGTCAGGTGCTGCGCCGGACGCGGATAAATATATTTTCCGGGTGACTTGATGTAACATGCTGTCACCCTACCCTGTACAAAACACACGCTGCATTGAATACAGACAGTCTCGGAACCTGATCAAACCTGCAAGTGTCCTGAGTAGACCCTTAAGGCACCAGCGCATGACTTGTAAGGGGTCTATTGGTTCGTGGTTCTACTAACCTGGTCGTGTGATACTGCTTCGTTGTCCATTCGGGCGAAGAATGATTGAAATAGTCGATATTGATCACAAGTAGCATTATTTGCGCAGGCGAGTCCCAGTGTCACCTCAAAAGGGCAGCACCCTAACCAAAAACGATACAATACACCTTACACGGGCATCAACACCGACGCAGCCCATTTACCGAGTTTGGCCCTGCATGGCGCAATAATCTCACGTTGACGATGGCAGTTCCCAGATGGATATTTGTAGAAAGGCATATTTCACGTGGCGAATGTGCCTCCAGCCCTGCGAAAGCCCCGCGATATTTGACAAAAGCCGAAGTGATCGGACGGCAGAGAGGCATTGCCTACCCTGTCCGGCATCATGCTAGTGGGCGCAGAAAATACGAGAAGGAAAGTTTGTCTATTTTAGGGGATGCTACTGAACAAGCCACGGCTAGACTACGACTGAAGCAATCAAACGTGTCCACAACGAGCATTAGCCCACCTCATGCCGTTGAATTGTCGAAGTAGTCCCGAGACCGAGGCGAGAGGCGGCAGTGCGAGGTGGTTAACCAATCGCCATGGTTGCTGTGACATTGTTGCTGCGCCACCTCTAGCGTGTGGCAGCAGAAATTGACTTTATGAATTTCACGTGACACAGGGACATCATCCATGCTGGAATGGGGTAACAATTTGCACACTGCCACAGCCACACTCCATGAGGGGACTCTAACCGGAAAGGAAATGAAGGGAAGAAGAAACAAGCAGCACTATGCCGGCAGAGTACCGTTTTAGTCAATATATGACGACGAGCCTGCAACGAAACCTGGTCATGCAAAAGACGTTATCGATATTTGGGTTTATCTTGCGACTAGACTTCCCCTTTTCTCTTGTCCTGGGTTGAGTGATGTTGTTGGCTGCAGCTACGAGGATAGTAAGAGAAGGATAAGAAGCAGACCACATAATAATAAAACTGATGCAGAAAACTGTCGGCCAAACAAACTGATAATGGATGCAAAGAGTCTGACAGGATGAGTTCGAAAAAGGCCGGATACCCGAAGAATTCGTCAGCCTGGACACTGCAAAACACCGGAAGGACTGTCAGTGCCCATTTACACTGCTCGAGTAAGGGGAGCGCAGCCGCATTAGAGGGGCAGTCGTCGTCATCCACAAATTTACCCGCAGCAACCCCCTAATCTTCATCAACCACAGTCTGAGGGTACTTGGAGGTCTCAGCGGCTGCTTGTACTGATTACGACCAAACAGTGCTGGGACAGGTGCGATAAGCGATAAGGTACCTCTCAGACATGGGTTGATACAAACGGTCGGAGGTAGCGGTGCACCGGGTCTCGGAGCTAAACCGTTTCCAAAGCGCCAAACAAACTGTCACTGAGCGGAACGGTGGAAGGCTCCTGGCGACTCCTTGGTGGTGGTCAGCCCAGGAGCTGAGCACTCTCCCAGAGGCTTACGCGTCCTACTGTCACTGCCCCGCTCTTCCCTGCTCGGTTGGACCAGGATTAATCCGAATCGCCAAGGCACCCATCCCATTGAAAGTATCGGACATCCCTATCATCCGCTGCCTCAGGCACTTGCCTAACATCATTTCCTCTGTTTCACCATTCGCTCTGTATCTCTTTCCTTCATCATCACCACCATCATAAACCATCCACAACGCCCTTTCCGGATACATCGCTCCATATCTATTCTTTTCTGGCATTTTGCATCTCCGCACCCAACCTTTTATCGCCACCGCCGTTACAATCCCGAACCCAATATCTCGCATCGGCATCAACCGAGAAGCATTCGATCAAACGATCTGGGTCGGGTTTTCAGTGGTTCAATCTATTAGTTGGATAGAAGGAATCGAACGACAGAATGTCAGCCCCCGGGCAGAATAACGTCGATCTCGACGCTCTCCTCGACCTCACCGAATACGATGGTCTCAACAACACCTCACCTTCTCTCTCGCCTTCATCAAAACCTACATACGCCAGCCCCGTCACCGCTGCTGTCGCTACTCCAAGCATGTCAACAACCTCATCGCAGAACCTGAGTGGACCAAGCCACAACTATGACATGTACCGCCAGCAAACTGGGTTTGTCCCTGGTGCGCTTGCCGACACCATGGCTGTCAACCAGACCAACAACACTGGCTACCAGGATTTCGGAAGCCTCGACTACCTTTCGAATCTGAGCCAAGAGGAAGACATCTTTGACTTCAATGCCACTCCTTCACAAGCCACCATGGGTGCCTCTGAGATGGATATGGACTTCAACTCTCCCCTGGACTCCCAGGATCTCTTCTCTACCATCAACCCAAGCAATATCGAACAGGCGAATGCCCTGTCTTCTCCAATGGCCTCACAAGCTGGTAGTGTTGGGCGCCTCTGGCCTGGTGCCCACTCTCAGGCAGCCATGATGAAGGCTCAGGCCCAACAACAGAGACAACAAATGATGCAGCAGCAGCATCACCAACGACAGAGCCCTCCCCAGCAGAAGCCTCGTGGAAAGGCTCCCCAGCCTACAGACCCCATCGTCGAGCAGAAGATTACCCAGCTTCTGAACTCGATGAGGGCTAAGCCTGCTGAGCCTGATTCACAGAAGCAGCACACCATGGTCAATCTTCCCAAGTCCAAGAAGGACGAGGATGATATGGATGAAGATGAGAGACTCCTTGCCAGCGAGGAAGGCAAGAAGCTCAGTAGCAAGGAACGCCGCCAGCTTCGTAACAAGGTTTCCGCTCGTGCTTTCCGTTCCCGACGCAAGGGTAAGTTGCCAAATGCGCGCACCTCATATTCCATTATTTCTAACTAACATGATTATAGAATACATCACTCAGCTCGAAGCCGAGATTGCAACCAAGGTCAACGAGAATGGCGATCTCCGTGCTCAAAACCGCGCCTTGATGGAGGAGAACAAAAGACTGTCGGATCTGACCCGCATGCTCCTCACATCGCCCTCATTCTCCAACTTCCTTGACCACCTCAGCGCCAACCCAACAGCGATCCCCTCTGCTCCTATCAAGATGGAGCACCAGCAGCTTGAGCAGGCTAGCCAGCAGCAGCAGGAACATCTGCCCAAGGACGTGAACCCTCAAGGCTCGCAGCCGTCCCAACAGCAAATCGGCATGGCAATGATTCCAGAGCACAACATGGACTTTTCTATGTTGAGCCTCGCCAACAACCCATACAACTTCCAGCCTCAAGTCTTTGTTGTCGACACCCCTGAAGTCCCTACTCTTGACACATCTGTTCTGTCTGGTAAGGCCTCCAACTTTGTGGAGCCTCTTCTCGAGAGCGATGATGAGAAGGTTGAAATTCCTGCCATTGAGCGTCCTACTACCGACTCTGAGAAGACTGTCCCCACCGAGGTTGCCCCTGTGGATGAAGACTTCGAGAACGACCCCGAATTTGCTCTCTATCACTCTGAGCCTGCCACTGTCTCGTCGGAGTCTTCTGAGGAGCTCGATACCAACAGCCTGACCCATATTGATATCTTCGGCGGCATTGATTCCGAGAAG
Organism: Clonostachys rosea; assembly: GCA_026958235.1. Lineage (NCBI taxonomy): Eukaryota > Fungi > Ascomycota > Sordariomycetes > Hypocreales > Bionectriaceae > Clonostachys > Clonostachys rosea. The sequence goes on from CP110207.1 coordinate 2,598,845, forward strand.
GTTCTTTCCCGATACGAGCTCGTGGACGCGTCTGAGGAGCAAACATCTGCTCTCCTTGCCATGGCCAGGGTACAACGTATCAGTGATCACATTGAGAGCGTTGTGTCGAGGTTAGAGCTCCTCACAATGGACCTATAAACATGGAATTATTGCAAGTCGGAGCTTTAAATCGTTGGGCGACATGGAGTTACGTGGCATTCACCTTCTCTTAACATCAGTGCATACTATCGTCAGCCACGCAGGCGGGGATCTAGGCGTTATTGGGATGAAAGTTTTATTCCCCCAAGATGGGATGGATTGGGTACCGGTTTCATTTATTGGTTAAGGTTAATAGGTAGCGATTGTACGGTACATGACTTTACGATGCAATTGTAGGGGTAGACAGCTGGAATTTAGATGCTCTTGAGCACCAATAACAATATATGAAATATCTACCATTGATGATACCAATTCGCTCATATTGTGATTGCACGTGGAACTGACTCGGGTATCTGTACGACGAATCGTATAATGTGACCACGAGTGTCGAATAGAAATTGGTTGACCAAAGTTATGAAGGTTTCATGGCTGCATTAGATATAAAGAATTGTAGCGGTATCATTGTGGGTTGATCGTACTGGTTGGTCACCGAGCATAGCTACAATTGACTGCTATAGCTAAACCTTGGGTATGATCAACTTGCGGTTGTCGAGCCCAATTACGGAATTGTTGTTGACGAGGCTACCTCTGTGCAGACCATATGTAGGGTAACTCTGTGAGACTGGCTGATGTTTTAACTCGACTTTGTGACGAAGTCAAATCATCAGTGATTCAAGGCCAAATCCAATATACGACCAACAAAGGCAAGCATGTGCATGTACATTGGCATGGCAATCCCGTGTGCATGATATCTGACGGATGCCATGGTATGGACTGTGGAAGCAGACTCATCAACTAGTTAATTATCTAGTATGATTGCAACTTGACCATGGATTTCTGTGCATGGTGTTTGTCCTGGTACGACTTGGTGATGGGATCAGTCACACTAGCAACCACCGTAGATCGTCGCATCCCCGTCACTAGCTGGCTTTCACCGGCCAAGCCACGCCTGCGGTGAGTGCTAAACTGCGAGCTGCCTCCTCTGCGCCTGAATGGACTCTCCTGGATCTCAGCTCGCCACCTTGGTCCTTGGCAGTACTTGGTGGCTTGGACAGCGCGCATATCGAGCAAGCCACGCTGAAAGGTGCCGGATTAGAGGCAACAAGCTTTCGTATTCAGGATCCATTATTCCGTAATTATGCCTGGTGGAAGCTAACGCCTTGTTTTGCCCAGCGCTGGTGTTGGTTGGAAGAGGTGGTTGCCTGCCAACCGCCAGCGAATCGGGATCGATTTTGGATCATCTCTGCTGATACCCATCTCGGCATAGAGAGATCGTACACGATAAAACCAGCCAGAGAAACCATGCACAAGTATGCACAATGTGTCATGTACGAGCCTCGACGGTGCGTGACCGGCCTGCTGGTGGTAGATTTTAACGGCGGATGAGCGAGCTGTGCCGACCGTTACGACTGCTGATCACAGCACCTCCCCCGTGGAAGGGACGAGACAGTCACTGGGATGAAGCAAGATGCTGGGAGGTTTGCCAGGCGTCGCTGATTTCCTCTCACTTCCCCTGTGCGTTAGTGTTGCTGCTTAGGCCGTCGTCGTGCAGCCGACTTTTGTCGGCCAGTGATGATCAATATGCAGCATTGGCCTGGTGCAAATTGCATCAAGTAGAGGAAAACCCACCCCAAAATTTGATTCGCCTTTGCCCTGTCTGTTGACTGGGTTAGTTCAGAGTAGACGGCTGAATCCCTGGACAAGCCCTCTCCCCCTAAGCTAGAAGTTGATATTGGTGACGATAGGACAAGGGGCGAGGAAGAAGCCAATACAAGTCATGACGGCTCTTGGCCGTCTCATTCGCTACCCGGCAATCGGGATCTTGCATGGGAGTCAATCTCGCCTTGGCCCAGCGGAGGAGAAATCTCCACTGATCGGCACTTGTTAGTTTAGGAGGCTGCACTGAGGATGCCCACTTGGGCCAGGACGACAACTCCAGCCCAGAGGGCGTTGGCATTGTAAGATGAACGCACTCATCCTGGCCAGGATCGTCAGGGCTAAGACATCATGGAGCGGCGACGGCGAAATATCAAGACTATCCGGCACACGCCTAACTCTGACATGACCACGTCTAATTGGGTCTGGCTGGTCCAGCCTTCTAAGCCAAGTCCTAGTCTAAGCAGGCCTTGGTTCGGCGTCCGTGGCGTATAGTATTGCCCGTAGTAAGGCCTTTGTGGCCTTGCTAATTCGGAATTAAAGGGATCGGCAGAACTACCAGGGAGACTGGGGGTGGAACAGCGGAACTATCCTCATGGCGCAACTGGGACCTGTTCCTGCCCCTGATGCTAGGCTCGGTACTTTGTTTTGTTTACTTACTTCGTGACGATGATTACTGATATGGAGTCCAAAATCCCAGATACGGCCCAATCACTTGGCTTTGCTTTGCTCTGTAGGTTTCATGCTAACATCATATGGGTCTCCCCTGATCACCATCATAAAGACATGGATTCCATGATCGAGAGAGCATTGACCAGTGTTGGAATTACGGCCTGAGCGAGTCCTACATATCGGTGGGGGTAATGCGTTGATTTTTGCTTTTTGCAGTATCTTGCTTGGAAATGCATACAGCACAACACTGCTGGATTGCATGGAGATGATGAAATGATGCTTTCTTAGGAGCTCGTTTATGCCGGTAACATAACATTGTCTGATTTGCTGGAGCTCCCATGGGTTGGCTGAATTAGGGCAGTCATGCTTGGCTGCCTCCTCTGAACCCTAAAGGTGATCTTGGGTCTAAGCTATCTAAACGTGCGGCAAACACAAGAGGAGGTGAACCAATCGTAGCTTCTTCATAGCCAAGAAAGATGAAAAGAGGAGACCGTGGGTAATGGTAGAAAGAAACTGCTTAACGTGGATGCTAACCATGACGAGCCTTCAACTCCACTTGAGCAGTTGTGGACAAAGCTGAATGAATATCACCATTTCGTCCACTGGAGCTCTCCCGGCAGGCTGGACTACGCCCAATCCCAGGATTATGATGATGATCGTCCCGGATCTCCGAGCCTAAGTGTGCTCCTGACATGGATGAGGCAGACCAGCCAAGGATGGATGCCTTGGAGCCACTAACAAGCCCAGCTCCAGAGTGACCTGCTTCATTTTGTGTTGATGGTTGGGATAGGGGAGAAAGCAGGGAAATATCCTCGAAGACGTCAGGACTCGTGCTCAAATCTCTTGGAACAAAAGATATAAAGTCGTCTTCTTTCCCCCCTCTCTGGCATTCGATTCATCACTCCTCACCCTCTCTCATCAATCTCTAATACTCTCTAATACTTCTTCCACATCCTCTCTCTTCACTAATAACCACCAAAACACCTTCAAAATGAAGTTCTCCAGCATCTTCTCCATCGCCACTCTGGCTGTCTCTGCCCTGGCTGCTCCTTTCGTTGAGGCTGATACCAAGGCCGTCCGCGCCTCTGCTCCTGCCTCTGTTGACGACATTGTCACTCTTTTCTCGGGCTCTTCCGAGTCTATCACCAGCAAGACTACCCAGATTGGTAAGTAACTTTGGAATCATCCGTTTCGTACCATTCATCTACTAACCTGCGAACCATAGACACCATCCTCAAGCAGGTCCAGTCTGGCGAGACCCCCCAGTCTGAGGCCAACCCCCAGGTCCTCGACCTCGTCCAGGGCATCAACCTCGACCTCTCCGCCATTGTTAACTCCCTGACCACCTCTGCTGGTATTCCCGTCCAGGAGGGCGACGTCGACCGCCTCCTGATCGTCGTCAACGCTCTGCTCACCGTTGTCCTCGCCAACGTCCGCGCCATCGTCACCGTCCTCGGCCTCCAGCCCCAGCTTGTCTCCATCCTCCGCTCCGTTGTCATCCTCGTCTCCAACATCGTCACTCTCCTCACTGGCCTCGTTGCTGGCCTCCTTCCCGGCCTCATCGCCGCCCTGAGCCCTCTTCTCGCTGGTCTGGGCAACGGTGTTCTGGCCCCTATCCTGACTCCCCTTGCCGCTCTCCTCGCCGGCCTCGCTGGTCCCTAAATGCTGATCCTAGCGGTATAAACCCAGCGGTCCATTCCCTTTTTCTAAAAGAACGGTCCTATAGGTAGTCAACCAGATGGATCAGTCATTATCACATTCAGTAGCCATGTCGTCGTTATGTGGCATATTCATATATTAATTGAAACTTATTGTTACGAACTTATTACTGATCTCCTCATTGTGACTACCGCGTGAACTGTCGACCATGAGTAGCTTAATAGAAATTCGTATGACCAGCCGAGAGCCCTAGATGCTAAAGAGAGTAATTGATTGCTTGAGTTTCTCTCATGGTTCTGTTCTCCCATGTTGTACTTGTTGAGGCATACTTATGCGACTGGTGTATTGCTCTGCAGAGATGTGAAGAGAAATGAGCAAGAGTATGTCCGTTTTGAGCCGTCCATGTGAACTTGTCCATCAATCTATTCAGACTCAGACAGCGCTATGATACTGAACTCCAGATTCCCCTCGGAAAACTTGAGGAAACGCTTCACACCCAAATCGAGGGCCTCGGCACTTAGCATGTCAGAGCCCTCTGGCAGACTGCCCCTGTCGATCGGTCCATCTGAGCCCCCCTCCAACTCCCACAGATGTCCATCCTTGCCCCTGACGAAAGCCAGGAAATGGTACCCGCATGGGTCTTCAGCCTGGGGTGCGGCACTGTCACCCGTTCTCGCAGCATTCATATGAGCTTTCTCCAGTTCCTCACTGTTATACAGGAGGTCAGCACGTGGACCAGGCTCCAGCGGGACGGCCGACTCGATTAGCCGACCCAGGATTGAGTCCTTGTCGACAGACTGCCTGACATCACCGTTGCTCGCGGCGTGCAGGAGGGCAATGAGGCCGCAGGCATGGTTAATTGTCTGCAGGTACCACACGACGGGCTCCTGGTCGCCCGACTTGTTGTAGGTCAGCTCGCTCGCATTCTTCACTTCTTTGTGCCCGTCCTCCTTGCGAACTGCGTAGTACATGGGCGCGGGAGTGATGAAGATCAAGGCCTGGGCGGGGCGAGGCACCATGGCGAGAAGATCTGGGTCATCGAGGCTGTAGACATCGAAGAAGCGGAGCTTGGGCGAGAGTCCCAATTCGTGCACGAGAGATGTGAAGACTTCAGGATTGTTCTCAAGAGGAATGAATGTCTTGGTCCCAATGGGACGTCCGAGAGCGTCTTTGGCAGCCATGGTAGGGTGTTCTTACTAGTAGGTTGGTTGTAGTTGCTGTATATCCTCACGGTTGAAATGAACGAGTTGGCTTGGAGAAGAATCTGTGAACTGCACCACTTTTACTTGTCAAGCAAGATGTGAGGGCAGGTGCTAGGCAGCTCACATTGTACGCAACTGCCGGCTGCCTGGAGGCGTCTTACCGTGTGAATTGCTGTTTCCTGGCACTTACAGTGGCTTGAGGTTCAAAGTCGGTCAGTCCTGGTATATTAGGAGGTAGATTTAGCGCTGTAACCCCCGCCGTTATGACGATATGTCTCACCTACCTCCACTGTGTCTAGGGTGAGCAAGTGCCCCGTAGCGCTGCGTGGTGCGCAAGCCACACTGCCCCTCTAGCCTCAACTGTCACTGCGCATGAAGCTCGCCCCAGCTTGCTCGAGCTCCCATCCAATCTGATATCTCGACCAGCCAATCCCGCGTCCTATCCTCTCTCGCACATCTTTGCATTGCGATTGCGGGGAGTCAACAATGGCCTTCCTCGTCCTCGTCATTGGGGATATCCATATCCCCGATCGAGCCCTCGACATCCCAGCCAAGGTAGACAAATGCCCTCCGTCCGCCCCGAGCCGCACTCTGCGCAATGCACACGCCCATCCATCATCCGTCTTGTTGAAAGTGACTGACCTGGGTCGCCCTGTTCGCCTCTGCCCCTGATTTAGTTCAAGAAACTCCTCGCGCCTGGAAAGATCTCCCAAACCCTCTGTCTCGGTAACCTGACCGACCGCCAAACCTACGAGTACCTGCGCGGCATCTGTCCTGATCTCAAGATCGTCAAGGGACGCCACGATGTCGAGGCCACCTCCCTCCCCGTAACCAACGTCGTCCAGCACGGCGGGATCCGCATTGGCTTCCTAGAAGGTTTCACCCTCGTCTCCAACGAACCCGACCTGCTGCTCGCTGAGGCGAACCGCCTCGATGTCGACGTCCTCTGCTGGGGCGGCACCCACCGCTTCGACGCCTTCGAGTACATGGACAAGTTCTTCGTGAACCCGGGAAGCGCCACCGGTGCTTTCCACCCTGGATGGGGCCTCGAGGCCGAGGAGGCTACCCCGAGCTTCTGCCTGATGGATGTGAGATAGGATGAACCAACCCCCCTAAGTCCCCCATTGAGGTTGGGCTTCGGAAGCCATGCTCGGCAACTGACACGATATCTCATCAACTAGGTCCAGGGAATCTCGCTCACTCTCTACGTTTATCAGCTGAGGAAGGACGACGACGGCAACGAGACCGTCGCAGTTGAGAAAGTGACCTACACTAAACCCCTCGAACCCGCCGCTGCCCCTGCCTCATGATGCGCCCACGAATGAACGGAAAGGCGCGCGTCCTTTCCCACACTAGACGCAAAAACCAGTGGACTCGGAGGGTGAACGGCTAGAGTTGGCCACGCCTGGCCCTCAGTGTTTCCACAAGCATCATCATCATTGTCCCCATGAATTGTCGATACCCGCACCTTAATATGACATTTATCCCGTTCCTGCCCACCTCAGCCAGGTACTCTTGTGACGGGCAACTTACACACTTAGAAGCAATTACTGCGAGAGATATGAAGCCCATGGCCTCCAAGTTGGCCTGAACCAAAGACAATGAAAGAATATCGTGAATTTAGAAATTATTAAAAAAAAAGTTCCCATCGCTTTGGTATCTTGATCATTTACAGCCGTCTGAACCGTTGCAAGCCACCTGAATAAAGACTCCTCAGAACATTGATTAAAAAAAAAGCAGGTCGTCCTTTGATTTGTCCTAGCAATCCGAATAGACACTCCGCAAAAACAACGCCTTGCTCCATGCAAATGCTGCCACAAGTGCTATCAGTTATTCATTACACCATCATGCTTCGCCGTCTCGACGAGGTCTGTTCCCTTATTTCGAAGCTATCATCCTCTTGGTCAACCGCCGCGGAGAACCGCCGTGAGGATCTGGACTGCCGACTTGGGCCCCGCCTTCTCTTGCCCTCCGCCGGTCCTTGTTTCCCATGCTTCGGCGATGAACTCGTAAATTCATATAGATCAACGTCATCAGATCCTGGGATATTCTCTGAAATCTGGTCCTTTGATGTATCTTCTTCCCTGCTCTCCTCTCCTTCTGTTGTTGATGGAGATCGTTTGGATCCCTCGGTTGACATTGACGTAGCCTCCTCTTCTCGTGAGACCTTCCCCTCGGGGCTGGGAGGAAGCTTCTCATGTGTGATTTCACCGGAAGCTGCAGGGCCAGCTGATGTCTCTGCTTCCTGTTTTCTCTTAGAAAGATCACGGTGAATAGGTTCAGTGTGGCTGATCCTGCGAGAGCCTGCAACAGCATCCATCAATTCCTTGGTTGGTCTCCTCATCTTGTCTCTCAGATTGGGCTCCGCATAGCTAATAGTTGGCCTGCTTCGACGACTGGGGCGGGCCACTTCTTCCTCGGCTGGCATATGGACGGGAGGGGGCGTGCTTCCTCTGGAGACCTTGGCGGGCTGTGCATCGGATGTATCGGGCTCGCTGTTGACTATTGCAACCACTGGCTCTGGTTCAGGAGATAGAAGTGGTACAACTTTAAGGGGAGCTGAGTTCTTGGTCTTCGATTTGACCGGCTCCTGGATTGGCTTGGACTTGGATAATTCCGCCTTTCCAATCGTAACGTCATCTAGAATGGCCGCTTTCCCCGACTTGGGGTTCTTCTTTGGAGAGCTAAAGTCGTCGTTGGTGTTCTTGGCCGAGAGTGGTTTGCGGGTCGCCAGCGGGGCCGAAGTCTGCTCTCTGATGTCTTTCCTCATTGTGACCAGCTCCTTGAGAGTTTTCCCGCCAGTCTTCTCCCGAATTGATGTCTTGCTAGCCATCATTCGAGGAGGTTGGTTCTCATCCTGTCCTGATCCAGTCTTCTCTGAATCCTCATTCACAGAAAACTTGCGCTTTGTCCCGGCCTTAGCAGGAGGAGCAGTTGTTGTTTTTTCTTTCTCTGCAGCTGGGGGCTCCGCTGTTTGTGGTTTCAACTGTAGAGGCCTCACTGTTGACTTGAGGGACTCCGCCTTCGACTGTAGCTGGAGCATTGGCTTCAATGGCATATCGCGTTTCTTCGGAGAAGGGGAGTTGTCCACGAATGGGTCAGCTCTTGGGGATGGTAACAATTCTGGTGATTGCATTCTGTTCCTCGGGCTCGGGCTCAGGTTTGATGGTTCAGGAGATTTTGCGGGAGGGGATTCGACTTTGGCAGGTTCGTTGTCGATGAACTGTGACATAGGTGGGGGGCCTAGCTCCGGAGACTCGACTGAATCAGCCTCGGAGCGTAGTGCAAGTATCTGTTCCGGGCTTTGGAATGTCAGCTTCAAGTAGCAAAATACTTGTTTTCCTAATCAACTTACTTCATCGATAAGCGTGGGTAGGATTTGTGTTCCGAGATACTTCCAAGCTCCTCGATTTCCCTAGCAACCTCTCGGAGGCGTCTCTGAGAGGGGCTGACACGACCATAAGCGCAGCTTGTTCGTCGCCTGGAGGAAGAGGTCCTTCTAATACTAGGCGAATGTCGCTTGGGGGGCGGTTCCAAGCCCAAGCCGGCAATTAGGTCACCCCATTCTGTGAGCTGAGATTCAAGCTTGGCCTTGATGGCGAGAGCATGGTCGGCAATTCGTCGTGCGTCGTTGTCTTCTACTTGTTTCTCAAGCTCGAGTATGCGACTTCGCAACTGGAGATTCTCGGACAACATGCAGGCGCAATCATTCTCCAGCTCTCTAATCTTGAGGGCGCGTACGTTGTTTGATTTGGCCAAGTCTCTATTCTGGCGCAGGAGCTTTCTTCGGACTGTGCAGATAGGACAAACGGTTTAGCATCCCGAGACTTATAGAAGGCAACAAAGATCGCGGATGTTAAACTTACGTGTTTCTAGGCTGTCCGTGGACACAGGAGGTTCGTTGAGCCTAGCCATCTTTCATAATGCGCGTATACCGAGCGCAAGAGACCGTTCGTGATCCTCTAGGAACTGTTCTTGGAAGCTCGCGACGACAATTTGTTCGAGGAGGTTGGGAAAGTGTCGGTCTGTGGAGTGGGTGTTAACTACCTGGCTTAGTGTGGGAAATATTTCAGTGGTGTCATGGGTTGGCAGGTATTTACAAACGGCCTATTGTGGGCTAGCGCGCCCAATCCGCCAAGAAACGTCGGTTGGCAGGGCAGCAACGCGGCGACACACGTGAAAGCTGGCCCAAGCTCCACTGACCCCCACCAACACCAACGTCAAGACGCGGGAAAGCACATTGGATTGGGTAGCAATTCAATGTTGTATCAAATCAAATCAATTTCCTTTCGACGCACGAATTCGACCCGAATACAACGAAAACCCGACCTGACTCTGTCGAAATTGGCCTGGGGCACTCTGAAATTCACCAATCGATATGTCATACCCTACGCGATCCTTCTCTGGTCACCTCCGTGGACCCAGTGGTGTGGGCTCATCTGCCGCACATTCACCAGCTCTCGTAGCGCGTATTGAGGAGAAGAAGGCCGAACTTGCGCATTTGCAAGAACTCAAAGAGCTCAGCGCTGCAGTTGCAACGCAGATGGAGGCTTTAGAGCAGAAGCTTTCTACACTTTCTGATGGAACAGAAGGTAGGAGAGCTCGCGCATCACAAGTGGGTTAGGACAATGCAATTAATAACTTGCTAGCTGTTGCAACCGTTCTCGGCAACTGGCATAATGTGCTACGGGCGATAAACATGGCATCGAGTATGAGATAATCTTTGCACACGCATGTCATGAGAAATGAAGGCTGACGGGCCACTTAGCCAAACTTGCAACCCCACCGAGTAATCCAGCCACGGAAGGAGATTCACAGCAACGACCTCGGGCGCTACCTCAAACCCTTGTGCGAATACCAACCGAGCACGCGCCAGTGGTCCAGGCTCAAGCGGAAGCTGCAGAGGCAGCAGCGGGCGACGACGAGGCTTCTGTTTTAGGCAGATGAGCGGACATGAAACATCCCGAACACGAAGAACACTCAAGGAGTTTCTCTCTCAAGAGCAGTGACACTGTCAATCCTCGAAGCAGTTTTATGGCGATGCTGAGTTCCTCAACTGCCCGAATGTTGCGAGTTGAGGAGATAAGCTCTCACTGTGCTAGCATTGACGCAGTGTCGTATGATGCTTACCCCTGGGTTTTGTTGTAAGTTGCAAAGGAGCGATTTTCGGACATTGGAATACAGCAGATCAAAGCTGCGCTCAGGCAGGACTTCAATACAAGGCGAATGACTTCAGAAGTCTCCTGCAGTAAGCGGATATTCAAGGAATTTTCAACAGATCGAAAGCAATGGCGTCATTGAAGCTATCCGCTATTACACTGATCCTGGGCGCCGCAGCAGCATCATCATGCCCCCTGCATACAGCTCTTTTTAGTGTCAATTGAGCGCCGTATACGATACAGGTCAGTCAGAGATACTGAGGGTGGGGAGCGTTTATAGCTGGGGATTGTGTGGCTTGGGTTTTCGACTTCCAGACGGCCAACCGCTAGGACTTCGACTGAACCGCTACCTGGAAAAGGCAGAAGGGCAACGCTACTGTGATCTAACATGCTGTGTGTGGCATGTTTTGCATATTACTAGTAGTTCACGTCGAGGAGCAAAGCTGTCCCGCTCATATTAACATTGGGGCTCAGGTGGCACACACCCAACCAAAAGCTCTATACAGTGCCTCATCATAGCCGAAGTTATCAGGGGCGGCGCCGAATCATGTATGTACATAGTAATCTAGGTACATTGGCTAATTAGTGTTGGCCTCGAATTCGGATATTGTCCATCTGACAGGGGTGTCGAGACTTCTAATAGTAAAGCCAACCTCATGAAGTAAAGAAATTCTTATTTGCATCATCCGCAAACAAATATGGTAGCCTATCTATTTCAAGATACACGAGGTTTTTCTCCAGCAGAACACATGAGAGAGGTAATTGTCTCTTTGCAGCTGTCCTCTTGAATGGACGTGTGATCAGACGCGAGATTAGTAATTTCACACGCGTGGGGGAATGGCAACTTCCGTCACGCGGCGACCTTCTTACCAACGACCTACCAACATGTGCAGCTTGCACAAATTGTTGGAAGTCACAACTCGCTCAGGAACTTCTCACCTTGGCAGAGGATGACTTGGCTCGGGAAGGTGCCTGGTAGCCATTCTGCTAGCTATAAGAGATGTGCCAATTTTCTCTCTCCTCTTCTTCTCTTTCTCTCCCACATGGAAACACCATTATAGATAATGCTCAGTCTTATCTTGTGAATTCGGCTTCCTGCTGCATCCGTAGCACAACTCTTTATTGACTACACTGCACAAGCTCCCACCGAAGTCTTCTTCTTGACCCCTGACAACATCCGATCCTCCTCCGGTCTTTGGACTTAATTACGGCCCCGCTTCCGTCAACTTCGGCCTGCACCCCTGTTAATTACAAGATAATAACCCTTGACTGGCGTTGAAGGTTTTCCAGGGTCCCAATATTGGTAAGGAGACGCGCCAGAGAGGATGTTGGGGCATACATACCTCCCGCCGCCGCAGCGAGCAGACAGCTTGGATCTCCTCGCACTCGATGCAGTTGGGTTGCAAGACAGCTTTGATCTGGCCGCCGGCGCCAATTGCGAGCCGTTAGGAGCGCTGTCGGTTGGCTGCGACGAAAACACACCTGCTCTCACAAACGCATCGACCTCGACCGTCTAGAAGACGGCGCGGGGAGATCTAGATTTCGCGAAGCCTTTGGCATCCGGAGCTAACGCAACGTCGAGGGCGAAGCAGCAGCGATTATCAGTTCAGCTAGATACTTTCGAGTCCACCGAGGGCCAGGAGGAGAGTCGGGTAGTCGACATTGTTCGCAAATCGCAAATCGCGACTACTGGCGCAGTTATTACCAATCCATCGCGCAATATTTCCTCGTGTGGTAGTGAGTAGCTTTCCCTGCCCTTGTGTTCTGCGCTGTAACTAAGCCTGGTCGATGCAGCCAACCACCAGGCAAACCATATTTTGGCAAACGCATACGAGGGTTGCTCTATCAAGGAGCAAGTTCAGAACCAGTTGGCAGGTCAGTTCGAATGGTTGATCATACGCCCAGCGCCAGCAACTTCAGCCGGGCACCATGTCTCCCACACAACAAGCGAGAGCGAGAGCGACATCTCCAGCGGATCGAACGGGAAAATGGTATTCGGCTGCAATTTGCTGTTTCGCAAGCGGCGATCAGCCTCTAGGAAGGCCGGTGTCGGGTGTCCCTTAGCTAACAGCTACACTTTTATAGCCACTCCTCTGGGGGTTGATGCTAGCATGGTGTTGCAGAACGAAGGGCCAGAGGGCCGAAACATCATGGCTGCCATGTCGAATGATACCCAGGGTACCTACCTGGATGCTTATCAAAAACCAACTTCAACGATTGATGTCATGGAGCAAGCCGTGTCACCCTCACTGACCGTTTTCAGTGAGAGGAGTGGCAGCTTTGCGGATGGATCCTCACGAGCTGGGTCTTTTTCACTGCCAAGGATCGAGGACTCACTCGCTGAGCTCGATCAGCTCGAGGATGAACTAGAAGCTGTTACAGCCATCGCAAACTCCAAAAGCGGGGGATCCTCCGATCGTAGGAAGTCCCAACCGACTCAAGAGCCCGTGATTGATACGAAGAAGGACAAGGCTAGAAAGCGCGTCACACTGGCGATCCCTCAGGGCGCCGCGACTGTGCGAGCAAAATCCAGTGAGAAGATACGGCCAGCGCTCCGGCGGAGCAGCTCATTGACTCTACGAAGTCGCCCAACCGAGGAACAGAAAGTCCTTGTTTCAGTACAGAATGAAGCTTCGCAGCCAAGGACCTCAGTAGCTCCTCGCTCGTCGGGATCCAAGCCAATGGTCACTTCGACAAAACCGCTTACAGTACCTAATTTTGAACTCCCCGGCGAGGCTGTCGCTCGCCGACTAAAGGAACAGCGTGAAGCCCGCCGGGCACAACAACAATCTACTGCGCCAAAGGCTTATGTTGCACCCCCACGCCCAAAATCCGACAAACCTTTGACGAAACCATCCTTCGAGCTTCCTGGAGAGGCAATCTCCCGGCGGAAACGAGAAGAGCGGGAGGCCAGACTGAAAGCTCAAGAAGAAGAAGATCGTAAAAAGCGCGAGTTCAAGGCTCGTCCGGTCAGACAGAGTACAGGTCCAATTCCCACTATTCGCGCTCAGAAACCAAAAGCGGCCATCGGTTCAGATCTTAGTCAGAACCCTCCTGCAGACACAACATCGAAGGTCAAACAAACATCCGCCGGCCCGGTAAATTTTTCATCAGCTGCACTAACTATCGGTAAAGCTGCAGGCCGCCGAGGCCGAGTGTCGTTCATCGAGCCTCCTGACGACGCAAGCTGCGGGACATCTGAGTCGGCTAGAAGCACATCTGGGAAGCGCAGTTCGGTATCTGTTGAAGAAGTAGTGAACCAGCGGGCAAGAGGTAAGGAGATTCTCATCCAGGATAATAGCTTCAAGATCAACCGGGAGCGCGAGAAGCGGGAACGAGAAGAGGCTGCGAAATCGGCAAGGCAGCAGGCCGCCGAACGCTCTAGGGCAGCGAGCCGAGAATGGGCAGAGAAGAAGCGGCGAAAAGAAGAGGCCCTCCTTCGAAAAGCTGCGCAGTCGAGCGAGGAGAGGAAGGGTTCGAGTGCTTGATAATATACATCACGGCTCACTGTACGGCTTCTTTTGTGTGAGACGTGTTTGGAGTTGGGAGTACTACCAATGCTTTGGCGCATGGCATAGGGGGCGTTCTGTTTGTTTCTTTACTTTTGTTCCATATGGGCACCGGCGTTTCTGGTGCAAGATGCCACAATATGGCATAGAGTGTTTTTGTAGATGCATAGGTTTGGTGAGGCTTTGCAGCATGTTTTGTCCTCATCTGGAGAGTCGATAGTCTGGGATTGTACATCATTGTCAATATGCTTTTAAAACTACAACTATGGCTTTTTCCTTGTGCTACGGACAGACCATCAAAGCCTTAGTGTTGTGTCGCTGGTGTTGTCGTAATTCAGGTAGTTGATACTCATCTCATACTGGGCAGGCAGCCGCGGGGCCTCACCACTAATAGATGGATACTTTAAAGCAGCGAGTCCCTCTTCCACCTAACACCTTCGTTCATCCATCGCAAAATTAACAGTCAACTACCATCAAAGGTTTCCTTTCAGACTCGATACCTCTTCTAGTCATCCATTCATCTGGTTCGTCACATATCATCCGCTGCGATACATCAGGCAGTCAACCATGTCTCACTGTCACGATGAGCATGCGGGGCACGGCCATGATCATCACGACCATGAACATGATCATACCGACGACCTTACCCCAGCAATTCAGTTTTCGCTTTACGAGCAAGTCAACTTTGATGAAATCATCACTCTGAATGAGTCACGACGAGACGCGGGCAAGGCGATTGTGAAGAAGACCTGGGCAGAACGACTGAATGTCGAGCCTGAGTTGGAAAGCGATGCCGATGAACAGATCTTAATGACCGTGCCGTACGTAAAATCAGAATACCTCCCAAAGAGCCGATGCTTTTCTCAACTCTCAGTCTACATGACAAATAAAGAGAAAAGAACAAAATCTCGGCTTACCGAAACTACCAACTAACATATCCCACAGCTTCACAGCCCAGATCAAACTGCACTCCATCCTCCTGCGCACATCCCCGAGCCCGTCGGCGCCCAAGACGCTCCACGTCTACATCAACCGGGACGACATGGACTTCTCGGCGGCCGAGGACGCGACCCCCGTGCAGAAGTTTGAGCTGTCGCAGACGTCGGACGTGCAGGAGATCCCCGTCAAGCGGGCGCTGTTCGGCAAGGTGCACCGGCTGGTGCTCTTCTTCGTGGACAACTTTGGCGACGGTGACGAGGACGTGAGCAGGGTCAGCTACGTGGGCTTCAAGGGCGAGTGGACGAAGCTGGGCAAGGCGCCTTCCAACATCCTGTACGAGGCGGCGGCGCAGCCCGGCGACCACAAGGTGAAGGGGACCAGTGTGAATAAGATGAGTCACGGGCTGTGATCCGGCAGGGTGTTCATTTTCTAAAATTGAGGTGTGGAAGAGGCTACGTCTCAGCACTAGTCACTGTAATTTGAACAACCAAAAAAAAAACAAAAACCTGTCAACTAGTCAAATTGAACAACTGAAGCAGCTGGTGAAGTGAATGTTTGGCCTAGGACAAGGCGGCACTAATTCCAGTGGTCCAGGGTAGCTAGCGGGTGCCGTAGATGAACCGAGCTGGGATGATCCAACATCGGCCAAAATTTCGTCCCACGCCTTCAACAACCAGCGGTTCCAATCCCACGCAAACGCCGCCCAACTCACCACCAGCACATCAATTCGCCCACGATGCCACCCCGTCTACCGCTGCGGGTGGCCCTCCCCCGGCCCTGCGCCCGCCCCGAGTTCGCCCGCCCCCTCGTCCTCCCCTTCACACCCGCCCGCGGCATCAAGTACGGCTGGTCGACGGCTCCTCCCCGGAACAAGCACAAGCGCTTCAACCAGCCCAGCGCGGGCCTCCCCAAACCCACGACGGGCCCCGGAGCCGCCCTGAAGCGCCGCGAGAGGACGACCCCTCTGCGGGCCGGCGTGCTCGCCACCAAGAAGGGCATGACGAGCATGTTCGTCGGCAAGGACCGCGTGCCCTGCACCGTGCTACAGCTCGAGCAGGTCCAGGTCGTGGCCAACAAGACGTACGAGAAGCACGGCTACTACGCCGTCCAGGTCGGCATCGGCTCCAAGGCCGCGCGGAACGTCACCAGCCCGCTGCTGGGTTACTACGAGGCCAAGGGCATCGCCCCCAAGGCGGAGCTCCACGAGTTCAAGGTCCGGGACAGCGAGGGCCTCCTGCCCGTGGGCGTACAGCTGCAGCCGGATTGGTTCCAGGTCGGCCAGTACGTCGACGTCAGGGGCCACTCGCGGGGTATGGGCTTCGCGGGTGGTATGAAGCGCCACGGCTTCTCTGGACAGGAGGCGTCCCACGGTAACTCAAAGAACCACCGTACCATTGGTTCGACTGGTCCCTCGCAGGGCAGTGGCAGTCGTGTTCTCCCCGGGAAGAAGATGCCCGGTCGGATGGGCAATGAGTCGGTCACAGTGCAGAACCTCAAGATTATGAAGGTCGACAACGAGCTGGGCATCGTGCTGGTCAGCGGGCCTGTCCCCGGACCCAAGGGCCGTACCCTGAAGATCCAGGATTCAAAGAAGAGAAAGCCACCCGCTCTGCATCACCGCGAGAGCTCGCTCAAGACGCTTTTAGAACGCAACCCAGATGCTGAGGAGAAGCTGGAGGCTGCCAGGGTGAGGCACATGGAGCTGAAG
Organism: Clonostachys rosea; assembly: GCA_026958235.1. Classification (NCBI taxonomy): domain Eukaryota; kingdom Fungi; phylum Ascomycota; class Sordariomycetes; order Hypocreales; family Bionectriaceae; genus Clonostachys; species Clonostachys rosea. The sequence goes on from CP110207.1 coordinate 2,615,487, forward strand.
GCTCAGCGACAACCGGAACTCGATCTATGAAGCGGGATCGACTGTGAAAATTTATCATGAACTATCGTGGTCCGCTTAGGAGATCACGGATGAAGAGATGCATATGCGGTAGAAACTCTCGGTCTAATGGAGTCAAGCTGGGCATGTACTATATATAAAACATTCACTATTGTACAAGAAACCTTTTTTTTACACCACCCTCTCTTGTCATCCAACCTTTCGTTCCCATCCATTGTGCTGAGATTATTTTCTTCCATTGTACACTGGATCCCCCATGAATGCATAGTGAGACCACACTACCAGCCACTCACCGATTGAGGGCACCCTGCTGTCTGAAACCCCTCCTCGAAGCCTCCTCCGCCTCGAACGCCTGATCATCCTCATCGGTGAGCAGTCCCCTGAAGGGGTCGCCACCCTCCAAGAGGTTGATCGTCCGGCCGTCCTCAGTCTCGAGACTCCACTCGGAGGTCTCGAACATACCCCGGTGCGTGGGCCGGTTGCTCACGAAGCGCATGGTGCCCCAGCCCCGGGTCCCCTTGACGGTGAACCAGATGTTGATGCGGCCCTTCATCTGGTTCATCTCGCCGTGGATGTAGGGGATCTGGTGCTTGAAGTAGATCTCCTCGCCCAGGACCTCGCGGGCGCGCGGGCTCGTGCGCAGGGCGTACATGGTCGAGGCGATGACGGGCGACGACGACTTCTGGTAGTTGAACATGGCGGCCGAGGCGATGGCGATGAGGGCGACGAAGATGGGCATGGTGCGGCGCCAGCGGAAGCCAATCTGAGCGACATCTGGAAAGGTTTGTTAGTCAAATCACCCGTTTGCTGATAGGTTTATGGGTGTGGGCGCAAAATATACCTGGAAGCTCACGATCCGCTCTTCGGGACATGAGCGGCCCATCTCCAGGCCTGGGAGCCGGTGTCAACCATCTTCTCTGGAGGCACCTGGTCGGCGCGATTCTCGATTCGGTGGAAAGGCTCGTCCTCGCAATAGGTGCCAGTCGGCGCCGGACAACCCGTGACAGCATGGTTGTGGCTTGTCCGTCGTTTTTCGTTGGCAATTGGGGTTCAACCGGAAGCCCAGCAGTTAATCGGATGTTCCAAGAACTGGCGATACTTTCTGGTGGGCTGCCCGCCGTCAATGTGGACCCAGCCACTTGTGGCGCCCGATTGTGGCTAGGCACATTCACAAGCTTTCAACGCTTCTGTGCCCAGCAACGTCATCGCTTGCATTCTTGTACAGCTTCGAGAGGGAAGCTTTTTTCTGCCCTCTCTGAACCTAGGAATTTTTTTAGGCCTCGTCATGGATAATGCTAGAGGCACTGCCGCTCGGCTGCGGCGCACGTTCCAGTACCCAGATGATAACCACAGCGACAGCGAGGGCTCCGAGCCCGAAGCCATGGACGAAGAAGGTACATTTCCTCTTCATTCCGCTAACGAAGACACTTCAAATTCTGCGATATAATGGGGGAAAACAAAGTAAAAATAGAAGCTAAATCTGGAGAAAAACAATAGAACAAGAAGCCCTAATAACCCGCCTTGCCGCCGAAAACGCCTCCCGCAACGCCTCATTCACCCGCATCCTCTTCTACACATCGCTCGCCGCCGCCGCCTGCTACCTCCCGTCCCTGCTCCTGCCCTTCTACGCCGGCGTCACGAAGCTCTTCTCCATCCTCGCCGTCACATCCTTGGCGTCTACGGCGTTCATCCTTCATCGCCTGCCGCCCACGACCACCGGCATCGCGCTGCTGGATGGTAAGGGCAAAACGGGCAGGGGACGGGACCTCCCGCTGAGCATGGGGACGATGCAGAGGTCTCCCCTCGAGACATACCTCCCGTATCTGAACCTCGGCCTCATCGCCGCCCTGATCCTCATGGGGATGGTCACAAAATCAAACGTGGCGAGCTTTGGATGGATCGGGATGGGCAACCTGCCGGCCATTGTATACATTGTAGTTCTCGTAGCAAAGATGGTCATGGCCAGCGTCGACCCGGAGGCGGAGCTGTCAACTCTTAAATATGAGTACAAGGGCGCTTAAGCTAGTGCTAAAGTCTTTGTCAAACATTATGATGGCCAATCGACATGGATTCAATATTAATGAATAAACGCGATAAAAGCCCAATCCAGATAGACGTGACCATGCCGTAACATCTAATTGTAAACCATTCTACATGTCTATCGAGTCATTAAACCGCAAAACACCATAGCTTTTCAAAACACCATCTACCCCCTGAACCGTTCGCGAGAAAGGATCTGAATGTGGGCTCGCCTCGATGGGGTCTGTTGATTTGTCGACCACAAGAGCCAAGCCGTGAGACTTGATTGCATCCACAAGTGCAGGTACCATGTCCTAAAAGCAATGGTTAGCGAAAGAACCACCTATAACCTGTTGAGTATTTCAGCAACTTACCAAAAGGCGGGAGAAGCATATCAGGCCCATAAAGTTATTACTCTGGGCAATTCGGACCACCTCCTTGATAGATGCGCTTCGCCGTCCACTGCTTTGGATAGTATTTAGTGAGGGAATTGTTCCCTCTCTCCCCAGGTCATTACACAAGAACACGGGGAAGTTCGGCTGCTTCCAATTCAGAGCAGTGCAGAGCCGTGGGTTATAACTGCTGAATACGATCGATCGGATGGATTCGGGTGACTGCGCGCGCTGCGCTCGTGCGTGATCAAAGACAATCGACAGAATGGCATCAACGAATGTGTTGACATCCAGGGCTGGCCCAAGAGACAACCCCTCTTCTTCTTTGGGTGTGGGATATAATACTTCCAGGTTGATATGGATTCTAGGGGGTAGGATAGCGAGGGCTTCCTCGAGGGTTACGCCTGCGTTGGCAAGGATCTGGTATATCTCGGTGATGTTTTCTGTTGACTTAGCAGGGAAGTTGACAAGTTCTCCGCGGCTGGGACTTTGCGCCGTCGTAGCCTTGAACTGGCTGCCGGTCAACCTGCAAACGGGGATATCAAGCCCACCACAGGGGATGGTCCAACGAGGCCACAGGACCGGAACGCCGTCACTCGTATATTGAACATAGAGTCGCACGTAGTCGCCGGAGAGACTTGACCCGGTCACAATAGCGCTAGTAGGCTGGTTAAACTGGCTTGTAGCCTTCCAATAGGTCTCAAAGTCAGTAATCTCCAATGGCTGCCCTTGGAACGGCTTTATGACCTGTGTGTTGAATGTGATTTGTCCAATGGCTCTCAACCGGGGGTCGAATAGTGGGAGGCAGCACTGAGAGTTCCCAGGCAAGCTCTTGAATGTACTTGGCAGCACAACTGTTTTAGCAATAACCTTTGCGCCGTAAGCGGGGAAAACATCAAAGTCTAATGAAAAAGAATCAAGACTGTCAATCTGGAAAGAAACAATTCGGGTGTCTTCTTGAAATGGTAGAATGATGTTCTTAGGAATGAGGTCGGAAACTTTAGACGAGATAGTAAGTCTAGCAGCTGGATATTTGCCGTCTTGGAAAAAGACAAGAGGTTGCTCAACTGTGTCAAAGCTGATTTGGACCACAATTTTCGTGTCGAGGAAGTTGTGTCCGTATCTTCGAAGTGGGATGATTGGGGGCGGCAGCTCGAGAATAGGGATGGCATCGGGATCCAGACTCATAGGGGCTGGGCCAGAACTACCGTCGATGGGACCGAGTAAGGGTTGCATGAGCATGGGGCTTGTGCGCGACCTAGTATAGAAAGGCGCAAGAAGCTTCATACACTCCAGATGCCCTTCCCAGGCTGCGTAGTACATGGCGGGTAATTCCGACTCGTCCAGGATGTTAGGGTTCGCTTCGGCCTTAAGTAAGGCTTGGAGACACTCGACGTTGCCCTCGCTAGCAGCATGTACGAGTGGCGTCCAACCGTACAGTTTATCAACCTGGTCCAGATCTGCGCCGTACCTCTGTAGCAAGAGAAGAAGATCAGAGGTCTGTCCAGCTCTCGCCACGAGATGCTGAGGGTAGAGTCCTTCGGCATCTGGTACGATCTTGGCCCCATGCTTCAACAAAATCTCTACCACAGCGACTGAGCCGTGTTCGCAGGCAAGATTAAGCGGAACATGGTCGGATTCTGAGACAGGATCTATTCTGGCTGATCTTGAGAGAAGACGTTCGACGCAATCAAGGTGTGCATGGATAATGGCATGGATTAAGGGTGTGAAGTTGTCGTGATCGATGAGATCAATGGTGTTGGAGCCAACTATAGACTGTCAGTACTAGCTCAAAGATAATAGGGGAATTGCATCGCATACCGCTCAACAATGCGTCTAGGATCCCGATGCGACCATGCAAACTAGCATAATGAAGAGGTACCCGGCCGTAAACATCGGTGCGGTCGACAACAACGTTGGCATCGAGGCCCCATTTTAATACATGTTCCTTGCCGTAAATTGCAGCTTGGTGCAAGCAGTTTCTCTCGTTGATGTCATCGTAGGAGTGAAGGTCCACCAGGCCAGTGTCGAGAAGAACCTGGAGCGTCTCTACCGGGGCGTCATGGATGGCGGCCAGGAATGTACGAGTGATGCGTTCCATGAGAGAGTTATCCCCTTCGCTTGTATCACTTGCAAGTCGCATCTTGGTCAACAAGTCTCGGAGCGTGCTAATATTCCCTGTGACAACAGTGTCGAGGAGTAGAGTGTCAGCATCCCCTTCGTCTGTGCCCACGAAGTTTTGACTCGTTACCACGTGCCCTGATGCTCTGAAGTCGACCTGGATCCCATCTGACCAAGCGCCAAGCTCCTGAAGGCTGGTCGTGGCCTGATCTGAGAGCTCGCTGATAACTGTGGCATTGAAGAATGGCTGTACTTCGACAGCGCGCGAGAGGTAAAGTTCTTTAGTCTTGGACTTGGACGTCTTGTCCCACTTCTTCAGGATCTTGGAGAAGGCTGTGCCGTTGACCTCGACGAATTGTTGCAGCTTATTCAGGTCGGTGGCAAACTGTTGGAAGCCTTCTTCTAACGTCGTGAACTTGGCTGAACGTCTTGAGCTCCCTTGCCGGCTCTGGAGGACCTTCTTCTTATCGAGAAGGGTCTTGAGACGTATCTTAAGCTACACCAGAGGGGAAAGAAAGTCAGCGGCGGCTACACAGAGTCGACGGTCTCCCGTAACGCGATGGTGTGTCCTACCTCGGCCTCCTTTTGCAGGTAGAAGGCATTGACCTTGTCTAATTCTCGCTCCTACTCCCATGTTAGTTCCCGGATAGGCTTCAGGGGGTTTTTCTTTTCATACCAGTTGGAAGAAAAATGTGGCCTTGTTTGCCTGGAGTGCAGCTTGCGAGTCTGCAGGCATGGAAGGGCGCCCATTTCCATTTTGAGCACTGAGCGTAGGCGTCGCAGAAAGCTTTTTAATGAGCTGAGAAACAAGTACACTGTTAGCGTTCTACTCGTACACGGGAATGTTTCCTGACCGCTCAGCACTCTCGTTACAAAAGAGGCAGCCCAATGTCGGTGGGGGGTCAGGTCCTGATGTGACAAATGCAAGAGACTACTGGTGGTTGGTGTGCAGCAAGCCTTCTTGCATGCACGGCTCGGGGTCTCCGAGACGGCGAGTCCTCCCAATGAAGACCCTCATGTACTAGATGGTGAAGGAAAATGAATCGAGATGGCGCAAATATTGCTTGCCTCACCTTTTTCAGAGCTTTGTAATTTACGAAGCTAGCTGCGTACTCCGGCACCTCTAGTTGGCGCTTTTGAATCTGCTTGCCGAACTTCCTGCATGTGTGTAAGACATGTGATCCGACATGCCATGAAACAGAAGAGAGAAGAAGGCGAGGAGGGATGAGTAGTATGGCAAGACTGCTCTGAGGGACTGTCACTTACATGATGCAACTGGCCGAGCGGGGGTACCTGGACAAGCACAGTTGACAGAAGTCGTCGAATAAGCCGTGATGTCCTACGGCATGCAGGCGACAGGAGCCAGAAGGAAAATGGAGTGCTTGACTGGCGGCGCGCAAGCTACGTGCCGTTGCTTGTGGGTGTTATATCCGGGTCACAGCAGGCGTATCCGGCTCTCTATCTCTGGCACGATGGTAAGTTTGGGCTAATAGGAAGAAACCGAGTGACATGACACCAATATCAAAAAGCTGTCCACGGCGCGACTGAAACTTAGGGCGGTGATGTGGTAGAACGTGGGGTTATGCCTTGGGGTGTGAGGTGAGAATAGCGGTTTCTCAGCCAAACGAAGGAGGGCACCAATACAGGAAGAGGAAAGTCCACATACACCGTTGTAGATCGGTATCCCTGAAGCGGAAGGCAAAGAGAGGCAAGAGCAGGAATGTGAAAGAGCGACGGCTTGCTCGAAGTATTGGGCAGTGTAGGTGGTGTCGGCCTTTTTTTTTTTGGCCCTTGGCTCAGAGTCGTCGAGACGGCGCCTTGAAAATGAGGAAGGGCGGATATGACTCGCCACGTTCTTAGAACTCGGCCTGGAGCAGACAACGTTGAGCCAAACCGGCGCACAGGGCAGGAGGAACGAGGAAAAGAGAAGGAAAGGGCAATAAAAAACGACCGGTTCAAAATAGAAACTGGTAGAATAGAACCCCGCTGTCCCGGTGTCGGGAATGCTGAGCGAAAATGAAGGGAAGTGGGAGCAGCACTACTGGGCATCACCTACAGACAACTGAAGACTCGAGGCTGGGTCTAGTAGTAGCACTGAACTACCAGCGAAGCGGGGGGGTTCTGGTGGTGGTGACCGAGGCAGCAACCTGCAACAACAACTCAAGGCAAGGCAGGTCCTGGTCGATCGACTTAAAGGGAAGGGAAAAATGCGCCTGGACTAAGGCCCCGACTAGGCACTTGCGGGCTGCATGCCGGGACTCTACGCGTCGCCATCTCATGGGACAGACGAAGCAGTCCAACGGGCCATTTCCAACATACCTGCGCAGAGAGGCCCGCATCCATCTGTCCAGAAGGGTAATATGTAATATTGATTCGCACCACCTGTGTCCGTCGGTTGGCCGAGCAGAGCCCACGCCGACCATCCTGCTGGCCATCGCCATGCCCCGAACCAGATGGCGCGCCTCGCCCGGTGAGCCTGGCGGCGCCTGCAAACAATACCTGCACCTCTTGGGGTTGGACGCTGAACCGCACCAGGTATTAGCCGGCAGCGTGCGCGGAGCGGGCTCTTGGCTAACAGCTGCCACAGCGCCCCAACGCCGCCAGCCAAGTGGGGAGGGGTGCCCCTTCCGACGGCGGTTTCCTGCCACACCGGGAGGCTCAACCCCTCCGTCCAATCGCTGGCCGATATCCCAACCCGTGCTTGCTCGATAGGTATGTAGAGCTTGAGATGCCCCTGCACGAGAACGGGGGGCCAGGCCTCACGTGCATCATTGGGACTCAGGCGGTGGATCGTTCACAGCGACGGCGCTGATGTTGGCTTCCGTGACATATGCGGCCATGACTTCGTGTCACACAGGCGGGAGGCAGGGTAAGCAACGAGCAAAATGTCAACGGCCGCCCCGAGCTTGCAGCTATCTATCCACGCCCAGGAGCCTGGGCCAGCGTGGGGTTAGGCTGAGGGTTCGTAGTAGGTCCTCTAGTTCTACGCCTAGCTGCTGTAGCTACGTAAGATCGGGTCGATGCTAGGACACCTCCGTCATTATGCATATATTGTTGTTCGGTCTCCGAAAGAATCATCCAAGAGCCAGTTGATCCATTGAAAAAAGTATCCCAACAAACTAGCTCCAATACAAAAATCCCACCCGCCTTCTCCCCTTGCTTTCAGCCCAAAACTCCACCTGCCGAGAAAGGCCTCACGCATGATGACTACGGGGTTGTTCCAGTGAGGAATACACGTATGTATACATTATTCCTCTCCAGGTCGATACTTGGGTGCCATTACATAGGTACGGTACCATCGAAAGGGGCCGAATGATCCTGGTTGATCTCAGCGTCCGATCGAGTTAAGTCATGGTTGCAATGACCTGATTGGTGAATTGAACGCGGCTGTGAAAACCATTCGTCTTAAATATTCAAACCTCCTTCTGACGACTAGACTGGCATAAACCTACAATGCTTTGACCCCATAATTGCTGGCTCGAATTCTCCATGATACACGTAACAGTCCCTTGCAACAATGAGCAGCCACCCACACAGCGCATGATTCGAAACGAAAATTTCGGGTATACCCATTCCTAACAACCTCCACTATATCCAGAGCATGCTTCCACCTCGAAGCCTAGGCCTTCTTAGCGCTTGAGTCACCGTCCTTGCTCGGGCTGGGCTCAACCAAGCTATCGGCCATTGCTTCTGCAGCAGCCTGCTTCAGCCTTTCAGCGTCATCTTGGCCGGCATCCTTGGTCTTGGGCTTGCTCTCCTTGGTGTCCTTGGGGTGGTCTCTCTCATCCTCACTATCACCAAGACTGAAAGGGTCGTTGTCTCCAATTGGGCTGGGGTCGACAGATGACAGCGGCTGCCACTTGCTTGCCTTGGCACCAGTTTTGGCCGTATCATCCTTTGGCGGCACTTGAGGTGAGGCATCGTACAACTGGATCTCTTCTGTCTCCTCCTTGAAGCCAACTCGGCGACCTTCCTTGGGCCTAGGGGAGGTCGAGTGTTGCCTCTGAATTCCAGTGTAAGGGGCGGTCCTGTTAATTGGGGCTTCATTCGCGTTAGTTTCGATCGAATTGCAACTTCTTGCAGGTCCAAAATGATGGGATACTTACTACCGTCGGCGGACAACTTCATCCCCGCAAAATCGTCCCCAAGAACCTGTGGGTCGGCGTCGTAATCGCCGCTCCTCCGGCTTGTCTCACCCGGCCGACCATAACCTTGATTATAACCATGACCGCCTTGTTGTTGGTGATGGGGATCTTCGCTTTCGTCAAAGGAGTCTTCGATCCGCTTCTTCAGCATATCAATCCAGCCATTGACCTTGGTCTGTGTCTCAGCGAACCCCTGGCGCAACTGGTCACGAATCACCGGAAGGTCATCGTCGATAAAACTGTGCTCTCGCTCCTCGTTTGGATATTGCCCCTGGCCCCTGGGGTCGCCGCGGTTTGATGTTCGCTGTTCGTATTCTCCAACGTTGTCGTAGTGTTCCGCCAGCTGGCGCGCGTACAACTCATCCGCCTCCATCTGGGTGAGCTCCCTGCGTCCTTGGGGTCGTGGCGGCTGTGGAGGGGGGACTTCTTGCGGCTCGTTCTGATTTGCGGCTTCCGGGTCGGTCATTTCTAGTTATGTTAGTTTCCCATCGCTTTCTTGAGCCTCGGGTTCAAACCATACCAAGCAGGGCGTTAAATGCAGGCTCGACTTGACCCCCGCTGGCGCGCAAGACGGCTTTGATAATCCCCGGGTCAACCGAGGGGAATGCCTCCTTTAGAATCGCTTCATTCTTCTGCGCCTCCGTCAGAGGGCGAGGAGGTTTCGAAGGGGGGACTTCATCCCTTGCCCCTGTCGTAGACTGAGTTGTGTTCTCTGTTGTAGATGCAGGCACAGCCGCGGTGTTGGGAGTCTGACCCGAAGGAGAGGTTGTGGAGTTTCCCTCTCCTCCCAAGATCCCAGTCTCTTGCACATCGTCGTCATCCATCTCGAGAGGTCTAGCGGTTGTAGGCGACTCGGCACCGCTTTCTACTGTGTTCTTGTTCTTTGTTGATGTTAGTGACACGTCTAGCGTGAGGGATCTAGGTCCAGTTATTAGGAGATTGGTTGGCGGGAGCTCACCGTATCGGCCGGTGTCGACATATTCGGGGGTGTAGGACGCAGCAAGCAGGTAGTGAGGTTGCTAAAACTCCCTCTGGTATTTCAGTCGCTTTTCTTTGTGGGTACAGTACCCTTGTAAGCCGGGACGAAGCGTTCAACGATAGTATTAAAATGATGAATGTGGCTTCATCTTGTATCACGATTCCAGATGACGAGGGGTCGCTTACCACCTACTGATGACGTTCTCCACATATCCGCTCAGCCGCCTACTTGAGCTAATAAAAGGCACATGCGCCGTAGGTTATGTCGGGCTTAGGGTAGTCATATAGTGTTGGGTGCGGCGAACGAGCTATAATAAACTCCAACCTACCCTGTGGTGAAGATGAAAGCTCCGTGATCCATCTTCTCACCTTATTTAAGCCTTAATTGAACCTTTCATCGTAATAGCCGGAGACATCCCATCCTAAGAGCCTATACAGGGCTTAATATCACTACAAGCCTAGAGAACGTGGATTTTGGGAGGCGCTCGTCTCAATATGGCGGAGTTTAGCATCGACTCAAATTTCATCCCAGCACTTCACAAACCTCCCGCGTTGCTTCCCATCGCCAAACATCGGGAGAGCTTACTGTACGTCATCGAGAAATCTCCAGTCACCATTGTCATTGGACAAACAGGATCAGGAAAGACAACACAAATTCCCCAGTTTCTTGAAAATGCTGGCTGGTGCTCCGACGGCAAGATAATCGGCATCACGCAAGTGAGTACCTAATGGAATGAGAATACCGTCGAGACATAAATACTGACGATGCTATAGCCCCGGAGGGTTGCGGCCACAACTGTGGCAGTACGTGTTGCCGAAGAATTTGGCTGTGAGATTGGGAAAGAAGTCGGATACTCTATAAGATTTGAAGATGTCACCTCATCTTCGACGCGCATCAAGTTCCTGACCGATGGACTGCTCATCCGCGAGGCCTTGGTTGACCCATTGCTGAGCAGATATTCCGTCATCATGGTTGATGAGGCGCACGAGCGGTCAATCAGCACAGATGTTTTGCTTGGATTGCTGAGGAAAATAAGAAGGAAACGACCCGACCTGCGGATTATCATCAGCAGCGCAACGCTCCAGGCAGAGGACTTTTTAAAATTCTTCTCAGAGGGCCCCGAGGACACGACAGCAGGCAAACCTGCCTCGAAAGGAAATGAAATTGCAACCATTGTCAGTCTCGAAGGGAGAACATATCCGATTGACATCCTCTACCTCGAATCGTCAGCTGAAGATTATGTGGAGAAAGCCATCAAGACAGTCTTCGACATACATACCCAGGAAGGTCCTGGTGACATACTCGTCTTCTTGACTGGCCGGGAGGAAATCGACACTGCCGTCCAGGCCGTATCTGAACGAGCCTCGCAACTAGATGCCAGACAAGGCGCGCTCCAACCACTACATTTATACGCCGGTCTCTCCACCGAAGAGCAAATGTATGTATTCGATAAAACCCCCGAGAATACTCGCAAGGTGGTTTTTTCGACAAATATCGCCGAGGCTTCAGTTACGATCGAGGGCATTGTCTACGTGGTGGACTGCGGTTTCGTGAAGCAACGCGCTTACAACCCAAAGACCGGCATTGAAACGTTAACCGCGACTCCCGTATCAAAGGCATCAGCACAGCAGCGAGCCGGAAGAGCTGGTCGGACGAAACCAGGAAAATGCTTTCGACTGTACACTGAAGACAGTTATGGCGCGTTGCCTGATGCCAACATACCCGAAATTCAGAGATCGAACCTAGCACCGATAATCCTACAGCTCAAAGCGCTTGGCATTGACAACATTGTGAGGTTCGGTTTTCTGTCACCTCCCCCGGCCGAACTTGTGTCCAAAGCTCTTGAGCTTCTTTATGCCCTCGGAGCTTTGGACGAATATGCCAAGCTCACCAGGCCGCTGGGATTCAGGATGGCGGAGGTTGCCGTGGAACCAATGATGGCCAAGACTCTACTCTCCTCGCCAGGTTTCAGATGCACTAGTGAGATACTCACCATCGCTGCCATGACTAGCGTCGGTGGGAGCGTATGGTTTCACCACGATGGCGAACGAAAGAAGATGGAGACATCAAGACGGAAGTTCGCTGCAGAAGAGGGTGATCACCTGACGTATCTGAACGCCTACCACACCTTTGTGTCGAAGGGCAAGAAGGAGCCCAAGTTTTGCCATGAGAACAATCTCAACTACAAGGCAATGGCACGGGCAGTCAGTATACGTGCACAGCTGAAGCGTTATCTGGAGCGCTTTGACATTCAGGTGGACGAGACGAGCGCAGCATCTCGGCCGGAGAACCCGCTTGAGAAAGCAGAGCAGATACGGAGATGCCTGACCGCCGGCTACTTTGCCCATGCCGCACGAATGCAGCCTGACGGGACATTTAGAAGCGTAGAGGGAGGAGTTGTCCTCCACGCACATCCCAGCTCTTTGATGTTTAATCGGAAGGCTGACTGGGTCATCTTTCACGAGGTCATGGAGACGGGCAACAAGATCTTCATCCGCGACGTGACGAAAATAGATAGAGCGTGGCTTCTGGAAGCAGCACCGGAATTTTACAAGCTGACTGGTTAGCGAAGACGTCAATGTTTGGTTTCTCCTGGATACTGCCCCAGGTGGAGGGGCGATTTGGACTGGATTGGAGATTAGCTATTAGTAGTGCTAGCGGTACCTAACGAGGGATGACGTCGGCGAGGATGGCTGGATTGAAAGACAAAATGAACACAGGCTGTGGTAAATAACGGTGACCGTAGAAATCATGCTCTTACTGTACAACAATGAACAGGAGCATACAGGATCTAGGCGAAGGAGGCAGCTGCAGGGCTGAAACTGTGGGAGAGGAGACCTTCCGTTCTTGTCGTTGGTTGGATTCCCGGACCAAGGCAGAACAGAGGCCTCAATTGCTTGGGGGCTGCGTGGACTCCTCTCTTGGTCCTGCTCTCATCTCGGGGCACAAGAGGTCTGAAGCCCTAGCCGACGCAGTGGCAACTCTCCATAACTCTATCCAAGCTGGACAATGGTGAACTTGTAGCGGGCGAGACGAGGGCCGGCAGGCAAGACAACCTAGTTAAATTTGTCTCGTTTCCCAGGCGTCCCTTGCTTGCTGTACATTGACTTACGTGTGCGTGTGCATGTGCTGTGGATGTGGATATTGCAAGTGAGGCTTTTGCTCCCCGTGAAACTCCTTTTACTATACCTGGCCTACTGGCTGGGGATGCATGCGAGCTATGCAGATTTGAGTTTAGCGTCAGGGGTAAAATAGGAAGTTGCGCCACGCCGCAGCATCGTACCTGCGTAGAATTTTCCTCAGCGCAGCCAACGCCCGTTGACGGGTCGGTTATTACAGGATTGTCCAGGTGCCCCCGCTCAGACAAGTGCATGAGGACCAATCGACGATGTCCTTGTCGATGCTGGGTGGGACGGAGGACGGGCGGACCAGCTGGAAGACGCAGTTAGCACTGTGCGTAATACGCATGTGCTAAGTTGGGAACCGCTCCATGGTAGACCCATGGAACGACTGACCGGAGCTCAGCGCCTGCTGTTAGTGCGGCGCGCGCGTCTACCTTAAGTACCTACTACCACCTGAGGCCGAATGATAGGAGGTACCTGACGCCTTCATTGGATTGGCTGCCTCTTGGTGCTTGCGACAGGTCCCCATGTGTGTGGTTTGCGAGCTGTGGTTAGGACCTCAGGTCGGTGGGCTCGCTGGCGATGGTCCCGACAGCTTGTTTCTGCGCATTCATTTCGTCATTAATTATATTGTAGACATTGTACTGGAACAATGCCCTGCTGAGGAGAGACAGAGCTACCAAAAACTGGAAGCCTGCATGAAATTACACTCGGTCTCGGTACCCATCCTGGGTCCAACCGTCCCTGGCTCCTTCCATGTCAACCAACCGGGGGTGCTTGCTTACTGGTCGAACGGTGGACCCAGATGGTACACGCCCTGGTGCGCCACATCCATCCAAACATCTTGAATGATTGTCTCGACTCTCCTCCTTTGCTTCCTTCCTCCTCATCGTCGGTTCCCTTTTTCAATCTATTGACCGGATGCTCATCGTGCCTGCCAGCAGGCTTGCCACTCTTTTTATTGCTTAACACTAGTCATTCTTTATCTAATCGAGCATATTGCATTCCAACGCATTGCTGGGCTTCTCGCAACGACGTCAACCCGTTTCTTCCTTGCCGGTCTTTATTCTCATTTTCAGCCGTCCAGAAACCACACAGACTTCACCCACGAACTTGGTACACACCCCAGTAATTCCTCGACCCTTCGACAAGACTGATTTCTCCACATCGACCACGACTTTTTTTCTGAATATTTTGTGTCGCTTTTTTGTCTCGAGCGTGTGCCTTATTTCGCATCATCTTAATGGACATGACACCTTGATTGGCCGATAAAGGATATTCTCGTTCGACAGCCTTGGCCGTTATATTTAATTTCTCTTCTTCGATCCTATATATTCTATATTTTCTTCTCAACGTGTCGATACTTGGTTGGATATTTAGGTCTCACGAGACCTCCTGGAACCGTCGTTTTTTCGCTTGGTAATTCGTTTCCTATCGCCCCCCTTACGGCATCATGGCGGTTATGGATCTTGTGGGCAAAGATGGGAGTCTTGGGCAAGAGGGGGCTGCCAGGGCATCTACGCTGGTCACCCGAGAAAAGCCTTTTACTATCAGCAACCTGACCATCACCATCGCTCTCAGTGTCAGGTAAGTACCTGTTAGCCCCGGATTACTCCAAAGGGAATGCGTTAACTTACTTCTCAAATCTAGTATTCCTATCGTGGTAATTCTTGTAGTTCTGGCTGTTCTCTATCGTCGGAATTTGAAGAGGCAGAGACTTGAGGATGCAAAGGACTCTCACCGTGACCTCGATTTTGGTCTTGGCGACACCCCAATGGTAGATGGCAAGAAGAAGTCCCGCAAGAGCTTCCTTATGGGAGGAGACAAGAACAACCATCGAAACAACCAACTTTCCATGGATATGAACCTTTCCTCGCCATATCTGTTGCCACCCCAGGTCCAGGCCTCGCACGATTCCCTAACCAGGGACTACAGCAAGGAATACGACCCTTACCAGATTGTGAACAGCGAGGTTGGGTCTATCAAGTCATTTGGAAAAGAGAGTCATCATAGGCCTGGTCCGATCAGGCAGGGTTCGTTCCCTAAGTCCAGCCTTTCGTCCCACGAAAAGTCGAATCCTTTCGCATCCCCCGCTGCCCCCGAGCCTGTTCACCGAAGCTCTACCCCCAACGACCCAACTGGACCAATCCATCCCATCAAGCCCCAGGTTGCTGAGATGGGAGATGTGAATGGATTCGAGCCCCAACAAACACCAAATATCCAAGAGCCACCAGCAGCTGTTTCGAAGAACCCTATGGAACGAATTGCCAGCCCCCCAATTGACGACAAATTCGATTTTGGACTTCCCCCATCTGACAATCACAATGCCGGCACCAAGTCTCCTACCACCTCTGGTGGTCTTGGGATTGATCTCAATCTCCCACAACCCTTGTCGCCTATCGATGATTTAATGTTCACCACAGCAAATTCAAGCCCGCAACCAGACGCTAGCAGCCCACAGCCTGCCCAGACCCTGGCACAACCAACAACAGCCACACCTGGAGCCCGAGAATCCCAAGGGAGCTTTTATGATGATCAACCCCAGAACCAGACCACTGACTATTACGAGGACTACAGTGACTACGGTCGAGGCCGGTCAACTTCAAGGCAGTCTCTGGAGCATCATGTGCAGCCTCAACCGCGGCAGCAGCCTGGAGGTTTGGGTGTCCCTCAACAAGAATCCAAGCGACTGTCTGTTGGCTTCCGTCCTCTTCCTCCTGCTGATGATCTGGACTCTGAGGACCCCGAGTACCGTGCTAATCGTATCCGATCTTTCTACAAGGAGTACTTTGATGACTCAAAGGAAACGGCTCCTCCTGTTCCTGGTGTTCCAGCTCAGCACTCTGGCCCAAGCGCTCAGTACTATGAGGACTATGATGGACGCTATCTCGGTGAAACCGCCTTTTTCGATCCCGATTCAAACGCATTCGTAATGCCATATGCCCAACCAGTCCACCGTCGTGCCATGACACCACCGCCTGCTGGACGTAGAGGACCCCCCGGCCCTGGCCCTCGCGGAGGACCTCGGTCGGCATCTCGAGGACCAGGACCTCGACCTCATGGACCACACGGATCTCTTGGTGGAATGAGCCTTCCTGGTGGACCACGATCTCAGTCAGCATGGGGCCCTAGACCTGGATCTTCTGCCTCACGACAAGGGAGGAACCTGCCACCACCTGCCGCTCTGAAGACGCTCCCTACCCCCTCCAAACTCACTGACGACTCGTTCGCCCTGATGAATGCCACTGACTTCGCCCCTCCTGACGCTTTCAGTGAGAGAGCTCGTGGACGATCACAGAGCCCTCTGGGTGAACGACGCCCTTATCAGCCCAAGGTTCCTGCCGTCTCCCCTCTTGTCAACTCTTATGATGAGCTTAATGCTCTCCCTAGCCCGTAAGTTTACACTTTGTTCTATATGTGTTGTCAGTATCATCTAACATGTATGTAGGCACCTCCTCCGCAAGTCATCTACCTTCACAGGTCTTGATTTCTTACCACCCAAGAAATTCAAGGATGGGGATTCGATGAGTGATGCTGGAAGTATTCGAAGCAACCGGAGTGGTCTCTCTGCGCAAGCAGCGCATGCCATCCGCTCCGGGGCTGGTCGTATCAGTCGACTACCGGGTGACCAGGTCTTTACGCAGCAAGCACTCGCCTCTGAGCTGAAACCCCAGTGGGGAATGCGTCAGTAAGGTTGGGATTGTATCAGTCGCCTTCACTCTGCAGCATTCATTGGCAATTTTGCCATCATGACGTTGTTTGCTTTTCAGCATAGCGCCTGGCCCATTGAGAGGCTTCATCGGCATTGACAAGAACTTGGGTGTTTGGATTTTGTTTTCTTCCTTTCGTGGGAGTATATTTGGTCGCGATTGGCTTTAATTTTTGGGGTAAATTTGCATATAGAAGGATTGGAAATCACCCAATACGAAACATAACGAATCGCGCTCTGGGTTCTGAAATTAGATTCGAGCTTGTATATAGCGGTGTGAAATGGGAACTTGGTTGATGTTTGTTGACATCAAATATCCTGCATATCCTTCGCTCACGACCGTGGCCTAAAACTCTATTGTCTCGTATAAGACAGCCGTAGCTGAGGCTTGCATCTATTTTGACCGTAACCAGTTAGCTGACCACCACATCGACTTGAGCGAGTGAAGTATGGGTGAGCGTCTGAAGAGATGGTCACTATAATTTTAAGTATGGGCTAAGAAAAGCCTGGCTCGGCGATGACTGGCTACCAATTATTGGCTGGCTTCAAATTCAACCTGTCTGGCGGCCGCCGAGAGTCTGTTGCCATCAGGGTCTAGACGTCAAAAGCACGAACTCTAAAATGTCTACAATACCCAAGTGGCTGGAATAAAACATGGCACACCAAAGCTCTTTCCGCGTGAGATAGGGACCTCATTTTTTTAACTAAACACAATAAGAAGAGAATAATAAACTATTCTGTAATATTTAGCTTAATATTGTACTCAGTACTAGGTTATTTGTTGTGATATTGTGTTGAATTTCAGTGCTGAACTATCTCGATGTACCATGTTTTATTTCACCCACTTGAATACTTAGTTATTTTTAACAGCATAGTGCTGATCACCTGTTGTGGTGGCGGGTGAGCAACGGCTGATTTGCACAGCCATGATAGAGGACCATACACAAAAAAAAAAAAAGTCTCTATTGGCTATCCGGACCGGGAGACCAGATGATGGGTGGTGGGTTGCGAGATCAGAGAGGGTGTGCCCCATGTGGGGGATAGATAAGTTTGATTGATTGGCAATTTACATTGAAGATAATGGAAGCAGGGAGGGGAGATATCTGCAGGTGTTGGGAAGTCTCGGTGTCTACATGATGTGCTGTGTGACCGGTAGGTGAGAATATTGCTGATTATGCCCCTGATTAGGCAATCGGATATTATTTTTGGCTGGGCTTGTTGTACGATATCATGGGGATCCCCGTTCAAATTGAAATGAGTGTCTAAGCTGAGGTAATACCCCGATGAATGAACAGGAAGGAAGCGGGAGGGACGGGTTGCTGAAAAAAAAACAGAAAAGAGCAGAGACATTGGAGTTAGTGGTTGGCTAGGGAGATGCCATTTTGGAGATTTTTGCCACGCGACGTTGGGTTTCGCCATGCGATGATGGGCATTGATGGATTGGCTGAGGGTGATCGCTCACCGGGTGCTTGGCACGTCGGCGCTGGCCGCTGGGCAGGTGAGCTGGGTGGCGCCCCTTTCCACACACCCGCGCGGTGTTGTGTTGAGATGCCATCTACGCTACATGTTTGTGCATTGAGAGGAGACAAGTGAGTGTGTGTGTGTGCTGCGCTGGTACGGGTGGGATGGAGATTGTGGCTCTGCATGAGGAACGGCGAGGGCCGATCTATCCCATCCGAGCCCACACTCGGCAATTCTCGTGTTGATTGAGGGTAAAAAAGATAGCCACCATCGCTAGAGGATGATCAGCCGATCCGACGAGGAGAGGCGAGGAGATGCCAACAGAGCAATGGGGTGTCGCTTGCATCCGCAGTGGACTCGTATAAACATAACGAGAGCTCGTGGTGATGCACAGCGACTAGCCCAGTGCGTGTAGGTGTATTCTTCTGCTGTAGACGCGCCTGTAACCCCGTATCCAGCGGGGCCTGTCCAGTACTATGTAGCTCTGGTATGTGCCCACATGAAGATACGGCGCCGTACTGGGATAGCGCCAGTGCCGCTGTAATTGAAGCTACCTTAGGTATCTAGTTGAGGTACTCATTGCCGGGGCTCGGCTCAGTGAGGACGGACGGCCTTGGTGCTCCCGTTGTCTGAACATGGGTGATAATAAGTCGCCTGCATACCGTCTTATCCGCCGCCCAGCAGGGCTGTCGTGTGACCTATGCAATTGGACGGAGCTCCCTACCTTGGCTGTGTTTCATGAAGAAGGCATATGATGTAGAGAAGCTCATGCTCGGGAGGACCGCAAATGTTAGTGCTGGCCCGCCTCCAAAACCGGCCGTCAATGGTGATAGTTTTGCCTGCTTACCTGGGCTAGTCTGTCCTAGTAAGTACTATGTAAGCCACCCGAGCTCTGCCCCTGGCATTTGCTATACGGTCCCAGCCCGCAGGTATGCTCGGAAGCCACCAAAGATAAATTTAGCCTGCAAGATATGGCGAGCCTCAATTTTGATAACGAGGGGACCCGCGACTTACTCTTTTTGTATCTTCGTCAAGCCACGTCTGAGTCCTCGCGGGCCGGCTGTGGACCTCATCTCGTCCTGGGCTATGGACTGCATTACACTACCTAGGTACTCAGAAAAGACGACTCTTTGGCGTGCAATGTGTCACCGCCTGCTGCCATGTTTTCTGTATCGCCAAGTACAAGTTTCGTCGATGCCAGCAGCAATTGGTTACGGCATGTTCGTCATCCTTGCTGCAAGCAGCCCCATTCCGCGGCTTGCGAAATTACATTGGTCAAAGGGACTGTCCGTACTTATTACCCAGGAGGCTTGCGGCAGTAGAATTCAAGCATCCATCGAATAGATGATGTCAACATCTAAAAGCTTATGATTACCGAGAACTCTGATCGTGTAAGGTTTCTGCGAACAAACAAAAACAAAAGCATGGCCGTGTGTGTCATGTAGAACATGTAGCGAGACGCCCAAATTCCTGACGAGTATGTAGTATTACATAACCTCAGTCAGTCTGCAACGGCCGACATAGCCACAGTGTGCTTAAAGCAGCGCTGGTGAGCCACCAGCTGGGAGCTATTGAGGCGCGCGACGGCGTCTGGGTCGGTCTTATCCAACCGTAATTCCCCAGTGACACGCAGGGATTCGAACCTGCTTTCGTGTGGAAGCGTTGCCGAGTCCGTCCTAGAGCAGATACAGCTAGGTAGACACACACCTGGCCCATAGCCTGTGGCAGGGCAAATTACTGGAGGGTTTCCACTGTCCCAGCCCACTAAGGAGTGCTGGCGCCCAAGATCTGGACGGTCCCCAGCAACCTTCCCTCCAGAGTGAGTCCCGAGTCCGACCCATGCTGAGCTCATCTCCAGGTCTGTTTCCATTTCGACATCGTCGTCCTGCTTCTCCGTCTCTCCAATCTCTTCCCGCCTTGCTCCCCGCGTTTGATTGTGAGGCTACCAGCGAGCATTGCATGGTTTTCCCACGAGAATAGAGAGCCTCGAAACTCCATAACTAACTGGCCCAAGGCCAAGGTACGTGACAAACTTTCTCACGTCTGCATCCGTCGTGGTATTTTTTTTTTGCTATTCGCCATGGGCAGCACCCAGACCTCATCCGGTGGCCATGAACCCGGAAAGAGTCTGCACTGCAGCCACGGGCAACACAAGATCTGCGAGACTGGTCTTGACGTGACCGGCGTTCTTCCCCAGTCCCATCTCTTGTCCCTGTGCTACATAATCCCTTGAACGCATGCACACACGCTTCCGCGCCATTTACCCATCGCGACGGGCATGGTGATGCAGCAGCAGCTAACAGAGACTCGGACGTCCAGGGACACCCAGACCACCGCATCGAGGACATCAATTCGACCGTCAAAATGTCGTCCCCCTCTGCCGCCACCAGCGACGTGGTCCCGACTTCGAATGTCGTACCGACATCTGCGGCAACATCGAACCCTGCTCCTTCAACCTCGGCAGCGGTTCCATCTTCGGCTTCTCAGCCTGCTACCTCGCAGCAGCCAACTTCAGCAGCCCCGACAACATCGGCGGCACAGCCAAGCACCTCGGCCCCGAGCCAGGCGCCCTCCAGTTCGGCGCAGCCATCAACATCTCAGGCGCCAACCTCAGCAGCTCAACCGTCGACATCCAACCCACCAACTTCTGCACCAAGTTCTGCAGCCGCTCCTTCGTCAAGTGCTCCTGCCAGTAGCCAAGCTCCCGTCACAAGTAGTGCCGCGCCGAGCACCTTTGTAACCACAATTATTCCAACGGACGGCGGAAGTACGCAGACCAGTGTAGTGGTCGTAACCAGCACAATCAATGGTGGTACTGGCAGCACGACCTCTTCTACCTCATCTTCCACTTCCAACCCTTCCCTGACACCTGGTGATTCGTCAGGAAGTGGTAGCTCGGGTCTCAAGACTGACGCTAAGGTCGCCATTGGTGTTGTGGTCCCCATTGTTGGCATTGCTTTGATCGCGATTGCTGCTCTGTTCTTTTGGAGGAAGCGAAAGGCTCGACTTGCCGCTGAGGAGGAACGCCGCAAGGAGGTTGAGGATTACTCATACAACCCCAATGCTGATCCCACGATCCCTGGTGTGGTTGATGGTGGCTATGAGATGAACGAGGATACCTCAGGAGGCTACCGCGGCTGGGGCACCACTACTTTGGCCAGCTCCAACGGTCGCAAGGCATCGACGACGCTGTCGGGAGGCAAGAACGCCTACTCTGATCCTTCATCCCCCACACAAGCCCCCGTTGGCGTGGCACGGTCCGATAACATCTATTCTCCGGACGGCGAGATCTTGGGGGCCATGAACGGCAACACCGGCAACAACCGCGCCGTGGGTGTCGACCGTGGCCCTTCCAATGCTTCCTCATCCTACAGCGCTGCGAACCGATCAGATGGTTCCGACCTACAGGGCGGTGTTTCATACGGACAGGGCGCGACGTACTATGACGTGCAAGATCAGGAACCTTATACCGACGGCCAATATCATGACGCGCCTCCACAGCCCGTCATCCGTGATAACCCGGCTCGCCGCAACACGCGCATCGAAAACACATCTCATTATCCCCAACAAAGCGCGGGTATCTCCCAGAACTTCTAACCGAGACACGACGATTTCCTCTTGCTTCTGGTTTGTCATGGCGTTCAGGTTTCAACGACTCTTATCCCTCGTAACTCGTTTTTAATACAGCCAGCAGCCGCTTATCTATGCACCACCTTCCAAAACGAGACGGTGTATGCGCCTTTCGTTCGGTATCTCCTTACCCATCTGTTATGGAACTGTGGTGCTTCCAGCTTGCGCCACATAGTACAGGCTTCCGTTGTTCCACAGGGCGGATTTTCCTTCTCAACTCGATCCTCATCTCCCAATGGGAAGTCACATATTACGATCATCAATCACAAAAAACCTAGAATTGGGTATATATATTCGCCCCTACCACTTTCCTTTTTGTTTGTGTTCGACAGTTTAGTCGCGCTCATGGGTTGGCATAGCGAGGTCTCTTGTGAATTTTCCCCTGTTCTTAATCAGTCTACTACCCCGATATACACGCCTTTCCTTTGATAGTTGTCTCTTTTTTTTTAATCTGGTTGATGTTGAATACCATTGGCAGCACCAATGTTCGATAGCTTGGATAGCCCCGAAGTCTATGTTGGAGAAGCAAGGAGGTGGAATGTGTGCCGAACAGCAGTGTATTGTTTTCGTTGATACGAATTTAACCCCGAGATCTACCACGTACATATGTTTTCGTTGATTTTCCCCTAGTGATGCTTCCTGTGGATGCTGACAGTCGTTGTTTGGTATGAGGTTGCCTGAGACCTTTGATGGCCCCTGAGACGCACCCTGTGTGTTTTAATACGCCTCACTCACGACTCCCGCATTCCCGTCGCCCTGACTCAATTCCATCCTGTCCCACCAGAATTTGCAGACCTCCTTCTCCCTTTTCGTCAACGTCCTCGTCTGCACCGGCACGCCTGCGTTCCCCCCTCCTGATACTTCGTCGTTGCCCTGACCAAACACGAGCAGCCTCCCCTTGGCCTCGTCGCCGTCGTCGTCTTCACCAAACGGCGTCACGAACGGGGGCCATCTGTCCTCAGCGAACACGCCGGTGGGGGACGCCGCGAACTCCGTCCAGCGGGAGTGCATCTCCGCGCTCACGGCCTCCAGTCCCGGAAGCTCGGCGCCCAGCGTCGAGCGGGCGACGAAGTCCGAGTGGCTCGCGTGCGACGCCGCGCGATGGGCCTCGGAGACGAGAGCGGCGAACTCGTAGAGGTAGACCGTGCCGCCGAGCTGGGATGCCATGTGGGCCGTGTGGATGATGGGGCAGATGTAGGCGTAGTCGCCGTACGCCACGCCCAGGCGGCGGACGAGGTCTGCGCGGTCTGCCTGGCCACTCGGAGGGTAGAGTGCCTCGAGGGCCTCGAGGTCAGCTGGAGTCAAGGACGGGATGAGCTTGGTGAAGAAGGAGCGGAAGTCGCTACAGGTTTCTGGTATGAAGTCGATGCCTTCGCTGGTGCAGAAGCCGGTTATGACGGCTGCTGGGAGCGGGCTGGTTCCACCCCCGGAGGTCGTGGACTGATCAGAAGAAGTCTTTTGTTGCCAGAGGTTGAGGGGCAGGTCCGGTATGATGCCCCCAGGCCCTTCGACGACCGGTTGGAAAGGCCAGGTGAGAGAGTCTGTGTGCTTGGAGAAGACGTCGAGGCCGGCGTTGAGCAGGAAGTTGACCTTGACAGTCCTGGGAGGGGTTACGACTGGGAGCATGCTGGAGCGGACACTGTCAAGGTTGGCAACGGTGCGAGGATGGGAGGCAGAGAGCACGGAGCGAGCTGTAGGCGACCCGGATTCAAGTATGGCTTTGTGGAAGGGCAGGGGAGACGGGTTCAGCATGTGATGACCGATCTTGTAGGGGGAATGTTAGCCAATATCGCGAATGGGATGAATCCCACAGCAAGTAGAACGAACCGAATGTGCTCCTGCGCTCACGCCTCGTAGAGTGATGAGGGCTGGATCGCCGCCAAAGACTGGGATCCATGAATGCACCCATTCCACAGCCAGTCTCTGGTCCTTGAGCCCCAAGTTGGCCTCCCCCTCGCCGGCCAGGAACCCCAGCACGCCGAGCCTGTAGTGCACGGCTACGACGATGATGTCCTTCTGGGCATGGGCGACGAACGAGACGGAGTCAGTTTCCAAGGGGTCGCCGAAATTGAAGGCTCCGCCGTGGAAGTAGATGACGACTGGGAGCGGCTGCTGCGACGCCGTGGACGGGCGTGTGATATGGAGCCGCAGCGTGGAAGTTGTGCAGTTGGGATTTGGGCCGGCATACTTGATCCGTGAAGCATCCAATCTTGTGCCCGAGGTCTGAGATCCCAGTGGCAGTGGGCGAGCCTTGGAGAAGCGATCTGTGGAGGCATAGGGGATATTGTAGAACGCTTCAACTGGCCTTGGGCAGGCGGCTGAGGCGGCCGGGGAGAACCGAGCACCTATGATTAAGCAGCCATTTACTGCGATGGTTGGGGAGGATATTGCCTGCATGTTGGAATGTCTGTAAGACGAATGAGATGACGAACTTTGGAAAAGGCACAAAAGGCGGCGCGGTCAGAGTAAGTACGGCCAGTTGATTTATGCAGGACGAGGCTCGCTGTGGATTTAGGTTGATTCAGGGAAGAGTTGGGCTTCCCCCGCTCTTGGGTGAATGAATCAAGTAATGTGTATTACACGAGATATAGAGGACGCCGAATAATATCGTCTCGGGCACCGGGACTTTGCTTTAGGCAGCAAGTCATGTCGGACTGGATCATAAGGCGTTCATATACTATATACAATGATCACTAAGGTAGTGCCTACTGGTGCCTACTGCTAGCACTTTCACCGCTGCTGCATGCTGTGCATGATGGTAAATAAATACATGTGATAAATCAGATGTAGCACCGCTATCGGAACCCGCTCTTCTTCGGTTTCTTCGTCTTCTTTCGCTCTCCAAACACACCGGAGACGGGCTGGCTCATGGTGAAGCCCATTGGTCCTTGACTTTGTGAAGAAGCAGGAACTTCCTGACTCGACATAGGTATCTGTTTGTGCCCTGTTTGTAGTGAAGGGAGACCGCCGCTGTCCTCCGCCTGGCTGGATAGTAGTTCCTTGCGCATGAGGGCTGGCCGCTTGTACTTCTCCGCCATGGATCGCCGCTTGGCCTCAATCTTTTGTAGCCGCTGCTTTGCCTCGTCGTGCTGGCTTTCCGAGGCAAGGAGCACACTGGACGTGTAGTGGCTTGGGTCGACGCCTCGCTCGGTGGGCCAGTATGAGAGGATACTGGCCGGCTTGGAGGCGCCTAGTTTCCCTGGCTGGACGCCGGGTGCCAGCAGTCGCAGTCTCTGAATGGCTGCATCAGGATCCGGAGCCCGGCTCATGATTGGAGAAGAGGATGGGATTGGACTGGGCAAAGGGGATGACCGAATAGATGCTGGAGGGAGCGTCTCGGCTTGCGATTCCTGCGTAGCCATAGTGCCGAACAGAGGCACATCCTGCACAGCAGTGCCTTGTGTGGCAAGAAAAAGCTCCTTTCCTAGCTCGGTTATCCAGTTATGTCTCAAAGCTAGTTCTTTCCTAGACATTTTCTCTCTCAATGGCTCGAGCCATATTCTCGATAATTGGTCCCTTGGTTGGGACCACCAGCCGACTGCAGGAGGCGGCGCACCTGGTCTCTTGCATCGAAGCTGCGTAATGACTGCTTCATCTCCGAATTTGGCGACCAGAGCTTCTAGATCTTCATGGGTCGCCTCGCCTGTCCCAGACCGGTCTATGGCAACCTCATCTAGGGCGTTATTGATATCAAGCCTTGGTTTCAGTTAGCTCTCCGAAAGAGGCATTAGGGGCAATCAGTTAGCTAAAGGCGTGCAAGTTCTTACCAGGTAAATAAGGGCAACCTCCCTGAAGAGAGTCCCTGCTGAATAGTGTTTTGTACACTGTCGATAAGAGCAGCCGGGAGGCCGCTCGAGTCTTGGTCTGAATAGCGAAGTAATGACATACGAATATGTCGAGCAATGGTATCAAATCTCAGTGATATTGGCCCATGAGCAGCATTGAGATCTCTACCCGTGTGGGCTCTAGTTTGCGCAGCGCTTCTTGCCTGAGGATGGGAGTCGAGTAGTTGCATATCCATGTATGACATGGAATCAGGTAGTATGAATTTATCTCCCATATGACGTAGGAGTTTGATTCTTTTCTTTCTCCATCTTCGATTTTGATCTTGCGGTGTCCACTCCAGTCGAGTGGTAGGAAGGGTCACTTCCAGTGTGGGATCTTGAATGCTGAAGCAAATGCAGTATTTGACACTCAAATCCCGACCCAGGATCATGCCTTGGTAGAATTGACACCCATTGCTCAAATACAATGACCCAACGCCTTGCCCCGGTGTCAATGATTCCAAAAGAACGGGGTGTAAGATGAACGTCTGGAAATTGGACTGTGCCCTGTTTGAGTCTGGTCTGGGCAACTGTGTTAATTGACTGTGCCACTTGGAGAGGCCTTTCTCGGGGGTCAGAGTGAACCACAACAACTCGAGCTGTAAATCTTCAGAAGAGCAGACAGCTATCATAATGTTGTCTTGCTCATCAGTCGTGCTATGGCTGATGTTCATTCTCATGCCTTGCTTGGCGACCGAGCTGTGTGGGCAGGTAAGGATGATGGACGGCGTGAATACCTGGTCAGACTCAGTGTCCAAAGGAAAGACGTCAATCCAGACGATGAACCTTTCGGTCATGACGAATATGTGTCGTCTATTTGCTGGGCTCATCTGCACGTCGACAATATGTCCGAAGTTTGATGTGGCGGATGAGAAGTATGGAACTTGGACGACCATTTGGTTTGCCTCAACGTCGACGATATTTAGACGTTCTCTATTCCACAGAAGGAGATGCCTTGAACGCAAAGTTTGACCGTGCTCACTTTCAAACCCAGCAAATGGGTCATTTGTGATATTGACCACGTCAGTTGACCCAATAAAGAGGGCCCCGTGTACTTCGGCGGGATATAAAGGCACCGCTGGTATTTCACCCAGAGATCCTTCCCATATGTGACCGCATTTGTATGGCGTTAGCCGTAAAGCGGTCGCAGTCCGTCCCAGTTTGCCATGGATGTTCCAGAGTGTCCAGTAGCCACATTCATCAATAACACAGAGTTGAGGGGGTGAGCCGTCTGCAGGGACGTTAAAAGTTACATCCGCATGCGCGTTTCCACCCGTCTCATGGTGCCACAGAGTCAAGATTGGGTTTGCCTGGATCCGGGACGAAGATTGCCCTTGGCCAGAAGAGGTATTCCGGGTGGTGCTTAGAGGAATAGGCTGGTACTCGGGCTGCAGAATTACCGTAGATGTTTCCTTCTGCACAATCATCCATCTTATGGCCTCGTATCGCGAACCAGCGCTGGATACATATTTGACTTGGGAGATGGGCAATCCATCGCTCTCCCAGATAAGCTCATCGTCCTGGTCTACCGGATCTATAACAGAAAGATGGAGAATACTATGTTCGTCTTCGTCCCACTTCCACTTTGAGTCTTCAATACGGGCAAGACGTAAAAGCTCGCCAGCCTCCCCGGTTACGGCTGCAAGGACTGGGACATTCACAGGCCTAGCGGGCTGGCTCCAGTCGACCATCTCGGCCATTACAAGCAGAGGCCGCGAACTCAATGTATCATCGAGTTTTTGGAACCGGTCAATGTTCTCGGTCAAGAGACCCGAGACAACCGAGTTTCCAAGGAAAGCTTCAGGATGCGACTTAAGCAACCATCGCTTGTGGATGTTCCGCTCTACCCCCAGCCGAGAAACGTTTTGGCCTGAGAGCTTAGATCTGGAAGGCGGATAGAGCTCTGCCGGCTTCCCGAGGGATTTGAAATAAGGTACTGTCCAGAAAACGGTTAATACGGTGTAACCTGAGTTTTACCTGTACCTTACGAGAGAGAAGGCGACCTACAATCTGAAGTGCAACGGGATGTATGAAGCGCGCCAACATTGCCATTGGGTATGTCTTGAGGAATATATGTCAATCGCCCCGCCTGACCGTATTTACGGTCGGCGAATCGCCGTGCTTCAGCCATTAAATCGATACCAGGATATCCGGAAGTGCCAGAACCAAAATGCAGACAAACTCTTCCGCATGGCGACTATGTCTAGGACAGGACGCTATAAAATGTACGCTCGCGAACAATGGTAGATCGTGCAGAAGACGGACTGGGAAACGGCCATTTAGCTGTATGAAGAATGGCGCTGAAGTTATGTAACTGAAGTTGAAATCAGGATTCTCATAAGTGTTGAGAACTGAGCTTAAAGAGCTGAATTCGTGTGGCGGGTGTGGCTGGGGAGCCATTTGCGCCACACTTGGAAAAAGAAATATGTTGGCTCAGCAACCGCCCGCCGCAACCCAAGATCACCTTAGCATAAACATTGGTGGCACTCGTTTGCGACAAGGCGGCTAACATCACCAATATCACGGCGACAGAACCAAGCACAAAATACTCGACATATTTCGAGCGCCATATCACAGTTCAAGATGGCGACCGCTTTCGAATCCTCTCTGTCGAGCAGCCAAACCCGCCAGACTCTGGCACCAGCCGGCCCCTCAAATGACTACACCCTGCCGAACATTGATTTCGGCTTCGATGATCTGCGCGACCGTATGGCGAAGTTCACCGCCAAGTTCGACACGTTCATCGAGCAAGGGCGCAGGCGTGTATTAGAGGAGCGCAACCAATTCCGCATGAACATCGCGGAGCTACAAGGTAATAGCAAACCGGTGACATAGAGATTACAGACGATCCCGGCTAACAATCTTTCTCAGAGGACCAGCGCATGAAGAAGAAGGATATCGAAATTGTCCAGGTTAAAACATCAACGCACCAGCAAACGATAGAGAAAGAAGATGCCGAGACACGCGAGATGGAGGCCGCGATTGCGTCGCTGGCCGCGCAGCGGGACAACCACCACGCGAACCGCGACGCCCTCAAGGCGCAAATCGCACAGGTCCAAGCCGAGATCGACACCAGGCTGGCGGCGCAACGGGAGTACGCAGCGCAGCAGGAGGCGCAGTCGAGGTTCAACGTCCCCGAACTTGATTTCTGGATCACAAATCTCTGCCTGCGGATCGAGGGCGCCGGCCACAACGACAGGTTAAAATTTATCTACACGCATCTCGACGAGAGGGACTGGGAGCGGGAGGCGTGGTTCGAGCTTGTCACCAGCTCGAGAGACTACGACGTGAAGCACTGCAGGCCCAAGTTGGAGAGAGAAAAGGTGGAGCGCGTATTAGATAGGGTAAATGAGTCTCGAGAGCTCGTCACGCTGCTGAAGGGGATGAGGGAGCTTTTTGCTGAGGCGATGAAAGCATGAGGGGGTGTTTATGGCATTGGGGCGAGATGATAATGAATTGTTCACATATACACCACTACAGCTAATGTAACGACTATGATCAACTTATAACTGTTTGAAAGCATGGCACGATTAAAGTAATGTTTTTAAAAGCTTTCTTTTCACTTATATATGGATGCACGTGACAGGCTATTTGAACAACTTTGAAGACTGATTTCCGGCGTCGGAAAGGTGGGGCGAGATACGTGACGGTCTTAGTTGCATGCTGGAACACACCTAGAAGTCTAAACGCGTCCTTCCATCAACCGTCTGGAAGCTCAGCGAGAAACACCAATATCTATCAGTCGAACATCGCCAGCATAAACAGCCCAGGATGCCCCCCGAAACAACAGACAAGCATGCCGCTGCCCAACAAGCCGTGGATATTCTCCACGAGATCTCAACAATTCTGGTCCGTCTGGCTATCCGAGTCCTTCTCGCGATCCATCAAAGCCCCGCACACTGACACCCCACCAGAACTGCCACCTAGACCGCCGGACTCTATCCATATGCATCTCGATGATTGAGCGTGGTGTGAATCCCGAAGCATTAGCCGTAAGACTATCTCCAGGGTAAACGAGAATATCTGAAGTGCATCGAAATGCTGACGACTTGGGTATAGCAAGTGGTCAAGGATCTACGGCAGGAGGCTCAAGCAGTAGAACAGCAAGCCGCCACAAGGCAATGAAACTTTTATGAAAATTTGGTCTTGAAACTCGGAAACTGATGGTTGAATGGTGTTTCATTGAATTTGACAGGTGTTGGGTGTTTATTAAGGAGTGATTTTGCAGCAAATATAAACACAGGTTCTAAACTCTCTGGGAGGAAGATTCATGTATATTACTTATATTGTTTGTCCAAGGACCTATCGCTTGCTTGCTAAGACTGATCAAAAACCATAAAAATTCCACATCTCCCCCGTTAACTTCCGAGCGGCCCAGGCAAACTCCTAGATTTTATGCATTTTTCCATGCCTTCCCACCAAACATTAGAAGACTGTTAGCTCGTATCGTATCATGATCCCCATAGACGCCAATTTCATATTTTGCTCCAGGAACAACCAAAACGCCCTAGTATGGAAAAGACGGGATAAACCAAAATTTATCGATGCCCAATGAGAATTAGATCGTTTTCAATATCATCATCGTCATCCTCTTCCTCAGATTCACTTGCATTACTCGAGTCGTCTTGAAAGTCCGAATCGTCGTCGTCGTCGATTGCTCCGCCCCAGAATCCTAGCATACCGCCCTCAGACTCGCTATCTGATGGGATCTGGCCTAAATGAGAGTCGTAGCGAATGGTTATGGGCGGGAAAGAGCCCACAATGATTTCCGAGGCTCTCCGCTGCAATTCAATGCCCCTGGACGAATGCCTTCGTCTGCCTGCTATCGATACTCCGTCGCGGGACTCAGTGCTGGGGGCGGTTGCGACACTGGGCTGGGCTGCGTCTGGCCTAGCCTCCTCCGACGTTTCTGCAAGAGCAGCTTGGAGTTCACGGCTCGTGCCTCCGAGTATCTGAAGTTCTGCCGTGTTGTAAGACCGACAAATGGAGCATTTTAGCCCAAGCCAGTGGTAGGGAACGGTGCTTCTTCCCGAGCAGTCGTTGCATAATATAACTGCCTTGGTATCTCGGAATTCCGGTGGCATCGGTTGTCCCTGAATAGCCACATCCAAGTTTCGAAAATGTGTCTCCATATTGGCGAGACTCTTGTTGCATATGGGACACTTGTAAGACAATTTCATGTGCTGGTCGTAGCACTTCTTATGAATGCTGTGACCACACGCCATGAACACTACAGGTCGAGGAGAGGAGAACATGTACTCTCCGCAGATTGGACAATCACAATCTGTAGAGCGCTCTATGCACTTGTGTGACAGTTCAATGGAGGTTGGGATGCATGCGCAGCACGTCTATGAGGAGATTAGAAACGATGCAGAAGAGCCATGTGAGTTCGGAACATTTTACCTTGCAATGGACATAATCCTTTCCGAGTCCGAAGCCGCGCCTGCATATGCCGCAATCGCTACAGTGATAAATCGGTTTTGATTGGCGATTTTCCCAGAGTTTGCATACACCACAATAGTAACTCGCAGCAAGTTCACCACAGCTGATGCATACATCAGAGACCTTTTGCGGTGTCTCACAGAGCATGCATAGCATGTGCTTTGTCTCAAACCGAGGCAGCTTGTGGTCTTCCTCATTGTCATGACATAGGCGGCATGGATACCACTTGTCGCATGTGGCGCATTGAAGTTTCACATTCCGTTCATAATGTGGGCATCCGAGTTGAGGAACCGATTCAGTTACTGATGAAGGAGCAGGCTCGATATGAGGTGTGTCTATCCCGGAAGTCTTAGCCCGACGCACTGGGGCAAAGCTGGGTGCTCTGTCGAGCTCTGTAAGAACAAAGTCGGCCGGCGAAGGCCCTGACGCTTCATGTGGTTGGTTCTGCCAGAACTTCAGAGACTCGAGAGGTCCTTGAGGTGAGGGAAGTTGTTCTGATCTTTGGACCGGAGACCGGGGGGCTTCGGGAGTCCTCGCGCCATGGGAAGTGACTCTTGAGACATTGTAGTTCTCCAATAGTGCATCATGCATGAGCCTCGCCTTCTCCGGAGCCTCAATATCACGGGCATGAATAGCATGTATCCTTTTTCTCAGCTCACGCATGCCGTCGTCCTCCGGGATCAAACTATTCCTTCGTTTGCTTATAGGAAAGCCCAGGTGATCGGTGGGACTGCCGTCGAGGACCATGGGGGTTGTACGAGGAGGGGTTTGGGCTGGTATGGCCTCCTCCACTCTGGTTTCTTGTGTCGATGAGCTCAAGGGGCGCAAGGTCGTGGACTCGGAGGAGACAACCCTGGCAATTGCCGGCTCGTCGTGGTGTTCTTCATCATCAGTCATAGGATTGTCGTTGAGCTGATCGCCATCTTTGGTCTCATCTCGACTGCCGCTCAGGGTGGCGCGGGATGCCTCTGAAAACCGGCGAGCCTGGCGGAGAACTGGATTAATTATGAAGTCCGAGACGAGCGATGACATTGAGTGTTGGATAGGGAGTCGTGTGCCGGCGAAGAGGCAAAGCAATCAAGCTCAGAATAAGGTGGATCTTGTCGTTGAAGGGATGGAGCACGGTATTAGTCGCTGGGACCGAGAGTGACGGTGTGATCAGGGGAACAGGGCCGCCAAAGGGTTGCTTGATGGGTATCCTGGAGATCGATAGACACAGATTGGGGATCACCGCCGGATATTTCTGGGGGAGAGCGGGAAGATGACATAAGGAAGAATGGTAGAATAAGACGGCGGGCTGCACCCGGACTCTATTGTCTCAACACCGGTGATCGGGCGAGACATGTGATCCTGGAGGCCGATGCTCTCGCCCCATGCACGAGGCAGGGTACTTGACTACTTCCCTCTTTGTACCGGAACGACACTATCGATAACATCGACCCACCAGGCCCGCCTACACGCCTGCAGCACGCATTCAGTAATTACGGTACGCGGTGCAGCCCTGTGGCTTGCTGGCTGGGTGCCGTTTCCACCAGGTGGCTTCTCCTGAGCTGAACTGAGTGATTGAAGGGAGACCCTACTTTCAGACGACGGTTGTCGGCCCCTCCCTACTTATTCATTATATCTTTGTCTCTTCTTCCTTTCTTTTCTCTCTCTTCTCCCCACTGGCAGCCCTACTGCCGTGTTTACCTCTGTTTCACTTCCTCGTTGGGGTTGTTTTGAGTACGCTTCAGCTCGTGAAGTCGTTACAAGCCCCTTAGCTCCCCGTGAGCGTTTCCGGGCCTCCTTTTTTAGAACTTTAGGCCACCTTGCAAACAGTTCCCCCCTCGACCATCGACTCGAGCTTCCATACGATCCCACAAGACAAGAACAATCATGGCTGCCGACAAGGTCGCAGTCGCCTCTGGCGCTGATCTTGGCGAGGGCCTTCGACAGCGTCCCGTCGCCGCTCAAGCTCCATCCGCACCCCGCGTCGTCGAACCTGAAGATGTCAAGAAGTCGCAACCGAAGGTACCATGGTCCCCAGATACTTTGATCGTATTTCTTTAGCGTGAAGGAGCTCAGCCAGTACTGACAACCAATCTGCAGCAGAAGAGCTTCATCGATACCTTTGTGGAGTGGGAGATCATCTTTGCCCCCATCCTGTTCACCTTGGCCGCAATTGGCACTCGACTGTGGAAAATTGGTCTCAGCAACATTGTCACCTGGGATGAAGCTCAGTGAGTAACGAGGCACCTTGGAAGGGGCACTATGCTGTCCGATGCTAACTGCCGTCACTAGCTTTGGTAAATTCGGTAGCTACTACATCAAGCACGAGTACTACTTCGACGTCCACCCTCCCCTTGGTAAGATGCTTGTCGGACTCTCGGGAGTTCTCGCTGGATACAATGGGTCGTTCGAGTTCAAGTCTGGAGACACATACCCCGAAGAAATCAACTACACCTTCATGCGAGCCTTCAATGCCTTGTTCGGTATTGTCTGTATCCCCTTGGCCTACTTTACCGCCCGCGAGCTTCACCTCCGTCGCCCAGCAGTTTGGCTTGTCACTCTCATGGTACTTTGCGAAAACTCGTACACAACCATCAGCCGCTTCATTCTCCTCGACTCGATGCTTCTCTGCGGAACTGTGGCTACTGTCTTCTGCTGGGCTAAGTTCCACAATCAGCGACACAACAGCTTCGAGCCCGAGTGGTTCCTGTGGCTTTTCCTGACCGGCTTTAGCATCGGATGTGTGTGCAGTGTCAAGCTTGTTGGTTTGTTCGTCACCGCCATGGTTGGTGTGTACACAATTGAGGACCTCTGGCGAAAGTTTGGTGACAGGAAGATCCCTGCAGTATGTGTTTAACCTTCCTTGCCAGGAATGTCCATTTTTACTAACCTCAGCTATAGACCGAGCTCGTTGTCCATCTCTGTGCCCGTGTCGTAGGCCTTATTCTGATCCCATTCCTCATCTACCTCCTCTCGTTCGCTCTGCACTTCGCTATTCTCGACCGGACCGGCCCTGGTGATGCTCAGATGAGCTCGCTCTTCCAGGCCAACCTCAAGGGAACTGAGGTTGGCAAGAATAGCCCTCTTGAGATCGCTTACGGGTCCCGCGCTACAATCAAGAACATGGGCTATGGCGGCGGTCTCCTCCATTCTCACGTCCAGACTTACCCCGAAGGCTCCCAGCAGCAGCAGGTTACCTGCTACCACCACAAGGACTCCAACAATGATTGGTTCTTTTACCCTAACCGCCACGAGCCTGACTATGACGCCGAGTCCGACGAGCTCCGATATCTGAGCGACGGCTCTGTTATCCGCCTGATTCATGCTCAGACTGGCCGCAACCTCCACTCCCACTCTATCGCTGCCCCCATGAGGAAGAAGGACAACGAGGTGTCTTCCTACGGTAACCTGACTGTTGGTGACGACAAGGATCACTGGAAGATTGAAGTCATTCGCGATGCTGCTTCCCGAGACCGTAGCCGAATTCGCACTCTCACAACGTCCTTCCGTCTCAAGCACACATCGCTTGGTTGCTATCTGCGAGCCGGCAACACCAACCTACCCCAGTGGGGTTTCAAGCAGATCGAGGTCACTTGCACCAAGGACAACAACCCCCGGGATGCCTACACACACTGGAACGTGGAGGCCCACTGGAACGAGAAGTGTAAGTTTCGCATGCCCACCTTGCTCATGGTAACTCTATGGCTAACAAGAAACAGTGCCCCCCAGCGACCCAGGCGTCTACAAGTCCCCCTTCATTCACGACTTCATCCACCTCAATGTGGCCATGATGACATCTAACAACGCTCTTGTTCCTGACCCCGACAAGCAAGATGACCTGGCCTCTCAATGGTGGCAGTGGCCCATTCTCCATGTTGGTCTCAGAATGTGCAGCTGGGATGACAAGATCGTCAAGTACTTCCTCCTTGGCAACCCCATTGTCTACTGGGGCTCAACTGCAGCACTCGGCCTGGTCGCCCTCGTCGTCGCATGGTATCTGGTGCGATGGCAGCGCGGTTACAAGGATCTGAACAACACCGAAATTGACCAGATTCATTACTCTGCCATCTACCCCGTCATTGGATGGTTCCTACACTACCTGCCATTCGTCATTATGGCCCGTGTTACCTACGTGCACCACTATTACCCTGCTCTTTACTTTGCCATCCTTTCCTTCGGCTTCTTGGTGGACTGGCTGGTAAGGAACCGCAACAGTGCACTTCAAATCGCCGTTTACGGTGTTCTATACTCGGTCATTATTGGCCTGTACATTCTTTTCATTCCTATCTGCTTCGGCATGACGGGTCCCAACAGGGACTACAGCTACCTGAAGTGGTTTGACACATGGAGAATGAGTGACTAAAGCCACTCGTTCCACATGAGACTAACTTCTCGGCAAGCTGAATGCTTGCCGAAGGTTGTACTACTGGGGACGCTAACAGATCAGAGATTTGTGTAACAGACAGCATGGGAGCGATGCATGTCCTTTGTAAAAGCTATTAAAATGGGAACTATGGGGAATATTTCATTATCAATCTCGGGACACCATGTCTGCATCGGATGAGGGAAGAGGGAACAATGACACTAGGATGTACTCTGTACCTAGTGCTAGACGAAACATCTCCTTTTAATAATTTTTTCTTTGGCCGGACAGCGGCTTGGCTAGACAATGTGTTATTATGCATTACTGTACAAATTCGGATACTTGGTGCCTGAAGGACATGACGTAGTGGTACCCAGATAAATTAAGATATCTCATGAACGGCGAGGCTGGAGAAGGCCTATTATGCCGGTGTTTGAAGAAATCGGAAAGCTCAGCAGCAACCCCCGGCGTTTGACTGATTCGGATCGTTGGACACCTTGACCTGGCCTTTGTTGCCAGCGCCAGGACCCTTTACACCCGACCTCCGGTCGTTGAGATCGTACTTGCCCGCCTGTATGTTCTGGTATATCCTCTCGGCGACCCTCATGAAGGCCTTTTCCACATTCTCGCCGCTCTTGGCGCTGGTCTCGACGTACTCCATGACCCCGTTCCGCTTCGCCCACTCCTCGGCCTCCTCCCGCGTGACCTCCCGCTCGTTCTTCTCCTGCCGGGCCAGGTCGGCCTTGTTCCCCACGAGGATGACGACGATGTCGGGCTCGGCGATCTGGCGCAGGTCGTTGAGCCAGTCGGTGACGTGCTGGAAGGTCTGCCGCCGGGAGAGGTCGAAGACGAGGAGGGCGCCGCTGGCGCCCCTGAAGTAGGACCTCGTGACGGACTTGTACGTCTCCTGGCCGGCGGTGTCCCACAGGCTGAGCTTCATGTGCTTCTGGGGGGTGTCGCGTGGGGGCTCCGGGAGGCCCTCGGAGGCGGAGGCGCTGGGCTGGGTGTGCGGGGGGCCGACGGGGACGATGCGGGAGCCGAACTCGACGCCGATGGTGACGTCGTGATGGGGGGAGAAGCGGCCCTCGCAGAGGCGGATGGTGAGGCTAGACTTGCCGCATCCTGAGTCGCCGATGCAGACGAGCTTGGCGATGTAGTCCCAGGGCGACGAGGACATGGGAAGGATTGAAGCTCAGGTGGCGGACCTGGGGGGAGGAGGAGATGGGATTGGGGGGGTCAGGGGAGGCACGGGGAGGGGGACCTGTCAAGGCGGTCGTCGTGCTCGTGAGTTGGCCGTTGCTCTCTTGGTGGTTGTGTCGTCGTCGGATAGGGAGTAATGGATGGATCTGTCCTCCAGTAAAAGCACGGGAACTGAGAGAAAGGAGTAACGCTAGCGTCCGGCCTGGCAATACACAGAAAGAACGAAACACAGTGATAAAGCGTTAGAAAGATTGAATCGCCAAGAAAAGTGAAAACAGCCGTTGGGGATGGGTCAGATCATGGTTCGGGTTGTCGTCGATGTCACGAGCGAGACATGGAATCATCCTGATGGCCCCAATGCTCCATAGGCTGGTGACCGGTCGGCGCCCCAGTTTCGAGTCGAGGGCCCCACTGGGGTATCGGGTGGGAATCTACTACGGACGGCACTGCTATCAGTGACGCAAACAGGCGATAACAGCGCGGTCATCCCCCTCAGGCCGCAGCGTCGCATGGGTATGTCCTGTGCCCGACAAGATGTCATGAGCGGGGGGAAACTCTAAAAATACAGAAGGCGAGAGGGCCAGCAAGCGCAGGAGCGACCACAGCAGGCCAACGGAACCATGGGAAAGACGAGAATCGACATGCGATGTGAGAATTGCGTGCATCTTCAGACTCCGGCCATGGAGATAGGACCCAGGCACTAGCAGTGGTGTCGAGTCCTGGACCCGCAGAGATATGGGCTTTCCAGGCGGCCGAGTCCACTATCAAGCTGAGAGTGTGCCTATCGACCAGGTACCCAGGATCCACGATGGGGCGAGGCGGTGACCGCCTACCGCGTTGGTGCGTCGATGTCATCTAGCCGCCTCGGACGGGTAACTCATCTGCCTGATGGACTCAGTCACACAGTAACCCGCTCTGCTCTGTCATGGGACAAAGGAAGTGAATACCGCCCACGTACTCGATTCATCCCTTCCTCCTGGCTGCCTCTGCACGTAGACGCTTTTGTCCGAGGCTGTTGTTCCTAAATTTTATCCTTTCAGTCGGCATCCATCTTACAAACCTTGTTTGAAAGCCTCCGTCCCCCGCCCCAGACAATCCCCGGCGATACATCATCCCAAGTCTGCCTAATTCTCTCTACTTATCAGCATCACCGTACGCAATCATCGAGATACCGACATTTCTGCCCGAGAGAGCGGGGCGGCGGTTGGTGAAGGGGCAAATATGTTTTCAGAATGTATGGTACAATGACGCAACAGTGCAATGGGTGTTTGTGACGGCTAACGAGTGCGTGCGCAGATGCATCACGGTTTCTGGCCCAGTCCCAGTCCAGGTTCTCCAACTTTGGCGGGCAGGGCGACAACGAGAGCGTTTCCCAGCTACCCCGACAGAACGAACGGAACTCTCCGCCGCGACGAGGCAACAACACCGCGGCCACCACACATCGATCATTCCTGGCGCGAGCAGCCTACGGCGGAAACCCGTACCAGCCAGCGGGCGGCGGCTCACGGTTCGGGAACCTTGCGTTCGCATCCAGGGCATCAGTAGCACACGATGCACCGCTCTTTCACAGCACTTTAGACGAGTTCAGGGAGGAGGACGACGAGCAGGAGCGGGATAGGGAGGCTGCTGACCTCCTTGCTTTGCAAAGGTCGAGGCGGGTTGCCGCGGCTACTAAGTTGGCAGAAAGTACCGAGTCCGAAGGAAACAGTCGGGGCTCTCTGGATGACAGCACACATCACGAAGGGCCTTATCAGCATCGAGGATTAGGCCGTGGTATCAAGAGCAGTTGGAATGGCCTACGGAGTTCGCACAGCCCTCACGTACCCAGCGGTGTGCTCGAGGAGGAGGAGGTGGAAGAGGACACGCGACCCAGGATATATGGCAGCGCCAAACTAAGTCCGGATAGCAAAGGGAAGATGGTCGACATCGGTCTAGAGTCCCAGGCTGATCCCGACGAAGATCCGCCGGCCTCGCTTTTTGGCGAAGCACCAACCGATTCGAGCCCCCCAGCGTTTCAGCGTTTCAAGTCGGAGCGGGCACCGTTCCTAGAGAGGTCAGTCACGAATGATACCGACCAAAGTCGTGGCGCGCCGGCGTCGATCGCAGAGGATGAGCCAGCTCAGCAAGCCACGGCATCCCCGGAGGGAGAAGTGTTTTATCACGACCAGTTCTTCGCCTGGATTTTCCTTATCAGCTTCGCCGCGATGATGTCGACGTTTGTATTGGTGTGGCTAAATACGGGATCTCGGAGCAGTCCGGTGGGAGACACCATCTACGCAACGCTGCAGAAGTCTTTCAACATGTTGGCTGTTGACACCATTGTTGCCATCTTTGTATCCTTTATCTGGCTGGCATCTCTAAGGTCATTCGTCCGTCCCCTTGTCAACGTCATCCTAATCGCTGTACCGGTGATCATGCTTTCGTTTTCGATCTATTCCTTTGCGTCCTCTTTCAAGGGACGAACGCACGGAGCGAGCTTTCAGGATTCGGTCATGCGGTGGACATCGCTGGTTCCTGCCGTGAGTTGCATCCTATGGATTTGGCTTGTGGTCAAGGGACGAAGGTCGATCCAACAGGCGGTAGAAATCCTCCAGTTTTCCAGTCGGATTTTGACACAGAACTCGGGGCTGTTCCTCGTTGGATTTGGTTGTCTGGCTCTCATCGTGGTCTGGACTTGGATTTGGCTGGGAATGTTCACCCGGGTCTTCATGGGCGGATATTTCTCAAAGAGCAGTTTCAAGTTTGTGATTCAGCTGTCAAGCTGGTGGCTCGGCGCGGGCTTCATTCTGATGTACATGTGGACTCTATCGGTGATCAACGCCATCCATAGGGCCACAACTGCTGCGACGGTTTCGCAATGGTACTTCCACCGTAACGCAGCTCCGGGAACTCATTCGCGGGAGATTGTAACCGCCGCTCTTTTCCATGCTTTGACCACCATCTTCGGCAGCATCTGTCAATCAACTCTGCTTTCACTACTTGTCCGAGCACCGCTCATCTTCCTACCGAGACGGATTGGGTCTATCATCTCCAACCTGGCCGCCTTCTGGATCCCTACGCCAATCATTGCCTTGACCAATCCGCTGACTGTCACGTATTCTGCCATTCATTCGCAGAACTTGTCTACCTCAGCCCGTGGATTGGGACAAATGGATGTTATCTCTTCAGCCATCCCAACGACGACTCTAACTCCGCAAGCACTAAGGATGCGAGGGCATGCAGGCACCAGTCTTCTCCCTTACCGTCTCTCAAAGCTGCTTTTAGTGGCCACGCGCCTCATCATGGCTACAGGTTTAGGTTTTGCTGGTTGGGTGATCACGGCCAAGCAGCTTCAGATCCAGCTACCGGATGGCATGGGAATGCGAGGCTCCGCCTACGCGTATGTTGTTGGTATCATGGCTAGTTTCATCGGCTACTCAGTGATGGGTGCCATGGAGGGCATTCTCAGTGGTATTGTAGATGCTGTTCTCATCTGCTACGGCAGCGAAAGACGCATGGAAAGGGGGCATGGAAGATTCTGCCTCGAGGCGGCGTACCTCTTTGGAGAGAGAAGGCTGGGAGACTCGCGTGAATATGTGTAAGGATTGAAGTGTTTATTTTCGGGCCCAGGCGCATTCGTTTTCTTCCTTTTTTAGGCACAGGGCTGCGGTTCTGATCGGCCTGTACTATCAGCGTAAGGAGTTGTTCTCTTTTGTCTGTTTTCTTTAAATATAGAGTTTGACATGGGACTGGACTGGACATGGTCAATCTATCTGGATGCTCGTTGGAAATTGGTACAAGCGAATACAGTCAAATACTATTTTACATAACCTCATTTGCAGTACCTTGGATTGATCAGTGCATCACTGCATTTGAACTTTTTTTCCCCTCCCATGTCATTAAAAGTTCCGAAGAGAGCTTGGTGGCAATACGTTGCATTGTGGCTGCAGATCTAAGACAAGACACCGCGGCATGTTTCCGCTGTGATGGCCCTAGCGACTGGGTGACAGAAATGAGACATCAGATTGAAGGGCGGTTATGAGCGTTCGTTTCGGTTCTACGATACCTACAGTAATAGCAGTATGAAACGATATAAACCAACAATATTCAGAATATCACTCGCCCCCAATAATATGACAATAGTGATCGCGGCTTTGGAAACAAACAGTACAATATCCGTGTGTCTCAGATCCAATGCCGCCTCGTAAGTGCCAAGCATTGGCACTGCACAATCTAGTGCCGCCACCGACCTCTATGAACTAGGTACGCTGCAACATCACTCACTGGAAAGATATATATGGATCGAGATTCCAAAAGTCCCTGTCTGAGTAGAGTGAGCAGTTCAGGGCCAGGGCTCGGCATCAAAATGCCCGATTTATTTCCTATGCGAGTGCAAGGCATTGGGTTCGGGTCGGTTGGGCTCCGCGCACGCAACCGAAGGATCACGGCAGAGTGAAGATATTTGGAGAGATCAGCCCAGCAGAATGGCTGGCAGAGGGCAAACTGGCAAACGCCCCGCCGACATTCGTAATGCCGTTGCAGCGGTGCCCACTGCCCTACCAGGCTGATTACGACCCTTGATCTCGCCCAAGGCATGGAAACCAACAGCGGGGTCCAGGCAGGCGACAGGCCCTTGCGCTCTCCCCCGCGATAGTTCCGCCAAGCTTGGGTAGTCTGATGGCTCTGGAGGCCTGAACCAACACCTCAACTCTCTCCAACCTCATGACCGTCACACCAGCATATTTCGCGAGCGCGTTTTTTGGATAGTGCGCCGCCGCCTCGGCCTTTGACCTCTCCCCGCCCATTTGAATCCTCCGTCATTCTCCCCAGCTCGGCTCGTCTCTGTGCCGCCGACCGCCAGAATGGACAAGAACTCTCCGCCAGAGGTTCCCGCAGGCTGGGCAGCTCGGTGGAACGATCAGTACAACACCTGGTGAAGCTCCCCTCGCATTTCCTCGCTCGCGAACTGGCGAAGTCGGCTCACAGCATACTGATTGTTTCATTTCCTCGCTCAAGGTTCTACGTTAATCTCACCACCAAGCAGTCGCAATGGGAGCTTCCGACCGGCCCCAGTCCCGCCCCCGCGCCTGCGACCCCGAATCAAGCACCAACTCCGGCTCCAGCTCCAGTCCCAGCGCAGACGCCGACTCCTGGGCCTGGCGCTCCGTCAGATCTGCCTGCTGGGTGGGTTTCACGCTGGAACGATCAGTACA
Source organism: Clonostachys rosea (assembly GCA_026958235.1). Classification (NCBI taxonomy): domain Eukaryota; kingdom Fungi; phylum Ascomycota; class Sordariomycetes; order Hypocreales; family Bionectriaceae; genus Clonostachys; species Clonostachys rosea. Next base: position 2,657,092 of record CP110207.1, read on the forward strand.
AGACTGAGTGAGTACCAAGGGGAAAAGACATGGCAAGGAAAGATTGAGGTTTGGAGGCTGATACCGTTATCTCTGGCCTGCCAGGTTCTACGTCAACACCGTTACCAAGCAGTCGCAATGGGAGCGCCCAACCGTACCTGCGACACCGGTCGCTGCCGCACCTCACCCTGCTGCTGCCACGCCCCCGGTTGTTGCCACTCCTCCAGTCGCAGCTGCGTCGCCGTTTGCTGCTGCCCAAACCCCGGCCGACCCCAACCAGGGAATGCCAAATATCGGGTCTCTGAATATCTCCCAGCAGAGCTCTCCACAGCCGCAGAGTGCCCCCGCGGTCCCCGGGGCGCCAGAGGTGCCTGCCGGGTGGGCTGCTCGTTTCAACGACCAGTATCAGACCTGGTATGACTCTACCCCTCACAAAGGCCGTGAATCTATCTTCACGGGCCGTTGATAGGAGAAAATAGACGAAGAGAGCTGACAAGTGGAATTATGGCAGGTTTTTCGTGAATCTGTATACTAAGAAATCTCAGTGGGACAAGCCTACGGCTCCCGCAACGCCGGCCAGCGAGGCCCAGAGCATTCACACACCACAGCAACAGCCTGCTAATATAGCTCCCCAGCCTGCTCCTCAACCTGCTCCTCAACCTGCTCCTCAGCCTACGCCCCAGCCTGCGCCTCAATCTACTCCCCAACCTGTCCAACCTACTCCCCAGCCTGTTCAGTCCACTCCACCTGCGGCAAACAACCCACCTGGTGCTCCGGAAGTTCCTGCGGGATGGGCAGTTCGGTTCAACGACCAGTATAAGACCTGGTAAGTTATGAATTTAGTTGGGCTTAGCATGTTGGGTGAGTGTGAAAGCTAACAAGAGGTCACATTAGGTTCTTCGTGAACACATTCACCAAGAAGTCTCAATGGGAAAAGCCAACAGCCCCGGCAACGCCCGCCAGCGAGAGCCAGAGCCTTCATACTCCTCAGCATTCTATTAGCTCTACCTCCCGCCCTACCTCTCCCTCGGTGAACAATCCTCTCGGCGCACCAGAAGTCCCCGAGGGATGGGCAGCTCGGTTTAATGAACAGTACAAGACCTGGTAAGTTGACTCATTGGAAGAACGAGACCTATGTACATGGAGAAGCTCGCTGACTCGAGACATAGGTTCTATGTGAACACCTTTACAAAGAAGTCTCAGTGGGACAAACCAACTGTCCCTGCCACTCCTGGCCCAGATTCTCAGCAATTTGGCAGCCCAGGTGCTGGCCAGCCTCAACAAGCTCAATTCCAACCTCAGCCTCAGTCTCAACCCCAATCTCCATTCCAACACCAACCTCAACCTCAACCACAGCAACATCAGTCTCCCGTGACCCAGAGCCCTCAAATCCAATCCCAGCCTCAACCCCAGGTCCAAACCCAATCCCCATTTCAGCCCCAGGCTCAGGCCCAATCTCCATTTCAACCTCAGCCTCAACCCACTCCCCCAGCACCAACTCAGCCTGGTGCGCCTGAAGTGCCTGAGGGATGGGCGGCTCGGTTCAATGCCCAGTATCAAACTTGGTATGTCCTCTCTAAAAGAAAAACTAGTTTATTTGAAGCAATCACTAACCATAGTATCAATTGATAGGTTTTATGTGAACCTTGCTACCAAGCAGTCTCAGTGGGATAAACCAACAGCACCAGCAACTCCTGGTCCTGGTGCCCAACCTGGAGCTGCCCCTGGCGTCGTACACCAGCAGCAGTCTCAGCAACCTCATCAGTTCCAGCAATCTCCACAACCCCAGCACCCTCAGCAACCTCAACAGCCTCAGCAACCCCAGCACCCTCAGCAGCCCCAACAGTTTCAGCAACCTCAGCAGTCTCAGCAACCTCAGCAGCCTCAGCAACCTCAGCAGCCCCAGCAGCCCCAGCAGCCCGGCGCTCCCCAGGTTCCTGAGGGATGGGCAGCTAGGTTCAATGATCAGTATCAAACTTGGTAAGAATCATCTTTGGCATATGACGAGCCCACAACTAACCAAACTCTAGGTTCTATGTAAACCTACATACTAAACAGTCCCAATGGGATCTTCCAACCGCCCCCGCTGTCTAAAGAGCTTGTGCCCAATGGATGAAGAACTCATCCGGAAGTACCGGGCCAAGGAGAACATGTCTAATCACTCGTATGTACCGCATCCCATATTAAACCACCTCTTACGTGTCTCTTGTGGAAATCGTTAAGCTAACGTGGTTTTTCACAAGTAGATTCCATCCGATGTTCCGGCTATGGCTTAATGGTTGCTGATGACTAGCCATATGGTACCTATACGGGATTTACCAGTCTCTATTAACTGGGCTGGTCGCCCAAGCAGGTGGTTTGTCATGAGAACCAGATATCTCGTTGTGGTAATGAAACCGATGACTCAGGTGGCCGCTTCTATATTCGTACAGATACAAAGATGATATATGGCCAAAAGGTGGCTATAGTCTGATGAGACACAGATGCAATATTCACTCATAGAAGAAATACCCGTGGTCATACATACGTTCATATTAAGCACCATTTATCTACGTAAAACTATCTATCTTCAATTCCTCATCCGTACAATTGATTCGCCTTAAGGAAGGTCCATTTGAACAGATGACCAAGTATTGGTGTATTCTTTTGGGTGACAGCTTAGGATAGTTGACCTGTCGGTAGACTTTCATAACCATGGACTATTCAATACCGTTTTAAAACCTCCCCTCACATTTTACCTTCGTACTCCCTGTGACTTTTTGCCTCCGTTGCCGTCTTCCTTATTGGATCCAGCAAGGTATCCAGCCATGTCAAACGAGCCTTGGTCACGGCTGCCACCACCACCCATCAAGGCGCTCAGAGGGCCCTCGGCCTGTCTGGCCTCGAACTCAGCCTTCATCTCCGGGTCCACTAAAGTTGGTGTGTTAGTGGAAAGGTGTCAAAACAAGGCTATAGCGGGGGATTCGGCTTACTGTTCTCCATTATCTTAGGCATGCCAATGAAGATGCCCATGCTGACAAGACCCATCAGGATCATTGGGTTCTTCAAGATGGTGAGAACCGAGACTAAATTTGAGAGGGGCGAGTCAGTAAACCAGATTTACCCCATTGGGACAAAAAAAAAAAAAAAAGACAGCCAAGGAACCGAGGGCAGAACTCACACTTGGGCCGTTCCTGGAAGTAGTTCTTCTTGATGAGGAACCTGGCCTCGACGGCCCCGCCGTCCTGCACGGGGATGGCCTCGCCGCGGTTCCCCCAGTCGTTGCCGCGGAAGGTCTCCCAGGCGTCGACCTTGCCGTCGGCGGCGATGTCGACGCGGAGGGGCTTGAAGGTGTCGGTGGCGCAGTGGATGTCGACGAGGTAGGACCCGGGGGCCGTCACGTTTTTGAAGACGAAGGTGTTGAGGGAGGAAATGGGGGCGGAGTAGTGCTCGCCGAGGGAGTCGAGGGTCGCGCGGGTGCTGGGGGGCAGCGACCACGGGTTGGGCTTGGAGGGGAGGTAGAGGGTGAGGTCGGCGGCGAGGGCGCTGGCGATGAAGGCCAGCAGGCAGGCGGCTTCCAGACGCATGTTGGAGATTGGTGTTGGTGTGTCGCGGGAGGTGGGTTGGGAGGTTGGGCGACGACGACGGGTCAGATACCTAGGCCGGTTGTTGAGGTCGAGGTTGGATGGAAGCTGTCAATCGGCGACGTTGTCGACATCCAAGCTCCAGCTCACAGGATCCATGGCTTGGGGGACCCACTCTGCCCGGACTTCATGATTCATCTCTCTACGTACCTTCCCAACATCAAATGCATCAGTCTCTTCTTTTTTCAACTTTTCGCAGGCTCCAAATTATTATTCATTCACGCATGTCTCTGCTCGAATCATCTTTGGCTTATTTCCTTTTACTCGTTTAGGTCTCATTCCAGCAGAGATGCAAGGTAGTAGTAGGAAATAAATACATCATCATTGTCAACGCCAATGCCGTCTCTTATCTCTTTCCAGGGGTATTGTGATCTACTCGATCTTTCCATGCCTATTCTCGCCTCCCTTCCACTTCCTCGCTATATTGTCTATGTCTCGATTGTCAGGAGCAAGCAACAATCTAAGCGGTCGTGGTCGCCGCCTCAGCAGCCTTAAACGACTGGTCAAAGTCGGCAATGATATCGTCAATGTGCTCGATACCAACAGAGATACGGATAAGGTCCTGTGAGTTGAACCGTTAGCAAATTATGCGTGTTCAGCAGGTTACAACGGTATTCTTCCTCAATTCTTACCTCAGTAACACCTGAGCTCTTCTTCTCCTCGTCAGACAGCTGTTCGTGGGTGGTGGTCCAGGGGCTACTGCAAGTTAGCACTCTATCTCCAAGCCATTTTCACAACTCAGGTAAAACTCACTGGATGGCCAGGGTCTTTGCGTCACCGACGTTGGCCAGGTTGGAAATCAGCTTGAAGCCGTCGACGATCTGGCTGCCGGCAGCGCCGCCACCCTTGACGCCGAAGCTCAGCACACCACCGAAGCCTCTCTTCAGATACTTCTTGGCGCTCTCGTGGAAGGGGTGGCTCTCAAGTCCGGGGTAGGACACCCAGCTCACGTAGGAGCTGTTCTCGAGGTACTTGGCCAGGGCGAGAGCGTTCTGGGCATGCCTTTCTGCGCGCAAGCTCAGAGTTTCAATTCCTAGCAGCAGCTGCTGGGCGGCGAAAGGGTTGAGGGTGGCGCCGAGATCTCGGAGGGTCTCTACTCGGGCGCGGATGATGAAGCTGATGGGGCCAAAAGTGTCCCAGAACTTGAGGCCGTGGTATCCCTCCGATGGCTCGACGAACTGGGGGAAGCGCTTGCCGTGCTTTCCCCAGTCAAACTTGCCGGAGTCAACGACGACACCGCCGATGGTTGTTCCGTGGCCGCCAATCCACTTGGTGGCGGAGTGGACGACAATGTCCGCTCCATGGTCAATGGGTCGGATGAAGTAGCCTCCAGCACCGAATGTGTTGTCCACCTTGAAAGCTCACAAGTTAGCATCCGCAACTCTTCCAGAAAAAGCAAATCCTCCAGGTCTTCTATGAAACGTACCACTAGAGGGACACCCTTCTCGTGGGCAACCTTGGCAATGGCCTCAATATCTGGGACGTTATATCGGGGGTTTCCAATGCTCTCGATATAGACAGCCTTGGTCTTGTCGTCAATGGCGGCAGCAATGTCCTCGGGGTTCTCACCGTCGACGAACTTGGTGTTGATGCCCAGGCGCGGGAAGAAGACCTTGAACTGGTTGTAGGTGCCGCCATACAGGTTCGTGGTGGAGACGATGTTGTCACCGGCTTGGGCCAGAGTCGCAATTGCGATGAACTGAGCACCCTGGCCTGAGGAGGAGGCCAGGGCAGCTACACCACCCTCAAGGGCAGCGATGCGCTTCTCGAAGACATCGACCGTGGGCTGTTGGGGGGGCCGCGTGTAAGTACACGGCAAACGTTGTATTGCGCCGAGGTTGTGGCAAGCAACTCACGTTCATAATACGGCTGTAGATGTTGCCGAATTCCTTGAGGCCGAATAGCCTAGCTCCATGGGCAGAGTCATTGAAAGTAAAGCTCTAGAGTTTGGTGCCAGTTCATTAGCTTGGAGCTGTGTTTTTTGGTGTGGTGTACTGGGATCGAATCTTGTCTTACAGTGGTTGCATAAATAGGTACCGCACGGCTCTTGGTCGTAGGATCCGGCTCGGCACTTCATACGGATGTTAGCTATTTCCCATTTACATGTGTCTTGTTCTGGCCAAGAATGGCAGAGCACTGCATCACTGCCAAAGCCAGCCCGAACTGCTCAGTGATCAACACTTACCCCGCGTGGAGCTGGAGGGTCTCAAAGTTCTTGCTCAGATCCGACATTATGAAGATCTTCAGAAAACCTGCGTAGGACAGCTGGAGGAGAGTTTGGAGGAACAGAATATGGAGGGGGGCGGGACGGGACAGCGCCAGCGGAAGAGGACGATCAAGAAGGTTTAATAGTGGGAGGGCTGAACATTCCTCCCGCTCAACCGTCACTCATATCAGGCGAGGGGTAGTGCAGCTCACGCAATGAGGCACTTGTTTGGCCGGTCACTAATTTCAAAGACAAGACATTATGTTATTACCAGCTTGCACCTTGGCCCGCCATACAGACCTCATTCTCCCATCGCAAACCCCCCACCATCCCACCATGATCCAACTCCGACCGCGGCCTGGACACCCTCACGGGAGGGGCAAAGGCACGCTTTGAGCAGAGCACGTCATCGGCCTTGCCCATATCTGGCGCCATGTGAGGACGGCATCCCAGACGAACGTATGGCAATCGCGACGAAATCCGACCTAGTGCCAGAAGGATGTCGGGTCGATGGTGTGATTGTCCCCAATAATGATGGGAGAACCCTGCGTGGCGCTATGGGGTGAAATGGGGCTCGCTAATGGGAGCCGATCCAGGGCTGCTTCTGCTGCTTACACGACTAGCCCGTCCCGCGAGCCTCGAAGAAGCACATTGGAAGACAGCCGCAGGCCCTGCATAGGCCCTTGTTCTCTGTATATGTATGTAGTGTGAAGTATTAAGGTTGCTGCGGATGCTGACAGCCCTTGCAGCAACCCACCGGGCTTGGCTGCCTACAAAATTGAATAAACGCGGAGATTACATGATTATCGAGGTAAACTCGAACGACGAGGAGTGATCACAGCATATCCGTAAACCGGTATTTTCGTATTGATTCCTCCCGAACTCAGGCAAGGTACGTATAGACACCTTCACCTCGGAACCAATTAGTCGCATTGGGCACACACCCAATTACTCACCTACCCCGCGTTTTTCGTCTTCCCCTTCAATTGTAAATGCAAGCCATATAGGTCCCCATCTTCACATGTTCAGCTCTCACTCAAAGGTACCACCCGTAAGAATCAAGGTCATCACATCCACCGCTACTCTCCAAATAAGAAGATCAGGAGGCCCAGGTTAAATTGACCTCTCCCTTTTCAGAATACCAGCCTCAGATTCCACGGGATAGATCTAATCGGACAAGTATGATTTTCCTGGGCCGGAACAATAAAGATGAAAAGGGTCATAAGCAATTAGGCATCTAACACATATCAACGCACCGATGTGGCTCATAGCCATCGGTGACGAGTCTTTTTTAATTTGCCCGAACAAATCCAAGACATTCCCCAAGGCCGTTCCAGAAAAGAAAGAAAGAACAAAGAAAAAGAAAACAAAAAAAGAGGGGGTAGAAGAAAGGACCCAATCAAATTGGCCTCGTGGTATCACATCGTCGTTGGACTATAGAGAAGCGAAGAAAAAAAAAAGAAAGGACAGGAACTCGAAGCATCCCGCCACCAAACAAAGCTTTGCGACCGGAACCCCTCACACCTCACTCATGGGCGTGTCCGACCCCGACTGCGGCTCCCGGTCGCCCTTGAGGCCCTTCTGGGAGATCTTCTTGGCGAGCAGGATCGTCGATGCTATCCAGGAGGTGAACTCGGCGGCGGCCAGGATCGACGTGGCGCGGGCGACGGCGCACACCGAGCCGGTGCAGTAGACGAGCTTGGCGAGGAAGATGGCCAGCGCGATGAAGCCCGTGAAGTAGAATATCGTGTTGGTCGCCTCGATGGCCAGCAGCATGAACGGGTGGCAGCCTTGCGGGAAGCGCTTGGGGGCGAGTTCCAGGTATATGATGGAGAGGATGGAGAAGGCCGGAGCGAAGGTGAGGAAGTTGAGGGATGTTGGCGATGGCATCGGTGAGCGTAGTAAGTACCAATTGATAACTGCGAGCAAAGAACGAATGAAGTCAGTACGACCAATCTCCTCGTTTACTCTTCTTATTCTCAATTTCAAGTTCCTGCCATCACGGATAGATATGGACCACTGCCCATTATCTTTGGCATAATCTCGTCTGAGGGGAGGGGGGGGGGGACCTACCGAGCGACGATAGGACAAGATTTGTCAAAGCAGCCACGCCCTGCAAAAACCGCAGCACCACAACGGCAGTTCTGTCCATCTTAAAGGTACCGTCAGAGGCGGCCGGCCTGCGGTCTTCGGCGGGCTGCAACGAGTGCTTTGTAGGCGGAGGCGCTGGTGATGCCAGGAGACTCATATGTAGAGCTGTCTCCAGACGACGTTGAACTGAGAGAGCAGTGCGAGCAAGGCAGCTATAAAATGAACCAAGCCACGCCGGGCTGTAGACAATCTCAAACGGCACAAACACGTGCTCTCGTTCAGAGAGGGGAAACCGAGTCGAGTTGGGCAGGAAGGGAGTATAAAAGCGAGATAAAGAGGAACACAAGGGAGGGTCATAAGAGACAGATAGGTCATGGAACGTTGATCACATAAAAGAACCAGATGCTTGGGAATGGGCGGATGGGTCAGCCCGCTTCCTTTTGAACCATTTGCCCAAAAATCGAGTCCCAGCCCTCCTTGACCTCCAGGAGACGCCTTTTGGCGATGGCACGGCTCATCGGCATGTTCTGTACCGGGCCTTTCTTCTCTGGTTGGATTCAAATTCTCTCCCCTTTCTCACCTTTCCTCTCTACCATGCCCAGCCTGCACTTGATCGGCACTCGTCTGAGACCCAGCAACCAGTGTGAAACTGTGTGTTCCAGGGGGAATAAAAGCGGCCGACACCGACGGCAGCCATACTGGAAAACATCTAGCTTCCGTGCCAAGCTGACGGTGAAAGCGCGATGATCTCTCTAGGCGATAGCGAACCCGCGGGTGGGCTCCAAGAGGCGGGAGGAGATAATGGCAACGTGGGAAATTGTGAAGGGCACAAATGGCTCGGCCATTACGGCGGCCTTCCGCCTCCCGAGACGAGGGATAGAGGCGCTTGTCGACGGCTCGTAATGAGAGATATGCATGTTTCTAAAAATTGACCACAAAGACCCCACGTGAACTTGATACATTCGCACGATGGTTCCGCCGAACATTTCTCGAGTTGGCCTAGCTGTGTGGGCGGGAGGTGAGACATTGTGATGAGGTAGTGTGGTGGGCAGTGGCTGGAATGCAGAATGGGAGGCTGAGAGTGACGACGATCCGGCAAATGTTTGATTAAGGTGTAAATGTTCTCCTGGTTTGTTTGTAAATCAGTTTCCCCTCAGCTGGGTTGTGTCTGCATCAGGAGACAAGCGAAATGAACTTGCTGCTGATATCAGTCACAACTCACTCAATATAGGTGTGATGGGAAGGGAATTGTCTCTTTTCCACATTATTTTCCATTCTTTTGGCCTAGCCTTGGACGGTCTTCATTTTCCCCTCCTCTCAGCTCGGCTTGTCTCAGTCCGTCTGCGAGTTGAAGGCGACCATGCTACTACACGTTAGGAATTCGGAGTGTTTCTCACTGGTCATTGACTCAATGCCACCTTGTTTTTATCATCAAATACCACGGTAGAACGTGGCAGTAGCAGAGATTGGAAAGACCCTTGTTCGATAGGCACGACGGAGGCACGCAATGGCTCCGCAAATGCAGAGCTTGCAGGGTTACCTGATGTGATCGGCCAGCACATCTCCAACTCGCAATGTTATAGGGTAAAGAACCAACAGTGGTGTTGAGTTAAGCTTGCGCATGGATGGAGCCAGCTGCACATTTGCAATAGTCCAGTTTGTAGTCTAGCCAGACGACTCAATCCAGGCTCAATGTTGCCTTTACCCTGGTGAGATGGGCCTACTTTGTAAGGAGCTTGTCATCAGCGGGAGATGTCAGCCCCCACCTACCGAAGCTCCCGAGTCAATAATACTGTGGATAGGTGATTCTCCGTTCTGTCCGTGTTGGAAACGGGACAATGCGATGGCAGTATCTCGGGGGATATCAACACAACAGGTTCGTTCTGTGTTGCAGCCAACCCAATCAAAAGCCCTTCAGTATGAAAATCACTCAGCCCAGCAACCACTCGTGCAGATCATCTGTGCGCCACAGCTGATGGGCTAGTACCAAGGAGGGTGAGCCAAAAGCAAGCATTGCAGGCTCTGGCTGAGGGTGAGTACCAATCGCATTTATCGTGTTTGTCCAGAGCTGAGCAAAGACCTGCGGAGACAATTTCCCCAAGAGTGGGCGCCCCTTGTCCTTCCCAGGACCTCAAGAAAGTGTCGTGAAGTCATAACACTTAAGCTGGGGTTGAAAGCTTGGAGAATTGAGAGAGTATTTTCACATGCCCGTGGGGATGACCTGCTAAGCCCTTGGCTGGTGGATAGCCGAATGGACAAGCGCACGCATTACGGGCACGGCAATCGCCCAGTCCCCCGCAAAACCCCGTTCAGATCCATCTGTGACCATTGTGGAAATTTAGGTGCTTATCAGACCAAAGGTCAGATGGCACACGCCGTCGAAATCTGTGTGCGACGGGCCAGAACAGAAGCACGCGCATGTGCTCGCGTGGCAGTCCTACAATGCCACCCACACACAGAAGCCGCGCTGTGGTTCCTCGGTCGCGCTCTGCTGCTGCGTCAGGTAGGTACGCGGGATAAGCAGAGATAAGCTCGGATCCTCGCTGCCCAGACGCCAGGACCCCAGCTCCAACCGCTGGCCTGCGGGCTCCTGCGGCTTCCCCGGGTGCGTGCGACAGGAATGCAGGCGAATCAGGTCCTCAGCATGTGGTGGTCCCATCAGTCCCCAAACTCCGTCCGCTACGGCCCCTACGGCGCTCCTCCATAGCACAAGAGCCTCGTTGGCAGCGCTGCAACTGCAACTGCCGCCAGGTGGCTCCCTCAACGCGACCTAGTCGACGCTAGCCATAGCCTCAGAAATCTGGGGCTGCCGAGGCATCTGGGCCAGCTGGGCCTAGCAAGCCTCCTAGGGGCCGAGGCCCTGGCTGCGTCGTCCCCATCCAAGCTCCGTTGTTAGTAGGTTTAAGGTAGGTCTGTCGCTGGCTTTCCACTCTTAATATCGACTTGGCTGCATCCATCCTTGCCCCTACGTAGGATTCTCCCAGCGCTCCAATCTCCCTCCTTCACTCTCGCCATCCTCTCCCTCCCACTGCTTGTTTTGTTTTAGCTGTACCAGGAGAACTCACACAGTCTACCTCGTCTGTTGTTAGATACAGAGAAAAGGGGGTTATATTGTCTTTGTTCCTGGTCCCCAGCTCCGCCGTGGCTCTCTCGCGCCTCCTACCGAAAACCTAGTCTCGTCACCTCAACGGACTGTCTGCCAGGCCTCCATCTCCCTCACACACGACCCTCGCCCTTCAATATGTCGCCAAAAGACACGGTAGCGCTCGTCAAGGAGCTGAGCCAGCCTCCTCCTCCAGGCTCCCCTTATGGAGTGCCCATCCCGGGGTCGGAGCGTCCCAACCGATCTGCCGTTTATCGCCATTTCCAATTCCGCGATAAGCCACTCCTCTCAACCCTCGACCCCGAGCACCAGACGTTGTACGATCTTTTCGAGAACTCGCTCCGCAAGTATCCCAACAAGCGCTGCCTGGGCAAGCGTAACTGGCTTCCGGCGACCAGCACGTGGGAGGAGAAGTTTGACTGGCTCTCCTTTGGCCAAGTTGGTGAGCGCAGGAAGAACTTTGGAGCTGGAATTGTCGAGATTCACAATGCCATCAACCACGGAAAGGACAAATACCCCGTTGGTATCTGGTCGCAGAACCGACCTGAATGGCACATTGCTGGTAAGTGCGCAAACTCTACTGCTCGTATATTCTAGCAAGCGCCGGCTAATGAACTAACCAATCTTTTTTACCACTTTTTAGACCTTGGCTTGACTTCTCAGTCTCTTTTCTCCGTATCCCTTTACGAAACCTTGGGACCCAATGCGAGCGAGTACATCGTCAACCATGCCGAGCTTGCCTGCATTGTCTGCTCGCTGCCTCACATCCCCACCCTCCTGAAGCTTGCGCCCCGACTACCAACGCTGAAGCTCATCGTGTCCATTGATTCGCTCAATGAGGGCGAGATGGCCGGACACTCCAAGGCTGCCATTCTCAACGAGCTGGCGGCCGAGCACGGCATCAAGATCTACTCCATGGCCGAGGTAGAGGAGATTGGCTTGAGGTCAGGACATCCAGCACGCCCTCCGGTTCGGGATGATATTTGCACTATCAACTACACATCCGGTACTACCGGTAACCCCAAGGGTGTTGTTCTGACCCACGGGAACGCTGTGGCTGGCGTGGCCGGCGCCCGATGCATGGGCGCTGTTACCCACAAGGACAGCCACTTCTCGTACCTTCCGCTTGCGCATATCTTCGGTCGACTTATGGACAACTTGGCACTCGCTGAATCGGCTTCGATGGGCTTCTTCCACGGTGACATGTTGGGCTTGGTGGATGATCTCAAGCTCTTTAAGCCCACCAGTTTCCAGTCGGTTCCTCGGCTGTACAACAGGTTCAACTCTGCTATCCGAGCTGCAACAGTGGAGGCGGAAGGTTTCCGGGGTTCTCTCTCGCGCAGGGTCGTTGATACCAAGAAAGCTAGCATGAAGCTGCCAAATGGCAAGGGCCATGCCTCTCACTTCCTCTATGATCGAATTTGGACCCCCAAGGTCAAGGCGGCTATTGGTCTGGACCGTGTTCACAGCATGGTTAGTGGTAGCGCTCAGCTTGACCCCGATGTCCAGGAGTTCTTGGGGGCCGCAACTGGCATCCGTTTCTACCAAGGCTACGGTCTTACAGAGAGTCACGCGGTCGGCCTCGTCCAACACACCAACGACTACAGCACCGGCAACATTGGGCCCCCAATGCCTTGCACGGAGATCTGCCTCGAGTCGGTGCCTGAATTTGAATACACTGTGCACGACAAGCCCAACCCCCGAGGAGAGCTTCTGCTTCGCGGGCCTACCATCTTCAAGGAGTATTACAAGAACCCCGAAGAGACCCAGAAGGCTCTTGAGCCTGATGGTTGGTTCCACACCGGTGACATTGTCGAGATTGACAGCCTGGGCCGTGTCAAGATCATCGACCGCAAGAAGAACGTTCTCAAGCTCTCTCACGGCGAGTACGTCTCTCCAGAGCGTATCGAGAACGTCTTCCTCGGAAACACCGGCATTGTGAACAGCGCTTTTGTCCACGGTACCTCCAAGGAGTCCGCCCTGGTGGCCATCTTTGGTGTCGACCCTGAGACTTTCGCTGCCTGGGCTAGCAAGGTTCTGGAGGAGACTCTCACCCACGACGACCTTGCGGCGCTCAAGGCAGCAGCTTGCAACCCCAAGGTCAGGAAGGCATTCCTCAAGGTTCTAGATGATATTGCCCGAAAGGCCAAGTTCAATGGCTTCGAGCGCGTCAAGAACCTGCGCCTGGATGTGGAACCCTTTTCTATCGATAACGGCCTTCTGACACCAACGTAAGTACTACCCTCCTTCAATTGGAGCACCACTTGAAAGTATAGCGTTTCGGATCATGTTACTAATACAGCCCTTAGATTGAAGCTTAAGCGTCCCCAGGCCGCAAAGGCTTTCGAGAAGGATATTAACGAGATGTACGAGGAAATTGCCGCTACTGTTGAGCCCGTCAAGAGTAAGCTGTAATTGGTCTCACAGTCACGGTCAGCCCCCTAACATCCGCCTCTTTAATTGGACGGCCTTGCAAAAGGCTTAGTTTCCACGTGGCAATATAACAACCAAGAAATACTTGTAAATTATCTTTATCACTGCTATAGCGGACTCGATATTTTCTCTATATAAATATATATCGAACATCTTAGACTATCGATTTGTATCTAGGCCTAGCTGGCCCATGGACAATAATTTCATATTACTTACAGGCCCATGTTTAGAGAAGAAAATCTCCGGGCTTCTCTCGGACTCAGAGAGCTAATGTCTAAAGTTTTTGAATAACCTTAGAAGTTTTATCTAAAGTACGTAGGTGTAGGTAGGTAGGTACGGATTGACCCGGGCTCATTCTCACTCGCCTATGACAACACCCAACATCAACGTCGCCCAAGATGTTCGAACGCCGTGACATGAAATTATGTCATCCGCCTCTGCTGTCTAAGCCAAAGAAAGCATTTCCTGTGATGAAATGATATGCTCTCCAGGCTTCAGATATCTCGAAGTTTATATATGTTGAGATTATATATAGAGATATTCTAATTATTTTCAAGTACTTAAATAAGCAATAACTATATTAATAATTAAATTTATAGCTTTTATTTTATTTATTCTTTAATAGTTCTCTTATTTATATTATTCAACTATATATTATCTAATATTTAGCTAGAAGGCTATAAAAATCAGTAAAATATCGGAGAATCTTTATTCCGGTCCACTTTTAGAGCTTTATTTCGCCAGGGTTACATCGATAACGCTTTACTGCTAGCTGAGTAACTACAAACCATGAAGCGTTAAAGATGCACGTTTCACACACCGGCTTAAATCGCTTTCCTGGGTTTATTTCGCTTCATGGTAGTCCGCAAAGAGGTTTATGATGAGCAAGACGCTTACATTTCCGATTTCCACTACCATAATCGATTTGACCGAAGATTCGACCCCTCCTCCCACACCACCCCCCGTTCCTGCATCCACCAAGCGGGCGGACCAGGCGCGTGCGGAACCGCCTCTGAAGCGGCAACGCGTCGACACTGGTCAGCTTCCAACCAGAGATCTGAAGCTGTGTTTAAAAGAACAGGTCTTGCCACACGTCAGCCTATCCATCCAGAAGCTAGATGCGTCCCAGTACAAGGTCAACGACATCGCGCAGCAGGTGCTTTCCATCCCGTTTCCCAGGCAACGCGACTCAATGATGAGAGGCTGACCAACGAGATCAGATTATCATCACCATAGCCAAGAGTGCTCTTTTTCGACGACGATTAGACGAGACCAGAGGGTATCTCGCTTACGAAGATGAGGCGGAGCTGGCGCAGCAGGCTTCGCTGCTCGTCCAGAAGCTATGTCGCGAGTTGGTATGCCTCAGAAACATCATAAGTTACCGAAGTTTTGAGGCTAGGATATTGACAACGGAGCTCCCCAATAGAGATACCAGGTCCCTCCTCCGAGTTCTTTGCTCAATACCGAAAGACTATTGCCTACAGCTCATGCAGAAAGCCCCCCGAAAGAGGCCACGCCTGTAACCAACCAACCAGTCACTGTCACAAGCCGGCCGTCTGCGCACCAATTTCAAAGAAGGGAGCGGCATGAATTCAAACCGTTAGAAAGAAGCAATCAAAGTACTTCTTCAGCCCCAAAGCCATCCGATAATTTATGGTTCCAAATCAAAGATCGACCGTACCGAACCGCGGGTGAGAGAGAACTGATACAAAGAGGTATCTCAAGCGGCCAGTCACTTGATACACCTGTGGACGAACCAATCGTCTACCATGTTGATTTCAGCCCTGATGAGATCGCACTCATCATCAAATCTGTCAACTCCATCTTACATACACCACTTCCCCCGACGCTAAAATCATTAGAAATACTCTTAGGAGAAGAATGTCCAATCCTCAATTTGCTCAAAGAGGGACTTCCCGGCCGGACGAATGAAGACATTCGCAACTTTTGCTCCGACATAATTGCTGGAAAGACCTCAGTAGTCCCTCAATTGCTTTCGACTGCACAGAAACAAAGTGAGAAACCTAGACAGCAGCCATCCTCCCAGCGGCTGAGCAAGATGGCTTCTTTACTCTTCGCTCGTGAGCTTGAGGGTGACATGGGATTTGGACGGACCCGAACATATATGAACTTCCAAAACGAGGCCAAAATCTTAATAGAGGACGAGTTTGATCAGATTGCTGAATTCACCAACTGTGCAGGCGACATCACTACGATATCGTGGGTTTCTGATGGGGGGTTGATATGTGGTACAACCGTCCACTCCGATCCCCACAACCAGCAATACAACAAGCCGGGAAATCTTTTGATCTGCTCCGTTGGGAAGGGAACCCTACGTGCGTTTCCCGATCACCGGATCCCTCGGCCCCTTATCAAGGAAGGACAGAATTCAACCCGAGAAATGAGACGAAGCCAAGATCCCTGGCTATATTGCTCTGTAGTATCCTCAGATTTTGACCCGATCCATCGAAGAGCATACACCTCGAGCTTTGACAATACAGTCAAGGTATGGAGCACCGATGCAGAGGGGAACCATATGGAGTGTATTGCTACCTGGCACCATGAAGGAAACGTGAACTTTGTCGCCGCGGCCAAGGATGGCTCAGGCCGCGTGGCCACAGCCGCAGACGTCCCGTCTCGCGCTGTTCGCGTGTATACCGTCAATCCAGACAACATTGACCAGAGCCCTTACCAGTCGTTCTCTTGCTCCCGAGAAGATGCCGGGGATAATACGAAGTGGGCATATTACCCAGCAACGATGCAATGGGGGATAGCTGATAAGGTCAAGCATCTGCTCGGGGTTGGGTATTCTCCCAGGAGCGTAACAGGCGATGACTCCGAAATCCCAGAAGACAAGATGAACACTGGCGAAATCATGCTCTGGGAAGCGAAAGCAGGATGCCGTCTGCCGGTGATGTCGGCCAGCACAGCCAACGTGTTTGAAATCGCGTGGCACCCCACTCTGCAGAGGTTTATAGCTGCTACCTCTCCATGTGGTCTTGCTACTGAGCCTAAAACCCGTACACAAATTCATCTATTTCAGAGAGATAGGGACAAGGAAGAGGTCGTTTACTCAGAGTATCAGTCGCTTGATTGCCCCGCTTCGGACATTAACGAGCTTACGATCATGCCAAACAGCCTGTTACACGCCTACGTCACAGCCGCATGTACCGACGGAAAAGTATACGTATGGGATACAGCGCAATCCGATGACCCGATCCACGTCCTTAAGCACGGCGTATCCTTGGAAGGGTTCGAGCAGGAGTTCATTGAAACACTCGATACCGGCGTGAAGTTTACCGCTTGGGGGACCACCGCAGATCGGTTCTATACCGGTGCGAGTGACGGTGTGGTGAGAGTTTGGAATATTCGCAACCGCAACCAGCCGTATGTGCGAACCCTTCTTGAAGCCCCGGGACCTATAGCAAGTGGAGCATTCTCACCCGATATGTCCAAGCTGGCAATCGGAGACGCCAGTGGTCGTTTGTATTTGTTCTCGCGTGATGAAACCGATGCCCCTGAGGCTCATTATACCACTCTTCCTGGTAGGAATGCCAAGGTTCGACGCCCCATGATGTTTATATCCCACCCAGAACCGCCACCACCAGTACAGGAGCATGTCTTGCCATCAGACGAGCTCGAAGAAGATGTTAAAGAAGACGACGACACTCAGCTGGGAATTACCACCGCTCAGCATTTTCTCAATAGTGGGCAACTCGTACTAAGCGGCGACCCAACTATAGGAGCCTCGCAGGGCCCTAATTACCAAGACACGGGCTTGTTCCTGACGGAGGCCCATGAGGATCAGGACCCCAACCGCCCACTCCTAACCTCGTACGCTAGACAGCAGCAGGAAAGTTTAAGATGGGACCGCGGCATGAGGCGCAGGTCTCGCCCGCGCCTTCAGGAGCCCATCACTGCTAGTGAAGCCCTCCATACCACCCACAGGGTTAATCTATCTCTCGATCCTCTTGGTTCGCTGGCCCAGGCTGATATTGACGAGCTACGTAATGCCGGCGCTGTACTAGAACCAGATTATGGATTTATATACCAATCAGATGACGAATAGCTAATGAAACATAGACCAAAACACTAAGTAAATTTAATAAACTTCAAATATATACAACTATCCATACATAAGATACGTGATTAGTCTTGCTATCTCTGCTAGGTAACTATTATAGGGAAAGGTGTAGCATTAAGAACAGCTATATGGAAGGTTTAAGTTATAGGTATGCTATAATCAGACGTCTAGCTCTATGTCAGTATATGACTAATGGCGATTGGAGTGCGTTTAGAGGCGCTACTGAGATTATTTGTGGAGAGTGAAATGTTGCCCGTAATAGCTGATGGTACAGCGAGGTAGTGTCTTGGCCCAGGCACTCTGTACTCAGGTCGTTAGTGGACTTCTTCTCAGTGGCCGATGACCAAACACGGATCCCGATATGCCAAACACCACGAGGGGCACCCCCTGCACCTATCGTCTCTCGGTCATATTAAAGAAAGCGTTTAGTACATGTACCACCTAACACCTTTCTACCCGTCTTATGCAGAGCCGGAATGCTACCCTGCAGCTTCTTGTGAGACACGGCGGTATTTCTCACAGCGGGCTTCTCCAGAAACAGGATACCGAGAGGGCGTGTTATCAATTACCAGTGCTCGGAGAGACAGACCCGTTGCAGGAATTACCTACCTAGGCATAGGTCGACGTAGATAACAAGTGAGACCCAGCATTCTAGACTCGATCTTACCTTGTCCTAATGTATTCCTGTCTCGGGTTTAGTTATGTGTGACCCTGCTTACAGCCACAAGATAATGCGTTCGGAATAGGAAATATTGCTAGCTCGTGGTGGAGAACAGTGTAAGTGAGAGAGCTCGTAGCCGATTGCAGCTTGGTGATGTGAATGTTGAACTTCAACCTATTGCTAAAGCGGCATGAGATTATATTCGCAGACGCGTTACAAACTCTGATTGTATGGAAGCTTCCTTGCCCGTCCAGCCCTTCTTTAAATACTTACAAAGGCCGAGACGGGACATATAGGGTAGGCTTCTTGCCAGGAGGATCGGGATGTCATCACACATCACAGTTATTGGTAGTACTATCATGCTTGCTGCATGATATCCGAGCTGGGGTAAACCTCCATTCTATACCAATAGTACCTTGTAAAAACATGACAGCGACAGACCCCCAGTGTGGCTCTACAACATAATAAATACCCCAGGACACACAAGTCATTGCCGTGGCAGGAGAAGAAAAGAACAAGCCAGGTCACAACGTAGGTTTTGCATACACCGTGGGAAATTGTGCCACCACGCCGTCGCCGCTTTGTACCGATCCTAGATCCAAGTTCCCTCCCATAAGAGCAAAATCCCCAGAACGCCGCTTAATGCTTAGCAGTGACCTTGTCACCGGTCAGCTTTTCGACATAGGTCTTGGCCCTGTAAGATTAATGTTAGTCAATTTCCAATTTGTAATGAGTGCGGGGGGTTCCATACATGTCACCCAAGGCCACCATGCACACGGTCTGCCAGACGCCAAGACCAATGCGAGGGGCAACGCCACGGTAGAGACCGCGGACGCCGTTGTTGTCGTAGATGTACCTGAAGGTGTTGCCGACAGTCATCTTCTTGGGACGGTTAGGGTCCTCCTTCTTGCTCTGCATCTCGACGCGGATGACCTCAATAGGCTGGTTCCAAGCGCTGAGACCACCACCGAGACTGCTAGCAAGAATCTTCTCCCAAGCACCGAGCTTCTCGCCGTCTTTCTTGCCAGTGGCGCTGCGAATCCAGCCCTCAGCGAGACGGCTGAGACCGAAACGAGAGCCCCAGTTGGTCATCTGACGAATGGCGACGGCGTTGACGCCCTTGTTGATACCGCGGATACCCTCCTTGCGGTAGATGTCCATGAAGGTCGCAAAGGTGGACTGGGGCGCGACACCCGAAGCGGCCATCTTGTGCTTGGTGATCTCGACCGTCTTCATGCAGGTGCAGAAACCCATGGTAGCGTAGGCCTGTGCGACACCACCGGTGATACCACCGATGATGCCACCACCGAACTCATTGGCACCGAAGCTGCGGGCGTAGTATTCGGCCTCGGAAGCGACGAAAAGGAGAACGGCACCCTTGGTGGAGGCTTCGATCCAGGCCCAGGGGATTAGACCTTGATAGACTATGGGAGGGGGAAAGAGTCAAAAGTTAGCTATCGTGCTGGCGATGGGGATTTTAAGGGGGGGCTGCATGAGGCAGCGGGGTAGGGGGAGGGAATCTTACAGCCAAGAACACCACCTCGGGACCAGACACGTCCCAAGGCAGTAGCGAAGCCATCACCACGGTGGGCGGCCATTGTGGTCTTGACGACCTCGAGAGGCTGCCCGAGCGTGGTCACCTCGAACATGTTAAGACTGGCACCCAGAAGCAAGTTGGAGAACTTGATGGGCTTCTTCTCCAGCTTCTTTTCCCCAGAGGGGCCAGCGAGATTGGCGGATGCGACCATGGCGATAGGTTTCGGCTGCTAAAGGGGGGCCCTGACCAAGGGAAGAGGGTGCTTCTTCGCGGAGAGAATAAATGCGCTGTGGTGTAGTCGAGCTGTGGCAGAGTTAGCAGCTGATTGGTTGCACTGCAGCGTTGCTGAGTAAGGCAGTAACGGATGGCCGAGGATGGATGAATCCGCGAGGGTGGATGACTCCGCGAGATGGGATTGACTGGCTGGATCGTGACTTATGATGTCGGGCTACCGTTGGCCGAGGCTGCGGGAGCAGGGTGCCCGTGATCTCCCGGCTCCTGGATCACAGCTGTCTTTGCATGTGCAGTGGGAACGTGGGGAGCAGAAACAATGGGGCAGCTACCTACCGAGCTCTTTGATTGATGTATCAAAGGAGGTTTCTGATGGAATCAGGGCTTCTTGACGGCAAGTCGATGATTGATGGCAGCAGGTAGTGGACAAATGTCTGGGATGATGGGTAGAGGAAAAAGGAGACGGTGGAAAATACGAATGCAAACAGCGATCAATATCTGTGGATGGATACAGGTCAATAGGAGCTTGGCAGGGAGCTGTGGCTCGGATAGTCAGCCGTAGCGACGCCTCACTAAGCTGATTCCCCTCCGTTCTAGGTGCTGCTGGCCACTCCGAGGGGCTAACAGCTACCTGTGGCTAGGGCAGCCCAATTCATTGGGGCACTCACCGGCGACCTCAACACTTTTCCATGTTGAGCTGCGTTGAGACGGATCATTTGCCGTTGCATATCTCATCTGCAAGATTTGCGCATCAGAATCTTTCAGCGTCGCACCGGAACTGGCACCCCTGAGCTCAATTGCAGAGATACCGAAGGCTTGACTCCTTATTTGCCATCAGGGAAAGAATATTGACCGACCGCTTATGCATGACTTATTCAGGCACCTAGTAGCTAACACGAGCTCATGGTTACACAAGTTATCCCGAATCTTGCACAACAAAATTGCTAGTTTCGGCGGTGCTTTGTCTACCTTGATCAGCCCCTTGCTCTTTGGGGTTAACCTGACCGCCAGTCCATTAACGCCTAGGAACAGGAGCGCCTCCTGGAGCTTTGTGTCTATGTATAGATTATTGAAAGCTCACCGTATCAAGTCCCAGGTCAACTCCTTTTCTATAAGCTATGCTAAGCGGTGCTGGCCAATTCCCAGCGTCTTGTTAACCATTGCTCCACTGAGGGGCTCTACTAGCGCCCGTGCGACCTTCTTCCCACTGTAGGAGTACCTACCTAAACAAATGGGTGAAAAAAGAATTGAGATACTACTAAGATTGATGAGTGGCTACAAGAGACCACTTTCTAGGATAGCAAACTGAAGAAAAGCAAAAGGTACTATGGAACGCTATAAATGCAATGTTTAACGTGTTACCCCTTCTTTATTCATTATTAGCTTTAAAAATCCGATAATATCGTTCACGGACTCAAGAATAGGCCGTATAGAACATCAAGTGTCGAATCCAATGTCAGTTACCAAGCCAGTACGCCGCCCAGTCCTTGAAATCATCTCCAGTCTCATTCATCTCCAGTCTCCCTAAGTCACAGACTTAATCATGATACAATACTGGATGGCCCTTTTAGTAGATATGTATAAATAACATGCACTGCACCTGTCTTAAATCTCTTATAAGTCTACATTCCTATTCCCTCCAGGGCCAGATATCATTGTTTACCGGAGCGCAATGGCAATCAAGTCACTCTGAAATGAACAACCTCCTCAAAAAAAAAATCTACCGGACTTCAGCTATAATCATTATCCATAACTATTCCTTCAAGGTACCCAGATCCGAAACTAACTGCGATATGCTCCAGGCGTTGAGCTCATCTAAGCTGATGGGGGGCTTGAAGCATCAAGGCGCGGTAAGTCCTGCGAGAGACTTGTCAAAGATAAATTACTATATTTGGATGCAGGGCTGCATTCAATTCAAACCCGGCTCAAATTCCTGTCCAACAATTCAACCAATGTTGCGATCCTGACTGGATCCTGTTTTTGAGAAATCGCCATTTGAAGGCCCGCTTGTGTGGAGCTGTTCAAGGGGATTCACGATTCACATGCCAGCCAGTAGGACACTCCTTTATGCAAAATTCGCGCCAGGCCCTGCAAATGCGCATAGTTCCTTGGTCCGGTATCGGACTGGACAACCGCAATTTTCAAAATTAGGGACAGCTTGCATAAAATTTTTGACCGTCAACAGGGTCATACTCCTTATTAAGAGGGTAACAGAAATCTCATGTACAACTAATGATTTTACAAGCCCTGGTATCTGATGCAATGACCTGCCCGGTATCTCTACAACGTGGCTGCCACGCATGCACCTTCGTCTCTTGATTTGAATTTAGCGCCGGAGTGCTTACCCCCTCTTCCACACAGCCTGGTGTGTTTTCCTTTTTTGTTTCGTAATAATGGCTGCTTACAGCTTCTTGACAATCTCGATCCACTTCTCGGTGGAAAAAGACTTGGGGCGCTCAATGGGGGCACCGAAGGCGCGGTCGATGATGAGCTGGGGCAGGACACCAATGGCGCGGGAAACACCGAAGAGGACGGTGTAGTAGTTAGCCTCAGTGAGACCGTAGTGCTGGAGGAGAACACCGGAGTGGGCATCGACGTTGGGGAAGGGGTTCTTGGTCTTGCCGTGCTCAGTCAGGACACCAGGAGCAATCTTGTAGACCTGGCTGACGAGCTTGAACATGGGGTCCTCGGGAAGGTGCTCTGTAAAAATTATATTAGTTTACTGCGCTTCCATTATCAATTCCAGGCACGACTTACTCTGAGCAAACTCGCGCTGGGCGGAGTAACGGGGGTCAGTCTTGCGGAGAACGGCGTGACCGTAGCCAGGAACGACACGGCCAGCGTTGAGGGTAGACCACAGGTAATCGGTGATAGCCTTGTCACTAAGGTCATCACCAACAGCCTTCTTCATCTCGGTGAGCCAGTTCAGGACCTCCTGGTTGGCAAGACCGTGGAGGGGACCAGCCAGACCGTTGAGACCAGC
This sequence comes from Clonostachys rosea, assembly GCA_026958235.1. Lineage (NCBI taxonomy): Eukaryota > Fungi > Ascomycota > Sordariomycetes > Hypocreales > Bionectriaceae > Clonostachys > Clonostachys rosea. The sequence continues at coordinate 2,680,023 of CP110207.1, forward strand.
GGCCAGGGAGAGGAAGGGGGAGCTCAGGGCACTACCAACAAGGTGGGTGGTGTGGGCAGAAACGTTGCCACCCTCGTGGTCGGTGTGGATGGTCAGGTACAGACGCATCAGCTCAACGAAATCAGCGTTGTCACCAAAGCCGAGCTGGTTGGCGAAGTTGAAGGAGTAATCCTTGTCCTTCTGGATGGGAGCAACCTTGCCGCCCTTGAAAACATTCTGGTAGATGCGGGAAGCAATGTTGGGGAGCTTGGCAATGAGGTCCATGGAATCCTCGTAGGTGTAGCTCCAGTACTCCTTCTTGTTGATACCCTTGGCGTAGGCCTTGGCGAAGGAGGAGGTGTGCTCGAGAGCGGTGACGGCCAGAGAGAACTGGGCCATGGGGTGGAGATCGGTAGGGCAGTGGTCGATGAGCTCCTCGACAAACTTGGGGATGTCGGAACGAGCGGCCCACTCGGCTGAGAGGTCGCGGACCTGCTGCTCGGTAGGGACCTCACCGGTCAGGAGAAGCCAGAAGAGACCCTCGGGAAGGGGCTCCTTGCCACCAGGGGCCTTGGGGAGCAGCTCCTGGCACTCGGGGATCGTCTTTCCACGGAAACGGATACCCTCCTCAGAGTCGAGGACGGAACCCTCCCAGACGAGGGCCTTGATACCACGGGCACCACCGTAGACCTGGTCGAGGGTCACCTTGTCGACGACCTTGGAGCCATGCTCTCTGTAGTGTAAGACCGGTCAGCTTGGCCACCCTAAAAAAAAATAAAAAATTGTGACATGGCGGCGACGAGGTGGGAGAGAATGCGACTAACTTTCGCAGAGCCTTGATCTGCTCGATCTTCTCAGGGAGGGTCTCGGCGAAACGCTCCTTCAGGGTCTACGAAGGCAATTGAGTTAGTGTGAGGGTTCCACGATGGACCAATTTGCGTCATGGCCGCTTGGGGAGCTATTGAGCCGTTCCATACCTGTGCCTTAGCGGAATAGCATCGAGCGGCATTGAAGGCAGAAACCCGGCCACCGAAGGCAGGGTTTCGAAGAGAGGCCCGGAGGGCAGAGTTGCTAAGACGGGCGACGGAAGCCATTTTCGCTGGATACAGTCTGTAGAGGTGGAAGAGGATGACGAGGGGGAGGACAGCTGAAGAAATGGGCGGGCGAAAGGATGAAAAAGAAAAAGACGCAGGCTTAGCTGGAAATATACCTACCTAGTCTGTGCGTGCGTCGGGACCTGTCAAACCGAAGCCAGCCAACTACCTGCCACCTTAATTACGTAGTACGTACAGGTAGTAGGGACCTGCTGTAGCCGTTACGAGTTAGTGCGATTTTGGCACCCCAAGATGCCCTCAATCCATTCAACAAGCTCGCAGCCTGCATCAGCTTGGGGTCGCCCCTATTCCCAGGCAAGTACACGCGACAAGTTGTCTCCATAGTCAGCAAATCCAACGAGGCACTGCGCTGCAATGCAACTCCGAATATCCCGCAACCTGTCCTCTGCTTCTCCAAATGTCCCCCTCCCACATGGCATCGCCAGGGCCGGGACTCTGGGGTTTGTGCTGAGCTCCCTGCATATTTGGGGTTCCTGTACCTACTCCATGTCCGGAAGCGCTGTGCTTTGTTGAGCGCCATTGCATCATCCAAGCTGTTTTGTGTCACCAACCCTGTACATAATTGCAACCCTCCCAAATCCTGCCCTTGGGGGTCACCTAGTTGGACAGGAGCCGGATCATACGGAACTCTTGCGTCTCCAACTGAAAAATAACTCTTGTTCTCTACGATATGTTCCCCAAATATATGACTGCATCACCTGCCCTAAGAGGCAAGTTGCGGGGAGATATTGGTACCCCATAGCCGCGGATACCTTTCGGTTATGCAATCGGCTCTAGGGTATGTATCCGATGCAGATTTGATGGAAATTCTTGTGTTGTAGCCAAGCGCTGTAGGGTTTCTCAAATCGGGCAGTTGCCCCGTGGGTCAGCGTGCCAGGTTCATGCATTGTGGTACCCTGCAAGAACTAGGCGGCTAAAAGAAAACAGAGAAAAAGACGCGGCGCAGTGCAGGACTCCGCATATGCAATATTATATAAAATCCTTTGAGACCCTGCTGAAAGCATGCATGGTTTTGATACTGCGGAGAAAATAACAATAGGGTAGCTTGGTGCCAGGACCAAGAGTGAGGATTCAGTCGAATTTGGAAAAGTGGTCTGGAAAGCTTACCTAATACGTCGCAGCTCGGGTGATCTTCGGCAACCGAAGAAAATTTCGTTGCTTTTGGTACGTAGGGCCTTTGTCGGGTACCATCCCTCCCTCCAGGCATCCTCCAGCGCTCGCACCACTTTCTACATCATTCCTCCCTCGCGCCATCCTTCCACCCTCATTTCTTATCCTTTCATCAACCAAACCACCACCATCCAACGCGCGAAACCTCGTGCTTGACGAGGCAAATACTGCTCTCTTCGCTAATACGCGCTCCAAGCACCACGCCTATATTTCTTTCATTTTCTCTCTCTCCGCTACTCACTTTGTGCTTGGCGCATTTCTTCTCGCGGTGACGTGTGCGCGTGACGCATTCGTAGAAAGAAACACTCTTCTCTCGACGCCTCAGCTAGGTTTCCTTGGCACACATTTCGTACCTCTTGAAAACTATCAACGACATCGAATATATTCGATCTAGCGCTCGTACAGGCCTCTTGGCGACTGTAAAAGATACTTTTGACGCGTGGACGTGTAAAGACAGAATCGCACATATTCTATAGTGGCTCGGCCATCGCAGGTGACCGCCGAGAAGGCTTCATTTGAATATCCTAGCAGCGAAAACGTACATCAGTCAGTGCCTGCCTGTACTTGGACTTCCATACACGGATCCCCGTATACCTCTCTCTGGCGTGGCCAGTGGCATACATAGCATAACTTTCAACCATGGCATCCGCGGTGGCAGACTTAGAAGCCGGCCTCCAGGCCATGCTAAACTTGAAGCCTCCCGGAGTATCTGGATCTCGAATCACCAGCTTGACCACTCTATGTGTGGCAAATATTCAGGCATGTTTTTAGTCCCGCCCGCGCCAAAGTGCCGAAGCACCAACGACGACCTCATAATACCACGTACTAACAAAGACTTGCAGTCCGAATCCGTCCTCATCCAGAAGATTTTCACACATTTTAAAAAGGCACCGGGAACACACAAATTGGGGGTTCTTTACGTTGTAGACTCCGTAACCCGCAAATGGCTCGAGCAAGCCAAGGCTCAAGGACAAGCAGTAAACAGTTCGGCGCCAGACGGCACATATGGGGCCGGTGTCAACAGAGTAACGGAACTGATGCCTGTGCTGATGAATGACATACTTCAGACCGCCCCTGAAGAGCAAAAGGTACGCATGCGCGCTTCGGCACTTTGACATGATTTCTTACACATCCCATGTATCGTTCCGTCCCTCGTGTGGAGATGCCAATCGACCCGAATAGCCGCCCGAGTCTGGCCAAAGAGTTCTAACGTACTCTCGTGACTCTGGGACTGATCTTAGATTGACAGCTCCCTGCTGATGCTACCACTTCCCTTCATGAATAGAGACTCACACGCGTCATCTGTAGGAGAAAATTAAAAAGCTGCTTGATATCTGGGAGAAGGGACAAACCTTCCCCATCTCTATGTTAGAGTCCTTCAAGGAGAAGTTGAATGCTCCTCCACACTCAAGTATGTTTCCCGCAATACTAGCCCATTATCTCCCCCCCAAATACGACCGTGTGGTTTGATTAACGTATAGCAGAAGTATCGACTACACCTCCCGGAAGCCCTCCTGCTGGACTGCTCGCTTCGCTTCAGAAGCCCGTGTCTGCCCCCCCAGCGGCCCCAGCCCAGAACGGCCAATCTATCCTGGATGCTCTTGCAAATATTGCTCGCCAGAATACTACTGCTCCGCCAGGTTCATCCAGCTTACCCGCACCGGCAGCGTCGTATAATGTACCACCGCCGGTCACTGGGCTCCCACAGCCTGTTTCGTCAACGATGGCCCAACCGTCACTACAGATGCAAAACCCAGCATCATACCCCCCTTCGCAGCCTGCTGTAAACTTGCCCCCCTCTCTCCCATTTTCTCTCCCACAGGTGACTTCGTCCATGGCTGGTGCTTCGCCGAATATGCCCAATAATCAGTTTCCTGGTGGCCCAGCGCCCGCGGGAGGGGCCTTAGATCCCAATACCCAACAGCAGATATTGCTGATCAAAGCCCTCGCTGATCAAGGTGTGCCGTTTGAAAAGATCCCGGCGTTGATCCAGAGCATGACTCCAGGCGCTGCCGGCACTGGCGCGACAGGCACTGCCCAACAAGGTGCAGCCCCAGCTCCCAATGGTACGTATGGTTCTGGCCAACCATCATGGGGGGCGCAGCCACCAAAACCAGACGGTGGCCGCGACTGGTATAAAGAAGGAGTGAGGTCTCCTGGCAGATATCATGGTAGATCCCGATCTCGGTCCCCCGATCGAGGCTGGGGTGGTCGTGGGTCACCTCGTAGTGGACGTGATAGAACGGACTATGGCCGCAACTCTCCTGCTCGAGGCCGTGATGAGGATCGCAGAGGAAACGACTATCGAACGCGTAGCCCGCCTCGGCGTCGTGGCCAAACACCTCCTGACGGGGAGAAGTGGACTGACTACGATCCCAATATCCCCCAGGGCACAATCAAAGTTCTAAGCCGAACCCTTTTTGTCGGTGGAGTAACGTAAGTGAACAATATCCTTGTTTTTACACATGATGATGATTTGTTATTAACAACGCATAGATGCTCCGAAGCCGAATTGCGCAATATTTTTACCCGATTTGGCGCTGTGCAGACTTGTATCGTAAATAAGGACAAGCGTCATGCATTCGTCAAAATGTTGACCCGTAAGGATGCCATCAGTGCCAAGGAGGGCTCAGAAGACAACCGAGGGCTAGAGATACCTCTTCGAGTATGTTTCGATCATGTTCCCATGCCTTGCTGATCAAGATACTAACATGGAGATTTAGACACGATGGGGTGTGGGCTTTGGACCCAGAGACTGCAGTGACTACGGAACTGGTATTAGCATCATTCCCATCAACAGATTGACGGAGGCCGACCGTAAATGGATGCTGACGGCCCCCCATGGTGGCAGCGGTGGCCGGCCGATTGCAACTGGACTTGTTGTTGAGGAGCCTGACATTGAGATTGGTGCCGGTGTCTCCTCCAAGGCGATCAGCCGGCGTATGCAGACCGACAAGGGCGGCGCAAACGGGCCCAAGTCAACTCGTAATCGCGACGATGGATGGGGTAGAGGCCGCGGCCAGGAGGGCGGTGACCGTAGACCAGAGCCCAATGGTGACGAAAACCAGCCTGCCATCCAAGGATTCCCATTCGGCATCGGTACTTTGCCCAACGGCATGCCAAACTTCCCAGCAGGCTTCTCCTTCCCAGACCCTTCTAATGGTGGTAAGTGGGCTTGAAGCCTGAGTTGACTGATCACATTGCTTATGTGGCTTACGGACGCCACGCGCTATCATCGCTATTTTTTCCCTTTACACGCAGCACCACAGCTTAAACGAACACACGGCTGCTTTCTCGGGTTGATTCTTTTTAAGTTGCATTGGGGTTTTGAGCGTGCTTTTACATGGAGTTGGACGGGACACTGGGCTGTACTATCCACTGGGCATACAAGGGAGGGGAACTTGATCTTGAACTGCGCATGCATATTGCTACGGCCACGGCCTGAGACAGAAGTTTTTTCTTATTATTACAGAGCAAATTAATTGTTTCGTACCCATGTGACTACTGAAATCTATCGCATTGGTGAAAAGTGAAATATGTAGATGTCGTCAACAGAGCTAGGATAGATGGATGTGTGGTGACCAAAACTCGAAACACCTTTATCGAAGCCGTACTAAATCCCGATGAACTTGACTCCACCAGCTTAAAATGCCATGCAACAACTGTGTGATACTAAATCGTGACATAGTAAGTCGAGACACATCATGTGGGAGCGTCAATTGAGCTGTCCAGCCCCTGCCAGTCCCATCACATCCCACGCACAGGATTTGGTTGGGAAGACCGCCCATGCTCGCGGATGGGTTCCATGAGGTCCAGACCACAAGGCAGATCGGTACTTCATGCACGTCTCTTGATTTATTGCCTCAACATCTCCCACCGCCAGCCTACCCTGTTGCGACACATTTCCCTCTAATGAAACCCTCTCTCCTCGGGGAATTTCCTTCTGCTTGCAAGGATGGCTGGGCTCTTGAACCTTGAAATCGAGACCTACCCTGTTTCCCATCCCAGATACGGACCAAGGGGAGTTTACTTATTACGATGGGCAATGTGTCAACCACGCGGAGTCGAAATGGGACGAGACCTTGATGCGGCACATAGTGCGACCCCCATCCTCGAGAGTGAGGAAACGGGGTCGAGTAGCACAAAGGGTGCGTTTACGTACACGAATGCGTAGAACCTGGGGGAACCCAGCCTCCGACTTTTGGGGTTGTCTCCCGTAGCAACAGTACTTTGAAACGAGCCAGTTCGCAGCGTCATTCCCGTGCCTCTTGCCGGAGAACCAAGCGGGACAACAAAAGTAATCACACATCTACGCACAGGTTTGGCCATCTCACATTCAGAAGTCACCAACAAAGACACATCTCACGCCAACAGCCTCGCTCTGTGCGATGATCGAGCGCGCGGGAATGTGATACGACTGCCCTCCTTCTCGAATCGGCCGACCACTTGAATCAAGGTTAAAATTTGGGTTTGGGGCGGTACGCCGGCAGACGCAGGCAGACGCAGTCCTGTCTAACAAACGGGCCAGCCGTGTGACCAATCGCTGACGGAATTGCGACCTTTTGAAACCGCCTGGCACAATGGAGGGTGGGGGGGTTTTCCCGGTCTTGCGGCCGGCATTCCTCGCGATGAGAAGGAGGGCCCTTGTGACTTCGCAGCTTTCCAATTGCTGCGTAGGCACTGGTTTGGTTTAGTTTGGTGTGGGTGTGGTGGTGGTGGTGGCCCTGCCTCGTTTCCTCCAACTCTCGTTGCCTCGGGTTCGCTCTCTGCTCTGCCCAGGGGTCCGCTAGGTAGAATAAGGGCCGGTTAGGTCACCCTCCCCTGTACGGATACGTGCAGGGTCCTTTGGAGCTGTGACATGCGAGTTGGGGATCGTGGCGAAAAGGATGATGTTTCTTCTGTTTCGCCTCTTCGGTGCAGGATATATTTGTGCAGTGCTTCGCGCGCGCGGACGGGAACAAGGACGACCGTAGCCTACCTTAGGTACAGCGAGTTCTTTTTGGCTGACGAGGAACGAGGCTGTGGGCGTTTCGTGCCTCGGCGCACCAAAGACTGGATTCTCCAATTGAGGCATCCAGCGAGGCTACCCACAGACCGAGACTGTCTGTGCATTGGGGATGCACAACATCTGTAGGCGACATTTCCTTGGGTTCCCCACCGGACCGAGGCGGGCGTCAAATCGTCGATGGTCCTTGCTCGGGCCAGGGCCCTCTGTCTGAGCCTGTCAACCTGTGAGGCGAGAGAGAAAGCTGCTGCCTGTGGGAAGGGCTTGACCGCAAAGATCGTCGAGCAGCTGCATTGAGACAGGTCGCCATTGCACGGAGCCGGAGCTTCAGGTAAAGATCAACGGAGGGAAGTAGAATGTTTGTGCAAGATGGTACTCGTGCTCCCCACGTTGTCTATGGCTCGGCCCAGACTGGATCACCTAGCTGAGACATTGCGACTTGGAGAGGGAGAAGGGGGCATGTCGATGAGAAACTAGCTGGAGACATCTGACATTACTATGTAGATACACGAGGTAGAGGAATGGGCCTTGTCGGCCGGGAAAAGCCCAATTCAAGGTCCGACGCCGCCGTGATGCGGTTTTGGTCATCTCGGAGCGAGCAGCTCCAACCGAGAGGCGACTCGCGAGAAGAGCGGCATAAGAAATGCCGACGCTCATGGAGCCCCCAGCCCTGGAAGCGCAAGGCAACGGAAGCTCCATTGTTCGCTGTTACACCGGATGAATCGGTCTTCTCTACAGAGTATGGGGCGATGGATCCGGGCTACTGACGGCCCTGGTCTTGTCTGAGATTGGGGGCCATCAATAACAGGGCCATTTCGCTCGGCGTGAGTGAGCCAATTGGGTAATCCGGCGACGGGACTTGTAATCTCCAGGTCATGATTTGCTCATGGGAGTGGTCAAGTGGCCAGATAACACGAGAGGCAGACGACTAATATGATTTCCCCAAACGATATTACGTACGTACGTATTGTGGGCGAGTGATTTTCACGGTTCTGTGTACCGTATGTACCAGGTAGATCTGCAATCTAAGATGTGGGCAGTTAACTTCATGCCCCCATCGCCAAATTATTATTCGCCTACCTTAGCTCTCTGGGCCTTTGCGCGCTTTGCTACGTTGAGGTTCCTATTCAGGCAGGGCCTACGATCCTCGCTGCATTGAATCTCGACTGGCGCCGCTGGCGAAATGAGAGGTGACGCTCCATTTCAGGTACAGTAGTGAGGCGACAGGGCCCCAGCAGATCCGTCAGGACCCTTTCCTCGTCCATCGTCGCAGTCTGGATGGAGGAGGCTTTCAAATGGATCATTGGATGTTCAGCAGTCCCCGCAAAAAAAGTTGGCCTCAATTTTAAATTGCTCCCTCGGTTCTGGCGGCGCGCCCTACGTGTTTATTTGTTTGGGTCAATAGGAGCGAGCGTGTCGATGGCCTCCAAGGTGAGAGTGAGTCGCACCAGCTTCGATTGGACTGGCCATGTAATGGAGGCCTTCACTATCGACGCCTGGCGCTGATTATGGCATTGGAATTCTTACGTACAGTTGGTCAAACTAGCAGCTTGTGTAACCTCTACGGAGTACGTAATACGTGTAACGGCATGCTCCAGTATCTGTTCTGGTTGCATCCTGAGTCGTTGTCGTGTCAACCATAAAGGCCGCTCCTCCGTCCAATGCGCGCCCTGCCACGGTGCCGGACCGGCACTGTCGGTCAAAATGGCGTGGAGGGAAGATCGGCGGGAGATAAAATCTGGGTACCGTCTGTACTGGATGTGGCGGCAAGATTCGGGAATGTTGGGACCTTATTGCAATGTCGATGCATAAGGAACCTCAATTGCAAATGGGATCAGTCCATGTGGACACTGTAGACAAGTTGCTCTAGATGTTCTCCCGAGGCAGCAGGGCCCTTGGTGTGGGCGCCTGGTGCCGAAGCCGATCGACTTGGAGATTGAGCTTGGGGCAGGCTGAGACGCGCGACGGGTACCGGCGACCAAGAGATAGAACTGGAGCGACACGAGAGCTAAATCCAGAAAATATCGCTACGGAGATTTCTCGTTCTGCGTAATTAAAAACTCGAGAAAGCCGAGGCGGTCTCGACAGAGGTGTCTGGGGCGGATGTTTCGGCGCGATTTTGTTTCGGAGCTACCTGCGAGTAGGTAGTGCGTATGGAGTAACTTTGATGACCTGAGAGAAAGTCGCTCAGCGCCTCCCGTCAATTGCGTCTTTCCCCCAGCGTGAGCATGTACTAAATTATTACCGTGTGTGTCCGCGGAGGCAAAAAGAAAGGACGGGCCAACCATACGGTCAAGGTGGCTGGCCAAGCCAAAAGACGGGCCAAGCCAGAAAAAGGCTCACCTAAGAAAAGAAACGTGGTTGACCGGTGGTTTGCAACTCCACGGCTCACATGCCCATTTGCCATTCATTGCGATTGCTGTTGCCATTGAATATCCATGCATGGCTAGCAGGTTAGCTGCTTGGAAGGGTACTTTGATCTTCATGGGCCTGCCTGTTTTTGCGCGATAAAAAAGATGGCATCCATCGCAATTACCCGGCTGACGCCAACGAACAAAGCCAGGCTGATAAGCAGGGCGGCGCTCGAGCAACCCAAAAAAGCCTCTTGTTGATGAAACAGCGACTACTTGTTTGGCTCCCGGCGAGAAAAAATTGTTTAGTTCTGGACCCTTCTGGGCCAGGAAAGGTACCGTCACCATCCACTCCACCCCCACGGCGTGGCCGACAAGAGATACCAATTGGCGGCCTGTGACTGGTCGGAGATGAACCTGACCGCCTGCGGTAATTGGCCCAGGGCCAGTCGCAGTTCTGGGGGAGGATCGCGATGACGTCGGGTGGACCAGGAATGGACTGGCTCTCGGGGGTGCGAGTTGGAGGAGGCGTGTGCGCTTCGTGAAGACTGTGTGGATGGATGGCCCACCTGGTTGTCCTTCAGCTTGGAGAACCGGAACTAGTCCTTGGGGTGAGGCCTGCAAGTACCTCCATGCCCACGAGGGTCTTTCTGTGCCTGGCGTAGATTTCCATGTTCTCCCCACGACTCGAGTTTGAGAATATTGACTTGGCCTAGTCGCGCTGCCCGTGGGTGACGTATTGTCCCATACTTTTGTCGACCGAGAGCGAATGATCTGACAGCGCAAACGTAAAACTTTTTTTTCGCCTCCCCTTTTTGCCATTGTTAAGGCAGTGGACTAGAATCCCCCAACCGAACCGGACCCGGCTTCCAGAAGCTTTCAGCCTAGCTGGTCCCCACACTAGGCTGCCGTGGATGAAGGTTGTCTGTCGCATTTATCTGCGATGCGCTTGGCCAAACCGCCAAGTCTCTCCCCTCATCAGCCAGCTCAATTGGGTGACTTGATCTGGGGGGACGACTTGGAGTCCTCCTTGCCGTGGGTCGGGGGCCGGGGCGGCTACCTGCAAGACCCTGACATTCAATCTTTACTGCGTCCTTATCACAGCTGTATCGGTTTCCTTTCGTGCGAGGCAATTATCGTTTTTCCCGGTGGTGTGAAGGCGACCCGGGCATACAGAGAAGACATGGGGGCTGCCTCGTGATGAGAGTTTTGCGTTGTCCTCCAGACACCTTACTAAGTTGCGTGTAAGTCCTACAGAGATGAGCACAGGTCTCTGAGGTGGCGGTCATCAATGTTCAATCTTCAAATGGCAGTCGGGGGGATCACCGCCGGTCAGCCGCCTAGCTGATAGGGGCTACAGCGCTCCATAGTGGGAAATGGGCACTAAAAAGGGCGGTGGCCGAAAAGGCTGGTACCGGCACGAGCTCGGGACCGTGTTTCGCACAGTGAGATATTTCCCAACTCGGGAATGGCCTGTAGCGCTATTGATAAGCTCACATCGGCCTTCGATTTGCCGTTGAGAATCCCATGCCGATGAATTCCGTCCACGACGTCGCGACACAACTCGCTCACTCCCGTGCGCAGCCAGCGCAAGAGTCAAGCACCGGCTGTGCGATGGGAAATGGCGTACGTCTGGAATCTAACCAGAAACATTGTGCCTCTCCACCACGTCATCGGCTGCCTCTCTGAAATTGTTTCATTTCGATTTCAGGAGAGGGAGAGCCAAGTGCAATAGGTTAGGCCAGTTGCGCCGTTGGCGTAGGACGCGACCATCCGGAGCCTCCACATCGACTCGGACGAGATCCGGGATCTGTGATGAGAAGTTGGAGTTGACCTGAGAATGCTGGGTACTACTGTGCTACTGTGCCTACTTGCCCGCAAATTGACATGGCCCCATGGCGGATCGAGGTATGATCTCCGCATCCCGCGCTCTACTATTCCTTTGGCTGCATGCATCTACTATTCTGCCTCTTGCTAGTTGTGACCCCGTTTGCTTTCTTTTTCCTCTGGTGTTAGTTGCATAGAATATTGACGGAATCACGCGACATATGTGAGGGATTGGGTGAGCCATGATGAGCGTCTTAGAGGTCTTGCGCGGCACAACCTTCTCAGTCAGCCAAGCAATCAGGGATGACTCAAAATATAGACAAGCATCGGCCCATATGATTCATAGCTCTGCGAGCGTCGTAGCAAGAAGCAATTGGCGCTTGAGACAATCGGGCACACGAAGGCGGCTGAGTTCTGTGTTGTCTGGGACAGGTATCAACCTTCGCAGCAAGCTTAATGGCTGTTTTCAGACAAGACCTGCTTAACGCCTCGTGGTCTCGCCCTGCCCTTTGCACGGGACAAACAAACAGACGAGCATACATTTCATCCAAGCATGTAGGGTACCGGCTGCCTTTAGAAAACAGCCGCCCTTCTCCAACTGCAATCTGTTGGTAGCGTGTAGGTGGTGACAACCGACACCAGTTAATGATATGGATCCCACTGTGCTAGACCCTGTCGGGCCTGGGATTCGCATTCGGTGGTCCTGATGCGAGCCAGTGGAGGGTGCATGATCAACATGGCCGAATGAGCAAAGTCATCATTCGCATTCATCAATGGGATGGGATGGTCGCCTGGGCAGCCAATGGCGCACAGGGCAATTCTCAGACGTTGTGCATCACCGCGGAGGTGTCGTGGGACCTTGGTTTCGAAGGCGCGGTAGAACCGGCTCCGGACGCTTCGCTAGATCGCCTCTTCCGTGATGGGGGTGGGCAATTTTTTCTTCTTGCCTCGCCTCTTGCATGCTAGGACCAGGTACAGTACATTGATCGATCCATTGAGGAAACCCATCACTACTGCCGGGTTGGGGATGACTGTAGGTGAGGAGGTGTCGTCATTGGGCCAATCCTGGCCATGCGTAAAAAAGCCCCGTCGAAAATGCCTCAGCCAAAAAGCTGGCTCTCATACACACTGGGCGCCCTGGGGCCTACAGTAGCGAGAATCACAGTGTGGGAGCTGGAAAAGTCGCGCTCTCGCTCGCGCACCGCTGCTGGTGCTGGGGGGGGGGAAAGTCGGCTCGGTGACACTGGCTGATGGAGGGCAATGCCTGCCGAATTCTCGGGTGGAGCAGGGGCACGGCCAGTGGAGATAGCACTAGGAAGTGGGCCTGGAGTGCACTGCTGTTGGCGGCGACGTGCATCAAGAGCCCCAGCTTGGACCAGGAACCCAGGTACCTAGCTAGCAAAGTCATGACTGATCGCGAGAGGGAATTAACTAATAGGCCCGGCAGCTAGGGTAACGAAAGCGCGCGAGGGAAAAAAAAAAGAGCGAGCGTCAGAGCGCGAGCGACTCCCTGGTCGCTGATTTTGGACCGGGCTGTCTCCGGCCAGGACAATGACGGGACTTGTTTACACGCTCCAGGAGGCACCTTGGCGAGAGTCTCAGGCATGTTCCTGGCCCAGTGGTGCTTGCGCAAAACCCTTCAGAAATGTAGCTCATACTGTCGCTGCCCCGTCGCCCTTCCCACGACGCTGCTGGCACTGTGCGCCCGGGCACAATGGAGTTGCTTTCGCAGGGCACTCTGGGTCGAACTTTGACCGCCCGAGGTCGTGTAAACAAAGGTTTATGCCGGCAGAGCCTCGCGGACAACACCGTGAACCTACACCCGCCAATTGGGCGTGATAGAGAAACTTACGGCCTGAAAATCTGCCAATTGACTGCTAGGTAGTCTTTAATGTACGCTCCGTGTTGGTGAGTTCCACGCCGGCGCTGCTAACTGTGTCTCGCCCCCCAGGACATGACTTGTCTGCTCGAGTCGTGCCGTGCCTTGGCTCTGAGGAGGATGTGATGAAAAGCCTCACTGACGGTGGGCACAGTGCGGGTGTCAGCACAGTTCGTACTGCCTGCACGCATGCACGCACCACACGCCCGCCCGCCTTGAGCCGAACAAGTACCTTGCCATGTATCCCCAGGCCAAAGGTGGGCAGGCAGGGGTCAGAAGGCGAATCGAGCCCGGCAGGTACAGTGTGGAGGTACCTCCTGGGACCATGTGCTCCAGAATTTTTTGTATGGGCGCTGGGTGGCTTCGCTGTTGCTCAGAGTTAAGTGCGCAGGCATTGAAATAGAAGCTCCCGCCCGACCTTGGGCCAAAGTTTCTTCCTTCTTCTTTTTCTCCTCACCCACGAATGTTGTCGATATAAGCAACCCTCTCCTTCGTGCGGTGCTGCGACACTTCTTCCTCCCTCCATCCTCATCACCTCTCCACTCTACCTCTACAACACCACACTTTCACTCCTGTGCTATTACCTAGAGGTAGCTCATATAGAGCAACGCGGCATTTCTTCCCTACACCTACAGCCACCTTTTATTATTCTATATCAGTTGGCTCGCCTATTCCGCTGAGCTCTATTTCTCCCTAGCCACCCATGGCTGATACCAAGGATGTCGGCGCTCCTGCGCTCGACACGACCATCGAGCATGGCGGCTTCGACGAGAAGAAGGCCCAGGGCGCCGTCGCCCAGCCTACCAAGGAGGTTCCTGCCGAGGATGAAGAGGAGGACGAGGATATTGATGCCTTGATCGAGGACCTCGAGTCCGAAGATGGACACGCCGACTTCGAAGAAGAGGAGGAGGGCGCTGTCGGAGCTGCCCGCCGCATTCCCGAGGACATGCTCCAGACCGACTCCCGTGTTGGTCTGACCGAGTCTGAGGTTATCGCCCGCCGCAAGAAGTTCGGTTCCAACCAGATGAAGGAGGAGAAGGAGAACCTGGTTCTCAAGTTCCTTGGCTTCTTCATTGGTCCCATTCAGTTCGTCATGGAGGTAAGTTTCTGATCCTTGCTTTTTGCATTTTACTACACTACACACTTGGGCGGCGCAATATTCTTTGCGCTTGCTTTCATTTCCCCTTGTTTGCGACATGTGCCTGTGCAGGCGACCAGCAACGGTCAATTGAGTTCGGCCAAATTTCCTTGGCTACGCGATAACGCAAACTTCAATTGGCCCATGCTGGCGCAGCCGGGCGTCGCTCTCGCATCACACTTTCGTTTATTTGGGCTGGAGCTAGTGGTCAATGCGCGTTTTCGGCGCAAGATTACATTCTCCACACCAGCTTTCTCCCTGGTTGGGTGGGGCTGCAAGAGATTTCATCCCACTGGCCAAAAGGCCTCTCAGTGGAGCGTGTCTCGATGCATCCATCACGATGACAGTCCCCCCACTGTTTTGCCCATACCCTGCCTGTCGATCCGATAGTGCTCGACCGATCGCAATTTGTCGCCTGTCTTGGTCGCCCGTGTTCGTTTGCGTGCATTTCAATTGGCTAACTTCTCGTGTCTCATCTAGGCCGCTGCTGTTCTCGCTGCCGGTCTCGAAGATTGGGTTGATTTCGGTGTTATTTGCGGTCTCTTGCTGCTTAACGCCTGTGTTGGTTTCTTCCAGGAATACCAGGCCGGTTCTATCGTCGACGAACTCAAGAAGACTCTCGCTCTCAAGGCCACTGTCCTCCGTGATGGTGCCCTGAAGGAGATTGAGGCCCACGAGGTCGTTCCCGGTGATATCCTCCAGGTTGATGATGGTTCCATTATCCCCGCTGACGGTCGCATCGTCACCGAGGGTGCCTTCCTCCAGGTCGATCAGTCCGCTCTTACCGGTGAATCTCTCGCTGTCGACAAGCACCACGGTGATGAGTGCTTCTCTTCCTCCGCCGTCAAGCGTGGTGAGGCCTTCATCGTCGTCACTGCCACTGGTGACAACACCTTCGTTGGACGTGCCGCTGCTCTCGTTTCCGCTTCCTCCGGTGGCACTGGTCACTTCACTGAGGTTCTCAACGGCATTGGTACCATTCTCCTGATCCTCGTCGTCGCTACTCTCCTCATCGTCTGGGTTTCTTCATTCTACCGTTCCAATAAGATTGTCCGCATTCTGGAGTTCACCCTCGGTATTACCATTGTCGGTGTCCCCGTTGGTCTTCCCGCCGTCGTCACCACCACCATGGCTGTCGGTGCTGCCTACCTCGCCAAGAAGCAAGCTATCGTCCAGAAGCTCTCCGCCATTGAGTCCCTCGCTGGTGTTGAGATTCTCTGCTCTGACAAGACCGGTACCCTGACCAAGAACAAGCTGTCTCTCTCCGAGCCCTTCACTGTCCCCGGTGTTGAGCCCGATGACCTGATGCTTACTGCTTGCTTGGCTGCTTCCCGCAAGAAGAAGGGTATCGATGCCATCGACAAGGCTTTCCTCAAGGCCCTCAAGTTCTACCCCCGTGCCAAGAGCGTTCTGTCCAAGTACAAGGTTCTCCAGTTCCACCCCTTCGACCCCGTCTCCAAGAAGGTCCAGGCTGTTGTTGAGTCTCCCCAGGGTGAGCGCATCATCTGCGTCAAGGGTGCCCCTCTTTTCGTTCTCAAGACTGTCGAGGAGGACCACCCCATCCCCGAGCACATTGACCAGGCCTACAAGAACTGTGTTGCTGAATTTGCTACCCGTGGTTTCCGTTCTCTCGGTGTTGCCCGCAAGCGTGGTGAGGGTGCTTGGGAGATTCTCGGTATCATGCCCTGCTCTGACCCCCCTCGTCACGACACTGCCCGCACTATCAACGAAGCTAAGCGTCTCGGTCTCTCCATCAAGATGTTGACTGGTGACGCCGTCGGTATTGCCCGTGAGACTTCCCGCCAGCTCGGTCTTGGTACCAACGTCTACAACGCTGAGCGTCTTGGTCTTGGTGGTGGTGGTGATATGCCCGGTTCCGAGGTTTACGATTTCGTTGAGGCTGCCGATGGTTTCGCTGAAGTTTTCCCCCAGCACAAGTACGCCGTCGTTGAGATTCTCCAGCAGCGTGGTTACCTCGTTGCCATGACTGGTGACGGTGTCAACGATGCTCCCTCCCTGAAGAAGGCCGATACCGGTATTGCTGTCGAAGGTTCCTCCGACGCTGCCCGTTCCGCTGCCGATATTGTCTTCCTTGCCCCCGGTCTCGGTGCTATCATTGATGCCCTCAAGACTTCCCGCCAGATTTTCCACCGCATGTACGCCTACGTTGTCTACCGTATCGCCCTGTCCCTCCACATGGAAATCTTCCTTGGCCTTTGGATTGCCATCCTCAACCAGAGCTTGAACCTGAACCTCATCGTCTTCATTGCCATCTTCGCCGATATTGCCACCCTGGCCATTGCCTACGATAACGCTCCTTACTCCCAGACCCCCGTCAAGTGGAACCTTCCTAAGCTCTGGGGTATGTCCGTTCTTCTCGGTGTTGTCCTGGCCATTGGTACCTGGATTGCCCTCACTACCATGTTCGCTGCCGGTAACAACTACGGTGGTATCACTGAGAACTACGGTGATATCGATGAGATTGTCTTCCTCGAGGTCTCTCTTACTGAGAACTGGCTGATCTTCATCACTCGTGCCAACGGTCCCTTCTGGTCTTCCATTCCTTCATGGCAGCTGGCTGGTGCCATCTTTGTCGTCGATATCCTCGCTTCCCTCTTCGCCATCTTCGGTTGGTTCCGTGGCTCTGACCACCGCACCCACATCACTGGTGTTGTCCGTATCTGGATCTACTCTTTCGGTATCTTCGCTGTTATGGGTGGTCTCTACTACTTCATGCAGGGAAGCGCTGGTTTCGACAACCTGATGCACGGCAAGTCGCCCAAGCGTTCCCAGAAGCAGCGATCCCTTGAGGATTTCGGTAAGTTACATTTATTCAATTCCTTGGTCTTACATTCACATGCTAACATCTCTTCCAGTTGTCTCTCTCCAGCGTGTCTCGACTCAGCACGAGAAGTCGACCTAAGCAATGCTCTACATACCCCTCGTGACTTTCCGGATTGTTTCTGTTTCTCTTTGTCCCTAGTATTATTATTTGGACTCGTACCGATGTATAGAAGCGTCAGGACGGTTTGAGGTGGACGCTTTGCATCCCTAGAACGTCACTTAGACACTTAATGCCAAATTTAAAAAAATTAATAAATCATTCTCTTGAGTAGAAGATTTCGTCACTCATCCTGTCCCTACAATGCTTTTCTGTGACCTTGCCACATGTGCTTTTTACCTTTCGATACCAAATCCAGCCGTAACTATGAGGCTCTAGTCTATCTGAGGCGCCTATCATGTGTGTTGGAGTATGATTAGCTTCCTCCACTGACCCTCTTCCCCTCTAGTAGGGCTGTAGTATTCAGCTCAGCAGCTGGATATGAAGCACATGGTATATATCTACAGTGGTGTGTCTTGTTTGGTGAAGTCTTCGAGCCGTGTGTGGTTCACTCACTTGCCGATAGCTGTCTATGCTATTTCTATTTTCCAGGGATGTGGGCATCATTCGTGCATTGCAACATGCCCTCCCGCAACAGTCTTCTGCTACCTATTTGCCCTGCCAGCATCGCTATACTCCAAGTCATTGTACGGCCAAGGGTTCGAGAAATAACTACGGTATTTGAGAACCACTGTGACCCGAAGTAAGGCGTCAAGGGGACGCGATCATATTATCCGAAAACCCCGAGGGATCTGGTCGGTGATTATGTTGCTGGGTTGGTGAAAGTCGTCTGTGGTTCTTTTACCCTCCGGCACTCTTGGCTGCTGCGTTTTACAGGATAAACTGGGAATAGCCTCGGTTGATTTATCATTGGAATTGGCATGCCTGATTTCGCCATGAAAGAAGTAAGGGTGGTATGCTAGTTTTCCTATTTGAGTGTAAGACTTTGAGAGATCAGATCAACTTGGGAAGGGGATCTTCTAGGATCCAACAGTCCCCCAGGCTGATATAATGCAACGCAGGCCATCCGACCTTTAACACCACTGTATAGTAATCATCTGGATATAACCATGACCAAGGACTATCAAGCTGCGCTCTCGGGAACCAAGTTTGATGACTTTGGGGGAGTACTGGCCATCACGTGATGACATCATTCTGCCACCCGCATTCTCTAAGCTTGTGCATCAAAGCTGGAGAAATCGGATCCACTTTTGACCAGCTTGAAAAGCAGATGCCTTATATATCTGATATCTGCCCAACGCCTAACGCAATGTAATGCTGTTGTATCGAATTATTCAACGCCAACATGTTGCAAATCCCAGGCTATTACTACGGTAAGTATCTGTCCCACCGCGCATGCCAAGAGCTGGAGTGACTGACCTTTCCTCCTTCTCCAAAGATGAGGAAAAGAGAAAGTACTTCAAGGTTGAAAGATCATCCACGGCGCCTTCCGCTTCTACTTGGTCCTCGGATGCTGTGAAGAGGCGCAAGGTTGAGCATCAGGCCAACGAGGTGGTACGGGAGCGTGATTGGGAGCTCAGACACCATATCAAGCGGCATAAGCTCTGGGACTACACTGTCGCATCGGGGACTCTCCAGCGAGAGATACGGGATGATCTGAGCTGGGAGGGAGGAGGCAACCTGAAGGCCGCGGCTTGGGCTGGTGGCCTGGAAGCAAAGGGGGAGGTGCGGTTCGGAAACAATCACAGAAGAAGCGGACATCTGCCTTGCCTGTGGGTTGGTGGCCAAGAGCAAGGACTGGAGACAGCCGTGGCTTATACGAGTAGGTCGTCCCTTTTCAATGTTGGGATGATCCTGGCCCCTATACCAAGAATGTCGAAGTTGTGCTAACTAGCCTGGGGGGCTCTGTATATAGCTGTGAACGAGGAGACCCCGGTTGGAAGCTACTTGCCAGTGGATGACGACGGGAAACTCTCGTTTCGAGAAGACGTCGCTCTGGATTCGCCGAGGCGACCAGTCAGGCACATAGAGTCGACTCGTTGCCCCCACATGAGTTCTATCATGTACCATGAGGCGTCTCACCGAATAATACTAACCTCCAGACAGCCAGTAAATCATTTCGGCCTGCATCTCTTCTCGCCGCCTCGAAGTCGTGGAACAGAAGGAGCCTGGATTCTAGGAGAAGGTATACCTCTCGCTTCATCCCATCTTGTTCTCTACATGCTGACCAACATGGCCAGCCGCAAACCACCAGAACCTCTCCTTCTTCCGTCTCTGGGGCGACGGACACGTCGGCCTCAACACCTGCAAACCCGCACCCCCTTCCCTCCCCCATCTAATCTGCGCCGTCGGCACCAGCTCCGGCCTCGTCAGCGTGTCAACCGACGAGTCCGTCTCCCTCCTCACATCCCACAATCCCTACAGGAGCAACCAGAGCCGCGGCCACACCCCCTACCACCAGCACACAAGGGACCCCCGCGACGTCTTCGACCTCGACTTCCACTCGACCAACCCAAACATCCTCTTCTCGGGAGGCCGCCAGCCCCGCGTCTGGATCAAGGACACGCGCACCCCGACCTCGGAGCCGTGCCGCCACATCGCCCACCCTTCCTCCGCCGCCCGCCTGCGCGCCATCTCGGAGAACCAGCTCCTCGTCTGCGGTCCCCAGAGCGCAATGGCCATCTACGACGTCCGCTTCTTCCCCACATCGTCGCACGACGACAGCAGCACCCCGCCGAGGAGGCCGCGCCCGGGCCCCTTGCTCACGTTCCCCGAGTACGTCAACGGCGCGCACCTGGACGTCGGGTTCGACGTCTCGCGGGAGCTGGGAATCGCTGCGGCGGCGCAGGACGACGGGACGGTGGGGTTGTTCTCCCTCGCCACCGGGAGGCGGCTGCCCTGCCCGGCGATGGAGGCCCGTGGCAAGATGGGCACGCCCATCAAGTCGCTCGTGTTCCAGACGGTGCCGGGGGAGAACTCGCAGAGCCTGTTTGTGGGTGAGGGGTTGTGGCTGAGGAAGTACTCGTTTGGCACGCGGGAGCTAGATGCTTGATGATCATCTGGCCATTACATCCACATAAAAAGGGGGGTTACAACTGGCGTAATAGCAAGGTCAAATGGTGAAGGATTCACCTGGAGTTACTTTTTTTGGAAGGGAGGTCAAAGGAGAAGGTCTATAAAATACAGGGACGGTTCACCTAGGGCGTCACGGGTTTAACGCATGTAGATTCAAGAAAAAATAAACACCATCGTTTTATTTTCAGAAAAGACGAAGAAATTGACAAACTTCCCAACAACTCCATGATTGCTCGCCCGTCTTCTCATGCCATGCATGGCCAGATTTAACCCAAACCAGGAACCGTAAAGACCATCCGTACCACCTAGAAAACAAAATGTAAGAATCCTTTTTGGTTTTTGAAATACTGTGTCCGCTCGACGAAAATGAGGACCACAAGGAAACATAATACAGTTGACATGTTGGTCAACCAAGTAGCTAGCTACTAAACGAAAACGACATCCTATCGTGGTCGTGATGGAGGGGGGCCGACGTTGCAGCCCTCGGCCAGGAAGGGGTAAGCCTTGACAAAACGCTCGCCGAGACTCCAGTTTTTGAGATTTCGTAGATGGCGCTCAAACACAGGGTTGATCACAACCTCGTCCCCGTCTGGGCCCTGGAGAAGAGCGTCCGTGTCCTCATAGGGCCAGCTGAGATTCAATGTAGTGGTAAAGGGTATAAAGAAGTTATCGAAAACGATCTCATGCGTTTCTTGGGTTTGTACGATTTTCTCGCGCATCACCGGGAAGGGTATGTGATCGACCCAGGCAGGATGATCAATGGTCAGTTGACCATGCGTAGGGCGGAACCACTCGGGGAGACGCTCCCAGTTTGCCTGCGTGGGAGAAATCTGCCACCGCATGAGGAGGAACATGACGTAAAGAACAGCAATGCGCTCCGGCAAGGTAGAGATGTCCGGAAACGTGGATAGTATATCCGTAAACACCTTTGACAGAGGATGGCTGAAGGCACTATTGGCCGGGTTGAGGAGCGAAGAGACGGAAGGGTAGCGAGGGCCAACCACTTCCTGCACTGGCAAGCCTTCGGCAGCACGCTGGCGGCGCTCGTTGAGGAAGTCCAGCAACAGGTAGTCCAGTGGGCAAGTTGGTGCGCAGTTTTTGATGGGCAGGGTCCACTGAGGAGACCCGGGAGCTGGGTTCGGGGAATAGTGAGGAGAAGGAACATCTCTAGCCATCTGGCTGGGCCGGCTGGTAGGGCCGGTTGTCGAGGGAGTTCTGGGAGACGCCTCCCACCGCCCACCTCCACTTCCGGGCCGAACCCGCAACGCCTGGTCGTTGCGGTTGTCCGTCCAGTCATGCCGCATGGGCACATGGTGATATCGTGGCGTGTCTTGAGCACTATCTGAGCCATTGTGAATTCTGGCTACGCGCTGGTTGTTCTCAAGAAGAAAGTTGAGCCCGAGACGCTCGGGGCCCATGTCCAGCCCGTGTCGCATTTCATGTCGCTGCTGGTTCAGCTGAATCCTAGCCTGCTCGCCTTGGTTACCAGCACTCTGCCAGCTCTGCGAGCCAATATCCGTGCTGCTAGGAGACGGGACACTTCCAGGTGTTGAGGCATTGTGGACACTCATTGGTGCCGGGGGTGGAGCAACATTTGGCACAGATGGAGCATATGTCTGAGATGGGGACGCGTATAAGCGGCTAGGATCTGATACTGTAAGAATCCGTTAACATGAGGCTCTTGTTTATGTCGTAGATAGATAACCATACTGTTTCCTAACAACGGCTGAAGTTCGCCGATAATAGTGGCTAGTCGCCGTTTGATCTCAATATTTTCCTGCTCAACGGCCTCCTTGGCCCGTTGAACGGCAAGAAGCTCTTGGTAGGGTTGCTGACTAGTCAACTCTTGGATGCGCCTCTCGAGCGTCTCAATCTGTTCCTTGGTCCGCTTGCGGATGGCTCGCTGGGCCTCACGGTCTGCGAAACAGCATTAGCACATCACAAGCTGAACACAGTCGCGAACAGCTGACAGGTTGGGGATTTCCGAAAATAAGAGAGAGGAACGGGGACAGGGAGTGGGCTGACAAGGGAAGAACAACACTTGGAACTGGCCGTGTTTCGAAAACATGTGACAGCAAATATAGCTAGGTAAGTAAGCCATACATACCATTCTCTCTCTTCTTGGCCAACTGCTCCGGCGTCAAGTTGGCAACGCCTCTGCTGCCGGGCCCAGTCTTCTTCTTCTTCCTCGCGGCCTCCTGGGCAGCAGCATCGCCGACGTCGGGCTCCGGAGACGCCTCCCTCTTCTTATTGTCGCCGGCAATTGACGCCCCGCCAGGGCTCTGGACGACCAGCTCCTCGGTCGCGGACGCCATCGCCAACACCGTGGGCGCGCCTCAATTAACCGCCTTCCAGACGGGTGGCGAGTTGTACTCCGCTCAACAAGGAAAGAGGTTTGATACAAGACAATTGGTGGGAGGAGGCGGCTCGCACTGTCCCACCTGGGGAGGAGCCGTTCGGCAACAAACAACCTGGGGATTGTGGAACGGTTGTACCGATAGCCACGGCACACGCCACGCAGGGACCCTGTGACCGGTACCACCTGCAAGGTACCGAATGAAACCGGACCACTCGATGGAGAGAAGGGGGCGCGTAGCAAGAGCCGCTTTGACGTCGGACAGGACCCAGCCCTGGTGTGTGGTGTGTTCGCGCGATAAGGCGCTCTCCTAATGGGAGACCAAAGCGGGCCACACCCCCCTTACAGAACCGGGTTGTTGACTTTCCGGATAAAAAGAACAAAGAAAAGGAAAAAATCGACAGGGATAGAAAGAGAGAAGAGAGGACGAAAGGCCAAGAAATGACTTGTCCTCCTCTCTTCTGCTGCCCTCGGGTTTGGGGTTCACCTTTGGGGGGGGAGTATGTGGGGGGGAAGGGCCCAGCAGACCCTCTTGAAAATCTGGGGGTGGGAGCAAGAGAGCTGGAACAAGCACAAGGGGATCGATCAGAGCACAAAGATCCGCTGCACAAGAGGCAAAGACGGGACGGGATTCACGTAGGGTGGAGTGGGAACTGGGGGACAGACCGGGACTGGGCTGGACTCGATCTCTGGGTGAGCTGCACTCGGCCGCAAAGGAGGGACTCGATGGGCAAGGGGGAGGTGAAAAATGAGGAGGAAACGCGCTCTGGCCTATGAGATGGGAAGCGTTGAATCATATGAGCCCGTCTAACCAGCAGCGATTCGAGTCATGAAGAGACTTCGCCTGGCCCGTGCGCGCCATCGAGGAAGCCAGGCAGGAGCGACGAAAAGAGTTCGGACGAGTTACCCGCGGGTACATCCGTCCCTCCCTCCAGGCTCAGAGTTGGGACCGCAGGCCAGGTACAGCCTCGTACCGCGCACAAGAAGTAAATTGGAAGGTTCAAGTGCCTCCACTGGGACCATTTGATGGAAACCTAACCCGCTGGAGCATCTCGTGGAATGCGCCTAGCAGTCCAAGTCTCACAGCCAAAAGACACGGATAGAACCGACTGTGCTCCAAGGCTTGGCAAGCTTTCTTTCATCTCATCTTTGTTCAACATCACACACTAGAGGAACAACTTTGGCTCTAAGCGAGTCCCTTATGATCTTTTCCATTCGAAATCTAATTACTAACCCTTCTCACACACTATGGCAATTTCCCATCTTCCCAACAATTAGCGCCTCTTCCCTAATCTTGTCTATTCCCATTCTTCTATTCCGCAGAAGCCCTAGCCAGAGCCTCATGCAGATGCGGCGGGAAGCGGTAACGCAGCTGGCTGGTGTACGTGGTGAGGTCGAGCGTGATCTGCTTCAGCTGCTCGACCATCATCCTTCTGGTCCCCTCGTTCCCGCTGAACTGTCCGTTGCTCAGCTGCTCTCTCTGCCGCACACAGCAGACAACGGTCCACATGAGTAGGTTAGGCACATTGATAGACACGGGCTGTGGAAGACCGGAGAACTTGGAGGCGTAAGCACGGATGATGCTGGCGTCGCCGTTGGCCTCCAGCGGTAGGATCTGGAGCGCTCGAATTTTCTGTTTTGGAAGGAATTAGCAATGCAAACAAGTCATTCGGGTGAATGTGAGTACGTACGTCTAGAGCGGGTGCCCACTGGCTGGCCTCGACCAGGCTCTTGATGTTGCTCATCTCGAGCAAGACACCGCAAGCCACCTTGCTTTGATCCTGGATCTTCGGGTAGAACATGGCATTCTTTTCGTAGATGGACATCATCGTCTTGGCAAGCTCGACAGGGTCATCGATGGCTGCCAAGCTAAGGCTGCTTCCCTGTAGATTATCTGCCGAAGGACCTGCCCTTGGCTTGACCGGCATCAGTCGCATAGGGTCCTCGCCAATGTCCAGTGAGATGGCCTCGCTAAGTGCCCGGCTCACAATCGCGACAACTGTGTCGTATTCTCCCGCCAGGTGGTATAATAGGACCGAGTCTGTGGTGCGGCCGTTCTCATCAGCAAAGCTGGCTGCCTGCAACGTCACCGTGTTGACAAAGTCATCCTCCACATCGAGGCCAATCAAGGGTCCCCTCTCTTCAATGATACCCTTGATACGGCGTCCATCGGGTCGGATATCTCCAATCAATTGGCTGAACTCGCGTGTTTCCAAGACCAAATCTCTCAGAGCCTCGTGGCACAGGCTGCCATGACGGCGACCAGCCTCGCCGCCGAGATCCTGATTCAGGCAGATCAGGGTCAGGTAGTCCACGGCAGACTCGACATCTGCCGCTCGGAAATCCCTGGTGTAGTACCCAATCATGCGACCAAAGTTGATCTGGGGGAGATTCTTGGTGCTGTAGCTTCGGAGGTCGTTGGACTCGAGCATGGCATCGCTGGGTCGGAGAAGACCGTAAAACTCGAGCGCGATACCAAAGTGAACTGCATCAATGTACGAAAAGGGGTACAGATAGGCAAGGGCATCCTCGAAGAGACCCGCGAGGATCTGGAGGTAGAAGAGCATACCGAAGCTGCCGTTGTTGTCCTCGGAAGGATTCTTTGGGAAATGCTTCTGGCCAATCTCCCGAATGCTAGCTTGCAGTTCCGCCAGCCCATAGGACTCGCCCGCCATTTCAATAGTCTTGTCGCCCTCCCGTGCTAGGGTGAACTGGAGCCAGATCCAATCGTTGATGTCAGTGTTCAGACCCTCCAGGCTACGGTTGCTCAACTCAGCACGGCCAATAATCTGGTAGCAAGCCCTCCTGAAGGGATCCAGTGTAGAGTCGAGTTTGATGCGGGAGTTGAGCTCATTCCTGCAGCGATCAAGCAGCTTCTTGCTCGTGATGCGCCTGTCGTCGCTTGCCGCATAGTTGTTCATGTATGTCGAGAATGTCCTGTCGGTGCTCTTGAACGCACCTCCGTTGTCGTTGATGTATCGGGCCGCCTCCTCCACCTGCCCACACCTCAGCAGGTAAAAGACGACCGCCCAAATTGGCTCACCGCCCACGACGATGAGAGAGCTGTCATCTGGCACCAAGTCCTTTCGGGCGGACCTCAGACGAATATAGGCCCTGATCTTGCTCTGTATGTCGGGGAGACCTCCAAGCTTGGCCTCATGAGGGTGCTTTGCGATGAGTGCTTCCACCTCACGAAGGAACTGAATCTCAAGGAAGCGTGATGATCCTTCGAGGATGCGCTTTCTCATCGCCAGCGACTGGGGCGAGTTGGGATTGTCGTTCAAGTAAATATCCGCATACTCTCGTTCCTTGGCTGTCTCGTTGTTGAGGGTCGTTTCAGCATCGCGGTTCTCGCCAACAATCTCAGACAGGGCCAGGTAGGCCTCGTGCACGTGCACAGCATGAGGCTCAACCGACTTCCTTTCGACCTCAGCCAACTCCGAGATGATGGGGTAGGGTCTCTTCATGATGCGGCTGGCATTGAGGTTGCGGACCTTCTCGGCAAGCCTGGCCTGTCTCTCACGCTGGACCTTGTCGTCGATGGGTCGTCCGGGGCCCTTGGACTTGTCGCTTGAAGACCTCTCGACATCAGAGAACTCGGATTGGTGAGGGCCGATGCGGGTGGGTGCACCAATGACAGACCGCCCCAGGGACTTGCCCAGCATGGTGCTCCTCCCAGCCTTGGACATACCGGCCTGTGACTTGCTTCTGCGCGATCGGCCAAACGCACCCTGAGACTCCCGTGCGCCCGGAGGAGCCTCCTCGCGGGGCTTGATACCAAAGTGTTCGTAAATTCGCTTTCGCTGCGCGTCCCACTCCATCGTGACATTGTCCTCGAGGAAGTTGTCAAAGTCTCGCACGGAGCGCTCTAGTCCGTCCGCAATCATGCTCAATGTCGTCTTCGTCTGCAGGTTCGAGAGGTACGTCTCGACGTCAACCTCGCTTGGTGCGTAGCCGGCATGGGCTGCACGATCAGCTCGGCCGCCTTGGACGTCCAGCAGTCCGAGGTCCTTCGCCGCCGCTCCAGGGTCCACACCAGAGGCAGCGAGGAGGTAATGGGCCTTTCCATCCAGGGGTCTGTCGCTGGGCTTGGACTGCAGCTTCCGCAGACGGTGACGCAGGTCGCCCAGGCCCAGCTCCAGACTGGGGAGGTCTCCCATGTTTGACTTGGTCTCCCCACCCTTCTGGCTCTTCGCTAGGAGACTATCAAAGTAAGCGCCGGCGGGCTGGTTCTGTGTCGCGGACTGTGTCTGGGCCAGGCCGCCGGGAGCTTGGCTGGCCAGGAGACTCGTGCCGAGCAGCGGCTGGTTGATTTGCTGAGGCTGCTGGATCGCAGGAGTGGCGGTAGAGAAGAGAGTCGAGCCAGAGAGATTCGTCGAGGCACCGCCAAACAGGGATGGCTTCTGGGGCTGCTGATTCTGAGCCGCCGCCGCGAACAGCCCGCCTCCAGTGGTGTTTTGTTGTTGGGGAGCTGCAGTGTTGCCTCCGAACAGAGAGGAGCCCATTGTTCCCGTTTGTTGTTGTTGCTGTTGCGGCTGGTTCTGCTGTGCAGTCTGCCCAAAGAGCCCGGTGCCCGTCCCAGCAGCCGGTTGATTCTGAGCTTGGGTCTGCTGAGGCTGTCCGAACAAGCTACCTCCTGCTGCCGGCTTCTGGCCAAAAAGACTGCCTCCCGTTGTTCCTGCCGTGCTCTGGCCGAACCCCGTGCCAGTTGCTGGCTGCCCAAAGAGCGACATGGCTGCGGTGTCGAAGCTCACGGTCAGAGGCTCAAAACCAGATTATTCGATGGATACGCGTTGTAAAGGCCGATTGATGGCCGGGAATTCGTTGGGGCTAATTCGTCGTTGGCATTCGTCGGATTCGTGGTCGGAAGCGGCGCGTCTCCAGATGGTGTTTGGCTGCTTTGTAGGTGCAGGTCAGCTATAAATTTTTGGGAAAACATGGAACTGGGGGCCAGGAGAGCTTGGGCCAATCACAGGCGCCGCGCAAGGGTCAACCACTACTTTGGCTCCCTGCAAACTTCTTTGTCCATGGCAACATGAACAATATCTGGAATCTACTACTTAAATTCAACAAGTGATCTTTATTATTCGTATTTGTTTGTTCAATATATTCTTATCATTTTGTGTCCAGTCATTACCATTATTCGCTATCATATCCCGCGCAGCCATGTATGTACTTTGTAAATCAGAACCCCAACCACGACAACATCAGAATGTCGTTCCCTATCCATTTGTTTTCATTTCTACGTCGTCGCAGCCCAAATTGCACACCTTTCTCTACTCGACACTGGTGTCGTCGCCGAATTCGCCGACCCACTTCTCAACAGCCTTGTCGACCTTCTTCCGGTAGGCCTGCTGCTGGCTGCAGAGCTCCAGGTAGATCTCGTACTTGGCGTTGAGGAGCGCCTTCTCGCCCTCATCCGTGCCAGGCTCGACCAGTCGGCCAGGCTTGCTCATGCGGTCCATTATGCTCCAGAGCGACTCGGGCTCGGAGCTGCTGTTGTGGCTGGCGGCCTTGGCACCCAGCATCGCCGCACCGTGGACGACGGCTGCGTTGACGTACCGTGGGATGAGGACGGGCATGCCGCAGATGGTCGCCATGAGGTACATGAGGATGGGGTTCTGGCACTGGGAGCCAGACATGAAGATGGAGGTGATGGCATGGCCGGCATTGTTCATCTGCTCGATGATTTGGCGTGTCTGGAAGGCGATGAACTCCATGGTGGCATAGTACCACATGGCCATGTTGTCGGTGCTCTTGTCGCTGTCGAGGCCGATCATGGAACCTCTCATGTTGGGGTCGGCAATGGGGGATCTGTTACCCCAGAAGTCGCCGTAGAAGAAGTAGTGGCGGGCAAGATAGGAGACAGCCGGGGCATTGGCCTTCTCAGTCAGGAAATTGAGGTGAGCATTGAGGAAGTCGTAGATGTGCTTGTCCTCCGCCTTGGCGAGGGCCAGAGTCTCGTTGTAAGCTGGGTGCACATCGAGGACATGGCGAAGCAGTTCGCCAGTGGCTGACTGTCCGCCCTCAGCTAGCCAGAATTCGGGGAGAACGACATCCCGGTAAGGGCCCCAAACGCCAGGAACGAAGACGGGGTTCTTGGACATGGCCAAGTGACAGGTGGAAGTGCCCGCAACGGCAGCCAGACGGCTAAAGGCCTGGACAACATCATTGTGCGGAGCATTGGCGTTGAGCTCATCGTCACCTAGGTCGACCTTGGCGCCTACAGTGCCGATCCAGCCAGCATAGGCATCAATGACACCGCTGCCAACGGGAACGCCTTGGGGCAGACCAAGCTGCAGCGCAGCCTCGCGGCTTAGAGGGCCGATGTATTCACCAGCACTGGCATAGGTGCCATTCTGCAGGATTGCCAGGTTAGCGATTAATTGCCCAGTTAGGTATTAAAGCCAGCTTCTGCCCATCGCCCCACTTGGAACTCGACGGACGGTATTATACTTTTCCTCCCTGCATCGCCTTTGCATGGTGGTTACATGCGGGGAAGCCAACAAAGGAGGGGGGGATGCAACCAATCGATCATGCCTCTACATTGGCCAAGAATGGCAATGAACAGCAATGCCGATGAAGACCAAAAAAAGGCACATTGTTGGGCTCAACAGAGTGGGGGAAGAGGAGAGAGGAGAAAGCTTACCACTCCGTGAACGCCACCCATCCGCTTAAAGTCATCCTTGGCAAGATCGCCCAGACCGATGGTCTCGAAGAAATCCTGCTGCCAGCCCTTCTCGCTTCCGTCGACACCCACAGGGACGTACCCCTGCTTGCAGACGGTGCTGCAGAAGCTCCGGGTCTCGTTCCCAGTGGCCAGGTGGGTGAGGGCATCGGTCAGGTCGTAGAACTTGCAGCGATCGAACAGCTCGGGGGGCATGTTGTTCTTTAGCCACAGGGCCTTGGGGATCTCCATCTCGATGCTCATCTGACCGCCCACGTACTTGAGCAGCTTGTGCTTTGTGCTGTTGATCTTCTCCGTCTCCTGGACGGGGCGATGGTCGAGCCAGAGGATGACATTGCGATCGCTGCCATCGTTCTTGAAGTCTGGGCCAGTGACCGGGACGGGCTCATCTGTGTCGGTGGAGAAAACTGCGAGGGAGCAGGTGGCGTCAAAGCCAATGCCCTTGATCGATTGGGGGTCGACCGCAGACTCGGTCACCACGCGGCGAACACACTCGCAGATGCGTTGCCAGATATCAGTAGTCGATTGCTCCTATCAGTACGTCAGTATGCGAAGATTCGCAGGAGAGGTAGGAATCTTGTCTTACGTAGTAGCCTGTCTCAGGCTGCCATAGCTTGATGTTCTCTGACGCCAAAGCTTTGATATCACCAGTCTGGTCAATTATACAAGCGCGGGCCGAGCCAGTGCCAACATCCACACCAATGTAATGGTCCTGTATGGCACCCAACATATTAGCATTGCATCTCTACCAAGTATAATGGGCTGGGGACGGGAGCTTCAGGGCCACGCCGTAGCTAAACTCTAGCTAGTCGGCCTCATTGTATGTGTTTCCTCAAGTGGTGATAGCCCGCATTGAGGGAGAGGAGAGTTCCATACCGAGACATTTGCCGGCCTATCCATTTTGGACAACTGGTAAGCGGAAGGCCCAGGGAGAGCAGAGGAGGGTTGTAAGCTTGGTGTGGGGGAACGTAGGAATTAAATTCTATCTATGTGGTGATAGTCACTTGGGGAAGGCTGAAGTAAATCAAAAGGCTGAGCTTGGGGAGCAGCGAGAAAGACGGCGTGAGTGGATGTGATGAGGATGAAGAAGAAAAGAAGAGCCAGAGGGAGGACTCACAGCATGGGCTTGATGGGTTTGTTATAGTCGTACATGCTGGACAATTGAGGGGGAAGTAATCAAAATCTTCAGCCCCGTCGTACCGTACAAGAAGGTAGGATCCCGAATTAAGCACCGTTGGAAGATGCTACCATCGGACAATAAGACAAGAGGAAAGGTTAAAGGGCGCTGGGGGGCAGGGCGCTTGTGTCTCCGGCCGGATGCGTGAAGGGTGCACCACGGGACGGTCTAGGCCATGGAGCGCGTGGGAGTGCTTGCATCTGGATGTGAGCACCGCAGATGCGTGTGCCCATCCCAAGGCCAGGAGCCGGCCACGAATTGATGCCATCCACTGCCATCCCACCCATCGGAGGTCGGACCCTGGTGCTCTTTCGAGGACCTCATGCACTCCACTTACTACAGGTGGCATGTTGCAGGGGGAGAGGCCCTGTGGATGTGGATACAGCGCGTGCTGATCTCGTCGCCTTCGAGATGGGGCAATTCAGGAACGCAGACGCAGCTCAGGCCTCGTGACCATCTATTTTTTTCGGCCTCGCCTGTTTTTCGGACTGTCCTTCGACAGCCAGCAGGCTCTCCAATTGCCTCAGTCGAGCCAGAGAGCAGACGCCCAGAGAGCTGTGCACACGTCCTGTCTCCCCCAAGCTCGCCTCGAGGCCATGATAGCACCACATCGTAGCGGCTTCTAGCTAAACCATCTAGGAGCCTCTAGGGCACAGTAGTCGCTGGCAGCACGCCCGTATGGCGCGGGGGGAGGGGCGGCGCAGCGGGCCCGGTGAACCTAGTTTGCCATACCCGGACCCAGGGGCTTCGACCGTAACTGCGGTAAACAGACTGGTCCTATCATCCCTTCTCCGGATGCAAGATTCGCGGAGACGGTCACCGTTCTCTCCATCAAACGGTCGTGCCTCGCCCTTGGAGAATGCCCGCCCCCACCCCCACCGTATCACGCAAAACCTAGTCTGGAACTGGGGGATATTCGGGTGGCCCGGTTGCGGCCAAATCGCCGAGCCACTTGAGCTGTCGACCCAACGGAAACATCCAAGAAGAAAGGGGGGAAAATTCAGATGCTCAGATGACCACTCCCACGCCATGGGGGATGCATCGCGATCAGCCAGCCGGTCCCACACGCTCGATACACCTACTCCCATATCTCGGGACACCTCTTTGGGCGTATCTCTTGCCCCTATCGTGAAGCAAATACCCACCCATTATACATAATGTGCTGGCACGTTTTTTTGGGGGGTGAGTACCATCTACACTTACAGGTAAGGCGAGCCCTCTCCGATTGGACGCTCTCTTATCCAGCAACCTATCCTGGACACGCACCCTTCGCTTGAATGCATGTTGTGCTCGAGTGGCAATTAGGCAACGACAATCGCCATCGGAGCTATAGCTCCCCCAAGCAAGCCCAAGAAATTCCGATCTTCTAGAAGCAAGCCTCCCACCGTCCTATCCTTTTCGGCTGCTGGTGTTCGCCGACTTTTCCGGCTGGTTTGGGACTCATGCAATCCCAACCATCGCCTGCAATTAACAATCATGACCAAGGCGTCTAGCTAGACCGGTAATAACGAGGAAAGGGGGCCAGTGAGACTAACGAATAATTTTTACCACTCCCAAAGCTACCAATTGAAAATTGGGAAGACCCTATCAAGCCTGTATCACATATACATATTAGGCTTGTGGTCCACCCCGCGTATCTATTTCTCTAACTAGTAATTGACTTGTCAACCCCTCCTCCACCTGAGGAATCCTCATCCTTGTGCTGGGACTAACCAGCGAATCGCCCCTCTTCCTCTCTCCGCGCCGCCTCTTTCTGTTAGTCTTGTCGAATCATTATCGTCGTGCATCCGTAGATCCTTTCGTAAAATCATTCATAAGTCGTCTTCAGCCTCTTGGCCCTGGATGAGTATCACAACATTCAGAGTGGCCGCATACGCCTCTCTCACGGCACAAGCCAGGCTAATATTCAGTCAGCATATTCCGCGTTCTTCATTCGACCGTTCGAGAAGCGTCTTTCAAACCCCCGCCACAGATACATTGATGGAAGAGACGGAAGAAAGACAGAAAGAACGCAAGTCACTTACCATGTTCTGCGGAGATCGGCAACTATGGCGCTCAGCCCCCAATGGGCACACCAGGCTCGTGCCAGCACCTCGTTATCCCTGACACCAAAGCACTCCGCCACTAGCACCCGCTCCTCGTCGTTGGCGTCCCCGGATGTGCCGTTGGCCCCCTGTTGATTGTTTGTTCCGTATAATCCCCCCCAGTCCTTGATCGAAACTATCTCGTCCACTCGTTTCCTCTGATAGACATAGTCAAAGAATAACGCGTGCGGCCCATCGGAGCACGGAAATGATGAGATGAAATTCACGTCATACATGAGCCGCAGTGGCCAGGACAATCCGTCAATGGCAAACTGGACCGTTGCGTCAAATTTCCTCGTCTCTGGGTTCTTCTCAGTCGTCTTGACAGTAGTAACGGCAGCGCGCAACCCCAGCATCTCAACCCTTACAGTGTCGACCACAGCATCCGTATTTGGGATATCAAGCATGTAGTCTGCAGCTGGATAGGAATCCGCGGGTGGCCCCAGAGGCTCCGAGCGTTCGGCCATCGAGTCCACATCCTCCAACCGCAGCTTTTGTTTTGGCTGTCTGGTCCGGATCCGGGCAATCTGGGAAGGATTCAGGTCTGTCGTCGTCCGCGCCGGCCCCACCCAGCCTGCCAGTGAGTTGCATGTCGGGGCCAGGACTTTGCCCACGATAGAGCAAGCAGTCCAATACGTGTAGCTACTTCGGTACTGGAACCCACACTCCGGATGCATGTGCCTAAGTAGTGCTAGCTCATCGGTGGCTGGGTCGGGATCTAGATCAAGAAGTGTGTTCATTATTAGAAACGGGAATGTGATCTGAAGGTTCAAATAATCTTGTTAGCTCAACGTTTTCCCAAATACGTGGGAATTAAGTTGTGCAGTCACCACTCACCCCTGGTAACACAAGCCCGCTGAAAAAGGCAAACGCATCGGAACTGATCTTATCCAAAGCGAAGTCCGAATCTTTCTGTTTCAGCTGCTCCATGGTGTCGGCCAAGTTTGGCCATTTCATTGTCTGTGCGAAACGCCTCAAGAGCCTGACCTGCCGCTTCTTCAATTTATATCGAAGTTTGACTAAAATCGCTGAATGTTAGCCCCAGACTATGGTTCGCTTTCTCGCAAGACAACTCACTCTGATGGGGGAATCTTCCAAAATCCTCCACGCGAACATACAGCCTCCATCGACGAGCCAAAGCCAGAGTCCATTTAATGGACTGGGGGATCGTTTCCAGAAGCTTTTCCTTGGCCCAGGCACCATGCTGCGGCGACTGTATCCTCATCTCGAGCTCCAGGGCCAATAACAGCTGATGGAAGAATTTTTGGAACTGAATCTCGAAATTGTCCTGCCCATTGTCGAAGATGAATCTCGTCACCACTTGGTTCTTGGGGTTGCTAAAGTCGAACCAGCTTGGCCGTGAAAGAGCCATGATCAGATCCGTAATTTGCTTATCCAATGTTTTGTGAGGAGCCAATATTCTGTCCGGATCCCGAAGAAGGCGCCTATAAAGAATCTTATACATGAGAGCTGGGTCGTCTTCCTCGAGCCCCGCTTGAAGCTCCTGGACTCGATCGAGGATGCGTTCCAGTGACATGGGCCGAGGCATAACTCCCGCATCCTTCAGTCTAATGGATGGGGGAAACACACTCGCCGTAGAAACCCATCGGTTCAGTGTAATCGAACCCTCGTGTTCACCGTAGTGAAAACCATAGCTCGGCTGTTCGAGACTCTCCCAAGGGTTCGCGGCGGCGTCCGTGGACTGAAGCTTGATCGTCATCAAGTGCACCATGGCATCGTGTAAATCAATGGCGTCCGTCCCCTTAGCTCGACTCTCCGTTGTCGTGGCATACAAGGCGAAGTAGTCCTCTGAAGCGTGAGGAACCTGCCGTTTGCAGCCTTGATACAACGGCACCCCACGGCATATCAACTGCGTGGCTTGCTGACTTGTGAGTTCTTGGTTTGACCGTATCCCGCTGGGTGGCCATTGCGTCAAAGGCTCCGGCGAAGGGGTTCTGTGGCTGCTGCTGCTGCTACTACTACTACTAGAGTCAAGAGACAGCTTCCCCTTGCTGTTATTCGCCTTGGAAAATTCCGGCTCAGTCTCCCAGTCTTGGTCCAGCGATGGCTCAGGCGCGGGGTCTGACCTCACCCGCGCTCGCTGCTTGGGTATATGGGTATCTGAGCCCGATACGGAGCGCCTCCTCTCTCTTCTAATTCCCAAGTCTCCAAGACTCACCCTCCTAGCTTCTGTCTGAGAACAGCCGAGCTATATTAGCGCCAAGTTCACAGCTGCAGCAGAGAAAGGAAAGAAATGGGGGGATAAGAGAATATACAAACCTTCTTCGCTGCCGCCCGGACGTGACTGGCCCTGCGCAACAGGCCGCGCAGGAAGCTTCTCTTCTGCGGTTGCTCCATGACTTATGCCGGGCCCAGATTCGGGTCAATTACGTGATTGGGAGCTATGCAGTGTCACCAAGAGAGCAGCACGCGTTCACAAGGGTATCCGTTCCGCTGGGTGTCTCGCAGCATCTTCCAAGTTGACGCGCGTAGGTGAGTGGCGGTGAATTGAGCTCAAAGAAAATGAGAGCCGAATTGTCCTGCGAGTACTGCGATTGAATCCCCGATGCATCAAGGAAACACTGGAGGCAGAAAAACAAAAGGCAGGCAACACGTAGTGGGGGGACGAAGACAAGATGCAATGCAGATGTAGCCCACGCGTGTGTCACTGCAATGCCGCCGACGGCGGATGTCCCTTGCAGGAGACTCGGCGAGCGGGTAAGGATGGGCCTCGGGAAATCAGTGAGGCGTCGAGGAAGAGGGCTGGCGCATTGCGCTGTGACGTGACGACGAGCAAAGGCCGTGTTGGAGGGAGGAGCCCTCAATGCACCAGCAGGATCTCAAATGTCTCTTTCCCAAGAAGAAGGTGCCAGGCTCACGCGCCGCAACAACACGCTGACCTAGGCTGGTCGACAGTGGAGGACTCGACAGGACTCGACAGGCCACTGAGTGGAGGTTATTTCGAGCCCTGCTGCCGCCCTGGGAGGTACCTGGACGAGCTGGGCCACCGCCCTGGCTAGTGCTGTGAACTAGGGCCCGGCCGCTGTGGTGGAGTGGATGGGTGCCAATCAGGCTCAGACGACATCTGCCAGCCTGGCTGGGTATTACTGATGGCTGAAACGACATCACGCCGCATAGGGGAGCCCTGGTGCCATTTCCATGTGTCTATTGGGGGGCTGGGAACTCAAGCGGCGTCGCCCCAGTCGCTGTCTGCCCACACCGGCACCTTTCGACCTCGAGATGAGATACAAACATAATTATGTATCTCGAGCTCATCCAATGAGGCTACTAGCCTCTCCACTGCTCACATTAGCCCGCGAGAGACAGCCAGTTGCAGGCGCTGATAATATGCAAAAGAAGCGTTACCCCTGTCCCAACAACCAACTACGGCCTGGGGCATGAAGACGTAGCCCAATAACATATGTGCTTTTTCTTCCTTGGCAAAATAAGACTGAGTCAACCTCCTGCAAGGGCCGTCGTCTAGTTTTACTCATCCGTACTACAATGACAGCGAAAAACTGCACAAATATCCCCCAGAGTGAGTATATCACTGTTCAAAAACTTGGGTATAACAGTTGTCAAAGCAACATTCTAAGTGGCCCTCGACTGAACTAGCAACAAGCCAGGAGCACAAAATTATACCAAACCCCAGCCTCTCAGATAGTTGTAGTGGGCACAAGCCTGATAGTGCGGTTAAAGTATCAAATATGTGACATAAAACACGCAACACGCCTTTGGCATGTACTTATGAACCTACAGCTGTTGCACAAATAAATAATAAGCAATCATCTCACTATTTGCCATGATATTCACTGCTTATTGTGTTGCGAGACCATATAAACTGACATTGTACATACAAAACTGCTCCGGATAACCGATCTATGTTTGCCATCTCAGAGACACGGGAATCCCCTCCCAGATTACCCAAAAACAATCCCCTTGATAATCATACCGTATGTTGCATTACTAGTTCAAATTCCTTGTTAAAACTGCTTGCCGCATTTTCTCCTTGTTTGTTTGTCTCTGCAGGTCACAACATTTGCGGTCAGAGGAGCTCGTCAACGATGGCAATAGTTTGATTCGAATGGCCACCGTGGGAACGGTTAAAGGCTTTCTGATACTGTAATTTGAAGAGGACCAGTTAGTTCATATTTCGTACATCCAGCTAAAGTCAAGGTAGCTTACCGCAAAGAAGAAATTGATAATTAGGGCGACCATGAGTGCGATACTTATGACAATAGGGCCAACCATATTGTCAAAATCCTTGCCGCTACGCTCCATAATCATGATTCGGCGGGCGTGCAGCATCCAGTAGCCCCAGGCTCCGGCAAAGGCAGCAATCAGAATATAGACGACTCCCATGACTTCAGCAACCAAATCTTCACCCGCAGCAGTGTACAGAGCCAGGGCCACAGTGCCCTGAAGAATGCAGATATGCTGCCACTTGAGAAAGGTTCGCTCGTTCGCCAACCAGACTTTGGGTTCAATCTTGAGCTCTCCAGCATTCTTGATCCATTCCGCGGGCTCGACGACGCCTTCGGGGAGCTGAGCTTCGCGAAGTCTTTGAGACTTGGCATACTTGGACAGAGAGAAGCTGGGAACAACAGATGACAAGGTCCCATAGCCTTGCTGCTGATTGCTGAAGCTTGACTCGCCGACTTCGTCGATGGTTGGCTGGAAGCTGCTTCTCTTGCTCTTAGCTACGGATTGCACAGACTGCATGGATTGACGCTTATCAGCCGCCGCCCGTTCAGCAAGATATGACTTTGCGATAGGGGAGCTCTTTCCAGCCTTGTACGATCCTGACTTGCCCCCCATCAGACTGCCAACAGCCATAGCATCGTCCGCCCGCTGAGCACGACGCTGCTCCTCCTCTTCGAAAGTCTTCTCGGGATCCTTGCGGATGTCGGTTTCCAAGTCGCCCAGCCAGAAAGGCAGAGTGTTGACGTAATCCTCAAAGAGGGAGGCCACACCATGGACAAACTTGGAAAATCGTGGAACGGGGTGGACCAGATGGGAGGACACAAGGTCATCGATCCATACAGGCTGCTTCTTGAAGCCATTGTCCTTGAGCTTGATCTCAAGCACAGCATAAGGAAACTTGTTAACTTCGCTCTGATTGATGTTCTTGAACGGGTAGCCCATGTTGCTGTCATCGATATCAGTGCGGTGCCAGTCGTCGGGGTTGCGACAAGGACGGTCCCTATCAAGCGTATCCTCACGAATGAAAGCAAGGTCGCTGTCGAGGGAAATTCGAATACGATCATCCGCAGGCCTCTGGAAGGCCGTTCGGACGTAGTTAGCCCTCAGCACAGGTGAGAGCTTCTTCTCTTGCAAGAAACCTCTCATCTTACCGACGGTTGTCTTAAAGTCCTCGATCTCGCTCTCTGGAATGCCTTGACGTTCCATCTTCTGTACAGTCTTTTCCATCTCATACTCACCATCGAGGAAGGGCTTCACCCATTTAGACTTGATAGAGAATTTGGACTCTTCACTAGTGCCATTGGCGTTGATCTTCTTCAGCTCCATGAGAATCTCTGGCCGTTGGCTCAGCTGGCCATACCAACGAAGGCGAAGAGATGACGGCGCAGACTGTCGATCTACCTTTTCCTTATACAGCTCGAAATCCTGGTTGTCGAAATATAGAGATGTCGTCGCGGGGGAGTCATTAGAATCGAGCTCCCTAGAGGCCTGCTCGCTGTAGATGAGAGCTGGGAGATGTCTAAGAATCGAGGCCTTGACCTCGAGCAGGTTATCAGGGTGCACCCAGACTAGTAGGAAAGATTTGTGTTAGCGAAAATTATATACACCCAAGAAGGCGATGAATTGGGCCATACTAACACTTTTGTGCAGTATATCTCTCTCCGTTGTGTGTCTCGCCTTGGGTGTCTAGGCCCTTGGGAATGGGCTCGTGTTCCTCAAGCTGTTGGCGGATAGCAAAGTACATGAGAGACATCTTGTTCAGAAGAGACTCGTATCCCTGTTCAGAGTTGAAGGGCCGCTGGGAAAGGCTCAGCTGCATCATGGGACGGACCCTGTACCTGTCACCTCTCTTGCGATCATGCTTCTTGATGATTTTGAGGAACCCAGTGTAGTTGACATTGCTGAACTTCTTGAGCTCCATGACCTCCTTGAGGATCTCGTCGAGCTCAGCCTCGAGGTCCTTGAGGCGGGAGGAAGAGATGCCGGCCGACGCAGCATTGTCGCCTGCTACGGGAGCTAGCTCTTTGAGCTTCTCGAAGAGGCCGTCGACTCGCTGCTTCAGCGCGTCAAACTTTTGCTGCTGGAACTGGGCAACCTTCTCCAGCTGGACGTTGAATATTTCATCGCAAAATCGGTTCTCGTCGTCTTCGGTCCATGGTTTGTTGTCCTTGTCGTGGCGGTCCTCGCGGAGCAAACCCTTGAGCTTGCTGTAGTCAATGTACTTCTCCTTCCATGGCGCATAAATCGACTGGCGGAGAGTGCTTCCGAATCGCATTGTGAACTGAATCTACCGAGAGCGGTACGATCGAGCAGCAACCGAGCCGGGAAGGAGAGGAGAGAAAGGCACGATGGTGTTCAGGTCTCCCTTTCTGCCGCGTTGAGGTAGATTGAAATGGAAGAGGCCCGGCGAGGCTGCGCCTGGGACCAAAAAACATTCGGCACTGTGATGCTAAGCTGAAAGTGGAAATCGGTATCGCCCAGATCAAAGCTAGACGCGACTAGCCGGGGCCTGCTTGCCTGACGTACAATTACCAAGAGGTGTGCAATCCGTTGTTTCAATGCAGATAAGATGTCGCCTAGGAACATCAATCGCAGTTTGGAGGGTGTCCATTTACATGCACCTGGAAATTGGCGCTTGAAACGGTCATCGCATGCCTCACTCGCCAATACCAAGAGCTTCACCTGAGGCAGGCAGGACAGTGCAGCGAGGCGCTATGTGCACTATGACGATGCATCATGTTAGTGCCCCGCCGGCCTGTCAAGGGCGACGACGGCCCACTCCATCACCGGCATCCAGA
Organism: Clonostachys rosea; assembly: GCA_026958235.1. NCBI lineage: Eukaryota > Fungi > Ascomycota > Sordariomycetes > Hypocreales > Bionectriaceae > Clonostachys > Clonostachys rosea. Next base: position 2,719,710 of record CP110207.1, read on the forward strand.
GCTCAAGTATGAACGGGTGGGTACCTTAGCTCCAATGGAATGACCCTATGAACGGCCAAACATTTGCACGTGCCTCAGAGCCTTCTTTGGATTGTGGAGGGAGAAGAGGTAGAACAAAAGGGACGTTACTCTCAGCTCTAGACCTCGACCAGCTCGACAAAGCTAACTCCGAGCGACAAGGTGACATTGAAAACTGAGACACTCCAACAATAAGCTGCTTATTTTCGAGTCTGGTACCAGTATTACCAGATTATTGAGGGCCAATAATGCATATTAAGAGATGATTTAGTATATATTGTTACTTGATCTCATTTTATACGACTGAATTTCTCTTTTCATCGTAGAAACTGATCTGTTCATAGCCACTCTTCCAGTAGAAGTCTCCCCTCACCCACTTGCCTGGTAGAAAATGACGCAGACTATTGAACCCAAAGAGTTGAGAAATGGAAGCTGAGCTCGTGATACTGAGACAACCGGTCCTTCGTCAACAATCCTGAAACATGGTGTCGACCTTACCCTAGTAATACCCTACCCAATAGTTGAATTTAAGACAATGTAATAAATATTGTCAAATTATTCTGTTTCAACTTCATTCAGGACAGCGATTAATAGTATGACACGAATAGTGGTTTGGTGGGTATATCCTGTAGTTGCAATCCTTTGATTCAATGAAGTAAATACGCATACATTTTTATCCGTCCAATACATCAAATCAACAAGCCTCCGTTAATTCCAGTCAAAAGCCATTGGCGGAAACGAACGCCTGCTGCACGTCCCATAAAAAAAAAACCAGCCAGCTCCCCCAATGTCCAATTTCTATGGTATCGAATTCGTCCCGAGACCCATTTTTGCCCATTGCAAAAAAGACGAGGAAAGAAAATTGTCATCAAATAGCCGGGAGTAGACTAGAAGTAGAATCATGAACAAATAAAGTCATTAGATAGGCAGAATGCCAAGATCCCCATGTGCCTGGGATTCTTGAAAAATACAACTCCCTCAATCAATCAGGCAATTAAGCCTGGACATCAATCTGGGTGAAGAGTTCCTGGGCAGTGCGCTTAACAATACCTCCAGTGACAGGTAGGCTTGTGCACTTCTCAAGGAACAGATCCACTTCACGGGCGGCTTGACGACCCTCATTGATACCCCTAAACGCAGTAGGTTAGTAATAGTTCGGAAACACACAGCGGAAGAGGTCAGTACATACCAAACAATCAGGGATTGTCCGCGACGAGCGTCACCAGCGGCAAACACACCAGGCAGGTTTGTCGAATACTTGCCGGGGGCAGTCTTGATGTTCTTGCGAGCATCCTTCTCGATTTCATCGCCAAGGACGCGAGCCTCAGGTCCAAGGAAACCCATGGACAAGAAGACGAGGTCAGCGGGGAAGAACTGCTGAGATCCCTCGACCTTCTTCATGTCCCAACCTCCAGTAGCGGAACGAGTCCACTCGACGCGGATAGTGCTGATACCCTTGACATTGCCGCTTCCATCATCAACAAACTCCTCGGACATGATGCAGTACTCGCGAGGATCCTTTCCAGTGTGCTGGCGGACCTCGGTGTGACCGTAGTCAACACGGTAGATGCGGGGCCACTGGGGCCAAGGGTTATCACGACCACGCTCAGGTGGAGGCTGAGGGAGAAGCTCAAAGTTAGTCACTGACTTGGCACCATGACGAACAGAGGTACCAATGCAGTCGTTTCCGGTATCACCACCTCCAATAACAACGACGTGCTTGTCCTTGGCAGAAATGTAGGCATCGTCGGCAAGGTCAGAGTCCAAGAGGGACTTGGTGTTCTTGTGCAAGAATTCCATGGCGAAGTGGATGCCGTTCAAGTCACGGCCCTTGATGGGCAAGTCTCGAGCGACAGTGGCACCGGTAGCGATAACGACGGCATCGTTGCTGCTTCGGAGATCAGCAAGCGAGGGGTTGCCCTCCTCGCCGATAGCAACACCGGTGACAAACTTGATGCCCTCGGCAGCCATGAAGTCAGTTCGGCGCTTGACAATGCGCTTGTCCAACTTCATGTTGGGGATGCCGTACATGAGCAGACCACCAAGGCGATCAGCACGCTCGTACACGGTCACCAAGTGACCGGCTCGGTTGAGCTGATCAGCACAAGCCAATCCTGAGGGGCCGGAACCAATGATAGCAATGGTCTTGCCCGTGCGAACTTGAGGGGGGCGGGGGACCATCCAACCCATCTCGAAACCGCGATCGATAATGGCGCACTCAATAGACTTGATACCAACAGGGTCTTCGTTGATGCCGAGAACGCAGGCACCCTCGCAAGGGGCCGGGCACACTCGTCCAGTGAACTCAGGGAAGTTGTTGGTCATGAGAAGACGGTTAAGAGCATCCTTCCATTGATTCTGGAAGACCAATTCGTTCCATTTGGGGATAATGTTAGAGATGGGGCAACCAGTCTCAGATTGGCAGAAAGGAACACCGCAGTCCATGCAGCGTGCAGACTGGTACTTCAGCTCATCCTCGTTAAGGCGAGAGCTGATTTCCGCCCAGTCCTTGGTTCTGGTGGAGGCAGAGCGGTACTTCTCAGTGCGGCGGGCGTACTTCATGAAACCCTTTGTCTTGTCAAGAACCAGAGCCCTCTTCTTCTCAGCAGCATTGTCGCCAACTGCCTCCTCGAGATCCAGGAGCTTAGCAGCCTTCTCCTCCTTCTTGGCATGCAGACCAGACACAATAGGCAGATTGTACTCTGCCCGCCTGGCCTCAAGAGCCTTGGCAGCTTCTTCTGCCAATACACGCTTGTAGTCCACAGGAAGAACCTTGACGAATCTAGACAGGGCGCGGTGGAAGTCCAGAAGGATTCGGGCAGCGAGCTCGGATCCAGTGTAGTGATGGTGATCCTCAATGAGACCTCGCACGAAGCCGATCTCAGTAGGGTCCTCCAGCGGGCCAGCCTCAACCATTTCCGTGTTCAGCTTGGAGTGGAAGTCCTGGTTAACATCCAAGACATAGGCAATACCACCAGACATACCAGCAGCGAAGTTGCGACCAGTAGATCCAAGAATAAGAACACGACCACCAGTCATGTACTCACAACCGTGGTCACCAACACCTTCAACAACCGCGGTGGCACCCGAGTTTCGGACTGCGAAACGCTCGGCCGCAACACCACGGAAGAAGCAAGTACCGGTGGTAGCACCGTACAAGCACACGTTACCGATGAGGATATTCTCCTCTGCCTTGAAGACTGCAGAGCGAGGAGGGTAGATGATCAGACGACCACCTGAAAGACCCTTACCAACGTAGTCGTTGGCGTCACCCTCAAGCTCCAAGGTAACACCAGGAGCAAGGAAAGCACCGAAGGACTGACCAGCGGAACCCTTGATGTTAACATGGACGGTATCCAGCGGCAGGCCATTTTCTCCATATCGCTTCGAGATCTGGTAGGAAAGGGAGGTACCCATAGCTCGATCGGTGTTGACGATGTCACACTCAATGCGAGAAGGCAAGCCCTTGTCCAAAGTCAACTCGGCCTCGGAAATCAGCTTATTATCCAGGCGGACATAAAGCTTGTGGTCCTGCTTGCGAACATTGAAGGTAGCAACTCCTGGGCGGAGCTTGTGGGCCGGAGTAAGCAGAAGCGAGAGGTCGATGTTCCGGGTCTTGTTAGTGCGCAGGTCATCGCGAACCTTGAGAACCTCAACATGGCCAACCATTTCATTGATAGTGCGGAAACCAAGCTGAGCCATTATAGCACGAAGCTCGTTTGCAACGTAATAGAAGAAGTTGATCACGTGCTCGGGTGTACCGTTGAACTTCTTTCGCAACTCAGGATCTTGGGTCGCGATACCAACGGGGCAGGTGTTCACTAAAATCGAGTTAGCAGATGTTACAACAAACAAAAGGATTCGGAAATAAAAACGCACAATGACACTTCCGCATGAAGATGCAGCCCATGGCAATCAGGGGAGTTGTTGCGAAACCCCATTCTTCGGCTCCAAGCAGACAGGCGATGGCAACATCCCTACCGGTCTTCAACTGACCATCAGTCTGCACAACCACACGACCTCGAAGATCGTTGAGAACAAGGGTCTGATGGGTCTCAGCAAGACCCAGCTCCCAAGGAAGACCGGCATACTTGATACCAGTCCAGCGGGAGGCACCGGTACCACCGTCGTGGCCGGAGATGAGGATGTGGTCAGCCTTGGCCTTGGCGACACCAGAAGCCACAATACCAACACCAACCTCAGACACAAGCTTGACTGAAACGCGGGAACGGGGTCCCGAGCACTTCAAGTCATAAATGAGCTGCTTCAAATCCTCAATAGAGTAAATGTCGTGATGGGGTGGGGGTGAGATGAGACCCACACCAGGAGTCGAGTGACGAGTGCGGGCAATAGACTTCGACACCTTGTGGCCGGGAAGCTCACCACCCTCACCGGGCTTTGCGCCCTGGGCCATCTTGATTTGAAGCTCATCTGAATCTGCCAGGTAAGCGGATGTAACACCGAAGCGGCCAGAGGCAATCTGCTTGATGGCAGATCGCATGGTATCGCCGTTATCCATGCGGTGGGATCGCTCGGGATCCTCACCACCCTCACCGGTGTTAGATTTACCGCCCAATCTGTTCATAGCTACAGCCAGAGTGGAGTGGGATTCCATCGAGATGGAACCGTAGGACATGGCACCCGTGCAGAATCGGCGGACAATCTCAGTCCATGGCTCGACTTGATCAATGGGAATGGGCTTGCAATCTTCAAACTTGAAGTCCAGCAATCCACGGAGAGTGCAAGACTTGATTTGTTCATACTCAGATCGTGAATAAGCTTCATACGACTTGTCGTTTTTGTTGCGGACAGCATCTTGGATGTTCGCAATGGAAGTAGGGTCGTTGACGTGAGGCTCACCTCCGTCACGCCAGTGGTACTCGCCGGACTCGGGGAGGGCCTTGATTCCGACAGTGGATCGGGATGGGAAGCCACGCTCATGGAAACGGAAACCATCTTCGGCGATAAGTTCAAAGGTCATACCTTGGATACGTGATGCAGTACCCTTGAAGCATCGCTCGACGACAGTCTCGTCGAGACCAAGGGCCTCGAAAATCTGGGCACCCTTGTACGAAGCGAGGGTTGAGATACCCATCTTACTCATGACCTTGAGGATACCACCGTCACACGAGTGTTTGTAGTTACGGATAAGAGCATCATCGGTGAGCTTCTTCTTAATGAGCCCCTCACGGTTAAGCTTGAGAATACACTCCATGGCAAGGTAGGGGTTGACGGCATCAGCACCGTATCCGAGGAGTACACACATGTGATGGACTTCACGAGCTTCAGCAGTCTCGACAACGAGAGCAGCCAAGGATCGCCACTTGTTGCTAACGAGATGGTGATGGACCATTCCGGAGGCAAGGACAGCCGAAACAGCAACACGGTCAGCGGAGGTGTTCCGGTCCGACAGAACGATAATGCGATCACGGGCTTCAATGGCAGCTGTAGCCTCATCACAAATCTCATCAAGGTGCTTCAGGTAGCCCTGAACACCCTGGTTCTTTGGGAAGGTAAGATCAATGGTCTTGACAGTCCAGTCGGGATACTTGGTGGACATGTGCTTCAGAGTGTTAAACTCAGGGATCGACAAGACGGGGCTAGGGATATGGAGGCGACCACACTGGGATGCGTCCATCTCAAGCAAGTTTCCTTGGGGACCAACATAACACTCCAGGGACATAACAATCGACTCTCTGATAGGGTCGATAGGAGGATTGGTAACCTGGGCAAAGAGCTGTCGGAAGTAATCGTACAAGAGCCTTGGAGCTTGAGTAAGACAGGCCAGAGGACCGTCATTACCCATGGAACCCAAAGCTTCCTTCTCATCGGCAGCCATGGGTGCGAGTAGCAAGCTCACCTGTTCGTGGGTGTATCCAAAAGCATGGAGAAGAGTGTCCTCCTGAAGAAGAACGTCATCTAGCTTGGGCTCCAGGTCAAAAGTTTTTTCCAAAGCCTCGAGGACCTTGGGCATGCTGAGTAGCTCACGGTCGAGCCAAGTGCGGAAGTCTTGTCGGCGGGCGACAGCTTCCTTGAGCTCCTTGTCATCGATAATACGACCAGCTTGTGTGTCTACCAGAAGCATGCGGCCAGGCTGAAGACGACCCTTTTGAATGACCCTCTCAGGCTCAACGGGGATGGTACCAACTTCGGAGGCACAGATAATACGATCGTCATCCATGACGTAGAATCGGCATGGTCGGAGACCATTTCGATCCAAATTAGCACCGCAGTAACGGCCGTCAGCAAAGGTGAACAGCGCAGGTCCATCCCAAGGCTCCATCTGGCAAGCAGCCCACTCGTAGAAAGCAGCCTTCTTGGGGTCCATGAGCTCGTTTCCTTGCCAAGCCTCGGGAACCATGAGCATGACAGCTTCTGGCAAGGAGAGAACACCGTTGATGGTCAGGAGCTCCAAAACGTTGTCGAAAGCCGCGGAGTCAGAGCCTCCATCCTCGACAATGGGATAAAGCGCCTCAAGCTCATCGCCGAAAACATCCGAGTTCATGACACCCTCACGAGCGCGCATCCAATTCTTGTTGCCCCTCAGAGTGTTGATCTCTCCGTTGTGAGCAGCCCATCGAAGGGGTTGCGCTCTGTCCCACGAAGGGAACGTATTGGTGGAGAAACGGGAGTGGACAAGAGCGAAATGGGCTTCGTAGTCTGCATTCACCAAATCGTGGTAGTAGGAGTACACCTGGACGGGTGCAAGTTGACCCTTGTAGACGATGTTTTTGTTTGAAAGAGAGCAAATGTAGAACCAGTTCTGAAGACCAATGGTGTGAGAAGCACGCTTGCGAAGAACGTAAAGCTGGCGTTCGAAGTGGCGGTCATCGAACTTCTCTGGGTCGGTAACTTCGGGAGCATTTCCGGCGCCATATGCAGAAGTCAGCACAACAAAGGGCTGAGCAATGATGGGTTCACGCGACTTGGCAGCAGGGCCAAGCAGGCTTGAATCGACGGGGGGTCGTCGCCATCCCAGGACTCTCAGGCCTAACGACTCAGCAACATCTTCCAGTTGCCTTTTGGATTCCTCCAGAGTCTCCTCGTCGGGCTTGAAAAACAAATTACCCACAGCGTACTGTCCCAGGGGAGGTAACTTGATATCCTCCTCCTTCTCAAAGTTCTTGATGAAGAAACGGTGAGGGATAGAGGTCATGACACCAGCGCCGTCACCATCACGAGCATCAGATCCCACAGCACCACGGTGGGTCATGTTGCAAAGGAGGTTTCGCGCATCGCTGACAATTTTGTGGCTGGCCTTGCCCTTGATGTGGCTATTGTGCGAGGTTTGTTAGCTAGCCATGCTTATTCGCTGTATCGAAAGTCCAACAGGGGGTCTACTCACCAAGTGAATCCTACACCGCAGGCATCCTTCTCCAAAGAGGGGTCATAGAGACCCTGCTTTGGGGGGAGAGCCCCAGCCCACGAGTCATTGTTGTCGGAGTGGTACTCGAAGGGGTGGTATTCCTCCTGTTGAGCCTCAAGGTGAATTTTTCGGTCGTCGAAATCCTCAGTCAGGCCCATGCTAGGCGAGGCTCCGTAAACCTTTGCAGATAAAGGTTGGAGGTGGTGCTCGTATGAGGAAGGCGTCTCACGGGAGGGGACAGTTATGCGAGAACACCGGGGTGTACTTTCGAGTGCGGGAGAATGAGCGCGAGTCAAGAGAACAGCACAGCCGCTCTGTCTGGGATCTGTTACACCAAGCAAGATGTGTTAGTGAGCAAGTCGTTTGGAATTGGTGGGTATCGTGTATGAAGCAAGTGGGAAGAAAAGAAGAAGATGGAAGCAAGATGAAGTTGAAGGAGGGGAAATGAGTGCAGGGCGAGTAGGTCTGCGCTGGCAGAAAGGTTCTCCAGTGCGTTACTAGCGGGATGATCAGGTCCCGTATGCAAGCAAGCCCGCTCTCAGCGAGCTGCTATCACCGAGAACGGCTGCCGGTGGTTTCTATGACATGAACCAATGTGTGGGGTAGGGAGCTTGTCTGAGCTTGTTTGCCCGGCCCCATTTGCCCACAGACCAAGCTCACCAATCCCAGGCTCCGGATTCGCTCAGATAAGGGCTTGCCCCTCTTTGGTCCTCTTTTTTTTTTTTTTTTTTTGCGCTTCGCCCTGTCGTGCAGAATTCCGCCCGCCCGCTTGGAGTGCGAATGAGTTTGGGGAGCCTCAAACAGGGCGTTTTCTTGATGGGACCGAATTGAAGAGCAGTGTGCAGCTATCACCAGATCCTCGGTCAGAGGTCCATACACAGCCCATGCAGCACATTGCATGCGTGTTGGAATGGCGCTCCACCGTGCCGTCAGCCAAGAGCGCGCCTAAGCATGCCTGCTTGCTCGCTAGAGACTGGGGGCCCCGTCATGCAGAAGCAACATGATGCAGTGCAGCACTTAGCAGCCAATTGCACCGGCTCCATTCACAAGCTGACGCCTAGGTAGGCAGGAAAGCATGTGCAACGCGCAGCACAGCTTCACCGGGGTGGATTGTCACAAAGCTGGTTCGGAGGCGACGCCCATCTGGTGTGTATTGACTGACTTCATACTCGACAAGGGTGCCGTTCGTCCCGAAATGTTGGTGGGCATCCCACTACCGCTACCCCTCATTCTTACAGCAAGCACTCCTCTGGTCGGTTGGCAGGCAGATCGTCCTTCAGGCGCATGGCAGAGCGAAGACAAAAAATTGCAGTACAGGGAAAGCAGGGGGGCATGTGCTCTGTCTTAACAAGAACGAAGTGATCAAGCATTAAGCAACAGCAACTTACCAACTCAGAAAAAAAAGGATCCTCAAGGCAATTGCTTTTCTATCAGGGTATCGTATACTCGTCCTTTCGAGTCGTGCAAAATGAGAGGGCAGTAAATGTAGAAAGAGAGAGAGCAGAGGAGGAGGAAAAAGAGCAAGAGGATTTGGGGGGGGTGGAGGGAAACTGGTTCGCTTTTGTACGGAATGGAGGGATCCTCGGGTGCAGGTACACACGCAGGCAGAGCGACACGTCGAGAAGATAGACCACACTACGGCTTTCATTACTCCGGCCCAATATCCGTACATGTGCTCTTCAGTCCGTCCGCCTCACAGATGCCAAGCCAGGACAGGAGCCTAGAGGTCCAGGTCCAGCGGGTGGAGGCGAGCGGCAGAGTCAGTAAACAGGGGACCACATTCAAAGGATAGTGGGCAGTCCGGTCGCGGTCTTCCGATCACCATACGATACAAGAGCTGTGTGGCCTGTACCTCCTAGCCGCAAACCTGACTAGTCTGAGGCTGCTCTTCCTAAATCAGGAGACATCTGGAGGAGGTGGGATGGGAGTGGGGGGATTCCCTGGGCCTGCGACACGCACCCGCCACCCTGCTGCCAGGCCGTCCATCAGCCTGGTCTATAGCAGATAGCCTCCCATCGTCTTCTGGCCCGTGGTTACAGGCTAAGCGTAGGCGACAAAAAACACCGCAAGGGAACATCCAAGCGACCATCCAGTTAGCTGGTCGTAGCTTCCTGCTACCACCTCCACAACAACAAGCCATCCGCGGCTATCTCCTCCCTTCCCCCCGGACGGCACCCTCCGTCATTCTTGTGTTGCCAATGGCTGGGAGCCCAATTCAAAATGATGACCAATATCTGTTGTGTCAACCCCGCCGATGCGCGGAGACAAATTGCCAACTTGTTCTGCCTGCTTAGTTGGCTGCTTCATCTTGCGGATCTATCCCATTCAACGGGAGCCTCCACCCAACCAGGCCGACAGCAATGCCACCCCAACGTGCGTAATTATACCAATGTCCCGAGACAAGCAACTTGGATCTGCAGCAGGTATTGCCAGGTACATCCGCTTTGTTCTAGCGATGCCCAGGTAAATTCCACACGGGGGATGTGATACGTATTTTTTTATGTTACACCTCGTTTTGCCCACGATCTAATGCCACTGAGTTTGGGGTGGCTCGCAGAGATGGCTGCCTACCTATGCCCAGCTGGGGATCCGTCAGTCCGACTCACCAAGCATGAATGGCCTGTTGCCACTGTAGCGCAGGCTTGTCGATCTCGCCATGGCTAGTCCGAAACTCCTTCTACCCCTCCTGAAGGCGACCAGCTGTGCAGCTCCAGCCGAGGGCTGATGGATGCGCAATCAAGTGGGCTGGGTCAGAGAAACACATTGGCACTTGGCTAATATTGGGGATTTTAGGAAGTTGGCAGCGAAACCGTTAACATCCCTCGTCGGAGCTCCTCCTCTGGCTGCACTTTGCCAATTTCAGCCTGCATGTCTGTAATTCCGAGGGTTGTCCGCGAGCTTGGCCTGCCTCACCCCTCGCAACCCCGAGGCGATGACTCGCACCCGCATGCCAGGTCTCGCGCGGCTTCCCTACCACCGGGGTCTCTCAATTGGAGAGGGCTAAGAACGGCCGAAAAGAGTTGGGTTCACGCAAAGCGCGCCAGCGACGGGAAAATGGGCTGGAACCAAATAAGGTCAGACCCCAAAACTAGGCGCAGGCCATGAGCAGGGGGGGCCCCCCAAACTCAAGCCCAAGACGTCAGAAGCACATGGGCAGCACTGGCTTGGCCTCTGCTGGCACCAATCAGCACCTCTCAATTTCAATGCCTGTTCGGCCGATGTCGCCGCGACCCCGAACCAGCCCTGGGGGAACAGGGGGGTTCTTTGAGCAAACAACAAGAGTGATGGGAGACGACATCTCATGCACATAGTGGTTCGAATGGTAGTCCCTCTCCGAATGGCCAAAGGAAGACTCTTTCTCAAAGGATTGCCGGCCTTTGCAGGAGTGAACTCAAAGGGTTCGGAGTTTCCTGGGTCCAGGCTGTCTGCACATGTATGCTTCCTTTGCCCCAGATTTGCAATCACTGTAATATGTGAGGGTGTCTCTGGTCCGCCATCGCCCTCAGCGTCAAGGAGTGGGAAGAACGCTCAGAACCCCTACCAAATCTACTGGATAGGGCGACCCCGCCAGTGACATTACCATCTCGGGCAGGCTAGCCTCAGCGTTTGCATCCTAGCATTGTCCTGGAGGCTCCGTTGCTTCGGTTAGCGCGATCTCGTTGCCCAGACCCAGAAACGCCAACCAAGCTCTTTGATATTGTCAAAAGAATCGACGTAAAAAAAATACCCCTATCTGACCAATCACAGCAGCGAAATCCAGAGATCCTTATCTGAGACCAACCATCTCGGATGGCTAAATCTCAGCACTAAAATCTTGCAGTAGCGTCTGTGGAACCCCAACCCCACCATGCACGACGATGCGCATCTAATAAAACTGCCGATGCTACCTCCCCACCGAATGCAGACTGCGAGCTAAGAGGAAATGGAAGAGAAAACGAGACCATCAACATCGGGCAGGTAGCATTTACGTGGCATGCGCAGGCAGCATCATATACGCAGCGTAGGTGGCTTGTAGCCCCGTGGTCATCATGCTACCAGTGCGCATGTATGGTGGTGCTACGGATGGTGTGAAAACGTGGTGGTCCTTGCTTGACACGGGAGGACAAACCTGGAGGAGTGTGGGGTGAGGTCATTCATCCCACGAGGCAAAGGGAGATATTCTGCCATATCCATTTTCACATGCTCCGTGCGAAGCTGGTGTAAGTATGTAAGTGTAAGACGGACGCCACCGCTATCATACCTAATACGTTGCATCTAAAGAGCTTGCCCTTCACACCTACTGGACTACAAATACGGCCGGTGTAATCTGAACGCCTCTCCATAAACCGGACAGCGTGATTCTGCATCAGTCGTGTGGTCGCCTCGCTTCTCACTAGCGGACGTGGTCAGAGCAGGGAGCCGCTGCATGGGAGCCTCCCTCCGCCCAGGAAAATAATATTCGTTTCCTCCTACTGCCGATGTCGGTTACAGAGCTGCTGACGTTCCCAGCTCGCCGAGCAATACCGACTTGTCTCAAGACCTTTCATGCGGAGTGCCTGCAGAATGGGGAAAGGCTAGCCAGCGGAACAGAACGGAACGGCGATGGCGAGTCTGGACTCTGCAAGAGGCGGACCCTCCCAACCCCATGCAATTTGTCTTACCATAACAGTAGACCAACCTACGCTTCCGAATAATTCCGATGCTGCCAATGCTGCCCAGCGCGGCACCGTCTGCATTAAAATTGGCGTGGCAATCAATAACGGTTTGCAGATGAAACGTTTCCAATTACCTCACGAAAACTCAGAGTACCGTGATTCTGAAATTGGCTGAGTTCGATATTAATTATACGGCTTGGCTCGGACAAGCGGTGTACTTCACCGCCCAGGCTATTGTAGGAATTCATCCGTTTTCCGTAAAACTGGTTCGACTTTCGAACGGTGCTTTCGTCACCGGTGATGACATTTTTGGAATGTTTTGTTACGTTACTTGATCCCTTGATCTAACACGATCCAATCGTCTCTGGGGGTTGGTCTAACATTCTGCCCAAAACATCCCGACAAGGATTTGCTGCATCTTCCCTTGCTGCAGGCTCTCTACCACTGTGCTGCTTGTGTTCTGTGTGCTCATGCCATTTCTGTCATGGGAGGCCCGCTTTTGCCCAAGATGGTCTTGGCCCGCGCTTAGAAGCCGCGGCACGCGCCTATCGCGCCTACCCATGATAATTGCAACCCACCTTTGTTGACGCGCGACGACACGGGCTCGGCTGAGCTTTGCTCCAGGGTCCAAACACCCAGAACCTCACAGATGTTTTCAACGCTCCCAGATTTGACACCACGAGATGTGAGTAACTCCTTCGGGTTCCCAAGGCGCCTATTCGATCTTGTTACTCTAATACGCCTGCTTCTCCAAGATCCATTCTCTGTGGTATACGCCATCCAGAAATCCCACCCATGCTGTTATAACTGAGAGCGCCCCTCAAGAGGGGAACAACCACAACAATGGCACAAACCCATCGCGCCAGCGAGGGCAGCTCATCGAGCGCACTGCTCTACATCGACTAGCTACAGATGAGTTCATCATATCACGGCGCAAACACAATGTCTCCAATTTCGGCAGCCACTGGCTGAAGCCTCCCGGTGTACCCAAAACACTGCATCAAATGCGTGAGGAGAAGCGCGAGCAGGAGGAACACCAGGAGGCACTCCGGCGAGAGCAGCTCGCCCAGGAGCTGGCTGACGCAGAGGCTGAAGCTGCTGGGATGGCAGAGGGCGAGATGGATGACGTGCAACTCGACGGCGCGCAAGACCTCGATGACGAGATTCCAGACGCAGGGGACGACTTCTTTATGGGCGGGGATAGCGATGAGGACGAGGAGGAAGGCGACGAGGCTGAGGAGGAATACGAAGACAACACCGATGATGAAGAAGCTGTCCGGGAGGAACGACAGAACGACCTCATGGCAGCCCGGATGCGGATGACTGACGATGCGTTTCGAGAAGCCATTGCTCGAGGTGGCACCGATGGCGAGGATATGTATGGCGGAGAGGAGGAGCTCGAAGAGGAGTATCAGGAACACATACTAGACGAGACTGATTTCGCCCACGATGGAATTGAGGATGACGGGGGCATCGATATGGACGCCGACTTGGACGACGACATTCCGGAGGCGGAAAGTGGCGGGTATGAACATACCGACTCCGAGGCCGAACTCAGCAGCAGCGACAGAAGCCAACTGAGCGACGATGGCTATGGGGGTGATGATGCCGAAGGGGATTCTTTTGGTCCTCGCGTAACACCTATGGGCCCGCCTCAGTCACCCACTCATCACAGCCGTAGCCATGGCCGTCAGTTCGCTCCGCGTGGTAGCATGGAGTTCTCTGCCCTCCTCTCGCAAGATGGCAGCAGCTTTATGGACAGCAGTCCCGCACAGGGCCGACGATCGCGGCAATAAGCATGGCCAAGGATATGAAGAAACAGTTACTTTTTGCATTACATAGCGTCACCCATCATGATTAAACGACGGGTCATGAAAAGAGATTAATGATGCATGAAATAACCATGCGTCCAATAATTACAACAGTAGTAACCAATGTACTTCACATGCCCGATGTGGTTCCGCATATCCCAGAAATCAACAAGAGAGGACGACAGACCCTTCCTGTCCCCTGCCTCGCTATATGCACAATGAAATCTTCGCAGGTCCCCAAAACTCCGTTCATGAATGCAACATCGTCGAAACATCCGCCGGCCCCATTGCTATCGGAATTATAAACCTTTTTTATCGACCCGGACTCCCAGACTCGATGTCCCGCAATATAAGAAAATATAGGTCATTCGGCGTATTCCGTGCTCATCCCGTGTCAACATCTGAGATGACGTCTTCAGAAAAGCCAGACGTAGATGAACAGCAAGATGACGGCGGAGAAGAACAACAGCCAGACTTTCCAGGGGATGCCTGACCGCTGTGCCATCAGCAGCATCCGGTTCATCGTTCCTCGAAGTCGTACCCGAGTCTGGTCAAAGGTGTCGTTCATCTTGTCTGCCAGCGCAGACGACTCGCGGATCTCATCGCCGATGGCCGAAGTCATCTATACACCCTTATTAGAAACCGTCCGCTGCGCTCTGGGGGAGATACCGATCGAGGACAGGGCCACTCACATCTTTCAGCACCCTAACCTTGCCCAGGATTCCGGATACCTGGTCGTCATTCTGGCTCTCCAGCTCGTTCAGGACGGCATCGCTGTATTGCCCTTTTCTGTTGGGCGTAGCCGGTCGATAACCCGCCCTGTTGTCTACCCCGAGGTGGCTGCCCGATCCCGGATATCCATAGCCACTGCTCGGGCTGGTGGGCGTATTCCGCCCTGAATGGTCGCCTGTGTATCCAGCAAATAGTGCGCTTCGGGGGTCGCGCTGGTGAAGTGACGAGGTGCCGAATCTGAGGGAGATGCGCTGTTAGTCTTAAAGCCGAGAGAGACGTCATGGAGCGCTCGAGGGGCTTGGCTTAGCAGGGCGTAACGAACCTTTGCGACATGTTTCTTTCTCTGAGTGGTGATGCGACAGTATTCTTGGCCGATACAATGTCAGAAACGACGACAAGACGTTCACGCTGGAAAGGTTGATGCAGCACTGTTTGTTTTGGCTTTTACAAGATACAAGGCGATGTGGTCACTAAATTTTTGGGGGGCTCCGGGGGAGGCTTATCGGCCGGGGCACTTTCTGGTACGTACCCGCCCCTGCCAATTCGCCTTGACAAGCCAACGAAATCGCTGCTTATATTGTGTTCGCGATCTCTAAACCTCATTTTACTTGTCGGGGGAAATTTTGCGGCTCAACCAATGGAGCTGCCTCGGCATCATCGATCCGTTTCTCTTTTGCTCAATGTTGAGATTTGCCAGTGCCCGCAACCGGGCTCAATGAGCTTAGTAGACGAACGGCTCAGGCAAACCTAAATTGATAGGGGACGGCAGACCAAGGGACAGCACCTAGTACTGGGCAGAGCCAAGACAATGTATTGTTTTGAATGGCCTTGAAGCTTCCGATCTATTACCACGTATACTCGTTTGCAATCGCTGGGCGTTCGATGCAGCGCGTATGGTGGTGGGGCTTTCATTTCCTTGGGTGTGGAAGGTATTCTCCTATTGCCCCTGGACTGGGTAAAATTTTCAATCTTCTTCATCATAGCGTCCCTCCTCGTCATTGCGCTGGTCCAGTAGCAAAAATGGACGTATTCTCGGCTTTACGCTCCCGGTCCGTCTGCAGGTCCGGAATCTTACTTGCTAATATACATCGTACCGATGGCTACCTTCATGGCGCAAACTTGATCCCAGGTCCAAAGGTAGGGAGACATGTCAAATGATTGGTCTATTTGGCCAGGGTGAATTGATTTGTATCCACGGAAGCTTATGGAAGTGAGATCTCCTCCAAACTGAATCGTGGTCTATATTTCGCCACATACAGGAGAGTGAGCACGATGTTGATGGTGATGAGTTTAGACTACTAAACCAACCTATCTGCCTCAATACGATCTAACAAGGTTTGAACTTGCCTCTAAATAAGCGTAGCAAAACCGGCTTCTGATACACTTCGGCCTCAGCTGAGTTGAAATCCATGTTACTGAATGTAGTGGATAGGGAAGAGCGAGGGGTTGCATCAAAAGTGACACATCAAAACACCATCTGCTGCGTTGGTTGGCATTACTGTCCACCCTGTTATTATCCATTGATGGTGGGCAACCATATAAACAGTGGATGGCATTTATTCTGGGCTTCCAAGGAATACTACTCTCCGTTTCCCCTTCCATTTCTTGCGAAGAACCATCTGGATTGATGGTGACTGGTTGTTCTCTATGCGTTAGCATGATTAGTCACGGAAATTCCCCTGTAGGAACCTATTGACTTGGCTGGAAGCATTCAGCGCGTACCTACGGTTTGGCACCATGCGCAGCTAGGTAGAGAGGTTTGGCGTGTTGGCTGTTGTGTCTTACTCGCTGGCAAATATCTCCTTGCTTCTTCTGGGGCTTTATTCTGTCACTCCCAAAACCAGCACCTTTACGCGTTCAAGTGGATAGTAATGCCACAACACTACGTCAAACCAATCGATAGTTTGGTTAGCGTAAATGCTCTTCCCAAAATGTCAGGTCGAACGAAAGGGAGCACGGAATGTGATGGATCACGAGCGAAAGGGCGGTAAACAGGTTAAGTGTAGGGTAGGTAGGTAGCTAAGAAACAAGGCTCATCACAAACAACACAACCACAAAAGCGTGGACATCAATCGAGATTAATCATTTTGTTTACCTGACCCTGGTGTAGAGTACGACTGGGCTAAATAGAAGTGCCGTTCCAGAGCCTGATTGACTTGCTGACACACCAACCCCATATGACCAACGCAAACGTGATCAATACTCGAAAGAGGTGCTGTGAGCTCATGCCATAGCTTTTGAATTTACATGAGAACCAAAAATGCACCCGAATCCTCGCGCCTTTTCAATTCATGGTGATGAATCTTTTAGCCGGACATGTTGGTGTCCTCCTCAGGCTGGAAGTCGTCGTCTTCATCGTCTTCATCCTCATCGGCTGGGTTCTCCTCAGCAGCCTTGGCGAAGTCGATGACCTGACCGCGAGTGCGGCGACCGCCCTCGACAATGTTGTTTGTGTCAATCTCCTCCAGGCCGTCCTCATCAATGGCTGCGCTTGTTAGCAGGGGTTCCTCTCTGGATTCATGAAATCTCAAGTGACTTACCACCCTCAGGCTCCTAAAAAGTCTTGTTAGCTCGGGGTACTGAAAAGGCAAAATCTGTGTAGCAACTCACGTCCTCATTCTCATCCTCCTCGTCATCATCGTCGTCGTCATCCTCATCCATGACATCGTCGTCATGGACGTTTCCAACGACAGCCTTGCCCTTGCCCTTGCTCTCGAGAGCGGAGGCGGACTCCTCGGTGGAGTTCTTGGGGAGAGTAGCTTCAGTGCCAGACATCTTCGGAATTGGGAAGCTCTTGGGCTTGGTTGTCTTTCAAGTTTGGGGTGAAGTGTGAAAGGTGAAGATGGAAATGCTAGGCAGAGCGTGAAATTTCAGGTGAGACCGAAATACTGAAAGTAATGGAAGCCAATGGGAAATGAACCTCGAGTGAACCACCACCCACTTTTGCGCCTACGGCCAGCTTTATGCAGGTGCATGCAACATTCACGCACTTTCACTGAGCAATGGATCTAGTCCCACAGTAGCTTAGCGCGCTTTTCACATCCTGGTGATTATATAAGGATTGGCCACGCCAAGTCACGTGGAGCGGCACTTCTGTTGGGAGATCTGGCTGTTTGCCAATCAGGATTTACGATGGAGAATGGGTGCTGTGGGACAGTCTGATGGCTTTGGAAGCTATTCGTTCAGCTGTACGAGGTTGTCTCGCTTGTGAAACTAGTCCCTAAGTCGCCTCGAAGCTGGTCTCCGATGTTTTGTTTACAATTATTTTGAGACATGTTAGTTAGCAAGATGAGAAGTCACTACTCGGTGGGATTTTATCATTTTGGTAGGCGAGACTTTGGTAGGCGAGACTTTGGTAGGCGAGACTTTGGTAGGCGAGACTTTGGTAGGCGAGACTTTGGTAGGCGAGACTTTGGTAGGCGAGACTTTGGTAGGCGAGACCTGTGGATTGACGAGCTCGTTTGCATAACATCATGAATCTATTCCTGTAGTCTATTTCTCTGCTCCGCCACTGCCCATCAAGACAAACACGGCAATGCCAATCATCCACCAGTACCTGCATGTTGTTAGTAAACCAGTAACAGAGTATGTTTGGGGGGTGGCACAAACTTCTGGAAGAACGACTTCTCCTCTTCTTCTACCTTCTTGCCCTCAGGCGAGAGAACAACGGGCTTGTTCAGCTCGGGCTGCTTGCCCTTTGATTCCACCAGCAACGTAGCCTGAGGACCAAAGTCTCTTGTCTGCCCAGCGTCGATTCTCACGCCCTTCAGCGCTGTGCTGATAACCTCGCCACGGGAATCTACCGATAGCACGAAGTGTGGCGCATATCCCTTGCTGAAGTTCTCAGTCGATGCGACAGTCGTTCCCGAGATCCATTGTGAGGATTTCGTGTCGTATATGCCGATGCGAATGAGGTCGGATGATTCGGGGAGCTCAGGTGCTTCGTACGAGATGACGGAGGCGGATGAAGACAATGCGGCCGTGTCGTAGGCGATCTCAGCAAGGGGCGCAGGTTTGCTTGACGACGAAATAGGGTGGATATACACCTGCACAGATCGTGGCTGGGCAGCAGCCAAAGTGGCGGCAAGGAGGGCCGTTAATATCGGTGCGAAATGCATTGTTGCGCTCCTCGTACCCTTCTCCGATGTTGAGAGTAGTCATGAGCTCTGTCCCCTGTAGCTTACTGAGGTAGCGGTTGAGGTCCACGCTCGGAAAATCACCGGCTAATAATATCCGTCCAGCCGTTGTTCGGATGCCTGTGAATATCTTGTGTGTTTGAAATGTGTATGTGTATATATTGACAATGTAATGATACCGTTCCCGTGCTATGCTCCAGTTCCCCTCCTCGCCCCCTTCTATTAAAATCCAAAAACTCTCATCCAACCGATACACCCAGAACTAAGAAAAACCTAGAGATAAATCCGTACGCCGCTTGTAGAAGATGCAATGATACAAAGAGCTGCCCCGAAACCGTAGTCTTTTCCGTTGTCCTTTTCTTTCTCGGCCGTCGCAGTCGGCCACCGGATGTTCTTTCTCGTTGTTGGCATGTATGGGCGTAAACAGACAGGTTCTAATGAATTAATATGACGAGTTTAACCAGTTCCTTCCCCTAACTCGTCGCTGCTGGAACTGGCCTCTTCTGACTCTTCCTCCGAATCGTCACCGGGCTCGAGAATGTAGCCCGGTGTCCGTTCAATTAGTCCTTTATAATAGGCAACCAGAACCTCCGGGTTGGGAACTATTTTCCAGTCCACTCGATGAAGAAATTCCAGCTCTAGGCGGCTGAGTTCTGCTAACCGAATACCGCCAACCCTAGCATAGGTAGTGTTATTCCAGAAAGAATCAGACAGGCCCTTTGCGGCTACAGTAGCTGCTGTGATAAGAAAGCGATGCACAGTGAGTGTATTTATCGTAAAGTCGTTGTACATGGCGCATAGGCGGTCGATGTAATAGACCATAGCCAATAATAATGGTGGTGTGAGGGTGGCGTGCC
Source organism: Clonostachys rosea (assembly GCA_026958235.1). NCBI lineage: Eukaryota > Fungi > Ascomycota > Sordariomycetes > Hypocreales > Bionectriaceae > Clonostachys > Clonostachys rosea. The sequence continues at coordinate 2,739,264 of CP110207.1, forward strand.
TCGCAAGTCGGTGCAAGTAATCTCGTACTGATATTCCCGGAGCAGTCCTTAAGAGCGCAATTAGAATCAACAACGAGTAGGATCGGATCGATCAATAGTAAATACCTGGAATGAAACCTCGTTAGGCCGCCCTCGGATATTCTTATTGCATCGTTGGTTGTGATTAGTTCCCCCAGCATATGGGCTATTAATTCGACCATGTCTTCGACTGCGCAAAATTCGTACTGGCGAGGGAGGGTCTTTGGAGGAGGGGCCTGGGACTTTGCTCGCTTGGTTGACGAAGATGCTGGGCTGCCATCTGTTAGAGTCGGCTGCTCGGACTGGGTAGTGCTTGGGCTCGTGTTTCGGCTCGGAGACCCGCGACGTTTATTTGGCGATGAAAGACTCTGAAGTTGGGCGTCCCGCGAGGCCGAGGACACTGATGGGGGTGGGTTGGGAGGCGTGGCCATTGGTTCCTGAGGCTGAGGTTGAACACCTGGCGTTGTCGACGGGTTGGCCTTCGGGACACTTTGTGATCCTGACGATCTCAAGTCGTGGTGGCCGGCCATAGTCTGTGACTCGGCGGGGGACGCAGGACCAGTGCGCTTCGTGCGCAGGGAAGCCGGCGAAGTCATGGCAGGGGTAGCAGCCAGCGTTGGTCGCGAGGATGACCGGCGCTGGTTCGGACCTGGTACCGTCGAGACGGCAGGTGCTGGCGCATAGCGAAAGCTGGTCGGCGAGGCGCTGGCGGAGTTGATGATGACGGGAGATGTCAACATGGTCTGCGGCCCATTGCTGGGGGGTGCAGCAGTGGCATCAGGCAAGAACGAAGTTGGGGATCGTCGCTGTGAAGTTTCTTGTGGGAGAGAGACAGGGAGGGTAAAGTCACTGTTCAATGTTTTTGGGCAGATCCTTCCAATCCTAATTCGGGGACCTCGACAATCATGAGGTGTGCTAAGTTAGTCGTTGTATCCCACTTATCAATCCCTGCCCCTCTCACTTTTCGCACTCACCGAAATGCACTGGTAACTCGTCTACAAGAAATACGTGCAGCGATATCCGCTAATTCGCTCTCGCTGCCCACTTCAATGCAGCAAATCAGAGGAAGATAGCAGTTTCTATGTGATCTAATGACATTATAGGCTTAGTGAGCGGATTTCGGTTCACATTAGGCTTAGTAGTAGGGAGCCTTACTGTCGAAATACTGCTCATCAATGTTCACTGGTTCTGTTGCAACTATCCTGGTTTTTTTCTTACGAACGAAATAAATAAATAAAGGAGATAATATCTATAATCATCTTGATGTGCGCGGAGAACTATACAGGACTGGACAAGATTTCATCACATTTCTGTGAGGGCCGGCTTCAACCTCTTGTTATAGCCTTGCACACCCGCTCCTAGACGTCTAGGGCGAGCTTGTGTCCAGGTCGTCAGTCGAGGCTTGAGTGCGGCCTGGCCCGGCTTTCAGAGCGTGTGAGTGGCTGGAAATTGAGACAATAGCAGCAATTCCCTTTAAACATTGTGATCACGTCATTTGGGTTATTTGGCTCTCCAGACCCAGAACACCAATCTTTCGGTTCTGGATCCACTGGCGGAGTGTCCATTGAGGGTCCTGGTTGTTCTGGAAGAGCCGATGTGCGAGTTGTCATTGGACAGCTGGTAAAACTACGGACGGGGCATGCTTAGCAGGTTTTTCAAGAAACGGAAAAAAATTAGGAGGCCTGACAATGTGGGGGCCATTGAAGATCATTCCAGTCATCTGGATAAGATAAATCACAATGCCGGATTAATTTCCTTCTTTAGAGCCTAGTAGGATTTCCATTCGAGGCTTCTCGCCTGGCTGCTTCTCCATCCTCGCCGAGGCCAGCCACTGTGGCAGGGGTGATACCGCTGGAGCACCTGCCGATGGGTAAGGTTAAGCCCTCCAGTTTACACTAACCTAGAGCAATTTGCATTACTAAGGTGCTCTCTTACGTAGCATGTAGACGTGGGGTTATCGATAACGTGCACGTGCCACCTCAGCGTCCCAATCTGAAGTGTGATAGTATGATGTATGGCGTCGCTTCACTTCCGATGAAACCACCTCGCCAGACGGGCTCTTGAGCTTCAGAAACGACTATCTAGTAATTCATATCTCCGGAATCCCCAAATTGGGTACTGCGGATCCCCTAATGTGCCGGGGCGCCCATACTTCAGTGGCGTACATCTGCACTTTGCACCGACCTGCCTGATCGCGACCCGACTCATAGCTTCGATTTTGAACATCAGCCGAATTTCGGGAATCTTCCAACCACCCTCATCAGAAGTACCGAACGCAAAGAACGGCATTGGCAGCGAGATTTTACAGCTACTCGGTATCCTGGAACCCATGGCGCGGCCACAGAACCATCCGATTCTAGCTCAGCTCAAGAGCGCTAGAACGACATCGGACCAGACTGCCTCGCTCCGCGCATTAAAGAACGAAATCGTTGGCCACATCCAAAGAAAAGAAGCATGGGTTGCCTTGGGTGTTTTAGAGCCCATTGTCAGAACTATCTCGTCAAGGAGTTCCTTGACAAGGCCTAATGGAAAGGAATCCTCCCAGGCCAATCCTCTGGCTCCAGCATATTTGTCTGAAGAGGATGGCACAAAATTACAAGCGCTGCAGCTGGTTGCAAGCTTTGCCCATGGTCAGTACAGTTGAATGTCGACTGAATATCTCGTCACTAATGGGTATTGTTCAGGTGGACCTACTTTCCTAGCACCACTCCATGCGTGCCAAGCGCTACCTGCGATATTGTCAAACATTTCTCCGTATATCAACCCTCCACAAATTGTCATCGCCGCCCTTCGAGCGCTCACAGATATCGCTGATGCTTCGGCTTTGGCTGATTCAGACTCTCCCCTGGGCCTTTCATCTGTCGCTGACCAAGTGTTTACCCCGCTGCACCTCGAGTCGTTTAATGCAATCCTGTCAATATCGTCATCAAAGCATCTCTGGCAAACGCAAGCTAGCCTGGCAGCTGGGTTGATTAGTCGGCTTTGTAAGGAGGAGAGGCAACAAAATGCCCTGACAATGTCTGGGGTTCTCGATTCCCTCGCAGCTAAGCTAGCAAGCTTCGCCGTGAGCGAGGGATTCGTAGTACCTGGCGCAGGGATGACCGCACAAAGCGATGGACTATCCGGTGCATTTCCTGAGCCTGCGCCTTCCAACTCTCTCCTGGGTCCAGTCCTCGACGCGATAGCAACTATTCTGGGAGACTCGAAATATCGGGCACATCGGCTTGTCTATGCCCCGGCAATACTTGCCGTGTTTCCATCTACCCAGTCATTGCGACAGCTTTTTGACCTAAGCTCCAATGTTGAATCAGCCGGAAGAAACTACTCAAAGCATCTAGACCTGACCGCCATGGAGTGTGTTTTACCTGCTATTCCTACCTCAGTACCCCGAAGCGCGTCTACGTCTCAGTCCTCACTTGCGAACTCTGAACGATCGGATTCTCAGATCAATACTCGAAGTAATCAAAGCAGAGCATCCTCGATTTGGAGCTCGGCTGCTACACCGTTCAAGCCGTTCAGCGAGCCGGAGCCTGACGAAATGGAAAGCCCGCTTATTCCCTGGCTGGTACATCTTGTACGCACCAGGACAGACTATGAACGACTGGTAGCTGCATCAGTGCTCACCTCTCTATATAAGGCTGATTTAGGAAGCAAAGCCGTCCGTGAGATGAGCCTTGGGCTACTTGTCATCCCCATCCTTGTGGAAATGATGATCAAAATCGAGAAGGAGACAAAGGGCTCCCCGATGAACATGACGGCCCCTTTAACGCAGAGAGTGATTCTGGAGCGAGCACCTCTTGGACTCGCGCGCCTCATCAATGATTGCGAGTATTTGCAGATGAGCGCCTTCTCATGTTTGGCGGCCGAGACCGTAACAAAACTCCTGAAGCGTGCCTACTTGCCGGTTCGGGCCTCGACAGAGACCCAGATGTGGTCTCCTCGCCACGATAACGATATGGATGTAGAAGAAGGCTCGCCCGTAGCTCAATTGGGTCCTCGGGGCCAAGATCCCCTGATAGTTCATGTGGTGAAGGTACGAGAGGCTACCCTCAAGGCAGTAACCGCGATAGCCTTGGGCAAGGAAGAATACAGAAATGCTCTTGTTCGAGAGGACGTTATTCCATATGTAGTCCAATCACTTTCAGAGTTTCCGAATAAGCCTCACCCGCCAAAGGGAGCAAAAGACCAGCCTGCAATTACCGCATCTTCTACCCCAGGCTACGGTACAAACCCGCTCTCTGTCATAATTGCTGGGTGCCATGCTGTCAGGGGGCTGACTCGGTCGGTCAGCATCCTCAGGACAACTATTGTTGACCACGACATTGCACCTGCAATCTTCGAGTATATGAAGCATCCCAACGTCGATGTACGGTCAGCCGCTACTGCTACCATGTCCAACTTGGTCCTGGAATTCAGCCCAGTTCGCGAGGTGAGTGTTGTATCAAGTAACAAGATGACAATGAATTAGGCTAATTCGACCACTAGATGTTGACTGAGAAAGGGGTGATGAAGATTCTCTGCGAGCACGCACACTCTGACAATCCTTCACTTCGGCTCAACGCAATCTGGGCTCTCAAACATTTCGTAGGTGCTGTGGGAGCAGACCTCAAAAAAGCTTGTCTTGAACAGCTGGAGCCCGGATGGCTTGTTCAGCTCATCATGGATGATACCCAGGATACAGCCCTCTACAATAGCCGCACGAGGTCCATTTCAGGGGAAGATATGGACGAGGATCAAAATAATTACCCCTCAAGCGAGCCCCATCGCTGGATATATGGTGCCAACGGAATTTTCCACGAGTTGGATGGTTCCCAATCTACGAGACTACGACAGGCGGAAAACAAGCTATCTGAAATTCGCGACTCGGAACTGAATCCTGTCAAGAAAGCACGCAATGAGGATATCGCTATCCAGGAGCAAGCTCTCCAGTTTGTGAGGAACCTAACCGGCCATCCAGGGGCCGGTGGCGGCCCTACTGAAACTGACGAGACGACGGAAATGATTGATTTTATCTTCAGTGAGATTGGCCAGGACAGGCTCTTCGATCTCCTGGTCTCGAAACTCTCACCCAAGGTTCTTCGACCCTTTGCCAGCCGAGGATCCGTTCCTGGCCGCGACTCCCGCGTCATCTATCCACAACCTCAGATCATAGCGCCTGTCATCTTCATTCTCGTCCACATAGCAGCCAGTGTCACACGTCATCGTCAACTGATCATCGCCCAGACAGAGCTGCTCAAGCTCCTGCAGAAGCAATCGAACAACAAGGATCGGGAGGTTCGCGTTGCGCTCTGCCACCTCGTCAGCAACCTCACCTACCCCGACGAAGGTGCCGAATCCGAAGGGTGCAAGCAACGGGCACAGGAGCTCAAGAACCTTGGCTTCTACCATAAACTCGAGGCTCTGTGCCAAGAGGACCGGGATCTAGATGTACGCGAGCGGGCGAAGACTGCAGTGTGGCAGATTGAGCAGCTCTCGCAGCTGTCCTACTAGTGCAACTACAACTATCACTTGGGACTCTGGACCACGAAGACTGAATTATTTGACAGAACAGAAACAGAAAAAAGCATCAACATGTAAATTTTTACGTTCCCTGTGGCTTCTCTTCTTTTTTTTCTCTTTTTACTTGTGGCTCTTTCCTTGGATGAGTATGGGAATTGTGAGATTGGCGATAGCGAACAAACAGCAGGGCACGAAACGGGTAATATTCAGGAGGCTTATTCTATAGTAATGGGAGAGTGGTTTGAGACACGTATTTCCTAGGCGACGGATGTTCATTTTTTCCATTATTTTGAGACAGGGCAGTTTCAATGAGGAGAAGAAGGTATGGAGACCATATTGATTCGGTTACGTTGCTTCGTAGTCGATCTTGACAAGTCAAACAAAAACACGGCACAGATGGCCGAGGTCTCAGCTTGCGCCCGGCCAAAAAAAGACCTATAAGCCCAGCCCTTCGTGCTCTTTTTGGGTCTGAGCAAATTACGGCATGCCAATGTGGGCTTTCCCGGCTCGAGTCTAGTTGCACCGTTGATCTACGGCTTGGAGAGACATGCATGTGTGTTCATATCCGTCTCGTGTGGGTTTGAAAGTGCTATGCCTATGGAGGTATTTCTCCTCTTGGTAGATAGGAAACAGTTTCTCTAAGGGTCCCACTTGGGTGTGTGAGACAGTTCGTCCCGAACAAGTGAGTCGAGACCTCGTGTTACCTGTGATCTAGAAATAGTCACCCTTGCAGTGTGGCGTAGGAGGATAGGGAGGCGGTTCGTCTGGGAGCACCGAAGGAAGAGCCCGGCCATGATTGCGTGGGAGGGCGACCATCACCGTCTGACTGGAGGAGCCTCCATTGCGGCACCGCCGACGACCTTGGTGTTCGTGTACGCACGGGGGGAAGGGGGGAACCCTCATGGAATGGCAAGAAATAGTAGCCCCCGTTACACCAGAACCAACAAAAAGAAATCCGCTAGGAAGAAAGCCCATGCAGGTCTCGAATGCTGCCCTGGCGAGCCGGTGTGTTGGGAGGAAGAGAGTTTTTCTCGGGGCCCAGCCACATACGTACGTACGATCCCTTGCATCAGCCGCAAATGTGACTAACTGTTTCCCCTCCTCCCGAGTAGGCTGGCAAGGCTGGTATGTAAGACGGAGTGTAATTGTGCTTCACACTGCACGTGGCATGGGGCTGAGCGTTGCCCAGGCATTTGTTTCTTTTTTTTAACCCTCCCCTTTCGGGTTGCGGGAAGTGACAGGTGAAGACATCGAGCCCCCTCCACTTTCCTTTTGCCTCACAATCCCGTCTGGGTGGCTTCGAGACAGAGGGTCTTTGTCTCCCATTGGGCTCTGCCTGGTATGTGATTTTGGCTGCCCCGTGAGAGCGGTGAAGGGAAGCTGATGTTGGTGGCGTTCTTGCTGCCGGAAATTATTACACTAACACATTTTAGCTGCTTCTGTAGTTTCTGGACGGCATAAGGTTTGATTCTCAGCTCTCGGGAGGCGAGAAGATCTCCATCCTCCATCGTAACTATGACTGTGGAAGCCTGGCTTGCCTGGTCACAGACGATCTGGTGTTCCCGGGGTGGGGAACGATGAGCTGCCAGCCAATCGACCGTCCCCAGACAGGCAGAGAAACCAGGACAATTCGAGCGGGCGCTAGAGGCATCATTCATGGCCCGAATACGTGTACTGGAGGTCACAATGGGCTGGGGACCCAAAGGCACATACTCCTACTGTGTAGACCCTGCCGTTCGTCAAAATCAGATGGGTACGATTGCCTCTGCTTTGCCACCTACCTGCTTTGCACGAGATCCGACTTGGTGGTGTGCGGTCTCTAGGTTAGCACCGCCCACGCCCATGACACACCGTCGGATATTCTTATTCTCGATGACATCAACGGCGAACCGACCCTGAGGATGAGATCCCCAGCACCGCTGAAATGCAAAGGCGGCTCCGGTCGCAATCCTACGTCCCGATGGCTATGTCTACACGCTGCCGCCTTGGGGCAGCACCTCGTGAGCGAGGCGGGCTGCCCCTTCGTTGCAGTGAAGTGAAACCCATTGCGTAGAGGCACGTCGCTTGTGGCTCGTACTCGCCTTCGCCTGGACCCTCGCGAGAGCTACAAACGGCAAGTAGGTCCCTAAGCGATGGGTGTGGTTTATAAGTCCACACTTGATAATACGCATGTACATTCACGGGGTGGAGGTGGGTGCAGTGCAGCCCATGGATCGATGGGTGGTTTCCTGTTGCTCTTGCCTCCTCTTTTCCTGCTGCTTGCTTTTTCCCCCTCAATTTTCCCTTGCCCGGGGTCAGCAAGTCAGAAAAGCAACCGGATGCGTCTGGGAATGACAGCAATGCATGCACAGTACAGGTCATTCTCGAACATGATACTCGAGAATCTGGCCATGTGGCGTGCCTCGCTGGACGGGACTGATTGGTAGCGACCTGCAAACCACCGGATTAGGGTAGGCAGCGGTGTCGGGCTGGCCTATTATTGTTCCAGTGGGGTGGGTGAAACTGTCGTCTGCTGTAGGTATGGGGAGACTTTGACGGGTGGGATGGTACGTGGGCAATAGTAATCTGGGAAAATAATTAAAACGGTTCTGGCAAATCTCTACCAAGCTAAGCAAACCATGGTACCGGGACGGGGTGTGAGCTGGAATGCGTTTGTTGTCATACTTTGGATGCTGTGCGATCGAACAATCTGCCTGGCCACGCCCAACAGGAAGGGCGAGGAGGGGTGGGCGGAACTGCGCAGGTTGACGTTGGCATGTACTTATTGCATGGAAGCGAAGGGGAGGGGGCGGATTGCAGCGAATGGACGGCCTCGTCTGCTGTGTCGACGGCACGGCATGCAGCCACCCAACTGCAACATTGGGACCAGAGGGACGGGTCTTATTACGACCGGCTCAGTGGAGGGCTGTGTGCAAAGACAGAAGGTAGGGGATGCGGGTGGGCGAGCCGGTTGGCTGTCATTTGGCGCTGAGAGCAGCGGAGGATTAAGATGCCGTTCGGCTGAAACGCAGAGGGGGCGCAATCTGGACTTGCATTGCTCAATCATACCCAAGGTCGTGGTGTTGGGACTCGGAGTAATCGAGGTGGATGCGTGGGCATGGCGAGATGTGATAGGCGTCCAATTACCTACTGATGCACGTTGGCTGTTGGCTTTTGTCTGCGCATGCATCCATCTGCGTGTTGGACAAAGCAAGTCGCCCAGGGATCCCGACGCTATCGTTCGGCACACCAGATTGAAGCTCCCGGGCCTACCTGTAGTACCACCCAGCACCCTGGCGGATCCGTGCAGCCCTCGCTGCAGGGCGGAATGCGCTGTAGGGACACCCGTCGCTGTAAATAGCAGGCACCTCTGCACTACATGCCCTGCTACCCGAGGAAGCTCCAGTGGAAGGGAAGGGGGCCGTTCCCATCTGCCCCCTTTCCCAATAGAGCTTTATTTCTCGAATGGCGTCTGCGATGAGAACACCACCACACCATCCGAGCCAGCTGCTAATTATTAGTACCCAGCAGGCTACGACGCTATGTGCGTGGGTACTCAAGTTGGCTGGACAGGACGACAAGCTTCGGCGGCTGGAATGTCGAGAGCAGTAAGGATGCGCTTGCGCTTGCGCATGTGATGGATCGGCGAGTCAGGTCTGTAATCTTGACCCGGGTGAGGGGATGGGCGCGCTGATGAGACTCGAGGGCCGCAAAGCGTTAGAGCCTTGATTAATTAATTGATCAATGAATGAGCGATGACGACTCGAATCGACAGGTCTGTTTTATGCTTACAGTAGCCCGTCGAATGGCTGTAAATTGTGAGCTACGAGAAGAGCTGTTGACCCACCCGCCACTCGTCGGATGTTTTAGCGCAGCCACTGGGCGCAATAATTGGATGCGTCTGGCCGGGCTAGCGGACGGGCAAGAATCAACAAAAGAAAAACTACCGCCACGGTAATCGCAGCCAACGGGACCCCAAACTCGGCCAACCAACTAGGCTTACTGCCGCATGCCAAGCAAAGCCAGTGGCCACCACTATCCAAGACAAGCAGCTATTGCGGGCGCAACTCTCGGCAGAGACATTGTGCAGATTTCCAGAGGCTTCCCCAAACAGGAGCAGCCGGCAGTCAGCGCTCTCCTTTTGGCAGCGCAATTCAGTCAATACTACAAATTTGAGTCAGGGTTCGGTGCGAATCCGTCCTGGCGAGCAACGCTGTATCCAATATGAAGCGTCGCTAAGAACGGGAGAGGGCAAGGTTGAGCGCGGTGGGAGGCCGGGGATGGAAGCAATTCCGCGCAGGCTGGACTCGAAGCTTGACTAGGGCGAACTAGGCAGCGGCTGAGTGAGTGAGTCAGGTAGTGGGCACCAGAATTGTTCTCTCGACACGGAAGTGGTGCGTGCGAGAAGAAAGGATCGATCTAGTAGACCCAGAGCTAAATTAACGGGAGTGAAAATCTCGAATGGGGCCGAGGAAGAGAGCTGCCGGGGGAAGTACTCCAGTTTTCCCAGCCAGGGACGCGTTCTTCCTGGCAATTCTGAAAATTGGTATTCCCAGACCGGTAGCCTGGCCGTGTTGGTGCTTGGGTCCCCAGCCTGAGAATTCCCCAGGTCGGCTGTCCGTGCAGCCATTTCTGGAGGCAGCGACAGACGAGCTTCGTCGTTGATTACTGGTTCTTGAGTATATTGACACATGGGCTTACATGCCAGGCTACATGCATGCACAAAGACCAATCTCACAATGCAGAGATGGGAGTATGCACCTGTTGGCCGGCTCTCCCCAAAAAAAGCAAGGATAAATAAAGACGCTGCCCAAAGCTGCGGCCTGAGACAGATGCAACGTACAGGGAAGGAAGAAGGACCCTGCTGCCGACACAGCTTCTCCATCGCGATGTCAGTGCTCAATTTGACGTTCGATGAACCACCGTTGGTAGGGTAGGATTCCAAGGTTCTACATGTCGAACATCCAGAGGAACCAGACATCAGGCTACAGAGCGTACCGCTGGGTATGGATACCCTCGCCTTTCCGATCGGCTTTCCACGACGGAAAGGCCCACAGGTTTCTAGGCTTGAGCGCAAGGGGGACGATTGCCAGCTTTAGCCTGGTGGTTTGTCTTTAGCGGGCGGTACGAACTTTTGTTGCTTCTGGACTCTGTGTGAAGATGCGCTGATTTGATTCGCAAGAGTGCTGGCCCCATCTGTCTTGCCCGTCCGCTGCATCTCCGGCCGTGCCAGCAGATTGTGCATGATGCACATGCATCGGAAGCTCGATGCTTTCTTTTCCTGAGTGTGCATGTCGTGGGACCATTCACACATCCGTGCATCCAAGAGGAACCGCTGGCCGTCCAGAGCTGCGTTGTCTTCTCAGAGGACGAGTATTAGAATAGAGCTGCGCTTCCGCCCGCAACAGGTGAGCATGACACGGCTGGCACGCAAGTTATGTTTCCCTGTATCGCCGGCAGATCCATGATTGGCCGCTCTGCAAAGTCCGATGCTGGTCGTGCATGCCGGCTTGTCAGGAAGCAAGCTACTGATACAGGGGGCCAAGGCCGTGAGAGAATCGTTAATGGCCAGACAGTCGCTTTCTTGGAGATGGAGGGTGGCTAGCTGGGATGCCCATGTCGGCACTACTGCAAACCGCTGCACCTTGGCCACCAAACTGATGTGTTAGCCAGGAAGTCTTCCCATGTCTGCTCCGAATTGCCTACCCAGGAAAAGCATGTAATAATCACGGGGAAGGGGACTCGGGGCCGCTTGGCGCTCGCGACAGGTATTCCAGGGGGCAGGTTACATTCTGACAGCGAGTTGCGGCAGGCTTTGTTTAAAGGTTTGGCTGGCAGGGAGCGAGCTATCTTAAGAGGCCCCCCTCATAGGTGCCCTTCAATCACGTTGGAATGCACCGGGCGAGGGTTGGGCAGGCTTCAGTGGGCGCGCCACTGTGTCGAACCGCCTGTTGGTCGAAGCAAGATCCAATGTCCCGGCATCTCGCCAATGAACGGCGCTGCCCTGATGGCTGACGTTACATTGATGCTGATGCGCTACCTTTCCCGTGGGACTGCTCCCTCCTCCACGGGTGACCAACAGCAAACGCCTTGGGGGCGCCTTGGAGATGGCCAAGCCAGGTGCCTTCGAACTGCCTTGCAGCGCCTGGGCGTGGGATGGGTGCCCCCGACCGTATGGTTGTGCGTGTATTACGGGCGCTGTCCTTGTCGGTCCTTGTACGCGTATGGCAGCAAAGTAAATGAGACGAGCGTTAGCACTAGTCCCGATGGACGAGTCAGGCGCACAGAACCACAAGGCCTGCCAGGGGGCACCACAACGCACTGGAGCACACGCTGGATTCCATTTGGTCCCCGAGAGACCGGGTACGGCCCAGTGGTGCGTGCTTCCCCAAAGGGCATGGCCGACCCCGTCACCTGGGCTCAATTACCTCAGCCATCCACCATCCAACCTTTTCTCCTCGCCGTGGGTGTGGGCAGTTTGCAGGCCCCCCTCGAAACCCTCCGCCCCTAAAGCAAATGGTAGCGTGTTCATTCCCGGGGGTCCCCTGCCACGGTCCGCTCGCGGCCCAGTCAGCGACGGTGCAGCCCAGCCCAGTGGTCCCTCGCCCCTCCCAAAAGCCCCCAGTCCCCAGTTCCCAGTCACCGGATCCCTGTCCTGGGCTGCCCACCCTGTTACTCTGCCCACCCTATCATCTCCTCTCCCCCAAGCATCCGTACTGGCCTCCGTCTGTCTGGCCCTTTTCTGCCGTCTGGTGCTAGAGACACTTCATTCATCCTCCTGAATCGAACCAGTGTCGTCCACCACGGGCAAGTTTCGTTGTTAGCCTCTTTCTTTTTTTTTGGTCTCATTCATCAAGCTGCCCGCCTACTACATTTCCCTCACTGGGTAGAGGGCTCTGCAAGGCTGGGTTTTCCGTTTCCTCTTGTTCATTAGTCTCATAACGGAGCCGCCAGCACCTAAAGCGAGCATTACTGTGAGTCTTGACGACAATTCCATTCGTGATACCTACCAACGCGCTCAACTCTCGTCATCGCCATCTGGGCCATCATTGCACTCTTATCAAGGCCTTTCCACCGACATCTACTTACACGCCCTCGCTGCCGTCTGAGTGTCAAGCTGACCAATGTAGGAAATACTTCCATTCTCTCCCCAATTCGCTCCAGACTCGCGTCGCCAGCGCGATACCAGCCATAATGGCTACGCCTTCAGCAATCCCAGTCGACCCTCGCCGGGACTCGGTTGTGCGAATCAACCGCACGACCCGCGGAGGCCGCCACCTCTGGTATCAGCTATCGGTTCTGCAACAACCCGAACGTGCTCGAGCATGCGGTGCTGGTAATAAGGGTAAGATGGGACAAGTTCTACTCTAAAATTGCCAACTAGGAAATCATCTGACAATATTGGAAAAATAGCCAACAGTGACCGGCGCCCTGTTGACCCTCCGCCCGTTGTTGAACTGAGGATTCGCCATGGTGACTCCTGGGAACGGGGCAAGGACATTACATTTGACTACAATGCGAGTTTCTTCCTATACGCTAGCCTGGAACAATATAGAAAGATATCTTCGGGGCGCATGGGAACGCAGCAACCTCCAATTTTGACCGGCGTGCCAGCTTCTGGTATGGCCTACCTCGATCGCCCAACCGCAGCTGGCTACTTCATCTTTCCCGATCTTTCCGTTCGGCACGAAGGCCAGTATCGCCTCTCGTTCAGCCTTTTCGAGACGACGAAAGAGGAGATCGACTTCGATATGGATCCTAGCGACGGCGATCTGCCTCCCGGAGTGGATTGGCGCATGGAAATCAAGACCAACCCTTTCGACGTGTTCAGTGCAAAGAAGTTCCCTGGCCTGATGGAAAGCACGGCTTTGAGCAAGGAAGTCGCTGATCAAGGGTGCCGCGTGCGAATCCGCCGCGACGTGAGGATGAGGAAGCGTGAAACGAAGCCAAGGGACCATGATCGTCGCGACGACGACTACTCCCGGCGAAGGAACCCTACACCCGCCAACGAGGATCCTCACAGCGCGCGGGCCCGTTCGATGAGCAATTCGAGTGACCAGCAACACGGTCCATATGGTCCCGACCGACCTCGAAGACCGTCGGCAATTGATACCGCCTATCCTCAACCTATCCAGCCAGCGTATGAAGCACCATCTAATCGCCATCTCTCCTTCGGTGGTGACAGCGGCGCCCCTCAGTATGCTGCGCCTCCTCGTGGATATTCTCACCATCACCCACCGCCATTGGCGCCGATATCTCCAAGCGGACCTTACACACCCAGCTCCCAATATGCAAAGCCGGAATCCCAACAATCGTCTCATCCTCCAAGCCGAAATGGGCCACCAACTTGTCAATCTCCTGCAGTTGGACACGGCAACCATGATCGCCGACCCTCTGGCAACTACATTCCACCATCCCCATCGGTCTACTCATCCGAAGGTCATGTTCGCCATGACTCTCAACACTCCTCATATCCTCCCACGCCTGTCTCCCGCCATCCACCCAGCGCTATGTTTGGTCCACAATCTCATCCTCAAGCTCCTCAGACCCAAGCAGCTGCAAGGCCATCATCAGGTTCTATTAAGATTGCGCATTTATTATCAGGTGAGGCTTCATCCTCATCTGAACCTCCTCTCCAACCGCGACGGGTTGAGTCTGTTCCACAACTACGTCACATTGAGCCAGCTCCCCAAACACGCCACATTGAAACCGCCCCCATTGGGCCTATTTTCCAACCGCGGCGTGAGCCTGGTCTGCGCCCACTCTTGCCCTCCTTGGCACCAGGCGAGACGATACAGCCACATAGAAATGATTCTGCTTTGCCACCAATTGCGCCTGACCACAACCACTACCCACGTTCATCTTTGACAGGTGAAAAACGGAAACGTGACGAAGTCTTCAATGAAAGCGCTCAGCCCCTACATAACAGAGAGCGACCAAGTGATCATCGTGGTTTGCATGATGACCTGCCAAAGGACACACGTGAACAAGGATTTTACTGGAGGGCTGATGGCAGTGTGGGCGAGGCGAGATTCAAGCCATATGCGCTAGAACCTGCTTGGCGTCCATAATCTCGGCTTTTCCTTTGATCTCCCACCGGCCTGGATTCCAAAAACTTGTTTTGGGTATAGTCGTTCGACACTGTTATACATTTGTTCTGGAGAGCATTTTGCTGCACCCGGTGAAGAGGAGATCATCATTCCTCTTCTTCCCCGAACTGGCTTCATCCAAATCACTCATCCAACTGTTTGCTCTGACGACTCGTCCTTTACTTTCACGCCTGCTTGCACTGTCGTCTCGTGCTTCCAAGCTGCTGTATATTTTAATTCGGCACTTTACACAAATGGCCAGATGGCTATTTCTCTCACATTTTCTTGACCTTCAAGCCAATTCACTCCTTACTTTTTATGTCACAATATCTTTTCATCATTACATTAGAATATCACATCTGCGTTCTCCGAAGTCAAGCATGTCATTTGTCCACGATTTAGGCAGATGTCGGTTTACTCTTCCTCGTGCCCAGTTCCTCTTTTTGCGGATTGGGTACCAGCGTTTTTAACTGACGAACTTATGGCTCAGTATGTTGACGAAGCGCCTGCGCTTGGATTTGTCATTCATTTTCTTGGAAGCGGAAACGGCCTCTTCCACTCTCCATAGGGAACTGATTAGCATCATTGTTATTTCCTTTTGTATCGTTTTCTTCGGGTTGTTCTACTTGTTCTATTGGGATTATCTTATCGGAATGGGAGACGTGTTTTGATTACTGAAGGAGTTAACGAATGAACAACATTTGACTTTTTAGTTAAAACATTGCGCCTCGAAGATGTAAAGTGTTTTGGTTCAATTGAATAAAATTTCAGTATTGTTTAGCTTCCCTTGCGTACAACTTACCATGCGTGGTATAATCTAGGTGTTAGATCGCAAATTTCCGGCCACATTAGACACGCAGACAAGGGCATGTTTCAAGAAGCCGGCTCTGATACCTAATGCAGGGAGTTTGCATTTCTGTTCCTGGTGCGGTTGCCTCTGATTGAAGTTGGGGGCCACTCGACCGTTGCTGTGGCGACTGACGCTCACGTGATGCCCCAACTTCCCGAAAGTCAACAAGAAATCGTCCTGCTCGACTGGCTTGTAGGCACTCCCTGCTCCAAGCCAAAAAAAAAAGGAAACGCATTTCGATTCAGTTCATGCCCCTCGCATTGCTATTTAGAGTTCACTTGGTTCTTTGCTTAGCATTCTGCAATTTTCATTCTCGGCTGGAGACAAACAACAGTCAACGCGCCTCACATGACGGCACGCTCGCCAACGCCACCGCTTATACAACACAGACACAGCTTGGTAAAGAACACCTAGCTCCGAAACCATGCCGCACAAAGCAAAGATCCCCCGGCCGCCGAGCCGGAGTCGTTTCCAGGAGGGTTCCATGAACGACCGCACGTCTGCCACACCCCCAGTTCACTTCATCGGCCCAGACGAGCGCGCCATGTTGGAGAAGCCTCTACCTGCGCTCCCGTTCTCCATGGCACAGGGGAAGCCCAGGCCTGTGAGCTACGACCCCGCAATCCCACTTGCGGCAGCACCTTCGCCCGTGCCAACGCCAGTCATCACGAAACGGGGCAGTAAACAGTTCCTGGGGCAGATGTGGGATGGTGTCATGGGCAAGCTCAGGATGAGGAAGGAGGCCCCGGTAGAGGACGAGGCGAAGAGGAGGAAGTCGGAGGAGAAGAAGACGACCCGGAAGAGCAAAGAAGATGACAGGCCGTCCAGGGAGGAGATCTTCGAGAGCTACAACAACCTCGTGGCGTCGGGCTTCTTCGCCGCCCATGCCATCCAGTCCACCCGCCAGCCTGGCCCTGGAGTGTCCCGGCCGTCGACTGCCGACCACACCTCCTGCCCGCCGTCGTCCGGGAGGTGGCAGCAGCAGCAGCGTCCCCAGCAGTCTCAGAACCCGCAACGACCAAAGTGGCCACTCTCACCGCTCGCTGCAACGCCTCCCAGGATGCGCCCTTCATCACCTGCCCAGACCCCAGCCAGTGCCGACTCGCGCGGCACAAAGCGAGCTGCGGATGAGGAGCCGGAGGAGGATCCCATTCAGAATATTCAGAGGGTGAGGAAGCTGCGCAAGTCTGCCTCTGCCACTCGGGAGCTCACTGTGCCTAAGCTGCGCTCGTCCTCCCGCACGATTCTCTCTAGCCGCAGCTTCTCCAACGCCAGGGCCGCAGCCGTGGCCCAGGCCGAGGCTGTGAAATCGTCGAAGCGAGCAGTTCTCTCTAAAATCCCAGGCCTGCAGCAGCAGCCGCAGCAGCACTCTGTGCCCGTCCCGTCCCGGGATTCGTCTGCCAGACGGAATGCTAGTGAGACCTACGGCAAGACGTTATCCCACAAGACCAGCTCGCGGGTCCTGCGCCCTAGAAGGAGCGCCGCCGAGCCTCTGCGCGTGCGGCCGAACACCAATCGAGGCGTGCCCAAGGTACCCGACATCCCCTCCAAGTTCACCTACGGCCAGGATCGTGAGAATGACGGTCCCTGGAGGGGACTTCGCCGGGCTCACGCCGCCCAGGAATGAATAATTGATTTGATGACGATGCTATTCGCTGACGAAACATGTCGGATCCTGCCCTACTCGCAACCTCTGTTTCCGATCCAGCAACGAGCGCTTCCCGCTGCGTTGCCGACGAAGGGGAGAGAGGGAGAGGGAGGAGGCGGGATCATTTCCGCTTTTATTGATTCACACGATCTTATGAAGCTTGATGCATGCATGGTGGACGAACGACACACTTGGATTTTTTTGTGAAACTCGCTTTCTCTACGTTTGGTCTCGCGGCGTAATCACCAACGAGGTCGGCGTCTTTGACCCGACCAGCGATTTTTCTTTTGCTTCATTTCATTTTTGCTTTATACCTCTTTTCTTGAAAGGACGGATATCAGGACGGAAAGGATACGGGAACGGATGGGCATATTTCTTCTTTTTTTTCCTTCTCCCCCCTTATTTTCCAAAAGGGGGCGCCGGGTCGGTGTTTCGGTCTCCCTGAGAGATAACATACTGTTTGATTTTTGATTTTTGATTTTTTTTCGCTGGTTGCTTTTCATGCCGGACGGTGTTTGGGGACCATTCTCCCCCACCGCTGTGCGGATTTATATAAATGGGATTTCCAGGCATGGGAGGCAGAGACACTATGTACGAAGCCATGGGGGAACTAGGACCCAGCATTTTGTGACATTATCATAATGGATTAAGGGTTCAAGGATCGGATGAGGGTTCGGACAGGCGCGTTTATGGTTTGAATTGATTCGATATTACATTCTATATCTTAGAATGGTGCCCCTGGAACCGTGTACTCACTCGCCGGACTAGTTGGCACTCTCGTCATATATCATCTGAGGAACTTTGCTCGTGTACACTTCGTATGACAGTGTGGGGTATACATTCGCATATTCCAAGAAAGCTCTCCAGTCAAGTATATTCAATTGATATGTATAAGACAGAGATGCCTACTTAAAAAAAGGCCTGTGCCTATCCGAATAAAGCTACCTCGCGCTGGCGCTGTGCGCGGAATTCCCTTCCCAAAACCGTTTAACAAAAGAGCTGGAGCAAATACCTCTGCCTTCCCAGAACGTTAGATGCGTAGTGTAAGTTATAAATTAAAGCGCGATACTGCATGAAGCCACCCGTTTCCTCGTCATCAAATTGCATATAACAAAGGGAATAAGTCGAATAATCAGCCAGTTATAAGACAGAGTCCCTGAATATCTTGTTCGATCCTGTCGCCCAAGGTGAACATGTCCAATACATCAGGGTGTTTATTTTTCACGTCGTCATTATCCACATTGCGGACATGGTATACATTTGTTAGGCACTTCTCTAAACCTCGACCACGCGATCCGTGGGGCCAGCTTGTAATCTAGAGAATGCGGAATGTGCCCTCTTTGCAACGGAGAGACATGAGCTTGAGACAATGCTCCAAACCAAGGGAAAGAGTGCTGGAAAGTAGCTGTAGATCATGGCGCAAACCATTACCAGGAGTAAGGGGATCTAATAACATTGTCATGTCAGTATTGGCTCATATAAAAGATTGGAAAGTGAAATAAGTCAAAGGTACTTACCCAGATGAAGAAGAGATTACGGTCGTTGCTTAATCTCTTCAGTCTTTCTTCGCGGGCCCTGAGAAGTTGCTCTTGTTGTTCCTTGGTGATGGCGTTCTTGCGGCCAATCTTCAAAACACTGGGGACCTTGGTCCTTTCTTGTGCAATTGTGGTGGTTGATGATGACGCCTGATCATAGATTGTTGCGCACTTCATGTCCGCTTCGGCTTCCACAGCGGCCTGAAGGGCAGAAGCTTGTTTTACATCAAGATCTTTCTCTGGGAAGATCTCCTCGTAAGATGGAGGAGGAATGCTGTTGGTGTTTCTGTATGATGACAAATCCCACCAGCGATGATCGACCTTGTTGCCAGTGCCATCCTCTGATTCTGGACGGCCGCCTGACATACCAGGCATATACTGAGTCATCCGTCGCATGAAAGGAGCGGGTTGCAGATAGGCTTGGTAGTCGGGGAGCATGGGCATGCCTGGCAGAGCAGGCATTTGCGGAATCTGAGGGAACTGGGGTAGATTTTGCAGGTGCAGAGCCATGGTCTGTTGGAATTGTTGTAACTGTTGCTGAACTTGTTCCTTGAGCGCTGCTCCCAGTGCGTTTGCCTGGGAGGCTGGATCCTGGTTTGCCTCTGCTTGTTCACCGAGGACCTGAGACCGATCGACATCCTGCTTCAGCGCGCTTGGGCGACGCATTGTCAAGTATGTATCTTCATCAGGATCCTCATCCTCGAAATCACCGGAAGTATATTCGGGGCTTTCTTCGCCCGAGTCCAGAGGAAGAGGTTCCTCGTGTGTCTTGACACGACTGAGGGGTTCCCATAGCGAGTGTAATGAGCCCGCACTGCTAGTTCTGCTTCGGATAGAGCCTCCGCTAAGAGACCGAGTATGGCGTTGCGAGAGACGGATAGCGCGTGAGACACCAGTTGTCTTGGCCATGTCGAGCGGCACGAGGCCAGACAAGCTGCGGCGCTTTGTGCTAGCCCCTGCGAGAATCAGTCGCCGAACAATATCGGGCTGGTTATGAAGAGCAGCAATGTGGAGAGGGGTGAAATGGCCATTGTCCACCGCGTTGGGATTTGCACCTCGGGCAATCAGTGCCGCCACGAATCGGTGGAAACCCATAGACGAGGCCAGATGGAGCATAGTCTGTCCAGTCGAGCATTGCCTGTCCAGGTCAGCCTTGTGTGGGCTGTCATCCAGATCAATTACATCCAGACACTTGAGGAGCTGTGATTCTAGGATGCCATTGGACGTGTGGCTGTACATGGCTCCTCCAGGTGCTGATGACACATCTCCTGACGACGAACCCCCACCCTGGGCATTGAATCTATCAATGAGCTGGCGGGCCAGGGCGCTAACATCAATATCACCACCCGTAAGTTTGCCGCCAACACACTGTAGAGCCAGGCGCATGAGTTGATTTTCCGAATCATCAATGTACCGGAAGAAGACTGGATTGTTGCTCAAAGGAAGGCTCTGGGATGTTGACCCGCTGCTATGCTGGCAGGTTACTGGCACCAGCCCTGTGACTGGCGAAGGAGGGAGTAAGCAGACTAATGATGATTCTCCCCAGAAGGTTGTTGTGACGGCCTTGACATTGCCGAAATATACATCCAAGCCCTGGAAGAACCCAGTTCCTAGGATCGTGACCTCGGCTCCGCCCATTCTTGGACCTTCGTTCGGGATGACTTTGTGAATCATATGGGGTTGACGGGGAGGCGGGGAGCTGATAGGCATGGATAATAAGCCAGGACCCATGGTCTGTGTAAGCGGAGCTTGCGCCTGGGTTTGCAAACCATTTCTCAGGCCATTCGGACTGGGCGCACGGCTGGCATGGTTCGAGGGAGGCGCAGAGTATAGCTGTGCCATGGCGAGGTTGTCCATGCTTGAAGACCTGTGAGTACCGAAAAACGGAGTCTGCTCGGCCGAGCCGGGAGTAGGTGGGTTCGCAGCGAATGGCAAATGGCCATTGGGTTGAGCAAATATCGGCTCTGGCTGTGAAAAGTTGCTGGCGTTGGTGTGGAAGGGTGAGACTGCCCCTGATTGAGGGGTTGGGCCCTGCGGTCCTGGCGAGTGTTCGAGCTTCGTCATGGCTAATTCGTTAGGAACTCTAGGCGTGCTTGATTTCCTCTTCTTGGCCATACGGCCTCCTTGAGATGGAGATGCAGGGCGTGATAGTACTCGAGAGGGTATACTCGCGTTCATAGATGGGGGTGTTCGCACAGGAGGCATTGGCGCATGCTGAGCCGCCATCTCCTGACTTGGAGGTGAGTGATGGAAGACTCCATTGGGAGCTGAGGGCCCTAAGGCTGCCAATTCTGTTTGCTCGGACACTGAAGATTGTGGATTCAGAGATGCCAACGGAGCTGTCTTGTGGTCGTCGGTGATCATGATTGGCGGGGACATTGTCTGAGCAACAAATCTGCCCTTATAATCCTTCAAGGTGAAGATAATGTTGAATCCCATCTTCTCCCCATGGTGACGACAATAGCAGGCAATTCGAGTAGGGCAATCGATCACCATGGCCCCATTTAGATGGCGTTCTTTGTCGTCAGAATCCGGCTTCCATTCTCGTACTTCATTAGTATTGAACACGACAACGCGGTGTGCCTCGTCATCGGCCCATGCCTTTTCGGCATCTATTTGCTTCACCTTCTTCCTCGCAGCACGCTTCCGCTCTCGTCCCATACAGTTCTCACATATCCGCACTTCAGCCCCATTCTGCGGCGAGTGTTGAGATCCATCATTAGGAGGTGGAAGATAACGCTGGGGGTTAGCTGCAGCTCTACGGAGTGCATTTTGTCTCACTTCCGCTTGTGCCAAGGCACTGGTGCATACCAAAGAAACGGACAATTCAAGCATATCCGGCGAGGGAGCTGGTGGCGGTCTGACTTGAAGTTTCGGTTTTGAGATTGTATGCGTGGGAAGATGCAGTTTCGTGATCCCTGGGGGTGGGTTCTTGATTACCATAAGGAGACGGATTTGAGTTTCGACTCGGGATTTTGCAGGAGTGTCCTTGATGACAAGTTCACAGCGCGGAGGACCGGGATTAAGAAGAGGTTGAGAGCCGAAGTGATATGTTTGCTGTGCTTGGGGATGCACTCCATTCATCCCGACTTTGTTAGTGGCAAAGACACTATCCAGTGCGGCCCAGGACGCTTGTCCCCCCCACATTGATTTTGAATTCCCCGTGCCATTGGTTAAGAAGTTATGCGAGGGAGCATCTGGCATGGCTCCGGGGGATGGTGTTTGGAAAAGAGCTGAAGGTGTGGATTGGTGGCTCGTCACGGTATTAGCCATGGGCGAAACCTCTCGCGAACGATTCTGATAAGTTGCTATGGATTCCATGGAGCAATGCTGCGAGGTGTTAGCACAAGTTCCCTCAAGGTAGGTGTAACATGGAGATATACCGAGTTATGCCGTTGATGATCTAGACTAAGGGTATCTGTCCTGGGGCTATCGAGAGAGAGCATGGTCTGGGACGGAGTGATGGTTGACTTGTTGGAAGCCTCTAAGAAATCCGGTTGTTGGGTATTCGAGTCCCCATCGTGTCCGAAATCAAATTGAAGACCATGAAGGTGCGAGGCGTCAGTGTCGGTGATGAATGAGGTATCGTCGCCCATCAGGGCGTCAAATGAATCGGGTTCAGGCCACTCCATAGCGGGATCCAGAATCCCGTCCATGACTGCGTCGCTGATTCCGGGCGGAGTCTGCTCCTCCCTTTTCGAAGACTCGGCAGAGTCTGACGAGTATTCGTGGAAGGAGCCGTCGTTTGGTGAGCCTGTGAATTCGAACGTACTGAGATCTGACTGCCCGTCACCTTTACGAGCTGCGTCTAAACTTTGGAGCGTGTCGGGACTGTTGTTGTTATACTCGCACGGCTCGGAGGCTGCAAATGCATCGTCGAAAGAATCGTTAAACCGGGTGCCGTGGATCGGATCATCTGTTCCAGCTATGTACGGGCTGGGGGAGCCTGTGCCTCCAGCGGGCGACATGACCTGGTGGAAGGTAGATACGATGCAAATTGAGTCAAATCCGTATGCTCTGATGAGATCGAAGAATCGAATTAAGCGTGCGGTGTGCTCCGTAGAGTTGTTGAGGAATATGGGAGCGGTCGACGGTGTGGGATGTATAAGGCTGGGTTGAGCGATGCCGATAAAGAGTCCAGGTCGGGGTCGGTCTCACGGACAGTACTGCCAATGTATCGCGCCGAGGCTGAATAAAGCGTTCTGCCCAGAGAAGCCAAAATTACAGCGTGGATGATGGCTGTGGTGGATGTTGAGCTGACAGGCTTATGATGTTGGGGGTGGTGTTCTAGGATCGTGGGGACAAAAATCGAATCCCAGCACGCGACGATGCGAGCGGTCCGAGGCTGTCGATCGTCGTTGTCGCAGGAATTTCGGCAGCTATCGAGGTCAACGCAGGAGTCGTCAGAGGCGATGGCACATTTCGATTCGCAAGCTGACCGCGACCGTAACGGCGAGCGAGGTAGATTGACGAAGCCTGCAAGACAACCGAACAAATTGTGGTCGGGAGAGTTGCAATTGCGTGGAGAGTGGGGATGGACTTCGATACGTACAGCCTTTGATAGGTAGGCGGTACCTGGTAGCAGTTGCTAATCTACAGTGGTGCTAACGTAGTCTTGGGCCTGGGCGGAGAGACGTGGAAGCCTCTGGGCTGGCTCATGGATGGGTTACAGTGGGCCACCGAATTACGCCCTAGGGCCAAGTCTGGGCCCAGTTCTCAGAACAATGCAGCACGGTTCCTAGCAGCGCCATGCAACCCCCAGTGCATCGACAGTGGCACTGGCAGACAGACGAGCCAGGGACACCGCTGCTTCCGCTCAGGGTTCTGGAGGGAACAAGCTGGAGACGGTGGGCCGGAAAAGGACCCGTGGAAGTCGCCACAGTAGATTGGGAAGGGTTCACACGCTGTATGATTGCAAACAAAGTCCGTTAGCTCACACAGTGCGGGCGTAATCTTCCCACACCTAAATCTCACTAGGCTCACTGAGACCCTGCGAATTCCGGCGAGGGCAATCGCTAACGGCCAGGTACCTACTAGTACTAGTACGTACCTAGTGGCACCTGGGCGAACGACACATCCAGATGATGCTATCGTATCACTTATCGCCATGCAGACATCTAGCATAAAAACCTTGGAGGGCCGCAAGCGGACCTGAACATCCTTTATTAAACTTCGAACGTACATACATGCGTTCGGGCGGCGAGAGCCTTGTGCTCGGCGAACCCTGAATATCCCGATATCTTATCAACGGCTTTCCCTCTTCAGCCATGATGATCTAATACGAGGAATACTCTATCTGTACATGATGGGATTTCTGTTCTTTTCGGCCATCCCTCCAGTCATCTGGCCTTAAGAGTCATCCTCCTTCTAATTAGACACGTTGCCAATTGCGCAAGTCTAGGCCTCCAATTGATCATATTCGAAGCCAAACCTTATCTCGCTGCATGGCTCTTTTGCCGGCATCGAAACGAACTTGTCCGTCACCGTGCAGCAATGTCTTGATAAGGCCTGTCTCTGTTGGTCTAAACGAGGTCTGACAATCTGCATGCAACTCCGCAAACCGGTGTGCAACCGTGCAGGGATTTGGTGTCGCTTCTCATCTCCCATTCTACACAGATCGGTAATGGCCAGAGCATACCAGGTTGCTTCTGGTCCAACCAGCCAATGGCTTTACCCTGCTATAGCTGCTTCGTACCTACCGGTAGTTTTCTGATGGTTGCCTCTAGATAATGCCTCTCTGCATTTTAATGAACGCCACACACCCACACCCCATCTCAACCACTCGGATCCGAGAGATATTCAAACATTAGAAACGTGCCGATGCGACGTGATGATGCGAGAGAGCGTGCCTGCTCAAATGTAGAACCCACACATCAGTTTGTACTGGCCGGGATGTTATCTTCTTGGCTTGGATGTGTCTCTGGTTAAATGCAAGGGCAAACCTCATCTGCGACAATGTCACCTACACTCCCTTATACCCGACTTGACAATCTCCCTCATAGAAACCGAGCATGAGCTCATTCTACTATTTTTTTAAACGCGCACGAGGCTTTTTCTTCTTTTAGCGCTATGCATGGCAAATATTTGAGTTTCTGATCGCATTTAGATAGTTACTATCGCTAACTCCCGTCGAGTCCCATACCGGCAATGCGGTATCTTGTCTAATGGCCAATGGACAAAAACTCATCTGGCTGCATGCGATATACGGAGCAGAGTAGATGGCACCATAGGATTGTGTCTTATCGAGAGGAGAATGTCGCCGAATATATGAATGAAGACACTGAGCCAGTGACGGAGGAAAGGACCCGATGGAACCATACACAACGCCGTATATCCCTAAATAAGAGCCTATAAATCTCTCATCACGCGATTGGAATGATCGTGTTAGAACTGTGTCCTCTGTGCCAATTCGTTTCTCTCTATCAAGAGGGTACACGTCTCTCGTTTCCTAACCATCCAACGGGCTAAATTCAACCGCGCTCCAATAAGACGTGATTCTAGAGCAGAGATGCTGATCCCAGAAAAGTAAGAATAGACAGAACCAAGGAAAAGAGAAAATACGACCTGTGAAGGAAGAAAGTGGAAGGCCTTCAAAAACTCCTCATCTCTGCTTGGCTCCATTGACCGCCAACAGATCCGCAGCTACGTTACCCGGGTCCGAAGCGTGACCCTTCACCCAGCGGAAGTCCGTCTGAGCCCCAGCTTGGCTCCGTTCAGCCATTCTCTTCCGGATCGCGCTGATGATATCCTGGTTCTTGACCTTGTCCCCGTTGCTTGTTCTCCAACCCCCTGCCTCCCACTTCTCTGCCCATTCCGTCACACAGTTGATCGAGTATTTACTGTCGCTGATAATCCGGACATCCTGTTCGTCCGCAACTACCTCCAGAGCCCGCAGCATGGCCATGAGCTCTGCTCGTTGGTTCGTCTGAAGCTCGCCGGGTAAAGGCTCCGAGATGTTCTTGTGGTCGCCTTCTCCAAAGAAAACGCCTATTCCAGCCCTCGCGCCAGCCTTCCCGTTGGAGCGGCTACTTCCGTCGGTATATATCTGCATAAAACCATCAGTCTTCTCCTTCCCTGTCGTCTTTAATTTCTTGGCCGGCCTTGACTCTTCTATGTCATCCTCGTCGTCGTCGTCATCCTCTTCCTCCTCCTCCTCCTCTTCCGCCACTGTTTCTCCCAGTGCTTTGAGGGTCTCGGCGCTCCCGTGCTCTCTAATGAAAGCGACAGCCTCCGCTCGCGTGGCAAACTTCTTGTACTTGGGACCCCTCACGCCTTTGATCGCCTCGCTCGCTTCTGACCAATCGTTGTATATGCCTGAAGGCCTGCCAACCGCCACTGCGTAGAACTTCTGGGGCTCGTCGGAGTTGGCCTGGACCTTCTTTCCGGCCGCAAATGCCTCGGCATCTTGCCTCGAGAGGAAGGATTTGACTAGAAGAGCGGAATGAGCAAGCTTGGCCTTGTTGTCCAAGATGAGGGTACCTCGGTCTGTGGGGATGGAAGAGAATCCTTACAAATCGCGCCTCTGAACCCGTTTGTTTGCTTTTCGCATTCGGCGTAGGTTAAATAAACACCGGGCCTTTTCCCAACTTGCACTGCGTAGTATCTTGGGCCCTGTGACTTTCGTTTCTTGCCGGAAGTTGATGCGGGGGCACTCCGTCCCGCAGAGGGAACCGCCTTTCGAACATTGGACATGTTTAGGGTCTCGGAGCTGTAGTCGAGGAGGAATCGGAAAAGGTTGAAAATGCTTGCAGCGGATGTGTCAGATACATGACTTCGCGCCTCGTTTGGCGCAGCGCGGGTAGTTTTTGTCCGAGATTGCGACAACAACAAGGTGTGGCAGGTCTTCAGAATGTGTTGTTGGCGAGCATGACGATGGCACTTCCAACAAGCTGCCCAATGAGTAACGCAGTGATGCCGAAGTCAAAGTCGAGACATATCGTATGGCGGATAGCAGGCGGGAGGACGAGGCAATCAGCCTTTGCTGAACGGGTTGATGTGGGAGGTGATTGTTGTTTGAAGAAGCATGGATGTTATAATAGTAGCTAAGCTCAGGTGCCTCCAAGCGGGGCGCCAGCTTGGAAAAACCGGGAAGGGAGAGTTCACACAACCATCCGCACACCCCCCTTTCAATGAAATAAAAATAAATCCGTGTGTGTAACCTATGCTGCTTGTGCAAATGGCTGGCAATTCACTTTTATTCACGTTTGCATTATGCATAAGAGACTAGTCTTTCTGTTTTATTTCTTATAGTCTGCAAACCTTTTGAGCCAAACCCCCAATTCTGATCTGGTATTTCAATATGTGCCAGAATCTTGCGCCGTTGCCTACTTGTCAGTTCAGCTGACCCCTCCTCACTATTACACATCTTGATTCTGGCACAGCAAGTTCGATAAGATGCCTTAGGCCTCATAGATGCCCGAGACCCTTTACCGAAAATCGCGATCAACAAAAATAAAGAGCCCAAAGGGATACAATGCTGTAACTTGCTCCGAAAGGCTCCGACGATGGATTCTAACAACCGAATGGGTACGATTATCTCGATCGTTGTTCCAAATGGATTGGAATCTCTCTGTAACAGATGCCACATACTCCGTATTCGTTCGAGAGGTGAAAGAGACTCATTAGGGCCTCGGAGGCAGTAATCCTACACATGAGTAGTTGGTGTGAGTAGAGGCAGGTGAGGAAGGCCATCGCCTTCCCACTCCCAAGCTTGTAAGCTCCAGTTAAGCTCTCGCCTCCAGAATAGTCCCAACCCTCGTCCGCCTCCGTCTGGACGATCATCTGAGCTCAAGCCTCCAGTACGAGGCATATGCTTGGCATAAACAACCTTTCCCATGCGCGAGTGAAGCAGTGCCATTGAACACTCCACACATGGCTCATGTGTGACGTATAGCTCCAGTGCATGGCAAAGATAGCCGTCCTTGTTTGGGTGCTCTTGTTTGAAGCACTGCTTCTCGAGGTCGGTGAGAGGTTGGTCCTGGAACGCATCATATTCTAGATTTGGACCCTCAAACGCCATCCCTTTGGCTCTTCTTTCATGTCGGACAAGTTTCTGTGCAACCATGCTGATGGCACGAAGGACGGCATGCGTCAACGGAAGGGTCAACCCCTCAAAGCCTCCGGGCTCTTGATGCCAGCGAGCGTCTGCAGCAAGACCTACAAGCCGTGCTCCATCATCATCTCTTTGGACGATGACAGCCCCAATAGCCTCTCCAATACCGGTATCTTTCCCTTGCTGAGCGACGCGGTAGGCCAGAGCCATCCAGACGGATGCCGAGTCCATAATTTCCTCGCTTCCACGTGCTACAACACTAGGATGTGGCCCAAGAGGATTATTCTTCCTATACACCGTAGGCCAGAATTGTGTACTCCACATAGCCGCCTGGACTTGTGATGTTGGGGCGAGCAATGGGATAGGGATGGTAGCAAAAAACAGCTCCGATTCCATGCCCTCGATGGGCGACAAAGCCTCGACAAGTTCTTCCCTGGTGAATTCTTTGACTTCGCCGATGACAATATAAATCCAATTAGATTTGGCAGTGTGGATCTGCCTACCAACTGGTGTATCGTTCATGAACTGCGTCTTCAGATGAGCTGGGAGGTCTGTGGGCTTCGCACATCTACGGAGATGAGTTAGGTTGTTAGCATTACTCTCGCCGTGTAGATTCCGTAGCGCCCTGGAAGTAAAAAAATGTTAGCCATCAACCTTTAAACAGAGATACTCGAGAAACATACGTAAGCACGTCATTAGCGGACTTCGTTGGCGCCCTCGTAATTGTTGCCTGAACAATTGTGTGGTCCTGGCGGACTTCTTGTGTTGTTTTGAGTGGGATCAGAACACCGCGCTTGGAGTTTGCTTGGGTCAAATCGTTGACGATTGGGTTTGGCAGCACGCGTCGCCTCAATCGAGGATCTTTTGGGGGTTCGGGAGGTGCTTCGACCACATTACTCTGCGACCCTACATCAGGGCTGTCGACGGCTTTCACGTCGTTGGTCTCAGTGCTGAGCTCGGTCTTGACCTCAGCTTTGGCCTCGGATTCTGCCATGTTTGAGTCGTAGTCCGTTATTTGGCAGGGCAGGGCAATCGGGAACGGGGCGGGCTGAGCGGTTGGATGTCTAACGTAAAGCTGCTCAAGACGCCGCCGTCCTTCCTGAGACTATCCCAGAACTGTGGAATGAGATATTGCAGTGTAGTATGCTGATTTTTTTTCTGCCCCAATTGGTTTGCCAGGTGATTGCGGTAGAGTCGCAAAGTCAGACTCCAAAAGGCTGTGACGTGCCTTGTCAGGTTTGAGTTCGGGGTTCTTCCTTTTCCAGATAATAAAAGTTAGGATGGATGTGCCAGAAAGATGGAAGATGGAAGGAGCTACTGCTTTGGCCAAGTCCAATTTTTTCGGCCCGGGAGCCGCAAGGAATAGGAATCGCGATACCGCCTGAGGTTTTTTCTTGACAGGTACCTCGCTAGGTGTGGCAGGGAAAGTCACGATCGAGAAGGAAAGGGGAAAACATGGAGCAACAATGGCCGACTGGACCAGGTGCTATGAGAAGTCAGAAGAACGATCTGGTGATTTTTAGGCACCAGGCGGTTGGGAGATTGGTAGGATGGAAAGGTACGTGATAAGGTGCAAGACGGGAGAAGACTGAAGGAAGGAACGATTGGAGAGGGCGGGATTGGTAGAGAAATGGCGAGCCTCATAACTGCTAGGAGATGTACTGCCACTCACCTCTGACAGGAGCAAACCTGGTCCACTGTAATGGATAACCGTTTCCCGAAAAGTTGAGCTTTGATTTAAGGAAAGTGAGAGGGCGGTTAGAATCCTTTCTCGTAGAAAGTTCGCGAATCGCTGTTTCAAACTTTGCTCATGTCGGCGCTGGGCCAACTGAAATTCGAGCAGACAATTGGCTTGTGTAGTTGATGCAAGTTCTGGAGGACGGGCCCGTGACGAAAGATTTGGACAGAGCGATCCAAGTGCAACTTCCTTCTTTGCACGTCTGGTGCGTTTTTAGAGTGACAGTCTGGTTTATCGTCGAGGAGACAATGAATAATTTTGCTTGTGGGCTTGAAAGAACGTGGATGTTGCAAGAGACTGCTTGAGAGAAGAATTCGATTATGTAGCGATCGAGTTCATATTGGTTATACCCGACTAAAATCGCACATAACTCGGGAGTGTTTTCTCAAACGTGCTCCCAGATTTGCATGCTGAGAAGCTGGTGATGGATTGGGTGGTTCTTACAACAACAAATTTGGAAGCCACACCCCAGAGAGGTCGACATCCACTCCACTTTTGCTGGCGGATTGTGGCGTCAAGTTGCGCCACAAATAACCGACCGTCGACGAAATGCTTGTCCCTTTCATGTCCCCTTCATCCTCGCGCGATTGAAAACGAATGGAATTTTGTCTATAAGTATGAGACGTATGCCCATTGGCCCTGAAGTTTAACTGACTTAGGCTCGTAGGCCACATCAAGGACCAAGCTGCTAATACTTCCGTCACGCCTCTGTTTCAAACGCCGACAGGTACCCTTCAACATGGGGAATTGATTCACACAGTACCCTGCAGTTCCATCCGATGTTGAAGAATGAAAATGCAATAGGAAATTACTGGTATGAATAAAAACTGAAAGTATTTGCAAGCATTTGATACCCTATTGCTGGGCCGCCGCTTTTTGAACCCAGGTCGTGACATTGCCCAGACGACACACTGCCGTTCTCATCTGGCTTTATAAAGTATTTTTGGCTCATATACATTGTCTGCAGATATTGTATCGTGCTATCTACTACAGGAATATCTGGCGATGCACTAGGTGAAACATCGTTGATCGCTCTATGCACGCGTAGTACGACGAATTGGCGTGTGCTTTTTCGGACGCTGATTAACCAATTCCATAGTATGATGATTTGCAGGTGAGGTGGTTTCAATTACTTGAGAGAGGGAACATGCTCCTTTTTTACAAAATGTCACAACTTTAAAATGTGGTACATAGTAGTAACTTAACACAAAGATTTTTAAATTATATCATATACCAGTGTTTCCTATTCATTACTGTCTGAAAATATCATATAGTGGCTCAAGGCTAGTGGCTTTTTATATCGTAGCGTTGGAACTTCTTTACCATAACTCGCAGGCTTGTTCGGGATACATTGAGAGAAT
Organism: Clonostachys rosea; assembly: GCA_026958235.1. Lineage (NCBI taxonomy): Eukaryota > Fungi > Ascomycota > Sordariomycetes > Hypocreales > Bionectriaceae > Clonostachys > Clonostachys rosea. The sequence continues at coordinate 2,770,033 of CP110207.1, forward strand.
ACTCATGCCAGACTACAAATCAGAAATGGGATCTCTACATGTACTTGTCCTGAGAGGGGCACGCTGAGAGTATATATTTCGGTATTCTTGCTTTAAACATTCATGCACGGAAAGAGAAAATAAAATATAACCTGTGTAATCCACGTAACAATTAGGATCGTGTAATGAGCCGTCGTTCGATAGGATGTGTGGCATTGAGAGACTCCCGGATGAAACACGTACATGCACATTAGCTGGCGATGTTGAAACATCAGTACAGCTTCTATGACTCTGAGACAGGTAGTTGATTAATTGGCAAAAAAATCAAATCTTTATACTTTTTGCTTTCAGAGAAGCTGTGCCAGGGCACGGGTCTTTTACATCTAGCCTGGGGAATTTAGTTTATTCTTCAGGCTATTTTCAGTCAGAATAGTTTGGATTAGTATATAATATGTAATAGGAGCGTGCTTTCTACTTGGAGTTGGGACATGCTTCAATAAAAGTGGAAGAAACTTGATTCAATGTCGTTCATGCCCTGGGCACATCTAAGTTGGAACTGAGGTAGTAGTCATTAGGCCGCCTACAATATTTTACGTGGGTGAGAATCTTTCTGCTTGTCAAGCAAAAAAGCTTAGATCTCGAGTAATGGGCAAAGGGATAATACTGGGATCGAAATCATCAATATGCATCCTGTCGGCCACAACAACAGCTGACCGAGAACGGATATCGGCTTGCCCGCGATTGTCTTCTCGCGCAAGCAAATGAGGAGACATGTATCACCTGTTATTTTTTTGTTGGCCTCAAGCCAAGTCGAAGCCTGGTGATGCTTGGACATGTATATCGTAATTGTACAGCTTGCTTTACGGAGGGCCACTGGATGGCAGTTTGCTGGCTCGTGGACGGCGCGAGGCGACTGCCGCACCGCCTCCCAGCAGGTACAGCATCGCTAAGTATCTGAACATACCTATGCATGGCTATATCACCCAATCATGGTCCCCATATTAAACTACCCTTACATAGCCCAGAAATTGAAGCAATAAGGCGGACATATCCTGATTCCCGGGTCGGTTTGGATGCGAATTGACGGATCAGGGGCGCAGGCCTACCTTGCGTGAGGCCTGGCTCAATGCCAAGCCCCTTGGGCCTGTGCCCCGTCCAAGCGCCTCGACGTCAGGCCATGTGAGGCGTGAGGAGCCTCACTGAGTGAGTCATCAATATGAATTAAAAACAGACAGGATGCTGTTGGTTTCGTTTTGGATTGGCCTGAGACTGGAGCTGTCATACGAGGATTGCTTGGGGGTTAACGACTGCTGGGACCAAGCTGGCTGGCCACTCGACAGGAGGAGGACCTATGGTGTGCCAATCCGAAGCCACATGTGCCCATGACTCGATCAGTAGAGCATCAGCGCATCCTTAAGGCGTCAAAGCATGCTACGCTGAATGGTGAGACGGCAGAGTTGATGACGTAGACTGGCCCAGGCATTTTGGGCATCATACGGCCAGCCACTACAGCACCAGTCTGGCGTATTTGCGGCCATACTGCGGTGTCAGCTAATCCAGGGTGACCGACTTATCCGCCAAGTTGGTTGCCAGCAACAACAGCAGGCATCACTGACAGTCTGACACTGAGCCATGGGGTGAGTTGTGGTGTCGGCTCATGTGGCATGGGCGGAGCTGGCGCTTGATTCGGCACGCCCACCTAAATATCAGAAATCGCGATATCGGAGGATTTGTGTTTTTTTCTGTCTCGGTGTAAACGGCGGGCGAATACTGGAGATCACAGACAGTCCCACCTAAAAAGCCCAGACAGCCTCTGATGAGCGTTTTAAAAGCGTTGATAATAGATATTATACTTTAATTGAGGGGTCAGGTTTCTTTGCGTCCAGCTCCGTACCACGTACCCCCAAACTCAACGTCTTCAAAGAGGAGAAATGGTAAGTGGGAAGCGCCGAAGAAGCAGCTGCGACGCCAGATTGTCAATGATATTGGTAACTATTTGGTCTCATCTGCGTAGGTGAAAGTCTAATCTAAGCGAGCCAAGGTTGCAGCGCGGGTCTCATGGATGGGGGCTGACCTCCTTTCCCCCTCCATTAGTCTGGCATGCCACAGTAGGCAGCCCAGATCGGCTTCGTCTTTTTGCCTTTCTAAGCGCGATGGCTGGCCACTTCGCGCTGCACCATTGTCCGTAGGCAGAGAGAGCGTGGGCGATGGCGAAATTCAGCTGGCTGAAGAGGCTGGCATCCCACGATCCCATCATGAGACCATTCGACCACCCAGTCCTCTTATCATTTTGTTACCTGTCACCACAGCACTCGCAGAGGGTGTGGGATCGAGAGGTCGTTATGGGCATGTGTCTGCATCTACATCTAGACAGGGTCTGACCAAAGGATTCCTGCTGTAGGTCGGCTGGATCAACCTGCATGCGCCGGTCGCATCTTGCAGATGGACGGGGTGACAGTCACCACACTAGGACGAAACCAGAGTAGCGGCAGGATGATAATGTGTATTTGGGTTTATACAGTGCAATGAATAATGATTATCTTCTGGCTCGTTGGCCAAACAGAACAGGATTCTCCTCCAATGCAAAGATACTCCGTACGGGCAAAAGAGATTGCGCCAGGCAGGTAGGTCCCTACCATTTACTGCGCGGTGAGGCCCCTGAGGCTGTCATGGCACCACTGATGCTCATCTTACTCGTATAGGAATGCTTACAAGGGGCTGCACGCCTGCGACTCACCTTATAACAATTTCGTCCAGGTAAGCCCATTCTTGGTGGGCGTGTGCTATAATGGCTATTATTGTTGTTGTCTGATTGAAAGGCCTCCCCCTCCCTCCAAGAGCCTCCTCGCATTGTTGATACCTTCTCCCCATAAAACTTCCTGCAATATTCTCTGTTCAGTAATTCTCACACCGTCATTATTTGGTTACTACATTCAGCGTTTCTCTCTCTTGAATATACTCTCGCTGGTCGATGAAAGTTCTCGTCGGCCTGTGATATTGACTCGCAGACAAGACGCTAATATTCCACCTACCATTTAGAGTACAAACTTGCTACTGCACGTCGGTGGTGGTAGAGCCGAGCGAGTTCTTAGCACTCCACCAGAAAAAGGGCCCCATCCCACATTCATTGGCTTTCCATCTCAATAATTGCTCTTGTCGCAGACCAGCTATTGGAACAAGAACCCTTTGGACTGCGGACTCATCCGAATACAAGCAACGCGAAGAAAAGAAGGGCATCGCCGGGTAGCGAAGGTCATCGCATCGCAGCGCAGCGAAACATAGTGCGACACACAGCTCGGGCAAGGCGACTCCCTCTGGCACCCACGCTTCTTTGTTGGGAGCGAATCTTCTGCGACTGACGGCACACGGTCCGCAACACATGCGCACGCGCACGCACACACACCAGACAGCTCCGGCTCAGGATTCGACGCTCCTGTGCCCACGGGGGCTGCCCATCTGCGGATCGAGGTGCCCGTCCCTCAGGCATTACGCCAAAGTGCATACATCCCCAGCGACACGCATCACACATACATCCGCGGCCCGTCGCAACAGGAGCAGGGTCCTCCGAAAGAAGCAAACAGCGCCACCAGCGTGCGTCCCCCAGGCTCCCGAACCAGCTGTGCTGTGCCCTGTTTCGACTCTGCTGGCACAAACAAGGCGCTGGCAGCTGCATTAGCGCCAACACCGCCCTCGAATCGCAGACTCATCTGTCCATTCCCATCGCCAACCCATCCACCCCAGCGGCGCATCCCTGCACTCGCACTTTAAGACCCAAAGTCTTGGCTCCACGCCCAAGGGTCCGTCCGCTAGTTTTTGACTTCCGCAAGGGCTCCGTGTGACGGAGGTGGAGGGGTCCCTGGATTGATCCGCGGTACCTGTCGTCATTGCTTGCATCACATAGTGCATTAGGTACCGGACCTGCACCCTGAGCAATGCCATCCGCTGTTCCCACCACTGTTACTGCCCCAGAAGGTACGTGTATCCACTACATCTGCGCTGTGTACTCAGTACCTGCGCTACACCCTTTACACTTTTCAGGCGCCTGCTGCCATCTCGCCTCATCCCATCCATTCTGCCCATCCTTTTTTGGAATTCTCCTCCTCTATATACACAGCACTCAACAACATTCTACACACTCTGATTCTCCCAATCTTCAATTCGGGAGTCGGTATTAACCAACCTCTTCTTCTCACAGACCTGGGTCGCAAGCAATCAAAACAATCAGTTCTCGCAAAACTTGTCATGAGCTGTCTCCTTGGCCAAGATCCACCACAGCAATCCCCGACATCGTCGTCCTCCGCCCACGACCATGACCAGCACCTTGCTGTCTTGCCGTCCTCCGGCAACAATGGCCTACATATTCCACACGTCCAGCACCCTACCTCCGCAATGGCAACGGCACTGCGCGCCCTGAATGACTTCACAGATACGCCCTCAAATCCGCGAAGCGTCAGCTCAACAGCGACCAACTCGCCTCGCATGTAAGCTCCCTCGAACATGCACAGATGGCTACGATTGCAATCCAGCTTTGCCCCTTTTCCTTTCTACTTCCTCCCTGACACTCCGTGTTTAATTATTATCGCTTTCCTCCTTTTTTTAACTTTTCTTTTTTGCCTCTATTGTATTTGCATGAGTCAACACTAACGAAGTAACTTCGACAAACTAGTCCACCTTTGCGACAAAACTCAGGGACACAGAGTCCCCGCGTGCGACCTCATGCGACAACATTGAACATCCCTGGCATGACGAGATCCAAGGTCTCACCTGATGGACGAATCCCACAGCGCGATGTGGCTGCCAAGCTTGTCATTGTCATGGTTGGTCTGCCAGCCAGGGGTAAATCATATATCACAAAGAAGCTTCAGCGCTACTTGTCATGGCAGCAGCACGAGTCGCGAATTTTCAATGTAGGCAACCGCCGAAGAATAGCCACGGGGACCCAGGCGTCCGTCCACCCCAGGCTTGCACCTGAGCCTGCCCGTCTCGATCCTCCGGTGGAAGCTGCTGCTATCTTGCTCAACGGTCTGCCACACCCCAATGGGATTTCTTCCAGACATAATCTTCTCGAACCACCTGCATTTGACTTGAACCGGGGGAGGGATGAGGAAATTGTCACTAGCCCCACTGCTGAGAAAGAGGGTGATGGTGGTGACGTTGACCAGTCCGCGAAATTCTTTGATCCGAAGAACGAAAAAGCCGCGGCCATGCGTGAACAAGTAGCAATGGCTACGCTGGACGAGCTTCTCGATTATCTCCTTGTGGAGGGTGGCGCAGTTGGAATTCTGGATGCTACCAACAGTACAATCGCCCGCCGTCAACATGTGGTCGAGCGCATCAAGGACAGGGAGCCAAAGCTTGGCATTCTATTTGTCGAGAGCGTATGCCATGATCCTGACCTTCTCGAAGCCAACATGCGTCTGAAGCTCTCTGGTCCGGATTACCGAGATAAGGACCCCCACCAATCCTTGCTGGATTTCAAGGCCCGAGTTGAGGCATACGCCAGCGCATATGAACCTCTGGGCGAATGGGAGGAAAAGAACTACCTCCAGTACATCCAGGTGAGATCCAGTATTATTCAATGGCTAGAAATGAGGGCTAACAATCGATTTAGATGATCGACGTCGGGAGAAAGCTAGTTCAACATAGACTGACAGGCTTTTTAAGCGACGGCATTGCTTCTTATCTGTCAACCTTCAACTTGTCTCCCAGACAGATTTGGATTACAAGACATGGCCAGAGCGTTGACAATGAGCTAGGCAAGCTCGGAGGAGACGCCCCAATGACAGAGAGGGGCCATTTCTATGGATTTGCCCTACACAGGTTTATTACCCATAAGCGTAGGCAATGGCTCATGGAACAAAAGAGCAAGATTGCTCAGGCATCCTTCCCCCCGCTTCCAGGATCTAACACTCCCCCTTATCCCGAATCTAATCGAGAATTGGATGAGAAGAATTTCTGTGTCTGGACCTCTATGCTCAGACGAAGTGTCGAGACCGCCGAGTACTTCGACGCCGACGAAGACTATGACGTCAAGAATTGGGAAATGCTCAACGAGCTTAACACTGGCCAGTTCGAGGGCATGACGTACGCGGAAATTGCCAAGAACCATCCAGAAGAATTCAAGAAGCGAGCCAGCGACAAGCTCAACTACATTTATCCTGGTGTCGGAGGAGAGGGGTATCTGCAGGTTATTAGCCGACTTCGTGACATGGTCCGGGAAATTGAACGCATCACTGACCACGTTCTCATCATTGGACATCGCTCTGTCTGCCGTGTCCTAATGGCATATTTTATGGACCTCACTCACGAAGATATCACCGACATGGATGTCCCACTTGGTATGCTCTACGCAATTGAGCCAAAGCCTTATGGTATCGAATTTCACGCCTATCGATACAATGAAGTTGAGAGCTGGTTCGATGAGCTACCAAACTATAAGCCGCAGAAGGCTGCCCGTGGCAGCGTGTAACGAGACTTGCATGTCCAATTACACAAGCGCGCTTCTCTTTCCACTACTTCTTCAACATCCTGTATTATTAATGGGGATCGGTGACACTTACACCTCTTTTTCAAACTCTTCGACCACATCTGCAAGCTCTTCTTCTCTGTTCTTCTTGTTTCCCACTCAGGCTATTTTTCTTTTTCTTGTTTTTTTCTTTTCTTGTAATTTCTTAGGACCTTTGCACCGGCGTTGGGGATAACGGATCGATACCAAGGGAAAACAAAGGAACAAGCACACATGACTAAGGCGTTACAATTGTTTGTCTCTCGGTAAAGATTCATATACAGATTTCATGCTTATGACACACCTTCTGGTTTGAAACGGTTTTTTCTTCTTCAATGGGATCACATTCTGATGGGCACGGGGAAAGATGTTAAAGGAACGGTACTGGCTTTCAGGATGTTAGACATGAAGGGCAGTCGACTGCTCCAAGGCTATACAGATTCTTCTTTGCTCACGCTATATAACGGGTCTCTCGCTTCAACATTTCCATAATCAGGTAGTTTCTCTTGTTTTCCAATGAACACGAATATTCTGTTACATTTGCATACATATTTCAAGTTACCGGCAAACGCAATAGATCGTGGGTATTACAGTGGATACAATAGAATTTAACGTTATCCAGCGAAAGAAATGTCCTGCCCAAGTCTCCAAGAATAAAAGTGCAACGCCATGCCATGCAAGCAATCTTAAACGCCATATATCCCCCCGAGCCTGAATCATGTCTTTTGTCTCTACTTTTCCCTTGCCAGAACCATTTTTTCTCTTTCGTTTCTCCGTCGCTCAAATTGCTTCTTGGTATGCCGACGCTCGTTCTCCTCACGTCTCTTGATGCTCTTGAGCTCCTCACCCTTGATCTCGGCAGCCTTCTTCACAACCTGGGGTATGTGGCGATGCCTCTTGATGCGGCGGATCTCAGGCATGTGCCCGAAGCGCTCTGTCAAGGCCTCGTTGTACTCGAGGGCCTGGCGGTGGCGGGCAGACTTGATGCCTTCTCGCTGCGAGGCATTCGCCCTCCAGATTCGGACGTTGCCGTCGTCGGATCCAGACAGGACGTACTTGGCGTCGGGGGTCCATTTGACGGAGAGCACGCGCTGCATACGCTTGGTGTGGTACACATCTCTCGAATGGCCCCTGTTCCTGCTCCAAAGGCGCACAGTGCGGTCCCAAGATGCGGAGACCAGCTCCTCGCCGGTGGGGGAGAATTCGACATCCATGACGGCGGCCACGTGGTCCTTGAAGACGTTGAGGGCCCGGTCCATCTTGCGCATGTCGAACAGGTAGATGTTGTGGTCTTCAGAGGCGGTGACGAAGTTGAACGCCTCCATGGGGGACCAGGCGATGCGGTTGGTAGAGAAGGTGAGGACGGTTTTGGTGATTGGGGTAGACGTCCGGAGATCGTAGATGACGAGGGATCTGTCACTGGAGCAGGATGCCAGGACGGACGTCTCTACGTAGTTGAAGGCGACGTTTGTGATTGTGTCGACGGCGGTGGGCCAGCGGAGGACTTCTGGTGCGGCGGTGTGGCGCTCCAGGTCATAGATGGAGACGACGCTGGAAGCGGCAGCGAAGGAGTTCTTGGAGCGGTGGTGCGACAGGCTGGTGAAGGCGCCGGAGCCGAGCCATGAGGAGATTGGCGGAGCGTCGCTTCGAGTGTTGTAGGGATCAAAGAGTTTGATCGTCTTGTCGGAAGCGCAGGTCAATAGTTTCTGGTCCCTCGTCCACTCCATCCCCTTGACGATGTTCTCATGGGCTGTTGCATGCCAGATCTCGTCCTTCCCGGCCAGATCCCAGACCTTGACCACGCCATCACCGCTACCGCTCGAGAAGCGCTCGAGAGAATTTGGGTCCTTGGCAATCGAGTAGACACCGTCGACGTGTCCTCTTCCCAGCTGCCCGACGAAGGGCGCCGCGTGCATGCGCTCGAGCTTGACGGCTGTGAGGGCTCGCTGGTACTCGCGTGCTCGCTCAAAAGGGTGGAGCGCAGAATCGAGATTGCGAGGGAGCTTGGCGGTATCTGAGCCGGCGGGCTGCTGCTCCGACGCAGAGCGGCTTAGCGCTTTGATCTTCATGGTCGCTGTATAACCTCAGGGTATGGACCAATTCAAAATCGTGATGTTTGATGGTTTTATCGGTCGGCAGTTGGCATTCATCTTCAGGCGTGGGGCGGTTTTTTTTTTGCTTATCAGTTGACTCCGATAAGCCCGTTCATTTGTGCCAGAGCGGCTTAGTCAGGTTGCATAGAGCTTGTTCGCCGCCTGCCCTTTGTTCACAGGCGTTCCGACCAGGCGCATCTCGATAACTCCTGTAACTTTTTTCCTTCCGCCTAACCAACACCAACCGCCGAAATAAAAGTCATCTCAGATAGCGCACCAGCTCCCGAATTCAACGATCTACGGTCCTATCCCTTCGCCAGCTGTTTCTCACTAGTCAGAAAGCGGCGCAAGCTCACGAGCGCGCGTCGCGAAGATGGACGGCATGGACTATGACCCGATGGCTATGGATGGGGACTCCGAGCAGCCCCAGGTGAAGATTTCAGCGGTATGGAAGACCCTTGTCATTCGATTCGAGAAAAATACACGAAGAGATGCTGACTAGGTTCTGTAATAGGCGGACAAGACACACGTGGATTTCGAATTATCGAGAACCAACCTTTCTTTTGCCAACTCATTGCGAAGAGTGATCCAAGCCGAAGTACCGACAATCGCTATCGACCTGGTGGAAATTGAAGTGAATACCTCAGTCCTCGCCGATGAGTTCATCGCACATCGCCTCGGCTTGATTCCTCTCGACTCCAGGAACGTGGGCGACCTCAACTACTCCAGAGACTGCGACTGTGAGCAGTACTGCGAACAGTGCAGTGTCACCTTGAACCTCCATGCTAAATGCACATCCGACGATATCATGAAGGTGTACGCAAGTGATTTGGTGACTGATGGCCAGCACGCGAACTCGGTTGGCAAACCTATTATCAACGACCCCGAGGGTCTGGGATGTCTCCTAGCCAAGTTACGAATGGGACAGGAGCTGAGGCTCACGTGTATCGCAAAGAAGGGTATTGCAAAAGAACATGCCAAGTGGATGCCGACCTCGGCAGTGGGCTTCGAATACGATCCTCACAACAAGCTCAACCACACGGATCTCTGGTTCGAGAACGACACAGACCCGAACAAGGAATGGTATGGTTTTCCAACTCCCTGAGATGGATCTCAGCCGCGCGCATACTTGTTCATTTATTTAACCCGAGTATAGGCCCAAGAGCAAACATGCTGAATGGGAGGACCCCCCACAGGAGGGTGAACCCTTTGACTATGACGCAGTCCCAACACGATTCTACTTCGAGGTCGAGGCAGCGGGGAATATGGAACCCGACCAGATCATCCAAAACGGAATTCGGATTCTCCAGCAAAAGATTGGAGGTCTACTAAAGGGGCTCGATCCCCGTAAGTATGGTGGAGAGGAGGAGCCAGACTTTGACGGTCCCCGAAGCCCAGATATGAACTTGGACGGGAGCACGACACCCTGGCAGGATACCGGATACCAGACGGCATATGGTGGTGGCTACGGCGGCGGCCAGACATCATACGGTGGCAGCCAAACATCGTATGGTCAAGGCAGCCAGTCATCGTTTGGGCAAGATGGTCAGGGCTCGTATGGCCAGGGCAGCGGCGGTTCATATGGTAATATGACGGCATACGGGACGACCCCCTATGGACAATCATCTTGGCAATAAGCGGTTCGAGGAGTTCGTTGGGCAGGGAGATTTCTATGGTTTTTAATTTTCTCCTCTTCATGCGTATCTAAACTTAACAATCCTGGCCCCAGTGTGCCGGCCATGAGAATCTGTATTCATAAATAGGCGGGAAACAAAAAGTAGCTGAAACAAAACCCAAAGCGGGCTTTAACCCAATCGAGAGCAGAGAACAAGATAATATATTACGATGAAGTCTATATCAACAACCGCAATCATATCTACCGTCTAGGTGATCTAACCAAGGCTTTGCCCGTCATCTATCATGCGTTACCTGCAACGTCCTCGTAAGCTGAGATACCATCGATAGCATCATACATACCCATTAACGCCAAGATGCAAAGGACAACAGCGCACAGCCGCTAGCCCCCTCCCAATGCCGAACCTGTCTATATGCGAAAGCCCTTCACCGCATTTACAGCTATCCAGGATAGCAACTCCACTATCTACAAGGTTGCCTCATCTATGCCCTGAACCTGTCTATAGGCCTTGCGGTGGAATTCTAAGAATACAAATGTACATATCGTGTGGCTGAGGACAGCGGTCAGTTAACATTTGATACGAAAAGGGGAGGTTGAAGTGGAGGGGGAAACTCACGGTCCAAGACGTAGAAAGCTGGGAACCCAGCCCTTGAACACCCACCCCAGTCCTTCAGTGCGATTAATGTCGCTTATCAACCGCAGGATTCCGTGGTCCTGGTGAGAGGACATCACACGGGTCTTGATAACGTCAATGGGACTCGTCGCAGTCGCGGCGACGAGACCGGCCAGGAACGACGCGGAGAAGTGCGTCATCAGGTTATCCTTCATGGGTGTATAATCGAGAAGGAGACGCTTGGCGGTATCGTAACTGGCCAGCTGGCTCGCGGTCATGACGGCGGCACGGCTGCTGTTGGGTAGCCACCCTCTGAACCAGCTCGCCAGCCCTTCCTCCCGCGCAAGTCTGATCATGCCGTCGATGGCATGCTTGTAGTTCCTGCGCTGCTCGGGGGGCAAGGAGGCGTCGTGCTGCATGCGCACGTTGAGGACGTCGGCTGCGTTGCCGGCGATTCCACCGATGAAGCCGGAGGTGGAGGCCATGGCGAGGAGCATTGGGAACGAGGCGTCTGCGCTTCCGGAGCGGGACTTCATTTCCTCATAAACGCCGAACCGGACTGTCGAATAGCTCATCTGGCGGAGCAAGGAGGCCGAGATGCCGCTGTAGAGTCCGATGGGGCCTTCGGACCGGATGATCTTCAGAAAGGTGCTTGACATGGACTTGGGGGCATCGGGGGCCCGAGTTTGAAGTCGCACCTAGAAGAAAGTGGTGAGTTTCGCATTTTCAAGTATCAATAACAAAAGATGCGGGTGTGTCTAAGTGCGTGCAAAGGCGCGCAATGCATGCAATGTTTTCAAAGTTTGGCAGTTGGAGAGGACGGTGTTGCGATTTCGGAGATATGCCCATCATGATTCTTCCTTACCTTGACTGCGCCGAGGTTAGCACATCCCTACATACTCAAGCAACAAAGCGGTAAAGAACAGGAAAGTACTTGCCTAGATCCAATGGATGCGTCACGCACGCAGCCATACTGCTGGCGCTTCCTCCGAACCAGAATGGATAATGAATGGCACTCTTTTTCTGGCGTTGCTCTCGTTTCTCGGCCTTCTGCTCAGCCTTGGCGGCTAGAGCATCGGCCGGAGCGGTGCTAACGGAGTTTTGCATTGTTGCAGCCTGCTACCTCGAGTATGGAAAGAAAGGCGACGAACCCCGAGACTCCATTCAAGGCGTTTTGGACCCAGGCCGTTTCTTGGGAGTTGAGTCGGAACGTGGTGTAGGAGTCTTTGACGGCTACCTACGGTGACGACAGAGCCTTGGGGAGGAGGGAAGAGGAAAAGATCGATTTGGGGTAATTGGGGGAGAGGGTTGTCAATGTGACGGCAAGCCGAGCGACTGGGGTCTGGATCTAGCAATCCATTCTGGCCGGGTTTAATAATTGGAAATGATTACTACACGATGGGTGCATTGCAAATTCAGTTGACAGGGACCAGCAGTGGTGCGCGACACCGGAGGATAACTTAGGCGCTTGAGTTGGGTGGTAAAAGGCGGCTTTAGCAATAGTCGAGCCCACCTAACGGCTATGGACCCTGTTTTTTCCTCAGTTTGTAGCTCAAGCTCCGACCTCCAGGATCCATCCGAGCCACTACTTCCTCTACCGCTACCGACTTTTATGCAGACAGGTTCTGCATTTGCGACACACCGATTTTCCTTTCATATGCCACAGCAATGAGGATTCTCCAGCCGGGCGTCTCAATGCGCTCTCTAAGGACGCTCACACGCCTCCCAAGGTGGTCAGTCGTATCCCAAAGGGCGTTCGTTGCCCGTGCCTACTCATCCGGTCCGTCTATTTGATGTTTCTCGCGGGGCTCAATTGGGATGGATAGAGACTTATACAGCCCTTAGATGTAGCCTCAGGCTCTGGGAAGGATTCCTCGGTCAAGGCGAAGAAGCCATCCTCGGTAACGATCCGTGGTCAGGCCTACGATACCAATGCTGCTTGGTTCAATGTGCCCACCAACGTTCTCGACGCAACTTCACGAAAACTGCATCTCCTAAAGGATCACCCTCTACAAATCACTCGCCAAGTGATGCAATCAAACTTCCCAGCTCCTACATACAGATATTACGACGATCTAAGTCCGGCTGTAACCACGCACCAAAACTTCGATTCGTTAGGGTTCCCCGCCGATCACCCAGGTCGAGCTCTCTCAGACACCTACTATATCAGTGACAAGACCCTCCTACGAACCCATACCAGCGCCCACCAAGCAGACACCTTCCGTGCCGACGAAAGCGATGGCTATCTTGTCTCGGCCGATGTGTACCGCAGAGATGCCATCGACAAGAGCCACTACCCTGTTTTCCACCAGATGGAAGGCGCTCGGTCCTGGGATCGTTCCAAAGTGCCTGATGGCGACGTAGCGGCGGCAGTCTGGCGTGATGTGGAGAAGCTTCCCAAGCATAACATTGTCGTAGAAGACCCGAACCCGACTTTCCATGATGAGAGGAACCCGCTCCAGGAGGGACATCATTCTGCAGCCGAAGCCGAGGCGATTGCTTCTCATCTCAAGAGATCTTTGGAGGCCATGGTGGTGAACGTCTTCTCCAGAGCCAGAGCGGCTGCCTTGAAAGGAGACCCAAACTTTGTTGATGAGCCTCTCCGCATGCGATGGGTTGAAGCGTACTTCCCATTCACTAGCCCTTCATATGAACTCGAGGTTTACTACGATGGAGACTGGCTTGAGGTTCTTGGCTGCGGTGTGGTCAAGCAAGACATATACATCAATGCAGGTGTTCCCAACAAGCTTGGCTGGGCGTTTGGCATCGGCATCGACCGTATTGCCATGCTGCTCTTCAAGATTCCGGACATCCGCCTCTTCTGGTCTCGTGACGACAGATTCCTCTCCCAGTTCACGGGTGTGTCGGACAACTTGGATGCCTTGAAGCGCTTCGTTCCCTTCTCCAAATACCCACCCTGTCCCAAAGACGTGTCATTCTGGCTCCGTGGGTCCACCACCGAAGAGGGCAACGCTCAAGCTGCAACCCATGAGAACGATGTCATGGAAGTAGTGCGCAATGTTGCCGGAAATGTGGTGGAGGATGTGCAGCTCTTCGACGAATTTACACACCCCAAGTCGGGGCGGAAGAGCGCTGCCTACAGGATCACCTACCGTAGCCTGGAGCGTACCCTGACCAACGATGAGGTCATCTCCCTCCACGAGAAAGTCAGGAAGGCTCTCGTCAGCGAGCTAGGCGTTGAGCTTCGATAAGGCTAGCGTGTGGCTTGTTTCAAGATGACGATTATGTATATCACGCTGTACCAACAAGCTGTAAGATCTGGAGTATGACCTAAAAGATATGACATTTAGACATACAGAGCCCAGGTGGCCAAAGATATCGGTACCTGAAGAAGATTCGAGAGGCAAGACACTGCTGTTATTGAAGTGATCTGGATATCTGCAATACAGTCGACCATGGCTGGCGTGTTGCCAGTTCCCAGCCCGGACTGTGCACAATTCCGAATGGCCGGGCCGTGAGATGACGCAGTGGGTTGGTAGGTAGGCTTAGATTCCATGCTTGGAACCCCATACGACAGTCAAACTGCCGCCATGGTCATCGCAAGCGCGTATTCGGATCTGTATGACTCCAGGCAATACTTGCCATAACGACTAATATCATTCCACACATTGTGGTCACCTCTATGTAGTATTGCTATGCCAAGTATGCCAAGCAATGGGCAATCGAGTGGGCGCTAAACCGGATTACCACCAATTACATCATCTGCAAGCCGCTGATCAAACCAGGTTGGTCCCATGCGGGGAGCATATTGCCACCAGGGGGAACAAGATGGAAAACATCACGAGGCGAGCGCATCTTCCAGCAACGTCAGGTTCGCATACTCATCATGAGACGATGAGCCTTGTGGAACTGCCCTGGGCAGTGTTACTCTCGTTCCTGGCAGCCTGAGTCCAGCTGGTCATGGACGCAGCCCACTGGGCAGTGTTTTAAGATTGATTCCTATGCTTTGACCTTAGTCAGCCAGCTCAGGGACGTGTTACTAAGTCATGTCCACTAGATTAGTCCCTGCGCCCGAGGATGACAATTAGTGCTTGTTAGCATTTGAAGCCCCGGGACCCATCGCAAGGCTGCTCCTACTGAAGCGCAATTTACTGCGTGGGGGATAGGTGAGAGCTGAGCCGCGTTGTGAGTGACTTAACAACTGAGGCTTGGAGAGTCAGTGTAATTTGCCGCTGCGTGCGTATAGCAGCAGCATGCCTGGATCGAGGTATGGCCATGTCTGCAGTGGGTCCCAGGTCCGTAATAATGAGTGTCTTATTCGCCAGAGACGTCAAAACACAGCCTCCATGCTTGAGCCAATTCCTCGTGGCAAGATAGGCTATGTGCCAGGTCGAGGGGGAAAACTCAGATGCCGGAGCTGGTCCAAGCCCGGGAAAACTCAGTCGGCCCTTGAGCAGAGATTTGAGTGGTAGGTAGGCTGTACAATCGACAACGCTTGGGCATGTGCCGCCGGACTTGACGTTAAACACAGCCTCCCTAGCATTGCCTCTTTGGGACTGGCCAGGAGCACTGAAGCCACTGCCCCAACCGGCCCAGCCTCCAGGGGTCTTGCGGGGCCTGCACTGGCGCCTCCCACCCAGCCCGCACCAAAGCGATTCCACTCCGACACCTGTTAAAAGAACAACAGGACCACCCTCCCAGACATCCAGACCTCTTACACACTCAACCTCTGCTACAGAACAACACCTAGACACATCCTGGTCTTCACTATACAGCAGCTCTCCCGATCACAATTCTCCTCTACCTCCTCGGTCTCCAGAGTCTCCAACCTCTTGACCGCCAAAACACACCTTATCAAGCTCCATCCACAGTCACATTCTACCTTTCGCAATGGAACCCAGATTAGAGTCCAGCACCCGCGTTTCGCGCTCTTCCTCCAACGCATCCAGGAAGTCCAACCTGACGCTCGACCTCTCCACCCTTCCACCTCTGTCGCAACCGACACCACCCTCCAACACCCTCATCTTCACCAACCTCAATGACCTCGCAATATTCGGCGCCGATTCTCTCGCCTCCATCCGCGATCTCATCTCTCGAACCGCCACCATTCACACATGGGCACCCCTGAAGTCCTTCCGGCGAATCATTGTGTCATTCTACGACGAAGAGGCGGCCATCAAGGTCCGCCAGGTGTGGGATGGCGAGAACGTCTCAGGGGAGCGTATCCGGGTCTACTTTGGTCAGAATACCCCTCTCGAGGTCAAGGATGAGCGTCTGGCGCTGCCTGATGCTGGCAAGCTCTTCTTCATCTCCCCACCTGCAAGCCCACCCCATGGGTGGGAGGTCCGCCAAGAGGACGCACCCAACAAGCTGGTCCACGCCGACGATCTCGCCCTAGCCCTTGCGAAGCTTAACCGTCCGACAGAGTCACCCACCCTCGAGTCACCTGTGACTCCCGGAGACAGCCGCATGCCCAGCACAACTCGCAGCCGCAGCTCCACTCTCATCTACCAGCCTGACGACAAGAGCCCCAACATGCCAGCGGTCGTGGTTGAGGATATGACCGATGAGCCCGAGGGTTTGAGTCTCGAGACCAAGGCCATCATGGCCCACACATCCATGCCTCCTGTGGAGCTTATGGCCGACTCATAAGCACCTCTTTCTTCTATCATTGTTCCGCCGGAGTTTTGTTCGGAGTCGTTTCAGGGATAACTAAGCACATTATCAAGGCGTTTTCTATTGATTTGCGGGGTTCTTGCTTCACAGAGTCACGGGGAATTCCCCGTGGCATCTAGGAATTGTTTAGTTTTGGGGGGCATGTCTCTACACTGCACTTTAAAAGCTTACTCAAATGTTTAATATTGGAATGATCGAGCACGTGGGCAAGGCGTCTTCAGCACTAAGGGTTTTTTCAGTATGTTATGCAGATGCAAAGGGCGCGAAAACTCCAAAAAGAGTCATGTATATTAAGTTCACTTGGGCATATTACACAATGCATGGTTGGTGCTGTTTTTTTCATCTCAAAATAGAGACAGTTTCGAAACAATGAATGAAGTCCGAGCGAGAACCAACCAACGGTTTCAACATGAGTGCTAGGTTGTGTAAGTGCTTCAAGATTGAGGATGGCTATGTCAGGACAATACTTTCACCTGGTACTAATACAACGATCAATGTCACGAATACTCCTAATTACAAATCACTTCATTTAATTTGCGAGGACTGGATACCTACATATGTGCACAGTTAACAGTGCTAATTCCTGATGTTGGAATTGGTGATGCGCTCTGGGACGGTCAAACTTTTCCCCTTTCGGGCTAGGCGCAAGTCCACTTTTTGAATCTTTTTGGAGGCCAAGCGCCGACAGTTTTTGAGTCTTGCGACAGTGGTTATTTTCCATTTCCGAATTCTTTCTTGGCCTTTTTAATATTCCTCTTCTTTTTCTTCTCTCCGCCAAGCCAACATATTAGGAAATTAGGGGCCGGCCATTACTTCAAGGTCAAAGAGAGTCATGCACTGTTCCTGCCGTGCCGCTCCTCTCAGGACCTTTATTAACGGCCTTGCCCAAGTCCACAGGCTCGAATATACTTCGCTCTCGCGTTCACACATCTCCGCCGGCCGGTCCAAGCCCTTTCTACAAGAATTGTCTATCGCGAGAAACAGTAGACTTTTTCACCAGTCTCGAATACTCAGCGGCAATGCTGCGGAGGCAGAGGTCGCCGCTACGGAGGTAGCTCAGGCTGAAACGACCGAACAAGGTGCAGCGGAATCCAGCCCTTCGTCTT
This sequence comes from Clonostachys rosea, assembly GCA_026958235.1. Lineage (NCBI taxonomy): Eukaryota > Fungi > Ascomycota > Sordariomycetes > Hypocreales > Bionectriaceae > Clonostachys > Clonostachys rosea. The sequence continues at coordinate 2,787,602 of CP110207.1, forward strand.
CGCATCTCGGTGTACCTCAGGCACGTTCGAAAGCCCCCGAGGCTTCCTACAAAGATTTCGGGCCCCATGCGGAAAAGAACGAGCTTCACTCTGCCTGGAAACCCAGAGCACATACAACCAAATTTACAGCACGCCCATCTGAAAGGCCTAGATGGCAAGCTGGGAAATTCGACGCAAACTCAGATAGGCCGAGGTACGATGGTCCCTTGCCTCAGAGAGGAGGCAATTACTCTGGGCCGCGCGGAGGATCGAAAAACCAACAGTGGGGTTCGAAGTCGTTCCAAAATCGCGAGCAGAGACCGTTCCAGGATCGCCAGCAGAAGTGGTCTCAGAACCGCGAGCAGAAACCGGGTCTGCACAAGGGCTCCAGCAACCCGGAAGAGCCCGCCTCTGCTTCACAACCCGAAAAAAAGAAGGAGGTAGAGGATTGGAGGATCCAAAAGGAAATGCTAAAGGCCAAGTTTCCTGATGGTTGGAAGCCGATCAAACGTCTTTCGCCGGATGCACTCGCCGGCATCCGTGCCCTCAATGCCCAATTCCCGGATATTTACACCACGTCGAACCTGGCGGCCAAGTTCGAGGTGTCGCCAGAAAACATCAGACGTATCCTGAAGAGCCACTGGCAGCCGTCTGCTGAGGAAGAGCAGTCCAGACAGGAACGATGGCACCGCCGAGGTATGCAGATCTGGGAGAAGAAGGCAGCTCTGGGTGTGAAGCCGCCCAGAAAGTGGCGTGCCGAGGGCATCACGAGAGATCCCAGGTACCATGACCGGAGAAGAGCGCGCATCCAGCGGGATAAGCTCTGGGAGGAGGAGGAGACCAACAAGTACAGAGCATACAGAGAGGGTCTTCAGAAGGCCGCTGGCAAGGTCGTGTAACATATTAGAGCTGCTTGTATAATTAAATATTCCAACCCATATAGACGGATATGCATCCATGAATACTAATCACATCTCAATATTGCCAAAGAAATGCCCATCTTCTGTTTACGTGCCGTGAGCTCAATGGTCATGTCATCTTAAAGTACCTAATGTGCAATCAAGAAATATCAAGAAGAAGAAAAGCAGTACTTATAGAAATTTTAAGTGTTGCTGCTTTATCAGATCATGAAGGCAATTCGGGGTCGTCCAAGGACCCAACGAAATAGGCTGGAGCTTGACTAACATTGGCTCAGTTCTCGAGATCTGTCACCGATTTAAGCGCCCGACAAGCCCCATCGACTGACGAAGACCCTTACAAGGTCATATGGTGCTTCACAATATTTAATCACTGTTCCTTCCCCTTCTCATTCGTTATATTTTCTTTCGTTCTTAAAAGGGTCATATTGCTGTGGTGTGTATTAATTGAGGTTCCGTTTGCAGACACGGTGTATCGCGGCTATTTGACCTACGATCAGCAGATATTCAGAGCCAACAACCAAAGCTCATCCTCAGCCCAGAATGTCTCGCCCCAAGAAAGAATCACCGGGGAAGAAGCAGCTACCGCAGCAAAGTTCGTGGTTCGCGCACTTTTCCGTCGACCTGTTCGCAAAGATCCTCAGACGGAGCATCTTCCACCCGTTCATCTGCTGGCTGCTCCCGCTCTGCCTGCGCGCGCGCACGGTGAAGTGGGAGTCGCCCCCGATGGTGGGCGCCTTCGCCTGGGCCGTCCTCATCTCGGTCGTCTGGCTGGCGGGGCTCGTGAACGACCGGGTCGCCCACGGCCCGCCTAGGGAGGTCGACCTCGGCGAGGAGGTCATCGTCATCACCGGTGGCGCGGGCGGGATGGGCTTGCTGCTCGCTGAGGTCTACGGCATGAGGGGCGCGTCGGTGGCGGTGCTGGACGTGGCGGAGATGGAGGACGCGGACGAGAGGGGCGTCACGTTTTACAAGTGTGATGTTGGAGATAGCAAGCAGCTCGCCAGGGTCGCTGCCCAGATTGAAGAGGATGTAAGTTGGCTAAGTCCCCAGGGGGGTGGGTGGCTACGGAGAAGAGAAAGGCTGTGACTAACATGGAAACGACAGCTCGGGACACCTACAGTGCTCATCAACAACGCGGCGGTTGTTGCCGGCAGGTCCCTTCTGAATATCTCTATAGAGGAGTTGGACAAGAGCCTCAGGACCAACCTCGTGGCCCCATTCTACTGCATCAAGACGTTCCTCCCTGGCATGGCCCGTGGGGGCCGGGGCGGGACTATTGTCAACATATCATCAGTCATCGGGCACCTGGGAGCCGCTCGGCTGGCCGACTACGCAGCCTCCAAGGCGGGTATCTCGGCTCTACACAAGTCTCTGACAGCAGAGCTCCGGGAGACGCACCCCGAGATACGTACGGTCCTCGTCACCCTGGGGCAGCTCAGCACGCCTCTGTTCTACGGAGTCGAGACCCCCAACAGCTTCATGGCGCCGGTCGTGGAGCCCGTGGACGTCGTCAAGGAGATGGTGGACGCCATCGACCGCGGAAGAGGCGCCACCATTGCGCTGCCTTTGTATGCACGGTGGGTTGACTGGTACAACGTCCTCCCTGCCGGCCTCCAGATCATTGCGAGGAAGGTAGCCGGGGTGGACCGAGGGATGAGGACGTTTAGGGGGCGGGGTGCCATCAGCGATTCAGAGATCAGCATCAAATAGACAAGCATTGCCTCTTTAATTAATGAGACATGACAAGGACATGACTGTTTCGGAGCAAATGCGGCTTGCTATAATATTGATAGTCGAGATCCGCCCGCTGAACGGTGCACTAAACGCCGGCGCCGCACGCGCGCCACGTTAATACCACGGGTCGTATATGTACTCGATAGGTTTACCAGGATGCAAACCCGGCCGGAACTCTCCACGGGATTCAATTCAACAGACCGAAACAGCAAATTTAGCCATTGTGGTGGGGTGGAGGAGATGTTGGGGAGGAAACACACCCCTGGCTGTCTTCTCTGTCGTGGTGTCGCGCCGGTGCAGCTCTGCGGGCGCAAGACGCTCGCAACGGCCGTTGGCGCATGGAAGGCCCCTCCCCAATCCCCTCCATCTCCGCGGCCAGACCAAGAACAGAGACACGAGAGGCTTCTATGGGGAAGACGGTGCGAGTTGTGATAGGTTAGAAGTCGAAGGGAGGAGGGGGATTCCTCACCTCTGAGTTTCGAGATAACATGTAAGCGAGAGTGTAATTAGGCCCCATGCCACCATGTGTCGGCCAACTTGAATGTTGGCCGCGTCCTGGCTGCCTCTTCAACAGACGGCATTCGACATGCTCACCGAGTACTATGTGATTGGTAGACGGCACCATGTCATGTGTTGTGATGCGAGTGCAACATGTCCATTTTGCCTTGTTGGTGCCCTTATTAACCATGTTAACGGTACAGTGAGGTGGTTGGGTGGAAAGCGAATGACAATCCGATAGTCATGATCAGACAAGCAAGACATGCTGGGACAAAATGTGGACAATAGGCAATGACCCAGTTTATAATTGCATATTGTTGAGATTATTGTTGTCAATTGACCAACCGTGATAACTTACAGGTCATTATTACCTACATGTTGCCCGCTCAGGAGGGCGCCTAAAGTGCAGCTGCAGGGTCATGTTACTTCAACACGACGTCGGTAATGAGTTGAGGGCAGGGCAGCAATACGCATTGCAACTCTATATTGGTAGTCGGGGTAGCAGCAGGTCAAGAAACGAATAGTCCCCACGCGAGGCTGATGCTACAACAGCATTGCCTCCCTGGAGCCATTAAATTTGTGCATACAACTTAAGCCTTTGGGCTGCTGGATGAGACTCAACGGCCGGCTCCGGGGAGAAAGACCAGGGTCTAGTCCTCGTCTGGCATCCGGCAGATCGGTGAAACCCCACTTCTGACCTCTGAACGCCCGCAAACACGCTGCACAACCTGAACATGAACGAATGATGAGGAGGCGCACCCTCCGGCCTGGCTGGGCTGCCCGTGCGGATGGGCCGCTGGGCGGTGCTGGCTGCAGCGGGCTGCGCTCAGGCCTCGAGCGCGCCGAGACAGAGGCACGCACCAGCCGCCCATCTCTTGCCACCACGCTCCGTCGTCGGCACTCGAGGAGTCGAGATAGGCACACGAATCGACCAGCCTATCAATCTAGCCGTCAGGAGATTTGGGTTGGCGACGGTGCGGCGGCCTAGGCCCCATCGAGACTGGCCGGTGCCTAGCTGCAAGGCGAGCATCAGGATTCGCTTGTGCCGTCCGCGTGCTGCGGGTGGTTGTTGGGCGTGTTTTGTGCAGGACGGGCGGGCGCTGGTGCAAGCGGTTGACCAGCGAAGTTCTTATCAGCGCCCGTCAACGCCTTCGCGCCCCACCAATCACCACCGGCCCCTCCATTCAGATTTGAGCGCGAGCGCAGCACCAGCACCCCCGGGCGCTGGAAATTTCCAAGATAAGCCCTCCCCATCACCATTCCCAATCCATCCAGTCGTGCCCTCCGTTCTGTGCTGCTCGTCTCTGGCCCGGCATCATCTTGTGTGTGTGCAATGAGCTGGCAGGGCCCTTTCCATCCCCCCCCTCGACCCACACTCGCTCAGTCCTGTCCTGTCCTGTCAGGCCATCGGTCGACTTTGGATGTTGCTCCTCGCTCAGACGTCAAATATCTCCCTGGCTGTAGTCGCTCTTGACTGAGGCACTCTTTCTTTCTGATATGACTCTGTCTCTCGCCCTCCGCGTGCCCACGCTGAACTAGGTGCTAGTGGAAAGCCGTGTTCCGACTGCTCCTCCTCCCCATTCCTCCCCATCCGCTTCTCTGCTGCGTATGGCTTTGTCTGCTCTGTCTTGCCTTTTCTGAGGTCGTACTGCTACCACCCTACCAGCCATTGCCAGTCCCGGCTCAGTCTTGGCCCAGACTCTAAACTCTAGGCCCCTCACCCAATCTCCCTTGTCTAAAGGAAATGCCCTGCTGGGCCACGAGGTAGGCCAGAACATATCATGGGGCAATGGTGGGTCGCCCAGCGCATTGACGACACTGTCACCCGCCAGTTCGTCGAGAAGCACCTGGTTCGCGATGAGATTGAGCTCCTCGATAAGCCTGTGGGCTTCAGCTCCGAGGCCTTGACCGAGAGGACCTACTGGGAGAGCATCCAGCAAAACGCCAAGCGCATGTTCCTGATCCTCGTAGACATCGGCCTGCCGGATCAGATATTCGGTATCGTGGACGATGGCTGGGAAGACGCTGAGCTTCCTCTTGCGCCCCGCGACGTCGAGCGCCTGGAGCTCACGGCTGCCAAGGATGAGCGCGTGGATCGCAAGTTCTACCAGCGTCAATTCCATTACCTCGTCAGGACGATCGAGGGCGGTGAGCACTACTCGTTCAGCGACCAGGAACTCGTTCCGCTCGACGTTGTGGAAAAGACTCCTCATCTTAGCTCCAAGGGCAGCCAGGTTGAGAAAGTCCGGCTCCCCAACATCCCAGGCAAGACGTTTATCCGCCGCAAGTACCAGTTGGGGAAATTCCCAGAGGCCACCACAATGACTGAGTTCCTGGAAATGGTCAACGCACTTAAGAATATCCAGAACCGGCATCTCATCTCATATTGGGCGTCATACACTCACCAAGGCTTTAACTACCTCCTACTAACCCCAGTGAGCGACTTCAACCTCAAATCATTTTTGTCGAGCACACCCTCCACCTTCAAGGCCCTGCCTAAGAAAACCCGGAGAGAGCTTGTCATCAACTGGATTCTTTGCCTAGTCGACACAGTCTGCTTCTTACACAGCAAAAACCTCGCCCACTCCTATCTCAAACCTTCAGCAGTCCTCTTCACCCATCAAAACAGCATATTTCTCGTAGACCCCACGAGATTAAGCTCCACGACATCAACCTCCCAAGAAGACAAGGCCTCTTTTGATCGCGAATGGTATGATTTCGCTGCCCCCGAGCAGTGGCTACGGCCGTCCGGACCCGGTAGCCCCCCATCTCGGAGATCAATCCTAGCTTCTCTGTCGGCCTCCCCCGAGGACAGTGCACCCGGGATTAGCCAGTTTGGAGGGCCTCGTGGATCGCCGACGATGCCCAGCCCTGGCCAACAGGCCGACATCTTTTCGCTGGGCTGTATTATTCTCGAACTTCTCTCGTACCTTCTCAAGCGTTCCGGTAGTAAGTTTGCCAGCTTCAGAGCCGCCAAACACAAGCAAGCAGGAAGAGGCGGCGCAGTTCTTGACTCCTCCTTTCACAAGAATCTCGATCAAGTGGAGAATTGGATGTCCAGTTTGGCCAAGGATGCGTCCAAAAAGGCCTCGGACAACGATGGCGCCAATGTTTTTCGGGGATACACCCCGATCCTCCACGTCGTGACTGAGATGCTCGCGGCCAACCCGTTCGAACGACCACCCGCTCACGAGATCCAACAGCGCATTTATCAAATTCTCCGACAAAACTGTGGGATCAGCGAGCCGCACTGCGTCAATCACTACACCGTGCCATCGTCTCAAGCATTCCCATTCCCAGGCCAGGTACCGATTCACGATGCCCATTTCTACCGACAGCCCCGAGTCCTTCCAGCCCATCCATACACCCACACCGGCGTTGCGTTCGGATCGCCGGAGAGCCCTCCGCCCCTGCTACACCACCGGACCAACAGCAGCAGCGAATACTCTCGTCACAGCCGGACCAGCAGCGTCACGACAGGAAGTAGCGATAGGGATGATGGTTTGGAGATTACCTCTGCTGCTGCCAGGGGAATTCCATCTCCACGGCCGATACGACCCCACCCCGACCGATCTAGAGTTCCTCTATATGCGAATCAAATGCACCAGGGGCCTGTTTACAGTGGAGGTCCGCACCACTATGGATGAGGATGGATGGCCTCATAAGTATGATTCCATTGAAATTGGCGTCATCATGATATCACGGGATCTTTTTTTGTGACGATTATATCGCTTCGTGAAGGTGTTACTTGCCTAATTCTATGACTCCAATTCGGGCAGTTTACACATACAAACGCGGGAGGGAGGAGGAGAAAAACGAACATCTTTGGTCAATCGCGAGTTGCGAAACTGGAGCTTGTTACTATAATTAACTCGGCGAGAATTACTGGGAGTTTTTTTATTTGTATGTGTTGGGGTTATTGGAGAACATCGGAATACCTACTTAACCGTTCGGCGAGGCGCTGTGTCATTGTCAACTTACTTCTCAACTGAAGGACAATATCTTGGGATGGAGTTTTGTATTTTCTGACGTCGTATGATTTTTTTGACGCTGAAATGAAACCCTTTATGCTATTCTACGTTTCTTCCCCCTCATTGCGTGATCAAATATGTAGCTGGGGTTGTGTACTTGTAACTGGAATACAGGGGCTGGGTTGATGGTTTCTGGCGATACCCTATAGTCGCTTGGTTATCTGCTGTTTCTCCCGCCATCATACAAGCTCATGGATTTTTTTTCCTATCCAGTTCGAGACGAAATTGTTCCTTTGCCGTCGGTAGGTGCAGCGGTCGCGGTTCATTCATAAAAATGATAGGTACAAGAACAGTACGTATGAAACCCTCTTTAGCAAGTATGTTCGTCGTTGCAGCGAAAGGTGCAAGATTTACCAATGTTGACAGAAGGCGAACAAAGCAACATGTATGTAATGTTCATGCATATCAGAAACCAAATCTCTTCATAAAGCATAGCTTGCCAACCACAAAGAGGATGTTGCCCTCAATCCCGACCGGATGAAGGAAGCCATAACAAGCTTCTGTGCGACGACCCACGCGGGAGTCTGTCCTTCCTCAGAAGCAGATATGGCCAGTCACAGCTGGATTGTTAACCTATACCGCAACTTCTCATGTGTGACAGATACGTTGTAACAGGCAGCTTAATTTTAAAAGGGTGCACAAAGATTGGGTCTTGACCTTGGCCGCGGGTACCTGCCTCCTGCCCGCCTGTTTGCCTCATCCGCCAAGTTGGACCCAGCTCAGTTGGTACAACCTGGACAGGGCGTTGGGAAGGCACGAGGTGAACTTACCACCTCCATCTCTCCCGCAGCAAGCATTTCTTCCCTTTCACCCTCTCCGCAATTTTTGATCTGCTATCTTCTCCCCCTTCCCCCCTCCCCCCTGATCATCTGACGACGGACCTCGTCAACGCCCCAAGTGTTTCTTTGATCTGGCTTCTCCTTTGCATGCAAACATCCCATCTCAAATCTTGACCCAAGCACTGAGCTATTCTTGAAGCTGTATGAAGTGGATAGGAACAAATCCACTCCCATCTCCCTCTGTATTCTGTGTATGGTCACTGATCATTAATCAACGCCAAACGCAAGCACCATTCCCCATCGCTCTCTGCTTCCTGTAAAACTTCCCGGTATCTCTCTGTACTTCCCGTGCCTAAATGTATTGGTATCGCTTTGGCCTCGGCCTTCTGGGACTCGCCGGCCTAGCGAGAGCCCTTGATCCTGTGGAGGTCAAAGGGAACAAGTTCTTCAATAAGGATGGGTCTCAGTTCTTCATCAAAGGTAAGATCCCCTCGACATCAGAGATACACGCCTCGACTAACCGTTTGAGTTCAAAGGTGTTGCTTATCAACTTCGTCCCGAGGATCCTCTTGTCGACACAGACCAGTGCAACAGAGATATAGCTTTGATGAAAGATCTAGGAGTCAATACCCTTCGAGTTTACCACGTCGATGAGACAGCCAAACATGACGGATGCATGAACGCTTTTGCCGATGCAGGAATCTATTTGCTGATTGACCTGGATACGTTCGATACGTATGTTATACCGGTATGTCTGATTTGGAATTCACAAGCCATGGTGTTTAGCAATATCAGAAGCTGACGCGATTGATAGCCGAACCAATGCTGGAGCACAAGACAATATGACCGATTCTCGAGTGTAATGGACACCTTTCAGGCCTACCCGAATGTTCTAGGCTTCTTCATCGGCAATGAGAATATCGCTAGAAAGGAGGACTCAGCCGGAGCGCCGTTTCTTAAAGCTGCCGCCCGAGACATGAAAGCGTATCGAGATAAGAAGGGCTACCGAAAGATTCCCATTGGATATTCAGCCGCAGACATCAAAGAACTACGCCCAATGTTGCAGGAATATCTAACCTGTGGAGGTAATGCATCTGAGACGATTGAATTCTTTGGAATCAATTCGTACTCATGGTGTGATCCAAGTTCCTACGAGGAGTCGACTTACAACCAACTTCAAGAGCAGGCAAAGAACTTTCCCGTGCCTATCTTTTTCACTGAAACGGGCTGCAACGTTCCTGGCCCAAGACTTTGGCATGACCAGGACGCTATTTTTGGGCCTCAGATGGTCGGAGATTGGAGTGGCGCTGTTGTTTATGAATGGATTCAAGAGCAGAACAACTACGGAATGATATCATACGGCCCGCCGGTTGGAGACCCTACTCGAAATGATGAAACTGTATTCGATAACTGGTCTCGGAAAGGTACACCAACACCTGTCACGCCAGATTATTCGAATCTCAAAGAGAAATGGGCGAGTATCAAGCCTACAGGTGTTAAGAGGGATGATTATGATCCGAGCCATGTGTCAACCAGACCTTGTCCGAGTTCAACAGAAGGGGGATGGTGGCAAGTGCCTGGAAATGTCAGACTTCCTGCAATGGGGGAGACCATGACAAGTCTGGCGGCGTCTCCGGGCCTAGTAAAGGGTGTGTCCAACAACGGAGGATCACCAGCAGACGGTACTGGGGGCATAACATCCTATCCATCGGCGACAGAAGCTGCGAACGAAGGAGGGGGGTATTCATCTATGAGTGCCTGTAGGCAAGCTGTTATACTTGCATTGACTATGGTTGCTACTCTTGTACAACTATTGTCTTAGTTTTGATGAGTCAAATCACGGCGGAAAAGGACTGGAAGCAATTTTGGAGGAATAGATTCGACTAGAATAATAATGGGAAGTGGAGGGGAATTTAGAACCAGACTTCACACATAATTTCACCGCCCTGGGTTCGAAGAGTTGGCAGAAGGAACATTTAGGAGTATAGATCTGCCGGCCTTAAAGAGAGGCAGCAACCGAAACCGCCGCCATTACCACTGATATCCCTAGAGACAGACCAAGTCCCATCTTTAGAGGAGTCCCACTCCTCTTCTGTATATCTTTGATAGCTTCCCCACTCATAGAAAGGGCCAACTCTCCAAATTTAACACTAATAAATGTGGTGCTGTTAACTTGGGTTGTCGATGTGTTCATCATGGTCCCCCGGTCACTCCCTGACCTACAGACGAATTCACATCATGATACTTGGATGGCTGAATGGCGATAGTTGTCGCCGATTCGTCCTTGTTGCTGGGAGTGGAAGTGAGAATAGAACCTGGTTCTCGAATACATCCGCCCAGAGAACAATCCCAACTCTTGGGGCAGCAACCGCCACCCTCCTTTGAAGAGCATGCAGTAGTTCCGGCAACACATCGTGGGGGATTCTCATGAGATGTAACACAGCGTTCCTTAGAGCCGCAGCAGTGAATTCCCGATGGTGAGAAGTGATCAAATTGACAAGTTGTCTTTAAAGGACAGCAGAAATCCTGAGGCTCAAGTTAGTTCAACGGACCTGAAGCCTTTGAACCCGGCTCTGATACGCTGATCTTCCTTGCAAGAAGATGCAGACCGCAAAGGCCAAAAAAATGAGGAAATAGGTAAAAATAGAGATAGACATACCGGCTTGTCTAGATTCTTGCAGCTACCGAACTGGCCCCTGCATGTCTGAAATAGGGAGTCGTCTTTGAGAGCCGAGCTTGACTGCTGCCCCAGGCTGGAAGATTTCGGAATGGGCTCGTCGTCGCTTGAGGAAGGGCCCCAGGTGAAGTGGAGGGCAATGTTGATCACGAGCGCCAGGATCACGGAGAAGAACAGGAAGGTGAGCAGGGCCATGAGAAAGTACCGGAGGCGGTGGCTGTAGCGGTGGGTGCTGCTGCCCCACGGCTGGCGGGTGTGAGCCGGGCACTGCTTTTTGTCGATCATGATGTTATGCCGGTAACAAGAATGATGGGAAATATAGATACTTCATATAGGGGGTGCTTGGAGGATCGAGGGGCGACGAGAGATGTAATGAGTTTGGTCTGGAAGAGTGGATTGCAGGCTCAAGATGATGTATTTGAACTTGAGTTTACACGTGCTTTCCTCAGGAGACTATTATTGAGTTAAGGGAAGGGGGCAGTTGCTGGCGGGCTATAATGAGAGTTGCCTTGAGAAGGTGCCTCCTTTTAGGTTGAAGCATTAAGGATCGGGAGAATGCGATGCACACAACCTCTACACAGAAACTCTAGACTGTTAAAATATATGTGTAATTGGAGATTTCTGACAGGGAGTAAGGGATAATACTCTCGACAGCCAAGATAAACAGGAATTTAACTAGCCCAACTAGCAGCACGAGGTTGCTGGCTTGCTCTTCAAAATGTGGCGAAAGTGTTGAATAGATGAGGCTCATTTAGTATTTAATCGCAATTGAAGTGAGATAATTTTTCATGGGGGACACTCCGCTGTAGCGAGACCGATATCTAGGTAAATATGATATATAGTTTAAAGGCTGACGCTGGAGAATTTAATTGGCATAGGGTACGCATGATGGCTTGTTTATCTTAGGTTACCTCTCATGAGAATCCTCTATGATGCGTTGCCGGAACTACCCCATGCTCTGCAAAGGAGGGTGTTCTTTGAGAAGGCGGATGGCAGCTAACGGCAACGGTCTGTTTGACCATGTTACTGCTCTCAGTTCAAAGCTCAGAAGCTCTTCTCTCCAATTACAGCAACTTGTTTCCTACAGACGTGCTGTTGTAGAACCGAAGGTGTGAGTCTGGGCCTACCTGGGAGGTACAAGATGTAAATGGAGTTCCCCAGAGTGAAATTTCACAGAGATTTTACCTGTTCCTCTCTCAATGCACCGCTGGGGGGACTAGGTTCGAGTGTCATTGGTGAAGGGGTGGACAATGGTCCCATACATCTCAGAACGAGGAGGGTCTAAAGTTAGGGAACGATCATAAGATTCTAGCATATCTCGTGTTATCTAGGCTTGGTGTAAAACTAAATCGCACTTGAGACATGGCAGCTAGGTCAGTCTACCATCCGTCTCGAAGGCTTGATCCGTTATGTCCAGTCCAACAAGGTCCTAGGACATAATCGTGCGTACAGCTGTCTCTGTACCTCTCTCATTTTTGATATCACTGATACCAATTCAAGATTTTCTTCTATTCTACCTTGATGAACACTCATTTACTTACCTACTTCGCAGCGCATTGATCACATATATGGCCTATAATATAAAAGAACTGTGATTCGCCTCTCTACTACGTAGTAGAGCGAAGACCCACATCCAGAGCTTCTCTATTCTCCTCGAGAAGATAAGATAACAGTCTAAGCCAGATACCGTCGTCTGATGGCCAGACCAGCACTGCACTGTCCATATCTTCAGAGCCTTTGTGTAGAGATAGATATAGACAATATGTTATTTAATTGAGTAACTCTCATATGACAATAAGAAAGATGGGCAATGATTAGTGGGTGAATCAGAGCATTGCTGCTAGAGGGCGATTACGTAGCATCGCATTAATTTTTGCTCAGTTTTCCCCCGCTGGACTTTTTGTGTATCTCTCCGATCAATGTTTTGGGGCAGGATATAAGGGCAGCGGGACTGCCTGACTCAGCAAATTTTCTGCGAGAGACCGCCTCCAACATCCCGCATCAGTCGATTGAGACTCGAGATAACGCAGCAGAACCCCCTCACTTGCGCCGGGCAGCTCTCTTCCTTGCGCCGGTTGACTACATCGACTTATACTTTCCGACACCGAGCCAGGCTCCCCGATCCAGATGCGATTCATCCTCGACCGCGGAGGCAATTGGCAATGATGGCAGAGACAGCGCCCCTCCAGGCAAGCACTGCCCTCTCCCCAGCAGGTGCGACGAATTGCATTTCCTTTTGTCTAAGCATCGCCTGGTTCAAAATTCACTTGCGATTTTCCTTATGGTGGCCTCTTAGCACACTCACGCCTTTGACGTGGAAGCAACAGCGCCCCTCTCCATCTGATGATTTGCGACATGATTTTAGCCCCTGCTTTGAACCCTTCGATATCTGATCTGACCATTCTCATCACAGGAGGAGTAAAAGAAGAAATACCACATGGCCTCGAAGGCTTTGATTTCTTTCTGGCGTCCGAAACGGCTTCCAAACGGCCTCTCATGTCCTTTGGCGACACCGATCATGATCTAGACGCGAAAAGGCTGAAGAAGGAGGCAGAGGTGCCGACGGAGGCCGACGTTTCGTTCGAGGATGGCATGGATCTCTTGGTCCAGAATGCGCTGTCCAACATCAATGACCTTATGGGCCAATTGACCGATGAGCCCGACATGTCAGCCGTTGTGCCCACCACAGAGCCGGACCCAGCCACCGATCCCATGGATCTCGACGTATCTCAAATTCACGATTCGCTGCCTCCCGCGCCTGCTGGTTTCCTCTCCGAGCCCGAGAAATTTGTGCGCCAGGCGAATATTAACGCGTTGGGCATTCTGGTCCGTCTGGAGGTCCCTTGATGTTTGCGTATACTTCTGTGCTGATTCCAAATCCTATAGGCCATGTCGGTCCTGCTCGCGCTGTCGCAAAAGCCGTTTGAGGAGGTGACACGGAAGCTCCAAGATCCAACTTCAGACCATTCATGCTCCTTACGCAAGCTCCGGACGAGTCTCGAGGCGACGAGAAGTCTCTATTCGCCAGGCCCGATATTGTTCGCCAGCGAATTTGAATTGACTAGCCACGATTCGCAGACGATCATTCTGCTGTCTAATCTTGCACAAATCGGTCTATGGATATTGGACGGAGACGCCTCGTCGATGCGTGAAGCAGAAATGCACATGATGCCGATTTTCCGTGACCCTCTCGTAATACTGCCAAAGAAGCTGTCAGATTTGTGGGTAGCTATCAGAACGCAGCTGGCCATTGAAGACCTCCAAACAAAAGATCCTGCAAGGTCATTCGACGAACAACTCAACTTCTCACTCCTCGAAGGATTCGAGCTTAAGCTCAAGGATGGACAGGCTGATCAAGACCTGTCGGACTCCTCCCAGGAGTTATTGTCATCTCTGAAGTCTCGCAAGGATGAGCTGCTCAGGCTTGCCCAGTCAGAGCTCGGGCTTGGTCAGTGCTGTGTCCCGTAAACTTGGTGGCTTGTTATAAAATGGTCTAACACATCGAACAGCTGCTGTAAGAAACTCGTACCCACCAGAAAACGCAGTCAGGACATTTAGTATATGTGCCAGCGAGCAGCTCGTATCAGCAACACAGCTTGCACATACATTCGGGCTTTCGATTCCGGCTCCTACCGAAGAGGACGTTCTGCATGGGCTTCCTGGTGCTACTGATACAGGTGAAATTGACATGGATGATCTTGATTCCTTCTTCGAGAAAACTACCTCAGGTCTAGTACAGAGTGCGTTGGCTGGTTTCACAGATGAAGAGCCACAACCAGCACCAGCATCAGCACCGACGCCGACACCGGCATCGGCGCCAGTCAGTGAACCTGCGCCAGTCACCACCACCGCCGTCGCAGCCACCACCCCTGCTACTCCTACGATAACTACGACAAAGCCTGAAGCTCCTACTCCGACTCCTGGAAACTATATTACTGATTACAAAGAACTTGAGGCTCTGGTTGCCGAGAGTACGTCGAATTATGTCAAAACAACTCTTCAAGGGCTGTCACCTGCTCCTTACCAGCCGACAGTACCTACAAGTACAGGTGGGAGACACTCAGTGCTACCGAGAAATGATGATGTCGTTACTGACTTTGTGCCAGCGGAGAGTATGGCTGCCCAATCATCCAGCTTATTTAGTCATCTGCATCAACAGCATGCTCAACACTCTTACTACACCTCCTTGTCGCACGTGGTACCCGAACCGCAGCCTCAGCACCCCGTGACCGGCGAAAACTTACCACCAAACCAATCATTCCCTAGCGCAATATTATATGATAAGGCCAGACAAGCAGCATTGTCAAAGACGACAGCGCATACTCGTAGAGAGGGCCTGCATTCTACTCGTCGCCCTTGGTCTCAGGAGGAAGAGAAGGCGTTGATGGCGGGTCTTGATATGGTGAAGGGCCCCCACTGGAGTCAGATCCTCACTCTCTTTGGACCAGCTGGTACTATATCAGACATTCTCAAGGACAGAACCCAGGTGCAGCTGAAAGACAAAGCTCGTAACCTGAAGCTGTTCTTCTTGAAAACCAACTCGGAGATGCCTTACTATCTTCAAGCAGTTACGGGAGAGCTCAAGACGCGTGCTCCTACACAAGCTGCAAGAAAAGAAGCAGAAGAAAGGGCACGGCTAAATTCGGAGGAAGACCAAGCGAAATTACAAGGAATCATGGCCCTGGCGGGCGGTTTGCAACACCCTCCTCAAAGCCGGGGAGCGGCCGGCTCTGTATCAGCAGTTGGGTCGGGTGTAGTTACACCTGCTCAATCAGCTGCGCAAGTAGCAGGGCAACATCCTGGTGTGAACAATCAGCAGGGTGTGAACGGGTATGCGGCAACGCAAGCTTCAGCTCGACCCGGAATCCAGACTACAAGCCATCAAGCAATACACTCTGCGGCCCAACCCTCTGCTAGGCCTCAGAGCCAGCTACCTCCACAAGTACCTCGGCCCCAGCCGCAACAAGCTGCCACGCAAGGGATTCAAGCAGCCATGCAGCAACCCGTCCAGCAGAACCAGCAAACTATGGGACAGTATGGCCAGCAGCCAACTCATCATCATCATTTGCAACACCAGATGCACAGGCAGTCTTCCACATCAAGACCGGCCACTCCCCAAACGCCCTCTCACCACCGCCAAAGCTCTGGAACGCCTACTCCAGGCCCTGCAGCTGTATCTACACACAGTTCTCCCGTGCCCGCCGCGCAACCACAGCCGCAGCATACTCTGAAACTCCCGACGCCGCCCCAGCCCCAAATGTCGTACGCTCCGGTCACTCAAGCTTCACCCGTAGAACCCATTCAACACACGGAGTCACATCCTACGGACCTGTCAAACGACAACGCCGCCGAGGCTGCTTTACTCCAAGGACTGCAGGCTGCTGTGGCGGAGGCTACGTCGTGAAACTTTGGCATGTCTCCAAATCGCAGGACGTGGAAACATGTATCCTCATGCTCAATATCTGCCAGACATCTGGCAGCGTCTTGAAGCTATGTGAGATATCTCCCTGCAGACATGACTCGGCACGGTTCCCGGCGTGACTCGCGTCACGCTTCTGTTACCTGGTTTATACAGGCTAGGAGTCAACATTCATTCCTTTTTACTTTATTACGTTATCTATCAGCGAAATGTCGAATTATCATAGATGGGGTACGATACCAATGGATATGGCGAAACAAACGAGAGGTTCTTTGAGAGACAAAGGAAAAAGAAACATTGGAGTTCTGGCGTTCTACCTTGGATTGATATTCTCCAAACCGAATATACCTATATTATTCACCTCTTCACGCCCAGGGATACAGGGGCTGTGTATATAGTTTTACTGAAGCGGTTTCCACCAAGCGATTTACTGCCCCCTTCCTCATGCATACTCAAGGGCCTGATGAGAGTGACCTTGTGGTGTTTGTCTTGCGTCGTACTGTGCACCTTGGTGAATCATGGATGCCTGTTATTTGCACAGGAAGAGCCACTCCTAACGTAGCCGTATCTCCTAGTGCTACGGTTATGTAACTACGGAGCGTCTACGCCGATATCTTTCATCATAGATCCTACACCGACATTGAAGGGCTCATGACGTGTTGTCTCGTACAATATCATGAGGCTGACAGATGGTTAGTATAACTCGAACGGCGAGTTCGGGTACCCCCTTCGTCACCCCTCCTCATTACCCTGGAATCTTCCCCTTTCAAAGCGAAAATAGACACTACTACGAAACCTCTCTCACCCAAACCATTGCGATCAGAAAAAGGCCTGAATCTATCACTGCCTACCGTTGGCCAAATATGGCCAAAATATAGAAGGCGGGCGAGATTCCTTCAACATGCGACCATTCCAACCGGTCTACTACCAGCACGTCAGGCCGCCTGGGCACGTCATCGCCCGGAACAACCCCCAGCGATGCCGGGCGCAGGGGACTGTTTGCAGGAACAGGGTGTACGTGACGCAGGTGGACGGCAGGATCTACAGGTCGCCGCACTGCGAGCATCATGCGTGCCGGTCGGTGGATGGCGGCCACCTGTGCCCGATACAGAAGATGCCGTCAAGGTATAACTACTGTGATGACCGTGAGTGCTTCTCTCCCCTAAACCTCTCGCCCCTTCTGGGTTTTGAAGTAAAGGAAATAGTTGACAGATTCAAAGATCTGCAGTGTACTGCGATGGAGCGAGGTGTACGCTGTAGCCACCATGTGAAGGATGACGATCCGAACCGGAGCGTTTACTGCGCACAGTTCCGTGAGTTTCCCAGAGAGAATGAGAGCGATATCAAACACAATAAAGGGTGAATATCAACAGCTGACAGTCGGAGTAGACCTCTGCTGCGCGGACAAGTGTAAGAAGCGGCGCGCCTGTCTCGAGGGCCAGGATCTCCGATACTGCGCCGACCACCGGTGCCCTAGCAAAGATTGCCAAGAGGTTAAGAGCTCGGGGCCATTTTGTACAAAGCATACCTGCGGATACGAGAGCTGCCAGTGCGGCGTGGCCGGCGGCGGGGAGGGACCGGCGGATCCCAAGCGGTTCTGCGACAGGCACAGGCGGTGCCGGTCGGCGTCGCACTGCACCATGTTCTGCCACGCGCGGGAGAGCGGTGTCGTGACGCCGTTCTGCAGCCGGCACTACTGCCAGGTGGACGGGTGCCAGAAGGAGAGGCTGGCGGGCTGCCACTGCGCCGACCACCAGTGCGTCGACGCCGGCTGCGACAAGGGGAGGATGGCGGGGAGGGGCAGGTTCTGCGAGGAGCACGGGTGCCGGCACCAGATGTGCGACCAGCACAGGAGGGGGCAGCACTTCTGCCCGACGCACGAGTGTGGATGGGACGGGTGCGAGCTCGAGGCGAGCTCTGAGCAGTTCTGTCTCAAGCATCGGTCGGTTCTGGACACGATGCGGTGCGGGAGGATTCATGTGCACCATCGGGCTCGGGGCCATGGGAGGAGGTGTGGAAGACACGGGGGAGATGGTGACGATGGTGAGTTTCAAGAGACATCTTATAGGGCCTTCTACTGATGATGATGATATAGACGAACCGCGGTATGTCTACGACTGCCCAGAGCATGGCTGTCGATGCGAGAGACAAGCCACGAGGTCCGTCTGCTACTGCGAGACTCACTTCTGCGGCAAGCCTCAGTGCTCAGAGCCACGGATCCATTCCTTTAGGTATTGCGCCGTTCACAAGTGCGCCGTGTCGGACTACCCAAGCGAGCCGTCTGGCCATGGGCACCATCACGGCCTCTCCCCGTTTTGCGAGAGACACACGTGCGGGACCGCGAGCTGTCGAGGCTTGGTGATTGGGGACTCGCGATACTGCGCGGAGCATCTGAACAACCCCCGAGGACACCAGAGCAGAGTGGAATACCACGGGCCGTGCTGTAGGGAGCATGGCCATCCAACAAGAGTTCGATGGGGCGGGCGGCCGAGGTTTGCGGGATGCGGGAGGCCAAGCCGCTCGAGCTCTGTTGGGTCGTTTGCATTGGGACTGGTGCCGGATGAGTCTGATTATTAGCATGTATTCGTAGTAGTTAGTTGGTTAGTTACGTGGTGGTGGCCCGTCACCCCCTTACTTCTATTAGGTTGATCAATGCAAGAGTGGTGAGAAATTGGGTGCTTGGACTATCTCGTTTCATAGCCTGGCCTTTTGGGTTCACTGACCACCACCAGTGCTGGCGTTTCATTCAATCAAAGCAGG
Organism: Clonostachys rosea; assembly: GCA_026958235.1. NCBI lineage: Eukaryota > Fungi > Ascomycota > Sordariomycetes > Hypocreales > Bionectriaceae > Clonostachys > Clonostachys rosea. The sequence continues at coordinate 2,806,399 of CP110207.1, forward strand.
CCCATGCAAAGGGAATAGCTAGCAGGGGAGGACGTCTCCCTTGAGCTTGGACGGAAAGTTGATCATTGTTCTTGTCATTCCACTGGATGTAGGGGGCTGTATTGGCTGCACTTGTCAACTCCCTAGATTGGACAATACACGCGTGGATCGCCGTGGCAGCTTAAAATAGGGTTTTTTTGCTCACCCTCCTTTAGAGAATATCCATGTTGTTGGATGGTAATGTGCATCTATGACAAGTAACATGCATCCCGGTTTAGTTGGCTGGGTGATATGTATGACACCGGTCTCGGTTGCAGCCCGAAGTGGTTGCAGAAGTCGACTTGGAGGGGGGATGATACCACAGTGAGAATCTGGATGGCATTCACACAGTGCACATTCTGCAAGGGACCTGGGTTACCACAATCGTGGGGAGGGCTCACATGTACCAGCCTCAACACGGATAGTGCGAACTACTCTCCCTTTCGCGTGCTGCTCGGCATCAACTGACTTCACCACCAGGGGCCTTTCGCCCATCTCATGATATCGTCTAAACTAGCTGCCGGCCTTGCATGATGCCGCGCATATTGATCGGCTCTGCCCACCCCTGGCAATCCGAGCCTTGCGTGGGCATCGCAAGCCACCAGACAGCCAGCCCATCAGCGAGCGCACGGCTCAGAGCTTCTATGCCCATAGCGCACCGCCGCCATGTGACAATGTGAGAAGGCTACCACTAGTCTTTCGAGGCCTTTACTCAGCCCGGTGCCTTGTAGGTATGATTTCTCGCTTCCCATTCTATTGGTGTCGAGCATGACCAATGAGACATGTACCATGCCGGCCTGCCTCGTGGGTGAGGCCCAACCTGGGAGGGAGGCTCGTCTACGAGCGCGCAAGGCTTGGTGATGAGCCAGCCTGACCATTTGGGCGTGCCCTTGCTGCGTCTCTTTGTTCGCTTTCTGCGTCGGCGTGAAACACCCACGCTCCTAGGTCGAGGCTTGGGGAGCACGTTGCTACGCCAAATGCCATGGTCTCGTGTCGTGTGCTGGTCTACTTTGACAAAGAAGATGGTTTGGGGAGGGGCCTATAAGACGACGACGTCTTTAGAATGTATCCCGAGCTGCTTCCCGCGTTCTTATTTTCCTCTTGTCTTAATTACCATGATCTTTTGAAACAGGAACTGCCATCGATTGCTGTCTGTTCTGATAATCCACAGCATTTGTTTGCGAAACATATCCCAGAGTGAGACGGCAACAATAAGCTCAGTAGCCTAACCTCCTTGATGATGTCGAGGAAGCTATACTATGAGACGGACTCTTGCGGGAAGGGGCAGTTTGTCAAGCTTAAACGATCCCGCTCTCATGGACACAAGCACCACCGCCATCACCACCACCACATTGTCCATGATGATATCCCCCAGGAGTACGTCGGGCATGAGTACTTCATGATCAAGCCGGAGGATTGGAGGGTGATGAAGGAGCGCGACCGGATCCTGACCGACAACAACGAGTCTCTGACCAAGGAGAACGGGGACCTGCGAACCAGCCTCTCGGCTGCCCAGGCTGACGTGCGCCAGCTCAACGACGTGGTCGTCCCCGACCTTCGCTGCCAGATCAGTGCTCTCCAGGCGGAGAACCAAGCGCTGCGATGCTCACTTGAGAATTCTGGGGAGCACCACCACGAACTGGATAGGCTTCGGTGCAGGATCACAGTCTTGGAGAAGGAGAACAAGGAAGTTCTCGAGACCAATGCGGACTTGAGATCCAGGGTGCGGGAGCTGTCACGGCAACTGGACCAGAACTCCAACCGCAGAATATCCGAGCTGAACACAGAAGTGGAATACTGGGGGGAGAGGGCTCGGTATTGGAGGGGCAAGTTTGAAGATCTGGACAAGAAGTATCATCGGCTTCGGAACAAGGGGACCTGTCGGGTCGAGAAGGTGGACACCTACGAGGATTTCTGGCGACGTCATTACTACATCTGATCCCCGTTTTCGTATTTACCATATTTTTTTATCACGCTGTTTTTTTTCTTCATCACAAATTACCCCTCCCTGGAACTGAGGAATGACAGTTCAAGACTGGGTGACTACTCGTGGTGCGGCGACGGTGATGGTTCCCATTGGTTGTCGCCTGCATACACCACGGCCATCCTGGACGATGTGCCCAAAGTGGGAGGATCCCTGGATGCTGTCTCTTTCACCCACTACTTACGACTGATGAGAATGAACGAGAAGATGCGCGTTTTCTCCCAGGAATGATTATGCGATGGGTCACAGGTGGCCCGGTTTCTTTGCTCATTGTCTCTGTTCCCTCGTGGGTATGAATCCTGATCGGGGGATGTAGATAGCTGAATTGATTCTTTTGCTAAGCCCCCAATGTACAATTTCTGTCCTTGACTGCCTAGTCAGACGCCGAAGCGCGCCGGGCCGTGAAGAGGATACCTTGTTTACTGGGGAAACCAGGAGCGGGAGTGCTGGTTCCACGGCACGGGTCCACGAGGGGATGGGGATGGGCCATGACGAAGCCTGGGCGAGTGGCAGCCCAGGCAGACATGCGAACCATCTGTTGGGCAGCCCCCAAGAGGACCACATACACCCTTCACGAGACCCGGATGCACTGTACTGAGCGCACCTGCGGTTGCATGCAGTGGCCTCATATGACCATGAGGGGCATACATGAGGGTACTTTGCCTATCAGACGGCGGCATCGCCCTCTCCACCCATCAGCCCTACATTAAGCCAGGATTACCAGGGCGACGATCTCGAGGGGACCAGTAAACAAAGTACTACGTCGTACCTCTGGGGAGGATGCACGCAGGGAATTCTGTCACGACGGAGCGGATATCCACCTGGGAGGGATCCCACATGGAAGGGCACATTTGTGGCTTCTTGCATGGATGGTGGCTGTTCACACCATCACATCGTGCTGGGTCGCGAGGCTGGATGCCCTCCACTGCGCTGCGTGTGTAGAGTGTGTGCATACGTTGCGTTTCATGTTTTCTCCAGCGATTTGATTCCACATGGGAACACATGGCAAGGAAAATTTTTTCTTTCTTTTCGATGGAGATGAGGTTGCTATTCTTAAAATTACGGGATCGTGGCCAGGATAATTTCATCACACAAGTCAGCACGGCGTAGGGGAAAGAGAGACAGAGCCAGGCTCTCTGAGAGCTGTGAGTGGTCACCAGCAGCCAGAACGACTATGAGTCACACTCATCAGCGCGTGTATGTGGTGGTGGGCAGCCTCGAGCCCTTCTTGTTGCGAACCAAGCCCTTGCATGCGAAGGAAGGAAAGGCAGCTAACCAATGCCAGCACACCGGTACAGCCACAACACAGCCAATAGTGCTGATAACCCTACTCTCTCTCTTCCATCCCGCCCCCAACGACGACGCCCTCTGCGTTGTGCCCGGCCTTGTTGTCTCCTGCCACATTTCTTTTTTCAGCTGCGTTGGCTGCATTGCCTGCTGGGCGTTCTGGGATGGGCGCGTGGCCGACCCGTTCCGATTCCACATACTACCTTGGCAATAGGATGGATGCCGTTCCATCGCATGGGCATGCTGGGTGGAGGGTGGCCTTGCCCTTTGAGCGGCTGGTACCTACGGCTGGACGCACATCATTCTGCGGGTGTGTACCGCATAGCAGCAGCAGGAATGTGCGGCCAGTGTGAGGTCGTGCCTGCCAGATGGTGCCTGCCAGACCTGCCTGGTTGAGACGTGATGACGTCCATGCCTTGCGGGGTGCCTGTAGTACAGCATTTCACTCAAGAGAGTCGGTCTGGGTCGGTACAAGCGCACTAACGGCCGTCGTTGGCCGTCGTACGTGTAAGTCTGCATACCAGTCTGCTTTTCTTAGCAATGGACGCCACTCCTCATGCTGACGAGACCGTGAACTTGAAGCAATTACTCGTACAGCCTTCCAAGGCATGCGTCGTGTGAGCGAGTGCGTGTGTGTGCTATTTTTTCCACTTTCCCAAGTCACACCCCCTCCAAGTCCGTGCGGGAGGAAGCTTATACAGAGGGAAAGAAAATTTTTTCCCTTTCATTTCTCTCCCGGGGCCTTGGGTGCCTAACGAGACAAGGCGCCCCCTGCAGTTCAGCTGGTAGTCCCTGCCCAAGATGCTTTAACCCGACTGACGGGTATTCGCAAGAGATGCACGAAAGAAGCTGCCCTCCTTTTGGCCATAATAATACCCCTTGATATCATTTTAGACAGCACCGGACCTGGATCCGGCTACGAGGCACCACACTAGCACCATCCAGCACTGTTTCAAGTTTCGCTCTTCTCTCTCTGCCCAGCGCGGCCCGGGAGGCACACAGACTGGTGCAGCAACAGGAGCGGGCAGGCACAGCCAGGAATGGCGCTAAGCCGGGGTAACTGGCACGGGCTGCTGCCCTTCTCCTCACCCTTCCGGTTCATGCCATTGCTATAGGTAGGAGGAGGAGGCAGGACCTGCGGAACGACGCACATGCAGTGGTCAGGACGTTGGATGGTGCCTGCCGCATGCGCTCGTGGCTTGAGCGTGAAGGAGTGAGTCATTCGCCCAGCAATGGGCGGACGTGTGCCGTGGCCGCGGTTCTAATTATTCCCACGTTGCTTAGCTTGCAGCTGTAGCAGCCATTTCTCACTCTGCTAAGCAGGGCATTGCATTCGCTCTGTTTCTGATGCAGGTCCTTCTCCCTCGTCCTGCGCCCACCAAGATACTCCGAATTTCACGCAAATGTGATTTTCCTCCCTCCCACACTTTTTCCCGTCTCCCGCCCCTCGCTGACGTTTTCTGCGCCCTCCTCTCCTCCCGCGGCCAATGCTACCTTGCCCCTCCCCAAGCAGACGCCTTTCTTCCACTTTGCCAAATCTTGATCCACCAGGACAAGGCACCCTTCACCTGTCTAGTTCCCGGTTTAGTTCCCGTCCTCCCTGCGCCGTCCATTCCAGCACAGAAGAGACAGCACTCTAGGCCCGCGCCGGGGGCCCAGGTTCCACCCTGCGTTTTTGCCTAATTAATTTTATTTTCTTCTTTTCTTCTTCCTTCAGTTTTTTTTTCGGTGCGAGTAAATGCCTGTTTCGCACCCCAGCTGTGCCAACCCGAATCTCTAATTTGGCCGCCCCCATATCTAGATTTTCTCCTCCCACCCCCTAGCCTGCTTCCCATACTTGATTTCTAAGATTTCTGAGGGAGAGGGTGAATTTCTGGAACGGCGCAGCTAAGCACAGACCTCAGAGGGTGTGCGCAGTAGATACAACCTGGCTTCCATCCCTACACCTCCTCTTCTCGCTAGCGCCACACTGCCTGCCCACAGGACGAAATTATATATATGTGGTACAATTCCTGGCCTCACCTTTTGCATCCTTTTTTCCTTCCGCCTTGCATTTGACGATACCTTGCTTGTTACATATTGGGCACACATACTGGAGTGTCTTCCATTTCGCCGGTGCTGCACGACACTGAAGCCCTCGGTTGGGCATCGTTGCATTGTTACCTCGCGAGGCCATCAAATCACTATTCGCTACTAGCCACATCCATTGACCAGTCATGCCTTCGCACAGCAGAAGCTCCTCTACCTCCGGCCGGGACTCTGGCCGGAGAGCCAGCGACGCCTCCGAGCACTCCAGTTCGTTCTGTCGCTCTAGTTTCAATTCAAAGGTCCACCCAAGGCTAACTCGCTCCCCTACAGTTCAAGATGTTGTACAGGAGTTGCGCGACGAGCTCAAGGACGCAAACACTGCCCTGAACAAGGCGCGCGGGGAGAGAGACCGCTTCGAGAACCTCAACGAACAACTGCAGAAACTCCTGTCCGCCGCAAACAACACCATCGCCGACCAGGCTGCCGAGCTCGTTGAAATACGGGAGGAGAGAGATCGCCATAAGGAGGAGGTCCTCCAGGCCAAGGAGGATTACGAGGCTCTTCTTGCGTCGCAGGAGACCTGGATTGAGAAGTACACCGAAATTCAGGATCAATACGATGGTCTCGTCTCCCGATACAGCTCTTCGATCAGCACACCGCCCTCAAGCAACAGCCCCCTGAGCTCACCGCTCCCCGACCGCAGCAAGCTTTCGCGCTCTAGCAGCAAGAAGAACCTCCGTGAGCACCGAGAGACCCACGAGCATCGAGAGAACCGTGAACACCGAGAGCATCGCGAGCACCGCGAACACCGCGACCGCGATCGCCGCGATGATCGAGGCCGTGGCCGTGATCGCCCCGAAAAGGAGAAGCGAGAGGTCAAGGAGTCCAAGGCTCAGAAGGCCGAGAAAGAACGTCTCTCCAAGCGATTCGGATCGCACGCCAACTCTGAAGAAAAGCGACCACCTACCTCGGCTCGCCGCAACAGTGTCGTGGACACCAAGCGCAGCAGCCACAGCCGTTCAACTTCGACAAACCCTAACAACCGCTACACTGTTCAACATCTCCATGCGCAGCCATTGGTCACTACTCAGCATGGCTATAGCCATCCCAACGTGCCTCGTACCCCAAACCCCTTGAGCAGCCCTACTCGAGCCTACAGCAGCGGGGGCAGCACAGCTTATGACGACGAGGGCCACGAGGACGGCAACTATCACGCCTACCCCATCTCACGGGGATAAACATTGCTCTCACCCCGGTTTTTTCGCTTTCATGGTCTACGGCGCATGCTTAAAAAAATTCATTTTCGTCAGTCGGACAACATCGTCCCTCACCTCATGCAGTCTTGTACTTAGGATGATGGGTACAGTTCGGCGCATTTCAAGGTTTCTTTGGAAAGCATTATGTTACAGTCGGATGGGTTTCTTCTATGTTCATTTGTTCTGATAGTTTTCATTTGTTTTGTCTCACCCAGTTCTCTGTTTTCTCCTTTGTTTTTTTTCCCTTTGTCGGATGGATAGAAAGATACCTGTAACTATGGATTTGTAAGGAAGAGATGATACCACCTGGATTTGTTTGGGCACTTATATAGACTTTGATTACGATGGTTCAGCAATGATACCAAATGTACGGATTGAACAAGATTTACGGATGGAAAGGAACAGCACATTATTCTGCACAGCATATTTCGCATAGAAAAAATTCATTTTTTATTGATGTATTCCAAGACAAGGGCGCCTTCACAAGCACCACGGCCTATTGAGTGATTACTGGTGGTTCGACTCCAGGCTATGATGTTCGTTGACCCTCCTTCAGCCCGGGTTGCAATCGACGACGGGCGGAACCAGCCAGGAATACTGCGGGGGAAATGGCCAGAGTGTTGCCTACAGAGTGGCATTCCTCCCCCAGACCAGCCATGCTGCTTCGATCGTAGCGTCCCAGGCAACTAGGCAACCACAGGCACGACCCGGATACTACTTCGATAATAATCAGGCGCATGCCGGTCTCATGCAAAGAAGCGACTGACCCCCTCCCCCATAACCGTTTCCGCTATGGCTCGATGTGGATATGGGTGCCGAAAAGATCCGTGAATCTCCGAGGTATTGGTGTGTGTTCCCGACCAAAATGTTTCCCTAAGCACACTGCTCACAAGCTTCACCCCCCGCTCGTCGTATTGGGAGTGGTGCCGGCAGCTTTGGCAGCAGATGCTGCCTGGGGTGGCTTGTCCCCACCGGCGGCAGCCTTGTTGCCGCCTCCTCGGCCTCGTCTGCCGCGGCCTGAGCTCTTCTCCGGCTTCTCTTGGGCGGGGGCGGCGTTCCCATTGGCGCTGGCACTGCTAGCGGCGTTGTGGTTGGGGTTGGCCGAACTCGAGCTCCCGGCTTGGGCTGGGGCGGGCGCCTTCTTGTCCTTGCGCTCGAGGACCTGGACGTTGGCCTGGCCGACGGTGACGGGGCTGGCTGAGATGGCCTTGACGAGGCCCTCGTGATCGGCGAAGTCGACGTAGGCGAATCCCTTGCGCTTGTCGATCTCCACAAAGGTGATGGTGCCGAATGTCTCGAGTGTCTGCTTGAGCAGGGCTTCGGTGACACCCTGGGAGGCGTTTGCGTGCTTGATAAAGGCACGCGTGGTGTTGGCGCTCACGGCGGGTGCCTTTTTCTGCGCTTGGGACGGCTTCGATTTGGGGGTAGACTGTGCCTGCTTGGTGGGAGGGGTGGGCTGTGCCTTGGGGGCCGGTTCGGGAGCTGTCTGAGGAGAGGGCGGTTCGGGCTCTGGTTTCTTCTTCAGAATGATGGGGGTCTTTGTAATGGTTGGGGCCGTAGGGGTCTCCGTTGCGGTAGTTTCCGTCCCCTTTCCCTTGTCTGCATTCTTGCCACCACGGCTCCTGCGCGCCGATTTGCCTTGCTTCGTAGATTGTGCTGTGCTTTCGACTGAAGGAGCTGGAGAGGATGAACGGTTCGCGGGGGCGGCCGACGACGCAAGTGCTGTTGTAGCACCCTTTGCCCCGGCACTCTCTGTCGACCCAGCTTCAGCTTTGGCTGCATCCTGGCGCGCTCGCCTATGGGCGCTTCCAGGACTCAGGCCAAGATCACGCTGTAAGATGCGGGCAGCAGCAGCAATCCCAGCACGTCGGCTTTTGGGGGTGTCGGCGGATGCGGCAGCGGTGATGTGACTGGCGGCCGTCTTCGCGGCCTCGGCAGCTTGTTCCGTTGCGGCCTTCTTGGTGAGAATCTTGACAGTCTCCTTGGGTGCCTTGTCCTTGTCCTTATCATCCTTTCCACCCTTGCCTTTCTTTTTGGACGACTCATCGTCCTTGGAGCCTCCTTTGCCTTTGCTGGAACTCGATTCCTTGTCCTTCTTAGAGTTCTTTCCTGAAGACGAATCCTTAGCCTTGGAAGCCTTCTTCTCCTTAAGGTACTCAATCAGAGGTGTGGTGGTGACTTTGATGTCCGCTTTCTCCGCTTCATCGGCGTCCTCGACTTCCACACCCTCATTCGCCAGCCCAGTGTTGGCGAGGTTCTCGAGAAAAGCCATAAATTGAGGGTCTTGGTCAATGGTCCCCTGGCGGGCATCTGTTCGCCGCTTGTTGCTTGGGATCTTCTTATAAATAGCAAACTCAACTGTAGGCGGCGCAATCAGCGCCGGGCTGGTAAAGGTGCCCTTGGCATCTTCCCAAGTTGATGACTGGACCACCTCGCTAAGACTCATGATATCATCTTTTCTCTTCAGATGAACATATGCACGGCTTGGGCGAGAGGGTTTCGAAGGGCTTTGATAATGAGGTTAGCAAGGAATCAGCAACCCCAGTAGAGAACACAATGATGACACACTCTTTGGATACCTTGCCCGGGGCGTACGAGAGCCAGTCCACTTTTCCCTTGTTGAGTTCCCAGTCAGGGCCGAGGATAGTGACAAACTCATCCTGTGTCATGGCAGGCGGGAGCCGGCGTATAACGAGCTTCTCGCCCTCATTCTGTGCCTTTGGCTTCGATGGTTTTGGGGCCTCACTCTGAGTGTCAGCAAACTTTCATATAAAGAGAAGTAGCCGATGCGCTCTACCTTTGTACTTTCGGCAGATTTTTCCTGAGAGCTCCTGTCTCTCCCAGATCTATGGCCAGCATTCTCATTGCCTCTTCCCTGAGATGTGTCAGTTTGCGCAAATCCTCCCTGCCGCTAGGCTTAAATGCAACCTATCTAACCTTGGGATTATCATGAGATGATCGTGAGCCGTTTGCATTACCCCGGCGAGATATCACCTGGGGGGTAGACTGAGCAACCATCTCAGTTGGCTCGATTCTGGGCGAGGCGCGCCGAAGGGGTGTTGCTTTGCAAGGCTAGAATGAACCCTCGAGTGCCCTCAAAGCTCCACTGGTGAATCTGGCGACAGCGAGCGAATGCGACGGCTGCTTAGGTAAGTTATCAACCATGCGCTTGAAGTCTCAGGCACGGAGATGTGGCTCACCATGAATGTATGTCCACTTATTTAGCGGGAGGCGGTCACGTGATAGATCAAGGTTCAGGGACGAGATGGTAATCGAATGAAAAGCTTGAAGCATTCGTGGGGGGATCTAACAGTGATGCGAGAAATATTAAATTTGCGGTTCAAACAGTCGCTTGATCAGCCTTGTCATTTTCACGGCCAATATTCGAGCCGTTTGCGCTTACAATCAGCTTCAGAATACTGGGTGGGGCTCAGCAGCCAGAGGGGGATCACTTCAGCACCTGGACCCGTTTCAGGCGCTCTAGCGGCCCCCTGCCCGCCCAAAATTGAACCATCGAGCGTCCAGATCCCCCGCCACAGACGGGCAGCCCCAAGGACAAGTCAGATAACCACCCACATTCGAAGACCCCCAACCGCATCTACACTCCCTCCGTTTCATATTTCTGCTTGGAGCGAGGTATGCCGTAATATGGCTACCAGCGTGCCTCGACCGGGCCCGGCCAACCTCGGGCCCAATTCAGGCCTCGATGAGTGGCTTGAGGAGGCCAAGCAGTGCCATTACCTGCCGGAGCGTGTGATGAAAGAGCTATGCGAGAAGGTCAAAGAGATCCTAATGGAAGGTATGAGGCACCCGTCTGCTCCTTGAGCCGCATCCCGGCCCTCTGACGTGGAATTTCTCATTCTAGAGTCGAACATCCAGCCTGTTTGCACCCCCGTCACCGTCTGTGGCGATATCCATGGCCAATTCTACGATCTGCTCGAGCTCTTCCGCGTCGCAGGCGGCATGCCTGGCGAGACCAACCTCCACGCTCCCAAGACTGCTACAACCGTCATATCTCCCGAAGACATCGAGCCCCCGACCGAGATCACGAACCCAAAGCTCCGGAAGAAGCTGCGATCCTCCGAGGGGCCCAGCGGCGGTGAAGCGGATGAGGGGGACGCCGAGCCAGAGGCCAGCACGGGTGCTGACGCTACCGCCGATCGTCCGGTGTCTGCTGACTCCGGTGTCGCGGTGCCTACGTCTCAAAGCGCGGAGACGAGATTCATCTTCCTCGGTGATTTCGTGGACAGAGGGTATTTCAGCTTGGAGACGTTCACACTCCTCATGTGCCTAAAAGCAAAGTATGAATTCTCACGGGGGCGGCAATTTATACCCTTGGAAGCCAAACATTCTGACTGATAATCTAGATACCCCGATCGGATTGTGTTGGTACGAGGGAACCACGAGTCTCGTCAGATCACCCAGGTGTACGGATTCTACGAGGAATGCCAGCAAAAGTACGGCAACGCATCAGTCTGGAAGGCCTGCTGCCACGTGTTTGACTTCCTGGTCTTGGCAGCCATCGTGGACGGGGAGGTTCTATGTGTTCACGGCGGCCTGAGCCCCGAGATCAGGACGATTGATCAAATCCGTGTCGTAGCAAGAGCGCAAGAGATTCCTCATGAGGGTGCATTCTGCGATCTTGTTTGGTCGGATCCAGACGAGGTCGAAACCTGGGCCATCAGTCCCCGCGGCGCTGGCTGGCTGTTCGGCGACAAGGTTGCTAACGAATTTAACCATGTCAACGGTCTGAAGCTCATTGCCCGTGCCCATCAGCTTGTAAACGAAGGGTACAAGGTGAGCAGCAACCCCCCCCTCATGATTTGTCATTATCTTGTGGACAGCACTTTCTAACTGCGAGGCAGTATCACTTCCCGGAGAGCTCCGTTGTTACTGTGTGGTCAGCGCCAAACTACTGCTACCGCTGCGGCAACGTCGCTTCCATTATGTCGGTGGACAAGGATTTGACTCCGAGGTTCAGCATCTTTTCTGCAGTGCCAGACGACCAGAGACACCTTCCGGCCAACAGGAGGGGCCCTAGCGACTATTTCCTCTGATTCTGCATGTGGGCTTGGTATTGGGAATGTTATTTTGCATGTAGATTACTAACTGGTATAGGGTGAAGATACCCATGATGTCTAAAGACATGAGTGTCGATTCGGGTCGGGTTGTTTGGGTAATGCATCGCATATGGTTAATGACGGGAAGGGCCGTGTCAATGTACTGGAGCTCCACGAAGAGGGTAGATCTAGACTTGAGAGTGACGAAGCATTGAAGTACATGAAGTTTGCTCTATATCGCTGTCTTACGAACTGATCCCACGTGCGTCTTAGAGGTATTCCCCGGTTCTGCCTCCATTTCGTTGACAAAATCAGACCCCGCGGCCCCCACACAAGTCGCATATTTCAATTGAGGGGCGCATTTACATCCAAGCGGCTTGGTCAGGAACAATGCCAGACATGCACAAGAAATCTTAATTTGCATGTGATCATCGCATTGAAAGAGAATCCCCGATGTGAAATATTTATGGCTTGCCTACGTATACATGGAGATCGGGCTGTATAAACCTAGCCTCTTGATAAACTTGAACCAATTAGCGGCCAGAGAAACACACTTTTCATCTGGAAACAGAACTTGAGAGGTTGGTCTGTAACCGATAGACGCCCATTCTCAGAAATTCTCAGGATTCTGGTTTACCCCGACAGATACCATTTTTAGAATGGGCAAACAACGCCAACAAAACCCCATCCTCTCTGCTCTCTCCCAATGGCTCGAAGACCTAGGCTTAAACACCCCGGGGGCCGAGACGGACGACGGATGGAGGCAAGAGATCATCGACAAGACCTCAAAACGGTTCACCGTCTACGAGCCCATGGCTCTCCTGCCAGCCGGGAGCTTCACCCACCCCTCGTGGAAAGCCCTGCTGGCACGCGTGGGCGAGACCGCCGCCGCCGCCCGGCTGTGGCCACTGATCCTACGTGAACTGTCCAAGAAGGCAGGGTCGGAGCTGACCCACCTCGCGGTGACCGAGGGGATCCCGCTGCTCAAAGAGGGCGAGCAGGGCGAGGAGAATGTGCTGCGGAGCCCCAGCGGGCTGCGAATGCTGCACGGAGACTTTGGGCCCTCCGCAACACTCGGCTCTGGTGGTGGTCCAGATGAGGAGGATTTCGAACGGGCGCTGTGGGTGTCGACCAAGCAGAATGGGATCTATCAGACGTGGGCGCCGCGGTGGACCATGTTCAGCCGGGGAAACGTGAAGGAGAAGGCCAGGCTGCTGGAGTTCAAGCTACCACCCGCCGGTCAGGCTGAAGCACAAGCACGCGGGAGGCATGACGTATGGGCAGCTGATCTATATGGAGGTATCGGGTACTTTGTGTTCTCGTACGCATCGCTGGGCATGCGAGTGCTCTGCTGGGAGATCAACCCTTGGAGCGTGGAGGGGCTACGACGAGGCGCCTTGGCAAACCGCTGGACAGTCAAGGTTGTCCAGGGCGATGAGCTGCAGTTGCCGGCAGAAGATCTGATCCGAGGCGGCGAGCAGATAGTGGTTTTCCTGGAAGACAATCAAAAGGCTCTGGGGCGGATACGCAGCCTCCAGGCTTCCGGGAGCGCGGGGGAGATTAGGCACGTCAACTGTGGGTTCTTACCTACGAGCGAACCAACTTGGAAGCCGGCCTGGGACATGACGGGCCAGAGCTCAGAGGCATGGTTTCACTTTCACGAGAACGTCGGGGTTGACGGCATCAAAGATAGGCAGAGCTCGATCGAGAGCCTCTGTAAATCATGGGCAGCCAGCGAAGGATCTGCTCGGAGCGCAGATGCAGATCATGTTGAGCTGGTCAAGACGTTTGCCCCGGGGGTTTGGCACTGTGTATTCGACGTTCATGTTACAAGGTCTAGTAGTTGTACAACTTGATCGTATTATAAAACAAACAAAAAAAAAGCCCCTCCTCCCCCTCCTTTTCCATGAAAGAGGCTAACCGCTAGATGAGAAAAGCAGGAACACTAGTCACTGTTCCAATCACCGTTGCCGCAGGAATTTGGAGGGGATGTTGGACTCGACGACGGAAAGTTTGTCCAGAGCCTCGAGCCTCCTCTGCTCATCCTCAATCTCATCGTGCTTCTTGAAGTGCTCAATATCCTCGGGATGCGTGAGGTCCTCCATCTTCGTATCCTCATTATGGTACTTCTCCCAGTGATGAATCTCATACTCGTACTCATCGTCGCCGTGGTGCCCGGGCCCCGTGCCCATGTCAGGCAGAGTCTTGCCGCTCTTGGTGTATGAAAGCCACTCCGCCAGAGTGACCTGGCCGTCGCCGTCGGTGTCAATGAGGCGCACGACGTCGTCTAGGATCTGTTTGCGGCGCTCGGCAGACACGTGCTTGTTGGAGTCGTCCATCAGGCCGTATGTGCGCAGAATCTCGTCGCCCTGCCACCGCCCGTCACTGTTGTAGTCGTGAAGAGAGAAGAATGCGCTGTCGTCCCAGCCAGCCATGTGATGCTCCTCCGCCATGTGTTTGGTGATCCAATTGGCGTTTTCGGGGACTTTGGGCACGGGGTTTCGTGTGCCGTCGCCATGAGCAACGGCGAGGCCTATTAAGGCAGTGCTGATCAGAGCTTGGCTGCGCATTATGGCGGTGTCCAGAGACTGCTGGGGCACTAGCGAGGAGGTTCAAGAAAAGGGGAAACAAGACTTTCTCGGGTATGTTGTGTTATGCTTGCTTCTCCGTAGATTTTAGCGATAAAGGAAGAAGAGAGGCCAAATATGGGGTAGCTTAGCTTGCGCTTGATGGCACGCCGATAACGTCAGGGGGCTCAACGGCCAACGGGGTGGGCTCTAGATCTGCAGGTGCATCACTACCGGGCCCACCTGCCTCTAAAGCGATTAGCTAGAGGCCAAAGTACCTCCTCTCACAAATACCGCGACAAAGTACATACAATTAGCTCTCTAGCTTATCTGCCGAGGCTTATCAGCAATAATTGACCGGCGCGTCTCCCAAGCTCCAATCGTGTTTTTCGAGAGGCTATCATCACCACTCAGTGCATATAGCAATTGTCACACCCAACATGAGTCGACAAATCGAGCAAGCCCTTTTCTCTTTAATGCCCACCTACGGGTCGGATCTTCCCCCATCTCTAGTAGAACTCGCCGAATCCCTCGTCTCGCAATCACGATTCAAAGCCAGCACGCTCAAGGCAGAGGAGGAAGTAGGCAGGCTATATGCGTGCGCAAACCTCGCCTGCAACAGGCTCAAGGTCACCCTCGATCTCCCGCCCATCCAGGCCCGCCCCCCGATCCCGCCTCGGATCTACAACCGTCTCTACACTCACCTCGACAACATCATCCCAGCCCCTTCGTCAACACCTCGACGTGGGAGACCGCCGCGAACCACCAACTCGAAGGGTGCTGATCTAGCTTCTGAGACCAGGCCAATCCCCTCCCGAGCGACCCCGACGAAGGAGCAGAGCCTTGCCAGATTCCGCACTCCCACCAAAGGCGGTGCCGGCACACCATCCAAGTCCACGGGGGCGGCCAACTCCCTCACCGGTGTTGCCTTACCGGTGTGGGTGAAGCCAGTCATCAAATTCATATGCTCAGAGACGGGGCAGCTAGCCATTGCGCCCACCATAGTGGCAGCGATGGACGCCATAATAGCTCCGGGCGGCAGGCGGACAAAAGACGAATGGGTCAACCAGAACATTGCACCAATTCTCAGTGCCATTTATTTCTACGTCACCATCAAATTAGTAGCACTATCTACGGGCCAACCGATGACCAAGGAGCCATTCTCAGCTCAGCGGAGAGAGATTCTCAAGCTGCTAGGTCGGGCCCGCGAGGAGACTACGGTCAATGTTTCCAGTGGTCAAGATCCATGGACTGAGTGGGAGGAAACCAAACCGAGAGATTTCAACTCGGCTGTCAACCAGATGGAGGAACAAGGCTGGCTAGATAGCGATTGGTTCAAGGGCCTTGATGAGCTTGTCGGTGCCAAGAGATGGGACGTAGTCGCCGCGCCTGCTGAGGACGAGGACGACATGGCCAAGCCAATACAGATCCGACGGGCGGATACCATGTTCCAGGAAAAGTACGACTACCTCAGCGAGGAGAGAAAGGCGGACTACAATGTTTGGCGGCACAAGATGTTACAGAGGATCACCGACAACAGGACGAATAGCGGAGCCATGGAAATTGATACCCAATGAGACGTCTTGTCAAAAATACAATAATATATTTAGCCGCTGGCCCTTACATGCGCTCATCATGCAAGCTTGCCCAGCACGTACGGGTGGCCCGCGCTCAAGCCGCCGTCTATAGCCCATGCCTGCCCGTTCACATAGCTGCTCTCGTCGCTTCCAAGAAACAGGGCCACGCGCGCAATCTCATCAGCGTGTGCCCCCCTCCCCAGCGGGTTCAGCTGCCCGATTTTCTTGGTGGTTCCTCGAGCACGGGCTGCCTCGTACGTGGGGGCCGTCATACCTGTCTCGGTCAAGCCAGGGCAGATTGCGTTCATACGAACACCTGTGCCTGCGAGTTGGTAGGATATGGACTGGGCCAAAGATATGACGGCAGCCTTGGAGGCCGAGTAAGGAGTTGGTCCGGCATTAGACCGAAGCCCGGCGACAGAGGCCGTGCCAATAATCGATCCTCCCGACTGGGGCTTCTCTGAAGACGTCTTGCGCATGGCGGGCGCCGCATACTTGGCCGCCAGGAAGACGCTAGTTTATTTCTCTCCGGTCAGTTGTCTCAGTTCACTCAAAGCATGCAGGCGCATAGTGTGGTGTGGCGCTCATGGCCAAGATGTGCCACGTACCTCAGAGTGTTGGTTTTAAGCACGGACATGAACTCGTCCTCGGAAATTCGATCAAAGATGATAGGCTTTCCAACAACGCCGGCGTTAGCAAAGAACACGTCAAGGCGGCCATAGCGGTCAATGGCGTCATCTACAACAGCCTTGACCTCGGCCTCTTTGGCGGCGTCGAATTGCCGCGTATGGATCTCAACCGCCGGGAAGAGGGTGTTCAGTTCACGCTTATGGGCTTCTAGATAATTGTCCTGAAAATCACAGATGTAGATGGCGCGAGCACCACTTTCAGCATACTGGTGGGCCGTGGCACGGCCAATACCAAGCAGCGAGTTGGCACCTGTTTTATATTCCCATGTCTGTCAGCGCTTTGACTCAAACTAGCTCGTGGCTATAAAGCACAGCTTTGCGACGGGGCGTTTATTACCTGTAATAATGACGACTTTCCCCCGGACACGCAGGGAACTAGACCCAGGAGACGCCTTATGGACAGGAGGCAACCCGGTCTCGGAGGCTGAAGATGATGTGTCCAATTGTTGGCCAATGGCCTGGACTCGCTCCTTTGCCTTGTGCGACGCCATCAGAGTAATCGTAGCCGTCCAATTGGGAAACGGCAATAGTATGAGGAGCTTCTTCTCCTCACGCAGCCGAGTAGTATGAGAAAATGGAGTCAACGATGATGGTAGTTGGAACTCGCCAGCACAATGGTGAATCCAAGTGAACAAGTCCAAGGTCTGGGGAAATCATGTGGAGTAGTTAAATAACAAAGAGGAGCCGAGGTTCCGTCAAGATCATCCCGGCATAATACTGCAGATAGCGTACGAGTTAGTACATAACTAGCAGGTAGTGGCATCCTGGAATGCCTATAATAGGTTGTGGGGAAAACACGCGAACACCCGAGCTAATTGCTGCTATAATCAACTGCGAGTATTAAATACTGTTGGTCCATCTCTCAGACAGCACGACCATCAGGCTTGTTATTCCACAGCTGTCTTTTCAGTCCTCCCGTGGGCGGTCAGCAATGGCCTGTATAATAGAAAATACTTACTGCAGGCCTGAGTCCACTTCTTCCGCTCCAAATATAGTTCTGCTCGTACCCGGCTGCCATGGGCTTCCCAACAAGGTGCATCTGGCATGATGCGGGCGAGCCTCAGTCTCGAGACTCGAATGATTCCCACGTGGTCAGATAGAGTTCGGGCATATCCATCCAAATATTGAAGGCTATGCGTCCATGTCAACGCTCTCTACGACTCCATGCAACATTGGCAAAGCCAGCCAGCCACTCAGAGAGGGCGCTTGCCGCCCTGCTACATGCAGGTGGGTGATGAAACCAAACCTTGTAGGGGGGTACAAGATATGGGCCGAGTGTTTCTATGGAATCAATCCAAGAGCTGCCGATGGGCTGCCGATGGGCTCGGCGATTCATCACTCCCGTTGATGGCAATTTTCCCGATGCCAGCAATGTCCAAGTTATGTTGACCCCGTTTCGACGTCTCAGACGCAACGCACCTCGTGGCAGAGCAGCACACAGGCAGTACGAGATCGTCAGGCTCTGACCGGATATTGTAAGTCACTGGTGTTGCGCAAGGCCTCGTGAAAAATCCAGCCTACTTTCGTCATTTTCAGCTCCCGTAGTCTCCAGTATGTATTCCCCATGCGACGCCATGCAGGTTCGCGTAACCATCCATTGGTTGGCGGGTACTTTTTAGCTGTTTTATTGTTTCTTTCTCCTCCCATTATCCGCCATCAAGCATAAGCGGAAACAACAGACTCTTCCTATTCGTAGGAAGCTATACAATGGTATAGCATGGTCCGGGGCTGTTGGCCTTGGGAGGCTCGGAAACGGGGGGATAAGACGTCAAACGTTGGGTGTTGTATAAAGGACGGAGTAATAAAGCGCAGCTTCCCCAAAGCTATCCAATCACTTCCTCGCCTGGGCCTCCTAACTAAGATTCCCGAGGTGGAGGAAGCAAGGTCGAATCTTCTTGGCGAATCCAGCATTGCACAACATGATTGAACCACCAATGGCATGGCTTGCGAAATCGTTGGCATATTCTGCTTAAATTTGTTTGTTGAGCTTTTGCCTGCAGTGCGACACCAGATATCATAGTCCAACCTGAGCCCACTCTCTGCTTTCCTTTTCCATTCAAATACGAATGTGCCTCACCTGAAAGAACATGCTCAGTCGGTCCAATCGGGCATTCGAACCAGTGTTGATTCTTTTCTTCGAACCAAGCTTTGGTCCGTCTACTATGAGACAATGATGTCTAGACAATAGGCCCGGTGGCGTCTGGGACGCAACTAAGTCAGTCAGGTCGAACAAACCAAGGCTCGTTGGGGTGAGAAGATCAATCCTGGGGAACCAAATAAACAAGTCTTTCTCGATCTTCATATGTCTCCTTTGGCCATGATACGATATGCAGCCTTGCGGGTATTGTGTGCATCGTATGTCGATAAGTGCATCCCTGCGTGGCCGAGTGCTTGCAGGCTTCACCTTGATGTATACGGTCTGCAGGTCCTTCTATCGCCGACCAGGGCACAAGCATGGCCTCGTCGGTAAGTTGGCATAAATGGCCCGGGTATGCTGTTTACGGCATCCAGGTGTCTCGATAGAAGGCGAAGAGCAGCTGATTTGTCTGTGATCGGCTGAGGGGGGGGGGCTGCAGAAGCTGTGTAACAGGCCGCCCCTGCCCACCCTGCCCTCAATAGGCCGTATTCACGATGGCCACGCACTCGCATCATGACAGATCTGCGGTGTATTCCCATATGCTGTGCATTGCAGGTGGCTGACGGTCCAGCTAGCCAGGTGCATATCTCCTGCAGACACGGGCATATGTCCCCCATCTGTCTTGCAGCTGGGCATGCGGCCGCCAGCTGCAGACGACTGCAGACGACTGCCACCGACTGTTCGCAAAGCAATACGATCGAGTGCACTTCCAAGACTGCAGACAACCTTGGCTCGTAGATGGTGTCGTGGTAAAGTTCTGCCCATCCTTTCCAAGTCCCGCTCACTCCCTCTTTTCTTCCTTCCTTCCTTACCTCCGTCCAACTCGCCGATAGCGCCTGCCCACCACCTTTTCGAGGTACATTGCTCTTCCACAGCAGTACATCGATGATCTGGTTCGTAGCTTCGGTACATTTGCCCCATCTGATAGGTACCTGACCGTCTGCCTGAGCCTCCATCTCTGCCTCGACACCATCCAACCCTCCTTCTGCATCTTCATGCTCTCACCCATACTCATACTCCCGTTGCTCGCCCATTTCGTTCGTTACTTCTATCCACCCACCTATTTATGCCCCTGCAGATCTCAACCTTATTTCTTTCTTGTCCCCAGCATCGCGTTCGACTTTCTCTCTTCCTCTTGCTACCAACGACCCGCTCATGGCCCTTCCGCTCGCTACACCAACGCTGGCTACCTAATTTCTCCAGGCGCCCTGCCTCACTTTCCGACTCTTCTTCTCACGTCAGCCACGCGACTTAGTTTCGAGGTCTATCGGGTCTGCAGCAAACTCATCATTCTAATCACGAGGTCTTCTGCCAACCACTCATCATCCCCACGCCCACGCTCGCTCTCGTGGCCATCCTCACCATAGCCTCACTCATGGCTGAGAATTCTTGTAGCGGAATGCCTTGGGGCTTCCTCGCTGCCGACGTCCCGAACGCTCCCAAGTGCATTACCTCCTGCAGAGCCAAGTTCATCGATGGATTGTTACTCGAGAACAAGACACTCGAAAGTGTGTGTGAGCATCTCTCAGACAATGGCAACACAACAACCGAGAAATTACCTCCTTTCTGGGATCTCTATTGCTGTGATTCTCAGCTATGTGGCGTGGACAACCTCAAGAGCCACAACCTTGATCGTACGGTTAACCCTTTCCTTCTGCTCTCCCGACTCTGTCGTTCTTGTGCCATCTGGGTGCAGCGTACAGGGCAGTACCGTTGGCTGATTATATTATTTAGCCAACATCAATTGGTTCATTAGTTCTTGTCAAAAGTACGTTTCGCCCGGATATCTGATGTTGTGTCATCACATGCTAACGTTTGTTTAGCATTGGGTATCCTTCGCTCACCGACCCGGGACCCCCAGAACCAACCCGTTACATCTGCAATCGTATTTCTGACTATGGCGGCAACCCTCTATGCCAGAAGGAAAAGCCAGACACAAATGTCGCAACATCTACCAGCATCGAACATTCTTCTGTCTTGGCCTCGCCCGTAACACACACCCTAATGGCAACTTCAACATCCGAGTCCAAGTCCATTCTAGACCCTTCCCTCGAGGCCAGCCTAGATCCGTCCAGCTCAGATGATGGGGGGGCACAAGGAGGAACTCACATCTCCAAAGAGATCAAGGTGACCATTGGCTTATCTGTTGTTGCAGGGGCTATCGTGATTGGACTCATCATTTTCTGTCTGTTGCGCCTCAAAGCACAGCCTCCTCATCGACGAGGAATTCGCAAGTATTTCAAGCGCAAAGACGACGACTCCTCTTTCAAGGGCCTTACTGAATCCCCCACGCCGTTGATTTCTCCAACTTCCCTGGCTAGCCCTCATTGGAAACCACTTACGCCGCCACCCCCTCTCAAAGAGAGAAAGATGCTCAACGTGCCACCAGCGAGCAGCCGGCCATCTTCAGTCAACCGAGAGCATCGACAGACTGAATTCCCTACATCACCAGTAGTCGCTCTAACAAGAGATAGTCTGGTGCCCAGAACTGAGAGAAGACCAACCTTCAATGGGGCTAACGTCTCTCCCCCCAATTCCCCTACTGAAAATGCCGGAGGTGCTCGCGGCAATCCAGGAGATGTCCGCTCCCCAGCATCCAATACTACAATCAAGGCTACTCAAAAGCGGTCTCAAATTCAGACAAAAGCCTGCGAGGTGCCCCCTTTGAAAGTCGCCGGCCTTTCAAAACCAGGGCCGCCACCTTGTCGAGCACTTCCTTCAACACCAGTATCTAGTCAACACCCCCAGAGTCCATTGCAGGACTCATCACTCTCTTCCCAACCTGGGAACTTTGGCGTTGCATTAGGACTGGTCTCACATAACCCAGCCAAGGGAGTTGTTTTGGATCCGGAAGCTCGCAGTCTACGCGAGCTAACGGAAGAGTGTGAGCGCGAGTCGCGCAACAACAGCTGGGGAAGCTGGCGTGGAAGTGTTGGTGGTTACAGCCCAACGCTTTCTCCTCCGGATAAATCAAAGAAAAGAGAGTTCAGGAGTCAAGTTCTTCAAGAAGGCGACCTTGAGCGATTGGGGGGCAAGTATTAACAAATCATGTCTCATCTTCCCCCTATCCAGCTACACAGCTTGCCTACAAATGGCTGCTTTAGCATGGCTTTTCTTCTCTTTTCGCCACTTTTCTTAAACTTTGTAAATAGACACAGGATTATCCAAGCTGGTTGATGCTTGGAGACCGAGGAAAGGCACATCATGTGCGTCATGACATGAAGGAGATAAGGGCTCATCCCGGTGTATGGCTGATGCGGAAAACGAAATAGAGACGACCCAAACGGAATCATAGGCTTTGGGTGACAGGGCTTACAGAGGAACAAAACCATTCTGGGCGCAAGAATTTTGCGGCGAATTAAGGTCTTCATTTGGAAATAATTTCTTAATTTTCTGTTTCATATTGACGAGACACTTTTGTAATGGAGAATCTTGATGCTTTATTCATTCCGCAGCTTCAATTTCCATTCGAATGGAATGAGTCGCCTCTAGATACCATGCTTCTTTAACGACGAGACCAAATCTATGACGCTCTTCTCAAAGCTGATCCATTCAATACCCAACAGCTTGTCTGTCTTCTCCACATTCCACTTGAAGGTCTGCTCAGGCAGAGGCCTCTCACCACCCTTGACCTCGGGGGCAGGCAGTCTGTCAGCATACTCGGGGAACTTTGCCCTCACGATATCAACATAGTCGTGGTTGCCAAAGAGACCGGCGGTGGTGAACAGCCGGTGGCCCCCGACCTCGGGCTTCTCGAGGCCGGCGACCACGTGGGCGCGGGCGACGTCGCGGACGTCGATCCAGAGGGCCACGGGGCCCTGGGACGGGATGGACTCGCGCCACTTGCCCTGGAGCAGGTTGACGACACGCTCGTTGGAGGTGTTGATGCTGTCGAGGCTGGCGAGGTGGTTGATGACGGGGCCGACGACGAGGGGCGGGTTAATCGTGACGAGATCGAATCCGGGCTTCTCCTTCTCCACAAAGTCCCAGGCGGCCTTCTCGGCGAGCTTCTTGGAGACGCGGTAGGCGGTCGCGGGGGAGCGGTGGATGTCGGCGGCGGTGTCCGGGTTCCAGCTGTCCTCGGAGAAGGTGTGGTTAGGGTCGGAGAGGTGGGCCTCGTCGATGATGGCGGCGAAGGAGGAGGTGACGACGACGCGGCGGACCTGGGGTGCTGACTTCTTGAGGGCCTTGAGGATGCCGGTTGTGCCGTTGATGGCCGGGTCGAGGAGTTCCTTCTGGGGGTCGCCTGTTACAAAAGCACGCCCACAGGTTAGTTTGGATGATCAATCTATAAGCCATGGTGGGATGGGGGGGGTTGAGATCGTACTCCATTTGAAGTGGAAGGGGCTGGCCGTGTGGAGGACGACCTCGATGCCGGGCGTCTTGACTACCTCGTCGAAGGCGTCCAGCTGGGCAATGTCCGGCACGATGAGGACCTCGAGGTGGTCGGACTGGGCCTTGTAGGCGTCGCGGATGGCCTGGGCCTTTTCCTCTGAGCGGACGGTGGTCACGACCGAGTGGCCCTTTTCCAGGAGCTGCTCCAGGATGTGGGCTGGAGGAAAACGATTTCAGTTAGCTGGTGTAGCTGATACACGGGCTTTAGCATTACACACCGGCGATGAAGCCCGAACCACCTGTGAGTGAGTTAGTATTGGCTTCACTCTATGCTCGCCAATTGAAGGCAAGGGTATGAAGACTTACCTGTAAGAAGAACTTTGGTCATTGTTGCAGGGTGTCAAGATCAATTGGCGTCAAGAGGAATGCAGGTTGAAGGGGGAAGATGAAGGAGGTTAATTGCTTAATATACCCTCACTCAACTCGCTCAATGAGTTGGACAATCAATCACCCGATAGGCGACGTCCATGGCGTCAACAGAGTCCGGCCGCTGTCTCCCCACTCCAGTCCCCTCCGGCCCCGCACTTATTAATCGCGTGCAATGATGCTTCTTCTCCGGTGTTATCTTCCAATGCCCGGTTAAGTCCATACGCGGGATGCCAGCCAGGAGCTCGTCGGAGGCGAGAATTCACATGTAGAATGGGACTCGGAAGCTGATAACTCATGACTATTCAATACAAGATACCTAAGAAAATGCCGGCTCCCAGAAATTTGGGCTCGTTCGTATGATTTATATGTACACACACTGGCCTCGCACGCCGTCAATGTCCTTTTTTTTTATACCTTGATACTAATACAAGGCTCAACAGTAAGATGAAAGGAAAGGGGCGGTTCTTCCCTCCACCACACAAGCCAGAACACACAAATTTTGATATTTGCCGTATACCCAGTTGATGTGAATGGTTGCAGAAATGTCACACGCCTTGAAATGATTTGCTTCGGCTGAAGAAAGCATGGCCAAGTCTCAATAACTGCCAGCTATGCTGCCACCCTCGTAAAGCCCTCTAGTAGTAGAGCTTTACAGCCGGAGTCGATTAGTCTTCGGTTCGATGAATCGCGTGTGTTTAATTGGGTAATAAGTGATCTCTCACTCTCCATGTCTCTCAGTTGCTTCCCAACCTGCCGGTAGCGACTGGAGGTGGTGCTGGAGCCTGGGGAGGGTGCGGCTGGCCGACTCCGCCAAAAGGCGGCTCTGGGGCGTCGACAGGGATGGGAACCACGATAGGCCCTTTAGGTACTACGGCGCGATGAGGTAGTTGCTCGCCCCGGATGACCTTTTCTACCTCTGCCTTATCGAGAGTTTCGTACTTGACGAGCGCTTGGGCCAGCAAGTCAAGCTCCCTCCGTTTCTCAGTCAGTAGTATCTTAACATCCTCGTATGACTTCTTCAATGTCGTTTGGACCTCCATCTCGATCTTGGATCGTGTGTCAGAGCTGAGATACTCATACCGCTTGCCGTACTCAACAGGGCCCAAGGCTGCAGACATGCCGAATTTGGCAACCATGGCAAAGCTCAAATCCGTCGCGCTTTCAAGATCCTACAAATAGATTGTGTTAGTGGGTGATTGGATAATGTCTCAGGGGCGCTTTGCGGGAACAATTAGTAATAAGGCAAGGGGGAAACTCACAGCCGAGACACCAGTGGTAACCTTGTCGTCTCCAAAGATCAGCTCCTCGGCCATCTTGCCTCCCAAAGCGACGCGAATGTTTGACATGTATTCAGCTGCCGTATGCGAGTACTTATCCATCTGTGGAACAAACGCGGTGTGACCAAGAGTAGGACCCTTGGGCAAAATAGTAACCTTGTAGAGTCTGGTTGAGCTTTCCTTGTCGAAGAGCTGAACCAGGGCGTGTCCTGCTTCGTGATAAGCAGTCATTTCTTTTTCCTTCTCATTGATCACCATAGACCTCTTCTCAGAACCCATTGTGACCCTGTCAAAGGCCCACTCCAGATCCTGTTTCGAGACAACAGAAGCTCTAGCCCTGCTGGCCTTCAATGCGGCAACGTTGAGCATGTTCTCGAGCTCTGCACCAGAGCGACCGGGTGAGCGAGCGGCAATAGCTTCCAAGTCCACATCAGGTCCGAGCTTGATCTTCTTGGCATGGTGCTTAAGGATATCCAGACGTCCGCGCACATCAGGCAGATCCACGTTCACGTGTCTGTCGAAACGTCCAGGACGAGTCAGAGCCTTATCAAGCATCTTGGGCGTGTTGGTAGCAGCAATAACAATAATCCTGGCCTCTTGGTCAAAGCCATCCAATTCCGTAAGCAGCTGGTTCAGCGTCTGCTTGGCATGCGCCTGGTCACGAGGGTTCCTCTTCCCACCTATCGCATCAAGTTCATCAATGAAGATGATGGCAGGCGACTTGGACTTGGCATTCGAGAAGAGGTCGCGCACGCGCTTGGCGCCCACACCAACGAAAATCTCGTCGAACTCACTGCCGGACATGTAGAAAAATGGAACTCCAGCCTCACCAGCTACAGCCCGAGCCAGGAGAGTTTTACCAGTACCAGGAGGTCCAACCAAAAGAACACCCTTGGGAAGCTTGGCTCCAAGGTCGGAGAACTTGTCAGGGTGGCGCAGGAATTCCACAACCTCCTCGAGTTCTTCCTTGGCTTCCTTGCATCCGTGAACATCGCTGAACCGAGCAGTCTGCTTTTCCGATGTAACTTCCGAGTCCGTCTTGGCAGTTTGTGGGCGGCGGAATGATGTCAAGACCTCGATCAGGATAGTGACAGCAGAGAAGCATAGCCATGTGAAGACAACGAAGGTGGCAAGAAATTTCACCCAGCGAAAGATCATGGATGCAGTGGATTCCTCGAGGACAACGTAAACAGGGCGGCCTTTCACACCTCGTCCCTCTCCAGACGCGAGGCTTGACGTGATCGCACTACCAATTGCATGATCGAGTCCCGGTTGACCACCTGTAGCTGCGAACGAACCAGTAGCTGTACTAGCGCCCGAGTTCACCGCGGCCAAGGCCCTGTGGTAGATGTCTTCGGTAGCGGCATTGGCTCCATAACGGCCAGAGTGATAGCGAGAAACGACGATTCCAGGCATGTTTGCGCGGAGAAGAAGATTGTAGAAGGCATTCTGGAGGTTGGGGTTCGCGGGATCCTTGTTGGCGCTTGCTTCGATGTTGGCAAGTTGACTTTGTTGTACTCCGTTCATCGAGCCAAAGTGTCGGCTAGGCTGGGTCAAGAAGGGTCGGATTCGGAAAGCAGGAAGCCGGGAAGAAGTCGACATGAGTCGCATAGAACTCGTGGTACCGGGTAGTGAGTGGACGAAGGGCTGGCGACGTGAAAGCGCCGTCGAAGCGGGGAAGATTATCGAGGCAGGGGTGAGAGGAGAGGCAACGGATCGCTTGAGAAGAGCTCCTAATGGGCGCGCCACATACGGACTCGTGCCCGTGGCAGCAGCTGCCATCCGCTACTCGTCTGTTAGATTCATGCCATTCTCGATTGATCCATTCCATGTGAACGGCTGGGGGGGACATACCGGCAGCGTGGCCGCCTGGGCAGCCATTGTCGCAACACTTGCAGCACCAGATAAACCTCAAATTACGACCAAGGATGCAAGATGGTTCTGATCAGGGAGGAAGACGGATATGGGCTGGCTCCTAATCGTGTAATGTGACGCACTGACGGAGGAGGCCAGATTCCGGAAATCACGTTGAAGGACGTCTTGAGAGATTGTGCGGGGGAGGTTCGCCGTGGTAGATGATTTAGTGATCACCACTCATGTCTCATGATGCGCAGGACGTGCAAAGAAGCCTCGCCAAAGTCGCCTGAAAGGTTGCGAATAACCGTCACCGAGGCTAGTGGTTTGTTGGGAACTCACGAGGGTTCCTCTTGATTCTCCAGATTCCGACAGAAAGATCTTAGTCATCACGGCGCCGAAATGTTCCGGCGGCCGCAATCGGCGGATCTCGCCGTTCTAGAACCATAAAACGAACATTACACCAATTCAACGTCCAACGGCCTTACTCATTATTTAGCCTCTACATTAACTGCCTCCCTGAGCTGCTGTAGACGGCACATAACGAGGAATCACGTTTGAAGACTTCAATCTCATCTACTTTTCTCAAGATATGATATCCTACAACCTCTACCCTTTTCATTCAAAAAAGAAATTATTCAAGGCCCTTGATCATTCTGTATTTGTTCGCATTCTCTCATAAACCTGATGTTACACTGCAATATCTGTGTACAAATAGAAATACCTAATAGCATCATTTACCACCCAGTTGAGTTACAAAATTTACACCCCAAGCGACGCCCAAGAAAACAAACGAATCACGTTCTAGGGCAAAGAGCCACCAAACATCAAAGAAGCCTGCCCCTTTAATTGTCAACCGGCTCCCATCATCATCACACTTGGCTTCGTTAATAATATTGGCTTCATCTGACATGTTCATTCATTCAGCAGCCTTACTGATGGCAGCTGCATAGACGGGTCATCGTTGAACTCCAGTTTCGGCTCCATGAAACCGTATAGCCCATTGACGAAACTTGGAATTTGATGAGATATTGTCGATAGTGGGAGTGACGGAGCATAATCGTACCAAGACACTACCGGAGTTGGCACGGGCATGTACATATCCTGGCCCGCTTGAATCGCCATAGAGTCGGAATGCACCGACACCTGGTCTTGGGCAAGGGCGGGGTGGTGCGGCGCCTCGGAGATGCTTTGGAAAGACGAATGTACGTCGTAGCTTTCCTGCTTGACTCCATATACTGTGCTTGTTTCGGAATCGGACTCAGTTCTAGGGCTAGAATAGTTGCTGCCAACTGTAGTCCGGTGCATCAGATTTGAGCTGGGAAGGGGCGCCATGGCACTTAGTCGACGTCCGTTCGATGGCAGCTCGTGTCGAGCAGTGTCTCGAGGGCCAGGACTGCGTGGATAGTACTCCCAGTTGGGCTGCTGTACAGCTACATGAGGAGAGCCTGGTTGCAAGTGGCCTTGGCTGGACTGCCTCCCGGGGGTTCCTGAGAAAACATGACTGACCCACTTGCAGTCGTATGATACGTTTGAAGGGGTAGGTGGTGAGAAAACCGCATCTACTTGAATGTCCCCGTCAGGATTTTCAGAACCATTGTTGCTCGTGGGGTGTGGCCGTCTCTGATGTTTAATCATCGTTGTTTTTCGGCAGAAGCTGATAGAATAGTTAGCTAGATAGTCAGAAGTATCAAACGAACCAACTCTCACCTCTTTTCGCAGCCAGGTTTACCACATTTGTAGGGGCGTTTGCCCGAGTGGATTCGACGGTGTCGCGCAAGACTTGAGGACTGGCCATCAGGTTAGCAACGTTGCATAGACCTTGGATAAAGGAGCACCCTTACATCAGAAAATTTTCTTCCGCATCCCTTCTCGATACAAGTATGAGGCTTCTCCCCGGTGTGCGTTCTCTTGTGAACCGTCAGAGCGCTCTGTTGAATGAAGCTTTTCCCACAGTCTTTGAATTCGCATCGGTAGGGGCGTTCGTTGGTATGGATGCGGTAATGCCTATCCAAATCGGATCGGCGATTGAAAGCCTGCTCCAACTATAAGCTTGAGTTTGCTGGATTGGGGATTGCACACGTACTTTGGTACAACCAGCCCAGTTGCATCGGTGTGGGCGAGCAGTGGAGTCTTGTTCCATGATTTCCATGATATCCATAGCTCAACAAAAGGCTTGTTGGCTTTCAATGGCAATTATCTGCTAGCAGAAATGTAACCAATCCGCTTCGCAGATGAAAATGGCTACACCTGATGTTAGTTATTCCATTTAACTCGCTTCCAGGTGTAATCTCGAGGAATATTTGGTGTCTGCAGGCAGCAAAGGCACCGCTGTCTTCGAGCAGAAACCATTCCATGTAATAGAGAAATCGAGAATAACTGGAGAAGTACCTACATCTGGATTTCCAAGCAGGAGATAAAACGGTGAGGAATTCCAGCACTCTTAGGGAAACGCCGGTCACTGACGTAAAATTGACAGGCGCACTCGAGTGCAGTCCTGGGCAGCCCAGAAGCCCCGTGCAGTTGTCTCTTGTTCGTATCAAGGACCGAGATTGGTCGTGAGTAATAGCTTCCTCTAGTTTTTTCTTCTTGGGACGTTGCCAATTGGCGATGGTCGGCTGTAGAGTTGTGCCTTGGAGTACAGCAAGATGAGTCGTATGGCAGATCAGAGCCAATGATACCGCTTACTCAATGCCTCTATAAGGGAATGATAATCAAGTTGCTTCAGGTTTGATAAATAAACGTCACTTGAGTCTGACGGACGTGGTAGCAGAGAAGTTGATCCAAAACTCCTGCGTTGACTCAGAGGCACATCAGGGAAGAATAAGGAGAAACACCCAAGTACTTATAAGAAACGAAAGGTAAGGACGAAGCTCCAGCAAAATCAAGGCCTTCGCGGGCCTCAACCCGCCAGGGGTGTGAAGTTGTCGCATTCTCTAGATCAACTCCAAGAGCAGACCCGTCCGTCCGTCTGCGTAGCTTGCCGAGAGGTGGCTGCAAGGAGTCCTAGAGCTAGTAGGAAAAAAGAAAGACACATACTTTTGGCAAGGGGCAAGGATGTGGAGAAGTAGAGATATGATAGGAAACACGCATGTGGAGGTCTCGAGCCGTGTGAGGATGAAAAGAGGGACACAACAGTCGATAGTCGGATACACGCATGGGGGAGGGGGCGTATGCAAGAGGTTGGGTGGAATCAAGACACGACCCGCTGGGAGAGGGTGAGGATATGGCCTGCAGACAGGGGAAGAACACGCTGGAGCGAGCAGCAAATACGACGAACGCGCAGACCTGAGGAGAGACATCTTCTCAGCAATATGGCTATGATGAGCACATTATACACAGGTGGATGATTGCAAGTTTCAGCCGTTAAGGAATATTGGCTATACACCTGGCTTCCGCTAAGAAAGTCCCAGAACGACTCCATATCGGCCTCTAACTACCCCACTAAGAGCAAAGACGGTGCCAGGACGCGTTTCGCCTGAGAGACAGAGAGTTTTGAGCACAGTGCATGATCTCCGGCCAGCGATCAAAGGCGAGATGCAAGAGACCTGAATCGGCGTGTCAGGAATAACTCAACACTAGCGACAGCTATGCAAACAGACTGGTCTGCATGCACGGAAGACGCTGGAGGCAGACAGACAGGTCACTTAGGCTAATGTAGGAACTATCATCGCAGCAGTGGATAAGCACGGGATCGGACAGAGCAGGACCTGAAGAGTATGGCGAGCGATGATCCCCCAACTTACTGCAGGTTCGGGGCCTAAGCAGGGTTAGTGGTTTGTTGCCTTAGGCAGGGCAGAAGCCGCCAAAGCAGTGGGCAGAGAGAGATGGAAAGCGACAGGTATAGCATGGGTAATAATGCAGGGCAGATGGTTACCGAGAAGTTCAGATGAGCGTCGTGCCGGGACATTATTCATGCTCCCGTGGGACGGTAAACCGGTCGATGCGGGCTTCTGGCATGGGTGCCCGCTCGCCACTGCTGGGGTGCCAACCCCTACCTTACTTCGCTGTGCCTGCTAGCTGGAAAGTGTCTGATGCTTCAAGCGCGAAGATGGGACGAGAGCATGTTTCCCAACGACATCCGTGTCTGGAACACCGGGCAGACCAGCCGCGTCCCTCCTTGTTCCAGGTCCCTGCAATGAGCGGCATTACCTGACTACCCAAGCCCCAGAGACTGGAACGAGTGGATGGAAGACGGTGTTCTCTTTGATACCTCTAGGCACTATGGTTCCAGACCGGCACAGGATCAAGAGCCACGGCAGGCAAGAACAGCACTGGAGGCAGGCACCCTAGACAGCTGGACAAAGCATTGTTGCACATCAATCTCGCATCTTCGTATCTTGGGGAAGGTCCGGCCCAGCTTGCCAACCAACCACACGCGCAGGGCCGTCCACTTTTCCGTGCTGAACAATCCCAGCAGCCCCGCCGTGGTGCCGGGTTCTTTCCACTTTCCTCCACCATCCCTGCCATACCCACATTTATCCACTACTAGCCCCATCAGAAGTCAGGACGACCAACATCCACCTGGAAGGTAACAAGATCGATCAACTAGGTAAGGAAGGCACGTACAACCTCAGCCCGTCCCTTACATCCAACCAGCCGGCCACTCTCTCCTCCTTCTACCCATGTGTCCAGGGTTGTATCTGCACTCGCCGATCAAACACCACCTGGAAGAAGAGACAAAATGTTCGTCAGATGCATCCCGATTGATCCAGGCCCGTCCATCCTCGCATAGGCTATGGGTGGCGAGCCTCCAATTGACCAAGCTAGACAGCTCAGTTGCCATTAGGCTAAGCTTGCCTGCCAGATACCATGGACCAAGCCCTCTCTTAGCAAAGAGACAACAACCCCAAAGCTGTACAGCATCTACCTACTGTCCCTAAGAAAGAGGGTATCTGACTGATCACCGTGGGTGTGGGCCTTGATATCCCAGCTCGACCAGCTACTTCAAATAGGGTTCTTGCGTTTCATTTACTCCATGTCATCGATGGGCCTGCCAGGATATGATCGTTCTACCCACCAATCTATCCACTCCAATCTGGCACCCTAGGTGCCCTGGCACTGCTGTGCTACTACACAATCGGTGCGTGGCTGCGTTTATCACTGCAGTGAGCCATGCACGCAGCTCATTCAGACCTGATGACGCCCTGCCGCAGCCGTAGCACGTGCATTACACTAATACCTGCCACCACTCGGCTCTGCCAACCACCCCTCCGCCACCTTGTTTACTTGCGACGCATATTTGCTTTTTCCTCATTTCTTTCCCTTCTCTCTTAGTCTCTCCTCCGCAACTCCGCCTTCTTGCCTATTTGGCTCGAGCTCAACTCGCTTCTAGGCCTTTTCAGACTGTCCATTGGAATATCGGTCCACAAACGACAACACCCCCCAATGTGATGGTACAAATCTCGAACCCGAGCTGCGATACCAAAGCAGGCTCCATTCTAAGGCGTCTTAGTCTCTCTGACTGGCGCCTATAGTTCTGGATATGCTATGCCGGGTTCACTATCGATCACCATCATTTTGGAGAACCCTTGAACGTTATCATCGAGGTTTGGAGGAACCATTGATAGCAGTACTCGGACACAATTCCCACTCCAGCGACGTCTTGCATTTTGCGATGACATGCTAAATGGCATCGCTCACCTCAAGACCTACAATGCGTTCTGGACCACAAACGTAACATTGAGACGAAGGCGACCATCCTCACCAGTCGTGAAATGCATCTGAAGCATCTGGACCCAGAGGGGACTACCGGACTCCGAGCTGAATCAATACCTATTAACTTGCCTCAAGAAAGGACTAGCTCCAGAAGGGTGCTCGCATACAAGTGTCTGGGAATAGCTACCTGATGCAAGTCTAAGACCCTCGCTTTAATGGTGGCAAGGCCCATACTATAGTGAACGTCTTCGAACAAAAAGTCGAGCAATCCCTGAACATAGCACTAATGGTCTTGAAACAGGAGGCTGTGGAAGGGACGCCAAAAACCAGACCAGCTTGCGGCTACCCCGAAGCGACCTTTCACAGCCCCGTCTCGACTTCCCAACGCCAAGCGGCAGATCCTATGGGTTCCAGTCGTATATACAAGACTGCTACGATGTGCAAAATCACTGACACGCCATCCAATAGCTTAGCGCAGATGCACCGGCTGTGCTTGAAGGACGACTGTAGGAGGAGGGGAGAGATCCTTGCTCCAGTGCTCGACCTCATTTTGCACAGACACGAGCCTTTCATGGGTGCTATTCACACAAAAACTATCTCACCAGATCAAAACCCCCCAGGGCCTTGACAAGCTAAAATGATCTATGAGTCGCCATGATTTGTTTGGTTCTTTTTTGTTTTACCCAAAAAAAACCAACCACCTATTGGCTCGTTCCTCTAATCATGAAAAGGGCGCTCGAGGTGGAAATATCCGATAGCACGGGGATAGACCTCAAAGGATTTCCTCTTGCAGGCAATGTGAGCGATCTCTCAAGCGAAAATGACAAGTCAACCCATTCACATGCATCTCATCTCCTCACACAATACATATGCTGCCTGCCGACTCGCTGAGAGCATAGCTGCATGGGAGCAAATGCGGATGGACGTACATAAGGCTACGCGGCCGCCCGCACAGCAGCCCGATGGCACAGGAGCAGTCATTGCTACCTCGCCCAGAAGATGCCTACGGCAGAACAAGTGGAAATTGCCAACAGTACCTATACGCTGGGTAGTACAAGACAAACTATACTAGCCCAAGCTCGGATGGGCCTAGAGTCAACCAGACGGGCCCAAAACAGCGGCACGCGGAGACGTACAATCTGAACGGCCCGCTGCACCATCGTGACGGCCAGCTCTGGTGGGCCAGCTCGCTGTGTGGCGGCCAATAGATGACTCTGACAGCGCCCTCGTAACTGGTGTGGACAGTGCCGTGGTTTAGATTGGGCCAAGCTAGTAAAAGTGCATTAGCGACAGCAGCCAGTCATCATTTGCGTAGCCTTCAACACAGCAGTCTGATCATGAGTATCACGGCCGGCATTGACAACAATGATCCCGCGAGACTTGCACACACAAACGTTCACCAAACCAACTAAAAAAACAGGCTCCAGAAGTGTACCTATGTAAACCAAATCGGCCCCATGACGTACAGATGCCTCACTAACATATGCATGGAAACGAAAACAGCAGTGTGCTGCCATATAGCGTCTTGTCGTCTCTTTCCTTTTTCTTCTACTAGTTCTTTGCATCTCTTTTCTTGTCTCGTCATGCCTTGAGGAGACAATACACAGTACATTTCTCTTCATTCGTCGATGTCCTCCTCCACCACTTCCCTCTCAATCTGAAAATGGAACTGGCTACCTCTGACAAGCCACGCTGCTTTGCTACTTTTGGCACAAGCTGAGATGATGGCGGGGCAGAGAAGCTCCATCCATCATATATCAGATGCACCATAAAGCAATGTTTTCTCATTAGGGTATTAGTTCAACAGCCCAGTCTTGCGAGCAATGAGTGGAATACACAATGGGGAAATCGCGATGCTACTGGATGTAGTCATTCCTAGTTGTATCAGCTAGTAGTCGCGCAGGTTAGTAGTTGTCCAAAACGCCCTAGACCCCAGGAAACGCAAGAAAGAAAGGATCCTCTAACCCACCAGTCTGGCTTAGGGGGGGATCATTTCCGCAACAAGCACTGGCTCTGAGAGCAGCCGACGAGTCGGAAGATTTTATCCAGTGCTGTTCGCACGCATGATGATGCGAGCATGGTCGCTCGCAACCATGCATACCTGAAAATAGTCCCTTGCCTTGGTAGTGCATATCCACGCACACATACACAGCGCTCGCCCGTATGCATGCCGCGCGCGCCGTGGGTACCTTGTGGAAGTGATATGTTGAGAAGATACAGAGACAACTCATTATTGAGCAATCACTAGATCATGCCCTTACCCGATAGTCAGGGCCACCCTCCAATCTCCTCTTGCCCCTTGAACCGTCGTATCAAACCTGCGGTTTCCCGCCATCCGCTCATTTCATCTTTTCTTTTTCTCTCCATTCAATTTTTTCAACCTTCTGATTTTTTCTCCTCGTGGTGCTGTTCCCCTCTTGTCCCGAAGCCCCCCACCCCCCTACTTCTCCCCTTCACCCCTACACTCAAGCTGAACAAAATCTTTTCCAATAAGCTTCACTGATTGGCAGAAGGGATGAGCTGTCTGCTTGTCTCACCCTCGCTCGTACTTTCCACCACTCGGAGCCCTGGCCTTCCAACTCACTCCACGCGCCGTTAAGCCATGCCAGCCACGCTTGGAGGAAAAAGGAAAACAAGAGCGTCAACAGGACGAGAGCGAACGCCACCAATGGACGTGGCTAGCCTTCCGGCTAGCTGCTGACACTCTGACTCGCTTATCTAGCTAATTTGCTTTTCCAAGGGTGTCTCTCGATACCCAGACCTCGAATGACGCCAGCAACCAGGCCCCGGATCGCCATGGAACCAACCAACCTCCGGCAAGCAGCAGAACCAGCCAGCGCTGGCTCTTCCCTCCCCACCGGCACCCAAGGAAAAAGAAAAGAAAACGCGCCCAACCCCACTTTGCAACTCACGGACTGGATGCAATCTCTCGACACACACCCGAGGGCAACTCCAAAAAGTACGTACGCAGCCTTCCTACTACCTAGCTAATAACGGCATGGGACCTTGGTGGGCAGGCGAGACAGCCAAGTCAGTGAGATGGCTGATGTCTTGTCTTGCCGCCCCGTATCGAACTCTAGGCCCGTCGGGTGCCTGCTCGAGAATTATCACCTCTCCTGTCTTGCAGCACACTCAGCCATTCGCCACTCAATTTCTAGATCACAGGCTAGAGGACGCCCCATCGCCCAGTTCATCATGCAAGTCACAGGGTCCAATTTCAACGGATAAACGCCTCAAACAGTATTGACACATGCGGCAAGCCAATACACATGTCTCTTATTTCTTCTATTGAACCCATCTAAACCTCGGCGTGGCCGGATGCCAGAGCATCAAAAAGGAAGCAATGTGGAGAGATGGGCGTGATGCAAACAGACAATAGATTTTAGCTCTAGTTGTGTCTCGCTCCTGAATTCCTCCTGCCCTCTTAGACTACGGGAAGGGGAGAAAAAGAAAAGAAAAGAGAAGGATCAAACTTTGAGTCTAGGCCTCCTCACCTGAACTCGGAGTGTCCGTCGTTGGCACGTTGCCTGTCTCTTCACCAATGGTCAATCCCTTGCGGATAGCAAGGACACTGTCCACGATGACGGCGTCAATTCCTTGAGTAACTTGGCGCTGTTTTCCACGTAGTTAGCATTATGATAGCACGAGTAAGCTTGAAGCATCGGGAAACCAACCTGAACCATCAAGGGATCATTATTCAAAGTTCCATAGCTTACACATACAAGCCCATTCTCCTTTACAACTCGCACCAGGCGAGGGCTATTGATAAGGGGCTCCGCGGCTGAGACGATACCCAAAAGATTCCATCGAGTTGCAAATCTGATTGCTTCTTGAAGTGAGGATGCTCTGATATCACTGACGGAACAGCACCCAGCGTCCGTGAGGAAGAGGATCGGGATGGAAGGTTGCTTGTAGCTCAGGCAGAGACAGATATCAGGGTTGAAGGAACTGAAGATGATGTGACGTTCACCCGCCAGATCATAGACTTTTGACAACACTGTGTCGCAGAAGGAGTTGAGCTCGACGGCATAGGTGTCCATCTCGTGCTCCTCGCTCTCGTGCAACATGGGGTGTTTCATCTCAATGTTGAAGCCAATGTTTTCTGGAAGCCTGCGGAAAAGATCCTCCAGGGTTGCAAATGGCGCTTGGATAAAGTTACCCCGCGAGTTGGCCTTGAAACCCTTCTCCTTGAAATCTCTTGTGTGTTTCATGCGCTCATCCATTTCCTTGGATGAGCCCGAGCCGGCAAAACCCATCGATTGAGAGCGCATGGGGGTGAAACTGTTACTACGGTTTCTGCCCGTGGGTTCTTTCGGGAAGGTCGTGTCCTTCTTTGCTTGTCCTTCATGTCCTTTGCGCGCACTATCTGGGTTGATATGCAAGAATTGCTCCAGTGTCAGGGTATGGACGGGGGCATCTATGCCGGTCTCGCTGACGAGAAAGTCGTGGTAGATGACAGGGACGTGATCTTTGGTCAACTGAACATCGAATTCGACATACTGGGCACCAAGATTGGCGGCTGCAATGAAAGAAGGCAGAGTATTCTCACCAAGTTGCAAGGATCGATTCGACGCCATATTCTTTCCGAGGCCTCTATGGCCAATGACCATCGTCGAATCCAGCTTTTTCCAATATGTCTGTCGCGATGTAATCTCCATGTTGGGATGGTGGAAAGGCGTGATGACGAGAAAGTTGAAGTTTACCGTGCCAATGACATCTAGCGTGCTTGAAATGATGGGGACACATACGTCGCCTTGCAAGTTCATCCTACTAGAGCCGAGGTTGGGCTTGACGGACGACAGAAGAGCAACAGCACGACCAATCTTGTTCTTCTCATTGCCCGAATATGTCGGTACAATGTCGAAAAACAATTTGACAGCTGAAGCATTGGTGGTTGTGAAAATGATTGGCTCTGTTGCAATGTTCTCCTGGACTGGAAGATCAAGAATTGTAGGCTCTCCTTGAGCTCCGCTGGCTGAAACAACGACAGACAGAGCTGTGTCCAGCTGAGTGTTGTGTGCTTCTGTCAAAGGGACTCGGTCCAGGTACACCGCTTCTGTCGGCTTCCGGACGTCCAGACTACCGAGTGCCACATGGACAAGGCATTCGTTGGTGAGGTAACGATGGCCAAAAGTCTTGACAGGCTCAGCTCGCCGGGCTGGAGAGGTGGTTCTGCCGTTCCCATTTGATTTCCGTCCATCAACCGAGGAACTTTCCCCAGGCGTCAGGTATGGTCCATTTCCAGGTCTTGTGGCAAGATCAATCTCGGTGGTGTGTTCCGCTAACAGTTTCGCAATATCGATATGTCCGCGTAGAGCTGCATGCTCTTTCGCAGTCCATCCTGATGAATCGGGGCGGGACACATTGGCCCCGGACTCGACGAGCAGCTTCACAATGGGGAGGTGGCCGTCAACAGCCGCAACGTGCAAAGGGGTCCAGGCGTAAGTATTCTCACTGGCTTCCAGGTCGGCTTGCTGAGAGTCGCTACCCTTGACGAGCACCTCTGCACTCTCGAGATGGCCGAACCTAGCGGCCAAGTGCAGCGCAGTCTCTCCGTCCTTATCTTTCCAGTTGACATCAACACCAGCCTTGATAAGCATCTCGACGATGATGTTATAATTGGCTTTGCTCGCGATGGCCAAAACGGCGCCAGACTTGGATACCGTCTTTCGGATCTCAGCTTTAGTTTCGCTGATTCCATCCCAGTCTTCTCCTTGAAGAAGAGCCCGCGTCGTAAGAGGGTGACCGCCAATGACAGCAAGATGAAGAGGGGCGAAACCGTCCAGGTCCTGCCACTCGGGAGCATCGATCCCGTTTTTGGCGTCGAATTGGTTCCATTGTTGCATCTTGGCCATAACAGTCTGTGACACAACTAACAATCCGTATTGGGCCGCGTAATGGAGGGGGAGTCTACCAAACGAATCACGAGCGGCAAGGCCATCCTTCTGACTGTCTTTCAAGTTGTCGAGCAAGAAGATCAAAAGTTTCACCGCTTCGTCGTCCTTTTGCCCAACGACGGCCTCTGTGTCATTAATCGCTCTTATGGCCACCGAAGAAGAGACCGGGGGTTGAATGTGCCTATTGCTAAACTGTGCACCAACGGGAACCTGACCAGTGCTCGAGTCCTTGGCTGACGACGTTGCCTTGGTGCGGCCAATGTGGATTACAAGTCGGTGGATACAGTTGCGGTTATTGATGTCTTCAGGTTCATCGAGAGTTGTGATGCGACCCAGCAGATGAAGAATGCAAGCTTCAGAACGTGCCGAGATAGATCGCTGGAGGAGATTCAAGAAAATCGTGTGAAAAGAATCATCCTCTCCGAGCTTTGCCTCCTCGAGACTCTTCTTAAGCGCTTCCACGTCGTCCTTCCGAACGGCTTGGTCCAAAATATCGAGCTGGGACTGAGGCAGAATGACCATGGCTCTGGATGAGGCTCGGCCCAAGGAACGGTTTGACCGATCTGATCTCGCATCGTCCATATTCTGGGCATCTGCGAGAACTGATAGCCAGCGATTAATGTCAGCCAAGAGCCTGCTGATGTTTCCATCTTTGGCAAAAGGCTTGGGGTCCACCTTGGTGGATATATATCTATGCTGGGTCGTGATGGACGGCACCTTCTTATCGAGCTTCTTGGTGATCTTGACGAACCCGCGCCTGTTGATCTCGCCAAACCACTGGAGATTCCTCAGCTGGTTGCGCAAGTCCAACAGGGCACCCATTACCTCCTCCACCTCATCTTGGTCCATGCTGTCGACCACATCCGGGACTCGCCCATATCGGTTGTTGAGTAGATTCAACCGTCGGCAAACATCAGCAAACTTCCTGTTGTAGAAGCTGTCTACATCCTCGAGATTTCGGTCCAGGGCGAAAAAGAACTCTGCGGGCAAGTTAGGGGATGGGGTCAGCCCCGACAAAAGCCAAGACAAGGCCTCCCACCTGCTGGATCCACCTGCTCTCCATTCTTCACCTTCTCCGATGCGCCTTTGATGATCTTCTTCAGACCCTTATAGTTTATATAAGAGGCGGCCCACTCGGGCACCTGATTGCGAGGAAGGCTGTTGATGAAAATGTCAGTTTTTGAAGCACAGAAAACCTCTTGGGGTGGGACCGGCGGAGCTTCACAGACCTACGACCAAACTTCATGATGGGTTCGGTATCCAAGCAGGTATCGACGTGAAAATGAGCGGATGGCAGCAGTCAGCCAATTCGAAGATGAAAGAAAAGGAAAAAGAACTCAGCAATGTTTCCTGGCACTCGGCATTACTCAGAAGCACTAACCCCCCACAGTGACAAGGAGCATGTAGGGGTCCAAGTGCAGGGCGGTGCGTTTTGCAGGTCGCGAGGTCAGTTCACAGGGGGGTCACCTGACACCAACAAGGCCAAAACTACGATATGTCGGCGCCTGCTAAGTCGGTGAGCCGCAAAAACTGCATCTCATATGACTTTTTTTTGCAATTGCTACGGTCTCCGGTCGCGGTCGCAGTGGAACGAGCCCTGGAATTCGAATTTTTACCCTCTTACTCGAGAGAAGGAGCTGATGGAGCAGTCTGATGGAGCCCCCTCCATAAAACCGCCATCGTGCGGACCCAGCCTTAGGTAGTACCTGCCTTGGGATAGGTTTTGGACGACAGGTCAGTAGCCACCTCAGCTAAGGTACTAGCCACTACCCTAACCACCGAGCGAGAACCGCCGCCAGCTGTCAATGGAACCGCCTGGATGGAGGGATGGTGGGGAACCCTACATTACCTAGGTACCTAGGTACCTAGGCGATGCCTATGTACAGGTACCTGGCCCCTAGTAGACACTGGGCAACCCTACAGAGGACCCCAAATGCCAGCTGGTCGAAGCAACGCCATGCCATTGAAACCTCGCTGGAATGGAGGGGGAAAACAGTCTTTCTTAATCCAAGATCAATCGGGACCAGGGTCGCGGGTTGAGCCGTCTGATTGGGCGCGGGGCTCAACGCCAGACAAAAGCCCCTGCACACAGATTGATCGAGACATCGCTATTTTGAGACCAACCGCGCTTCACGGAACGGCCAATCATGTTTCGTTCTCGATTCACATGTCACTGGCCACCATTCACGTCTCTCCTACAACCTCACCCTCAGCACAGCAAGTACCAGTTACCACCTACCTGTGATAACGAGGGAGAAGGCGGAAGCGACGGGATGAATGAGGGGTCTTAGCAGCCAATTCGCCGTAAAACCCCGTTGAGCTGAGCAGCACCTCGGTTGATGCCGTGGAACCTGTAGGTACCTACCATTGTGTCGTCGCTACGTCATGTCAAGAAAGGGTGCGGAGGGGGGAATAAGCGACACCAAAGAGTCGGCGCAAGATCATATCATTTTTATGCATGACGACAAACGAATTGGAATGCCTTGAATTTGTGTGACTCTATAATATGTGCTAGATACGGATCGGTGTGATCCATGCCCTGTGCTCTATGTATGCAACAGGTCTTACTCTCTTCCCATCTTGATGATGTCCCGGCGCCTAAAAAATACAGATAAAATGACACGCCGCCTCGTCTTATATACAATTGCGCTCCGAAAGATTGGGTGTACTCGTACATGTTTGCTTGAGATGGGCAGAAGGAGCCGCCTACCCCAAACCGAAAGTCCGTCATCATTATCTCATCCCCTGTAAGCCTCATTCATGACTTGTCCCGACTTTGACATTCATGACCACATTTTGGGTACCCCAACCTGTGGACCTGGCTACAAAGTCGGAGAGAAGGGGCGTGTGAGCTTGAGTTTCGTTCTCAAGTCTCGTAGCTTCGCCGGCGTGCAGCCTTTCCGAGACTGTTGAGGTCCGCCGCCGCTGCAGATCCGACTTTTGCTCTATCAGGTCCCACTGTTCAAGGCTTTCCTGTATCTCAGTGAAGAGCAAATTGGATCGCTCAAGGGCGTCGTGACCGATCCGATCTGCCATCCAGGCCCGAACTTCGAGAGTAAAAGGATATTTCAAAAACTTGCTCTCGATGGACGCAAAAGTCTTCCTGACGCGGGTAATCTCCTTCCATAGACTTTCTATTTGCAGCGCCCTACTGTAGGATTGCCTTAAGTCTTCGTTAAGCTCAAGGCTGCCCCGTTCTCGAGTGGGTTGTAAATATTCAGGTAAACCAGAAGCACTTCTCGTAACCTTTGCTTTGAGTTTTAGGAGCTTGTTGGATGAGAGTTCGAGGTCGGCGAGTCGCTCAGGCGATATTTGTCGACTTGCTCCTCCCATTCCGACCATGTCGAAGATAGAATACGTTCTATCAATCAGGTGGGCTCTGGTTTTGTAATCGCAAAGTTTCATCAGAACCTTCCATAAATGGACATGCTTGGAGATCTCTTGAAGAAGCCTCACACCCGCAGACCAGTCCAAAGTCCATACACACGCATCGAAAACTTGCCTGATTGTCGTCGTCGTAATATCCACGTTCCTGCGGACGCAGGTTGTGAAAAAAGTAATCGCCTCCGGTATCATATGAAAATGGATCAGGCCCCTCAAGATCTCCTCTACAACAAGACGATTCAGCGGCAAGTGCTCGTAGACGTAGTCACCAAGCAAAGTTCTGTCACGGGTATTCATAGCCCAGCGACGATAAATGGGATCATCCAGCGCAGCATCTATGTGGAATCGTCGTACTTTTGCACCGCTTTTGGGGTCAAGGCCAACTATACTCGCGATGGTCCGCATGAACTTTCCATGATTCTTTGTCAAGGTGTAGTGGGAAAGAATCGCAGCGAAAGTTGTCGGCGTAGGCTTTAGATATGTTTCGAAGAAAAAGCTGTGGATGATTTGCTCCGAGAAGGCAGTAAGGTGCACGCCATCAAGCTCGATCATCAGGGAGTTGAACGTATGCATATCCGGCGGGTACGCCGAGATGAGAAGGTTATAGCAAACCCTTCCTATCTTTTCCTTGGTCCCAATTCCGCGATGATTGGTGGCGACCCTGTTGGCTTGATTGATCCTAACGGTATTCAGTTTAGCCGCCTCCATGTCAATGCTTCGAAGTTGATAAAACGGGTATCCAGAGTCGAGTAAGCGCATAGCTTCATCATACGACGGTGATGGGGAGGTGTCCGAAGATCGAGCATTGGCACGCAATAGCAGCTTCTCAACCATGTTCCTGATACTTTTCCCGAAATTCTCCAGGTGGACCTTGGAAAGGGGATCCCGGCGTGTTATTTGATCGCTCACTTCTTCATATGCGGCAGCTAGTCGCAGGCCACCCGTAGCCCGGTTCCGTAACGAGAGGCCCAAGGTCGTCTCGGTGCAGTTATAGAAGTCCCGTTGTAATCCTGCCCGCAGAGCAGACCTGCGCAGCCGGGCTGGCTTGTGCATCTCTTTGAAGTAGGGCCGATTGGAATATATGTCCCTCAGGCAATTCCAAGCATGGTCCATTTGGTCATCAGTCAGACGCTCGATGCTCGATTCAACCCAATAGGCCATATCTTGTTTCCGCAAGTTGCCCAGGTCACGCTGAACATCCTCCACCTGCCGGTCGAGCTCCCGTCTCCGTTCGCACTTGGAGACGGCATCAATTAGGGCCGCCGAGGCAAAAAGAGAACTGTAACATGCCGTGAAGATGTCGGGAAATGTCGGTTTTCGGTGCGGCGTATTCGTCACTCGGCGACCAAGGCCAGCCACAGTTGTGCTGTATGCCCTGCGGCCGCAACGATGGGCCCGCCTGGCTGTCGCCCATAGTGACTGCATCGATCAAGGACAGGGCGTTCGTTCGCCCATAGTCTCTGCGGCGCCGCAAATGTATCTCGGGCAATCAATTGGCGCAATGTCGTTCGAAACCACTCGGTAGTCGCTCCTCCCGTCGAGAGCACGAACAGAAAGTGGAATGATCTCGGTGGGCAAGTGGGCCGTAGCCAGCCGTCCAAGTCACGTGTTGCCATTGGTCCACCATCGGCCACAGGATGGTGCTCCTACACCACTTACACACAGGTCGGAAACCAGCAGCGAGGAAGCCGAGTTTCGGTATTCAAGATACAAAATATCTCCAGACAACCGCCGAGGTCTTCTAGTGTCTAATTTTGCCGAAATGTTTACACTTGTTCTTACCGCTGAGCTCAATGGGTATGCAAGCTTACCTCATTCAAAGACACCAGCCTAGCAAGATGCTAATCGTGGCAGAGTGACAAACCTACGGCCCCAGGATACT
The DNA here is from genome assembly GCA_026958235.1 of Clonostachys rosea. Taxonomy (NCBI): domain Eukaryota; kingdom Fungi; phylum Ascomycota; class Sordariomycetes; order Hypocreales; family Bionectriaceae; genus Clonostachys; species Clonostachys rosea. The sequence goes on from CP110207.1 coordinate 2,849,718, forward strand.
GAGGAAAACCCGTTCTGGTTCATGTTCAAGGTGCAATGCACCTCCTGTCGCGAGACTCATGCCAACACGGTTGGCGTTAACCGCTTTGTATGAGCCAGATGCTCCCCCGCTTGCTCGGGCAGCTACTTACGGGATAATCCAGGAGGCAAACGAACTGAGCGGGAGCAGGGGCGAGGCTAACTTCGTTTGGAAGTGCAAGAACTGCAAGGTTCGGGATCATGAGTGTTGCGATATTAGTACTGGATTGTGTGAGGCTAATATCACCATCACCAGCGAGAGTCGTCTGCCTCCATTAAGGCTGCGGCCACACCATATGAGCAGGCAGAGCCACCTAAGAAGCAAAAGATCATCGAGTTTGACTGCCGTGGCCTTGAGTTCACAGAATTCCACCCCGAGGTACGGTCCCACCATGGTACATTGGTCATTTTTTCGCAGTGTAAGGCTAACATTTCGATACTTAAAGGGGGAGTGGCTCGCGGAGGGCATTGACTCCAACACAAAGTTCACAGCCATCGAACTTGTAGATGGCGAGTGGTTTGATTATGATGAAAAAGCGGGGGATGAAGTGAGCATCAAGGACCTCACTTGGGAGATTCGTCGAGCCTAGCCAAACAGTAGATGTTCGAACCCGAAGAAAAAAAAATCAAATAAACCGATTATTCTCATAATATGATTGGTCTACTGCTAAAAGAGAGATTGCAATAAAGATCAAGCCTCGTGGGGGAAATGCATATTCTTATACTCCTTGGCTGGTCCAGGGTAAGATTAAGGTTGGCCATCAAGGTGAGCCCCACGCCTGTCGAACAGGGGATTTGATTCTGCACCAGCAACATTTTACGGTCTCGCATCGCTCCCCGAGTCTACATACTGAAAGATACCGACGCGTTCTCATCAGCCATGGAAACCCCGCAGCTATCTAAGACGATAGAGTATCTCACAGATGCGGCTCATTTCCTACACGAGACCGCCCCAGCGACCGCTGCACACCTGATGGCCCAGCGCCGTGATCTGATGTACGAACACAAACTCTCACCGCATGAACACCAACGACAGCATGTCTGCGGAGCTTGTGGTAATATCATGATTCCTGGAACAGGAAGCACATTTCGGTTACAGAGGCCCAAACATAGTCGGAAAAAGCCACAGCCCTCAAAACCCACGGCCAAATCCATGACCAAAATCATTACCTGCGGAATGTGCGATGGCAAGACTCGAATTGGCCTGACAGACTCTGTAGCTCCAGTCCGCTGCAAGTCTAGAAAAGCACATTCTACAAAACCCAAGTCTCTAGCTGAAGCAACCGGCAGCACTGGACCAGACCAGCTCAAACTCAGCTCAAATGCAGGCAGCAAGAAGAGGGCGAAAAATAGAAAAGCAGGGTTGCAGGCTTTGCTCTCTGGCCAACGGCAGCAGCAGTCCAACCCTCTCAGCCTGGCAGACTTTATGAAGAAATGAGGGAGAAACACATGACTGGCTCATCATCATTCCATTTGGCATCTCAGGCCTGACTTACTAGTGCTCAAGTGAGCTTGCCAGTCGACAGATGTTATACCTATATTCCAAGAATTGCGACAGGGGAGATGAAAGGGTGTCATATTTCAAGAAGGTAACTACAGATTCTCGATTTTATCCTTCTCGCGTTCCTAATCGAGCACTTGCTAATATGGCTGACCTCCTACAGGCTGAATTTTCCTCAGCTGGTAGCCGTAGATAATCTTCGGTGGGTGCTAGATGGTGCTAGAAGCCGCCTCGCCTCAACAGCGCCCTGAAGCATCCATTGAAAGCAACGGCCGCCAGGGGTCCGCCCGCGTAAAAGCCCACCATGACATAACACCCCGCCAACCTTGGCGCTGCCCCTCCAAAAAATTTCCAGACCCCTCCATCGAGTCACACATCTCAACTTATCGCAAACCTCTGGGACAAGGCCAGCCTCAATCGCAAGCCAGAATGTCTGCCAACGACCAGAGCGACCAGGTCACAAAGACCCAGAACCCCGACCAGTTCTTCCAGGCTATCGGGAACAAGGTCGAGGACCTTGCGCCAGCCACAAATGGAGCTGATACCTCAGATGATAGACCCCCGGTGGAGGAAATCGAATCACTCTGCATGAACTGTGGTAAGAATGTAAGTGATCGCCTCAGACTACCCAACACCTCACAAATATGGTCATTTCTCCTCGAATAAATGCTAATAAATATACAGGGAATCACCAGGCTCCTCCTCACCGTCATCCCCTACTTCCGCGAGGTCGTCATCATGTCCTTCGCCTGCGAGCACTGCGGCCTCCAGAACAACGAAATCCAAGCCGCCGGCACCGTCCAGCCCAAGGGAACGCACTACGAGCTCCGATTAACACACCTCGATGACTTCCAGCGCCAGGTCGTCAAGTCAGACACCGCCACCGTCAAATTCATAGAGCTCGACCTCGAGATCCCCGCCGGACGAGGCCAACTCACAAACGTCGAGGGTCTACTGACGACCGTTGTCGACGACCTAGAACTCGGCCAGGAGGCGCGGAAAGAACAGTCGCCCGAGGTGTACCCAAAGATCGCCGAGATTATCGCCAAGGGTCGCGCCATGCTCCTTGGCGACGCATTCCCCTTCCGCGTCTTCGTCGACGACCCGGCTGGAAACTCCTTCATCGCCCCCGACCTCAAGGATGGCGTCGGCAAGTGGGAGAAGCGGGAGTTCCTCCGCACCCCAGAGCAGAACGCCGCCCTCGGACTCGCTGACAGCGCCGCCGACCCCGACGCCGCCGTTTCCACACAGGCCCTCACAGCCGACGGCGAGATCATCCCCGACGAGGTATACAGCTTCCCAGCCACCTGCCCAGGCTGCATGCACCCCTGCACGACACACATGAAGATGGTCGACATCCCCCACTTCAAGCAGGTCGTCATCATGTCCACAGTCTGCGACGCCTGCGGCTACCGCTCAAACGACGTCAAGACCGGGGGCGAGATCCCGGAGCAGGGCGAGAAGATCATCCTCAAGGTCGAGGATGCCACGGACCTCGCCCGCGACATCCTCAAGAGCGAGACCTGCGCGCTCCAGTGCCCCGAGCTCCGGCTCGAGGTCAACCCGGGCACCCTCGGCGGCCGCTTCACCACCGTCGAGGGCCTGCTCACCCAGGTCCGCAACGACCTCCACAGCCAGATCTTCGAGGCCAACGCCCACGGCGGAGACTCCCTCGCCTCGGACCAGAGAGCGCAGTGGGACAATTTCTTCGGCGGCCTAGACGCCGCCATCAAGGGGGACAAGATATTCACCGTCATCCTAACCGATCCTTTTGCCAGCAGTTTTGTCCAGCCACTCGTCGACCCACCAGCCCCAGATCCCAAGATACAGAGAGAGAAGTATGACAGAACGGAGGAAGAGGAGGAGGAGTTAGGACTCAAAGATATGAAGGTGGAAAATTATGAAGAGCCAAAGAAGGAGGGTGATGCCGAGCCCAAGGTATGAATCAGCTATGACAGTAGATAATGGCACATGCACACAATAAAAAAAAGACTATAGACCGACCCCCTTCAAGCAAACCCAGCACAACTTTATCGTGACCACCTCAAGCCGTTTAATCTAGGCAAGCATTTCATTTTGTTTTAAAGAATTCAATCTGATTTTGAGAAGCTAACTAAGTGATTTTACCTATCCCGCAAGGTAAAAAGACATGGCATCTCTCCATCGCCAAGCAAAGGTAGACAAAAAGGCCGGTAGAACCACAATTGTGTGAGGTGCCATCTTTCCAGCCAAGTCGCGCTCGCGCCACTACTCTTCAAACTAACATACACTGCTCTTTTTGGTTGCCTGTAACGAGTCTTTGACTTTGTAAAGGCGAAGAAAGAAAAATAGAAAAAAGAAAGACCCTGACATAATCCAACCAATTCATCTTCCCAAGCCAGCGAAGCTAAAAAAAAAAATCATCTGAAGACCGACAAGCCTTCTATAAAATATGCCATGGGAAAGCCCATCTTAGCCCTCCCATGTCACATTCCGACGCGTCGAACTTGGCGTGAAACCGAGGAGCATTTGGTGACAATTTGTTTCAGTATGCTCCTTCCGTTGAGGGGTTGGCATCTTTGCCTGCACGTCGATTTGGTTGCGTAGGGTGTGGTGACATTAACCCATCGTCGACAACTATACCATTGAAAAGGGAAAGAAGAAAAAGAAAAAAGAGTACATAATTAGCGAAGACCTGATGAGGAACGGCTAATTCCAGGAGTATCTCGACTTGATCTCGTGCAACTGAATAACGCCACAAAAATTCAACCCAAAACAAAAGGCCAGAAAGCCTTATTATTAGAAAAAGGAGGGCCGAGTTAAAACTCGGTACTCCACGTAGTCCTCTCCATCGATATTAATGAGCGTTCCCTGTGCCACAAGCTTGCCCGTAAAAGGGCCTGTGGACTTGCGCTCATATTTACGGCCATCGTACACCTTGGCATCCTCCGATGCTGCTCTGACTCTGAGGGATTCCTGACGTGCCCAAACCTGGTTCAGACGCTGCATGTCATCTGATGCTGCAAATCGAGATGTGCCGTTAGGCGTAGTCGCCCCGGGTGTGGCGACTGCGGCCGCCGCGACTGCTGTTGCTTCCTCCGCCGCAACTGCTGCAGCACGTTCTCGGTGGGAGGCGTGCAAATCAGCACGCCCCTGGGCGGCCTCAGCTCGGGCGATTTCCCGTTGAGCAAGGGCAACCGCTCTCTCACTTCGAATATTGTTGACACGGCCATTGAGGCCTTCATCTCCCATGGAGGGACGTGACCGCCCGTTGACGCGGCTCTCGTCACGATCAATCTTATCTTGCTCTGCCTGGGCTTGTGCTTGAGCGAGGGCTTTGGCCTCTGTGCGGCGTGATGTACGTAGCTTCTGGCCACTTAGACCCCGCTGTGTAGGGGAGTCAGGCTCATCTACATTGTCGGAAGTATTCGTTACGGAACTGGGTGCGGTGTGCTTGATGGTCGTAGGGTTCCCGCTGATGCGAGCCTGGGCCTCTGCGGCGGCCTTGACCTGGTTTGCTTCCTTTTCGTCGGATGTTTCTCCCTGATCAATCTGATATTGACGGACACGGCAATACTCCTTGATCTCAGCTCGTGCTAAACTTTTAAGATGTGGTTCCATCTCAACCTCTTCGTAGGCGATCCAAAGAGCGCCGGGCGCAGTAGGGAAGTTGCCATCGACATATCGACCATCTCGTGTCTCGCGAACAAGCTTGACACGGAACATGTCGTTATGGCCTAGGATACCGTAGACCGCATGTCGATCTTTGGGGTCTTTTTCGTCCGACTTACTCCAGTATCCGAGAAGAATGCGGGTGGGTCGAGTACCAGGAAGCGTATCAAGCGTAGGCCGTTGGTAAGCAGGCGAAGGGCCACCGCGAGGTGAATCCAACGCTGGAGAAGGGGCTGGATGGATGGGTGCAAAACCACTGCTTGTCTTTCGTCGCTTCGCATCTGGACGGACATGAGCAGCCATGTGATCTGGAAGGTTCGATCCATATGCTATCTGTAGCTGGGGTGTTGGGTGATCTGAAGAATTAGGCCTAATTCGCCGAGCAACATCCTTCGCCACAGCCTTCTCGGCAGCAATACGCTCCTCGTCCGTTCCCTCAGTCATCTCTGAACGAAGTCTAACGTACTCCTTGATTTGGGACTGATCTAGACCAACAAGGTGAGGCAGAAAGAAGATTCTGTCAAAAGTTACCCAGCTTCCTCCAGGGCCAGGAGGAAGAGGAAAGTCGACTGTCATTACCTCACCAATCAGGTTGACAGGCTGAATACGTGTACGCAGGCGGTCACGGATATCAATGAATCCGATGACGGCATGCTTTCGCACATCCTCGGGGACTTCAGAATCTCTCCAATGGCCAAGAATGATACCCTTAACACCACCGGCGGCTGGTCGCGTAGGTTTAGGCTTGCCGTTCGTAATAGTTTCAACAGCTTTATCCTCAAGGGTGCTATCAAACGAGTCTGAGATCTTTTCACCAGCGCCGTTGATAGTCGTGGTTCGCTTGCGCTTTGGGTACGGCGAGATGTGCTCCTCTTGTGCGTCTACCATGGTCTCGTCTTCCTCTTCCGAGTGTGCGTGATTCGGTGAAAAAGGTTGATCCTCATCAGGTCTGTTGCTAACAACTATCTCGTCTGCTAGATCATGCACACCAGGTGGAGAGTGAACGTTGCTATCTGGTTCACTCAATTCACTCTCGCCATCAACGTCATCAGTTCCGTTCTTTATGCCGTTGACCTGCCTAAGTATGCCGTTAGTAAAGTGCTGAGACAACTGCAAAGAAAATTTAGAAGAATAAAAGGAACAACAACAAGGTGTTTCAACGATGGATGAAACCCCGGGTTTAGTAGGGTATATGAAAGAGGGAGGTGGGTGTGAGAGGGTTACTCAGTGAGACCTTTGGCCCAGATTTGGTATACCTCTCTCGCATTGATCAGGAAACAAAGCCAAACGAGCCTGTTCTGGGAGTGAGATGGCGTAAGAGGAGATGTGCCAAGGGTAATGGTTGGATGAGTTGGTGGTATTTTGCGGTAGCTGGGGTAGTGAGAGAAAGAGGTGGGTAAGAAAAAAAAGAGGGTGTGTGAGTAAGAGAGAAAAGAGAACTGTGAGTGAGGGGGGGGGGGAAGAGAAACGAGGAAGTTAGACCATTGCGAGGGCCAGAGCTCATTAACCAAACACACCTGGGTGAATTGCTTTACACAAAACCCCAGGTGTGTATACGTATATGAAGAAGACTGTCCACTCACGGATGGCATTGTGAATTAAGAAAAGCGGTGATTGGGGAAACTTGTCGCTTGCCAATTGTACCTTCAAACGTATTCCAGGGTGGAATCTCCTTGGCAGCACACGTAGGCTTCAGGCCAAAGGTGCGTTTCCAGCTCTGTGAGGGAGCTGTTTGCAGAATGGGAAGTTGACAATGAGGATAGGTAAATGAGAGCGACTGGCTCAGATAGTCCGATTTTGAGAATATATGACTTCAAAATATAATGATCTGATAAATGTGTGCAGATGCAAAATGAAATGCCCCAGTCTCGCTGCTTCCACTTCTTGTTGTTCGAAGCGCGGGCTGAGAGGGAAGGAGCTGTGAAAAAGAGGCAGCTGCGACCGCGACACAACGACGCGTCGACGGTTTCGAAAGAGCTGGTTGGTGCGCAAAGCCTGCACTCGCAGGAAAACCTTCTTCCAACAAGGTTTCATCCTGCACAGCTTGAAATAATGAATAACACGACAAGAAATTGTTTCGCTGACTTGGCGAAGAAGAAGAAAGGAAACCCCCCTTCATCAACAGCTTCAATCGTGCACTGCCTGCGCCCGGCCCATGATCCACATGAGCTTTGCAGAGTCGACAACGAATGAAATCATCGCAACAAATTCAACGATTGGGGAGAAAAGAAACTCGCCAAAAGGTCAAGGAATTTTTTGAAAGAGTTTGATCTCACACAAAGGCAAATGAGCTTATCGGGGAAGAAAAGCTTTGAAAAGGAAGAGAGAGAAAAGTTGAAATAAAGTCGAGTCGCAACAAGAAGAAAAAATTCAGCACTTACTTGGATAGTCGATCTTCGCCTTCCTCACCCTCAATTGCAGGAACCTCGACTTTCTCAGGCTCAGGTTCCCGTACCGGTTCGCGGATTGGAACTTCTTCTGTGGTGGGAGTCTCGTCGATGCCATTCACCTTGGGTGCCATGGGTTTTGGGGATGAGGTGACAGTGTCTGATGGGGCCTTGGGAGAAGAAATATTGGCTGTGGTAGGGGTTGGCGTGACGGCCAAGGGAGCTGAGGGAGCTGTCTCAACTGGAGTCAAGACAGTTGGGGGCACGGGCGGGCTGGGGCCACCCTCGAGCTTTGGCGATGGAAGCTCAGCCATGGTTAAGGAAAGCTCGCGATGAGATGCGATACGATGCGATGGTTGATGGTTTATGTTGCGTTGGGTTTGGGGATGGTGGAATCGAGAAACCCCCTGGTCCAAAACTTAAGGTGCGTACCTTGCCAGGGCTGGTTCAATTTGGCTCCACCTGCGACCGGCGTAAACTGTACGTCGATGGTACGAGGAGCGCGATCGCGCGTCGGTTGTGGTTACAGTAATGGAAGCCTAGCGAAGCGAAGGACCAAAACACACCACCGTGCAGAAAAAAACAAAACCAAAGTGCTATTCAGGAATAAGAAAAGACTGTCGCACGGACGAAAGAGCCACACTCCCGGTTCGTAAAATGTGAAACCGAGTGCGAAGCTAGCAATGACGCCGTGTGGATGACGACGATAATTATTAACTCGAGTTGCGAGCAAGGGAGGGAAAAAAAAAAAACTGAAGCAAAAGAGAAAGGGGGGGAATAGATTGGGCGGATAAACCGGGACGCTCAAGTCTAAGTTGGCGGGTTCCCTGAACGGCTGTACCTTACTTACTATTAGTAAGTCGATGGGAGTTGCCTGGCTATACTTGGTTTAAAGGCCAGACCAGGGTAAAGCACAAGGTGAGTGATGTTTAGGGAAAGAGGAGGATGGGGAAAAGAAAGCATGAAGAGAGATGATGGAGGGTTGTTGCAAGGGGAGAAACCGGAATGTATGAGACGCCGAGGAAGGCAGAGAGGAGCGAGAGAGTGAGAGACAGGTTTTAGTTTCCAATTGAGGGAGAGCCCGCCAACTGATTAAAACGCGACTAATGGCTTGTGGTTGGCAAATCAATGCGACCTAAGGCAATCATCGTACCCGGAAAATCACCCAATCAACAGCTTGCTTAGTGCCCAAGTACCCAGTCGACAGTACCCATCTTTAAACTCTTCCTTGTCTTGCGATGATCGTCTTGCATTCAATTGCGCAACTGGACGGATTGCTGTCTGTCGAACCTACCAGCCGTTACACATGCAGCAGCAAACCCTGGGTCTACGAGTTAGAGTCGTGTTGACAGAGCACATTTGCGTCGTGTACCTTCTGCTTGCCAGGCGAATGGTTGGTTGCGAGAGGGAAAAAAAATTACAAGCACAGCACTAGGAACATAGCAAAGGAACCCGGATTTGGGGATACGGCAGGTTTCATATCACTCCCCCATAAACCTTACGGAGCAAGTAGTTACCGAAGTCGATTTCGGTAATGTACAGCGACATTTGTAGTCGGTGTTGCTCGATGCCACAAGCGACCGCTTCATTCAAACAGGTTGCTGCTTCGCTTGGGTGGTTTTGTGAGTTGTCAATCTGTAAGCTGTCGGTGGTCTGCATCACTGATTAATTAATAAATTACACACAAGCACTCCAATCCCCGTAACGCCCCAATTTCGACACAGCGCCATGGGCACATTGCAGGATTGCATATCGCCCCAAACCAGAAGCAATGCGACACTGAGAACAATAGCAATGAAGCGGCCCCCAACAACAAGGCCGCATCACCACTTTCGCACCCATAACATGTAGGGTAGAGTATGGAATCGAAACACCCGTGGGGTGCAGAACCGAGACCCAAAAGGTAAGCAGGGAGGGTACCCATGGGCAATGTACTATTACACTCGCACTCAGGGGTGGATACGCCAAGCTGCGGTTGAGCGACGCCGTGCCTTGGCTTTCTCTGGCTGATAGGAGACTTGGCCCGATGACCCCACCATTTATTGGACCTTTGCGCATCCTCGAGTTGCCTGAGCAGATCAGAGCAGCAGCCCCCCCGTCCCCATGTCGCGCCACAACGATGGGGGTTGAGGCCACGTCTTTCGAGCTGCGAGTTCCACGACAGGCAGAACCACCGACTCAAGGTCTTGAGAGGCGGAAACAAAGGCGGGCATGGCGCAGAGTCGAGATGAGACCTCGCTGTGTCTGGGGTTTGCGGCCCGCACGTAGGACTGGCGTCGGCTTCTTCGTGTTTCCAAGGACTTGTCGGCATAAACTCCCCTGTACGGATGGGATATGGGCTGATTGATTGGGGGTGGTCACACCCACTGCACGTATGCACACTATTAGTTTAATCCATGAGCAAATCCCAATTATTTTAGCGACCATCCATCCAATCTAGCGCAGCCAGAATGACTGATTGGAACCAGAACATGCTTTTTCGTTAGCAGCGCCAATCTCGAAACGTCCCCTCCGAGGGTTGGCATCTTTTCGACTCTAGTTCCGCCGCAGCCCTCCTCACACCATCAACAAATCGCGTCGGGCCTAATTACCTGTACAACCAACCCAAGTACCTCGTAGAGACTGACGTGTGTCACCAACGTACCCGAGAGGTAGACGTGGTATCTGCACTCTATCCATTGCCGCTTATCACGAGGAAATAAGTTGTCACCATTACATAATGATACATAGTTGGTAATTTCAAACCACCAACAGTTCCATTTTATCGTTTTATCCTTGTTGAGGTGCGCGCAAATTTACTTTTTTCTCTCACGTCGAGGGCCAACAGAAAATTGGAAGGTTCCTGATCCAGCAGGGCTCTTGTCGCGCAAACACCCCAGAAGTGGTATGAATAAACTCGCAAGTAGTGTTCCCGTACGGGCATTGAATGCGTACAATATTCTGAGTCACATTGCCATTCCTTCTTTTCCTCTAGGAGGGTGGCAAATCCTACATATGGCCGGGCCAGTCAACGTCAGCTCCCGTCCAGGTTGAGTTACCAGTCAGTCGGGTGGGTGACATGCAATTGACTCACTAAAGCACCATCTATGCTATCATGATATCCTTGAGGTTGCGGCCCACACGTAATGGTCACAAGAAGAGAAAGAGAGAAGGAAAAATAAAACCACGTCCATTGTTTGCCCTGGTCCCATGTATCATTGCTGGTTTCTTTAATCTTCAGGAATCTTCGTCAGCGCGAGGGTTGTTGTGAAAAAGCCTTCAATTAGGTGTGACGACTTCCAGGTCATCCACTTACGAGGTTCAGCTGCAGACGCGACTGGCAATAGTAGGCAGTGCGGAGGTAGCCGCAAAGCTAACCGCAAAAGAAAATTGCGACCAGGGATTTCCGACAGGCCATGAATGCGCTGACGAGGGTCGGAGTGTCAGACATCTGACAACTTTATGCCGTCTACTTGTGCTTTTGCGAGTCTCCGAAAAAAAAATGCCTGCCCAAGCTTACAGTATTATACGGTGCTGAGAACTGGTTCTGGCATCCACGCGACTCGGAACCTCAATTGCGCAATTCCTACTACTGCTGTTTTCTAGGGAACCGGAACAAGCGCGGTATGCACATTATCTGCACATGCAGGCCTAGAACACGAGAGGTGGAGAAACTCAATTATCTGAGGATGTCATCAAGTTTCGGAGTCCATCTATTTGGAGCTTTGGCTCTTGACCAACTATTGACGTAAATTCGGGTCGCATGTAGTAGGACTCGCCAGCGCGTACGTTGACTGCTAGTTTCGAGCCATTCACATGTCTGGAGTTCTCTCACCTCCGTCCTTTTCCACGGCCACGGCCACGTCCACCACGGCCGCCGCCACGGCCGCCCTTGCCTCCTCTATATCTGCCCCGAGGGTTGTCAAATCGCTCGTAGACCTTCTCTTCACCAAACGCGCCTTCGCCAAACCTCATAAAGTTGACCAGGCCTCGATCCACAATCGCGACGAGCACGTTGCGGTGCCCCCACTTCAATCTCTGATACACCCTCCCAGGACCCTGCCAGGCTGGGTTCGGAGGATCATATGGCGTAGACTCGAGCAGTGATTCAATCTGGTCCAAGTCCGGAACAAAGGTATCGCTTGTATCCGTCACCGCAATGCGGAAATCCGGGGCAGGGGGGTTGCGCTTTGAGAAGGGAGCACCTCCCGACTTCCAGACGTGGTAAAATATCTTGAACGGATCCTGTGGCTCGGTGCTTTCAGCCGGCGCGGGGGAAGGCTTGTGCCGCGGAATGATGGCAAGCTGTTGGTAAATAGAATGATATGACCTGTAAAGACCAGGGGCTACCAGAGGTCCATGTGAGTTGACCTTGGGTTCTTGTCGCAAACTCAGAAATGAGAAGAGTGATTGCCACAGGGAAAACCCATACCAGGAGGGTGAGGCAACTCGGGATTCACTTGGAAGTTCCGGATTTTGTGGTGCCCGTAGGATATTGAAACCCCCTCTTTTGAGATGTGTGAAGACATGGTACTTGGAAAATGTTGTTTTGCCTCGCTCGCCCTCAAATCCAACGAGCAACGTGTAAGCAGCCTCCAGGGTTAGAGGAAGGCCCGCCTCATAGTCATCTGGACCAAAGCTTTGTTGCGCATCCGAGTCCGAAGGCTTGGGCAGAAGCTCCTCGAATGACTTGTTCGGCCACCACAAGTCGATCGTGCCTCTCTCGACGAGGTATAGAGCCTCCTCCGGCAATAGCCACAGCCTACCCGCCCCGTGCGCATCCTTGCTAGACGGACACGACCGGCCAATATCCTTCATCCAGTTCCCCTTCTCGTGCTCTACCACCACGACCCGTTCCCTCAGTTGTATGTCGTCGTCCTCACCCTCGAGTTCGGCAAACCGGTCCGGGAAGTACCAGGCTCTCACCCAGGCATCGCGGCGGTGTATCCTCGTGTAGCTGAGGACCTCCTCCATGGCCTGCCGGCTCGCCTCCAGCACCTTGTCCTGCGCCTGGGTGCCATGTGACTCAAAGTCCTTCTCGCCTTTGCGAATCGTCTTGCCGGATATGCCCTTCTTCGCAAACATGGAGCTCAGCTTTGTGAAATCGGCGACCCCATCTTCCATTTCTTCCTCGAGCGTTGGCGCATCCTCGCTGCCGGCCGCAGGCTGCCTCGAGGCCGTCGGAACATCGTCATCGTCGAAGGCCATTGTGCCGATGCTCCATGCGCGGGGACCGATTTCGGTTCCAAACCTCGTAATATTTTCTGTCCTTGAAAACTGAATGGAGTAATGATAGCCCAAAATGGTGTTTGGTATTGGGCTCAGGAGGTTGAGATCAATTGCCCCCCAGCTTTAAAGAAAAAGTTTGAGAATGGTTCAATAAAGCTTTCGCATCAACGCCGTGAAATTTCACGATTAGATCTCCGTGGGGCTACCATTACCCTATAGCCACCTAATTTTTGCATCGAAGACCACCTATTCGCGAGTTTGGCCGAGTGGTTAAGGCGTTGTGTTTAGGCTCCCTCCAGTTCTCTGGTCACTGTCATCCGCAATGTGGAAACACGCGCAGGTTCGATCCCTGCAGCTCGCATTTTTGTTTCCCCTTTTGCTTGATTGCTTTCTTCACTGCTGTCAACTAACAATGATTTGGTCATTCTTTTGCGGGTGTGGAAACGTGGTGGGGTTTACACACGTATAATTTCGACATCCTTATTACATGGGTGCATGTTCTCACAAGCCTTGAGTACAATTCCCACCTATATGAATTTAAATATACATTTGAATTGACCCTGCATGCCTTTACGTACACATTTAATCATAATGCAAGCACTATAATTATATCACGGAACGAACGGAGAAGCAATAATGTCTTGTGCAACTTCGTAATTGCAAGTCGTCCGCTATACCCCGCATCACAACTGGTCCAAAAAGCCAACAGGGGAATATCCGCCTCTGATCGTTCACTCCAATCCGACGCCAGTGCAATGCCCTTCTCTTCGTTAAATAATCGATGCCCCAAACGCCTTATCCGTCATGCCATGTACTCAAAGCAGAGCTCTGCCTTGCCCCATTAGCTTACTTCCTCTCCAGGGGTATCTGCCACCACGTTGCCTCCGGGAATCCTCGTGTCATCCTTGGCTCGACTCCTCGAGCGGCCTAACAGCCACTCTCTATCCTGCTACAACTGACTGAAACCGTGGACAGGTACACGTAACTGCGGCCCTCGTCGTTGTTATGCTTTAGGCGTGTGTGAGTCGTGTATGGCGGCATGGGGACTGGGTGATGGATGAGTAGGTGTGACTGCAACCATGATGTCCGCATACCGCCGTAGCCCAGCGCGAGTGGCGCACTGCTCGGGGGACAAGCACAAGGAGGTAATAACTTAGACCATTTGCCTCTCGTCATCACTCAATAAGCGGCTTTTTCTGACCTCCAACCATGCACAACCCCAGCGCTCGTAATGAGTCACGATCGCTAGCTAGAATGATGGAGTGTGCGGGAAGCATTGGGTTGTTGGGGTCAACGTGAGACGCATCCTTGGCGGATTGTTCGATTGCGTCCATCTCTTCCTTGCAGCCCTGCTTGTCGAGTGGACATATTACAATAGGCTGTCGCAAGCTTACGTCGCGGGCACCACTGAGTTGGACCTGTCTGATGTCAACAAAAACTTCCTGGAACCGATCAGGGATACAAGCCTCTCCCACCTTAATATTTATGTAAAATTCGATTTTGTACAACGTTGATGTGGTAGTGAAAGAAGTCACTTCATACATGGGGAAAGCCGGCCTGCCTCGCTTGACGATGCCGTCCGGGTCTCGGAGATCTTTGGAGGGGAAGCAAAGCCCCATGTTTGTCGCATACCCAGCTTCTGGGAGCTTGGTCTTGACCTTTTGGACTTGTTTCGAAATCTTGTTGACCTTCTTCGTCGGCTCGTCGCCCTCGGGGTTGTAGGTTATCTCCTCTTCAATCAATAGAGTGATTGAATCGATAGTGACCCTTTTTGCCTTACTTAACCAGTCTGGATTCGGGGACACTTTGATGTATACAGTAATGGGGTCATTTGGCCCGTAACTCCATTTTGGAAGATTAATACCAAGATGGACGATATTGTCGGCCGTTATCAGCTTCGTCTCGGGTTTATTGTACATGCCAAATGTGGAGAGGGTATCGTATCGTTGGAGGGGCATCGGGAAGGTGTATTTGTATTGATTGCTGTGGCCCTGTTGGACGGTAACCACCAGCTCGTAGTAGGTCTCGGCGATTCGATTTGGGAGTTGAAGTGAAGCGGGTGGGATTCGGCGGTTGGTCTCCTCGCCGCCCCGCCCAAAGGGAATAAATAATACGAAGGGCAGGTCCATCGCAATGACGCTCTCAGCCTCCTTGCCGGAGGCGCATCGGAAGAGCAGCACCTCTTTCCCCACCACATCTGCGGCCTCTCTCCTCGGCGCGCCAAGGTGACGCTTGGCTAGGTTGTCGGCGTCGGGGTGGATGGTTTCGCGGCGTTGTAGGCATATTCGAACTAATGAAACGGGAACTGGCATAGAAAAGCCGACACCAGGTCGGATCTCGACTTTCCCTTCGATGCGCGGCTATGGAGTTGTGATGGGTCAGCACATGGAACCCCGCGGGACGATCGCTAGCACTCAAGGAGGGTCATGACGGAGAGGCGACGAGCTGCCTAGGATGACTTACCAAGGTCGCCGAGATGCCAGGATACCCAACAAGAAAGCTGCTGTTGGGGGGCCCGGAGACTCTGACGGTGGCCGCGGAGCCGGCTATATTGGCCATAGCCATTCTCTGTGTGTGCTGCTAGCCCAGGAGGGCATCCAGCAAGCTATACAAGCTTGTCGCTCGGATGTAGGAGGAAAGAGGATGCAATAATTGCTTTCCAGATTGTTCCGGACGTCTTCATATGCTTCTAAGTTCTGTGGTGTTTGGCGTGGTGGCTCGCGGAGTTGGTGGGATTGGCGTTGTCGCCTGCGTCAGATTAGATAGAGGTGGCGTTGGAATCGTCGGGATGCACGCGGTGGCTGTCGTCGAGCTTGTGGCAGAGGCTACGAGATGATGGTGTCATCACAATTCTGGGGTACAAGACATAGGTCCCATTGACTGGCAGCGCTGGCAGAGGAGCGGCAGAAACCGCACAGCAGTATGGTCGGGAGCAATTTTGGATGCGACAGGTTGGATTCTTGCTGAGAGTGAGCAGGCGTGCGGCGGCGGTGGTGGTGGCAGCATGGAGTCCTACAAGGTGCAAGGTAGTGGTCCTAATAGTGGTGTTGCGGCTGCTGTTGGTGGCTGACACTACCCGATGAGGCTGGTACTGTGGAGAATCAGTGCGGTCTGGTCCCCTCGGCCGCTGCTGGGCTGATGCTGGGCCTGGAGGTACTGGTGCGCACTTGGGGCTCGCGTGGGATGTTTCAGCACGGAGATGGATCGCGGAGTGTGGAATTTGGAATCTTGGGCTCGTTCGTTGATTGCCGGTGGTAGGTAAGGCGACACCCGCATGCACACGCACGCACACACACACCGGCGGAGGTGCTGGGAGCCTTATTGCTTGACTAAGGTACCAAGGGTCTCGTGAGATTTCGCTCATTTCAGTCAGCCAGTTGGTGACTTTGGTGGGCTGCGGGGAAATGTATCTTGTACATACGCGGTGTTTAAGCCTTTAAGGTGTGGTGGGTGTTTCTCAGCTGGTCGTAGCGCGCACCCAATTGCCTGGACCAGCAAGAATTACTGGCGCTGATTGCGCTGGATCCGGCCGCTACCTATCACTCCGCTGGCCCTACGAGAGGGGCTGACAAGCTGAAAACTTGAATGGACAACGCACTGCTGTCCAGTCAGACAGACATACATGAGAGTATGGCGAGCTACTTGTGCGTCCCTGGCGGCCTCACTACAGGGTCTTTCTGGTGAGCCAACGCCTTACCGCGGCCAGCTGCTCATCCTGCGATTTACAGCAAAACCCCAGTTTTACACCCCACTGTCAAAGGTACATTGCATGCCATGTACATCCAGAGGATTATTCAATGCGCGGTGGGCCCAGCAGGGAATCCGCAAATACTTGAAACTCGGCCGATGTTGCGCCAATTTGCCCGCATCAGCCAGCATCCTACCAGGTGTTCATGTATGTCTGCGCACCAAAATCGCCCATGGTCACTGGCTCGGGATGCAACCATTTGTTCCAACAAGGTTTTTTTGCCCGTGGTACCCTCCGTGGATGGTACGGTAGCCTGGGCGGATAAGTACTGCTACCACACCAACCAAGACAGACCGAAGTACCTGTAGTCTTTGGATGTCAGAACCAAGCACTGCATGACATCGGTCCAGATAACACCTTATGATGACCACCCAGGTCTGACGAGGCCCAATACTGCTTCTGCCTGGGGTCCAGACTGGTATGCCAACGAGCGCTGGCTCCAGTCCACAGCTGCCAGTATCCGAATGTGATGTCTGCTACCACCATGGCGACGCTGTGTAACAGACAGGCCAGCTTGGGCAAAGATGGAGGGACCGATCTGGTCTTGGCATCCATTCTCCGGCTGGGAGCAGAATGTGAGACTCTTTTTGGACCCATGCCAGAATAGGGCAGACCGGCTACCTAGTCATAAGATGCCCAGGCCAACCTTATCGTACCCAGCCGGTGCCAAGGAGAGCAGGTTCCTGGCTGCAAACACTGATCCTCCGCCGCCCGATCGGCGACCCGTGCCAGACCCACTCCCACGCGTGTGTCTTCTCCATGATCGATCCATCTTTCCCACTATCATTCCATTATTCGCCTGCGGTCGAGACAGACGACACCTCGTGTTGCCAGTACGACGTCACTGCCTTGACGACTCACGCGAGGTGCAACCCCGCTTCCCGAGAAGCTCGAATCTGGCCCCGTCGGATTGAAAGCAACAAGCGAAAAAATCCTCAGCGCCCGTCACGCCTCCCACAGTCCGGCGCCAGGAATCATGTCCGTCACCTTGCACACCACCCACGGGGACCTCAAAATCGAAGTGTTCTGTGAGAGCGTCCCCAAGACCGCAGAGGTGAGTAGAGTAGCGGCACGGGGCCTAGGTTCGCGCCATCAATCGGAGCGTCGCGCTAACGACCTGTTCATCAGAACTTCCTTGCCCTTTGTGCCTCCGGATACTACGACAAGTCACCCTTCCACCGCCTCATCCCCAAGTTCATGGTCCAGACGGGCGGCCCAGCGAGCCCGACGCCCGAGAACCCCAAGGGCGGCAAGTCCATCTGGGGCGGCAACTTTGAGGACGAGATCCGGCCCGCCCTGCGCCACAGCGCGCGGGGGATGGTGTCCATGGCGAACAAAGGACCCGGCACCAACGGCTCCCAGTTCTTCATCACCTTTGACAAGGCGCCTCACCTGGATGGGCTCAACACCGTGTTCGGGAAGGTGATTGGCGACGACGGGATCGCCACGCTGGCTAAGATGGAGGCCGTCGAGGTCGACAAGAAGAGCCGTCCCAGAGAGCCGTTCTGTATCGAGAGCATCACGATACACGCGAACCCCCTGGCTGGCTGAAGCGTTTCACAACCGCATGATTTTTGGGAGCTACGGGCCGGTTCACTAACCTGCATTTCTCCTCCAGCGGCTTTCAATTTGGGGAGGCACTCGCATGTACCCGTGTGGCGGTCTGTGAACTGTACCGTGAATCATACTTGGTGCGATAACCACCCACAATAGTCTCTGGAGCCGCCTCTACCTGAATGCGGACACGTTGGACAAGGACCCTGGTCTGTGATCGATACCTCGCTTCAGTAACAGCAAGAAGGTAGCTTGAATGCGACACTACCTGAGGTCAAGCCTTGCCACACCAGGGAATTTTGAGCCCCGTCAAGGGGAGTATCTACCTCTTTGGACTTATCGGGATCCAACCAGCTAGTAATCTGGTGTCGGAAGCAATAGGAATTTTCTACACCGTAGTGTAACGCAAGTTGACCTACCCCATGGCAGCTGTCTTTCAACTATAGTAGCTTTGGCTTATTATATTGAGTATCCGGGGAGAATAGTTTAGGATGTGAGGTGTAGCGTATGTGTGCCTTGACTGTGCGGATGAATTTCTAGCTATAGCTGGATATGTGATTTCTATGGATGAGCTGGCCTCACGACCAATCCACGAGGGTACCGTAAGGAAATGCTGATGTAGGGAGCCAAGTCGTTCAACTTGGGTATGTATACTAAGAATGGCCACATTTGATGAGTTAGTAGATGGTTCATACGTAGACAAGTCCACAAGGCCGCATCCAGTGAGTATTCATACTGTATTGTATATAAATTTAGTGATTCTTGGTTCATATCCTCATTTCAACTATCAACTAGTCGATAAATACCTATGTAAAAGTCGCAAAAAGCCTCCCAATTTAGACCAGAAGTCGGTTCCCAACCGCGGGATGTGCGAAACAGTCTGCATCCCATTCATTTATTTGTCGCTCAGAAAACGTGAAACTCCAAACCCCCTTCAACTGCCACCGGACGAATACCTGCTGATTTAGTATGTAATATCCTTTTTCCCAGTGCAATACCAATGAACCCCTCAAAACGCCACCGCCTTATTTACCGTCCCCTCCTTTATGATTCAGACTGGGGACCATGGAGACTTTATGTCATGCAATATAAACATTTATCAACCGACCCGTCTCCTCTTCATTCCGCGAGTGTCCTGCCCCAAGTCTTCTCTGGTAATCTCTTCCGTTCCAGTTGGACTGGGCGTGTTGAATTCACCGCTTGCTGCATTGACATGATCTGTCGCACCGCCCATATTGGGAGGTCCGCCACCCGTGAAGTCAATATTGAAGTCGCTACCAGTGCCGCCAAATGTAACAGAATCATCCAGATGGTTGTCAAAGTTGAAGTATTGGTCAAAGTCCACATGGTTCGCATCGAAGTATGTTTCAGGGGCCTCTTCAGTCACTGGAATACGACCTGAAGGACTCAAGGGTCCCAGGATGTTGCTCAGTTCGGTAATCTTTTGATCTTGTTGATGTTGAAGACGTTCTAATTGGTCCAGCTCTTCCTGATTCGCGCTTATCTGGTTCATCGGGAGCTGGGGCATAGCAGCTGATTTCATGATAGGAGATAGTGACGGTGCTGCCGAGAGGTCTGCAGGAGGGGGCGAGTACTTGGGCTGCTTGGGCTTTGGCGCGGGCTGTGGTGGTTGCGTCGGTGCGACGGGGGCCGGAGGCACCGGGTTTGGTGTACTCACTGAAGCCGATTTAGACTGGCGCGCCATGAAATTTTCCAGCTTGTTCCGTTGTTCTTGGTCCAATGAGTTGGGTGCGCTTGCAACAAATTCAGCCGCTTGCGGGAGATCCATGCCTGATGAGTTGTTCGCGTTGTGATCATTGATTATGCGCATCATCCGTTCCTGAGGGTTGCTCTCTAGTTCCTGCCGTATGTTAGGTGGTGTATCGGCGGCTGGAGAGCCATCGACGAGTTCGGTGATGTGGCCCATTTCCTGATTTTGGTACGATGGCCTTCCTGTAGTAGGTGCAGGTCTGGTTGGGCGGGAGGCCACGTTCTGGGGAGGGATGGGTGGTAGGAGGCCACGCGCTCTCTTTTGTGGATGGCCTCCCACTCCCACTCCAAGTGCGGCTGAAGCATCTGCGTTGTTCTGGAAAAAGTCGCCCAAATCTACCACACTCCCTTGTTGGGCTGATTGCTGACCCTGGCTTGCGATCATGCTAGAGATGATATCACTGACACTCTGCGTGTTACCCTGCTCTTCTAAAGACTTTCTAAATAAGTTTGCTAGAAAGCTGAGTATCGCGTTGATCGAATTCTGATGCCTGTCATGCTGGCTCTGGAAGAGCATGGCTTGGTTGTATAAATCTTGATTGTTTTGCTGTAGGCGATTAATAGTTCGAGCGATCACTTTCTGCTGCTCCCTGACCTTATTGATCTCGTCCCTTATGACCGCCATTTCCTTTCTGGCGACAGATTGGTTTTCCGTTGATGGCAGAGACCTGTTGTTCTGGGTACCAGGGAGAGCCTGCCCTGGACCGATGTTGTCCTCGTTGGGCCCCTCATCATCGCTGTCGATTTCTCCTTCGTTCGACTTGGTAGGTTTTTTCCCAGTGGCCTTACCCCCCTTGGGCTTATTGATCAGCCACAAGAGGTTGGGATGCCCTCGCCGGAAATAAGGATTGTAATATTCGCTTGGACTCTTGTTCTTCCTCTCACTGGCTCGCATAGAATTGTCAGATAGTCCAACGCGCTTGTGGAACCCGTACATGTTGAGTTGTCGTACAAAGGAGGCATAGTTGTTGTGTTTGAAAAGTTCGGGGATCAGGGTCTTCGCGAATTCGTCCTCATCAAGCACTATGAACGAGTCTCCCTTTTCCGACCATCTGATGAGGTCCTCGTTCTTGCCTTCTTCCAAAAAACTATTGACAATACATAGTTAGAATATGAAAACGAACAAAGCAAATGAGCGGTCAGCCAAAAGAACATACCTGCTGAGTTTTTGTACAAAAGGAGGAATCTGCTTCCTCTTCCCTTGCGCCTCTCTCTTCGCTTTTGAAGCCTGCTCCTCCAGAGCGTCGATGTTGTCCTGCTCGGACACGCCGTCTTCTTGTGGTACAAGGGAAGATTCATCTCCAACGAAGCTGTTCCAGTTGATGGGGGTATCGAAGTTCGCGCGTTGAGTTGTGGGTACCAAGGCTTGATTCATCGGTCGCCTAGCTAGAGAATTGTTTGCGGTCGCAGCGTTTTGTGTATATTGATGTTGATTTTGAAGAAGATCGTAAGAATTAACTCCATTGCCGGTAGCGTCGGCGAAGGCGTCCAGGCCATCTCCGCCGCCATTCCATTTCACCATCTGCTCCCCCATCATATTGTTGGTCGCGAATGGCTGCTGGATAGATTGTTGCATCGGAACGACGGGGTTGGCCCCAGGAGCTACCCGTTTTCTTGGGTTGGTGCCAGACATAGACAGTGGCTCTCCGGCGGGCACGGCGCGGTCGGAGTGTGGGAAGACGGTTAGGCGCGTAATGATAAAAACTGGCTAGATATTGGCCTTGAGCGGATGCGAGGAGTGAACTGCGGCTTAGCTGGCCGCTGCTCCAGCCTGCCTTTTAGATGCGAAATCTCTGCCTCGTGGATCGGCGGTCGGGCTTGGGTCGCTATACTGAGGATAGGATAAGGCGGGTTTCTCGACAGCGTAGGGTTATTCGGCCCTTGTTCTTTCCGTATATTCGCAGGAGAAGAGAGGTGGCAAAACAACTAGAAGCGTGGAGGTTGCTTTTGATTGAGGTGTCGCACCCTGGCTAAAACCAAGAAGCTAAGGACCTGAGCAACGTTTTTGTCCTTCGTCGCGTATTCGTGACCAAGCGGCTGAATTGGAGCTCGCGGATATTGGAGCGTGAAGATATCGTGATTAAGCGAAAGTTGGCGATATCGAAATATGCGTAGACCGTGCCTTCGCGTAAAAAAATCTGGGCGGTTCGCGGACTGTGTATCGAGATGAATGTAGTATGTAATTATGTTGTAGTGGTTCGGCCATGGATCCGCGGGGAGATGTTACGTCTGGGCCCCGCTAAATTATAATCTCTTTGAAAAGCAGGAAAAAAATTGTCACCGAAGCGAAAACGCGGCAACTGGGAAGATAAAAACAGAGGAAATCCAGACTTGCGCAGATAAAGCGAACGGGAGCCTGAGAGAGTTGTCGGGAGGAAAATCACAGCATGCTCCTAGCCAAATTGCATGTCGTAATTCCCTGTTGGAACCCAAAGTGTTTTTGCAAGGTGGAGTTCCGCCAACTCGCCTTAGGCAGATAATCAATTGTCATCCCGCGCTAAGGCTGGGGAGCAGAACAGACCGTCTCAGTCAGTACTTTGTCAGAATCCCCGAGCTAGAGCCAGATATTGGTGATAAACTGTCAGGTTACGTATCACTGCATACCCCTCCATCAAATCTACATGATAGATGTGCCATTTCTAGTCAAGGGCAGAAATGAGACAATGTCGGAGTAAGGTGACTGCGTTTGCTCTCCCAACGGTCTCCACTAGTGAGTACCTGGCCTGCTACGGCTGCTAATGCTAGCACCATGCAGATGCCCCTGGCCTAACATCCACGCACTCACCGGTACTTTGATTATGTCAGGACTTCCGTTTCTGAGTCTTCGATAGCGTCGCTAGTAAAATAGTTAATTCTTGGAGTAGTGCCTGGTTAGCAAGTTCGCAGGTAGGTGACGTCTTCTGGGACTAAGGCGACGGTTTGACGTTGAGGCTGGTGGTCCGCTCAACCAGCTTTATGACACGATATAGTATGCCTAGCCCACCTCGGTGAAAGGCTCTAGAAAGACTGGGTTTGAAAGTGAAACTGGGGATCGCAAGTATCTTGTACGTCATCGAGTTCGGACCAGGGAAAAGAAATTCATTCGCTGCGACATGGAGTCAAAATGGCCTCATAAACCAGAACACATGGAGGCCGTCTACCTTCAAGCAATTGAGAAGTCAATTGCTTAGCTACCTAGATATTCGAGATAATCAAAGCTCTACGCTGGCATTCTCCCTCAGTTTCTTGATGCGACTTATCTGGTCTGGATATCCGACGAGCAGGGGTTGTTCCCTCCACATCAGGATCTTCTTTAGGTATTGTCAAGGAAGGCAGGTGATTTTTTTAAGCAACGTGCTTGATCCGATCCGAGAACGACTCACGGACCATATAACGCTACGCGCAAAATCTCGTCTGAACATGGTTCTTCCAGTTTCATATCTGAAGCCTGTTTGCCAACAAAGAAAGATGATGGTCTGCAGGGTATTATATTTTTATTTCTTTTTTTCCTATAATTATTGTTGATTCTAAAGTTCCTTCACTTTTCCTTTTCTCTCTCTCTCTCCCCCTAATATAATCTGATAAGTAAAACAAAAGCATACTTATGCTCATGCCCTCATGGGAGAGGTGACCAGGGCTAACATATGAAGTTGTGGACCATCAAATTCCGCTTAGTGAACACCCTTCTATGATGCTGTGGTCATTTGGATCAGTCAGAGATGCACCGAAATAGAATTACTGATCGCGAAGCTTCATTTCGCTCCCCTCCCAGCTAGCGAGGCAGCCTGTGCAAGTTTCGCGTTCCTCGCTTGATCCCTCTTCTGATCCCAAGCTCGTCCTGATTGTTCCTCTCTTGCGTCGCGATCTGCTCGCTTCCCCTTCTTCAGCTCCCGCGCCTTTTCGCGAGGATCAATAACGACGAGTTCTTCTTCTGCCTTCTTGCGATTGCTCAAATCCTTGCCCAATTTATCAGCCGCAAATGACAATGTGTGCGACATCCAGCCCTCATCATCGCTGTCCTCTTTTTCCTGCTTGTCCCAAGAGGTGCAGCTCTGACAGTTGGCAATGAAGTGAAGATCACAGAGCTCTGCCTCGCCCTCCTCTGGTTCCTTTCCACCTTCCTCCGCATCCGCAGGTTTTGCGGGCTGCTGCTGCTCCTTCTCTGGAGGCGCTTTGTCTAATCTGGACTGGAAGGCTTCTAGTAATCGGAGTGTCTTCGGATCGTCAATTCCACTGCCGCCCGGTCTTCTCTTTCGACCTCCCTTGGTCGACGTTTCTGGAATCATTGACTCAAACGCCGTCTTTTTCCGCTCCTCAACTGGCTTTTCACTATGCACAGTACGTTTCATAGATGCTTTAAGAGCAGCAATTTCTTCGTTTGCTTTTTGTAATGCGGTCTTTCTCGGAGGGCTGGCTTGTCGAGGAGGCTCTGGCGATGGGTCCTTTGCCGCACTTTTAGTGCTCGTATTTTTCTTTTCTTGCTCGCCACTATCAGAGCCTTCCTTTGCAGGATCGCTGTCGACTTGAGGCTTTGTGGGCTCCGTCGTTTTCAAGGTTGGTGTTTTCTTGGGGGCGGCCGGCTCCGGAGCCTTCTTTACGACAGGACTGTCTTGCGAATCCTCCTCCGCGATTAACCTGGTGTCGAATTTTGCCTTTTTAAGTACTGGTAGATCATCGTCATCCTCCTCATCCCCGAAGCTGAGCAATTGTTTCCCGCCCTTGCGCTTCTTCTTTTTATCCTTTGTCGCTGGGGCCTTCTGTTGTAGTTGGGGAGCAACCCGGGTCCGCTTCTTCATGTCATCAAACGGATTGAGGAGGATCTCGATTCGCTGGATCTTGACGGGGTACAAGGGCCGATCGGTGCCTTCTGCGATTTCAGATTCCCCGATCTTCATCAGGTTGTAGATCGTATCACCAGCGACCCTCCCAAACAGGGTATTCTTCCCGTTCAGCTCCTCAGTCTTGTCGAGCGTGAAGAAGAATTGGCTGCCGTTCGTGTCGACCCGGCCCTCGTTCGCCATGGCCAAAAGACCGCGCCTGTTGAACCGCAGCCGGGAGTGGAATTCGTCCTTGAAGTTGACCCCTTGCGGACCGGCATTCTTGCCTCGGCGCTCGTCCATCGGCCAAGGGTCCAGGTCGCCGCTGAAGGCCCCGCCGTCGAATATCGACTCGCCTCCATTCCCGGTGCCCGTGGGATCGCCGCCCTGGAGGATGAAGCCCGGGACGAGCCGGTGGAAGATCGTGTCGTCGTAGTAGCCGTCGAGCGCAAGCTGGAGGAAGTTGCGACACGCTAGTGGTGTTTGTTTCGCGAAGAGCTCGACGGAAATCTCCCCTATGGTCGTGTGGATGATCGCCGAACCTGTCGGCTGTGGCTCGAGGTTGTATATCGCCGACATTTCGCAAAATTGATCACAGATTTCCAACTAGCGACAATGAAAAGCAAAATGCCAAGGTCTGGGAGCTGGTGATGAAGGAGAGAAACCAAGCTTATCGATAACGAACACCATGTGTTGTTGATTACCTAACAGCTCATGCATCATCCGAGAGACTGTTGTTCTATAGCTGTAAAATCAGATTGAATTCAAGTCACATTGTTTAATTTATTCAATTTATTATAATTCACATTGTTTGGACATGTGGTTTATTTTAAATATTTTTTTCATTATCATTGTACAAGATGTGGGACTAACATATTTACATGGGAATAGGCTCCAACATCGTCATAAAAAAAGACTTCATGTCATGCACTTTGATCATGTGCTTCATCAATCTTTCCCCAAAAGGTTTTCTTTCGCTTAGAAGAGAGCACCACCCATGCGGATAGCCACGGACTTGTTCTCAGTGTAGTTAGCGAGAGCAGCCTCACCGAGTTCACGGCCAATACCGGAGGACTTGAAGCCACCGAAGGGCAGGGCGTGGTGAAGCATGTTGTAGCAGTTGACCCAGACGGTACCAGCGCGGATGGCGTTGCTGACACGGAGAGCAGTGTTGAGGTCAGCGGTGTGGACGGCGGCGGCGAGACCGTACTCGGTGTTGTTGCCGAGCTCGATGACCTCGTCCTCGGTCTTGAACTTGGCGATGGCGCAGACGGGACCGAAGATCTCCTCCTGCATAATCTTCATGTCGGGACGGACATTGCTGAAGATGGTAGGCTTGATGAAGTAACCCTTGTCACCGTGGCGCTCACCACCGATCTCAACAGTGGCACCCTCCTCCTTGCCGCTCTGGATGTAGCCCATGATGCGGTCGAACTGGAGCTGGGAAACCTGGGGACCCTGGAAGGTCTCCTCGAGGAATGGGTCACCGACCTTGTTGGCGAGAGCACGCTTCTTGAAGGCGTCGAGGAACTTGTCATAGACACCCTCCTGGACGAAGATGCGGGTACCAGCGCAGCAGCACTGGCCGTGGTTGTAGTAGATACCGAAGTTGACCCAAGAGATGGCCTGCTCGATATCGGCATCGTTGAAAACGATGTTGGGGGACTTGCCACCAAGCTCGAGGGTGACCTTCTTCAAGTTGGAGGAGGCAGCAGCCTTCATGATCTGGCGACCAATGAGAGTAGAGCCGGTGAAAGCGACCTTGTCAATGTCCATGTGCGAAGAGATGGCAGCACCAGCAACCTTGCCGAAACCGTTCAGCAGGTTGAAAACACCGGGAGGGAAGCCAGCCTCCTTAATGAACTGGGCGAAGACGAGAGCAGAGAGAGGGGTCTGCTCAGCAGTCTTCAGGACGATCGTGTTACCAGTGGCCAGAGCGGGGCCGATCTTCCATGCCAGCATGAGAAGGGGGAAGTTCCAGGGGATAATCTGACCGCAAACACCGATCTGCAACGAAGATTAGTCTCGGGCCATTGAGATCAAACAACAGGGGATACATACAGGCTCGGGGCGGGTGTAGTGGAACATGTCGGGGGCGATGTCAATGGTCTTGCCGTGAATCTTGTCGGCCCACCCACCGTAGTAGCGGATGCAAGAAACAACGGCACCAACATCGCCACGGGCCATGGTGATGGACTTTCCGTTGTCAAGAGACTCGACGGCGGCGAGGAGGTCGATGTTCTTCTCAGCAATATCGGCGAGCTTGAGCATCAGCTTGCTGCGCTCGTTTGTGCTGGTCTGGCGCCATGTGGTGTTGAAAGCCTTGCGGGCGGCGGCGACAGCCAGGTCGACATCCTTCTCGGTAGCCTCGTGGACGGAGACGATAGGCTCCTCAGTGGAGGGGTTGAGAACCTCGAACTTCTTCTTGTCCACACCCTCGACCCATTCGTTGTTGATGAACCTATAGACGCATCGATGTTAGTAACCAGCGGGTACTGAGAGAATAGCCTCGGGGAACTCCCCACGGGGAAGAGAGCTAGAGAAACTTACAGGCCGATAGGCTGCTGGTAGTCACCAGTGATGGGGGTGTTGAGGGTAACGGTCAGAGTCATCTTGGCTTTGGTAGAAGTGTGTGGATGGTTGGGTATCGTGTGGGGTAGGATTGAGGAGAGAGAGTGAGGAGGAATGAGATGCAAGAGAAAGAAATCTGGTTGCAAAGTCGGGGGAGGAGACGAGCTTTATGATGTTGCGACGATGGCAATCATCATGGTGGGAAAGCGGGGTCTTGAAACATACCTGACGCTAGGTGAGCTTCACCCCACAAAAGCTCCGTGATTCCATGTGGGATGTATCTCGAGGGCGACAGAGGAAATTGGGGTGGGCGGCAGCCGGTCTAGCATGGGCAGGCGGAGAGCTGTTCTGGAAGAAGCACCAGCGTCGTCAAGAGACGTCCCGCCACGGCTCCGCGTGGGCAAGAGAGGGCGACACTAGTGGGGGCCTAGCGAATCATTAGCGCACAACGGCCTGGTTACAATTACCCTTCGGATGCGGATGCGTCTGAGAGTAGACCGACACTCCCCCGCAAATCGTTGTCAATCCATGCAATGTACCCACCACCATTTGTCCTAGGGTGGTTTCTGGATGCCCGCGTTTAACCACGTAGCCGCCTGCCGTCTGTGGCTGATACAGCGGTGCCGCTGCGTCCAGACAGGTACCCTCCCTTTCTCCTCAAGCCGGAGCGGATGCGGATGGCGTCGATCCGCCCGAGGAGACCAGCGTTCCAGCTCACGAGGCAGTAGTGGGCTGGAGAAAAAAAACTAGGCACCCCTCAATGGATCTATGTGGGGTAAATGTCGGGTCCGCACCGCACCAACGCAGGCTTTGGAGACGGCACGCACAAAGTACGATCTCTGGCCCTGGCCAGCAACATCTCTTAACCCCTCACGACGTTCAAGGTTCCACTAATATCTCCCCCAATGAAGGCTAATTTGCTAGTTTAGTGGCGCCCGGCAGCCTGCCCTGCCATCCACGTCGACGTAATAGTGCTAATCATGCTATGCTACAGTGACTCGCCACTTGGTTGATTCTCAACTGCCACCCGCTGTGTCACTGTGCAACTACCCCGCTCAGGCATGCACGAGGCCATGTATCATTTGTGACGTGCCAATTGGACATCAAGTCACACCGGCGGCAGATGGCTGACTCGGAGGGCTTGCCACTCGTGTGTAGCATACAGTGTCCATACACAAACATACCCCGGCCGCAGAGACACTGCCTGGGGATGGGATGTTTGGTCCTGCCGGGCGCGTCGCTGTGCCTTTCCCCAGCAACCGAGGCAGGGTGTCACTGGTCACCAGAGCGGTTGTTTTTACTGGGGCTCTGGGCAAATGGCGAGCCCCTCCTCGGTGCAAAGGACGGCGAGGTACCCCACACCATATCTGAAGCATTCCCTGTAGACACAGACTTGTGTCCTCCCGGTTGCGGCGCCGCTTGCCCTAGCCCAGCCATTCTGGTCCTCCTTTGGTCCAGGTCATGCACGCATCCTACTGACCCGGCCAACAGGATGCATGGGTGACAGCACTGCCGCCTCCGTGCACCTCGAGCAGTGGCCACTGGAGCCTACTCCGAAACTCCGTTTTTCATCCCGCCTCCGAGATGCCCAGTGTCTAGATCTTGTCTTGTTTAGTTTGCCAACGCTGCGGGTCCGCTCTGGGGTCTGAGGGTTGCAGTTACCTCTAGTATCCAATTGACTCGCAGCTGGCGAATAAGAAGTTCTTCCATTTGCACATCATACGACTCTGTGAGCAGCCATGGATGGTAAACTCCTCGGGTATGTTATGTAACGGGTATGTTATGTAACGTATAACACTGGAACCCATCTAGATAGCCCCCCAACATTTAGGTTCGTTGACTGCTCACTTCTATTTTAGCGATCGGTAGTATTGCAGCATGCCTGGCAAGTGGGGTGCTTTGTTGAGGATTTCCCTGAAGGATTATGCACTGATCTTATTAACCTCCTACACATACATAACACAATTTCTGGATGCACGCATGACCTATTAAACTGGAGTTTTGATTCCCCCAAACCCCCTCACCCGTTGACCCGTTCTAGGTGGCATATTTTAAAACCTCGCCTCCCCTACCCCTGACTTATTAATCTCTGTTGACAGATAAGCTGGGCCACGTCTAGCCGCTTACTTCACATTGTGAGCACTTATCCTTCCTCATTACGTGATGAGCCCGAGAACGACAAACCGAGACTTCCGCAAAAGCAATATCGTTGGTTCAAACTCCACTTCCGAGCGCAAGTCTCCGACCTTCCTTTCAGCTTGCCGGAGCATGTTTTAGATATCGCACATTTGCCATGAAGAATCCGTATTGGTGCTCGGACTTAGAATTGACCGTTCGATCCCGACCATGAGAAGTTGTGAGATTTTCACATTGAGGGATTCGCGCCCTACGTGACCAACTGGTAGCCACGCCTCTCCTCCCGCATTTGAATTCCAGTGCTCAACTTGGTAAAACTGCCCATCACGATGCTGAGGAAGGAAGTCTCAGGGTTGAAGGAAATCCAATGGGAGAAATCACCGATGCGGCAGCATTTCTTTCTCGTTGCTCCTTTCTTAGTGTCTCTTTGCCATCGCCCAACCCTCAGTCATCTTCTCTGATCAGCAGGCTCCCAACAAGATACGATCGCTGCCCTCGAAATATCTTATAAATGAACGCCAAAAGCTCTGATCTATACCAATTCTCCGATAAAATTCGGTCGAACGTGTCCAAAGCTCTCATCTTCCATGACTGGGATCTTTTAGGGACTTCGAATTGAATATATAGGCCTGTAGTAATGGAAAGGTAGGAATGATGAACAGAGACTCTGGCACAAACATCTACGGGGAAACTGGCCGATTGATGTCTCTAGGGCAAATGAAATGCGCTATGCGTACTCAGAGGCAGCATTTACAGTCAAGAAAGCGATGCAAGTCTGGAATGGTGGCTTTGCCATAAGCATCCTAGACTTCCGTCCCTGAGCTGCTTCCCCCCATGTGTGCTCAGTCTACGATCGTCTAGGAATTGAAGAATCTGAATACGCTCAATGTTCATATCATCCATAAGCCACGTTAATGTTGGCTGAAAGCCTTGAAAGGTAGGAATTGAAATGACTTCTTTCATGGCTGGTAAATGCATGTGAAGGATTTTGCACTGCTCATGACTAAACTCTATCACTCGATCATTAGGCACCGAAACACATGATCTATCTTCAGAGCCTAGATACTAAACCTTGGAGAGCATTGTTTTGGCGCCAAGTTGCCATTCAATAAAGAAAGAGACAATAGAGACTTTTTCTAAACTGTTGGCAAGTTGACGCTCTCAGCGATACATTTCAAGCCGACGTTTTCTATTGTAGGATTCTAATGAGAGTGGAATTCATTTTAGTTGCCTTATTTTATTTACTTGTAGTTGTTCAATGACTCAGGTAGGTTGGCCGTTATGCGCTTCTGTCTGGTTGTGAGACCATTTTCGTGCTAGATTTTTCTAGAATTTGGAGAATGCCTGCAACGGGGCGTCAGCCAGGGCCCCAAACGGTCATCCACTTGCCGCTATTATTCGGGGACCATATCTGTCCGTGGGTTAGGTGTGAACTATGATCGACGGAACCATGCAATTTGTATTTATAGAATCAGTTCTCAAACTGTTTGAACCCCATATGGCCTGCAACGAGCGATTGTAGGTCGATGGTTGGTGCGCTGTAGCCACCCTGAAAAGCATGTGAATATTTCTTCATGAATGAAATGGAAACAGTTGTGCATGCATCCCGTTTATGTCCTTGAAGGATGTGGTTATCAGCCACCTCTGGGTCGAGGGCACTGAGATCAACTCGCTGACAGCCACAATTCTGCTATGGGAGATATCGCTAGGCGCTTCACAATTGAAAAAGATGGTTTAACAATCGAAGAACGAGCGAGGTACATGAATCTATCTCAATTATCAGCCCAGAGTCCAACCGAGTGATTGCACTGGACTGGAGCGAAGTCGTTACCGTAGCGCACCCAAGATTCGACCTGATTCGCGGGTTGATCCCCATGATTGGTTCAAGGAATAAATAAATAAATAAAAAAAACATTCCCACTAGCAATTGCTCTTTACGCAAAAGCATGGTTTGGTGTTCTCTGTGCAACCAAAAAAATCTTCTCCCTGCCAGGCTCGAACTGGCGACCTTAGCATATCTCCAGGGATGCAGGAAATATACTGTTTTTGTTAGTCTACGTTCGATCGATAAGGACAAGGGAGAGACCCACAGAGCTATGTGATAACCAACTACACCAAGGGAGACCTGAGCCGGAGTAAATGATCCGGTTGGTTGGGTAACGTCCCCCTAATTTAGCTTAAGTACCCTCTCCGACTTTGGACTGCTTTGCGAAGATCGACGGTAGGAGAATGTCCAGGTATGCTTTTTAGTTTCTTCTACTTTATTATTGTAAAAGAAAATCTCTTGCATCTATTATTTTGACCTTAGCTTCAATCCGGGAAAAGCGCGATGCAATGACCATCTGTTGGTGATGTTCTTTAGCTCTGGGAGGGGGATCTGTAATTGCGACCTCACCAATATCCCGGCTCTTTGCGTCTGATTTTTGAAGAACCGAAGCATTAGTCGCACAAACGTATGATTAAGTCAGTAACTCTACGTCAATAATCTGTTCCCAAACTCTTAGAAATGAATGGATATAAGGGAGTTATCCTATTTTCCAAAATGACAAACTCGAACTCACTTCTTCTTGTATCCTGCTCTGCGCCAATAGTGACATATGTGCTAATATCGACGCTTGTGACGCTTAATCAAGCTGATTGCGTTGGAAAGTAAGACGTGAACTAGATCACGGATTGATGTATTGCATACGGCTGTCAGACGTTTGCCGAATTAATATCCGATAAATGCTACAAGGTGGAAAGGGGGATTGGTAAACATGCTTAGCTCTCGCGTGCCCTGCTGTGAAAAACTGAACGGTCCACGATCATGAATGTATACTGATAGATCACCAATGGAACTGATGAGACTGGCCTCCAGTTTGTGAGCCAACTTCCCCCGAGCTTTTGTGGCTAGTTGACTCACAATATTGGAAGGCTAACTGAACATTGAACAACGGGACGTGAAAAGACACGGAAGTCTTACAACAATAACTGTGTTTTCATCATTTTCACTTGTATATGTTCGGTCCCATCAGCTGATAGTAGGACTTATCAGCTCATTGCGGCTGCGCAACATTTGCACTGGCTTGCCACCTTAGTATGACTTACACTGGCTGGCCAAAGAATCTCAAAGCAGAGGATACATAGGATTTGACTTACTGGCAAATTTGACTGGAAAATTTGAAAGCATAATTGGTGGTCGATATGTATCAAGTTATTGAGAATGCACTGAGGTCAACGCTGAAGGATGAGATGCTGGTCAAGGAATGGCACATTCTGGTTTACCAGGCGATTTTTATAAGTGACCACCACAGCGCCGCTGGCTTATAGGGATCTGCTTTTACAGGCATCCATTCACTACCCAGACTTTGATTGGGCCGTATGTCAGCTGCAGTGTCTAATGTTACACATTTAACTTATTGTTGGGCACTACTGCAGCAGCAGGCGTCTCACACGCATTTGAAATTGCACTTTCCGCTGCAACAGCCTGAAGAAAACTCGGCTGAGGCCTCATTAAGATCATACAATTTTCTCTTTAACATGAATGACCAGCATGGCTACTCCAAGCGTTCCAGAACAGCCGCTACTTGTGAGATTACGATCAATCTGGGACCTTACTAAAAGTCTAATAACCAGAATTTCGACCTTCATACTCGGCTCCGATACGGCCCGTGATCAGGTCCAACAAGTTCTCCGGCAAATGATCAACGATAACGACACGGACAGTGCGAGAAAGTACTTGAAATATTTACTTTCTGAGTACAGTCAATTTAAGGACCGTCAACTCCTAGAAACACAAAGCGTCGGCGCTGAACTGTCTTCTCTTAACAGACTGGCAGCCCATTGGATTTTGACTCCAAAAGGGCCGCAAACAGCACCTACAGGTATTATCTCTACTCCCTGTGTGGTTTAGTCCCTTATTTTAATTGTCTTCCTAGGAGATGAACATATGCAAATGTTCTCTGGCTGGGCAGCTGAGCTTATCAATAGCCTCGTGAAGACAACCCCTAAAACTTTACAGCTCCTGTATGGTACCAAGCTTCCCCAATAAACGAGCATAATCTTACCCGCAACTCACAGCGTCCTGTCTGAGCAGCCGGATCCTAGAGATCTGGGATCGCTGATTTCATTCTACCTCAAAACCAAGGCGAGCCTACTGGGGCGTCTGAATGAGATCCATCTGCAGCCAATGTGGATAATTCAGTGCTTGATTTCTCATTGCTGGAAAACAAAAATACCAGAGTTTTCAGTCCGCATAGCTGATTTTGATGTCCATTCTTTTGCCCACCCACCACCTCTCAAGCCTTACTCACTTCGACCAACAGGCAATGCAGCTAGTCGGCTTCAGGACAAGATATACTGGGGAGTGAATCCTGAGAGTGCAGGTAATATGGACCGGACCTGTGCCGAGAACAAGGTCTTCCTCTATTGGCAACGCGATGTGACTCCTTACACGTCTGATATCACCGTGTATGTCTGGGAGCCACATAAATCTCTTCCGGTCCCAGAATTTGCGAAAGTCGAGTATTTTCCTGCCACATCGGATGACAGGCAGCCACGGCTTTTGATTCGATTCCGTTCATGTCATTCAACAGTCCTTTTCTCTAATTTGCGAGATAAGAATTATGAAGCTTGTCAGGACGAAGACTGGAGAGGGAGGTACTAATTAGTACCCTCTGCGTTTTCTCGACAACAAAGGAAGACACGACCCGCTTCGTATTCGCATGCCATAAACAGCTACATCGAGTTGTGAGTAAATTGCAATTTCTGAACAATGAGAACATGGCGAAGAAAAAACGAACATTTGTTGACATCTCTAGCACATGATGATCCGGCAAAGCCCATCCTCAAGCAATATGAGCTACCTGGATCATCTTGAAGATTGCATAAATGCAAGCCACTGCGGAATAGTCCATGCTCAAGAAGTGCTCCAAGCACTGTCTGAGTGGAGCCAGACAGTTCAAAGAGCAAAACAAGAGATGACCTCGGCAACGCTTGGAGAGACGTGCTCAGACAACAACAACCCTCAATCAATGCGAGGGATGAATCAAAAGTCTTGACGCTAATGGCGGCCTTGAAGAATGACTTTGAATACTTCAAAACGCAGCTAGAGCAAATCAAGGAACGGGTCAAGGAAGACAAAGAGCTCCTACGCTGTCGCTCGCAGTCGGTGCAGGAACTGCGGCTTTTTAGGCTGACAATCTTGGCGGGGATTTTCCTTCCTCTGTCTTTCACTACAAGTATATTTGGCATGAACATACAAAGTGATATATTGGAAGGTTTGCCTGGATTATCGGATTGGACCAAGTCCTCGCTCCAAGCAGTGTCACCAGAATCGCGAACTACAAAAGAGATCCTAGCCTCGGTTACGATAACCTCCCAGCCTCTCAGTTTCACATGGAAGACATTTGGAATCACTGCAGCTTGTTTACTACTTACGCTTCCATTGTCACTAACGATGGGCGCAATCCTACGTGGCCTGGTAGGAGGTGTCACCGTCTCGGCTGAGTATTGGCGTGCCTTGATTTTGATGATTGCACCCTTTTTTATCTTCCTTACAGTGTTTGGAAACCAGCTCAGTTTCGCAGCTTGGGTACTTTCCAACACTATTTTCGTCCTCCTCCAGGTGGGGATGTTCATCCGAGCTTGCAAGAAGCAAAAGCGTCGGAAAATCTGGGCTGCTCTCATCATCGTGAGCGCAATGAGTTATGCAGTAAGTCCTCCAATCGGCGGCATTGGCATAATGTATATCCCATGGGCTTTGATCCTACTCGCCTTGTTGGTTTTTGGTTTATCGGCCATTCTACGGCAGCGACGATTGATGGGTAGACAGCCAATATCGGAGGAGTTGGAGGGTGGAGTAGAGCGGATTAGAGTTGAGGTACCTTTAAGTGGCTGGTATGCAGATACGATTTGGAATGCGCCGAAAAGACATGTGCAAAGAGAGAAAAGTCTGAAAAATGCACACGGAAATTACCTTTCCTTTCTCTTCACAATTTAATTCACTTATGCGTCGTCTGTGGCTTAGCAGTTCAATTAGCGATGCGCCCCTGCTGGAAGTTTACTCGGCCACCGGGCACTTAGACCAGCGGATCCTGTGCAAGATCCGGGCCCAATCACATGCCGCCAAAGCCCAGCCAGGAACCAAGACGCAGCTAACCCAAGACCCCTTTCACAGAGTTCCAGAATCCATGGACCACTTAGAGGGCCGCCATGACGTTGAACCAGCCTAGGTAGTCCGTGAGCTTCCAACTCTTCAACCTCGCATCGCAACCATCACCAGCTCCCGTCCCACGGAGATGCCCAGTCCCAGCTCCTGGTCGCGCCCTACATGCAGCTATTAGTAGCTGGTGGGAAGACCGATTGACTACTATGGCCCCCCCTCACGAGTCGAGCCAGATCCGCGTCTTTATTCGCTGGCACGATCAGACAGTCTTCGCTGGCGAGGAGGTCAAGTGCACCATCACATTTAAGAATGTCGCATCCAGTCCCGAGGAGCAGCAGCGCCAGCGCCAACAGCTGGATCAGGCACAGCAGGCCAATGCTCAGTCCGACAGACACAGGCTGACCTCGTCGCTACATACCCGTGCGAAGCCGAGCCCGAACCTGTCGTCGCCGCCGCTCGGCAAAGGCCATCGGAGAGCTGCACACTCAGTGAGCGTCCCTGCGTCAGACTTCCGCAGCCGCTCAGGATCTGTTCAATGGCCCTCTCCTGGTCCTGCTTCAGATGGCCGCCAAGGCCATGCGCACAAGCGGTCCCTGTCCATCCTCTCATTCGGCTCAGCAGTAGCACCGGCAGATGACCACACTTTACGGAACGAGAGCGCGATAAAGTCGCCGCGGCCTTTACGCGCGCACAATCGCTCTGCTAGCTTGCAGATATCTCCACGTGTACATGGCTCGCCCATTCCCGGACCTCCATCAGGTACCAAGACGAAAGAAGTCCCTATGCCTCTCCAATTAGCTTACCTAGATCCTAGTTGCTGCCAATTCGATCAATTCATCGCCGCGAATGAACAACTCTTTATTGCAAAATGCATCATACCCACCAGACCGGTTCGGTCGTAGTCTGCCTCCTCCGGGATCAGGCGCTCACACGCCCAATTCTGGAGCACCGCGGAGATCTCCTCGGCGATCTCCTCTCAGCTCACCAATGCCCATGCCCGAGTTTAGGTTCCCTGCCGCGCCACCTCCCTCATCTTCCGCGATACCGAGCCGCGTCAAACCAACCGACGAAAACCTATTGAGTCCTAGAATTGGTCGACAGGAGAATAACACCACCCCCAACCGCCTTAAAGAACAAATACTAAGCGAGAGGCCAGCGGCCCGAATACTATCAAGTACGAGCCTCGCTGGAGGCACACCCCGCAGTAGCGGCGAATTCTACTCTATGAGCAACAATTCCTCGGAAACCTTGGCCTCAGAATATACGGTACAGCAGCCGGTACGGTCATCTAACCGGCCATTGCATCTCCGGAGAAACTCGAGCATGGCTTCTTCACCACAGCTTGGAGCTTCTGAATCGTTGATGATGGGCTACGCACAAATCCAAGGCTCCTTTTCTTTGGATGGCTCGCTGGTCGGCCTCGGCGCATTCGAGGCTGTGAAAAAGAAGGCTGTTGTTGGTGGGCGAGGTGGGGGTGTGATTGGCCTAGAACCAACAAACCACCGAGAATCAGGGCTGTTGCGTAGTTTTGGATGGGGAAGCATCAGCAATTCATTTGGCGAGCTCCTCAACAAGAGCGAGCTCAGCACAATAAAGGAGATGCGCGGAGTTGCGAATTCCAAGGCAATTCCCTTACTGAACACACCACAATCCATCTTATTTGTGGACTTGCAACTAGCTCCAGGGCAAAGCCGGGCGTATGAGTACACCTTCCGTCTACCTAAAGGACTCCCACCAACGCACAAGGGCAAGGCTATCAAAGTGTCATATAGCTTGGTGATCGGAACGCAACGGGTTGGCGGGGCTCGAGAGCAACAAGTTCGGTCTGTCGAAGTACCCTTCCGAGTCCTTGGAGGTGTTAATAGTGTCGGGGAGATTCTGGGCCATGATCTAATGAATCCCTACGTTTTACTTCGAGACGAGGCTAAGGTTGAGACTCTGGGCGAAAAACCCAAGTCTCACAAGAGCAAGGCACCTTCCCGGACTCCGGCAACAATGAATGACTTTTCAATGTACGTGGACGAACTAGTTGCCCGAGCAGGAGATCACTCCCGGGGTCTCTTGTCACCATCCGCAATTGGAGGATCACGGCGCCCCTCAATGCTGGGTGAGGAGTCTGAATCCCGAGAGGCCATCGACCTGGCAATATTGAGAAGTAATATGACCACCCCAGGTCAGCAGAGCCCCAACCGGTTCGAGATCTCACGGAACGGATCGAGAGTTGGAGTCGTGATGTTGGCTCGGCCATCATACAGACTCGGAGAGATGGTCACGATGGTGATCGACCTAGTCGACACAGACATCTCATGTTACGCAATTCACATGAGCCTTGAGACATCCGAGAAGGTAGACGGCTCGCTAGCGGTTCGATCAGAATCCAGCATTCAACGAGTCACACGAAAGGTCTATGCTACTTCGTCTGACTCGGCCCTCTACTCTCGGCGCGTAGTATTCACGCCTACAATTCCTATTACTGCGACGCCGGAATTTATCACGAGCGGCGTAGGTTTCGAGTGGAAGATTAGAGTAGAGTTTGTTGTCCCATCCCGAGACGAGAATAGTCTGGACCCCGGACAGCAAAAGCACCACCCGTTATTAGAGAAAATTTCACAGGACGATCGCGGTGGACTACTGCTTGCTGCGGTTGAGAATCTAGCATGCGAGAGTTTTGATGTCCTGGTGCCACTTAGAGTATACGGAGCGGTTGGGACTGGGTTGGAGCGACTTGAGCGGGACGAGGCGTCCGAGGAAGGACTGGCAGTTTAGGTCCAATGCCAGAGCACTCTGTGGTGTCTGCATTGTCCAATGAATAAACTTATCCACGTGGAAATAGACGTATCGAATGTCGTGTTATACGAAGTACGGACTGGCTAATCCAATCTATGTGATAGGACGCGTCTGGGCACGTTGCGTCATGGTTCGCGTCCAAGTCCGATTAAAATTAGGAGACCCCCTCTATCTAGCAAGCCAAGTACGAATTTGATCCTCCCTCAGCACATGAGCACATCTAATATTAATGGCCACACGAGCTGGGGGCGATGGACGTGTACTAAGGTACCTAGTTGGATAATCCTGGTTCTCATCACCTGTAGTGCCAGGTGAGTGTGAGCGGAACGATAGCCGGTACATCAGGCAGTACAAGATGTTGGGCGCAATTCCGGTGCAGATTGCGGTAGTATTATCATGGCTTGGAGGTTATATCCTGACATGGGCGGGAGCTGTGGAACTCGACGATGGAACTGGGGTTGCTGGTGCATCCTCATTTACCAGGAGGCGGTGACGGCGCTAAGCAGAACCAACGGCAGCCGGATCATGTGTGAGACAGTGTGACTTCCATTTGCAATCGCGAGATGATTGATCTTCCCAAGGTACCTGGGCAAGACATCCGCGTATCAAGCTGAGCTCTAACCAGCTCCTGTGCATACTGGCCCGAGTCCATGTCGATGGCGATACAGGCGCAAGAGAGGACATGGATCGACGTGTGATGAACCTTACCCAACCCAGCGGCCGGGCAGAGGTTGGTCTTGTGGTTGACATATTTCTCGAGTCCCTGTCGGGCTTCGTCTAGTGGACGAGAGATAGAGCTAGTGGGCTGTGGCTGTCATTCAAATAATTGCGAGCTTCGAGGCACCTGCGAGCTAACCCCAAGAGGTGCTGTCTTAGTGGCAGGGAACCCCGGCTAGACTCCAAACTCGGCCACTAACAGCCCCTGCTGCATGGCTGGCTGGTTGCTCCCCGGAAACCGAGTGTGAAAACAAACCCTGGTCTGGGCGGACCTCAGTGATTGACGAGAGAGCTGATCCGGCCGTGAGCTATCTATCGCCAGATTCTTCTCTCCCCTCACTCGAGGTCCACGGTGACCTTTTTTGACCTTCTATTTTTTTCTCGGATACAGGATCTGTGGTGTTTCATTTTTTCTGTTGTCACTGTGAGTGCACGCGTCGGCCGAGACGTTTGCGTATGCCGCTAACACGCCGCAGCTTTTACAGTAGACGAAACCTCCCGCTTCCGTAGGGACGGGGAGCAGACCATTCGACGAATTGCACCTGCCCAACCACTCATTGTCTCTCTTTTTTCTGACCGCTACCGCCAACTCCCAGTGGACCCGAATTCTGCCCTTTCCTCTTCTTTTTCGATCATCATCTTCCTCGGGGCCGTTCGAAAATTGCACTCCAACCTTTCCTCATGTCAATGGCGCAGACATGGCTGTTGCAACACCCACCCATAACCGGCTGAAGCTGACTCCAGCCAACTCTCCGTTCCTAAACCGACAGACTCGTTCGCCGCTTCGCCCCCGCCTCTCCCATGAACCCCGCCTGGCTTTGAAAAGAGTGATTGGAACGACGTGCACCTCACCCACGGGATTTGACACCGTCAATTCGTCCTTTGCATATGTAGCTGGTGCTGCAGTGGTGGTGGTGGATGTGTGCGGGGACCAATACTTGCAGCGATTTTACCGAGCTCGGCCTACGACCTTGCCCATCTACCAGGCGGCGACCTTCCAGAATAATTCTTCTACTCCAGTCGGAACTCCCAAGGCCAACGACAGTCGCGGGCGAGTCGCCGCCAGGGATTCACCCTATTCTGACTGGGACTCGCCGAGCTCCAAAACCTGGACCAGCCGTGAGCGTGTGAAGGCTGCAACCTGTCTAGCCCTAAGCCGGGATGGAAAATACCTGGCCGTGGGCGAAACGGGATATGCACCACGGGTTCTAATCTTTAACTTACATGATGCGTCGTCGGATGTACCGCTCGTTTCCATAAACGAACATGCCTTTGGAGTCAAGGCCGTGGCCTGGTCGGCAGACTCTCGGTGGCTGGCCACCCTGGGTGCTGCCAACGACGGCTTCCTCTATGTCTGGAGGATCGATCCCCGAACCGGTGCTGCAAAGCTGTTCCAGCAGAACCGGTGTACGTCCCACATCAGAGATATGGTGTGGCTGGGCAACTCTCTCCTCACTCTAGGATTGCGTCATGTGAAGATGTGGAAAGTCGAGGAGGGGCCGGCAATCTCGCCCACAAAGCAGAGGTTCATGAGCGAGTCGGCCCCAACACCCCCATCCCAGAGAACACTGCCTGGACGCAACGTTCTGCTGGGTGGGCTTCTTGAGTCAACTTTCAGCTGTGCCTGTGTTGACAAGAACAGGCTGATCATCTGCACCGAGTCAGGCGACGTCTGTATTCTGGACGATGATGACAAGCAAATGAAGCTGGTCAAAGTCCTCAACTTGGGATACAACATTACTTCTATCATCATTAGGGACAATCTCGCTTACATAGGTGGCAGCCAAGGGCAATTGTCAACCGTGGATGTCGGGGGCCTCATGGAGGGCCTTGCCACGAGTGTGTTGAGAACAACACAAGCAACAAATGGTGTGCTTGCCATCGGGTTCCTGACGAATAAACTCGTCACGATTGATTCTAATCAGTCTATCGATATATGGAACCCGGATCATTTCC
The DNA here is from genome assembly GCA_026958235.1 of Clonostachys rosea. NCBI lineage: Eukaryota > Fungi > Ascomycota > Sordariomycetes > Hypocreales > Bionectriaceae > Clonostachys > Clonostachys rosea. The sequence goes on from CP110207.1 coordinate 2,890,662, forward strand.
CCGGAGACGAAACCGAAACAGAAGCGTCGATACCAATTCCTGGCGTTGGAGAGGCGGTTGCTGGAATCCAGCCGCTGCCGAAATCGAACAATATAGGAGCTTCTTTCCTGACCTGGTCGGGTTCGGGGAAGGTTACATTCTGGGATGTGGAAGGGCGTGTCAAATTATCTATGGACATCGCCCTTGATACATCAGACTTTGATGCCGAGTTCGGCCTGGCCAACCAGCTGACTTGTGCTCAAGTATCAGCCAGTGGAAAACTACTAGCCACGGCTGATCGTCAAGGTATTCTGAGACTGACGGATACCGAAACTAAAGAGTGCCTGCTCGACACGAAGGCTCATTCCGCTGACTGCCTCGGCATCAGCATGTTCGAGGACGAGAAAAGCTTTCTGATGGCTTGTTGCGGACGTGATCGGACGACACAGCTGTTTCACAGAGCCTCAGATGGCAGGATCGAGCATTTCCAGACGCTTGAGTTCAATGCTAAAGTGGTTCAAGTATTGATCCCGTCAGACGACAGAGTTGTAACATGCTCGACAGATCGAACTATGCAAGTTCATGATATAGTCTGCAAAATGGACGACCCCGATACCATTGCCGCCATCCCTGCGAGGGTAATCCCTCTCAAGGTTTCACCATCCTCCATGGCAATGAGCCAAGACGGCAAAAACATCTTTGTCTCCTATCTCGACCGATCCTTCTCCCAGTTCGACCTCGCCACCGGCCGTCAAATTGCCAACTTCAAATGTCTTGATGAGGGAGGGGTTGAAACAGCCGTTCTTGACTCCCTCTGCTTTGGTAATTGGGAGCCCAAGGATCAAGATTTTTTGCTTGGCTGTTCCAATACGGATAAGTCGATTAGACTTTATGATGCGCATTCGGGCTCGTTTTTGGACCGGGAATGGGGCCACACTGAAGCTATCAATGGTGTGGCTCTAATCGATGGTGATGATGGGAGTCGAAGGGTCGTCAGTGTAGCTTCTGACGCGACTATAATGATCTGGACATTGGACTTGGACGATCCACTACCAAAATCGATTAGCAGAGACCCTTCACCAGCGAAAGACGGGCCAACGGGACGTCCAACGTTGAGAAGGGTATTATCAAAGGCAGATTTGGCCGAATTTCAAAGACCAACGCCAGGTAGCCGCCAGTCATCACCACCTCGAACACTCAGACGGCGAGCATCACGAAAGACGATTCTGACCAATATAATTAAGACACCCAGCGGGCCCCAGTACGCAAGCCCCAGTACCATCAGCATTGCGGAGGACACACCCTCACGTCGGCCCTCTGATGGAGGCCGCACGGCGAGCCCCCCTACCAGCCCCAAGTCCAAAGTAAAGAGAAGGCCCTCCCTACCAGCTTTGGGCACGAGCGTTAACAGGAAATCTTCCGGGGGTTCCACCCTTCCATCATTTGGAAGCCTAAATATGTCAACGGAGCAGGCATGCCGCACGTTGAGAGCTTACAGAAAAAAGCTCGCATCTGCAGAACCAATCAACGCCGAGGTTCTCGCAGAGTTAGATCAAGAGTTGAGGCTTACAGCTTCCGCCTTGGGGGATAGGGCAATCAGAAGCAAAGCTATGAATGAGACAGTCTTGAACGGTCTGTTGGACCAATACTCGGAAAGACTAGTCACAATGCTAGACGAGAAAATGCGCCTCAGCTATCAACCCAAAGAGCAGGGTAATGAGGCCGCAAGCGAGATGAGATCTCGAAGTCTAGATGGCGATTCAAGTGAATCATCGCCATAAAATATCTACGCTGTATAAACATCACAACACCTTGTACATATGGGAACCTGGCGGCGTTTACGGATATCCTCAACAACATATTCCTTCATTATTAGATTCAGTTTATTTTGTATTATAAGGCGGGGTTGGGTCCGGGTTAAACAGGATGGGCGATGGGAGTACGCTTTGGGAGCGATTCCTCAGTTGATACAACAATATCTTGGGGAGTTTAGGGTGTGTAGAAATTAGCAGGAATGTGCCAGCCGTGCACTCGTTCTATTTGATTCAATTTGTCGATTGGTATACCTAAATGCTGTTGTTCATTGAAAGTATTGCTTGGCAAGTGCGAGCACTACCACGTGTTTGCATACGGCAGGGTGCTCACGTGATGCATGGGTGTGACTTAGTGGATTGGCTGGGTGCAGCCGTAGACTGGTTCGTTCTCTCACCTCCTTGATTTTCTGCGTCAGTCCAGTACGGCCTAATCACGTGATAAGTGAAAATCCATCACGACCATCATTCGCGGTTGGCATCACCAGCCTTGAGGCCACGCGCGACTGGTTGCATACAGATGAGAGGCGCCGAAGCCGCCATTTAGCGAGTTGAGGTGCCTGGTCCAGATTGCCTGTACGTGTTTTCGCGATGACTCCTTCGCGTTATCGCTGCTGCCGACGTGAGAAGCTAATCCATCTCCACAGATCGTGGCGCCTGTTCAGCTTGTCGCGAAGCGTGGAGGGCACCTCGACCGCGGGCGAGGTGGTCACCACGGAGGGGGAATGAGTTACCCGCCAACCTACACTCCCCTCGAGTCCCTACTCCTGTTCCAGTCCATCCTATCGCAAGGAATCGACACCGCGGCCTTTGCGCGTATCTCGGAGCAACTACGAAATAATGGCCTGGTGAAGGGGGATCACAAATACGACCCGACGCGCCTGAGTCCCGAGGCTCTGCAGCAGTTCTTCTTCCGTCTGTTCCAGGAGGAGTTGAAGGGCGAAACCACCACGCCTGCTGGTGATGGGTCGACGTCACCGAATTCTAAGAAACGCAAGATCGCGAGCCCACCTCTACCGTCCTTGAAAGAAGTCTACGAAAATATCGACAAAATCCCAGTGCTCGTCAATCGGCTTTACTCGAGATATCGAGACAACATCGTACAGCAGATTCGCGAAGACGAGGTCCGATATGATACCGTGCAAAATGAGATACACATCATCGAGAAGAGCGAAAACGCGAGGTTGGCGAGATTGGCTACCCAGAATGGAACGCCTACTCAGTCGTCGCGTGAGGTCAAGCCTTCTGTTGCGCGCCTAACTCCGGCCTCGTTACCAACTCCTGCCGCAGTAGCTGCTGCCAACAAGAGGCCGACTTCGACAACACCCATTGTCCCTCCAAGGCTGCCTACCACGCCAGCAATTGCGCCTCCAAGCCATCTAACACCGGGGACAACCCCAGCCCGACCGGCCCCCTCTGCAACTCAACCCACGGCGACACCTAGCTCTGTGCTTCAGGCTCCCGTCGGTGTTCCCCAGCAGCCTGCGCGGGTGCTGCAAGCACCAGCACAACCTCCAAAGGTTCCCATCTCTCCTCGCCCCGAGACCATCACCCAAGTCAAGGCCACTCCTTCTACCCCCCAGCCGCCAACTACCCCAAGTCAGAGTACCCTGAAGTGGGAGAAGCCGTATCAACCACCCCAGGTTACGCAAACACCACCTCCTCGACAGACGGTCTCCCCAGCTCCCAAACCTACTACCCCTCATCTACCACCGCAGCAGAAGCATGTACCAACGCAAGCCCCTTGGCAAGGTCATCAAACGCCATATTCTCAGCAACAACCACATGTTCAAACACCAGTTCCGGCTCCTACGCCGCCTACCGCCCAGACCCCAACCAAACCTGTATTGGCTCCACCTCAAACTGCCGCACAATCTATCCCACAACTACAACAAGGACCGCCCAGGCCAGCTGGAACTGCGCCCTCAGCGCAGCCTAGACAGCCTGTCAAAACCCCCGTACCCCCTCCTCAACACCGTCCTGTGCAGCCCCAACCGGCTCAACCAGCCCAGCAACCGCGCCCTATTGCAGCGTCCCCTACACCAGCAACCAGCACTCCCGCGCCAACTCAACCCCCTCCTCAGGTTCCTTCTCAAAGATGGCCTCCTGGCCATGCGCAGCACGGCCTGTCAGTCCAGACTACACCTGCCGTTCCCTCCACATCACCTGCTCCGGCTGCTTCACATCAAGACAAGCCATATGCCTCACCATATGCCACACACCCTCCTAGGCCAGCCATTCCTGAGCATATGATTCGCCATGCCGCAGCAGGTACTCCCCTAGCTACAAGACGGACAAGCGTTCTTCCCCCTCAACCACAGACTCCTATCCAGAATACGCCTATGACCGTTCTGCGTGGAATTGGTACTAAATGGGCAGCACACCCATCACCATCAACTCCTGGCGCTATGATTGGGGAACCGCAGAGTCCGGCGTATGAGCCCATGAGTCCGCCTCTGCGTGCTGCGGCTTTGCCTCGCCCGACTCCCAAAACTGGGCCAAAGAAACAGGCCATCAAGCCTGCTGTCGACACCCCAAGCGGGAAGCCTGTGCGCGGCCGACCACCTCGCCAAAGCCAAAAGCAACGGGGCACAAGCTCAACTCCTTCGGCCGAAGCTAGCAGACGTAGCCAGTCTGTTGCATCTCAAAATGACGATGTATCGACTGATATGGGCAATGCAGCATCGGCAACGAAGGTGAAGCACGAGGACGCAACACCACGACCACATGAGGAGACTGGTGATACGACTGCCGATGAGAGTGTCGCTGGGCGAGGCAACCTGAGCACTCCCAAGGCTTCATCCCGAAATCTGAAACGAAAGAGGAATGAGTCGCCCTCAAATCCTACTACGCCAGCGCTCCCCGCTCAGGTTCTATGGACGCGAGGTTTCACCAAGGTCTCGTCTTCAGCACTGGACCAGATTTCAAGTCACCGCGATGCCAACATGTTCGCCACCGCCTTGAGGGAGAGAGATGCCCCCAACTACCGCCAGATTGTTCTGCAGCCTCAGGATATAACATCTATAAGGTCAGCAATCAAGCAGGGAAACAAGGCTGCCGTCGCGGCCGCCAATAGTCTCCCTGGTGGCGACCCGGGGACCGCGAGTGTCTACCTGCCTTACTCGGAGGACATTGTGCCGCCAAAGGGAATCATCAACAGCGCGCAGCTAGAGCGTGAGCTGGTCCACATGTTTTGCAACGCCATCATGTACAATCCAGACCCGGATCGTGGTCCTGGCTCGACGTTTATGAAACGTTCGCAGGAGGACGAGGAAGAAGTCTTTGGCTACCGGCTTGACGAGAACGGCATTGTGCGTAACACCCAGAGCATGTTTCTCGAGGTCGAGAAGCTGCTCGGTGACCTGCGCAGCGCCGAGAAGGACCGCACGGCTCCCCCGTTGTCGACGCCTCGGCCGGCCAGTGTCGCTACCCCCGCCGAAGACACGGCCGAGGACGAAGAAGAAGCTGGGGAGGGAACAGCCAAACGCCGGCGTGTCAGAGCCTGAAAAAGTCACGATTGTACAAAATGAATGGAATTTTTTCGATGGTGTGAACTGTTTGAGCGCGCGCCGAGTTTAGCATAGCCAGTAAAATTTTTACAGCATGGTATTCTTGGGGGTTTTGTCGTCTGCTGAGCAGAGGTATCAAAAAATTATAATGTAATTCAGTTTCTCCAAGTTTACCCATCTATCCGATGGATCTCATCGATCCGTTTGTGACCTTGCCCATTTACGTGAAGAGCACACCGCTGAGCCACCCATAACGCCAGTCCTTGTAATCCAATACGATCGCTTGTAGCAGAAATTGCCATTAATCATACAACGAGACATGATGCTGCACACAGTCATCAACCGTGTCCGTCAAGCTCATGACGGGTCCCGTCCACGACTCGTCGAGGAATGACGCTTCTCCTCCGGTGGCACCTTTCTGGGCCAATCGGGGCAGATGTCGATGCTCTCTCGCGGCTGCCACCATTCGAGGAAGAGGAAGAACAGGAAGTCAACAATAATGCACAAACAGAACAGTTTCCCAGCCCATATGCCGCAGCCGTAATAGCGCTTCAGTCGATCAATCAGTGCGAAGTTGCGGATCCGGCTCCCCGTGTAGCCGCCCGTGTCGAAGCCGTAGAACTCCTCCTCGCTAATCTTGCCCGTGACGCCGTCGTACACGCGCTCGGTGCGCATGGCCACGTTGGACCACGAGTACATCTTCTTGACCTGGTCGTGGAACTTCTCGGTCCGGATGCGGCCGCTGCGCATCGCCGTGATGGCCTTGCCCGTCGCGGCTACGAGGTCGTCCTCCTCCGGCTTGGCGAACGTGGTCATGTGGGAGGGGAGGACCTCGGGGATGCCACCGACTTGGGTGCAGACCACGTAGAGGCCGCAGCTGGCGGCCTCGACGATCACGGTGCCGAATGCTTCCGTGAGGGAGGGGTGGAGATAGATGTGGCCGCGGACCATCACGTCGCGGACATCCTCGTGGCGGATGGGCCCCAGCATTTCTACGTGATCTTGGAGGACGTTGGTCTCAATCATCTGCTCCAGGTCAATAGCCTTGGGACCGGAACCGGCGATGATGAAGCGCGTGTAGGGGTGGTTTTCCAGGATGCGGGGGATGACGGCAGTCAGCAAGTCGGTGCCCTTGTTGTAGAACAGACGAGAAATCACAACAATGGTAATTATGTCCGTGGGGCCCAGGCGGTTCGGAGACGTGTCTGGCCCGAAGACGCCAGAGCCATTGGGAGATTCCTTGTAGTCGCGAGGCCGGAAATTCTCGGCGACGACTGCATTGGGGATTACTGAGACCATCAATGGGTCGAGGGAAGCTCTTAATACTGTATTCTCTTTGCTGGAGAAGTTGTTAGAGACGTTGACAATCAGCGCAACCAGAGTACAATGCAGACTCACCATGTGTGGCTCACACATATGCTGTGGTCTACATCACTGAGTGTAAACTTTAAAAGTTTGTTGGTGAGAATGCTCGCAGCATCGGCGAAGCCGAAGAGCGAGTGATCGGTGAAGACGGTTCGAAGACCCATTGCTCTCCCATGCAGGATCGCCTCGTGGCAAAGGTTGCTCAAACTGGCGTGGCCATGGACGATCTCGATGCGCTCCCGGATACAGATGTTGCGGAAGATGGGGAAGAACGAGAAGACGGTCGGGAAGGTCGCCTGGCGGTACATAACCAGGAAGGGGACGTGGTAGACCTTGAGGCCATTTGTGAGGTAGCGGACACCCTTTCGGTCATCGTAGGCATGTGTGATTATAATGACCTTGTGGCCGCGGTCGATAAGCTTGCTTGAGAGTTGGTAGATGTGCGATTCGATGCCTCCTGGTTGTGGGAAGAAGAAGTCGCTAACCATAGCGATGTTGTAAGTTTGGCGCGGCATCTTGGCCAGCGAAGAATATCGGACTCGCTAGAAAGTTTGTTGTTCCTGCCTCGGGAGCCGACAGGGAATTTCCATTATCATTATACGTGGTTGTCGCGATACATCTTGTTGATGGCTGGAGGCGGATTGATCGACGAAGCTTAAAGCTCCAAGGGGGGAAGCTGTCACGTACGTCGGCGGCAGTTCTTAATTAGAGGGGCACCGGCATGCGACACGACGGTATCTTATCGATAGCTTCTTATCTGTCCAGAAATTTGGCGGTCGCAGGCGGCAGAATCCTGATAAGCCTTGGCACTCTCGGCGCAAACGCATTTTCATTTGTCGCGGGGATGGAGGTCCACTAAAATTTTGGATCAGGTCTTCTTCGCATCTACAATTCCGAGCTCAGTTGCTAGCCAGATCTTGGCCCAAATCTTTCTCTTCGGATGACGGTCAATTGGTAGTTTCAAAATGTATTCGAGGTACATTCCTTCAGCGAATGGCCAGAACGCAGCCACAAAAACTGCAACTGCTCCCGCCGAGGACCTTCCAGACACAACCGAACAGACGCAAGTAGGCCAGGCAGGCTACAGTTACGCGCGTTATGTCCCCGGCGCAAACTCGTCCAAGCCCGCAATCCAGAAGCCTACTGTCCAGTATTTCGAAGACGAGCCATTGGATACCCCCAGCTCCAAGAGAAAACGTCAAGGTGCTGATGATCTTCTGGAGTCCGGCCAAGGTGATGGAGAACACTCAAAGAAGCTAAAATCTGGAAACGAGTTGAGCCAGTCTGAACCAACGGAGACTCCTAGCAAAGAGAAGAAGAAGAAGAAGAAGGCCAAGTCGAAATCAGTTGATGCATCCAGCATTGAAGACCAGGAGCCAGAAGCAACTCAACCATCTCAGTCACAACCTTTGGAAGAGGACCATCCCGAGGAGCATATCTCAATAAAGAAAAGCAAGAAAGACAAGGATAAGAAGAAGAAAAAGAAGGATAGGGATGATGAAGCGCTAAGCCATGATCAGCCCGGAGAGGAGGACCAAGATGTCACAATGGTGGATGCGGTAGACGATACAGTCAAGGACTCCTCAGCTACACTGTCGCCTGAGCCAGTTAATGCAGAAAAGGAGAAGAAGAGGGAAAAGAGGAAGAAGCAAAAGGAGCTAAAGCCAGAAGACGATACCCCCGCAGACAACGAGGATGACCATAGACACAAAACAGTCTTAGACCGGAAAGCCAAGTCACTTCGGTTGGCTGGTGAGGCTCCGAAGGAGGATACGACCGTTGCCGATACGGAACCTCAAGAGGTTCACGAGCTTGGCCCGTTGCCACAGCCTGCACCAGCACCATTCGTTGCACCTCAAATTCAGTACGAGACATTGCCATCCTGGTTGGCATCTCCTATCCGCGTTTCTCAAAGCACAAGAACTCCGTTCACAGAACTTGGAGTACTACCCAAAGCGGCTCGAGTGCTGGAAGAGAAGGGTTATCCCGATGCTTTTGCTGTTCAAACAGCTGCGCTGCCTCGGTTAATACCTTCAGGAAATCACAGGCCCGGGGATCTCCTTATATCTGCAGCAACTGGTTCCGGTAAAACGCTGGCCTACGCTCTTCCAATTGTTCGAGACCTCAGCGAGGGTGTCGTTACGAGGCTCAGGGCACTAGTCGTGTTGCCTACTCGAGAACTTGTAAAACAAGCCCAGGAAGTTTTTGAGCTTTGTGTCAAGGCTTACGAAGGCGCAAACCGGAAAAGGGTACGCATCGGTGTCGCAATTGGTAATCAAACCATGAAATCCGAGCAGGAGTTCCTTATCGAGAGGGAGAGTCGGTATGATCCGGTCGCTTACAAACAAATCCAAGAAGAGGTATCCTCAAGATCGGATGCCGATAGCTGGCTCAGTCATGGGGCGAGTGGCGCTGACCCACGATTGGGGAACTGGGAGGGAGAGGTTGTAGGCTTCTCGTCCAAGGTTGATATCCTCATCTGCACCCCTGGTAGATTAGTTGAACATATTGAGCAGAGCCCTGGGTTCACGCTTGATTATGTCCGCTGGCTCGTCGTCGATGAAGCAGACAAACTTCTGGCGCAGAGCTTCCAGGGTTGGTTGGATATGGTGTTGGAACACTTCAAGAAGTCCAAGTGGACAGCCAGGGAGGCTCCAGATGTCAACCTTGATGGTGTGAGGAAGGTGATTCTCAGTGCAACTTTGACACGAGATCTCAGCTTGCTAAACCAGTTGGCTTTACGGAGGCCTGAACTCATTATCCTAGAGAATGAGGGTGAAATGCAAATAAGCGAGCATACGCTACCATCAGAGCTGGAAGAGTTTGCCATCAGGGTTCACAATGTCAACCTGAAGCCGCTCTATCTACTTGATCTTCTCAGAAGTCACCACATGACGGGCCAAACCCCCGTATCAGAGGAGCCGGCAGCCATTGATTCCGACGCAACATCTGATACAAGCTCCGAAGGCAGTTCAGACACGAGCTCTGATTCAGACTCGAGTTCAGAATCAGACACCAGCTCGTCTGGGTCCGACTCAGAATCCGAGTCCGAGTCCGAGTCTGAGTCTGAGTCTGAGTCGAAAGTTGCAAAAGCCCCTACCAAGACCTCCGCACCTAAATCAGCCCTTCCTACAGCCCTCATATTTACAAAGTCTAACGAGGCAGCTCTCCGTCTATCTAGACTACTCACCCTACTGGATGAGTCCCTGGAGCCACATATTAGCACCCTAACCTCTACAACCCCAACTCACATTCGCCGGAAAACTCTCCGGGCATTCACGACTGCATCCTCCCCACTGCGACTCATCATTGCCTCTGATCTAGTGGCTCGAGGCATCGATCTTCCAAATCTTGATAATGTGATCAACTACGACCTCCCACCCAGCGCGGCTGCTTACGTTCATCGTGTCGGGCGAACAGCACGAGCAGGCAGGTCGGGCCGTGCGTGGACTCTTGTTGGGGATGAGGAGAGTGGCTGGTTCTGGGGCAAGATTGCCAAGGGTGCCAGCGTGCGCAGGCCGAAGAAGGTGGAGCGTATCAGGATCGATGAGATGGATGAGGAGCGTGTACATACATATGAAGTTGCATTACAGAAGCTTGGCCAGGAGGCTTTGGATACAAGAAGGAAATAATTGGAGGGCCAAAAATACAAAATATTCTCCTTATTGAAGATGTAGGCTTCTTCTCTCTTCTTCCACGATGTAAGGCATGTTAGGGAAGGTGAAATGCTGATCAGAGACCATGAGCCCAAGTTGAGCTGCCGTGGCTCTTTTTGATTTTCCGCCTACTAAGGCTTGGCGAGCGCAGAAATTCGAATGACCTGACCCTTAAAGGCGTGACGGTAATCATCAACGAGCAGCCAAGAAGACTATAGCTTGAATATATCAACTTCTCAAACCTCCGATCAATCAATAACAAGCCCTCTGGTTGATCGGAGGCTTAAGACCTTGATGTATTCGAGTTATAGTCTCCCTGGCTGCTCGCTGACGATTGCCGCCACCTCTTTAAGGGCCAGATCATTCGCATTGGCCAGGCCCTAGCTAGTAGTGATATTTACGTCAGATACTGACATTTTGTTATTGTTACGGTTGTCCTTCAAGTGGTTGTGGTTGGTGGGTGATGAGCTTCAAGTTGGAAAGGAAAGGTGGTTGCGGTTGATGGATGATGAGCTTCCCCCTTGTTAGGGGCCATTGCCAATTTATATACCTCTCTGGACAGCTGGCCCTTATTATTAGAGTTTTTTGGGGCTTTGATGACTGTGCACGGCCTGAATGGGTTGATTTTTAACCTTTTCTGGTGTAGAAGGTTTGGGTATAGACCGCCAATTATATTTTTAAAGAAAACTGTATGATCAGACCAAATCATATATTGCCTGATCTTAGGACATACCCTTGTTTATAGCGGAAAATAAAATAAAAATAAGGTAAGGCACTTCTAGAACCAGGCACAGCTTGTCGATTTAATGTTAAAGTTGGCACTTAGATTCAGAAACCCTGTTACGTAGCGAGCTACCCTGTAGCATCACTGGTTGAACATTCATCAGCCAACTATTGCGCAATATGAGCAAGGAGTCGACTAATTTAGGGCTTCCGGTTCAAATACCGACGGGTGAATATTATATAGTAACAATTTAGTAGTGGGAGCTGGTAAAGATCATGGGTTGAGACACGTAGAGAGAACATCATGATAAAAAGAACCGTGCTTCTCTCGTCAGGCCAAAACTTAAAAACACCCTGCTGAGGCGATGGATGAAAAACAAAAAAAAGAAGTAGCTAGCAATTCTACGTTTCGATCGTAGGACCTCCGGGTTATGAGCCCGGCTGAGGAATGTTAGTTTTGGGATCAACTGGGGTGAGTCATTGAAATCACATACCGCGCTTCCACTGCGCCAAATTGCTTTGTTCGCTGATAAGCAACGGTCATTATTCAAGTACATGTATCTTGTGAGCGAAGCCGGCTGGGCTTGCCCTACTTTATGTGGAGTACGTCAATGGCACTAGTCAGTCTGGTTGGCTGCTAATTAAACCGCCATGCGTTGTGATATGCAAATGGAGACCAGGCTGTGGTCATTCTTTGAATTTCGTGTATTGAACAATCGCGAATATTTTCAAGCACAGTAATGAGCAGGGCAGTAGTTTGGCAAGAGGGCAGGCAATTTTTAAATTTCCAAATTTCCAATTTTTTTTTTTTAAACATGATACTACTAAAATGGGCAGTTGAATTAAAACCGATCGCAGCCTTGCGAGGGGCGAGGAGAGATATCAACTAAAAAAAAAGAACTGCTAGCAATTCTACGTTTCGATCGTAGGACCTCCGGGTTATGAGCCCGGCTGATGGGATGTTAGTGGGGTTCTGGAATGAGCAGACAATGTGTTACGTACCGCGCTTCCACTGCGCCAAATTGCTTTGTTGCATGTTCTGCGAGGGACGGCCATTGTAATGTTGCTTAAGAGCTCAGTGGGGAGGGAGGCTGTGACTCATTCTCTCAAGGAGGAGCCGGGCCGGTGATAAGTTATGAGGCCCGCATTATCTGATAACCAAGTCATGTAGGATGTGTTGGCATGGTGTTACGGAGGCACTGCTTATGCTTGATCGAATTACTTTTCATTAGAAAGACAACGCTGAAGCCCCTGACATATCATGTGGAAAAGGGAAAGAGTTGAGTTGTTGATGACGCCCGCTCCGAATTTTGCTCTTGGTCTCTTTACTCATACATCATACAGCCGCTTTCAACTTCATTCGTAATCTATTAATATTCCATCTCTTTTCGCGCCCAGTTAGCCCAACTCCCACGAGTCACCCCAAATTTCATTTAGATTCAAGCCTAGAAGCTCCAGACTGGGGTCAAGATTAAACGGTTGGGGTTGGTCAGCCGGCATCAGCCATGGTGCCGCGCCTGTGTCCAGAGGCACGGGGGCAATGGTTGGTGTGAATCGGAAAGGCGTCATAGACTGCTCATTGCCATTAGTGAAAACGTTCCGATTCTCTGTGGGTGGTGCTGGTCTTCTTACCTTGGCCCTGTCTAAAATATCAATTGTAGGTACTGCTGGTGCTGCCGGACCTTGCATAGGGGGACCCATGGGCCTCAGCGGTGTTGACGGTATCGCGTGATCCATCGACATGGACGTTTCTTGATTCGCAAGAAGTTTATAATGAAGATTTACAAACCTCTCAGCAGAGGATGACTTAGCTTCCTCGGAAGTCTTAGTCCCAAGATGAGCTTCCAACAAGCCCAGGGCAGAGCACATGATTGAGTAGCCCCAAGGCTCGTTATTTCCACACCGTAGCAGCCTATCTTCTTTCATGGCTATGCATTTCTCGATCAGCTTCAATGTGTGCTGTGAGTTGATCATGATCATGTTGGTCGAGCCCCGCGGTTGGAGCATCGTTACACTGCAGAGATTGATGCAAGTTGTCAATGCATCTTCGCGGAGGAAATTGAGACCACGGATCCCTTGCTCGTAGAGCTTATCATGGAGGAGCACGATATCTCTGGCTGCGTTATAGTAAATAATTTCCGAATACTGGTACTTTGAATTCTCCTTCCGAAGCTTGAGGTAGGGTTGATGTAGGGGAACAATGTACTGTCGAAGCTGAACATGTAGCAAGGTATATGCTGTCAGCGGATTCTTCTTGCTGTCACTGGGGTGTTCATTGGGGTTGGTGTTTTCCAGATTCATGTCCCACGAAGGGAGCGAATCGATTTCATGAGTTAGGTCATTAGTGTACCGGATGACTTGATCATAGTCTATCTCAGACATCGGTCCAGTCAACAGTCGGCTCAGTTCTAGCCGGAGTGGGAGACTTTGTCGAGCTAGATGCTGAAAGGACGAGAACGTATAGTCTGACACCGACTTTGAGGGTGGCAGTTCGGTGGTGGATTCGTCAAAGTCCTCATCATCGAGATTGCTCGGCGCGCGAGTGTCGTAATGCAGGTGACTCACCAGAGTCGGAAGACCATGGTCGAAGGACGCCTGCATATCGAACTCTGTCACTGTGGCCCAAATGCGACGGCGCATCTCCTGATGGTAGACGTCAATCTTACCAGCCATGTGGCTAGGCTCGCGGTGAAGGCCAACCGCGATACCATCCTGAATGAGTACACCAGCACCTGTCCAAAATCGCTTCTTTTTAATCGTGTTAACTCTCTTGCCCAAGTATAGCAGACATGCAATCTGATAGTGAATGAGTCTGCGATGCTTCTGGCTCTGTTTATTATTCCAGGCGTCACACGCCCAGATCCACGTCTCAGCGGCACGTCGAGCGTTGGACATCATCCCTACAAATTTCAGATCCTCGTGCGTGTGTACGCAGCTGGCAACCGCGATCATGGAAAGGATGAGCGCGGTCAACGCAGCATACCTCGACCCTCCGGTGGGCAGCCAGTATTTTTCATACTCTCTCCGGAAGGTCGGGATGTGTACAATACGATGTACCTGTTCGAACTGATCGAGATAGACGGAGATGAGGGCGTCAACTTCCTTCTTTGGGGGGAGCAACGCCTCCAGTTCCAGATCACGTTGATCGAAAACTATGTCACGTTCCTCGCGGCGTCTCTTGCGATCCTTGTGGTTATGCATAATCACTGGACGCAACCATTCATCAGCCGTCTCCCTCATGAACGGGCACAAGCCGGTCAGTTCAACAAAGGCCATGCTGGCATTGTGCGGGCCAAAGTAACGGGTGCGGAAACCTTTGCCGCGGAAGAAGCGCAACTCGCCCTTGTCTCCCAGCGAAGTACTGGCATCAATGCATTCCTGGACTTCTGGCCGCGGGGCACCGTCGTCATCGTGGGTAGCTTCATCCTTCTGCGTCACGGGTGAGGTGGTGCCCCCGATTGTGCTCCCCTCGAGGGAGACGCCTCCATTCCGCATGAGATTCTTGAGCTGGGCAATTTCCAGCTCCAGCTTGCGGATGCGATCATGGTCCTGGCGAACGACCTCGGAGTCGCGCGAGGCCAGTGAATCGCCTAGGCCAAACCTCCGAACGTCCAGCTGGGCGAAAGGCGGGGGCACGCCGGAAGAGACGTTGACGACTTCACCATTACGAGACTCGTAGCTGCAGCGGTCGGGCGTGCCGCTCTTGATGCAGCGCTCACACGGGAAGCCTCGGTCGCATGAGAGCTTCCTGCGACGACACTCTAGACAGCTCAGACGCACTCGTTGTCTCTTGCGCGCTGGCTGTGAGTGGTCCCCGTTTCGGTCCTGGCTGCCGCCACCCTCGGAGTCCGGAGTCTCACTGCGCGCGCTCATGGTGATGAGCTCGGATTTACGCAGGCGCAAAAGATGGGGTTGTGGTATATGAAGAGAAGGGAGATGCGGGGCGTCTGGGGCCAAGAAAATCCCCCGGGACCCGAAATCAAACTGCTGGCAGGGACGATATCCTCAAATACCTTTTATCAATCTCATCTGATAAAAAGGTCATTCATGATTGAAGAGTCACATCTCTTTCCCAGGCTGAGGCCGAGCGGAGTTACGAGCAGGATGAGCGAAAAAAAAATGCAGACAAGGACGCTGATTGGATGACTCATCATGTATGGATTTGTAATCATCGTCGCTCTTGCCATTGATGTCTCTCAAGCCGCGAGAGCGAAACGAGAAGTGAGACAGGAGAAAATGAAAGACTGGTGCTCTCTACTCTTCCTGACTAGAATACAACGAGATCCCTAAAACGCACTCTGGGAGCCTCATGCGATGGGGTTTCGACTCTGCGAACCACAAGTCTGTTGCCATGTCCATATCCAACTAGTTCGAAAAGTATATAGTCGCGAACGGTCGGGGCTTGCGGCGTTAGAACCGTCGAGCGCGGACGACCTAATACCTTCAACGGTTTCCGTCGGAAATCCATCCAATAGTGCCACGGATATCCGTTCGCATGATGTAAGATCACCCGACTGGGTTGGCTTAAAGCCGTTCACTACGTGTTCTAGCCAGCATGGTATGTATTTAGCCTGAAGGAATTTAAGCTACCACGAATAGAGCTATATGACAAGTCAACAAGCAATCCAGCACACATATCAAGGGTCCCAGACCAACTCATCGTGGGAGAAGGCTTCGTCAGAGGGTGTGTTTTTCCAGGGAACACTCATAAACATCTGGACGCAAACCAGTCGTGTCAGCAGCCTTCATAAAATGAAATAAAATTATGGTCGAGGCACTTACCGGGCAGCAATGTCTTTTCTATATGTCTTGTCCTTGAATTGGATATGTTTGACGCCCTCATATGCGAGAGACACCGCCTTCTCCAGGGTTGGACCATGCGCCGCAACGCTCAGTACCCTGCCGCCGGATGTAACAAGCTCACCATTCGCGGTTCTCTCAGTTCCTGCATGAAATATTTCGAT
This sequence comes from Clonostachys rosea, assembly GCA_026958235.1. Classification (NCBI taxonomy): domain Eukaryota; kingdom Fungi; phylum Ascomycota; class Sordariomycetes; order Hypocreales; family Bionectriaceae; genus Clonostachys; species Clonostachys rosea. The sequence goes on from CP110207.1 coordinate 2,906,669, forward strand.
CCCTAGGAATAGTGTAAGTGTCGAACGGTTTAAGAGGCCCTGAGTAAACAAACCTGAAGGACACTCTCCGATAAAGATGCCATCACCTTTATGGTATGATTCAGGGTAGCCACCTGCTGCGACCACAACATTGCAGGCAAACCCCGGGCGAACAGAAATACTATCTGCCACAGCTTGAAGCTTCTTTGTGGAACAGGCCATGAGAATCGCAGCAAGGTCACATTCCGGGGCGAGAAGCATCATCATGGTCTGCGTCTCGGGATCTCCGAACCGAGCATTATACTCCAGAACCTTAAGACCCTTACTTGTCATCATCACCCCAGTGAAGAGCATACCAGCAAACGGGCGACCTGTTAAAAGTGTCAGAATGTGTGAGATACGCATAGCGGGGGCTATACCTTCGGCTCGAAGTCCATCGAGTGTAGGCTTGATGATATCTTGATCAATTATTCGCAGGTCATCAGACGTCAAAAAGTCCAGAGGGGCGTAAACCCCCATTCCGCCAGTATTGGGTCCCTTGTTTCCTTCAAGAATTCGTTTATGGTCCTGGCCTGGTGGGAGCGACTTGAATGCCCCAGTTCCATCAGCAAAAGTGAGAATGCTGATTTCGTCTCCATCGAGGAGCTCTTCGATCACCACGGATTGCCCAGAAGATCCAAATTTGGATTCGATCATCATTAATCTTAGCGCTTCATGGGCTTCGCCTTCATTCGTTGGAAGTACGACACCCTTGCCAGCTGCAAGACCATCAACCTTCAATACGATATGTGAGCAGTCAACTGACTCGAGGTATGCTTTTGCATCATCGTAATTGTCAAATGTCTTATAGCTCGCTGTCGGGATGTTATATTTCTCCATAAACGCCTTAGAGTATGCCTTGGAGCCTTCAATTTCGGCAGCTTTCTTGCTCGGTGCAAAGCAAGGTATAGCAGCTATATACTGTCAGGCATTGTCTCGCCACGTGTACGATGAGTAAGGTATTCTTACCGTCTTCAAAGTAACCAGCTATCCCGTTTACAACAGCGTCATCAGGACCAGCTACTACCAGACCAACACCATATTCCTTAGCGAAGTTCACCAGGCTTGGAAAGTCATCTTCAGCAGCCATAGTCACATTGGTGACCTTTTCCATCCCTGCGGTGCCTCCATTTCCAGGGACAACGTATATATGTTCCACTGACGGGCTTTGCGCCAATTTCCAGGCCAAGCTGTGCTCGCGAGCACCTTTGCCAACGAGAAGGATTCTGAGGTTGTTGCTTCACATGGTATGGAGGAAGGCGACAAGAGAGTCGCTGTTTAGCGGGGCTTTGGTTTCGATTTCCAGGTGTTTCCCAAAGTGAATATCCTGCCAGCGGTCAATTGATATTCCCAGATGAAACAGAAAGGATTATACATGCTTCAATCTGCCTTAAGTTGTTAATTCTTTTGATGGCGAGAGCCTAATGGCTTAGGGTAGCTGCTGCCAGTAGCAACCCTAATTGGACATTTCTGCCTTGTCACAGACCCGCAGCACTTTGACGCCTTGCGGGAGCTAATTGTTAGTCGCTAAACCATCAATTTCGGGCCGGCGCTTTCTTCACCAACCTGAACCCAAGTCCAGGTCCGGGCTCGAGCCGGCCGAGCAGGATGGAGCTCTCTCTCGTTTCCGGACGTGTACTATTATTACCAGTTCCTATCTGGGAGAGATGGCACTGCTCTTCCCCTGCATGCGCCTCCGTATGACTTGTGTCTCATCGCCGTCGATTCTCTCATGGCCTGTTCCTGCAATCACGCACAATGGCCACGCCAAGGGAGAAACATTCTTCCCCAGGTTCTCGGCAGCAGTGGCATCATGGTCTATCCACCGAAGTGGGCTGTTTCGTATGCCGAGCTTGAAAATTTTGTAGGGGCATTGAATGTATGCCTGGCTGTGGCTGTGGGATGATTCCGACGGCGTATCGCACTTTGCTTCCCCCGTCGCGGCAATCCTACTGACTTGGATATGGTGGACGATTGGAAAGCTACGGTCGTACGAAGAGAAGCAATTTGGTTTGTGTGCTGCTACTTCAACACTAAGCACACTGACTCTTCTGTCCATCACAGCTTGCGTGGATTCCTACTGCCGATCGAAGCGCCCGGAGCTTATCTTGTTCCTGGCTCCTAGACACAGATGCTGGTCGTCGATCTCATACTTGGGTTAGCCTTAGACTCCTGCCTCGTAGCTTTGTACTACGGGGTGTTTCACCAATGTGAGCCGTGTGTCATCGTGTCCCACTACTCTCATGCGCACTATCATCTCCACTTACATGCATTCATCCTTCTCTCTGGGCGCTGGATCCAGCCAGGGCGCTTTGAGGTCAATGGATGTAGGTTAACAATTGGGGCTACGCAATCTTGCGGCACTGTATCTGCTCGTAATTTTAACGAGCAGTCCATCTACGACAACCTGAGACGCCCGTTTCTCTATTAGCCAGCCCCCCAATGGCAAGAGCTGAGATGTAACTTCCATGAGAGCGAGTGGCTCGGACATTGAAAAAGGAGAATATCGCGAATGACCCACAGGTGGTGGATTTTGCTTCCGTCGCTCGCCTTTCTTTTGCCTTTCTCTCTCATTTTGCTAAGATGTTCACACTCATGCACGTCATTTTTGGTGTGGTTTATTGTTTCATTGCCAGAACCTTGCGTGAACGCTTTGAGTAGGCTGCTCTGCATAAAAGGTTGCACGTAAGGATGGACAGATGGGCCTTTGGATCGACCCTCCCACGTTATTTCCATCTGCTTGCCTGTGCTCATTCGCAATTGGCTCGTCCGTATCACGTAGCTTGTTTGACCACCTGCGGACCTGCGGACCTGCATGGATGGCTGATGTTCAGCCGGGCCTGGCTGGTGGTCTGGAACTTACGCCACAAGTTGTCTCTGCTCCGCCATGTACTATGAGAGAAACTTGCATGAGAAGAGATAAGAGGCTGTCTGTTTTCGTTTCTCACTGGCCAATGGATGTTCCCCCACAGACCTGAGCTTCTGCGAAGTACATTCAAAATGGACCTGATCATTGGCGGTCGGTGCTTTCGCCCTGGAGCATCTGGAGGTCATTGCCGTGACCTTTGTCACTCATGAAAGGCTAGCCGTAGCCTGTTTCCGTTTATGATAAAAATGTATATTTCATCGCTCATAAACCTGTAAAGCCCGGGGCGCCGATTTGTAGACTCAAGACAGGGGCTTGATGCTTGTAGCCCAGCGTGAGCCCAGGATGCTACATCCCCCAGGAACCTTCTTGTTGATCCATGCCGCGTTTAGGGTGTACAGGGTTGCTTCTTGCTAGTTCGGTACGGCAGTGTGCGGCAATCCTCGTGCCCACTTGCATCCAGACATCTCCGCTCGGCCCTGGGGCGGCCAGTCGGGTGAAGTCTGTGAGTCGATTCCTGCATGCAGCACTGGCCCAGGTGCTACCAGAGAGTATCGGATGGGAAGAGGTGTGCCAGGGCTTACTACGTTGACAGGGACGAGGCTACTTCGCGTGCGTGTAATATATCCCGTCGCCTGGCCTTTGAGTTCGATCCTTTGGAGCATTTTAGTACTCTAATACCCCTCCATTCCTTTCGTGATATTTCCCTCTTTGGGTCCCTTGCCGGCTTTGATTTCTATACTTGAACTTCTTCTACTCGTTTCATTGGTTTGGTGTTTACTTCTTTATTTATCCACTCATTCATTGGAAGCTCGAATCTTTTTGAACTTACTTTGTTTCTCAGAGTTGATCTGTATCAGAAATGGCTTCGTAAGCTCAGCACACCTGTCTCCCAGGCGATCTTTTTTCTCTTGCCGATTTCTTATCTCATTGGTCGCTCGAATCATTTTACATTTTTTTCTTCTATCATCTGCTTGAATAGTGATATCTTGGTCCGATCGAGCTCGCTTGAACTCGGATCATTCAGCTTGACGTCATGTCGCTTCTCAAAAGGCTGATATATGTTCTCGCACTGTTTCCAATCTCTATTACCGGAGCTTTGGTGAATCAAAGTGGAATAGACGGTATCTTCAACGTTGCCGATAAACTTCCTAGATGCGGCGTATGTTGCTCTTTTCTCCTTTCATTTCTCGTTCTCAATCTCACTTACAGACGGCATCATGCTGTTGATACTTTGATATTCTACTGAAGACTTCCTTATTGACTCGATCATGTAGAGAGACTGTTTTATGCCTTCCATTCCACTGACATCGTGCGGTATTACGAATGGCACGTGTATGTGTCTCGACAACACGTTCCAGGCACTTGCATCGGCATGCCTGAGCCAAAAATGCTCGCCGGTCGATATTTTAAGTACGTCCCTTGATTTTCCCCCCAAAGACGATTCAAGTACTAGGCAATTCAGTGTTTCTGACTTTCCCTTGAAGCAACTTTGCGGCTCGAGGCTGAGGGCTGCCATCGAGAGAAAAGGTCACGCAAGTGGTCGCTTCTAATACCTTTGCTATTCGAGGTTCCCGCCTGGTTCTTCATATGGGTCAGGCTGTACTCCAGATGGTCCCTGCTGGGCCGATGGGATCTAGATGACTGGCTCATGTTCCCAGTTGGCGTAAGTTTTCGATCATGTGGGAATAGTAAGGCGGGAACAATTGGCTGATCGCGTGATTAGGCCTTCTATACAGTTTCCACTGTATTTTCGCACTACGGTATGCAATAGATTCTAATATTCTTTGAGTTCCATGGCTAATGTCTTGTTATAGGGGGTCATATGGCATATGGAGTTGATATGTGGACTTTGGAAGCCTATCAAGTGACACAATCGAGTAAAGTGAGTATCACGTACGAATTTGACTTCAATGATTAGCCCGTATTATTGACACACTGCAGTATTTCTACATCTCGGACCTCTTCTACCTCGTTGCCCTCGCCCTGACCAAAATCTCGATGCTTTGGTTCTATCTCCGAATATTCCCTCCCAACAAGCACTTCCGATTCCTGGTCTACGCATCCATCGCCATCACCGCCATCCCCACGACAGCACTCGTCTTCCTCAATATATTCAAATGTATACCTGTCCATTCGGTCTGGGACGGTTGGATGAACCCCGACTCCCCAGCCCGGTGCTTCAATTCCCAAATACTCAAGTATGTCTCCTCGGGGCTCAATATTGTACAGGACCTGATCATCTTCCTCCTCCCCATGGGGTCGCTCCTCCGGCTGAAGATGGACAATCGGTCAAAATGGGGCATCTCGCTCATGTTCGGTCTGGGAATTCTGATCCTCGTCACGTCCTGCGTTCGGCTGAAATACATTACTTCATACGGCACGGCAAACAACGCATCGTGGGAGTACACCGACACAATTATCTGGACTGGCCTCGAACTCTCCGTCGTCATCATTGTGGCCTGCCTGCCCGCTATTTGGCTCTTGGTGAAGCGGATTCTGCCCTCGGCCGTATCGAGGAATAGAAGCGGATATATCAGGCAGACATCCGGTGGAAAACAACGAGTTGACAAGCGAAGGATCTTCTTTGGAACCAAGAAAGTAGAGAAGGACGATAACGAGAGTGAAGTCGAGCTGGGACTTGATTTGGGGGACAGGAGAGGTGGAAGAGTGCGAACGCACATTTCAACCCATCGACGGAGTCTTGATGACTACCCAGTGGGCAACGGGATTAGAGTTGACACTGTCCTGACAACACTTGTCACCATGTCACGGATAGACAGCTTTGATGGCAAGGGCGTTATGGGATAAGCTCCGTTTTCATTCATAAAGCCAGTTTTTGTTTTGATTAGGTAGATCTATACACAACTCCTAGACCGTTTATCAATGACGGGACCGGTATATGTCTAGCCCCGACCGAAGAATGTGTCGTGAGGACCAGCACGCTTGCCCCATACCACTTCGCACCAAGTTCCAGAAGACGAAGCATTCCTCCTCTAATTGCACCCTTAAATTTTCCTTAGTGCTTCTTGAGACGCTTCTCCTCCTTCTTGGCGGCAATCAAGGCATCCACCCTCTTCCAGGCCGTGTACCCCTCCATCCAGCAGTTGCCCACCCACAACCACCACACCCGGCTGAACCGCTGCACTCCGTTGTTCACCATGCGCGTCCTGTCGAAGAAGAAGGCCTCGGCGGTGTGGATCCCGACAACAGGCCAGAAGATGGCCTTGACTATCCAGCAGTACCAGGCGGGACCTCCAGGGAAGACGGCCTCCAGGACCTTCCACCCCCAGGTGCCCGGCACGAGAAGCGGCAGCGTGAAGTAGGAGAAGAAGTACCAGCAGATGGAGCCGAGGACGACCGCGTCGAACCCTCTGGGGGCCAGCCACTCGGTTATCACGATCGAGTCGGGGTCGCCGCTGTCGAGGGGCGCGATACCGAGCTTGGCCCTGGCGAGGGCGTCCATCTCCACGAGGCGGGGTCGGATCTCGCCCCAGGCGTCGAGCGGCGGGGCGAACTGGACCGTGTGCTCCTTGCCGTCGCCGGTGCGGATGAGCAGGTGTGAGAGGGACACGTCGACGAGCTCGCAGCCCGACTTGGCGGAGGCTTCCGAGACGCCCGAGTAGACCTGGAGGTAGAGCTGGAGGGATTCGAGGTGGTCGTCGTTCATGTGCTTGATGATGCGCTGGCGGCGCTGCTCTGCGGCATTGGTGGCCATGGTAGGCGAGAGATGGTAGGTGCTGGACTTGCCTGCTGCTTTAACTGCCTGGGTTTGGAGTTTCCGAGGAGCAGGAAGTCTCCCCGCCTCGGATGGATGAGAGAGTTGGCTTTAATAGCGTAGCATTTAAAGTTGGGCGAGGAGCTGGATTTCCTTATCGGGAGGCACGGGCCGAGGAGAAAGTTTCGGCCCACTTGATGTGTCTGACCGGAGATGATCACATCAGATAAATGTTTAAGCATGCTGCATTTCACATATGGACGACCGGTTGGAAATTACTGTTCTATTCGGTTGAGGAATGGGAGACCCCGCGCGGACTGCACTCTATCAACACCCTTGTTTATTATCTGCATATACAACAACAACCCTCCATTATACCACCAATGTCTATTATGTTGAATGAATAATTGTTTCAAGAGTCATAATATGCATCATCATATGTCCCTTGCATAGCCTGTGTACTGACAAACTCCTCGCTGGCAAGACCCTTCATAAATCTGGATCTCAGGTTGTGCGGATCCTTGTGAAAATCGCAGGCATAGTCACACTCATACACTGGGCGCTCGCCGAAGTAGCTGCAAATTACGGAATGCCGGCACTCTGTTATATTCTCGCAGTATAGGGCGAGGGCCTGTAGACTCCGAAGCCTCGCATTCATCGTCCCGCTGTCCTTGTCCCTCGAATCACTGCGTATCATGCGAGTGTTGCGCTCCAGATCTTCGCGGCTATAGTATAGGAAGCAGTAGCTGGCATTCCCGTCGCGCCCAGCGCGCCCAGCCTCTTGGTAGTAGCCTTCAAACGATTTCGGTAACCGCCAATGCACAACAAATCGGACGTTTTCTTTGTCAATACCCATGCCAAAGGCCGTTGTCGCTACGATAACATCATAGCCGGGCTCATTTTCGATCCACCGGGACAACGTCTCGCTCTTGACGTTGGGGGAAAGTTTGGCGTGGAACGGCTGAGCGCCAATGCCTTCGTCTCGAAGGGCGGATGCGAGCTTCTCGCACTCGTCACGGGAGACGGTATATATTATCCCGGGTACGCTTTCAGGGCGTTCACCGATTTGTGCGAGCTCTGCAATTCGGTCATCAGCACGGCGGCGGCTGTAGACACTACGGATCCATCGGAGAAAGTCAGCGATACGGCCATTTTCACCATCTTCATCCTTGGTAAATCGAATTTCCATGTGAAGATTGCTTCGTTGCGGGCTCATCAAGAACATTTTCGTCTTGTCTGGTGAAGCGTCTAGACGCAAGGCAGACATAATATCTTTCCGTACTTGCTGATTGGCGGTTGCCGTTAAGCACATGATGGGGACACTCGGGAAGGCCTCTCGAAACCAAGAGAGTTTCTGAAAGTCGGTGCGAAAATCATGACCCCATTCGGAGATACAATGGGCTTCGTCGATCGCGATCCTTGCTAGCTGCCGTTTTCTATATAGGGCCTGCAAACGCTCCCTGAAGTGGGATTTCGCACAAAGCTCTGGCGTGACATACAGGAGTTTGATTTGTGGTTGTCCCGTATCAAGGTCAGATAGGATGCGATTCCTCTCAGACGGCGAGGTGTCCTTGTTTAGCGAGCTTGCAGCGATTCCGGAATTTCTTAGGGCTTCCACTTGATTGGTCTAGATAGGGTAAAGTTTAGAAGACCAAGAACTGAATGAAATATGTGACAGTAGGCAGCTTACCATGAGGCTCAGCAGCGGAGAGACCACAATCGTTACTTTACATTTAACGATAAGCACCCTCGCACCTGGTAAAGACTTTGATTGGGAAGGAAGGAAGAGTGAGAGCACTTACGCCCAGGTGTGATCACTGCAGGCAGCTGAAAGCACAGGCTTTTCCCAAAAGAGGTTGCAGCTTGCACGTAGACATCATGCTCGCTGAGTGTGGCTTCAATGATTTCACGCTGAGAAGGCCTGCATACGTGTTAGTGTGTGGCCAATTTGAGTATTGCAGGTTTCGCTGCGCCGAGAAAGACTCACCTAAAACGCTCTTTGTGAAATTGGCATCGTAGAGCGGAGTCGATGTCATACTGCGTGGTAGGACTCGATTGCTTCGGCGGCATGATCAGCTCCGACAATCAACAGCTGGGTGTGTCCAGTCCAAGTCAACTTTGAAGTATGGAACCAATTGGACCAAGCAGAAAAGTTAGTAAGCTTTCCGAGCCTGAGGTTCCGTTATATGCGTGATGCATGAAGAAGAAATCAACAGCCCGTAGCCCGGCTGGCGCAATTGGTTAGCGCACAAGACTTTTAATCTTGGTGTTACCTTCGTCCGGTGTCTTTTTTTGCTCCAATTTCTCCAGATCGGGATCTTTGCCTTTTTGTCTTATATGTTGATATGGTACTTAGGTAGTGTTGCCAGACAAGCCGGCGATTGGTTTTTGTGATCCCAACCCACCAACAATTAAGGCCCTTTTTAGCACCACCTGCACCTCAGTCAAGGCCCGCAAAAGCTGGTAGGCCAGTAGGGGGTGGCAGGGTCTGACGGTGGTGCGCGATCAGCCCAACCAGCGTCGACGCCCCATCGTGGTAGCGGCACGCGACTCGCACTGTCCTTCTAGGGGCGAGCTGAGCGCCGTGTCAGTCCACCCGGTGGCGGGATGCGCCTGGTCCCGGGGCGAAAGAAGAAAAATGGAAGGAAAAGAAAACAGGGCGTCAGTGCAGGCAGCGCTGCCGCACTGTATTTTCCCCTTAACTGGGGTCCAAGGAGTCAGGGACCGTGCGCTAGTGGGAAGCGGAGGGGGCGATTGGGTGACAAGAAACGGTACCTCGAAGTTGTACTCAGGCATCCATTACCCGATCCAAGTTCCCCCATCTTGTCGACCGCCCTCGCCGACGACTGGGTGCTAGGCATATCAACTGCGAGCCTCGTCCTTGCGCGCACCTCCGAGACCTTCTCCTCGACGGCATTCGGTTTGCGGGGTGGTCATCCACTGCCTACGCTGACTCGGACGCCGCTTGTCGCGCCGTTGATTGGCAAGCGAATCTTTGCGGACGTCGTCTTATGTCCAGTGATAAAGCCAGCAGACAAACAAGGCAGCCGTGACCAAGGGCTTGACCACGATTCATAACCGCTCCCACCGATCGCATCTTTCGAGGGATATCCTCTCGGATCCCGGGACTTCCGCGACTCTGCCTTACCAAACACAATGACCGCACGTACTTCGTCAACTAAGCCGTCCTAGCCTTGATTGGCATCTGAACTGATCCCAGCCCGCCGATTGAAGGATTTGCAGGCCATTCTCAGTGAGCCCTTGAGCTGAACGAAACTCTCAGAGCGCCCGAACATAAGCTCTTCTCTGCGAAAAGGAACTTGAGTTCCGAGCTGGCCCGGCGTACTCCTGATACACCTCCACCTTCTCTCCCGAGGCCTTGATCTACCACTGTCGCGATGGCTGTGGAAAGACTTGATCGAACCAACGGCGCCCCTGCCGCGCCGGTCTTGCGAAGCTTGTCTGAAAATCCACTATCAGGACGTCGACCTATTCCGAACTCCGCGGCTACTTCCAACGGGCCCCAACATCCTCCTATTCCTACCATGCGCAAATCTGCTTCGAGCTCGAACCTGGCGGTCGCGAACGGAATGAATTCCTCTCACGTCTTATCACTCGCACGCGAGGCTATGCGAACAGCTCTCGAGAGCGAGAACCAGGTTGCCGAGGCTAGTGCTGTGAGCGCGAGTCTGCAGCCTGGCGTTACCATCGATCTGAGTCGAAAGAATATCCACAAGCTGCCGGAAGAGGTGGTTGATATCATGAAGAATGATTTGGCAAGGTATATCCTAATGTTATCGAGGAATCGTTTCACAGAAGTGTTTGCTGACTGCATTGCCCAGATTAATTCTGGCGCACAATCAACTGACGGCACTGCCCGCTCGATTCTCCGAATGCACATCTTTGCGATACCTCAACCTTAGGGCCAACCAGCTTTCTGAATTCCCTATGACGGTAAGAATCCTTTCAAAGCACGCTGAACTCACATCGTCTGACATTCGTGGATAGCTCTGCGACCTAAAAGCCTTGGAAGTACTTGAGCTTGGTCGAAATCAGATACAATATTTGCCTCCAGAGATTGCCAAGCTTACTAGTTTAAAGATGCTCTCTCTTCGGAAAAATAGAATTAGGGAGCTTCCTCTGAGCATTGGTGACATGACGTCCTTGCAAGCACTCAAGTTCGAAGGGAACCCTCTGGTTTTCCCTCCAAAGGATGCCCTTTTACTCCAAGCCCCAAGCCCAGTTGGAGACGGCACGATCCGGGACAACGATGTGGAGCTTGCGGTGACCGCACAAATGAAGCGATGGTTGAAACAATATAGCTTAACCGGGCGACTAGAGAATGATCAAGCGGGAGATGAATCAAGTGAGGGTACCGAAACGCCTCGAGCTCCCCTCAAACGAAGGGTCAGCGGTCGGTTTCCCATCAAAGTCAATGGCGCAGATCCCTCAGATAGCCGCTCGCCAAGCACCAGCCGCATCCCCCCCATCCCTCAACGGTCTCATTACCGTGGGTTGTCCCAGCAGAACACGGCCATACGACGACCTGGTGTGATGCCCCTCACCCTCGGAACCGCGAGTGAACGTGTTCGCAGCAATTCTGAAACTAATCTGCGTTCGGAACGATCCGAAAGTCGAAACCGGCGCATGGGTGTTGTTTCTAAGAAACCGACGGATCTGGTAACACTCGATGAGACCCAGGCGAGCAATCGATTCAGCCATTATCGGGGCTTGAGCCATGGGTCGGCCATGCACGGTGCTATGGACCCTGGGACCCCTACTGATCCATATCCTCAGCGGCCGGTATATGTGCGTCGGCTATCTATTCTTCCTGAACGCAGACGGGAGTCCAAGGTGTATGATCCAGTCATCGAAATTGCAAAAGGCATTCTCTACTCGGTGTTCCAGGTTCACCCAATAATACAGTCGCTGATGAGCCTGGCCGACGACGGCTCTAAGCGATCTAGCCTCGAAATTGTATTCTACAATACGAACTCGCACGTCGAAGAGCTGGAGCAAGCAATTCAAAAACATGACCAGTGGCTGGTTGACGAGGATGAGCATTTCACGAGGGAAAACGAAACGGTCCATCGGGCATGCCAGACGTTGGTGAGCGCATATGGACACGTTTGCACTCTACTTGCCGACAATATTGATATTTTCGTCGACTATGGAGACCCCCGATATATTCGGACTCTTCTGATGTTGATCTATAATAGCATAATGGAGCTTCGGGTTACAATGTCTTCTGTCAGCGCCGAAGACGGTAAACAAAGGTCATCGTCTACGGAGCCGTTGAATGGGGGATTAACAATTCGGCCACACATGAGAGAACATTCTGTTCCCTCAAAGGCTCTGAAACCAGCACCCTTGAGAGGCCGCAATGGAACCTTAGTAATTAATCCTGCAGCCAACCTGAGGGTCGCGACAAATGTCCCACTGCCTTCACCATATGGCAATGGGACACGCACTGCCACAATTGCGTCTGCCACTCCGCGATCCGGAGAGTCGTTTGCGTCTATCAACAGTCGCGGCCTTGGCTCTGATGCCTCAACAGAGGAGGACGCGCAGTTTGATAAAATCTTTCTATCTCTGCAAAGATCCTCGGATATTGTGCTGCACACGTTACCAAATTTTAATGTTCAATTAATGGGGGGGTTGAGAAACGCGGTGCAGAAGGGTACCGCACCTCCACTAATAAGAAATTGGAAGGGGCTTATTGCCATGTGCAACAATACCATCAGCCAAACGGAGGTGATGAGAACCCGCTTGTCTCTGATCAAGTTGAAAGAACCTGGGATCAGGTCTCAGTCCAGTTTCTGGAGCTTATGCAGTAGCTTCGTTGTGTCTTGGACAGAGTTGGCCTGGGAAATCAAGCAGGCACCGGCTGGAGTTGTGCTCCCGCATGACACGAGGGTTCGGTTGCGACCTATTCACCAGAGCATGAAGGAAACGATTGGAACTATTGTTAACTCTCCTTGGCACCACCTCCTGCAGTCATCTAGTGTGAACGGGGGCCACCACTCTCACCCTGGGCACACACTCTCCAGAGGGTCGGAACCAATGTCACCCATTCAGGTTCCAATTACACCCCAGAGCGCAGCGTTGGGACCAGCAATGCAGGCCACGATGCCAAAGACGCCGCAGAACACCTCGTTTGCGGCTGCATTCCACGGAAACGTCTTTGACCGAGCAGATACTCTAATGGCCAATCCTGGCATTTCCATGTCACGGCCAACAATGCCTCAGCGGAAGGGACACTCAGGGCTGAACTCGTTCTCGTCTGTCTCTTCCCAATCGTCTGCTGAAGGGGAGTACGGCATTCCTTCAATCATGAGCCCAGCCTCTGGTGGTGCCGGACCGTTCCGAAAGAATGGGGGGCGAGGCGTTTTCTGATGAATGGCCCTGGCTAGTTATTGGATTTAATGCATTGTTTACCAAGCGATACAGATCACGGGAGACATGTGGGGGTTGTGCTGTCAGCCTTCTAGAAGCATGCTTTGGTGTGTCTTCGAAAGGCATGCAAAACCTGCAGGGGATCTAATTTCTTTTTCTTAATTTGTACTGCCAAGTAGTTTTAGTACTTATCTGTTGGTTTTCCTCAACCGTTGTGGGATGGCTTGGGCGCTTGGATTGGATTTTCTCTTCGTCTCTTCTGGTTTCAATTTTCTGGGCTTGTTGTTTGTGTCCAGTTGTCATTTGCATATTGCCTACCTACATACCAAAAAGGCCAAAAAGGAGCAGCTGAACAGGAAAATCTATATCGCTGGCGAATAGAGACGTCTGAAGTTGGGTTAATTTAATGCATCATTGGGGAAGAATGGGGTTGTAGCGTGGGACGTGGACGGCATGACACATCAACGAGACAACGATTGATAGAAAGCATGGACGCGTGGAAGTAGAGAAGAGGACTGATGGGCAGGTGAATGGATAGCCAGCATTACATAGTATTAAATTTATGTAGGTAGGTAGCTGAATTAGGGGATTTTTGACACGTCACAGGACGCCAACGCAATAAATGCTTTATCAACGTAGCTCCAAATCGCCAACCACAATTTGTCGTCTCCTGATGAGAGGTGAAAACGGGATTTGGCCAGCTAATCAATAGGAAACTCCCAGATCTCTTTTCGACTTGTTAGAGAACACGGTCAGGCCACCACCTTTACTCTCCGGGCTGCTGTTTCTGAACATATACCCAGTCTAGGTGTGTTGTGGATGCAACCCAACAGCAACACACGCAGATGTGTGATGTGCGCCCGTTGGTAGGGCAAGGTCCCATCCGAATCCATAAATGGGCACCTTAGACTATCATGTAGGCAGGTATGTAATACTACAGGGAACTAAGATACGCACGCATGGCTGAGAAGTTATAGGTGTGCGGCAAAGAACGTCGGTGAAGCAAAGATCAGATGTTTCTTCACCATTCTCATGCAGAGGGCCCATCATGCATACGCTAAAGCCATTCGCCTTGTTTTAGTTTCGCCTTGCTCTGGCTTCCAATGGTCTCTTCCACGACTCATACTTGCATTATAGGGGTCGTGGTGGGCGCAACAACACGTCCCCAACCGGCTGCAGGCTGCGTGACTTATCCCTACATCCAGCTGCATGTACTATGCAGAGCAGACAGATAATTAAGGCGCGGTAGGGAGCACTGCATATTGACTGTTACAGGGTTCATGCAAGTGCCCCAGCATTTCATAATGCTCGTTGGAGGATCCTCGCAAGCACCCCACCCACACTCCCATCTTGATCACCTGCCGGGGTTCTGTACAGCAGCGTGCATATAGACACATATGGGCCAAACAGATGTCCGCGAAAAAACACACGGCAGTCGTCATAACTGCCTAGGTACATGCTGCCCGTCGTGTGTGGTCGAAGGGCGATGAAGTCAGCTCCGCGCTCCCCGAAGCAACCATCGTCATCATCATCATCCAGCATAGTCGCCTTCCATCTCATCATCAGGTCAGACGTGTCAAACCCCAGCTACTATTAGTTGGCAGCCCACTCGTATTGGATTGGATCCAAAGAACAACGCATAGACGCAGGACAGAGGGGGGCCATCAAGGCTGGGAAAGAGAGAAAAAAACAGGGACCCGGGAAAAAGGAACGAGCTGAGGAGAGAAGAGGGCCAGAAAACCGACTCACGGCATTAACGAGCAAAGACTTGAAAGATATATATCACAACCAACAGGGGACCGGCCCATCATGTCGACGACCTCGTCGACCTCCCCTGCGCCGGCGTCTCCTCCCATCACCTCCACGGCTCACATCCACGCGCACCAGCACCAGCCGCACAGTCACCACCCTCCTCCACCCTCCTCCTCCTCCTACGGCGAGGACGAGGACCACCACCACCACCCCCGGCTCTCGCCACCATCCTCCTCGTCGCCGCCGCAGCACCACATCCACCCCACGCTCCCGTCGCCGGAGACCGAGCGCGGCATCGCCTCGGCCCGCAGCGCCATCGTCGCCTCCATCAGCAACCTGGTCGACACGGAGCTGCAGTCGCGCGCCGCCATGCTCCACGACAACGCCGCCGCGCTCGACAAGCAGGAGCGCAGCGTCGTCGCGGCGACGGCAGGGCTGCGCCGCGAGCGGGAGCGCCTGGCGCGCGAGGCCGACGTGGCCGCCCGCCGGATCAAGGAGCTGGGCAACGTCCAGAACTGGGCCGAGGTCCTCGAGAGGCAGTTCCTCGTCCTCGAGGAGACGGTCCGCCTGGCCAACGGCAGCAGCGACGACGCCGACAGCAACTGCAGCTGCAGCTGCTCCGAGTGCGGCGGGCCCGCGAGCGAGTGCGGGATGGCGGCCAGCGGCCAGGGTCGTGATCACGGCGGCGGCGTCGACGAGGGCGCGGCTGACCCCAGCGGCGGCGGCAGCAAGGGCGACGACGGCGGCAGCGCCAAGGAGCAGTCCATCAGCGTCGCGGACCTGTCTCTGTCCGATGCGAGCCGCAGCCTGAACGAGCCGGAGTCTGGCACGGGCACCAGCTCGACCAAGAGCCCGGACACGGCCTCGGCGACTACTTCAATTTAGAGAATGATACGGGATGGCGACATCGAACGAGCAAACGAAAGCGAGCTATTACTTTTTTGGGTTTTGGATTTTTTGAAACCATACGGCGACTAATGATGACGGCATGTGATTCTACCTAGCCTTCTATGTGATTTATTACCTACTTTCTTTATTATGTTTCTTGGTATTTACATAACATACTCTTCAATATCTCGGTTTCTACCTACTTAGCGAGGTAGTTCTCCCAGTTGGCTTACCGAGGGAGGGAATTCTATTTCATCTTCGCTATTGTCGTTATTAGGTAGTGGCTTGTACCGTGTCTAATATATGAATTACCAGTACATCCCATTCTAATGTCTGCTTTTTTTAAAGCCATTTATTATCTTCTCCGTCATACTTCAAGTCCTCATAATCTATCTAGCAACGACTCCAGCCATGTACATCATCCATCCTTGAAAGTCTACGTAGCCAAAGAATCCAAATCTGCATCATGCCAACCAAGGTTCGCACAATGCTTAGATGATGCCGGGAACCATGACATATCGCTTCTTCTTGTACAGGTCGCCAAACTCCCGTCGGTAAGCCTTCTCCTTGCCCAGGGCCCAGGCGTACATCTGGTAGCCGCCCATCACGATGAAGGCGAGGACGGTCCACTCGCGGCTGACGATGATGATGCCGGCCCAGGAGATGAGCTCGAACATGTAGTTGGGGCAGGTGACAAGGGTGAAGGAGAAGCCGACGGGGATCTTGCGCTCGGTCCCGCCGGTTGAGCGGAGGCTGGACAGGTACAGGTGGACTGATGCGTTGCCGAGCTCGCCGAAGAGGTAGACGGCCAGGCCGGCATAGTCGACGAGGATCTCGTCGGCGGCGGCGGCCATGGAGTTGGGGCGGTAGATGGAGACGGCGCAGACGAGGCCGGACATGAGCCAGTAGAAGGCGCTGTTCTTGAAGACGTTGAAGACGGGCATGGTGTTGGCGGAGAACTTGTGCACGAAGAGGGTCTCAATCTCCCGCTTGAGGAAGTGCAGCATGATCATGGCGAAGGTGATCCATTGTGTTGTCGAGAGGGGGAAGTCGACACCCTTGTTGTAGAGGTATGGCCTGGCGGCGACGACGAGGGCGTGGAACAAAAGGGGGCCGAGGTACTCGATCACGTATACAGTTCTCCATTCGATCTGGGGGCCTGTTGGAACAGTAAATGGTTAGCCCTGTGACTCTTTTAATTTTTCCAAGCTGGAGAAGACATATCAAATCGTACCCAGATCCTTGACGAGGATGTCATTGCCCGCGAGGATGGATGGCTCCTCGGCGAGCACTGCCTTGCGGTTCTTGAAGGTCTTGTTGGTGGTGGGATCGAACAATCCGATGCGGTTGAAGTCCTTGATGCCGCAGGCCTTTGCGATCAGGGCCTTGACCTCCTCGACGGTAGCATCGGCGGGGTACTGGATGGATTCCGGGAGCTTTTTGATGGGCTTTTTGGGAGCTTTCAGGGACAAGAGGTCAGCAGAGGATTCGAGGGCAGGCCAGTTCGATTCTTACACCGGTTGGTCAGCTTGACGGTCTGGGTTTGCGCCATGATGATACGCCTTGGGCTGGAGAGAGGACTGGTTGTGGTTGAAGGGGATGGGTAGACAAAAATTGTTGGGGGCAAAACGTGTTACTTATTCCCTACGAAATTACCTACTGCAACACCAAGTACCGAGGAGCTACCTAATCTCTCCAGCCTACAGCTCAGTTCGATCTCCTCCATGTGCCAAAAGCTAAAAATATTATTTGTCCACTGAGATGTCCAATTACCATTTCTAATCAATCATGTGCATCTGGAAATCACAAGACGGTTGAGAATGGCCGTCGGTGTTTTTCTTTCGTTGAAGGCCGATGAGTCCAGCGGGTCACATGTAAATGTCTCCCTGCCAAGAGTCTGCTTTTTTTCCGTTTCTGGCCAAATAGCCAGATGCAGATTATGCAACAAGGATCGATGAGAATGATGCCGCACAAAAGCAATAGCCGTGAACTACCTCAGGTATGCTTACTGAAGCACGTCTGGCAACCACAATTGCCGCTCAAGGCATTGGCCAGCGATCACCGTGCTCTGTTGGCAGGTGTCTGTGCCCATGCAAGGCGACAAGGGCTGAATGTGGGGAGGCCGAGCTCAACTCCAAGCCAGCACGCCCTTTGCCTGTTCCAGCCATAGCTACGGCTTCACGCTGAACACTAGCACGCACTTCCACGAGCTTTAGGGTTCATACACACGCAGGCATAGTCTAGTTCTCCGATGCCTCCGGCTCTGCATAGGCATCATCTGGTCCCCTGTAGTCCTTGGTCTTTGTTCATCGCGAGGGGAGGGAATCCCACCAGGGCACTAGTATTCTGCCTACTACGGGCATGCGTCGAAGCCACGGTAGCCTGCAGATATCAACAATGATCATTTAGAGCAAGTATCATCTTTCAAGAGAGGATGACGCAAGCGCGCTTCCAAGAAAGAGAGCTCGCTATCTTTTTGATAAACTAGATCCCCATCATCAGTGTGAAGCGCTCCATCATCAGCCTCCATAATAAGCGTGTATTCCGTCTATTTTATGAATTGTAGAATGATATGAAACTTCTTGTGTTCAATGATTCCTTCTTTGAGACGACTTCAGCCTGTGCATTCGCGAGATGCCACGCGAGTCGCCTGCAGCCACCCGTTCTTCACCAGGTCAACATTCTGCCAGCCCGGTCAGTGCGCCTTTCTACCTACCTACTGACCATGATGTCCGCCCAGACAGTGATGAATTAGTCTTTGAACAAACAGGTTCTCTTGATCCTGAATAATCACTGCCTGCTCTTTGCTTAAACAAAGGAGCAAACATTGCAGTGTCGTTGCATCGGCCAGTTTCCTTCTGCCTGCAAAGCACCTTCGGCTGTTTTCACCGCTCAGAGCGAATTTCCAACAATCGCTAGGCGTTTTGCTCTTCATAAACAACTACTACGATGGCCTGGGCTGCACCGTATCTCAAGTTCGCCTCATGACGAGCCCAGGCACATCTCCCTCACAACAAGCCGTGTTTGCTCATAACCTCTCTATCCCACCTCCCCAATTTCTATTCTTTCCACCTCGTCATTTCGCTTCGTTGTCGGGATTATCGGGAATGAAACGCCTCCAAAGAGCTTTTTACTGCCAAACCTTTTTGAATTTACAATCGTCAAACCCTCAGAAAGTTCGTCTGGAGTGGCTTGTCGGATCATCGCTTGCGCCCTTGCCGTCTCTCACCTCGCCGACGACGAGCACGAGTCCAACCACGAATTTAGCATTTGAAACCACCATGAATCCATGTGCTGCCAGTTTCAGACCCGGGGATGTCTACAGGGATGCTCCTCGGGAAGCTACCGGCCGCGACCTGTACTTAAAGAAGAGCCCTCCTGGATTAGCTTCTATGACGCCGCCCGATGAACATATTCAAGAATCGCCGTTTACTCAACCGGGCGAAATCTTAACCGAAGACAAAAAACTTTCCGAGGATAAGAATCAAAGCCCACTTGGGCACAAGCACCAAGCTTCCTATAAAGATGCGGGCAACCCAATTCTCCCCTCGCCTGCTGCTTCTCCCTCAAAGAATGGTTTTACTTCCACGGCCTCCGGCTTGGATCTAACCTCAGATTCGCGTCACCGTTCCAATCTCTCAGAAAAGATCCGAGATATCCATTTATCGAAACGAAGCTCTACAACCTCCTTAGTAAAGAACCATATCCTCGCTGGACACTCGAGTCTCACTACTTCTGCAACAATTCCCACATCGCCCCCAAACACCGTATCAAGCAACAAACTGCTATTCCGAAGCGAAAACCAGCAACCGAGAAACGAAGCTTTGCCATTTAATCCTATAGATAACGCGATCGAATTCCAAGGAACTGTTTTCCAACCCGAACTTTATGCGCCCTATGACCAAGAGAAGCTTTGCATTCAACAAGATCCTCAAATCTTTGGACTGCCTTGGCCATTTCTGTTCGAACAAACAGTGTTCCAGCCTTCAACACAGACGGCTGTACCACTTCTAGATCCTGGCATACTGAATCCGTTTTTCACGGAAGCACTTCCAAGCTTCGAACTCAAGGCCAAGGGCAAACCCAACCCTCCTTTATTCGGACGGAAGCAACCTGGAGAGACATCAAGTCAATCTTTACTTGCCGGTAGCCAAGGGGTGATTAGACCCAGGTACAAGCTGGTGGAGACGGCACCCAACCATGCGCGTAGCTGGCAGGATAAGAAACCGAGAGTGAGCACTCTAGTAGATTCAGCAAAGACGAGGAAAGCAATGGAGCATACCAGAGCCCCATCTCCCGCTCAAGAAGCAATCCTCTTCGAGGAAAAAGATATCGAGGAGGTCTTGGACCTTCCCCTGAGCACTCATCCGGTCACTTTTCAACAACCACGACCGCAACTCGGAGATGGAATAGCAAACACAGTAAATCTGCTAATGCAGCAACGTCAGCCGCCGGCCAATGCGCCCACAGCCCCTGCGTCCTTCAGGCGATCGAAGCCGGCGGCTCAACGCGCATCTTCGCTCTCAGCCCAGCCGTCAGACGCAGGGACATGGTCCCAATCTAAACGATGGGTTAGCAAGGAGACCAGGGAGCGCGCAGCATTTCAAAAGATGAAGCTTCACCTTCAGTACATGGGAGCCGATAAATCCCCCGCGGTTCCCCAGACTCCGGCTGACCTCGCAGCTTTCAGGCTGGAGACGACGAGTATCAAGACAAGGAAGTTAACCAGAGATATCTTCAAGCGCGAAGAGCTGAGCCAGCGGAAAAAAGAGGCACAGGGAGAAGACGTCACCAAGCTTCAACCCAAGCTGGTACTGTTCAACGGCAAGACATTTGGCGATGCCCTGTCACCCTTCTTTGCTGTGGAGAGCTGGTTCAACCGAGCACAGCCTGGCGGCCATGAAGCACAGGCGGGGTGGCCCACAATGGCAGATTTCAAAGAGGATGGCGACCACAGAGCTCCTCGACACGGTCGATATTTCCCCCTTCCTCGGATCCCTACTACTACATTCCCGAACTGGGATCATTCCAATGGCGAGATATCCAGTCTTGACACAGGCATTAAGCAGGAGAAGGGGGCAGTCAAGTGCGATGCTCGGTTCATACTGCCCCTCTTCCATACCACGGAGGGGCCAGAGGATGAGCCAGATAATTTCCCAGAGGACTCCGGGTTGGCCAGGGTGCCCCCCTGCTTTTATCAATTGTTAGAATACATTGAGAACGAATTTATGGACGAAGAGGAAACAGAAGTCTTCAAGTAAGAGGAAGGAATATCAGGTGCAGGACATGGTTCTCGCAATTTAGGGCATGTGTGTTGAAGGAACGATAATTGAAGCAAGTTACTCTGATCGTTTTACAAGATGGGAAAGAAAATGGTCATATCAAAAGGAGGTTCGAGGGCATATTCGGTCTGAAGGTACTAGTAGGCACGTTAGTTTAAGCTGTCATCCAAGAGACTAATTGGATGGACATTATTCGATCGCAGGATATAAAAAAATGGAGCATATCTACTTCCATTCTCGTTGGCATCTGCTTGGCGCTCCCCATGAAAAATTGAAGACCAGCCCTACCAGCAGTCTGGTTAGTAAGCAGGTCCGAAACAGCATGCTCGCACGTGATGCAGCCCGGAAGATTAGTGACCGTATTCCGATAGCCCTCGAGCAAATGTGGTGTGGGGCCCTTTGGAAAACCCCAGCCCACAACCACAATTTTTACCTCCAATTCGACCTCCACATCCAATTGCCAAAAAAACCATTCCTTCCACAACCGCCAAAAGATTGCCCTGGTGAGCATCAACATCATCAGGTGAGTCCATACAGCATACCATTGCCCCCTCCTGGCTTCAAATCAACAGGATATTTGAATTCAAACGAACATCCATTGATCCTGTCGATTTCACCCCGCCGCCGCCGCCTCAAACAGCCGGTATCGAGAGGATTGAAGCTTGGGGATTTCTCTTTCTCTCTCTCTATTTCCTTTGGCAAAGACCTTGTGCTAACGAACGCAACTCTCTCAGCACTAGCAATCATGGGTATCTCACGCGACTCCCGCCACAAGCGATCCGCTTCCGGTGCCAAGCGCGCCTACTACCGTGCGTACAATCAATAAAATCTCGAAAGCCCGTATGATTCCTGTGAAACATACGTTCTGACCTACCTCAACAGGGAAGAAGCGCGCTTTCGAAGCTGGTCGCCAGGGTGCCAACACCCGTATTGGCCCCAAGCGCGTCCACACCATCCGCACCCGCGGTGGTAACCACAAGTACCGTGCCCTCCGCCTCGACTCCGGCAACTTCGCCTGGGCCTCCGAGGGCTGCACCCGCAAGACCCGCGTCATCGCTGTCGCCTACCACCCCTCCAACAACGAGCTCGTCCGCACCAACACCCTGACCCGCTCCGCCGTCGTCCAGATCGACGCCGCCCCCTTCCGCCAGTGGTACGAGGCCCACTACGGCCAGAGCATCGGCCGCAGACGCCAGAAGGCCCAGGGCAAGGACGCCGAGGAGGTCAAGAAGAGCAACTCGGTCGAGAAGAAGCAGGCCGCCCGCTACGCCTCCCAGGGCAAGGTCGAGAACGCCGTCGAGAAGCAGTTCGAGGCCGGTCGTCTCTACGCCGTCGTCTCCAGCCGTCCCGGCCAGTCCGGCCGTGTCGATGGTTACATCCTTGAGGGTGAGGAGCTCGCCTTCTACCAGCGCAAGCTCCACAAATAAATGATGGTTGTTGGGTGATTGATAGCCCTTGGTTTGGTGTTGAAGGATTTCTCCTAGTTTGTGGCAATGAAAAGGTCACAAAGAGCTTCAAGTTAGGCATCGGAACGGGTAAATTAAAAATTTCTTGCATGACTTCACGCTATAAAAAGGTCTTCTCATGTGTGGTATCTACGTTCTATTCGTGACGCAATGGCGAAAGTAATTTAATGCTCAAATCAATTGGCTTTCATCAAAGTAAGTTGCATCAGTGCGGGGATCAACAACCCCCTGCGAACTCGCGAGAGTTCTAGGTTGTGCCCCTTTTTTTTATGACAGCTAAGCAAATTCCAAACTCGTACCTCCATGCGTGAACCGTTGAATCATGCACCACAGCGCTTTTGCTGGTATTCTAACACCTTCGCCTCCCAACCGAATGAAAACTTTGAACATGTTACAGACCACCTCTCAAGGTGGTGAGAGCCAGGGCTAATGAATGCTGTATATACATTATCATTGACAGAGAAATAAAATGCAATTAACCAAATCCCAACCCTTTAAACAAATTGACGCTTGAGATCGGCCCACTTGCGGCTCAGCGCCTCGTGTTGAGAGTTTAACTATAACACGACAGTTAGTAAATCGTGAAATCGGTACCATCAACAAGGGGGTGACGATGACTGCCTATACATACCTCCGCGTACTGCAACTTGGTCTGAACCAGTTGTTCTTCTAATTCCTGAAGGTTCTTCTCGAGTTCCTGATTCTCCTCATGAACCTTTTGATTGCGCTTCATTAAGTCGTCCCTCTCTAGGTTCCATGTCTCCTCGATTTCGATGGGCTGCTTCTCGATGACGATCCGCAGTTCCCTGACTTGGCCTCTGAGACTCTCATTTTCATCCTTGAGCTCTTGGTTCTCGACCTTGGTGTGCACAAGCTCTGTGGCGAGAGCCGCTTGCTCAGTATCACAGGCCTCGACTCGTTCCTCCAGTTTGCGAAGCTTACTGGCATACTGCTGGTTTCCTATCCGGAGGTCATGTAGCTCTGTCTCTCGCTCCTTCTCAGCTCTCGTTTTCTCCTCCCATTCCACGGTATAGGCTTTCAGAGTCTCGGGGGTGATCTTGATTTCACATGCGTCCGTCACGAGCTGGTCTGCTCGGTAGACCTCTTTATCCAGGCTGGAGCTCGAGCTACCAAAGAAACCATTCTCAAGGAGACTTCCGTGGCTAGGGTCTTTGTCAATGTAGACGTCGAAAAGCTTGTCTTTCAAATATCCAGTGAGCTGCGCCATGTCGGAGAGTCCAAGTAAGGTGGTGGCATTCTTCTGCATCAATACCAGGCCAAATCGCAAGATAGCGGAAAGGCCCTCTGAAAGAATCAAATCGTAAATTCGAAGCACAAGTTGCAGAGGGAACCGGTAGGCGAACAGGGTCAAGAACCACTGTGTCGCATAAAGGTGAGATGTGATGCCACGTCGGCGAAGGTGGCAGTACAATGCGGGCTCAAAGTCCTCTAGTAGGCGCTCAAACTGGTAGAGGCGCATATGAAGACCGGGCATATCCTGGATGAAGAGATCCCTAAGCCCATAATGAGTCATTAACCGCACCAGAAGGCAGAACGCTTCTTGTTCGGGCATCTAGATGAACTATTAGCTTTGCTTTATACAGCCAGGAACAGGGTCCACTTACATTGAACAAAAGGGGCATAACAAGGAAATTCATGCCCTGAGCATAGCCAACTCCTTCGTCGTAAAGTGCATAAGCCTTGCAGACACCGAAAAGACCCTCCTGAAGTCCCGAAGCAGCAGCATATTTAGAAAAGCTGGTCCGAGTACCCAGGTCTCGTCGAATAGCTTTCTCCAACTTTTGTAGCGCGGCTGCATCTTCCTTCTCCTTGCGCTTCCTCTCAGCTTCAGAAAGGAGCTGAGGCTTGCCGGCTGCGTCGAGAGGAGGAGAACCAGGGCTGTTCTGAGCGGAGTAATTGGAGTGAATAGAAGAGGCTGATGATGCCACCGCCTCCGGACTGCTGACACTGAGATTACCGTTACTAGTAGCGCTCGTCGTAGTGCTGTTGCTGTTTCTCGACTTGGCCTTTTCTGTGCCTCTCGCAATTAGATCCTTATACGCCAGTTCCAAGTCGTCGTTTTTGCTTTGCGCCAGAACCTGCCAAATGACACCTCGGATGGCGCTGGGTATTCCAGTGGCAATGGCTCTATTGAGCTCCTCAGCGCTTGTACGGGCTACCGCGGCCGGGCCTTCATAGACGACAGATTGCCATAGGTCCCAATCAACTTCTGCGGGCGGCAAGGCTGAGGGTCCGGCATTCACCCCGGATACAGTCCCGGGTGCAAGATTGGCGACCGGCGCTGGCACAGGTGGCTCTTCTGATAAATTGGGCGAAGCCACTAAACTCCTTGTGCCATTGACAAGTTCGACCTGGTCGTCTTCACCAGTCAAAGTTGTAATCCCGGCCTCTTCTCTCATACGAAGCAGCTTAAATCTGTCCCTCAGACTGTTTCGTAAAGCCTTGCTGGAACCATCGGCCTCCCCTTCTTTCTCTTCCTCCAACTTGCTCAGCATCATTTCGGGGTTGCTCGTCAAAGTTGCAATCGAACTAGCCGTATTTCTTCGAGGACTAGTCTGTGGTGGGGGAGGATCCTTCTCCTTGTTCGATGAGGATCTGGATAACCAAGAAAACGGACTGCTAATCTTTCGCGTAGGCGGGGGTGGAGGGGGAGGAGGAGCTGGTTGGGACCAGGTTGCCGATGACGGTGGTTCAGTGGTTCCTGCGCCTTTAGCTATCGCCTCGTTTGAAGGAGACCATGGCATGGTCGGAAGAGCGCTGGTTAGACTATTTAATGACAGGGTCTTGCTTGGGGCTTTCTCCTGGGCTTTGGTGGCTTCTTCTAAAGAAAGCGTCAGATCTAGCAATGGAGATATTATATTTTCAAAGCATTAGAGCACTTACCTTCTTCTTTAGAAGGAGCCTCATCGTCCAAGCTCACATTGTCCAAGTTGGATGTATGGGAAAATCGTTTCGATAAAGGGGTTCGTGCTTCACTTATCGGGGAGATTACTTCATTTTCGATGGTTTGCTCGAACTGGTCGCCACCATCATTGCTTAAACCAACAGAGTCCAACTTGGTTTCCAACTTGGTTTCCTTCTGGTTCACTGTGTTATCGGGAAGACCGTCATGGGAATCGTTGTCACTCGACGAGGTTTTCGAACTCGACACTGCCCGTTTCGTTAAAGATCGGACAGATTTGCTGTCAACAGTGTCCTCAACGGTCTCGCGAGTACCAGCCTAGGCCACCGCATCAGCTTCTAACCTTTCATGCTCCAGGAATGGAATGCTCGAGTAGCAGGGAGCGCAACATCTGGCCATACCTGATCTTGGTCCGAGTCCAATGAGTTCTGATTCTGGGCCCCCCCTGTCGGGGACGCAACTTCCAACTGTTGTTGCGACATGGCTAATTCGAGAATCCAAGACTTGAGCACAGAGCTGAAGAGTTGCTTAGGTGGCGGCCATCAAACTGTTCTCCAGGACAGTACGACGCAGCTCGAGCAACACCGATGATGGGTTTCCAAGGGATGCGATCAACAAAGCAAATGCCGGGGTGTAGGAGCGAATAGCGAGTGCGGAGGTGGCGATGTCGTTATGCGGAAATGAGGAAAGGGAGTGCTATCTTCGCCCGCGAAGACGAATTCATGCCGTGGTGGAGTGAATGAATGCTGTCAAAAACAGGAGAATGTGACGCTTTATGGGTGGACGGATCCCATCCCAGCTGGCAGGGTACCAAAATCACAAAGCAGCTTCCTACCGATGTGGGAACAGGGCGATACAGGCCAGTTTTAGGGGTTGAAGAGGGTAACGCCAAATCCTGGTGGCACTATCTTTGGCCTGTACCCCTGGACTAATGGCGCTAAAGGCCCCATTCTTTCGCTGTTTCACAACCCATCCACAGCAACCAGCGTCAGACTCGTCAGCGTGGTATGGACTATGGCGTAGTGGCAGCCACTGCTCGTAACATACGAACCCGTAATCCTGTTACTAAAAGAAGAGAGGGTGCGCAGGATAATCAGCCGCTATCAGAACAGTCATCAGTTCTCTCACCGCCAGGCTAAGGACGGCAAGCATCTCGGCTGCCACTCTCGCCTCTTACATGGCTATCTGTGGCTGGAATGCCTTGCGCTCCCAGTTGGTACCTACAGGGAGGAATAACCCAGGAAGGCGGAATCAGCTGAAACCGCCCCTCCTCAAGAAATGTCCGTCTCCCTAATATACCCCTCTATATCGACTCCTAGCAAGCTACCTATGCTTTCCTGCCACGCCTTGAGACCAACCTACATTGATTCTTAGCCGTTGATCTATCACAAGCCAAAATCCAGTATGAATACGAAGAGCCTAAGAGACAGTGTCACATGTTCACACCATTTCATCAGCACTGGTGTCTGGAGAGTTACGATAGGCTTTTGGTTC
The DNA here is from genome assembly GCA_026958235.1 of Clonostachys rosea. Taxonomy (NCBI): domain Eukaryota; kingdom Fungi; phylum Ascomycota; class Sordariomycetes; order Hypocreales; family Bionectriaceae; genus Clonostachys; species Clonostachys rosea. The sequence goes on from CP110207.1 coordinate 2,933,472, forward strand.
CGTCACGTGCGTCTTCGTTGCCTTCGCATGTGTGGCTGGGGAAATGACATCGTCGATTCTTCTAATGCCCCATGGAGACAGCCTGCAGTGCCTAGCTTGATCCTCAACACCTTTTGGAGGGTTATTAAACACCCGAAGCTAGGGGAAAACCTGCCGCTTACCCTACCCGATTGCTTGGCCTAGATTTGTATTAACCAGTCAACCCAGTACAATTATACAAAGAGGTTTGTTTTCCAAGTCCTGGTCATTGTGATAGGATGCGCGCGCCACTAAACTCAGCTAAGTAGAATGTAGCAAGTCCTGGCCCCCGAATAATAATAGTAGGTAGGATGTTTTTTATGAACGAGATCCAGCAACTACATCCTTGCACCGTATGGGTGTGGCCATCTACGGATTGATATGGCCTCTGCCCGATTCGGAAGACCCTCGCCAGCTACCCCGGTGATGCAAATCCCAATTATTGCAACGTACCTCCCATAGTAAGTGGATGGCACATCGACATAGTTCAGCGCTGAATTTCAGCAAAGTATCAGAAGAATGCATCTATTACTGAATATAATATCAAGCTAAATATCATATAATAGTTTATTATTCTCTTTAGCTACAAACGAGGTCCCCTGCCTTACGCGAAAAGAGCTTTGTTGTGCTGTGTTTTATTTCACCCTCGTATACAAAAGTAAGCCAGTAGTCATAATAGGCGTATGAACATCCAGGGCTTGCCGTATGTAATTATTCGTGTATCCTTCGATGTATATTAAGCAGTGGATGGTTCTAATGGGTTCGATTTACGGAGACGTGGTGTCGGATCTATTGGTGGCAAACCCTCGCTTTGCATGAGAGCATATGCATACTAGCATAAAGAGGGTCTGTCCTTGCCAGTTCTTGCCCAAGTAACTGACAGCCTTACCGCGAGAGAAGGAGGGTGAGGAACCACTCAGGCCGCAATCAGCCCGCACATGGCTGACAACAGAGCAGAGGTAAGCGCCTGGATACACACATGTTAATGGTGATGGGGTTCCGGGTAGCCTGGCAAAAGGGCGCGTGCGGTAGGAGGCCAGCAAGCAGACCACAGGCGGCGGGAAGTAAACATGGGCCACGGGCGATGGGCATTAATAATGATGGTTTGGTTGGTGCAGTAGGCCAGCCGCCTACCACCTGCCTTGGAGCTTGCCAGGCGCGATGCACGCAGTTGGATGGTGGGGGAGGCAGTCCCTGGAGTACCTGGGGCATGCGCCAAATTTAAGTTGGGCGGGATGTACCCTCGTCCCGGATTTTCTTCTTTGCGGATGCAGCTTCGATCAGGCTTTTGCTGGATTCACCTCAGCTGTGCGGGCGAGCGCGCACAGACCACCAGGCACGATGCACACATTACGCAAAGCTCCACCTGCACTGACAGACCATTTGACAACCATCGGACAGTACAACACCGGCTTGTATCCTCTTTTTCCCACCTTCCAACAAGTTTCATCCTCACCCGCATCTTTCCTCTCTGCCACCGTGATTCCTGTTTGTTCGGTTCCCAGGGACAAGCGGCTGGACTTCATATACCCTTCGACACCTGCCCCCGTCGCAGCAGCCCCGATTTAGGTTGGTGGAAACAGTCCGGGACGTCCTGCACACGTCTTTTGCTGTTGAACTAGCTTCGATCGCAGCTCTTCTCTCAATCCGTCGTATTCCTTTCTTCTTTATGCTCTCCTGCAGCTCCATCTCACTTTATAAGCTCTCTTTACCATCACCCATTGCCTTTAATACACCACCGGGAAGTCCTTCTCGGTAGGCTGGCACTCCCAGGTATTAAAAAAAAAGTACTGGTGTCTGCTCTAGGTTGGCGACGTCAATCAGGCTTACTTCGCCGTCGCACACAATACCCCACGACAGCCCGCTAATTCATTCACCACCCTTTGAGGAGCTGCCCGGAACTGGGCACTCCGCCTAACAACAGCAAAGCTGTCGTCTTCGTAGAAGACCTGACTGTAGTGGAGGGGGAGCTTCACCTGAGTCCTGCGGCTCGGCCGCTACAACCTTCAACATGGGGAAGATCACGAAGACACTACAACCCAAACACAAGGAGACTTTGGTAAGCTACATGTCGCTAGCATTTTGGACACTCATATTAACCTGTCTTCCTTTTTTTAATAGTCTCCTTGGCTCAAGTCCTACGTCGATTCCGCCGCCACGACCCCTCTACCCCTCCTGCCTAAGCATCTGGCCGCATATCCTTCACGATGGCCTTTCGGGCGCGGCGACTTGTACCACTGGATTCCACTTCTGAACAGATTTGACAGCATTCTGGAGAAGTTCTGTGACATCTACAAGCTAAGCAAAGGCCCGCAATCCAAAGAGTTTGGAAGCGATCTCCTCTTGCATCATAGTGGGGATGCCGAGCTGAATGGGCAGAGCAACTGGCGCGATGAAATGCCGGCGGATTTTCATATCCCATCAGATGGTGATAGACATCTTGTTGAGGCTGCGCTTAAATTTACACGCATGCTTCTTGAGCATTGTGGAAACAGGAGCATTTACGCTAGCAGCAGCCATCTGAACGATTTGTTGAATTCAACGTCCTGGAATATTTTGAATGCAGCTCTCGAGGTTGGATCCGAACTGGCCCAAAGATATCAAGCGTCGGTCCGGCGTATAGGAAACGCATCACGACACATTAGTAGTGCACTTCTTGCCAACCATTACAGTATCGACCTCGATCGAGTTCAACAGCTAGCCCAGCCCTTCGTTCGCACGCCGATCGCTAGCCTTGCCGAGTCTGTTCCAACAGCAACCCCATCTTCTACTTCGAAAGGAAAAGAAAGAGCGCACGGGCACAGCAGCAAAAGCTTGGGTCCAATGCACGCAAATGATCTTTCATCTGTGGCCTTCTCTGAAGGACACAACTGGAACGGGTGGGGAGACATCAAGGTGACCTACTACCCTATCGATCATGTCCCGGACAACAGCAAAGATAGCAACAACAATGGAAATACCGAGAGCACACGCTTCAATTTACCATCGACGCCAACACCTTTGAGGCGGAGCTCGACGATGAACTCTCCCCATCAAAGTACTCCTAAGACAAAAACGCAGGCAGAAGACTCGTCTCCGTTGGGTCCTCGCACCCCGGGATTTACTGAGGATTCCAGTACACCAAGCCACAAGACTTTTGAACTCACTCAAAATATAGTGACGACGACTCCTATTTCGGATCTAGTTGCGCGCTGCCCAGCCGACATGCCCCCTGCGGTCAAGTACGAGGTCTTTCACCGTCTCCGGGTTGCCAAGGCTTTGACAGGAAATCGTGTAGAAGATAGGCAGTGCCTCCTGGCCACGCGATTATTGGCAATTACCAACCTTGCATATATCCATACCGAGAGTATCTTTGTTGAAAAGGTCCTACGCCAAGATGCCGAGGAGATGAGAAGGTTCCAACTGGTGTACCAGCTTGCTGAGATGATCCACCCCTCTACGAGCAATCATCCAGAGTTCCCCATTTGGTTGCAGAGTATTGCATTGGCTCTCCTTGAAGCTGTTTCGAATTTCAATGCTCGATGTCAAGATGTATTATCAGCCTTGAACGCCAACGTTAACCATGGAATTCTCCTTTACGTAATTCGCAAGGCTGTTGTTGGGATGAAGATGGATGACAGCGCTGAAGAGGGTGAACTTGCTACTGGCTTGGATCACTGGCGTAACAGTCTGTTCTCGCTGACATTGCATTTATCAATGCACACTAGGGTTGGGCCTGAGATGGTTTCCGCAGGGCTTATGGAAGTTCTTGTCGAGATTCTTAAGATCCGTTCCCAAGTTGCACAGCGCCACCACTCTATGGTCGTTGCGTTTCTGGATGGGTTGATTTGGACATACCAGAACGCATTCACTGCTTTTTTCAACGCCAACGGATTAGATGGTGTTGCCGACCTCGTGGTTGATACAGTCAAGACGGCATTCAGCCTGATGAAGTCTGGCAAGGGGACCGGCCCCGATCACAGATCGATTGCCGTAGACTATAAGATCCCCTACCATCAACAGCAAACCCTTAGGTGGCTTCTCAAATTTATTCACCACATCATGTCGAACTCTTACAGTTATAATGGCAACACAGATAGACTTCTTCGAAACTTGGCCGATAAGTCAGACCTGCTCTCAAGTCTGAAACAAGTCATCGCAGACAAAGAAAGCTTCGGCTCAGTTGATTGGACCAATAGTGTGACCATTCTGAGCGACTTCATCAACAACGACCCCACCAGTTTTACCGTCATCCTCGACTCCGGGCTCATCAAAACCTATCTGGAAGCTATTACAAACCAGTCAATCCCCGATGAGGTTTCCAAGGATCAGAAAATAAACGAGGCCGCGGAAAATGAGCCTGAGAGCCCTGGTAGTTCAGCCCTAATGGCAGATATCGATGATCACGACGACCGCCCCCATCCGCCGACTGAGGAGATGATGCGAGTGCTCGGATCCAAGCCGTGTGCAGCAGGGATCTTGCCAACGTCGGAGACTATCAACGTGATCCCCCACGTTCTGAATTCAATTTCGCTGAACAATGCTGGAATGAAATTGGTCGTGGCATCACGGGCTTTCGAGAAATATTTCGAAATCTTTCTCAGCCCCGCTCACGTTAAATGTATGGAAAGTGACGCCGATCTTGCTAGTAACGTTGGTGGAAACTTTGACGAACTTGCTCGTCACCATCCTGCCTTGAGAACCTCCATCTCAAACGCTGTCATTGATTTGGTAGCTCGTGTTCGATATATGGGAATTCGAAAAGCCCAGACGGATGGCTGGGGCACAAAACTGCTTTTGAAGAACTCCGATGGAAAAAATATCTCTATTTCTTCTGATGGCACATTGAGCGAGGCCTCTGAGTCGGCTGATGCACCCGATTCTTCTTCATCGCAAGACAACGATACGCCAATGATTGATGTTGGCCCAGGTCCGGGAGATCTGCCCAGACTTGCCCCAACAATCCGTATTCCGACAAAAGAGACTTCGGAGAACTCATTTACTCCTTATATTTTCGCGATGTCAAGTTTCTTATCTGCATTTTTGAACAACTCAGTCCTGAAGAACAACTTTGCTGATAAGGGTGGTCTGGAACTTTTACTTGACATTTGCGAATCGCCTAGCCTGACCGCAAGCTTTGGTGACTCGCTTGCATCCCGTGTGTTGGCTCAAGTAGTGTCCCAGTTGGTCGAATCTGCTCCTGTTCGCGGACTACCGTCGGTTCTGAACCGTGCCCAGGCTGCAATTGACTTTCTTGAGCCTATTGCCTCGAAGAGAGAGCCTGTTCCTCCCATCTTTGCCCCCTTCATTGCACCAGGGTTTTCACTACCAGCGACAGAAGCTGAAATACCTTGGAATGTCAAAAAGGGTACTGCCATGGTCAAGGCCCTCCTCAACGCACAGACATTCATCAAGATTATTTCTGAATGCTTCCAGACCTCCGCGAGATCAAACACTCTTCAATTTTACCCTGTCAATGTCTATGATAAGTTTTTGCATCTTGTCAGCTCTATCGGTCCACTCTTCCCCGGCGTCCTCGCTGAGGAGGCTGGTCAGTTGACCATGGTTCCCCAAAGCTGGTCCTCTAGACGCAGCTCTCCTCTTGATGGATTCCCTGAACCTACAATCTCAGGGAATGAGGCTGGACAGGCATCCATCCCTGATGCTTTGGGAAGAACTGAGAGTAGCACGGACTCCAGCAACCCAACAGAGCAAGAACAATCTAGCTCCCAATACCAGAATTACGAGGTTTTCCGAAATGTGCTGCATCCTATGATCCCGACCACCTTTCCCTTGTTCCAGTCACTGGGAAGAGCCCTTCTGCCCCGTCGGGACCAGCATCAGGGTGATCCATACCCACGACCCCGCCACATCGAGATTGCCAAAGCGCTGGCGAACTCAATTTTGAAGTATCTGCGTCCCTCAGTCGAAGGAAAAAGCCCAACCTCCAAAGATTTCCATTATTGGATCATCATGCTCCACTGCATTCATGAGATGCTAGTTGAACATCGTAAGTTTTAGCCCATTGTATCGTGCCTATGGTCCCGGCTAACAACGTGAAGCTTCCACGAGACATAGCGAGCGCTCTAACCCGCAACTCATCGTACCTGTTCTACTTGCATTCAAGGAGCTGGGTGTAGTAGAGCTGTTGAATTTGATGCTTGAATCGTTCGCTAGCAGCGTGCGTCAGGGAGGTGACAACCAGCCTGAAGACTCGTCGAAGGCAAAAGTCGCCACATTCGGGCTGAAGAAGATCCTTGACCTCTATCTCATTCTGTGCAATGGAAAGAACATCATTGATACGAGCAACTACTTCAATCTCCAACGGCAGACTGACAGGTCGCAGACAGTTCCACATATTTTCCAACAATTCGTGGTAGAATTGCGAGCGTCTATCTTGCCCTCCATTTCCAAGTTGTGGGACTCTTCTCTTCTTGAGAAAGTACCTGAGCATACCGCTAAACGGCTGATTGAAATTCTGAAACTAATTTCTGCTGCTGATCATGAGCCCTCATCCACACCTCAAGACAAGGTAAGTCATCAATTTTCAATGGTGATGCTTTCTTATACACAGGCCACTAATGACTAATGTTTTCATAGAAACCCTTCTATTTGCTGGCATATACCGATTCGCGGTTCAATTGGGGCCCAGTCCGTGGGCTAGTTCGCGATCTGGTGAATGAAAACTTCGACGAAGGTCTCGTTCATGAAGCGGTGTTCCGAGCCAATGGAAATGAGGTCCCAGCTCGGGAGTATTGCAGAGCCCACAATTCGGGCATTGGGGGGGCAAGAAATCCAATTCCACAAGCCGATGCCGATCTATCAGCTCTAGCTGATGACCGTCATACAAGGACAGACCGACCCTCATCCCAAAGGACAACGTCATCAGACGCTGATCAGATGTCTTTGGACGATTTCAATGGTGACCACCCAGGCGGTTCTGCTGACCGGTCCCCGGAAGACACCGAAGAAGCCAGAGCGGGAGGCGCCTCTACAAGCCACTCGGCAACAGTGGTGGTCCCTGGTTCTATTTCTGATGCTGCCGGCAGTCCAGACAAGCATAAACATTCAGAGTTCACAGCCACTAAAGAGGATCTGGATAAACAACGTTCAGATCTGCGCAAAGATCTGATAGACAGATGCTTGGATGTGATTCGCACGCATCCCGAATGTGCTATTGAAGTCTCGGAACTCATTACGGCCATGGTTATCCGCCATGAAAATGCTGACATGCATGTTGAGGTGTGCTCAACGGTAACGCTAGCACTCTCTTCTCTGGCTTTTGATGAGGACGAAAAGAAAAAGAATGGAAAATGCATTGCATCATATTCCCATCTTTTGGCCTTGCTCCTACAAGACGAAACCTTCTTCAGCAACAATCTTGACAATCTGCAAGATAAGGTGGAGGAGTTTACCTCGTTCTTGAATATCCCTCCCTTAGTGTCAGGCGAAGACTTGCCCCCGTGGATCCCTTATATTCTGTTGGTCTTAGAGACTTTACTTCGCCACGATGAGCGACCTGTGGCTGCGCAATGGAAACCTCCAAAATCTCTGGATGACGACGTCGCGCAACCGGTACTGAGAATGCCTGATCCGTTGGTCAACGAATCTCAAAGGAGGGAGCTCCTCGACTTCGCACTGGATCTCGTTCCTCGTGTTGGCAAGGAAGAGGTTCTTGTCACCTCGGTTCTTAGGGTGCTCGTCATTTTAACCCGCAACCGGGTTCTTGCTCGACAGGTCGGCGAAAAACGAAACATGCAACGACTGTTCCTTATGGCGAAACAGCTCGCTGCTACGGGCGCTGAACGCATGAAGCACAGCAAGTCTAACTCATACATCATGACTGTACTGCGCCATGTCGTAGAGGACGAGGAACTCGTCAAGCAGATCATTCGCGCGGAGATCAAGAATGATTTTACGAACATCACAAGGAGCCAGCGCGGACAACCCGATGTTTCGGCATATCTCCGACACATGGCACCTCTCGCACTTCGTGCCCCCAGCCTATTTGTGGAAGTCACAAACGAGTTGGTTGAGTTCTACAAGTGGAGCCCTGCGTCAGAGCATGGCCGGCAAGCGACCCTTTGCCTGAAATCAGACAGCAGATCCAACACAAGCAGGGAGCAAGCAAGCGCCAGTGTGCCCGAGGAGTCGGATGTGAAAGAGTCAACTGAGCCTGCCGATAAGGACATGATCGATGCCCCTAGGCATCACCACGAGAGCAAGCGACCTGTTGTCGAGAACTCAGATGGTGTCGTCCACTTCTTACTCAGTGAGTTGATCAACTACCGGGATGTCGATGATAAGGGGCTAGCCCCTCTAGGAGGTGAGGCAAAGACCGAAGAGGAGGTCTCAGATCAAGGTAGCACAGACACCGCTGGCCCGGAGAGTACTGCATCTGATGTCAAGGACAAGAAGACGGCTCGCCCTATCTTCAAATCCGAGGAGCATCAAATTTTCGTTTATCGAGGCTTCCTGCTCAACTGCTTGACAGAGCTCCTTCAGAGTTACAACAGGACCAAAGTTGAATTTATCAACTTTAAACGTAACGCACCTCCGCTACCAACTAGCACACCGGTGAAGCCTCGTTCGAGTGTCCTCAACTATCTGATTTACGATCTACTCTGTCAAAGTAGCCTCAACGGCCCGGTCGATTCTATCGCATACAAGAAAAAGTCTGCAACTGCTGTACACACACAGAAACTCCTGGTGGCACTTGTTGGGAAAACTAGGGAGAGACCGGTTGATCGCGACCTGCCCAAATTTGCATATGACGACGAACCTGATCTTCAATTTGTCCGCAAGTTTGTGCTTGACACGATATTAAAGGCCTACGAGAGAGCACCGAACTCTGAAGAATCGCTCGAAACCCGTTATTCTCGGATGCAGAGCCTGGCTGAGCTGATGAACCAGATGGTTGGGGAGAGAGATCGAGAACACACTGGGTCTCGAAACAGTGATCCTAACCAAGTAAGGTCTCAAGCCCAGCTGCGTCGGCTGATGTACGAGAAGGGCTATTTGGAAAAACTCACGGCGTCTATCGCCGAGATTAGCCTAAACTACCCTGGTGTAAAGCGTTCGATTAAGTATATCCTCCGTGTTCTTCGTGTTCTGACGGACACGGCTAAAGAACTAAGCCACACAAACCTGTTACCATCGGGCTCTGTCGCAGACAGTGGCGATGATGAATTTGGGTCTACTTCGTCTCTTTCCGACTTGGAGGACGACCGAGAAGAAACCCCCGACCTCTATCGCAACTCTTCCCTTGGCATGCTCGAGCCTGGGAGAGATGTGGATGAATCGGAAGAAGAAGATGAAGATGGCGAAGATATGTATGGTGACGAGTACGATGACGAGATGGATTACGATGATGAAGATATCTCGGATGATGATCAGGACAATATTAGCGAAGATAGTGAGATGGGAGAGATCGAGGGGCTTCCAGGTGACCCTGAAGTTGTCGAGGTCATCATGGATGGAGACGAAGATGAGGAAGATGATGACGATGATAGTGAGGATGATGATGATTTGGACTCCGCCGATATGGAAAGTGTCGAGTCACGGGTGGAGATTATTGACGAACAAGGCAACCCAATGGAAGACGATGGGGCATCTGACTGGGAGAGCGATGACGATGTCGAGGATGAAGAAGACGAAGACGGCGACATCGAGGCTGACGACTTGGATTACGAAGCCGCAGGCCAAGATATGGACGAAGCTCATATTCACAACATAGCACCTCCAGCCGATCTGCTGGGTAACATGGCCCGGGCCCTGATCGAAGGAGAGGAGTATGAACCTGAGTTGATGGATGAACACTATCTTGAAAGTGGACACGATGATGATGGTATGTAAACGATTTCCCGAACTTGCCAGGACTATCAGCTAACAGAAACAGATGAAGAAGAAGACGAGGAAGATGTTGACGACGAGGCTTTCATCTATGATGACGGGTTTCCTTGTATGTATTCCCAATCAACAAAGACCTGTCCGAGAGTGACTTAGCTGACCAATGATAGTGGATGAACAACCACCTCCCATGCCAGCTCTTGGGTGGGATGGTCTCGGCGCCGAAACTGACAGAAACCGTCTTGTCTTGCTGGATAACAACGGAGGCAACCGACGCCGGATTCTCGCTAGAATGGATAATCGTAGTCCTTTCCCCATTGGCCCTGGATTTGTCGCCGGTTCTCCTGGAGACCCCCTCGGAGACTTCCGCAGCTTCTTCTCTCGACACCACCGGTCAACTGGCTCGCAGAATAATGCTGAAGACGGGGTGAATCCACTTTTGCGACGTGTCGACCAAGGGCCTGAGAGTGCTGGGCGAGCACCACACAGTCACTCTATTGGTGTGAGATTACCAGAGGGGCTACTTGGTGGTATGGGCCGCCATGGAGCAGATGGACCTATGGGCTTCCTCGGTGAATTGATGGACATTCTGCCAGTAATGGGGCGCAATGGCCAAGCCTTCCACTTTCACATAACAGGCCCTAGTGGAACGCGTGACGCCCGAGAATTGGGACTGCGAGCTACTCGTATCGAACAACGCCGAGAAAATGTGGTGCAAGAGCCTTGGCAAGCAGTTTCTTTTACTGCCCAGAATACGTTGGATAGATATGAAGAGGAGGCAAGGATGCTCTTTGGCGGCACCTTGGTAGCCGAAGCAGCGAAATTGAGCAACATGATCTCGGCCATTCTTACACCTGCCGCTGTGGAGGCAGAGAAGAAGCGCATGGCCGAAGAAGCTGAAAGAAAGAAGCGTGCAGAGGAGGAGAGGCTCAAGCGAGAAGAAGAAGAACGTCGCATTAAGGAAGCAAAGGAGGCCGAGGAAAAGGCTGCACGAGAAAAGCTCGAAGCAGAAGAGCGAGAAGCCGCCGCGCGTGCTGCCTCAGAAGCTGCGGCAAACAACAACGACTCGCAAGCCAGCCAGGAGTCCGGCCCAGGCCCCGATGGCGGCAGCGCGATGGAAGGAATCGAAGGAGCCGAGGCCAACGACGCAGGTCCTTCCAACACCTCTGTTCCTTCGGATCAACCCCGTGTTATGGCTATGCTCGGAGATCAGGAAATTGACGTAACAGACTTGGGAATTGACCCTGACTATCTGGCAGCCTTACCAGAAGAGTTCAGGGAAGAAGTGATTGCTCAAGCCGTTTCTGCCAGAAGATCTGAAGCTCGAGCAGAAGCACCAGCTGGAGAATCTACCGTGGCATTCCAAGAGTTCCTTGATGCTCTCCCAGTCCAACTTCGACGCGAAATAGAACAACAAGAGGCTCAAGAGCAACGACGTCGAGATAATGGAAACTCCCGCCCAGCTGCCTCATCTGGTGGACCCGAAATCATTTCCGGTGACATGGATACAGCAAGCATTTTACTTACCTTCCCCCAGGAGCTTCGAGACCAGGTCCTTCTGGAGCAGGGCAATGAAATCATGGAACATCTCCCCCCTGAGATGGCTGAACAGGCTCGAAGACTACAGCGGAGCAACGCGGTGCCACACCCCATCCCGGGGCATCGACCTGTGGCAATCACCAGGACTGGACAGCAACCCCCGCCCCCTGCAGCCACTGAAAGCAAGCCTCAGCGTCGTACCGTCGTTCAAATGCTGGATAAGGCCGGAGTAGCTACACTTGTGCGGCTAATGTTTATTGCCCAGCAGGGATCTATCCGCAACTATCTTTTTAGTGTGTTTGCCGATGTTTGTGAGAACCGACAAAATAGGCTGGAGGTAATCAGCACAATTCTTCAGATCCTCCAGGAAGGTAGCACGGATATGAGTGCTGTCGACCGAAGCTTTAGCCATCTGTCCCTCAAGGCCAGGAGACACAATAGAGAGAAGGATCTGGAGCAGAAAACTCCTCAAAGCCTCAAAAAGAGTTTGACGGCTTTGAATTCTACCATCACAAGTCAAACAAATTCCGAAACATCGCCACTGCTTATTGTTCAGCAATGCTTGGATCTTCTTGTTGATCTATGTACACGAAACCCCGGGATCCCTTGGCTCTTTTTAACCGAGCATGAGACGGTGGGTTCAACTCTTAGGAAGACCCTTGGTCGTAAAGGTAAATCAAAGGACACCAAGGCTCACAAGTACGCCATCAACTCGTTGCTCACTCTGCTCGACCGGGATCTGGTCATGGAGAGCTCGGTCGTGATGACCCACCTAGCGGATCTACTGAATCGCGTCACAATTCCCCTATTAGCCTTGGATCGCCGCCGAAAGGAAGCAGAGGAAGAAGTGGAAGAGGAGTCTGCGCCTAAGTCCGCCGACGCCCAAGCAGACCAGGAGCCAAATGAACCAAATGAACCTTCCGCCGCGGCTGGACAGGCTAGCGGGGAGTCTGCAGCCCCCAACCAACAAACAACCACAGAGGGTGGCCCATCAGCAGGAGATGATGCAAAGACAAGCCAGAAGGATGATTCTCGAAAGAAAGCTCGCCAGATTCAGCCTCCTGTGATCCCTCCACAAAACCTTACCCTTGTGATCAGAGTATTCGTGGCAAGGGAATGCAGCTCCAAAACCTTCCAGAATACGATCAGCACAATCAAGAATCTCTCCACTGTGCCAGGAGCGAGGTCTGTCTTCGGCCAGGAATTGGTCCGTCAGGCCAGGCTTCTTAGCGAAAACATTGTGACCGACCTTGATGAGCTACTCCCGCATATCGAAAAAGCAACATCGGGAACTGAGATTCAAGGTGTCGCGCTATCGAAATTCTCCCCTGGAGCATCTGAGCAAAACAAGTTGCTCAGAGTCTTGACGGCTCTCGATCATTTGTTCGATGGCAAGAAGAAATCCAATGGTGGTGAAAATGACAAACCAGATAGTGAAAAGCAAGACCTGGTCACATCTCTCTACCACAACTCAACCTTCTCTGCCATGTGGGACAAGCTCGGTGCATGCTTGACAGCTATACACGAGCGAGAGAACATGTTCAACGTTGCTACCATTCTGCTGCCACTGATCGAATCTCTCATGGTTGTTTGCAAGAACACGACTACTCAAGATGATCCTTCTCAGGCTCAGTTGAGCAAGGAGATGGTGCTGTCTAGCCCCCCTCCTGAATCACGTACCGCCAGTCTTTTCTTTTCGTTCACTGAGGACCATCGTCGGATTTTGAACGAGTTGGTCAGAAATAATCCCAAGCTCATGTCTGGCACTTTTGCTCTTTTGGTTAAGAACCCGAAAGTCCTGGAATTTGACAACAAGAGAAACTACTTCAATCGAAGCGTGCATTCCCGTTCGGGCCAACCTCACCACGGCCGGCCTTCTTTCCCCACTTTGAACTTGTCAGTCCGTCGCGACCAAGTCTTCCACGATTCGTTCAAATCACTGTACTTCAAATCCGGAGATGAGATGAAGTTCGGGAAACTCAATATCCGTTTCCACGGAGAAGAGGGAGTTGACGCTGGTGGCGTTACACGAGAGTGGTTCCAGGTTCTGGCCCGACAGATGTTCGATGCCAATTATGCTCTCTTCATTCCAGTGTCATCAGATCGAACCACGTTCCATCCAAACAAACTCAGCGGCATCAATGACGAACACTTGATGTTCTTCAAGTTTATTGGCCGCATTATTGGAAAGGCCCTCTATGAAGGCCGGGTTCTGGACTGTTACTTCAGTCGCGCTGTCTACAAGCGCATTCTTGGCAAATCTGTTTCGGTAAAGGATATGGAGTCATTCGACCCAGACTACTACAAATCACTTTGCTGGATGCTGGAGAACGACATCACCGACATCATCACTGAAACCTTCTCAGTGGAGGACGATGAGTTTGGTGTCACTAAAGTGGTGGATCTTATTCCCAATGGGCGGGAAATACCTGTGACAGACGAAAACAAGCAGGACTATGTCCGCCTCGTAGTTGAACACAAACTTCTTTCATCAGTTAAAGACCAGATGGAACACTTTTTGAAGGGTAAGTGCATTGCCTCCTCTCTATAAATCTTACAAAGCCGCTGAATCTAACCTTATTTTCAGGATTCCATGATATCATTCCTGAAGAGCTCATTTCGATTTTCAATGAACAGGAACTCGAACTCCTCATATCTGGACTTCCTGATATCGATGTTGACGACTGGAAGAGCAACACAGAGTATCAAAATTACAATCCCTCTTCTCCACAGATCCAGTGGTTCTGGAGAGCTGTTCGCTCCTTTGACAAAGAAGAGAGAGCCAAATTACTCCAATTTGTTACCGGAACCAGCAAGGTTCCTCTAAATGGCTTCAAGGAATTAGAAGGCATGAATGGTGTCAATCGATTCAACATCCATAGAGACTATGGCAACAAGGACCGACTCCCCACCTCTCATACCTGCTTTAACCGTACGTTATTACCAACTTGCTTCCTACATGTCTACGTTTCTATCTTCAAATTATTAACTTGACTATTTTCTAGAGCTCGATATCCCTGAGTACGAAAGCTACGATGCTTTACGATCACAATTGATGAAGGCCATTACCGCTGGAAGCGAATATTTTGGTTTCGCATAGATACTCAATTCGCCACTTTGCAGAGCTACAGTAATGCCTCGATGGAAAAGATATCTGTCAGGCCAAATGAGAGAACAGGGTTTGCCGCTATTGGTTTCCATATGTAGAAGCAGGAGGGAAGTGCAGGTCTTAACTGCTTCTTGGGGGCTGATTGAAGGTAGTAGCAGGGGCTGCATACCTAACAAACGTAGGGAGAGGACAGTGTGTAGTAGCTAGCATAGTGTTGTGCCGCATTGGCAATAATTAAGAGTGTTAAGGATTACTTGATCACCCCCTATTGCACCAAGAAGAAACTGTGGTTGCCATCCGCACAGTTCTCCTCTGGCTGCACGCAAGATGCGTAGACTACGACGAGGTCATTTCGCTGGTGGGTATGGCTTTGTAACAACTACGGAGCATGATGATACACAGAGCAGATACGCAGACGGCATTAAGAATTGATTGGAATTTCCCAGAATGCCTAATACAGCCAGCGCTAGCTCAAACGTGAGCTCATGATATTCCTCACTCCCAACGCACGCAAAATTGGAAGACGTGGGTATGAATTGCCCCTTTTTATTTTTCACTAAAAACGCCCGACCTTTACTTGCGGATAGAGCTGGCACGACGCTTGCGAGCATCAGCCTTGTTGGCCTTGGCCTCAGCAACACGCTTGGCGAGGATCTGAGCGTACTCGTTCTATAGGAAGGAATGTTAGCTGTGAACAGTACCCAGGGCATTGGCAAGGGAAGAACTAAGTGGAAACGTACGGCCTCATCCTTGACCTTCTCGGCCTGGCGTCTCTTGAGAGCGGCGCGGTGGCGCTTGTGCTGGAGACGCTGGGGAGTCACAAGACGCTGGATCTTGGGAGCCTTGGTGTAGGCCTGCTTGCCCTCGCCTTTGGGCTGGACCTCGCGGCGAATGACGTACTTGCGAACCTATTTTTCGTGGGTGGCTCATTAGTTTTTTTCATCTCTCTCTACATTAGTTTTGGATTGTCGCCTCCCGTCCCCTTCGTAGGGACGGGACCCTCTCACTCTCTACTGGGACTGCCACTGCCGTGGCTGCAGCCCCGAGTAGGCGATGATCGAGTATGGCAGCGGGGAAAGACATACATCGTCATCCTTGGTGAGGCCGAAGAACTTGCGGATCTTGGTGGCGCGCTTGGGGCCGAGGCGCTTGGGGTGGACGACGTCGGTGAGGCCGGGGATCTCGTCGTCGCCCTTCTTGACGATGGAGAGGGCGATGACGGACATGTCGTTGCCGACGATGCAGCCGTGGACCGACTTTCTCTTGCGCTCGCCGGTGCGGCGGGGGCGGTAGCAGGAGTGGCCGTCGGAGAGGAGGAGGCGGACACGGTTGGGGTGGAGGACACCCTGCTTCATGGGGAAGCCCTGCTTGTCGTTTCCGCCGGTGATGCGGAAGATGTAGCCCTTGAACTCGTCGCCGACGGAGTCGCCGGGGACCTCAGCGCCCATCTGGATTCCCATTATGTTAGTCTGATGTCCTTTTGTTCTCGTTGTCGGGTCGTGTGATGGATCGGACGTACGCGCTTCTCAGTGAAGATGGCGGTCTTGCGCTCATCCTCGATCTCGAAGAGCTTCTGGCTGCCATTGGCAGGGTAGGAGACGTTCAACTGGATTGATTGTTAGTATTGAGGATCATGGATGCATATGATACAGGAAATCTGGCATGTCGAGAAAGTTCGCGTTGACATCGCGGCGCCGGGAAGCTCCCAATTCGAATGTTTGATTGATAGCGAACTTCGTCTTCATGTTCCCAGATGCATTCCTTGAACAGGTGGTGTCGACTTACCTTCATCTTGCCAGTTGTGGTGGTGCAAGTGTACTTGACCTGGCTGTGAAAGTTGTTTGGGATTTGCGGGATGGATGGAGGTTACAAAATTTGGGCGAAATGATAGAAAGTGTGTGGTGCTAGGGCTACCCGCCGGTGGCAGAATGTGTGGCCAATCAAACAGAGGCCCAGAAAAAAATCACGGTGAAAGGCTTTCCCGTTCCGTTACATGTTTTTTTTTTTTCCAAATCAATTGGTATTAGATAAGGCACCCACCCTGTTTAAGCCTCAAGTCCCTTGTGCTCCACCTACTAAGCCACATGGCAAGCCACATATCTATTGTGAGTTGTGTCCAAACAATGGTAGAAAGCTACCAGCTTGAACGCGTGCTTTGGCTTGGTATTGATTTACAAGCGTAAACTTCCAAATTGAATTTCCACAACTTGACCTTAAAATACTATTTCGCTTCCAAAAGGGGGGAAAGCCATGGCCTCGACAAAATTATACCCGCCTACAAGGCGGGATACACCAACCTCAAGTCCACTGCCAACATTACTCCAAACTCCTTCGGGCCTGGCCATCCTTGAATTGCAAGGAACCATCAACCTTCCTCGCGATTCCAAAGGCGAACCTCTCAGTGGGTTTCAACTCGGCAGCGTCGAGTTCCCAGATTACGTGCCCGGGGAGGAGGGAACAGATTGGATGAACCGGGTGCATCTGTTCATTGGGCAGCACCAGCGCCTTCATGGCCAGGTGAAGAAGCTCCCAAAGGCGATGGCTGTTGTCCGTCGCCGGGAGAGCCGCGCAAAGGAGGGGTCGGGAGGGACGCACGCCGAGGAGGGCGAAAACCTTGAGGTCGTGGAGATTGTCAAGTATAAGCTTGTCTTCTCCCAGCGGCCTGAACCGGTTGGAACTGCCCATGCACCAGCTTGAAGCTTTGGTTCAGCCTTCGGCGTGGCTCCATATCCCCAACTGCGTCCAGCTCTTTCACGAATCTAATGACCATGTCATGGATCACTATGTTGCGGATATAGTGTACCGACTGGAAACGAGCAAGCCTGTGTGCTACAGTACCTGTCGGAAGTTACCATTGAAGATTACTGAGGTTCATCACACGAAATTCCTGAATAACGCAGTCATGGACAAGTTATCTGGACTAGCAGGCTCTCAAATAATGAACGTCCATGCTGCAGGCCACTCACTAGGCTGGCTGATGTTATAAGCCTTACGTGCCTCAATTGAGCTGTCTTGGGCAACCCAGCATGAGGAAAGGAGCAAATATCACAATAT
This sequence comes from Clonostachys rosea, assembly GCA_026958235.1. Taxonomy (NCBI): domain Eukaryota; kingdom Fungi; phylum Ascomycota; class Sordariomycetes; order Hypocreales; family Bionectriaceae; genus Clonostachys; species Clonostachys rosea. The sequence goes on from CP110207.1 coordinate 2,951,020, forward strand.
CGATGAAAGCTTTACCAACATAGACTAAGGAAACACCAGTTTAGAGCCGAATGGCTAGTCTAAGTAAGGTAAAGAAATCGGGCGGCACATGCTATGGAGATCATAGATCCAGGTAATCTCTCAAGTGGAGGATAGTGGTTTGATATGACAACACCATGCACAATTCAATGTCTCACTTGGTTCAGAAATCAGACGAATCTTAAGCCAGTAACCTTTTAATTTTGTATTTACTTTCCTCCTACGTCGATGGGTGGCCTCGTCCTTCCAAGACCCTCCCTTCCGTAATAATCCATCGGGTAGGCCTGCTGGCCCCAGTCCTCCTTCACCTCCAACGTGACAAGGGCCTCGTAGGGGGTCAGAAGAGGCCTGGGGAACGCATAGCCCCAGTCGATGCTGAGACGTGGGCATGCAACCTGGACCCAGCATTCGACGTCGCTCATGAGGGCCAACTTTCCTGGGAAGATCTCGCTCAGGAGTAAGTTGACCCAGGGGATGCCCCTCTCCGTCAGCTTCTTCTCGATCAGGGCCATGGTGTGCGGGTTACCCTGGCGGCCGAGCGAGCCGAGGATGAGCCCCCATTTCTTGGCCTTCTTGGCCGTGGTGATGGCGGAGCGGCGTATCGTCTGCATCTCGTCGTGCTCGTACGTCTCGCGGGTGAGTTTGCGGGAGTAAGGGTCGTAGCGATACGCGGGGATGGAGGGGTTATGGATCATGATGCTCTCGAGGTGGAAGCGACCGTCGCCGAGGTACAGGATGAGGTCGACGGCATCGTCGTCCTTGAGGCGCGGGGAGGTGCACCCGAGGATCTCGCCCTTGCTGAGAGGTGCGATCTGGGGTACGAGAATGCGGAAGCCCGCTCTCTCCAGAGCGTTCTTGACACCGTGGATGGTAGCGTTGAACTGGATGGTACCGACCACGGCAATGGTCTTGCCTGTTGGGAAGTTGCGCTCGAGAGAGGCGAGGAGGTGAGTGACGTCGATGCTGATGTCGACGAAGACGTAGAGAGTCTTGATCTTTGTCACGTCGACGGGGATAAGACAGCTGTGGGCGTAGTGGACGAGGAGATCGCATCCGAGCGCCCTCGCTGTGTAGTCGTCGATGCAGCAGGCGCCGTATGTCACATCGCCCATGATGAGTGTCTCGATGCCTGGGCAAAACTGCATGAGGATATCTGAGATGGTTGTGGCAAAAAGGAGTAATCCTTCGGGCATCTGGAGGGCGACCTTCTTGGCCCCTGAGGTCCGGATACGATGGATAGTCTTGGGGATCTCGAAGCTGTAATTTGATGGTAGGAGGCCGACGGCAGCTATTAGGTTTGGGTCCTCCAAAATCTCCTTGGGAACTTGATTCAAGAGACGAGGTGCTCTCCTGGGCTTAGCAGCTAGAAATTCAAGGCGGTGTCAAATGATTTCTTATCATAAGCATAGAGAAGTGAGTGTGATGGAGACGCACATTGCACAGCACCACTCCCCTCTCCGGGTGAAGCGGTGCTTCCATTCTTTGCGGCGGCAGCATCGGCTGCTCTGCGCCCAACAAATCTCTTCTTGGGCTGTCTTATGGGAGTTTGCTCTGAGGCCTGAGACGGTGCAGCCGTCTCTACAGTCTCTGGCGCTGATGTGAGTATCTGTTCGCTCTCATATCGCTGTGCTTCCTCAATGTCCGCAGCGATGCCCAAGTCTGTCTGGGCTCTGTCCTCCTCCATTCTAGATGAGTCGCAGGAGGGGAGTCTATAAGTTCAAAATATATAGTCAAAATAATATATTTCCAAGTGAAATGCTTGTCTTTGGATGCACTGTTCTAGGTGGGATGTGCAAAATATTCAGGCATGACTGATAAGTTTGGTCGCTAATGGTGGGGGTACATATAGCTACATATGTTTTTCTACTGTCCGACTTGTACCACCCCACCATGGTTTTTTTCTCCCAATGAACCCCTCCACCATCATAAATAATCATCCTCCAATCCCGACGGCATTCGCATCACTTTTCAGCATCACCAATTCTAATCGCCAACCAAACCGATTTTCTGAAACAGCTCAATTCTCTGGGCGTGTATACACACATTACGAATTTAACTATCTAACGAATAAAAACATATCATTATGGACTAAACCATCCCATCCCATCCTCGCGTTACACTGTATTCTAATCCTTCTCCTCACCCACGCTGAAGTGGTATCTCGCCTGCAGCACATACGGATCACCGCCGGGGCGGAAGATCTGCTTCGGCTCGCGGTGCCACTCCGGGTGGTTGATGCCGTCAATGTAGTCCTGCACCTCGAGCACCACGCACCCGTACTTGGGGATGGTGCGGGGGAAGTCGGCGTTGTCGGTCAGCCCCTGCGACTCCTTGAGGGTGAGGGTGCCGTTCTGCCCGTTGCAGCTGTACACCTGGAAGGCGTCCTGGTTCGTGTAGATGTCGAGCTTGATGCCCGACCACGCCGACGAGATGGTCGCGACGGGGCTGTGGGTGCGCCAGTCATAGTTGCCGAGCGATTGTCGGTTCACCGTCCAGCAGTTGTCTAGGGGAAGTGGGTGTCAGTTATACATATTTGATCCAGCGATGATCTGATGGGGGAGGAACTTACCATAGCCAGTGCAGTTGAGACCGCAGTTGTTGACAATCTCAGGATCGCTGAACGATGCGCCGAGTTGCTTGGGGGCGCTCCAGAAGTCGTTGACGGAGCCCTTGGCATTGGCCTGGATCTCGCCGGTCGGGATCAGGATGTTGTCCACGGCGACGCGCTGGCCGCTGTAGGGCAGGTGCAGGGTGTGGTTGAGCGCCGACTGGGTCTCGTTGTTGGCGAAGCCGTCGAGGTTCCAGTACGTGTGGCTGCTGAGCATGATGGGCGTGGCCTTGGTCGTCGGGACGGCCACCATGCTGATGTGCCAGTCGAAGCCCTCCAGGGTGTACGTCACGTAGGAGATGACCTCTCCCGGGAACCCTTCCTTGCCGTCCGGGTCGACGATGGAGAAGGTGATGCTCGTGTCCGTGTGGGCGACGACGGTGAAGTTGCGCCAGCCCCAGCCGTCCTTGCCGCCGTGCAGCGAGTTGATGCCGTCCGGGTGCTCCTCCGTGGGGTGCTCGTTGGGGGTGATGTGGTACGTCTCGCCGTCAATCTCGAACGTGCTGTTCTTGATGCGGTTCGCATAGCGCCCGGGGACGTTGCCGTAGTTTGGGTGCTGACCGTCGATGCCGTAGTAGCTGGCATTCTCCCACCCGGCAATGAGATCCCTCTGGACGCCGTACTTGTCGTTGATGTACAGGTCGGAGATGGCAGCTCCGTAGGGGACGAAGCCGGCCTTGAGGCTGCCGCTCGAGATCCAGTATTTGCCGTTCTTGTCTGCCACGGGCTTGGTGCTGTTCTGAGCAGCAACGCCCAATACTGGCAGCAAGAGGCCGACGATGTGGTTGCTCCACTTCATTCTTGCGTTCAAGCAGTGTCCAATGGCACGAAATAGCTTTTCTGGTGGACCAATGGCTTGTGTTCCCAGAGGATGGAGAAGCAATGGGGACCCGGCAGGCAGGCCAAACGGGGAGCTCAAGGGAGACGAGCCCTTTATATACGACAGCGACCCCCAGCAGGTCGGCAAGCCAATTCCGCGAGGGCAGGCCGCAACGAGCTCGAGGAGAGCAACAAGAAAAACAAAAGTTCGCCCCAGCTTCTCCTCCTCCACCAGGCTTCCCCGCGACCCTCTTGGGGTCAGGGCTTTCCCCCCGCGAAAGCAAGCAGTGTGCTCGTCCTTCCCGGAAGGGAATGACGATCTTAACCGCGAGTGGTGCGTCTATGCGTTAAAATTCTGGGAGAATGCGACGATGACTGGAGCGTGTCTCGTGGGAATAGCCTGGCGCGCCGTGTATATGGAGACCCGCGAGGTTGCCATTGGTGCTGCTATGATGTCAAGCCCAGGGCCCCGGGCCAACATAGGTCATGTATGTAACCATCACTGGGATCTGCCCCGAAGGGAGACCATCGGTGTGTGTGTGTGTGTGCAGCGCCGCTGCTGCCATGCTACCTCATGTCTCACTGGTACTGTGGTATTCCTCAGCCATGGGCCAACTTGCATGCATTAGATCAAGGCAACTCCAGCCAGGAGGCATATCGATCGCCCTCTTACACGACTTGCCCTTCACATCGCCCTTCCCCATCCCTAGTCGTGGTATTTGCGATGGGAGAAAAAAGCGGGTGAGATGATGGATTAATTGACCGATTGGTGCGCATCCCTCCAACAATTAGTCGGCGCCCTTCCTTCGGTACTTTCTCAGTTCCCTCCCCCGCCTGCTCCCTGTCCGTTGCTCGGGACTGATGCGGGGATGATGCCGCCCCCATCAAATCAGGACCGCATCCCATCCATACATCATTTCACGGGCAACATCCCTGCCGCCATTACACATGGACTCCCTCACTCTACCTTGCCTTGCTTGCCCGTCAACAGCAGCCAAAAACCAGTCAGCTGAAGCTCCTCTCGAAAAAGAAGAAGGGGAAAAGGGCCGAAAGCGCAGGCTCCACTCCGTCATCAGTCCACTCCCAGCCCAAAATGCACGAGGCATCCCAGCCGTATATGCGTATGTAGACACAGCCGACAATAGCCTGGTAGGAAAAGCAGAAGAAAACAACAAGGCACCCCCGCCCCCGCAAGGCGTCATTTGCCAGTTAAGAAACCGAATTGTTCATCACAATCTTGACAGCATAGGGCCTGAATGGAAGAATACTGCCATGGCATTGAACTGTGAACCTTGCAAATGGATGATCATAACCTCCCGCTTCACGCAGCCTACAGAACGTATACAAACACGAGGACTCGATTGGACGGTCTGCCAAAAACAAAAACAATGCTCCAAAGCCTGCGAGCTCCATCTATCTATTATCAATCCCCCCCAATGCTTACTCTCCCATCTCCTTCAATGAGTGTATGCCTTTCTTCGTTTACACTTCAACCAGGTTTCCCTCGGCCTGCTGCTGGCTTGTAGCGTCAGCGGCAGCCTTCTGCTTTCCCTTTGACTTGGCCTCCTTCTGGGCACGCTGGTAGTACTCGTTGAGGACCTTGGCGGGGATACGGTTGAGAAGCTCCTTGGGGTAGATACGGAGGAGGCTCCATGCCAAATCAAGGGACTCGAAAATGCTGCGAGACTCATAGGCACCCTGGCTAATGAATTGACGCTCGAACTTGTCCAAGAATTCGAGAGAGAGCTTGTCTTCGTTTGACAGAGCTTCCTCACCCACCACAGCCTTCATGGCAGCGGCATCACGACCGATGGCGTACTTGGCGTACAGCTGGTTGGAAACATCACCGTGGTCACGACGGGTCATACCCTCACCAATGGCAGACTTCATCAAACGCGACAGCGATGGAAGCACGTTGATGGGGGGGTAGATACCACGGTTGTACATGGGACGGTCGACGAAGATCTGTCCCTCAGTAATATAACCAGTAAGATCGGGAATAGGGTGAGTGATATCCTCGTTGGGCATGGTCAGAATGGGGATCTGGGTGATGGAGCCATTGCGGCCAGTCACACGTCCAGCACGTTCGTAGATGGTCGACAAATCAGTGTACATGTAACCGGGGTAACCACGTCGACCTGGGACTTCTTCACGGGCCGCCGAGACTTCACGGAGGGCATCGCAGTAAGAAGACAAGTCGGTAAGAATGACCAGGACGTGCTTCTCGAGCTGGTAGGCGTAGTATTCAGCCGTCGTCAGGGCAAGACGAGGTGTGATGATACGTTCGATGCTGCACACGCCGTTAGCACAACCTCAACTGATTCCAATTAGAGTAGGGGAGAAACGTACGTTGGATCGCTAGCAATGTTGACAAACAGTGTGGTACGCTCCAGACTGCCGTTCTGCTTGAAATCGTTGGTGAAGAAACGGGCGGTTTCCAAGTTGACACCCATGGCACCGAAGACGATGGAGAAGTTGTCCTCGTGGCCATCATGAACACCCTTGTTGGTGACACCCTGCTTCTGGACAAGACCTGCCTGTCGACAAATCTGGGCGGCAATTTCGTTGTGAGGCAGACCAGCTGAGGAGAAAATAGGAATCTTCTGGCCACGGGCAATCGAGTTCATGGTGTCAATGGCGGAGATACCAGTCGAAATCATCTCCTCGGGGTATTCCTAGTTCGAGTCAGGTCAGCGCATGTGCTCCCCATCCGTGCTACCAACAATCCGCCCACTTACTCGGGAGAATGGGTTAATAGGGCTTCCGTTGATATCAATGTAATCCTCAGCCAAGACCTTGGGGCCCTTGTCCATGGCTCGACCGGATCCATCAAAGACTCGGCCAAGCATGTCCTCTGAGACACCGAGCTTCAAGCTCTGGCCTGTGAACTCGACATTGGTCTGGTGGGGGAATACACATTAGCAGACAACCCAGCAATCGCGGAAGCACCACCACTATACCTTCTTCACGTCGATACCAGAGGTTCCTTCGAAGACCTAGAAATCAGTCAGTCAGTGGTCGTCCCAGCCACCAATTTAGCAGGATCGCGTAATACCTGGACAACAGCTCGGTCACCTATCACATAGCTCTGATTAGCACCCTATATTTCGAGAATTGCGCAGATTCCCATACCTCGAGCCTCCAGAACCTGACCGGATCGTTGTGTGCCATCGCCCAGAGTAAGGGTCACAATCTCGTTGTACTTGGGGTTTTTGACCTAGAGACCCAGTACGTCAGCGCGCATCCCAGACTTGATGACGGAAGAGGGGTTTCCCCTTTCCGCCTTTCTCCCCCCCTTATCCAATGCATACATTCTCAAGAATAACCAGAGGGCCGTTGATACCGCCAACGGTGTTGTACCGAAGCCTCGGCACGACCGAGTATGACGACGGCTCACGGGGGTCTGACATGGTGGCTAGCTGTCCTTAGTGCGAGCGAAATTCGTCAAGGAAGCGAATCGAGAGGATGAAGGGGGGTGAGCGCTGATTCGAGGCTCTCGACGAGGATGGAGGTGGGTGGGGGGCGGCGCGGCGATGGATAGGTTGGCCAAAGGTAGAGCGACGAGGCCTCACAGCTGAGGGTTGGAGATCAACGTAGATGTTGAGGTGAGGCAGGTGCAGCAAGAGTGGAGCCCAATTGCTTGACCTTCTAGAGCTGTGACATCACATGACTGGAGCTCCAGGCTGCGCTATGCCAGCCTTTTCAAGGCCCAACCTCACCTCAATATACAGCTCTATAATTCAATGAAAATCAATCCTAGAATAGGAAGAGACTGAACAAGCTTTGAGAATCATAAGCCTGATCAAAATCCACTTCTGGTGCGTTTGTGTAGCTGGAGATGGCACCACAACACCAACACACTCCGCCATATTAGACATGAGCACTTGCTTAACCTCAAGGCCGCTATGAAATTGATAAGACTGCTCATTTCAGCCCAAAAATACATATTCGCATTTGAATTACAGGATATCTCAAGCCCCCTTACGCCCCCTTCGTAGCCTCGGACTGTTCCCTAGCTCGCGCACCGAGCACAGCCTTGCCCACACTGCTATCGTTTTGTCTACCCAGCTTCCCAGAGATCCAAGAGCCAATATCCGCCATCGCATCCAAGTCCACGCCCGTGCTCATCCCCAGAGTCTCCAGGAAGTACACCATGTTCTCCGTGGCAACGTTGCCCGTCGCCCCGGGACTGTACGGGCAGCCACCAAGCCCACCCACGCTGCTGTCAAACGTCCGGATCCCGTGCTCCAGCGACACGGCCGTGTTGACGAGCGCCTGCCCATACGTGTCGTGGAAGTGCATGGCCGTGTCCTCGGTCCGGATCCCCGCGGCCGTCAGGCACTTGAGCAGGTTGCTCGTCCGCGGCGCCGTGCCCATGCCCGTCGTGTCGCCCAGCGAGATCTCGTCCGCGCCGGACTCGAGCAGGTCCGCAGCAATCTCAGCAACCCTGTGGGGGTCGACGTCGAACCCCTCAAAGGGGCATCCCAGCACCACGGAGATGTAGGCTCGCACGCGTAAACCGATGGCCTTGGAGTCCTGGATCACCGCCTTGAACCGCTCGAGGGAGGTCTGTATGTCACAGTTCAGGTTCCGCTGGGAGAAGCTCTCCGTCGCCGCCGCGAAGACGGCCACCTCAATCTCCGGCGTCGAGACCTTGGCGCCCTCGGCCGCAGGGCTGAGCTGCGTCGCAAACGCCCCGGGATTCTGCCTCAGCAGACCAGCTGCGTTCTCAAGACCCTTGATGTTCGGCGCCAGGAAGGAGTACGACACGGGGACGGGGGATGCAATCTTCTGCTGGAGGATGTGTTCCAGTATCTCGCTCGAGTTCGCCATCTGGGCAAGCAAGAGGTTAGCATACAGCTTGCTCGGGGCGGGAGGGGGTGACGGGACGGCGGTTCGGAGCAACCTACCTGGGGAACCCATTTTGGCGAGACAAAGGACCCGGCTTCAATTGTCGAAACACCGGTTTTTGCCAGCCGCTCGATAAGTTCTATCTTGGTATGGAGCGGGATGGAGACTTTTTCGTTTTGGAGTCCGTCGCGAGGCCCGACCTCGACAATCCGCACATGGTTGTCGTGGGCTGACTGGCTCGGCTGTTGGGTGCTAGCTGTCGCAAAACCTCGGCGGAGTCGAATCGTTGAGCTTCTGCAGGCTCTGCAGGCTGCCGAACGGAAGAGACTCATTGTGAGGCGAGTTCAAGGCAGGTTCGAGTGAAAGAGTTAGTGGTCGGCCAATTGCCCGGATTGGTGTGACGTTTTAGATGTAGGGTGCAAGTTGGAGTCGTCCCTTGTCGCCTATCGTCGGCTTTGCCAGCGCCACCGAAATCCGGGGTTAAACGAAGCCTAAGTCCCTTTTTCACTCCCCCAGCTCTCAGCTAGCATCACAAACAAGCTACGGTATACGGGAAAAAGAATATAACACACACATAGGAGCCAGTTATTTTTTTGGATTCAGGATCGCCTGTAAGATATTTGTATTTTAAAGAAGGGAAATCATTAAGACAGGTATGGGGGGGGCGTCTTGAATGGAAGAAGACCACAAAATCATGGCTTTGACCAACAGTTTTAAAATAGAGAGCTCATGCTAAAAGGAGCCAAAGTTTGACTTCATCGCCTTACAGATTCAATCTAATACTCAGCCTCCTCAACCTCCTCAGCATCGAGGGAGTCGAGGGCAACCTCCTCGTAATCACGCTCCAGAGCAGCGAGATCCTCACGGGCCTCGGAGAATTCACCTTCCTCCATACCCTCACCAACGTACCAGTGCACGAAAGCACGCTTGGAGTGCATAAGATCGAACTTGGTCGAAAGAGATGACCAAGCCTCGGCAATAGCAGTGGTGTTGGAAAGCATGCACCTGGAAGAAAATTAGGTCAGAATTTTTTCTTAGAAATACTGATTTGGGGGGAAACTTACACAGCACGGTTGACCTTGGCGAGATCGCCGTTGGGGACGTTCTCGGGAGCCTGGTAGCAGATACCAAGCTTGAAACCAGTAGGGCACCAGTCGACGAACTGGATGGTACGCTTGGTCTTGAGGGTGGCAACGGCAGCGTGGGCATCGTTGGGCACAACATCACCACGGTACAGCAGGCAGGTGGCCATGTACTTGCCGTGGCGGGGGTCGCACTTCACCATCTGGTTGTTGGGCTCGAAGCAGGACATGGTCATCTCCTGGACGGAGTTGGCCTCGTGAGCGGCCTTGGCAGCAGAGATGACAGGGGCGTAGGCGACGAGAGGGAAGTGGATACGGGGGTAAGGGACCAGGTTGGTCTGGAACTCGTTCAGATCGACATTGAGGGAACCGTCGAAACGAAGAGAGGCGGTGATGGAAGAAACAACTATATCATAGTCAGCACAACCGTGGAAACGCTCAGTGGCAAGTTTTCGGGGTCATATCCTACCCTGAGCAATCAGGCGGTTAAGGTTCTCGTAGTTGGGACGCTCCAGGCCGAGGTTGCGGCGGCAGATGTCGTAGATGGCCTCGTTGTCGACCATGAAGGAGCAGTCGGAGTGCTCGAGGGTGGTGTGGGTGGTGAGGATGGAGTTGTAAGGCTCAACAACGGAAGTGGCAGTCTGAGGGGCAGGGTAGACGCAGAATTCCAGCTTGCTCTTCTTGCCGTAGTCGACAGACAGACGCTCCATGAGGAGAGCACCAAAACCGGAACCAGTACCACCACCGAAGGAGTGGAAGACGAGGAAACCCTGGAGTCCAACACAGTTGTCGGCAACACGGCGGATCTTGTCCAGGACGCCATCAATCAGCTCCTTGCCGACTGTGTAGTGTCCACGGGCATAGTTGTTGGAGGCATCCTCCTTGCCGGTGATCATCATCTCGGGGTGGAAAAGGTTGCGGTAGGCACCGGTGCGGACCTCGTCGACGACATTGGGCTCGAGATCGCAGTAGATAGCACGGGGAACGTACTTGCCCTGGCCTATAAACAGTGAAGAGTTGGTTAGATATCCGTCACGACCATCCAGGCGCAGAAAAGGGGAGCCGTCTGGAGCTTCGTACCAGTCTCGGAGAAGAAAGTGCTGAAGCCCTGATCAGGGTCCGCAGCCTTGCGCTCCTCAGTGAGGTAACCATCGGGCTAGAGCTTGTGTCAGTTTTTTTTTTCGAGTTCGCGGATCATCATGGCCGTGTTAGGTGTTTACCTGGATGCCGTGCTCGAGGCAGTAGAGCTATGGAGGGGTTAGCTTCATTCATTGTTCCTCTCGCGGGACGAGGAGGACGGTGTCCCCCGTGGTTGGACTTACCTCCCAGCAGGAGTTGGCAATCTGGCAACCAGCCTGGCCGACTATCCCATCTCGTCAGTACACTTTATCAAGTCGGTCGGGTCCTCGCAGCAAAGACACGGCGGTGAGGACGCGTTGGTGGGCATCCGGGCACTAACCGTTGATACTGATAACCTCACGCATGGTTGGACTTGTGTGGATGGATATGGGAAACAAAATAAGTTGGTAGGAAACAGGAAGCAGCAACACAAGCTCACGGGCTGTAAAGAGTCCAAACAGGCTTGGGCACGGGGTGATCGAGAGAGGAAGACGGGAGAAAGTAGGACGTTGTTGGGTGAATTAGTAGAGATGGACCCAGCAAAATAGGTGGGGGGGAAATTTGGATAACAGGGGAGGGGGGCTGCTTGCCAGGCCGGGATTTGTTGACTTTGAGGAGCGTGCCTGGATAGGGTAAGCGCGTCTGCGGTACAGGTGCTGCCAATTATTGTTTATTATCTCGACTCGGGAGCCCAAATGAAAATCATACCATCCCGCCCGCTCTACTTATTGCCCAGCTATTTCCTACCTCAGGGGGGAAGGACTCGCCTGACAGATGAAATCGAGGGCTTAATTCCCCGTGTTCGGCTTGACATGCGGACAAATAAGCGAGCAGGGTATGGATATGACCTCTCCAGCCCAACCTGCGGTGAACCATTTTAGACCCCTAAACACAAGCCCTGCTCAATTATTAATACCTACCCTGTGGTTAAGCCCAACCTTGATGCTCCTGAGCCATGTGCTCTCCCGCCTCGGTCATTGCTGGATGCTGAAGCTCTCATGAGGCTCTTAGCCCGTTGTTTTGTAATTTGTGATAGACCCGGCGTAACATCGCGGTCGGGGTCTGTCTGAATTGTTTATGCTACCTGCAGAGGTCCATTCAGGCACCAGCTTTGTTTACTTCTCGCGCAATAGAGCTAACATTGAGATATCTGCTAAAACGGGTATAATTGTGGGGAGCTCGTCCCTCGTTAACGAGGTTTGCCTGAATGCCCCTTTAAAATTCAGGGCGATGTAATACATGGTGGCAATCATAAATTTGACCAAGTACCAGGCAGACAAATAACACAAATGTCCATGTCATAATCTTCACCCGAGTACTCCGTAGCAACCGGCGAGGCAGCTAGATTATCAAAGAGACCAGCACACCCACCCAAATGCCACACAGACCATCCAAAAGGGCTGCTACAGGGATCTGACAGGTACCGGGCCAGATTTGCTGATACTCTGACAGCTGGCAGTGACGTACGGGCCAGCGCCAGTTCACACATCACCTCCTACCATCCAACGCCTGCAGTAGGAAGACATTAGCCCAAACCAGGAGAGACAACAGCGGACAATACCCTTTACCATCATGCTGCCCCCGTCAAACCCTTTAGCCCCAAGGCTACTCACTTCCCTCGTCGTCCTCATCGGGGCTCTCACAACCTTCACCTCGGCCAACGTGGAGAAGGCCATATTCCTCGGCCCTGCCACCGTCAACATCCCGCTCCAGAAGCCCACGCTCTCCGACCTCAATCTCCACACCCTCACGCCCGAGACCGCGCGCAACACCATCCGCACTCGCCTGGCCCGCCAATTCCCCCAGGAGGGCGTCGACCCCCCTGCTACCTGGCTTCTCCTTGACGCACTCACAGAGGGGCAGAGATACGAGCTCCGTGTCTGCTGGGCTGCTCTTGTACGTATAGCCCATCATCGCTATAGAAGTGATTTCTTTCCTCTATCTAGATTTATTCCCAAAAGAACAAGAGAGTTTAATAACCTAATACAAAAAAAAAAAGGAACCAACAAATTTTGCTCTGGATGTCTTTGAGCTCAACACAGTCTGGGACACGCCGGAACTCATCCAGTCCCTCGCTGAATATGCCACCTCCCGCCAGGATGATGATGAAGCCGACCCAAAGCCACGGGTCTACCGCCCCGCCCAGGACGACAACGCAGGAGAGAGGCAGTCGTCCGTCCTCCTCCTACGGATCCACGCCACGGCGGACTACTTCACACATGACCAGGAGCTCATGAGGAACCCTCCCCCAGTCTTGGTCGACCTCACCCTGGACCCGTTTCTATACAACCTTCTCCCCCGTTCACTACTTCCAACGCTGGGGTACATCGTCTGCTTCTCCATGATCACTTGGTTTGTTGCCAGATGGGTCGCTACTTCTCTGCGATCCTTTGCCGGTGATGCCCCTGCCGCTCAGAAAAAGGTGCAGTAAAAAACTCGGAACATGGGACGAAATATTTTTTGGACAGTACTCCGCTATCTACAGATAAGAGCTGCAAATTTGCCAAAAAGAAATATGCGCAAATCATTAATCATGCATCTTGGATGAACCACTGGGACTGCAAACGAATGTGTTTTCCCGGGTTGGAGACATTTAAGAATGTATGCAACACCTTCTCCCCTCTACACTGCCCAGCCAGTGTATCCTCGACAGGTTTCTGTAACATGGCATTGCTGGTTGGGGATGGATAACACTCCGGGCAACGGCATCTAATCTCATATCCTCATGCTGAGCACTTCAGTAGTGAGGGGCGCCGTATCCCTGTGAGGGTTGCTGACCGTATGGAGGTTGCCCGCCATAGTTTCCCTGGCCGTGCTGGCCACCGGGGTAGGCATTGCCATAGCCACCAGCTGGAGGGGCGTATTGGGGGGCACCTCCTTGGGGAGGCGCATGTTGAGGTGCTCCATAGTTTTGCTGTCCTTGAGAGTAAGGCGCACCAGGGCCACCCGAGGGCGGTTGGGGGCTGTGAGAATATCCACCATAGGGTGACTGGCCTTGGGGAGCACCATGTGGCGGCTGGTTGGGGGGTGTGTAGTAGCCTTGCGGCGGGGCGCCAGTTGGTGGTGCGTATTGATTGTGATTGCCGCCGCTTTGCTGTTGGTTTGGAGCAGGCGACTGATAGGATTGCCCGGAGGAGGAGGGGGGTGCACCACCTGGTGGCTGGTACGTGGGAGCTTGTCCAGAATAACCACTGCTTGTACCTGAGTTCGAATAGCCGAAGTTCTGATTCTGTATGGAAAAACCACGTCAGTGAATCCCGACACAATATGATGTATTACCAAGTAGAAGGAAGAGAGCATACGCTGCTGCCATGAGGTTTTCCACCCATCAGATTGGCCACGCCGCCCATCATGGCGCCGGCGAGACCGTGATGTTGGGACGATTGGCCAGAAGATTGGCCACCGTGATAGTTTTGCGGTTGTTGAGGTTTGTTGCTGTTCGAGGAGAGCAGACTCGATGCGAGCTGCCCAACAAGCTTTCCAGCGCCCGAGTTCTTACCACCGCTGTTGTGACCAGACGAGTTGCTACCACCACCACCAAGCAGTGAGCTGGCGATGCCAGAGAGCGGGCTTGAACTATGACCACTCTGGTTGTTACCATGAGAACCGCTGTTACTGTGTCCGCCTGAAAGAAAGGAGCTCGCAAGACCGCCGAGGGGATTCGAGGAGGAGCCGTGGCTACCGCCGGAGTTCTTGCCGCCGCCCATCAGGGCGTTCATCGCCATCGACTAGATAGACCAGGGGTGGTCAGCCTCATGCGCGCACGACCGGAGAGAGTAAAACATAGGGCGATTGGGAGAGCAACTTACACCTAGACCACGGTCGCCGGTTGGGCCATTGCCGGGAGCGTTCAAGCCAGGAGGCAAAATGGGCTCCATGGTGCCGTCGGAGTGCCGAATTGTTTGGCTCCCATCAGGATGGGTGATGACCTCTGGCTGGGGAGTGCCGTATGGGTGCTCTGCTTGCTGGGCGGGCGTATTCCCAGTCTGGACAGCCTGGGTGGGAATCTCCCATTGCGAAACTCCCGTCGATAGCTGCACGTAGTAGTATTTCTTGCTCGCGCCATCCCACTGAGCGATCCAGCCTGCGGGGAGTTGTGGCGGGGCAAACGTGGGACCGTCAGCGCTGGGAGATGTAGGTCCAGCCATGTTGTGGTTGGTATGCGAGGCTGGGGGAGGAAGGGAGCGGATTGGTACGGTTCTGGAGGAGCTCAGACGTCCCTCGAACTCGAGATCGGGAGATCCAGAGATGGAAGAAGCAGAGGAGAGGGACGGGAGGGAGAGGGCGGAGGTGGTAGTGGTGGTGCTTGTTTTTGGGGGTGGGCAGGTCAGAGGGCGCGCCGCCACTTACCGCAAATGCTTCTTCTGTACCTTGTTCACTCTCAGCTAACACAAGCAAGTTTTTTTTTCTCCAACACCACCGGCCGTGTCAATCTCGGCATTTATATGTAGGTACCTGGGTACCACCCGCCCAGCACTAAGTGCCTGGTTTCCGTCACAATCTCCCCATCCGCGTACGTGTGACTGTGCTTCATTCGGGCTTGGGTAGGAATGCCATCATTAGGTATCGCCTGAATCTTGCTACGGCTATCCGCATGGACCAGCAGACAAGGGAAGGACAACCAGAGTGGGGAGAAGTGGGCTTAGAATCATCTACCCGACCTCCCCAAGTATGTACAACAATTCGCAATTATACCGGATGACGGGGCTGATGACAATTGTCTTTCCTTTTCCTATACTACAAGCCTGGCTGGCCGGCGGTGCATGTCTACCTACCTACCTAGTAGCGAATTACAACGCCGCAAGGAGCGGGTGGGAGGGATGGGTTGATTGGACTGTGCTTGTAAGCAGGATCACCTCTCTGGCTGATGGCGATATGCAGGGTCGCATCAGCATCCACATTCACTGGCAAGTACATTTGGCAGGGCACGATGGACAAATAAGCGCCAATTGTGGCGGTCAAAATGTTTTGCTTCCACATATCCAGGAGGAGGGAGGCCAGACCAGAACAGGCGCCGGAACGACTGCGGCCTGGGTGGAGGCTGGATAAGTCTGGCCCAACAGCATTGTTGTTTGGATGTGGACTTCCGTTGTCCCAGAGTCTGGACATGTGTGTATCTTCCTAGTAGGGATTAAAGGGAAGAGCCGACAGGTTCGACCAGACAAGTCACTGAGTGCGTGCGCATGTGTGGCAACACAGCCACAGCAAGGTAGCTGAACATGACGAGTCACGGTACATACTGCCAGGTGTGGCTCAGCCCAGCCAC
This sequence comes from Clonostachys rosea, assembly GCA_026958235.1. Classification (NCBI taxonomy): domain Eukaryota; kingdom Fungi; phylum Ascomycota; class Sordariomycetes; order Hypocreales; family Bionectriaceae; genus Clonostachys; species Clonostachys rosea. The sequence goes on from CP110207.1 coordinate 2,966,783, forward strand.
ACCTCACACATCCCCCGAGAGAGAGAGATATTCTCTTATTGTGCCTTCAAATTAGACAATACCGAGTCAAGCATCTCAAAGGCTCATTCACAATCATCACATGTTCTGGTGTACCTGACACCCAGGCTCATCTCATTGTTTGCAATATCGTTCACGTAGGTGCACCCAAAAAATACTAAGAAGAACAGAGTATCATTTTTCTTCTACTTAATCATCATAAAAACAAGGCCACATCTCATGAGACGAGACCAAAAACTCCAGCACTCGCAGCGAAATGCTAACCTATAGGCGAGTGACATTGCAGATGCGTAATCGTGATTTTGAAAAACAAAGAAAAAAAAGGACAAGCAAGAAAGAAAGAGCGACCATGCGTCGAATGATAGCCAGAGAAAGCGTCTATGTACCTTCAGGATCCCCCTGAATGAGCGAGCAGTCGCAGCGTGGAAGGAACCTGGGATTTACATCCAGAGAGATCTCACGACCTCAGCCAAGTTCCTCGGGCTACGGGCAGAGCGGCGGACCACGGCAAGCTCTGAGCTCTGGCCTGGAGTGCAGGTGGTGCCGGGGTACACGGCTTGGAGAGCTGACCACTGGCCGGAAGCACAGCGCTGGTACTGAGTTCCACCAACGCAGTTCCATTCACCTTCGGGGGTGCAAGCCTGGCCCTGAGGGAAACCGCCAGAAGGAGTGCCCGAAGTGGGAGTTGGGTTTGCGGCAGCAGAAGAAGACTTGGTAACTGTCTGCAGAGTAGTGGTGGGAGAAGCACCAGGAGTGGTGACCGGCTTGGAAGCAGAGGTAGTGGGCTGCTTGGTAGAAGTAGGCTGCTGGACAGAGGTAGGCTGCTGGGTGGCGGTAGGCTGGGCGGTGGGAGACGGAGCAGCGCTGGCCGAGCTGGAGGGAGAGTTACCACCACCGCCGCTCGAGCCGCAGCTACCGGATGGGGGCGAAGTCTTCTTGGAGTTGTTGGTGACTTCAGTGCCGGGGTTAGGGAACTCAACGTCGGCGCCCTCAACGGTGCTGCAGCCGTTGCCAACGTTGGCAACGAACATGTCAGGCAAGCTGCTTCTGGCAGAGACGTCGCGCTTGCTGGAACCGCCAATAGTGACGGAGGCACAGTTCATGTACATTTCGCGGTTGCCAACGTTGTTGAACCAAGTCCAAGCAAACAAGGCGGCACCGCTCTGGGCATCAGAGGGAACGGTGAAGTCGTAGCTTGAGTCACCGGTGACAGGGCAGTTACCAATGTACGAGTGGATGACCTTCCAGGTGCTACCACCGTCGTAGGAGAGGGAAGCCTGGCAACTGCCACCGTTGTGGGATGCTCCGCCGGTGATGGTCATGCTCTGGGAGGAACCTGGCTGCCATGTGGCGACAGACTTGCCTTGGTCAGTGTTAAGAAGCGAGTGGTAGCCCTTGCAAGGGAAGTTGCTGCCGCTCTGATCCAGGGGGCTGGTCATGCTGTAGTCGGCATCGGTGGTGAATTCGTTGTATTGAGATCGCAGAGGAGGAGGGCTCTTCATCTGCATGTGGGCGGCGGCCATGGAAGCCAGTCCGATGACGGCGCCGAGAGTAGATTGGTACTTCATGGTGAGCGAAAAATGAAGGTTGTTTTGAATAGCTCGTGAGCGTTTTGCTGTAGTATCGAGAAATTCAGGTCGGAACCAGGACGATGCTAGATAGCCAGATCGTAGAGAGCGTCGGTGACTGGTTCGAGATTGCAGGTCTGGTTGCCAGGTGTGGATGGGTATATACCAAGATGTGAGCGCGGCTCAAAGCTGGAAAATGAAGCGTGTTCTTGAAGAGTTTGTTTTGAATGAATGATGAGACTTGTTCGCAGAACAAGACGTCAGTGACTGTGAGTGAAGCGGCTTGCGGAACACTCGATGAACACAAGAGAGAACGTTGTAACAAATGAAGAATGAAAGCACCTGGCTGTGGTTGGCTGTGTAACCTGGGAGAAAGAATTGCTAAGCTGAGAGGATGAGAACCTCTTTATACTCTGCAGTTGTGGCCACCAGCTAGCACACGTCGGTGGAGCGTTTGGTATCTCGGGGAGGGGTGTGGCCATCGTTCACCTCGACTTGATGGCATTGTGCCGATTCATCCATACCGACACTGTTCACAAATTCATCTGTTCCCTGTCCGTGAACTCGAAGTCATGCAGCCCCTTTACGCCCCTTCTTACCCACACCCCTTCTGCCTTACCAGATGAAAACGCATCAAGAATCAGCAAGGCTTGCAATAGGCAGGCGCCTACGCAATGGGGTATGTTTGCTAGGGTTCTCAGACACTTCCCCATTGTTCCCCTAGAGGCTCCATAGTCAGGGCATCCGTGCACCTCTTCATAGGGAGGGCAGGCTGGCGTGTAGCACGCAAAGGGAGCGACTCGGCTTGACCCGTTGGGCAGAGCTCAGACCAGGCCGTGGTTTCGCCTGGCTGATCATGTTACGTTGTAGCCCAATGAATGCTCGGTCGAATGCCCGATTCGCTTCCCTTACACAGAGCCCAGGAGGCTAGCGTCTTGCCAAACGCTTCACCCGTCACTGTCACGTACAGGTACGTGAGTGGCGTCTGATTGATTGACGGTGCTTGCTCCAACACGACACAGCGACAGCGGTGGGCGGGGCGGGGGGATCTCCCGCAGCCTGGGAAGCTGGACGTTGACTCAAAGCGAGTGGAAGCCGGATAGACGCCAGCCTGCCCTGACTTAGACTCGATTGGGTATGTGAGCCTGGAACAAGTATCATGTGTCTAGGAGGGCAGGGAGGCTTGATGGGATGGGAAGTGGCCGATGGGGCCTGTTCGTCCAGTCAGGCGAGCCCCGGCCGGCAGCCAGCGCAGGCCAGACCATTCCCCTGGTGCGGTGACGCGCATTGCCGCTGTGCCGGAGAGAAAACCTGGCGGCTCAAGCTGGTGATGACCCGTGGACTGGTGGTGGTCGGGCCAGAGCCAGTTGCTGTCTCGTCTCAGGCGCCGCACCCACCCACGCACATGCCTATGCGCTGCTTCCAGGCTAGTGTGTTGCAGAACCCGCCAGCTGCCAGTGCGCGCTTCGACACCCTTCAGCCTAGCCCTTAGGTGCTTGCCGATCACTGGGGGCCCCTGCTCAGCACCTCACCACTGCTGCAGCCACCCGCAGCCAATGATGGCCCCCTTCCCAACCGCCTCTGAAACCACCAGCTTTTCACTTCGATACGCTTCGTTGCTGCCATCCACTTACCTCTCCGGCTATCGGGAAGGCTGACACTCCAAGCCACCGACTCTTGCCTTTGTCTCGGGCGCAGTCTGGTGTCTTAGGGTAAATCAGCCAACCATCCCTGGTAATTTTACAAGTTGAATTCGCACCCTTTGATTCGTAGACCAGAGTCATGGCATCACATACAACCACCTCCATTTTAATATCAAGATTTCCTTTTCCTCTTCACCTCTCTTCCAGACCTTGACATGTGGAAGCACCCACTGCCACAAGACCCTGGCAGCTCCTGAGACTTGCGAATTCCATATTGCAGTCAATCAATGCCAAGTGCCGGTGCCCAGCATAAGTATATCGGAGGTTTCGGTTTCATCCACCCATGGACAGACAAGGCCCCCGCACCGACTCTCACCACATTCGGTAGGTAAAAGCCCATTCGAAACGCCAGCTCAGGCGAAGCAAGAGAAAAAAAGGAAAAAGAAGGAAAATAGTGAGATGGGGCCGCCCGAAAGAAATTAGACCGAACAACATCTCGGTGCAGATCCGTCTGAAAGCTGGTTCCATGGGATGGCAATTGGCTATCCTGCTGCCTACATCCTCAACCCTAACCTCCACACACAGCACAACAGGAAGCTGCCCATAGCAGGACTCGACGAGATGCCTATCATGGAACTGCCGGCCGATGGCCCGTGATGTCCCCCCCTCCGATTCCTTGCTACGCCGCATTGCATTACCAGACTTCGGAAACCCAAAACCAAGATCTGCCTGCCAGGGGCACGCCATGAATAACAGCACTGTTTAGGTAACTCGTCCTGTTCGGGCAAGCCAGGTTACATTTATCCATCCATCTTACTTTTTCTTTCGGAGAAAGGAGGCCCTTGCGTAGTTGGATCTTTCAATGAATGCGAACTTCGTTTGATCTTGGATCACTGACACCGTACTAATGTTCATTAGTCGTCAGTGCACAACGGAAGTTTGCACTCTTCTTACTAAATCATTCATTACCTTACACAATCTGTGAGACCGTGAAAGAGAATTTCGCAAAAAAAAAAAAAGGATGAACTCTTTTTTCATGGAAAGAATGTCCTTGTGAAGTAACAATGTCTCTTTTTTCTCCGGCATTGATAGACTCAAAGACGTCTCAGACTTTCCAATGTAGGCAGGCGACATGAAATCTCCACGTCTCGGTATTTTCCTCCATCGGAAACATGATGCGCTCGGGAAGTGCGAACTTATATTGGGTGTATGGGGGAGGAAAATGTAACCTTGCCACTCTTCCCACACGAATGCTTTGCTACCCTTATACAACACAACGTACGTAGTCAACCCCTGAACTGAGCCACAAGTTATACAGCACTAGATTCACTTCATGCACGGTTTTGGGCACTAAAAATCATGCTGGCAGACACGAAGATCTGCTTTATTGGCCCATTCTTGGAAGCTGGTTGAACTGGCACGTTTCAAAACCAGGTCACGTTCGTCACACAGCCATGATTCGCTGAGGCTCGCCGCTTCTCAAGATGAGATGATTTCTTCTTTTCAGTTCGACTGTATTAGATCTACATTCAGGTACGAGAGAACAACAGGACCCTCAGTCAAAGCGTCGGGACATCATTCTCGGATTGAAAAGTCTTCGTTCAAGCCGACAATGTGACATGGAGGGAGAGATTTGCGAGAGTGGCAATCACCACCGCCCCCAATGCCCACCGGTTATAACCAGTGGGCTGCATTGCTATAAGCCTAGGTATAACAAGTGGTTCCTGCCAGCTGGTGGTCCAGGCCAACCCAGCAGACACCCATCAGACGAAACTTGGGGGCACGATCTGGGCCAGATGTTGTGGTCCGCCCACGCATACGCATACGCACTCACACTCGCACAGACAGAAACAGACACACCCACCCCTTTATTTAAGTCCGCAGCCCCTGGCCCCCACCGAATGTTGATCCAGGAGGCAAGGCGTCCATTGCCCTCAGTCCCTATTCAGAACAAACTCTTCTCAGCGTCTCTCCCTTTCGCCCCAATCTTGCTGTCTCGTAGGCCTATGTCTTCTGGCTACTGGGTGTCTTGTATATTAAAACCTCAACCTCTTCTATGTCTATTCATGTATTCTTAGCCACCGACATCACCAGTTATTTGCAAATTTCTGACAAGAAGACTGTTCACAGCTGGTTTCTCAATGCCTTTGATATGCCTATGAATATGCTACGGTAATCATAACTCAAATACAGACCAATGATGTAGGCTGTGTGTTCTGTAAATGATGCTTCTTCCGTGGTAACAAAACATAGAACACCGTCTTCTCTGGGTCGCCTGCAGCCGCCCACGGCATATAATTTATCCTGTCTCATCCGCTGTATGGATGCTTCGCTTCTCATTGTGCCCGAACACCCAAACTCTATCCGGATAGCTCACCCCGCTATGGTGTGGTGTGATACCGAGAGCTAGCCAAAGCGAAGAGTGAAATGGTCGGCTAGAGACTTCTTCAACGTCCGTCTTCCGCTCCCAGTAAGATTCCTCATAAGAAACAGTGGTATGCGCGGCACTTTGCTATGCAGCTTGACACCAGTTCTTCACCACAATACCATCTCTTGTTTTGCCCTAGGCTTCCGACTTGAGTTGATCAAGAATAAGCCCCTCAGATCTCTATATCGAAATTGGGTGTAAGAGAATAAGCATGGCTTCCTCGGTAGCAATAGGAATCCAAATAAGAAGTTCAGGTCCAAGATAAGGTTGTGTCTTATAGTGTAGTTATTTCCGGACCACATAATCTGGGCCTGGTGATGTTGCATAGTCTATATCCATATGTCTGTTATATGGGAGACAACCTCTCCATGCCGGCCAAACGATGCTGATTCCAGAGGCGGTCCTTAACCGGACAGTGAATACGCGGGTGATGCCGTGAATGAGGTTATCATCGTTGAAAAATGAAGGTTGATACCATCACGCCTTTGGCCAGAAGGGTGCTCATTTAGCTTCGTCACTACCATTCGTCACTCGGTTTGACACTGGCTGACTCGTTGCTTGACTAGCTGGATGCCCTTTCTGATTCTGAGTTTGATCACCATAGTTCTTGTTGTAACTACTGCTGCCCCTCCTCTGTGGATGGTGCCCGAATTGATGTGGCTGTTGAGGGCTGGTACCAAAATGCTGTGGGCCTGCATTGTTATAACCCCGCGGGTTGGAAACTGCTTCCCCGAGTCAGCCATACATTGACCGATATCTGAGATTAAAATTACTGACTAGGGCCACCAGGTTGGCCATGTGCAAATGCCGGCTGGGTATACCCGACATTTGGACTCATTCCATACATAGGTTGGCCTTGCTGAGAACCTTGGTGGGTCATCATAGTGGCAGCTGGGCGTCCAGGGCTTGGATACCCATTTGCACCAGGGGCGGGTTGGGGAGGCCCACCAGGAGTCATGAAGTGTGGAGGGGCTCCGGGATACATCATTTGTGGGCCACCGACCATTCCTTGGGGAGGAAAGTGCGGCTGCATCATCATGTGTCCTCCCAGCTGCGGCTGTCCTTGCGGCATGTACTGAGGATTGTTGGAGAAACTTCTGTAGTTCATCTGTGGTGTCCCGGGGCTCATAAACACTGGCTGGTGGTAGGGAACCTGACCAGGCGAGTTCATTCCGGGATATGCCATGGCAACTTGGCCGAGGCGAGGTGAGGCAAACGACTGCGCCGAATTTGAGTGAACCATACGGTGATCGTCGTGCCCATACGATTGATGGGGGCCTGGTCCATGCTGCGGAGTATGCATCTGCATTTGAGCCAAGTGAGGTGACTGTCGCGGCCCCATGTTGTGGCCGCCCTGCTGGAGGTGGAATGGCAGCTGGTGCTGGTGAGCGATGTGGGGGACAACATGAGGCGGGTTGGGCGTTGCCATGGTTGATCCTCCGAACGGCTGGCGTTCAAAGTGTTGGGCATAAGTCAAGTGCATGGTTGATTCTTTATTTTCTTCAACCTGGAGCTGTCGCCATGTCGGCAGAGTATCATAAGCGGGGCGAAGTCCTCCGTTCTCATCCCAATTCCTTCCTTGTGGCGGGGTGAGGGTCTTGATATGTGCCAAGATAAAGCACTTGCCGACATCAACAGCTTTGGTCTTGCGACGAATGAGCTGGCCCCCAGCAACAGCTGGTGCTGGTGCGGTCGGTGGAGCAGCAGGATGCTCGGGAGGGTTGTTCGCCACAGACCTTGGGCTGGATGATGCACTTGGGTGTCCGTTCTGATTCAAAGTGGAAATGAAGGAACCGGGCCTAAATTCATGGCTATTTGGATTAAGCTTGGCTCCCATGTGAGAAGGTACTCCAGACAGGCGGCGGTTAAAGCTCTGGTCAACGTTGTTAGCGGGACCAGTTGGGGGAGGTCGTGGTTCCTGGCCTGGAATGTGCTGATGAGGGGCCAACGGCTGAGAGAATTTATGCTGTTCCGCGTTCCGGATGCGTTGGGCAAGGTTGCCAGTCTGTTGCTGTGGGGGAATGTGGTGGGGTCCGCGATTGTTCCTGTACTGGTAAGGCTGTTGAGTATACTGCTGACGGTGCCCAGGATGGCGGTTTTGTGGACCACCTTGTGTGTTTCCTTGAGGAGCATTGGGAGCTCGGGGCGCGCGAGGCTCGGAGTTATGCTTGGCTGGCGGCTGCTCAGCAGGCTTCGTTTGTGTGTCTCCCGATGTTGCTGCTGGTGTGGGTTTGGTATCTTTGGATGAGGTATCCGCCTTTGTTCTGGCAACTTCCTCGGCGTTCTTGAGCGCCTTGGCTTGAATTTCCTTCTGCTTTGCTGGGTCTTTTGCAATAATCGAGACCAAATCAGTTGGAACCGGAGTAGACAGCTTGAAACTATTGGCGAATTTCTTGAGCTCGGTCAACTTGACCTCCTTATCGGCCTTGGCCTTGCTGCTGCGAACTTTCTGCGCGTTCTCGCGTTGCTGATTTGCGAATGTCTTAAACTCCTTCAGCACATCGCGCTCAACGGTTGAGGTTGCGCTAGGTTTGGGTTTGGGAGACCCGGCTTTCCCGTTTGTGGAGGGTCGGCCAGATGGGCTCGCCTTTTCTGCAACCTTCGCATCTTGTGCAGATGCAGTCGCATCGGTGGTCTTCTCTTCCGAATTCTTTGCCTGAGCGGGCTTTGTCTTTTCATTGCTCGCAACAGCACCATTTTTGACAGCATCTCCACTTGGTCCAAGCACCGCCGTCTTCTTACCAGAAACCTTGATCTGGGATGAAATAATGGCAGGGTCAACAGGGGCTCCCTTCACAGTTGAGTGAGCTGCGGGAGCCCTCTTGGCCGGAGGAGTATACTTATTCTCACGGCCTGCCAAGGGTGCTTGCCCTTGGCGACGAACGCCACTATATCTATTGAGATGTCAGCAAGTGATAACATTTGCAGGTTCAAGCACACTTACTTGTCTTCTTCATTGTCTTCGTTGGGTTCAGAGCCCGCGACGTAGTCCATAACTCGCTCCTCAGCAACATGTGCTGTGCTTGCTACACTGCGCTCGATCTCACGAGCCTTCTTTTCGGCTGCGGCGATTCTCTCACGATACTGTGGATGGCTTCTATTAATCGCCGTCGTATAAATGTTTTCGTCGTAATCAGTCGTAAGCCCGAAGAGCTCTTTGTTTGCGGCAAACTGGTCCCAGCCTCCGGTGTTGCTGTTGGAAGATTTCTCCAAGCTCCCATCAATTGCATCATTCGCATCTGGCATCCATCGCTGCAGTGTCCGCTCGTGTCCGAATCGGCTGTTTGAAATGGATGAGTCGGTCTGGAAGCCGCCTCGGTTTCCTATTGACAGAAAGGATCAGGACATGCCCTCAATATTTTCAACCTAGGACCAAGGAGACTCACCATTTTGGCCGCGACCGTCGGGCCTCCCCGCGTTCCCACCAGAATTATCCTTCCTCGGACCAGGCATTCTGACCAGCAGGAAGTAAACCGGACACTTCTCAAGAGGTGCTTCTACCGATGCGCAGATCGACCATGCAAGCGCGAAGGGGTTGTTGTCCTTTGCGTCCGTTCGTATCGCACGCAATCGTTATGGTTGAGGCGGGGGGTAAGGAAGCCTATCAATCCACCTGAGTTAGAAGAGGATATCTCGATAAGTAAATAAAGTGAGGACATGTGTAAAAAGGGCGGGGACAAGCCATATGCACGTATTCCCATGAATGGGTGTCAGAGCTGGCCCGCAAACCTTGCACCTCATATGCCACGAGACAAGGAAAGCTTGAAGGTATGTGTGAGAAGTTGTGGGGCCATTTCTGAATCAGAACTCACGTTGACAGCGACAGCAAGGTCAAGGGAAACGCTCGGCGGTGATTGGGTCGGAAAGAACCTGGGGATATTCCAAAGTAACCGTTCCAGCCTATCTACGAGGACTGAATAGAATTGGTCTGTCCGATCGAAGGGCGAGTAGGCGGTGTCAAGAAAACTACCCAGACCTAGCGACAGATATCAGCGACAGATCCCAAAAAAAAAGAACTTGAACCAGTTTCCAAGAGTGGAATCGAAAGCAAGTGCCACAGTTCTTTTCTAAGAAATCCAAAAAGCCCGGCATAGAGCAAGAACAGCTGTGTGGCTCGGGAGACCAATTGCCAGCAATCCGGGGGACGCAACGTACCTATTCCAGAGGAGGGAGGAAATGGAGAGAAAGCGAGAGACAAGAAATTCACCAAACAAACAAAATTTCGCCAATTTCTGCGGCTCGGGATTATGATAGTTGTCTCAGGAGGGGCCCAGGTGACATGGGGAGAGGAGGGGAATCGGATTCGACGGAGGAGTCTGGAGAAGGGCGATGGAAGTTGACGAGACTGTGGACAGGAGGAGATGGTGGAATGAGTGGAGGAGTCAACACTTTGTTGTTTGGCGCACCCACTACTGGGTGAACCCTCCCCCTAAAGTGACGGTAGTGGGCAGTCCCACGCAGTTTTGTATGGATGGGCGGCGCCTCAGCGGAATGCCTTGCTAATTAGTACGTACCCTGTCGCTTCCTTCCGGGGCTAGTAGCTACCACCAGGCCTGATGTCTTGTGCCACAGGCTTGCCCAGCGGTTTGGCGGCTGGGCCCAGAATTTTACTGGGCAGTGGAAGCTTAATTGCTTGAAAGGTTGACGAATGGGACCTTGGCTCAGGAAGGCCAAACACCGCCACCGCGGACGGAACCTTAGCCAAGGCGAGAAAGTCCAGGAGCGAGCCTGGCTGCAGGCGTCTACCTACATACGAGCCGTACCATCAATGCCGTGTTGTACCTGGCCTTACATGGTGGGAGGTACCTTCGTACTGAGTAAGTGCCTACCCGTCGTCGGTGATGCGGTCTCTGGACGGAGCCTTAACAGGGCATGTACGATGCTCGCTGTAGTTATTTCAGACTAATGTCTCTTTCCCTCTTCTCGTTCCTCTTTTCATCTTGTGTCATTGAGCAGCTGGTCGTTATACCGATGCGATGCCATTATAATAATCGCCGACTATTTTGGTAAAGGTATGTTACCTAACAACTATAAGGTAGGTATGTAGTAGCACTTTGGCTGTCCCCCTTGGAGGCTGTAAAATCATCAGGAGACGGCCCGGCCGCCAAGTGCCCGCCCTTCTCCCATCACAAATGGGGGCCTCTCGTGCCGAACAGTAAGCTCAAACATACCGAAACTACCAACGTACATACAGCCCCAAAGACAAAAATAAAATTAAATGGGCGGCTGATTGCAGTTGATGCCGCCCTTGGGAGTATATCTGACAACAAATGACCATGAATATGAATTATTGTTTGTCAACGAAAGACTTTCGGATACAAGACCCCAATAACTCAGTTATATGCTTTAATTGAGCATAGCCAGGAGCCTAATTTCTCGTAACAAGCACAGAGCACTGTACATATTTATAGCCCCTTGGCATCCCCGAACAAGCTGAAACAAGCCAGCCCGCAGGGAAAAAATGACTTACTAAGTGAAACTCAGTGATCCAATGACGAGACTAGCCTTAGATTCAGGTCCTGCAATAATTAGTGCTGTTCAAAATTTCGGTCCTAGAAAGCTACTCGTATTGCTCATCCGGTAGACTCTGGTCAGAATCCAACTGGGTAAGTTGGGCAATCGGTATGTTAAAGCCCAGGACAACGTGTTATGAACAATCTGCTTACGATGGCTGTACACTACATCCCGCAGAAGCACCTAAGACATAGATACGTACCTAATGGCGTAAAGAGAAATGTGCCCGATGGGTTCTGCTAAATCCTTCCCTGGAGTTTGACGTTGCGCCGCATCCCATACTACATAAGGTGTATCCCAATTGAATCCATCCTGAGAGGCAATTGGGGGTTACAAAGTGACCTCACCATGAACGACTTTGCCATCTTTAATTTTTCTTATGCGTTTCCAAAGCAACGGTATGTCTCATTTCTCCACCTCGGATCGCACAATAAAAGTTCTGCTAGTCGAAAGCTTACAACTAAGCTCGCGCCCTGACTTTGCGACGTTTTCCACCACTACGGGAGTAAACATCATGCCTAATGTGTCACTCTTGACTTCTATTGGTGCCGTACACCCGTCTTATCTGAGGTTATCTGGTCGCGCCTACTAGAGCAATTGATCACCCAGGGTCAAATCCCAGCTTGAAAGTAGTAGATTCAAAGTATATGACCTATAGGGTAGGTTAAATATTAGGAGAAGGGTAATCCTTCGTATTTATTTTTAGTACTGAGGCATAGGTTTCGAACGGGGGCTGGACTGGACAAAAGAATTCTGATACAGTTATTGACATACGGACAAACCGCCACATCCCCCTATCTAGACGATCGCGACTGTTGGTACAAGCTATTACGCCTATCGACCTGCTATCTATACCCTAAGACCAATCTCCTCGGCGTATGGGAGAACGAAAAGATCACCCACTGTAGATACAGTCGCCTTTCCGTCCAAAAGAGCCTTGGCAGTCTACAAATGAAGTTAGTTGACGTTACAATGCAACGTAAGGAGGGGAAGAGAGCAAAACTTACGGTCTTCAGGGCGTCAGCGGTGACAGCCTCGATAGCTTTGACAGATTTAGCAATGTCATAGGGGCTACCAGTGTTGACAATGCCAGATCCAGCGAGGTGGAGTGCGGCATCCGGTTGTTGGGCGCTATCCAGAACGTTGAACTTGGCATTGGCAACAGCCTTGGAGACATCTTCCTGGCTGACAGAGCCGTTGGCAATGGTCTCGAGGGCCTTCACGGTGGCCTCGGCACCCTTGCGGACAGAGGCAGCAGGACCAGAGAGCTGGATGGCGAGGAGACCAGCATCAGAGTAAGCGAGGTTAGAGGTAGTAACAGAGAGGCCGGAGGTGCCAGCAGTTGCCTTGGCGAGAAGGCTGTAGCCAGATGACCACTTGATGCTAGACTGGCCGCCGAGAAGAGCAGCAAGGACAGCAATCTCGGGCTTGGCGTTGGAAACTTCAGAGCCGGGGAAAGCAATGACCAGAGCATTGCCACCGGTGTGAGATGTGCGCTGCTCACCACCATAGTACTTGGAAGCCTCAACCTTCAGGGACTGACCGCTTTGAGAGGCAGAGGGAACGTCCTTGAAGAACTGACCAACCCACTTGGAGAGATCCTGGGAAGGAGCACCCTCAGCAACAAGAGCGATGTTAGGCTTGGTGTAAACGACGTCGGCGTAGCTAGCAATGTACTCCTCGTTCAGGTACTTCTGGTACGGAGTCGTGGGAGTAGGATAGACGGGGGCACCCAGACCGACATGGAAGGCGACGGCGTGAGCGTTATCGAGGGCGAGAGCGTTGACATCGGCATTGAAGGCAGCTTGCTTGAGATGGAGAACTCGCTCAACATCCTCGTGGAACTCGTGGGCTATGAGACCATCAGCGACTGCAATTGGTGACGCTTAACACATAGGATCCTTACTGGTGTACTTGGTGGAAGAGACAACCTCGGCCAACAGCTCGGCGAAGTAAGGCAGATCCTCGCGTAGGAAGCTGGCCTGGAGAACAACAGCCTCACGGGTGTGGGATGCGGTCAATTGGCCACCAAGGAGCTCGGATTCGCGAGTAATTCGGAGGGCAGATCGGCGTTGGGTGTTCTTCACGACAAATTAGCTCAGGAATTGCCGTGACATATCAATGACAAAACAGTACCTTGAAAGCAAACTCCTCGAGACCAACAGCCAATCCGGGGAGGGGCTGATAACGAGTTCCAGCCTTGGCAACAATGGCAAGCTTCGTCGTGGGGCCGTGAGCATCGCGCGAGGCAACCTTGAGTCCAGAAACATCCGAAGACTCAAAGGCGCCAGTGTTCGCAGCTGAGGCAAAGGCTCTTCGCTGCAGGGGCTGGGCAGCCCATGACCGGCAAGCGGCCTTCTGCGCGTTTCGGGCGAGAGACGATCTCGAGATCATAGTCGAGAACGATTTCGTGTGGAATTGACTGTCCGTTCGCCGTCGTCAAGGCAGTTTGGTCGCCAAAAGAAGTGCCTCGTCGGGAGCTGCCCGTCTGATTTTCGGGACAGAGGGAAGTTTGCTCGTCACGTGATACCCATGCCTGTATCTTCCGGACAAAAGTATCTCAGGGCAAAATGACTAAGGGAGGTACAAACCCGGCAATTTGTCTGACCAATGCAGCCGCAACTAGTGGACGACCCGCTTTTTAATGCTCGACTTGTGTTAGCTTCACCTACGATATTCCACAAAAAAATCGGCGTGAGCGCAAGTCATACATCGTCAACTTGCTCTCATCAACCAAAACACATCGTTCCGGCTCTCGGCATCCACAATTGCAAGAGCGAAATCCCTGGTCTAGTTCCAGCGACAAATGACGAATCGGTAGTAATTGTGAAAGCTCTAGAGATAGTGAGAGAATCTCTAGGAGCAAAGCAATGCTGGTTGTGAGTCAGCCCCAAGTCGATTGCGCCGCCTAGCTCTGCTTGCCCAGTCCATTGACACCAATTGCGCCAGACAAAACACGCTGCAGAGCTTTGTGCTCTCCTAGTTAACGACCTCTACGGTGAACTCCCCTCGGTATGTCATTTACACAAGATGAGATCATCTTCACATGCGATCATATTTTCTTCCCAGCGCGGGGCTGACCTTGGCACTGGTTATCACAGCGAATTCTCATCGCTCTTTTAACCAAGGGACGAAGTACCATTCCTCAGCTAGTGCAACAAACCTCACTTAACCCCCGCCATCTACGAAATGGATTAGGTGTGCTGTTTCATCAGAATTTGCTGTATGCGCGAACTGAGCCTGGATCTAAAACAACTACATACGAGGCCAACCCCGATGCCTGCTACAATCTAATCCGTTCCGGGAAAATACTGGAAGTTCTGGAACAACGATTCGGGGCCGCTGAACGTGATTTGGTGCAGACTCTCATGCTCCTCGGGCATGCTCGAATCCAAGACCTGGGCCAAGCGTTTTCAACGAGAGCTCCCCAGGCCAATGGAGAAACCAACGGGTCGCACTCGATGCTTATCGGATCTGAGAGCCGACTTCGGTCTGTTTTAGCTCGCCTACTTCAGGCCGAAATTGTCGAGGCCGTACGAGCTGACACATTCCGCAACCCAGCCGAAGTCCTTGATGAATACAAGCAAGAGATGGCCAAAGCCTCGCCAGGTGACAGGATCAGCAACAAGGACAAAATAGTAAATGACGAAAAGGCTGCAGAGCGGTACATCGCCTTTCGAGATAACGGGAAGGCCATCAAAAGACAGCTTGACCAAACACGGGGCAGCTATGCAAAGAGGCGAAAGTTGCAGAATGGCCATTCCGCAAATGGGGACCACATCGATGATGACGATGCCCCTCATTTGAATGTAAGCATCTGAGTCTCTGGCCCCCAGCTAGCTGACTATCCCGTCTAACGCTGTCTAGCCAAATATCATCGTCAGAGTGAATTACGAAAAATGCTTGGTTGAGTTGCGGAATCACCGTCTGGTGGCTTTTGCATCTGACAGCATAGGCGAAACCACTGCCAGCGTATATCGCACAGTTTTAGACCTAACCACAGCTCACATGTCAAGGTGCCGAATCGATCCACTCGCGGCAGTAAAAGAGCCAGAACCAGCACCGATTACAGTAACTACTCTGGACATTTTTGATCACCTGGACGAGGGCATCGACGTTGCTAGAGGCATTGGCAAGGTATCTGGAGATAAGATTGACACTTCTAGTGTCGAGAAAGTAAAAATGGAGGTGCCTCAATCAGATGACGAATCTGACATCGAGTCGGATGATGATCGGCCTGTTTCCAATGGGCGGTCCAATACCCGGCTAAGAGGAAATATTGGTCAACACAATGATGAGGATCCGTTTTCTGAGTCGGATAATGACACAAGAACGAACGGCGAACGCCCGGCCAGGGTAACATTTGACGACAGTTCGACGAACAGGACGGCTCGCATAGAACAAATGAGGCAGCATCTACTCTTACTGAAAGACAGCAAGCACCGGTTCATACGCCACTGTGGCACCCAGGGTCGAGGCCAATGGACAGTGGACTTCCGGCTACTAATGGCCCGGTTCCGAGATGCTGAAATGGATGCGGTTATTGAGCAATCTTTCGGGAGACATGGCCTGCGGCTGACTCGGATCTTGCGAGAGAGAGGCAAGCTTGACGAGAAAATGCTTTACTCATCAGCACTGATGAAGAAGGGAGATGTGCAGGGGAAGATGCTTGCTATGCAAATGGCTGGTCTAGTGGACATCCAAGAAGTTCCCAGAGATACCAACCGCCTGGCCAATCGAACACTGTTTTTTTGGCATTTCGATGGCGAAAAGACGCAGGCCCAATTGCTCGATGATGTGTACAAGGCGATGTTGCGTTGTATGCAAACGCTGCAGGTTGAACGACACAAGGAGCGCAACATTCTGTCGTTTGTTGAACGCAAGGACGTTCAGGGCAAGGAGGAAGAGGTTATGACGGCCGAGCACTACAACAAGTACAACAGTCATCTCGAAGTTCAGGACAGGTTACTGGGCCAAGTCATGAGACTTGATGACATGGTTTCTGTGTTAAGGGATTTCTAAATTAGAACCCGAGGTATGCCAGCAAAGCGTTTCAGCAGCTCGCTTGATGTAACCGGTCTGGGTGTTGATGAAGCTGCTAATTCAGTTGTTGCGGGCTCTTTGTCTATATACAAGTTCTACGCCGTGGCGTGGTCCGAAAGAGAGCAACAGTTGGATAAATCAACCTCGGTACCTATTCGTTCACGTAATAATCAAAACAATGAGAGATTAATAATGAGCATAGAAGTAAATCTAGTGAGAATAAAAACCCGCAGTTTTAATTCATCACCTTACTGCCAAATCCTTAAGGGGTTCCAGATGCATCCTTTCATATGTAAATTGACCGAATGGCGAACGGGGAAGGCCACCGTCATAAGACGGATAATGTTCATTCAGGCACATGAGCGACAACGGTTTGTCGGCTATAGGGTAGTAGAACAGCGAGATCGAAATCCGAAATCTACCTCAGAGAGGGGCACATTCGATCGAGCGGGTATGGTGGGGCACTGGCCACTGCTTCCCGGCCAAGACGAGTACTCCCGAGTTCGGCACCCTGTACAAAAATTTAGCCAGGCGACTAAATTAATATTTCCACGCGACAACCTCAAGATTGCGACAGCCACTCATTTCGTTGCTTCAAAGTACACCCCAATTGCACGTTCTTGACCAGTTCCTACAGCCAAAATGTCTCCCTCGGCAAGCACAGGAGGCGAGAGAGAGTCTAATCTCGCCAGAGTCCTGGGATCTGGTCCGTAGTCACCTCATTCAGACGAACTGAGCTTCGAACCACAGACGAGCAGCATCGTGCTAACAGCTCAGACAGGTTCTGCTGGTATTGCTGAATTGGCTGTTTTCCACCCTGTTTGTCTGATCCACCGCATATAATGACACCACACAACCTGGCTGACTCCCTTGCCTCAGGTTGACACCATTGCGAAGCGATTGATGAGCAACCAGACCAAAGTATGAGTCGCTGTCCGAGTTTCAATTGATGCGCCGATGTTCACAATTTGACCGGTTGTATAGGTCGCTAGCGCAGCTCAATTGAACCAAGTTATCTTCAAGCAACAGGCCGCTGCCCCTCTTACGACCAAGTTTGTCTCGCTTTTCCCTGGCCTGGGATATGCCGCGGGTTACAAGGTTCTCCAGCGAATTTACAAATATGGCGGCCAGCCCGTGGCCCGTGATTTCCTCACCCAACACTATGGCAAGGATTTCGAGTCTGCCTTTGGCAAGAAGACCGGCAAGGCCATTCTGCATTCGACTGCTGGCAGGTACGGATTACAGTCTCTCTGAATCTCGGGACCGAGTGATGGCCAAGATAATATTCGTGGGCTAATCTGGTAATAGTTTGATTGGAATTGGTGAAATCGTCCTTCTGCCTCTGGATGTCCTCAAGATCAAGCGCCAGACAAACCCTGAAGCCTTCAAGGGTCGTGGTCTTTTCAAGATCGTTGCTGACGAGGGCTTTGGCCTTTACCGTGGCTGGGGTTGGACTGCTGCTCGAAATGCTCCAGGCTCCTTTGCGGTGAGTCTCCTTTCCCCTTCTTTGACATGATTGGACCACGAGAATATCTAAACAAGTTGCGATCCAGCTTTTCGGAGGCTCTGCCTTTGCCAAGGAATATATGTTCCACCTCGAGGATTACAACAAGGCTAGCTGGTTCCAGAACTTTGTTGCTTCGATTGCCGGTGCATCTGCTTCCCTCGTTGTGTCTGCCCCTCTTGATGTTATCAAGACTCGTATCCAGAACCGCAACTTTGAGAACCCGGAGAGTGGTTTCCGTATCCTGGCCAACATGGCTAAGAATGAGGGGTTCTCGAGTTTCTTCAAGGGACTGGTGCCCAAGGTTTGTTACCCCCACCTGGCTTATAGTAGATTGATTCTTTGTGCTAATCTTCGTCAACTCTAGTTGCTCATGACTGGACCTAAGCTTGTGTTCTCTTTCTGGCTGGCTCAGACGCTCATCCCTGCTTTTGACAACTCCTTCCGCCGGTAGATTTAGATTTTACTAGACCAATGGGAGATGGGGATAGATCATTGTACAGCGCTTTGAATATGGGGTGCTTAATGGCAGAGAGGTCTTGGAAATTATCTGATTTGAGACAAGCCTTGCTGGAATTGTATAAATAAAAAAACGACTAGACACTCTGCTCCGAACTGAACGAATATACTTATAGTAATTGATTTATGAAGGACTGAATCGCTGGGATCGATGGGCCAATGGATTGGCAAACCGCGCGGTACGTACTATGATCTACCTGGGTAATGTGCTTAGGGCAGTAACCTGATCTGCATGATGCGGTGGGTGACGTACGGTGCAATCTAATTATTGTTTGTTTGCTGCATAATAATCTAACCTATCGCAAGAGACGATACTGATTTATTATCATTGGGAACCCATCTTTGGCCCTAGTTGTTTGACGTGGTTCCAATTGGTACCTGGGTATGTAATTAATAAAAAAATGGGGTGATGCTGTGATAGGTTTTGGCGGGCGGCAATGGAGTTGCCCGGCAACTGGAGCTGCGGGTCCCAAAATACAAACAAAGCACCCGCTTAGCCTCCTTATCAACCGGCGGCAGGTACAAACATATCTGGATCGGGTCTTCCTCCATCACAATATCGCTGGAGCTTCGGCTGCCAACTCCACCACTTGATTTTGCGCCCATTTCTCTAGCTCCCGCTCTAATCCTCTGATCGATATCCTTCCTGGCTCGAGAAGAGACAAATTACAACGACATAAACACTCTATTTCCTGCTTGTTGTTCGTCTGAGACGACCTTCAAAGTGTGGACGCGGCGCTGCCCGCATTCTTCGCTGCTCACGCCGACTATCACATTCCTCAACACCCACAATGTCACATTACGAACGAGACAGCCCTCGCGAGAGGGAACTGCAGCTGAGACATCAGCACTCAGCATCATCTTCTGACCATAACATGCGGGCTTTGGTACCAATGTGCGTATTTTCACCCTCACCTCTCTCCCCGACCATTTCCTGGCCAGTCGCTCTGAATTGTAGCCCGCCTACCGCGCGGTCGCATCTAATGCCATGTCTATCTGGTATAAGCTAACCAATGCTGATAAACACGACAGGTGGGATAGCTCAGATCCTGATCGGGCGCCCCCGCCACTTCCTCTGAACCCGCAGTCTCCCGCCACCTCTCGTGTGGGAACCTCAAGTGCCATCCAATCTGCACATGCGGCACTGAACGAGCGTGCCCGCGAGGCTAATGCTCTCGTCCCGGCCGTCACAAAACGTATCGACCACTCCCCCGAGCGAGCGCTGGTCAAGGGCAACCATAGCCATCGGCGGATGCAGTCTCTGCAGCCCGGAACTGTGCGAGACATGAGTTTAATGATCGAAAGCAACTCGAACAGTCCGGCTACTTCGCCTACAAAGCTCGCAGAAAAGCTTCACAGAGAACAAGCAAGGTTTTCGACTCCGACACCCAGCCCAAAGAAGTCGGATCTGGAAAGAGAGTTTGATGCTATATCAATCGACAAGGACTTCATGAGCGGTAGTCCCGTCCCCGGACCTAGCCTTACACCGATTGTACGCCCGGTAGTACGTCGTCCGCAAACACAGAGCATCCTAGGAGAAAACACTCCACCTCAGTCATCCACGATGCTGGCGCTCCAGAACATGGGTTCTCCCCCCCCATTGAAGGAGGCCGAACCTCGCATTTCCAACATCACCAATGGCGCAGTTCCTCCCGCCAATGGCGCCCCGTCATTCGAGCAGATCTCAGAACAGATGATCAGTCTCACCAACATCGCTACATCCCTGCAGAAGGAGATGGCCCAGCTGAGCAGGCGAAGCAGAGACAATGCTACCGATCTCCTCAGTCTCAAGGAAGCTACTAACAACAGAGACGAGGACATCAGGAAGAGCCTCAAAGATTTGCTGAGTGGAGTTAGCGAGACATCTTCCAGACTGACCTCGAATCATTTTGGAGGCTTGTTCCTTGACAATAAGCCCCATGATAATTCGCCTGGTCGATTCCAGCTTCCCCGGATTCCATCACCTAAAAGCTTTTCCGACTCCTTTGAAAGGGCCTCCATTAGCACACCATCACTGGCTGGTGGCGAGAGCACAACGTCTATCGCTCTCTTGGAGAAGATCATTCGGGAAATGGGCACAAAGGAAGGACAAGATGCTCTGATTAGTCGATTAACGGAGGTTTCGCACCTTATTAGCGGTATGGCCACGGCTACCAAGGTAGATGAGCTCCTTGAGCAAGTTCGTCATCAGTCAGAGAGCGCCGTTATTCACGACAATCGAAGCGTCGCGAGCCGTGGCCGCAACCTCAGCAGCGGCGAAGAAAGCAACGTGAGTGCCGATAAGTCTAGAAACCATGGCATCGTTTCCCAGCGACTTGACCAGATCCTTCACAACGGTGAGGCACGTGCACCAGCTGGACGGGAACTTCTAAACGAAGATTTGATCAAGATTATTCGATCTGTCAAAGATAGCGTTGCTCAAGGTGGCGGCCTCACAGCCGAGGTCAAGGCCCTTGTACGGGAATTGCGAGGTGAGGTTTTGGGTATGGGTCGTGAGATCGGCAAGCGCCTTGAGCAGGTCAGCCAAAAGGGAATCGAGGACACGGAGCCCCCAAGCAAGGACGAGGTCTCTCGTGTCATCGACGAAGGTCTGGAGCAGATGAAGGACCAACTCAATCATGTTTTGCGTGAGCACCGCCGTCAATCTGCTCAGTCCGCCGCAACAGCCAAGACTCTAGTTGACTACAACGAGATTTATAACGCCATGCGAACCGCTCTCAAGGACAACGAGGCCTCGCGCCACGACATTCCCGATCTTAGCAGAGATGACGTGATTGATGCAGTCAGAGATGCTTGGGAGACTTATAAGCCAGAGATTGAAATTCAGCAAATCGGTCTTGAACGCGACGAAGTTCTTGCCTGTCTTCAAGAAGGACTCCGGGAGTATGCGCCTCGAGATGAACGACCTGTAGGCGCTACTCGGGAAGAGGTTTCTAGGGCAGTCGTAGAAGGCCTCAAGCACTTTGTTCCCCCCCAAATGGACACGCCTGCTAGCTTGTCTCGCGATGAGATAATCGAAGCTGTCCGAGACTGCCTGGAAGAGTTTGAATTCCCAATTGCCCCATCAGCCGTGGGCAATGACCTCAGCCGGGAGGATATGGTCTATGCTGTTAGGGAAGGGCTTAGTGACTTTGATCTGCCGAAGGTTGGGGCCGTGGTTCCTCATTCCAACAACAATGAACTTCTTTCGAGGCTCGAAGACATGATCGGATACATCAAGTTGGAGTTCAAGGCTGTTTCCCAAGAAGCCAAGGACAACGTTGCTGCCAATGGTCGTGATACAGAGCAGGTTCTTGATGCAACCAAAGACGGCCTCGAGAACTTGAGAATCGCCATTGAGAGTTACGTCGATCGTGTGGCAGGCCATGATGATCACGATGATCTTAAGCATGAAATTCTCAACTCCATGGAGACGTTTAAGGAGGACATTGCCGTTCTCGTGTCTCAATCCATGGAAGCATCAAGCCGAGTAACGGACCAAGAAGACGACCTAAAACAGGAACTGCTTAGATCTATGGACACGTTCAAGGAGGACATCGCAGTTCTTGTATCACAGTCCGCGCAGGATGCTCCTCGGGAGCTACCTGGCCAGGATGAATTCAACCAGGAGCTGATGAGATCCATGGACTCCTTCAAGGAAGAACTCTCTACGTTCATGACCCGATCATCTGAGTCGTCTCGGGAACAGCTGCAAACAGAGCTTGAGGGACTTCGTGAGATTGTAAACTCCTCCATGGTCCCTGCTACACCGCAGCAGGGAAATAATAAGGAGGTTCTTGAGGCTCTGCATACCGCCGTTAATAGTATCCGACAAGAGATTTTACGCCCCCGAAATGAAACGACCGAAATTATCGATGCCCTCAATGAAGGATTGAACGACATCCGCGCCGGCATTGACAGGATGAGCAACAAACCTGCGGACTTGACGGCTAACGACGAAATTTTGGAAGCACTCAAGTCGGGACTGGACTCTGTCAGATCCGACATCGATAGCATTCGAGAAAGCAGTAACGACAGGGCGGTTGCAGCCGTGGGAAGACCTACTGATATCGACGAGCAAGCCATCGTCCCTGTAGACATGGTTAAGCAGGACGATATCAAAAACCTTGAGGTTCTTATCACCCAACTCCGAATCAAGGTTGAAGCTATGGAACCCGAGCCCGCAAGTGATCACAAGGAGGACTTCTTCCGCCTCGAAGAAATGCTTGGAAATATGCAGAGGCAGGTTGAAGAGCTTGGATCTCGCGAGATGCCTGTACCTGTACCTGTACCTGTCCCTGCGCCTGCGCCTGCTCCCGCACCTGCCGCTGCGGCTGAGGCATCGGTGCCCCGATCTGTCGATGCCGAGGCTCCTGTCGCACCACTAAGTGGTGATATTGCTTCCAAGGAGGATGTTGAAGCCATCGAGACCATCTTGCGCAACACCAAGGCTCGTTTAGATGACTTGATTGATGGCGACCAGGCTATCCGGAAGGAGCACTTGGATGCCATCGAGACCCTGACCCTGGAAACTCGTGAAAGCATGCGACTAATGGGCGCTGACATGGACGCCATCCCTCGCAAAGAAGATCTCTCCAACATGGAAACTCTCGTTACTGAGGTCAGGCTTGGCTTTGAGGAGCTTAGAGAGAAGATCATCAAGGACGAGGAAGATCAAAAGGAAGATCCCGAGAAGGTCACAAAGACCGATATCGAGGCTGTCGAGACTGTTGTCCTTGAGATGAAGAATATGCTTGATGGAGAATTACCGAAGAAGGAAGATTTTGTCGACTTCGCTAAAAAGGAGGATCTTGTTGAGTTTGCCAAGAAGGATGATCTCGCGGATATCACCAAAAAGGAAGATCTTTCTGAACTGACTAAGAAGGAAGATGTTGCAGACCTGGCGAAGAAAGAAGATCTTGCCGATCTCGCGAAGACAGAGCATCTTGTAGACCTCGCGAAGAAAGACGATCTTGCTGATTTCGCACGGAAGGAAGACCTGGCCGATATTTCGAAGAAAGAAGATTTGACGAATCTTGAGATCATGCTCAGTGAAGCCAAGGAGAAACTTGATACCCACAATGATTCTACGAAGGAAGCTCTGGAAAAGCGGCAAGAGGAGATCAATGGCGTAAGCGAGAAAGTTGCCGAAGTCAAGGTCTTCCTCGAGGAATTCCAGGAGGTTCTCAAGACAAAGCTCGACGACGAAGCTACCGGTGTCGAGGCTCTCGGCAAACTTCTTGAGGGAATGGGCGAGAAGGTCGACAAGTCTGAGAACGTCCCCACCGACCTGAAAGAGATGTTTGATACTATGAAGGCTGAATTCGAGGACTCTAAAACTATCTTTGCTGGAGCCAAGCTGGAGTCTGACGAGAAGCTCCAAGAAGCACGAGACAGTCTTGGTGTCAAGATAGACGAGAGGATGGGAGAATTGATCGCCAAGTACGATGAATTTCAAACCGTGCTGGATGAAAGAAACAAGACCGCCGAAGCTCGAGACATCGTTACCGAAGCTGCAGTCGTGGATACTAAGGCAGTCGCTGAAGAGCTCAAGCTTCTGATTGACACCCTTGGTGCTTCTGTAACCGAATCGGTGGATAAGATGGAAGAGGCGTCTCAGACCGTTTTCGGTAAAGTCGAGGAGCTCGTTACCCGAAATGAAGAGAACCATACAGAGGATAAGTCCGAGCACCAGCAGACTCGAGACCAACTTCAGCAAGCTGTCACAGTAGTCGAAGGTATACAGAATGACTTCAAGGAGACTCAGCCAAAGGTCATGGAATCTATTCAAGCTCTTCTTGAGTTGGTTCACCAGCACTTTGAGCACTCCAAGGCATCTACAACCGGTATTGAAGACAAGATCATCGAAGCCAAGTCAGACATGTTGCTTTTGCCACCTCCTGAAAAGTTTGATGATACCCAAATTCAACAGAAGCTTGACAGCCTGGTTGAGTTGAAGTATGATGATAGCGGCCTTCGACACATGATCGAAAAACTCTCCGAACTGAAGTACGACGATACAGAACTCCGACAGAAGCTAGAAGAGTTGAAGTATGATGACAGTGGACTTCGAGAGAGGCTTGAAGAACTCAAGTTCGACGATACTGGACTCAAGGAGAAGATCGAGGAGATCAAGTACGATGATACTGGCCTCCGAGAGAAGCTCGAAGAGTTGAAGTATGATGACAGTGGACTCCGAGAGAAACTTGAAGAACTCAAATACGACGATACTGGTCTCAAGGAAAAGCTTGAAGAACTTAAGTACGACGATACTGGCCTTAAGGAGAGGCTCGAAGAGATCAAGTACGACGACACTGGCCTTCGAGAGAAGCTTGAAGAGTTGAAGTATGATGATACTGGACTTCGAGAGAAACTTGAAGAACTTAAGTATGATGATGCTGGGCTCCGAGAGATGCTCGAAGCTCTCAAGTATGACGACACTGGACTCCGCGAAAAGCTGGAAGAGCTGCAACAGCTCAAGTATGACGATAGTGAAGTTCGTGAGAAGCTCGACAAGCTGGCGGATGTCAAGTACGATGATACTGAGATTCACGAGAAGCTTGATACCTTGGTGTTGATGAGGTACGACGACACCGAGGTCCGCGAGAAGCTCGACAAGCTGTCCGAGGAGAAGTACGACGACAAAGTCGTGCACGAGAAACTCGACAAGCTCGTCGATTACAGCAACTCAACTGAGCAGGCCTTCGTTCAGCTGCAGACTCTAGACAAGGTCCATCAATCTGTTGTGAAGACAGCTGCGGATATCTCCAACTTCTTGTCATCACAAACTCAACGCATCGCCGATGATCACGAAGAAAAGGAGAAGACGCTTCAGGACTTGATAACTTCGGTTGCGCGAAGGCGGGCGGAGAAGGATCACCTGGATGCAGCCATCGCAAGCCTCAGAGATGAAGAGGAGCGACTCCGCGGCAGCATCATGAGCTTGAGAACTGAACAGGAGAGTTTGATTCGCCAGAAAACCCGCCTCACCGGAGATGTCTCCTCACTGGAGACGGCAATGCGCCTCCGCAAGGAAGATCTCTCTGAGATGGAGTCGCGGGCAGAGAAGTTGGAGCGCCGCATTCTCGAGGGAGTGATGGACCACTCTCGTGTTTTGATCATGTCTAAAGCTACCAAGAGCGGTGGCGATTCTATGAACCGCAAGCGGGTTAAGAAGACCGCTGTTATTGCTGAAGACTCGACGACGCCAAAAGCTTCACCTAGACCTGTGATGAACATGGCTCTTTCTGGCAAGCGTAACCTGGCCCCTCCCGGACAAGGTGGTGTTGCGAGAAGAATCGCTTCACTTGGCCAGATCACCAACAATGTGGCGTCTGGTGGGGTGAAGAGAAGCCAGAGTGTCAGGACTCCAGCCGGTAGTAAAGCATATCGGAAACGGAGCTGGGGTGGTGATATCGGCCTCGGCGACACAGACAAGGAGAACATGAGTGTCAGGGAGACGGTTGAGGAAGTTGATGAGAATGAGTCCCCTGTTGTTATTGATGATAGGGTGGACGAGAATGGAGATGATATATTGGGCGACGATCAGAGTGACGCAGGCACACTCCGTCGCAGTAGTCGAGGGCAGCACGCCGAGTCGGAGGCTGGTGACCCGGCGAACGAATGGACAGAAAGTTCAGTTGCCGGGACGGGGACCAGCGCTGAAGAGAGCGAGATGGTAGCATAAGGGAATTGGGACTCAAGAAGCCCAAGAAGCCGATGATCGGAATACATGGTTTGCTGTTTAGTCACGGGAATGGGTGTTTTCTTAGTATATCTTGTCGTGTCAAGGCGTACATGTGTACATGGTAGATGATTGATGTATGGTTTATGCTTTTAGCGCTGTTTGGATGGTGTTGGGCAGTTTGAGTAATAATTCTATGACTTTTCATTTCAAATAACCACAAAAGCAATTGTCCGGAGAATGTGATGTTTTGACGAGGCAGCCCTTTTTCCATATGAAGACTGTCAGTGCGGACTCAGTAGGAGACACTCAGTAGGAGACAATAGGTGATGGCTGGCCCCACTACAGGACCGCTGTTTGTTACAGTCACCACTAACATTCGCGGCTCACCACTAACAAATCTATCCCCATTCACCTCACGCGCCGCGCTTCAGAGATCGTAATGGATCAAGGTCCGCCAAATCTACTCTCCCCCCCAGAGCTCACGCCTCTTGAGCAGGAGGTGCTTGACGAGTATGAGCGACTGGCCGAGAACATGAAGAAGGTCAGTCCTGCGCCGCTACCTCACCCTTGGAGGACACATAAATGTATTTGTGCTCCTTTGAAAGGCTATTAGAAGCTGACATTACTCCGCTTGGTTTTTGATTGTAGCTTGCCTCCACGCTCGAGCACCTCGCCTCGAACCCCAGCGCCGAGATCCTCGACGGCCTGCGGGACCTGGAGCGCAAGACCAGCCTGGCCTTCACGCTGCTCAAGGCCAGCGTGTACAGCATAGTCTTGCAGCAGGAGATTGACTGGGGTGATGGGGCGCCCGCTGGGCAGTACTGATTTTTCGTCATGGGGGTCTATGCGCGAACCACAACGCGTTTGGGGGAGAGGTGTTTTGTGGGATATGGGTGAGGGGGAACTCTTTACGATGACATGATCTTTAACTGAGACCCAGGGCATGGAAATGAAGTTTGATTTCATCATGAGCATGGTCTTGCTCTGTGCGTTTGTTTTCTTTATTGGTGATTTATTCATTGTTGATATTACACGTTTCGCGGAATCCGAGGATTTCATACGCAACAGGAAACTATCTTTTACATATAAGAAGCATGTCTTGATATACAGCAGTGCGTAACAACGTCCCTGACGCCTCCCCTCCTCTCTCTATAGCACAGCGCCACCATAGTACACCTTTCTGGCGTCGACGAGCTTCTTGCCTCGGCCGATGGCAATCTCCTCGGGGTCGGGCTGGTTCATTAGGGCATTGTAGGTGGCCTTGACCGTGTTCATGGGGTTCTTGGACCGGGGCATGTGGACGGCCAGATCGTGCAGGCCAGCGGCACGGCACATCTCGAAGAGACGCGAGGGGACGCGGAGACCGAAGCCTATTATAATTAGTATTCGCTCCGGGGAGGCACAGGAGTGAGGAGATGGGGAGGGTGGGGTGTACTTACCAGGAGGACGAGCAGATAGTTCGACGACAGTTCCCGAGACCTTGGACGTGATGTTTCCGTATATTGTCCGGTTCTCGTACCGTCGCAGGGGCTTCATATTTCTGATTGCGAGCATGGTCGCCGTGTTGACGGCGACGTCCATCTGGGTTGATTTGCCGACACCAAGTCCCAGGCGCCCATTGCCGTTACCGGCGATCACCATGGCGGAGATGCTACGGATCTTGCCCAGACGGGTCTGGTTGTGTACGTGTCTGACGACAAGGGTCTTGTTGTAGATGGACTTGAGTTCCGACAAAGTCATCCCGGTGAGCTGCTTGAGCTCGGTGTACTGACCCATGTCGTCCTTGCCGTCGTCCTCGTCCGCCGACGTCTTGTAGAGACCAGCCACACCAGGGACCTTGCCGAGCTCGACGGCTTCCGCTGTGTGGAGGCGGATTGGACCGGTGGGACCGTCCTCCTCGAGCTCGAAAGTGCTGGGCTTCAGCTCGGTGTGTTTTGAGTGGGACAACAGGTCGAGTTCCTTCTTCCAAGCGGTCTCCACCATCTCGTCGAGCTTCAGAGCTTGAGCTCTGGTTATGAAGTCGTCGGTCTCGGTCTCCTTTTCCTTGTACTTAGGCTCGCGCTCGTCAGGTTTAACCAAGTACTTCTCCAGCAGCGAGGGGTCCTTCTCCATGTCGTTCAGCTCGGCCTCGGTGAGGTCGATCATGTCCCGGCCCTGACTTTGCTTCACCCGGCGGAGAGCACGAATCATGGCACGGGTGAGCTGGTTGTTGGTCCCTTTCTCCATCACTTTGCTAAACTTGTCCAGGAATTCCTCCTCGAACCTCTCGTCGTTGTCGTCCCACTTGTGCTCCCGGAGTGTGCCCTTGAGGTCTGGCTTGAGATCGTACCGAGGGTCCATGACCGTGAAATCTTCAATGTATTTCGGGCGGAACAGGTCATCGCGCAGACGACCTTGAATGGCGATATCTCCGGGGTTGACGGCCTGCTCAGCAGCTTCCAGGGCTTCCATCTGCTCGGGCGTGTACTTCTGTCTCAGCAGCTCCAATTCCTCCGGGGTGTAGTCGGGCAGGTGCTCCTTCTGGTATTTCTCCATTGCGTCGGGCTTGAGGAGCCCCAGCTCCTCGGCTTTGACATTGCGGAACTGGGAGCGCCGCTTCTTCTGACACGGGGCAGAACTGTGGAATTGGCGGCAGACGACGGTCGAGGCCGGGCTTCGCGATTGAGCGGCGGCGGAGGAGATGTACTTGCCTAGCAGGCTTCGGGTCGGCCGTGCTACGCTCATGGCCCGTGGTATTGCAAGCTGCAACCTCCTGGCTTGGACGTTGCGAGATATCGTGCGATGCCGACGTCTTTGAATAGCTGCGACTGGAGATTTTTTTAGACATTGGCTTTGGCTGCGGTGCAGAGCTGAGCGAGTAGCTGATTGGCTGATGGGACTTAGTCACGCATCGCCTTGTGGGTCTTGAATAATACCACCAAACATACCATCAACAATCAATCAGTTGATGCTCGTTCGACTTGGATGAGGAACATGATTCAGAACTTTGAATTTGATAGTCTTTCTATGTTTCTATTTTGGTCTAGCCGGCTGGTTTATATAGGGTCTCCTTTGATCTTGACATGACACTATATCTCCGCAGTTCCTTCTCAATACTTCTAAACCAACTTGAGATCAATTCAATTAGCTGGATAGCGGACTATTTCAATGATGCGCTTTTTAAAGAGATGGTCCATTTCCAAAGATTTGTAGCGGTTGAGTATCAGAAGGCAATGCCGGCTCATACCACAGAGTTTGGGACAAGCTGCTAAAATATTCATGTATATGAGAATCCTCCAACGCCAAGCCAGAACTCGAGGCTTGATTGAACACAGAAGTATCCAGTGTATCTGGAACTATCCTTTCATTTGACTCGGTGGTCGATATATCTTCATATATTTCCATGACTAGAGGTGAAGAGCGCCCGATTGGGGAAGCTGACGCATCATCCACTAAGTTGGACTGTTGTTCAAGGTCATGCCGTGAACGTTTGGGCTGGTCAGATGGCTCATTGGCTTTTCTCTTCCCTCTTGAGGGAGGCTTCGAAGATTTTAAAATGATCTCCCAGACATTTCTCTCTATGCCCTGAATTATGTCTATTTCTGGCGGAACGTTGATTTCTCCTGAGGTTGCTGATATCTTGAGCATATCGACCTTACGCCTTAGACTGGGCGACTCAGCTGCTACCATTCTTGCTAATGAAGAACTAATAGTAGTACACAGATTTGCTCTCTTAGAGACGACCTTGGGGATTTGATTAGCTTCGAGAACGCTTTGTTACAGGGGATGGATTACCTCTGTGTATGGAACGTTGAACACGCCGGGTGCTAACTGCGACAATCCAGGGGCTGATACTTGCTCTAAGGGCCTGTAGCTATTGCCAGTGCTATTTGAACCGAACAGAATAACACGTATCGCAGTATCAATGGCATTCTTGTGAAGCCCAATGTTTTCAATGGGATGTTGGGTTTCAGAGGTCCGTTTTCTTTTCGACCGGTTCGGCTGACGATTCCGCTCCTCGCATTCATGAAGGTTGGCCACGAACTCAGATACTGCCCTTTGGTCGTCTATATTAACATCCTGGTCTATACCACGGCGGTTGTTTGACGTGGCATCGTCCGGTGTCTTCTGAACAGGTAGGCGCGGCCTTTTATGAACCGTGCTGGATGCTTTGGTTACCGACAAGTCAATCGCACATCTCGCAGAGATGAATTCTGCAACCAAAGTCTTTGTTGATGCCACAAGAGCCGAGGTTAAATCAGGATGCTGAATAGACAATCCAATTTCGTTCGCAGGAATCGCCGTCTCGTCGCCCAAAGATATCAATCGAATGCCAAGTTGGTTCCAGAGCTAGAGGTATGGTTAGAATATGAAGATATCGGCGTTTCAAAAATACTGGGAAGAGCCACCTGGTGGTCGGATATCCAATCTTCTACCACCGTAGTTTCAGCTCTGGATAGAGCATCTCCAAGGGTCGTGACTTCTACCGTTAAATTGCACGATCCCACCCGGGCAATCCACAGCTCCCCTGACGAAACCAGTCGCAGGAGCTCCTCACTGGACTGTATGGTTTGGAGTTCTCCTGGTAGGTCGAGTCGGAGAGAGGATCTGATTTCTAATTGCGATCGGTGGGATTTGCTCTTGAGGCGGAGCCTCGGATTCTCGATCGTGGTTTCCGGCATAAGAGAGAAGCCGGCATATCGTACTTAGAGCAACGAAATGCAAAATACAGATCAACGATTGTACGGATCTGTACCCCAAGTTCTATGATAACTGGAAGGTACCGAGGGATGGGGGACGGTAGGACTTGTAGGCGCCTGAGGCATTGGGAGGCCTTGTCACTACTAAGGAAGGAGAGAACGAGATGTGACTCGGGTTTGCACTAAACAAACAGTAAAGCCCAACACCGCACACAGGTTTCTGTATAGGATTTAAAACTTGTTCCAATTGCTTGAGAATAGGTGCTACATAGAATTGTCTTCTACTAACACTACCTAACCAATAGGTACCCTACCAAGCTACTTGATTCCGCCCATCTAACATCCAACGCGGGTAACACCAGGCGCAAACATGAAAGGGAAAAGACAAAACAAGGCTCTAACTCCATAAACCTCTCACTTTAGTGAGGACATTGAAGTTACCTAGGAGAAGATGGCTGCTTGTGTGCAGGAAAGTGACGACGCTCAAAATACTCGATTGGAATCAAAGCAACCTGGGTTTGGCCCCCCCTTGAACATCAACGAGAAAACCGTATTGCCCGTACCATGCTGCCGCTAATCAAAATGCACACACAGGAATATTCTAAAATCGCACCGATTTCGTTGTCTTTGTAGTAGAATCCAGCCAGTGGTTCTTGTTTACTACTTCATACCTTAAACCATGGGAATGATTTCTTTCTAGTTTGCTCCGCGGGTCCTCCCACTCCGGTCTCAACCTGTATGCTCCGCTGGTATATTTCCTAAGTAGGGGGAATTGTTAGCTAAAATTCTCGCATTTAGACAGCGTCGTATTAGGATAGAACAAACTCACCTCATCATCTGTGGGCATACGACATCCTAAGATCATGTCCTTGATGTTGTCGTGCTTTGATAAGCCAGGGTAGGGGGTGCCTTGACTCTTCATCATGGGAAGGAGGACCTCTCCAAGAACCTCAAACTTCTTCCAGTTGATACGGTCGCCTTTCGGGCCAACAAAGGTCTTGCTTCCCTCCTCGGCCGACACGAGATCGCGGCGATGCAAAGGAATAAATGGGATTCGGGGAAGTGGGGAATTCTCCCAAGCAAGTCGGTAGGCGAAGTGACTCTTTTGCGTGCCCATTAGAATTACGAGTCGGGCGAAACGTTTCTGGACCTCCGGGGGGACCAAGGCTCTGGTCTGGGCTAGGCGATGAATTGATGTTCCGTTGATGCCCGCGAGAACTGCTGCGAGTCCGTTGTAATTGTTCATTTGTCGAAGTTTGAGGGCAATATTCATGAACTTCTCCATCATCTGTGCCCGGTGTTTGGCCTTGTCCCTCAGCAGAATTAGATTGGCGACCCATTGAGCAACGTGGTTGAAGTGTGCAATCATGCGGTTCACGTTCTGGAGGCTCCGGCATTTGCCCTTCTCTGCCGTCGATAAGCTGACATGGCGAACAAAGTCTCGAACTCGAATCGACGAGAACATTACCCAATCAATACGGGTAAGCTCGTCAGCTATCTCCTCGTCCGGAATATCCATGAAGATGTGGTACCGGAATTTGTTCATTGGTAAGTGGCTCGAGGGCTCAAGCGATGATGCTTCTCTTTCATACTCCTCATACCAATGGAATTGGAACTGGCTCCCTACACTGCCTCTGTCACCGAATGAGTTGTCAGAGCTTCGAGATGGCATGTCGTCTCCTTCTTCATCCTCAATCCCCAACCCACTCAAGCTTTGACCCAGCTTGTCAGAGTCCTTTTTTAACAGGTCGCTGGCAGTCTTGTCTCCGTCTTCATCCGTGTTTGCCCAACCAGTGTCGTCATCCTCAGTCACATTGAAGTGTAGGTTGCGACGAATTTGCTGTGCTGAGATTGAGAAGATAGGTTCCGTCGAAAGATGCTTGATAAACTCCTCCAGATTTCGGCGGGTGGTTGGTCGGGCAAAATCGCCAGGATACAATGATACCCATCTTGCTACGACTTCGATCATCCGTAATTGGGTAGCAGTCTTGGTCAGGTAGTGCGATGTTTTGTCATCACGTACGTCGTCGAGTCGGGTGAGAATGGCTGAGAAAAGCTCGCCGGGCGCGGCAAACTTGCGGTAGAGACAGAGGAAAATATCTGAGAAGTTACTGTCATTTTTCGAAATTCGGGGGGCGAGAAGTCGGTCAACTAGCTCGTCGAAGGAAGCTCCGACGATTTTCGCAGTGCCGCCACCGGTTTCGTCGTTTCGTTGTAGGATGGGAACGTCGTCTGAATATCGCCGTGACTCGGCATCGGATTCGTCGATATCCTGTGAAGACTCAGTGCCTGGTCTGTCCAGGCGGATGCCAGAAGAGGTCCGTAGCATGCTGTTGTACGACTGCTGTGTTTGAATGTCGGATTCTCCAGGCTTGCCGAGCCGGGGGCTGCTTTTTGAAGCTTGGCCGCGTTCGTTGATCGGAAGGTTGGCAAAGCCACGCAATAAAGAGAGGTCGGAGCTGGCTCGACTGTGCTTGTTCTGTTCACTGGTAGGGCGGGTAGATGACGTATCAGGCATCTCCAGGTTCGATTGGGCGCGCCTTCGGGATACTGTCTCGCCGTTTTCTTCTATATTTTAGTGTGAGCCCACCAACATCCCTGGCCAACCCAACCCAACCCAAACAGCTCTTACCTCTTCGGTGAATAATGGCGGCTTTGAGGATTGCCTGCAGGCAGGTGCGGGCGACTTCGGGATTCTCGCTGGAGAGCTTGTATGATGCGAGGCAGGACTGGTAAAACTTGCTGCCCGTGATCACGTCGGGGATAACCTCCCACTCGTCCTTGGGATTTTCGCACTTGGTGGCAACAAGAATCGCAGGGAGACCTGAGTTGGTCAAAGCAGCTTTGGAAGTCTGGGGTTAGATTGAGCTTTCCCTGTTGCTGTCGTTGGCTATGACGTACCCATTGTTTGAGGCAGCTCAGCCACAGATGCCCGGTTCATCACATCGTACAGAATTAAAGCGGCGTCGACTCGCGGCATTATGTGCCCATTGATCTGTTTCGGCCATTGAATGGGAAGCTCGGGGTCCAATGCAAAGTGCTCGAGGTCGAGCTCGAGCAGCATGACCATGTGCATCACATTGTCAATTGGCATGCGGACGGTCGAGGCATTGGTGATGGGTGGTCTCGGGAGGTTGAGGACCCGTTGGACGAAGGACGACTTGCCGACGCCTTCGGAGCCGATGACGGCGATGTTGAAGGTCTCCATGGCGGAGGGCGGGGGGTCGATTTGCTGGAACGAGATGACAGTCAATTCCATGCCAACGACAACGACTCTCAGGGAAGGATGGGGACAACAACAATGGGTAATGGCGATAGCGCAGCCAATTTCAGCCCATTGGATTGGCCCCTGCCCCGCTGGCGCTGAGCTGGTTCATGGGGTGGGGCATGGTGGTGAGCATGGACATACCTGGTAGCGGGAGGGGCCAGCACTTAACGACTCGCGGCGAGCAGGAGGGGGCCAAAGCGGCTGGTTCGCCTTCTCATCGCATCCGGCGGCGGGTTTCGCAGCAGCGGGCTGGCCGGAGGACTCGGCGGCGGTTTCTGGATAGACAACTGACTTGTAGTTGTTGAAGAAGGGGTCGTCGAGGATGGAGGCAAATGAATCTCGGTTTCCGGAGGCTAGGGACGAGAGATCTGCGGTCGAGGATTTGCGGAGATGATAGCCTTGGGTGCCGGAAGGCTGGCTGGGCTTCGAGGGAGCTGGATGATGCCACCGAGACTCTTGGGTCGGCGTCGGAGTCTGGCCACGGTCGACGGGTCGCGAATGGAGGCTGCTCGAGACTTGGTGAGCATGTCGCGAACTACCACGAGGAGAGGGCATTGTCACAGCCTGGCGACTGGCCAAATGAAGGGAATCACATGGAAGGTATGAGGCAGACCAGAAGCATGCAGCCGGGCAGGCAAAGGCAGGACAGAGAGGTGATGGATCTGGACGGGGACTGGGACAGGACTGGGACGGCGCAGCCAGCTAGGTAGCAGAGGGATAATTGACAAACCCCTTTAGCCAGAACGATAACGAGGGCAGGCTGTCAGGGAGGGTATGCACCAGGCGTTGGTTTTAGGAACATGCCATGCCACACGCATGCCCACGCAGATGGAGACATGCAACTCTGGCTGGCATTTTGGGACGCAGTACTACCACCTTAGGCCAAGGAGCTAGGAACGAACGACAGCCAGGCCCAGCCAGTCAATTCGTGGCCTGTCTGCTCGCCGGCCCACTGCATCCATTCTTGAAGACGGGGATGATTTGTTTGTCGGCGACTTACATAGGTAGGTATCACAGAGCCGGGCCAAAACAGGACAGGCGAAACACGTTAGAAGGCGGCCGTGGACGGGTAGCTCGCTGCACTTCGCTGGAAGGAGGAATGGCACGACAAGGGATAATACCAAGCTGCAGGTTCTGAGGGCAGGATGGCAAGGTCTTTTGCAAGGTCAGGCCGGGGGACCAGCTGTGCCCTTCCGGCGCCGCGGCGACGGGACCCAGGAGGGTTGCTGGGCTGGTAATTAATCGATAGTGGCGCGCGCCCACTGGTAGCTTGTAATTGTGTCGCCCACAAGACCACCAGGAGGGGGCGGGGGCTAGGGAGGAGGGCTTCGATCGAGTATCTAGAAGCAGAGGGGAGAAAAGGAGCAGGAGGGCAAGGCAGGCGGATGTGCAGATGGTGAGAAGGAGAGCAGCAGGAAGCCAGGTCGAGAGCAGCTGTCGGATAGGTTAATAAAGTCATGGTCCTCAGCTGGTCCGAGGGGGAAGACGTGCGTGCGGCTGGCATCTACCTAACTGAGTACATGTGCTCGTGCTGGTGGTACCGCTCCCCAGCACCCAATAATCGTTGTCGTCCCTGGTCAAACAGGCACGTTGGTGAGGAAGTCGTTTTAGGTGGACGAGGGTGGAGCGGTAAATTAACCAACTGCCCAACGGGACCCTGGGACAGGATTCATTCGGGCTGCTTATTGTCCACCAAGCCTCTCAATCGAAGGTGGTTCGCCGTCTCAAACTCTGTGTCGGCCAACCGAAACCCCTTAACGCATCTGCCCGGTCACAGGCGCATCCACCATTCGCGATCGCAATCGCCCGCCTTTGCCGTCGAATGATGCACATTGGCAGCACACCACCATCCCGTGCGCTCGCTTGAGCCGACGTGATCGCCCGTAGTCGTGACCCAATTTTCCTGGTAGACGCAGCTAGGTATTGACTGAGGGGCTAGGAGACGCCCGGATACTATACGGCACGCTTGGACCTCCGTTCTGATCGATTATCGAGACAAAACAGGGTCTCAGTGTGCGACACTGCTTGGCTCAGGTAGGAGGAGCATAACGATACGTACCACTACGTGCAGACAGCAATAGGCAATAGGACCTAGCCTGAGGACTTAGCAGAATCACGCCGACGCCGCCGATTATTGTCAGTAAGGTTCGATGTTGGCACTATATATGAATGTCCATTGTTTCCTCACTGATCCTCAAGGCGAGATCTAAGACATTGCCTCGGATCAGTTGCCCTGAGCGTAGTAGTGGCAATGCGACCACCACCAACCTTCGGTACTGTATCAGAAAAAAAGGGCAAAAGGGAAAAAAAAAGCAAAAAAAAAAAAGCAAGGGGGAAAAGATTAGAGGTCTCCATATTCCTGCAGACTGGACCAATACCCAGATAGCGGGAGAGAATCCTGATCGCATCAAGACTGCTCCATTTTATTTACAACCTCAACCCATCCCGCCTTGATGAGCAGGTTGGACCTCCTCTTCTGGAGTGGCAAGACAGGATCCCGTGACCCCACATCCAGTTTCATGGAGCGCGACCCCAGACATCCTCTCTGTGACGTCGCCGGCATGAGGATGGTAAGTAAAGTTACTCAGCGACAGGCAGGCCTTGGCACCACACGAAATAGAACGAGAGCTTCAGTTTGCACTTTGCTGGGTCAGCAAGGACGAGGCCGGTTCAAAATTTCCCAAGCTAGAGAGAATATATTCAATATAACACCATGGAACACAGCGGTGCTCAATGTAACATGTCTGAACCCACCCAGGGAGCATGTGTCTCGTCTGGCCATCTCAATGTGGCATCATGATCCTTGCCGCACCAAAACCCCTCTCCAACCGCTGGGCGGTAGAGTTGCACCTCGGACCCTCAAGCCACCTCTCACTGTAGTCCGTGACGATTTGTCAACTGTGTCGAGACAGTCCATAGCACGTCCCTTCCTCCAGCGTATATCGTCCTCAGCCTGTTGTTTTGGCACAGAAGACGCAGCTCAAGGCGCCCAAAAAAGCTTTCTCAACCCAGCATTCCTAGACCGTCTCCGTGACCGCCCCCCAGCCGACCCAACCCACAAGAATCAATGGGGACCGCTTCGCCGATTCCAGCGGCTCTGGGTATCTGAAATAGTCGTGATGACCTTCGTGCCAGAGGTCAAGGCCACCAGGCCTGCACCAGCCCCTGTCAACCAAAAGAAACATCCTCACAAACATCGGCACTCGTCCTCCTCGCCCTTTGACCCAGAGGAATTGTCGAGGAAGTTGACAATCATCCAGGCAGAACAGAGGGTACTGGCCGAGCAAACGAGAATCGCAAGAATAGGAACCGAACCTCAAGCTACAGCCCAAAGATCGAAGGAACGAAGGGTAGAGAAGAAACATTACGACCCCGCACATGAGTTTCCGCAGTCCGACAAGAAGATATCCCTACCCGCCCACGTTGGGGTGAAATCTGTTCCAGACCAGTGCCAAGACGAACCAACACCACAAGATAACACGGGGGCAGGATTCGACACGAGTTGCACGAACCATGCGCCCGGCGTGCGAAATGGGGATGATGGATGCCCGTCAACTTATAGGCACATTCCACGAGTAGCGGCGCTACAGTTTGCAAGAACGACCACGATCGATCCCCCTGGCGAAAAGGGTCTGGTTCACAGGCTCTCCAAGATGGCTTTGAAGTATCATATGGACGGTGTTAATGCAGATACGGGATTTCAGGACGAGCCGAACACCATAGCCCCTTACGAGGCAGCAAAAACATTGAAAAAAGCACAGCGAAAAAGAGAAAAGCAATATCAACGCAATCAATTCCAACATCCCTCAACCCTGCTACCAACTGTGGGAATTAATGATAATGTAATCCATCCGGTTCAACAAACTCTTTTTGAAACGGATTCTTCGCCGAAGAGCCTAGAAAGCGACGACGAGGGTGCTGCAGGGATGACCATGGAGAAGGTGGCTTCAGCGCCACATGCAGAAAAGCATGAGAATGCCCATCATGAGGGACTGACCGAAGCAGAAATCGCGGAGCATAGGGTTGACTGGACCCAGAGCGATGAGGTCAAGCTCCGAAAATCAGAATCCAGATGGCGACTGAAACGTCATTTGGGGGGCCACAAACACAGAGACTATCCGCCGGTTCTTCCAGAAGAGAAAGAGCCGATAATGGAGGACGTGACAAAGTCACGAATCGCTGCTTTGTTCCCTCGTCTTAGACGTCATAGCGCTGGTGACCTGCTTTGATACCCGGAAACTGCAACCGTTTAACCAAGTTTACGGTTGGCGTTGAATATCGAGTCTGAACCTTTAACAGACTTGCCCTCCCAAAAGTACCGATGAAAGGCCCCCTGAGAGAGGAATATGGTTACCTGGGCTAGCGTTCTCACCGATTGTTGACCTTATCCTTCGTGAGGTGTAGCACCAGTTCGGAGTATTCTCTCAGGGCTTCTCCATCCTCGCCCTTAGCTCCCCGCGCCTTACGGAGAGCCTCTTTCCCGCTGGTCATTGCTTTATCACGATCCCAGCCATTCGATGACTCCGGAAGGTCCTTTAATAACGAGGCGGGGATTCTAGACTTCTCTGATGGAGGTGGGAGGGTTGCAGCATGGATGTCAAGTAATTGTTTAGGTAGTCGTGGGTACTTCTTGAAGAGATATTGTAATTCCTTAGAGCGTTCGAGCGTGCCAAACCGATGGTCTGATTGAGGGGTACTGGAGTCCTCATTGGATTCCTCCGGAGCTGTCGTAGCTGTAGCTGAGGCTGCGGGAGGCGGGGAAGGCTTTGGAGCTGGCGGAGGATCGGGCGGA
Organism: Clonostachys rosea; assembly: GCA_026958235.1. Classification (NCBI taxonomy): domain Eukaryota; kingdom Fungi; phylum Ascomycota; class Sordariomycetes; order Hypocreales; family Bionectriaceae; genus Clonostachys; species Clonostachys rosea. The sequence goes on from CP110207.1 coordinate 3,005,425, forward strand.
TGATTTTCGCGATGAATCTTATTGCAGGCTACAGAGCAACTGGATATCTTTGTCAGTACATGCAGGCATGATTGCAAATGCCGGATCCACGAGAGTAAGTGGGACAAAAAGGAGAGAGGCGTACTAAGGTAGATAGCACCGAGGACATTTGTACTTGGACGGGTTCTTTTCGCAGATTCCGCATAGTCTGACATCATGAGATGGCGCTGCGGTTGGTGCCTCACTGTCCTCGTGTGTGTCAGAATGGGGGCCTGAGCCAATTGGTGGTTCTGGAGGGGCTGATTGGGCGTTTGAGCTGTCCATGGCGCTGACAATTGCCAATCAATCCGGTGGATGATTATCAGGCCACTGGGGAAGCGGAAGAGCAGACGTGGAATTGGGAATGGCTGACCATGCAGGTGGCGTAGGCATCATCACCTTTTTTTCTTATCGCGATACGAAAGATTAGAGGCCCGCTTAGACGGCTGCAAGCCAAACTTCCCCGAATTCGTTACATCGCTTGCATTACTAATGTCGATGGGTGGGTGGGTAGAGAAAAGTTGCCGTCATTCAGCACCTCGGCACTATTTTCGACTTTCCTATGTCATCATCTTGCGCAACACCTTGTCAATTCCTAATCCCTCATTCCCACAGCCTATGATGTCCTGCACGAAGTCATCGATGCGGGCTGCCCGCCTGCTATCCGCGCCCATCCGCGACTATTCCTCTCGGGCACTGCTCGGAGGGGCGCGACAGCTCAACACACTTTCAAACTCCCCTCTACGGACGACCCGAGCTCGCCCGCTTGCGAGGCAATCACAATTTCCAGGTCCTCTGTTAGGGGGACTGGCGAACCGAGTACGAACGATATTTATCCAGACCGAAAACACTCCCAACCCAGATGCCATAAAATTCCTTCCGAATCACCGAGTTGTTCCCGAAGATCTCGGAACACCGTTTATCGAGTATCTCAACCCTCGGTCCACCATCTCACCACCGTACCCCTCCCAGCTGGCTGCGAAGTTGATGAACATCGATGGAATCACGTCGGTATTCTACGGTGCCGATTTCATCACCGTCACCAAAGCCGCCGACGTGAATTGGGCACACGTCCGACCCGAAATATTCGCTCTTATCACCGAGGCCATTACCTCGGGCGAGAAGATCGTCACCATTGCGGAGCGCAAGGAGGGTGCGCCCGAGGAGGAAGAGGACAGCCTGGCTTATAATGAGGATGATAGCGAGGTTGTTGGCATGATCAAGGAGCTGCTTGAGACAAGAATCCGCCCCGCCATCCAGGAGGACGGTGGCGATATTGAGTTTCGAGGGTTCACCGACGACGGTGTCGTCAAACTGAAGCTACGCGGGGCGTGCCGTACCTGTGACTCAAGCACAGTCACTCTCAAGAACGGCATAGAGAGCATGCTGATGCATTATGTGAGTACCGAAGTTCTCCGACCCACCCCTTCACAACTTTTTCCGAGAATTGTATCTAACATTCACCTCAGATCGAGGAGGTCACAGCAGTAGAACAGGTTCTGGATGAGGAGGAGCAAATTTCTCTGGAGGAATTCGCCAAGTTTGAAGAAAAGCTGAAAGGCCAGAGGGGCGTAAATGCCTCTGCTGCCTGATTTCACTCTGTTCACCCTAAAATATAGACTGTACTCTTAAAAATCTATGGATAAATTGATACCCCTCCTCACTCCGTTTTTCAGTATGGCTTTTCATATCACACCGTCACTACAACATGCTGCAAGCCGTGTAGCCATGCAGCTACGAAATACCAATTATTATTGCAGCTCTGACTCTCCAAGAGAAGGTAGAAACTAGTTGCCGGAAAAAAAAACGCTCTCAACTAAGATGCCCCGGAGCTTCGCACTGAGTTGATATGATGTGAAAAATTTCACGAAATTTCACCACAATAATTTCCAGGCGATTAGATGATGGAATGTGATAATCAATCACGTCACTGTGTAATATTCCATCAACACAAGAATTAAACATTATCAGGTACCGGCTGACAACAGTTGATGATGCAACCTTCCATCATGCATGGCAGCGCTGCGGGGGTAGAACTGCCGAAATTGGAGGGGAAAATCCGGGGTAAAGGTGTCGACTAATTTTGGCCTATTGGGTAGGTAGGTAGAATGTAGCCATCAAAAGCTCCTTTTCCAAGCAATGGAGCTGAAAAGTTACCTACAACCACATACCACTCCTTTCCGAATCTCTAATTCCTCAAGAAAAATACGATGCTCTGTTTCAGTACGGTCTTAATGGACATCGCACACCTAGACTGCCTTATTTGACACGGGGATCAGGCTCTAACCCCCGGTGAGGAAGACATTCCTCAAGCTTTGCCCCTGAATAACGTTTCCCTTGCTTTAAATTTTCCTTTTCGCGTTGCACGGTGTTTCAGTCGGGACTCGGGCTTTTTACCTTCCCCATCTTTTAGCACAAGACCACAGTGAAATAGGAGCAAACGAAGCTGACAATCAGAGGGATGGATTCGGGGTGCCTTGTTTGAAATCCACTCCTCACACTTCCGCGGCTTTCCCGCAACAGGGATTTGCCCAGCACAAATGAAGTGATCAACTCGAATGTGGGTCTCAAGTTGGCGCTAACCTTCCAGCTCCCAGATACTCATTGGGAAATACGTAGTAGATCAAGCATGCGCATATGGTTTTCATGAAAGAGTTGAAGTCTGAATGTTTAAAGTAGGATTCCCTAGTGATTAGATTCAGTACAAGGGCTAGTCTCATGTATGCTAAATGCACATGCATACTTGATCTGATTGGTTGAAACTGATCAGTCAACTCTGACGGGGGAAATCTGTCAAATACACGTACGTTATACAATCCTACACAAAATCACCCCATCAATCAACCCAGCTTCGAAACTCACAGCGAAGATGCAAATGAATGCGTGAAACTTAGCGCCGGTCTCATGAAGAGAGGCAAGTCCCTAATTGCTTTTTTATTTTATTTTTTATCATCCAATGGAGTATGCGCGAGGCTAATCCATTACAGCAGGCTAGGTATCCAAAAGATTAAGTACTACGCAAGCAAAGCTCCGCGAGAGCCAAAAGGTCTCAAATAAGATATACGGAATCCAACAGAAGTTACGGCGAACATGAGACAAGAGAAGTGACGAACCTAGAAGATTTAAATGCGTACAAGATCGAGGCTTTCGAAGAGCGGGATGCCAAACTTCAAGGGGATCTGAAATAGCTCAAGATGCGGCTCTGGTCTACCCTCTCAATAGATACGATTGCTCCCAAGCTTCGAAAGGGAAACGTGGTGCGATAGAGCGGTGTTGGTTCGAGAAGCAGGCACGCTTTTCTGCACCCTCCCCGAGCCGCAGCGTGGCATATCAGAGGAAGGAATCCGCGTTGTCAGTGCCGATAAGTTGACGAAAAGGAGCTGGGAGAAGGCGACGACGAGCCCATTGTAAACCAGGCTCCATGTTCTTCTTTTTTACGAAGGGTTACTATGCCATGATTAGTACGCGCGAGTTGTTGACGGCTCTAGGGGTGAAGCTGTCCAGTCTTCTTGCCCTATTGGCAGTTTGTCTTCCCTACGCGCCAATTCAAAGAACAACTGCTGTACCAATTCACGAGTCCTCTTCGGTATCTATCCTCTCTGATTCCTCTCCAGTCTTGAAAGGAAGGAGAACAGAATGATGACAGCGTCGACCTAGACAGCCGCAAATTTTGACTTATCTCTACTACATCCTAGAAAATCACGCCCCTGCACTCGTAGACACTCCCCGCAATTACCGGTCACTGCAGACCTTCGTAATATACGAGGTTTGCCCGAATTGTGGTAGACTGCGTCTTGAGCAGGTGCTCCAGTCCATTCTACGTACATTTCAAGTCATTTCTATGATATATGAACATATTAAAAAGCGACGACTGTCTGCGATTAAGAGAGATCCAAATAGTGGAAACAAGACCATTTTCCGTTGGCGTAATCATTCTGTGGAGTGAAACTGTCATAACATTGACATCTTAGATAAGTCGCCGAGGCAAGTAAATTGGTCGGATTCAGTCCCCTAGACCATGGGCTTCTCCATCATAATTTAGCAGTGATATTCGGCTTTATGACTGTCGCTGGAAATTAATAGATACTGCCACATGTTTGCAATTCATTTCGCGGGATTCGGTTGCAGTTCCGGCCACGGCACTCTGGCAAAAGTCGGTCTTACTTCCCCCCTCATCATGTTAAGACATGTCTCAGCAAACTCCTCTCAATGGGCAATACCTAAGTCAGACCAACACGACGCTAGACCCGGTTTAAACCGTAAACCTAAGACAGCTTGCAGTAGCTGCCATATCCCAGGAATGCGGGGTAAACTACCCTAATTGCTACACTGGCCTCGGGAGACAACCCTTGCCAACCAACCACCAGATGTCAAGAGACCAGCAGCACTGTCCAATTGGATCGTATATGATGAACGGGTGTTGCATCACCAGGAGGTCCTCCTGCAATGCACCTCCTGTATGCACTTCCTTTACCTGGATGGTAATTGGTGGATACAGTGCGCATTGTTCTTCAAGCGCCCGGATGCAGGTCACTCAGGCCATCCTCACAGGCCGACCCTCTAGCAAGTGAACACATCAAAGAATGTGAGAACGTGTTCAAGCACACGACTTAGCATCCGTTCACAGGCGGGGTAGCAAACCTTGTCGCGTGACGTCTTGCAGTGTGGGTTGCAGCTGATTGACATCTATGCGCTTCGGGGATGCGCTGCTCGCCCCAGCGAAGTGGCGTCTTAACTCAAAGCGGTGGGCCGACAAAGAGTGGTGCGAGCGAGAAGTAGCAGGCAGCCCAGGGGAACAGGAGAGGCAGAGAAGGCTAGAGAGGGCGGATGCGCAGCCAGGGATCCGGGACATGACCCAGATCGGACTTGTCCTTTCCAACTTTATTCCGCACCAGCAACGCCATCATTGAAGAGACTTTGGGATATCGAAGATGGAAATGTGTATGAGCGGGCTAGTGTAACGATGGCCGCGAGGCCTGGACAGGGGTTGTTGAGCGCTAACTTTCCTTCCAACCGTTAGAGAAGAGAGACATGCGGAGGACTGGCTTGACTGGTTAGGTTTTCGAAGAAGGGTGTGTGGTATGCTTTCGAGGAAAGCGCTTAATGCTGCCAGTGCAGGGTTTTATGAAACCTGGCGATACATGATAAGTGCCTGGTGCTTTCGTCCTGCGATGTTGTTGGCTGGAGGGCGAGCCGCACTGTAACGACAGAGCAGCAGTGCAGCAGTGCATCAAGTGCAGCCGGCTGCGTTCACCGGTCGGGCTTTGGAGGAGAATACCGTAGCTGCCCGCTATAAAGAGTGGACTTACAGCATGGATGGGCCCTCCGTACAGGGATCCGTGTGCTGGAATCGCACCTGCGTGCCACCCAACATCCTGGCAAGTATCTGTACCAGCTCTCCCACCCACAGTTGTATAGTGGTAGCATTGAGCATCCGCCGGCCAGTGCCCAGTTCCTACCTGCAGAAGACTCAAGGAAATGCAGGCAGGGCTTCTGAGTGCTGTACATGCATGGTGATCGTCGATGCTGGACGCCATTCGCAAGTGGCTTCAGCTTATGTGGGAAGATTCTGGGCGAATGCCCCTGCCGGCTCTGGAAACTAAGAGCCCATGGATGCCCTGCCACCCCAATTTCGATTTGGGAAGCGCATTGACAAGAGAGTCCGCGTTGCTGTTTCGCCCCCTCTCGAGCCCCAAGTCAACGCAGATACGTAGATGGCATCCACCGCACGCCACAGAGAAATTTTGAAATGAGCAACGTATGGCGTGTAGTTTTTCGCGCCAGGCCGGGTAGCGACTCCACCTCCCCTCCGCCGCTGACGATGAGGGAGGCGACTGGAAACTGGAGCTTGAATAGGTTTGTATAAGCCATGAGGAGCAAAAAGGGGCGGGTTGTGTTGGAGTTGCGCCCAAGCGCCTCCCAACCTACCTCACCTGGTACTAAGGTAGGAATATACATGCAGCGCCCAACGTCAGGCCCGCAGGACGCTGCAGGCTAGCATGATGTGCATCGTTGGGGCGTGAGCCATCATGATGAGATCATAAAGGCACCAGCTATCCCACCTCTCAGGAGCTCCGTCCTGTCACCTCCAAACCTAACTGCTACCCCAAGGTCTATACTGGCCATGGAGAACGCCAATGGGGCCGTTATGCAGGTAAATTGTCTATGTGTCCGTGATTCAACAGCACATGATCACATTTAGCGTCGCGGTGGTCTACGATTCTAGTGCAATGCCTCAGGCTCCCAGAAGAACATCACCTAATTCTCGGGACGGCTGGCTGGGGCAAAGACGGCCTCCGGCTCCCAAGTATGTAGGTTAAGGTTTTGCCTCGTTGATTAGCCTCCTCGCGATGGTAATTGGTGGCATGACAATTGTGGTGCCCTCTCATATTCATACGGTCGCTGAGGGTCTGGACGCCAAACGATCTCCATAATGTGCACTTGTTCGGCTGAGAAGGCATGCGTGCGCAGCCGCCTGTTGATGGCGCTTGTGCTGAAAGTAATACGCCATAAGACGGTTGACACCACTTGCCTTGGGTGAGATGAAAATACAAGCATCGGTCGATTGATGCCAAGTCATGATGAATGCCCAAACTCAACCCGGGCAGCTCTAGAACTCAAATCCTGCTACCGGAGAAGACGACCGTAAGCAAATTATGAATCACGGGCCATGGTTCTTCCCCGCGTCCTCAGTCGATCTCCCCGCCTGCCATCCACGGCCTAAAGGTGTGGAGGGCTCTGGTGTGCCTTGAACTGGTCCCAGCTAGAGCGTGCGAGTGCATGTGGTAGATGCCTGCCCACAACGGCATTGGCCAGCCTCTGTACGTATTTGCCCAACAGCTGGTCTGCCGGATCTAGTATCAATAGAGAATTACGCCCTCGTTGACGTTGCGAACCAGCCCGTCAATCCGACCAGCCCAGGAGGTTGCTGCGGCTGCTAGCGCAGCGATCCCCTTGGAGTCGTCGATTGGGGTGAGGACAAGCAATCAGGCGTGGACAGGTAAACTCAATGCTTGTTCATGCCAGTAGAGGTTACCACTTGATGCTAAGGTACCAAGGCAGAATCAAATCAGGTAGGAGGTAGCGTTTGGGCTTCAGTCTTCAACCGATGCAACCTCCATCTGGTGCAAGAGGACGGCGTTTGCCATCAGAGTGGTATGCACCATCTCGCCGCCCACCACCAGTCGCACCCGTGCCGCTTTCGCCGGCACCATTTAGCACTCCTCCAGGTTTCTAGGGGGGAGGGGACGGAAGGCCCTAAAACCCAGTCCCCCCAGCTCTTAAAAGCATATCAGCATCGGCTCCCCCACCAAGCGAGTCACACACGCTTTTCGCTGGGCTAAGGACGATTCTACAATCCCCATCCACCAAACCAACCCCGGCCACTGCATCCGGATCGCCAAGCTCTGCCGTCGACCCTCCCAGGACCAGAGAAAAACCGGGGTCGTCGCCTGTCTCTCCTGGTCCGTGACTTGTACAAGTACCTGCGAGACGCAAGCACACAGGCCCTTCGCGAACCCCCCTGTTGGCAGCCACTGAGATTCATTCATTGGGAGAAATTACCCGGGTGGACTAGACTGGACTGAAGTCAAGGCCAGGAGACGATCCCCAAGACCCAAGAACGACCAGCCTGCTAATCGAGTTGCCTTGGAACCCGACCCCATCCCCTTTCCCCAATACTTTCGATTTCCTCCAGGAAGCACCCGACGAGTACCGCGACTTGACCTTGACCTTGGCTGACCGCCCTGCCAGTCACCGTCTGTCCTGACCATCCCGTCTTCTTCGAACAACCATCGCCGCGCATCTGCACCGACTGGGAATCGCCAGGCCTTGTGTCCTGTCACAACACCCTTCATCCTTCCCCCGCTTTCCGCAATTGACAACCTGCCACCTCAATCGAGCACGCGCTCTCCTCTCCATCTTTTCTTTTCCTCCCGCGCATCCTCGCTCCCTCCCGCGCTCTCGCCTCTCATTCTCATTCTCAGCCCAGACCACGCCGGCCTCCGTGTTGCTTGCTCCCAATTTCCAAAACTCGACCCAGGCTCCGCAATTTGATTGATCTGATTTGCCGGCAACACCTCTCCCACCGTGTCGTCTTCGTGGCGCCGCTGCTCGTCCGCCGCCCACGCCTGCGCTACGTCCACGGTCACTGTCGGGCCCTCCAGGTCCCTCCCAGGCTGCCTTGCACCTTGCGCGCCACTTGCACTGCGCCAGTGTCTGACCATGGGCCTCGAGGACGCGGAGTAGTATCCTTTTTCCACATGATCAAAATCGATCCCGCCACCCACGCCAACTATCGTCGCCTATTTTCCAGGTCTTGATCACTCTACCAGCCGCCGTCGCTTTACTTCAGGGTCTTCTCACGCCACCACCTGCACTCGCCAATTTACACATGCGCGCGCATCAAAATTTTCTCCCGCCAACGTTTCTGAATCTTTTCTTTTGGGCTCCGGGTTAGACGCATCATTTAGACATCTTTATACCCCTCTTCGCAGTATTCTGGTTCTCTTTAATCGCCAACCTACCTACTTCAATTCGCAATCGCCGCTGGCCTCCAAACCTCTCAAGACACCAAACAGCAGCCGCCAACAAGCAGTCTTTGCTAGTCCCGTTCTACGCCAACAATCTCGCCATTGTTGTTGCGCAGCGACTAGTCCTGGCTTGACTTTCTTCGTCCTCCCTTATTCATCTCTTTTTATTTCCTTCATCTTGTAACGATTAGAGCTTATGCCCGCTCCGGCTTCTCCATAGACTGAAAGACCTACCATCCGGTGAGTGGACAATACGTCTCTTCTCTACTACCTTATCCTTTGGCATCAGCCAATGCCACTGCACCACATGGTTTTCCCGCGATACCTATGAGGGACCTGGATGAGAAAATCACGTCCCCGCCCTCCACCTGCCATTGGTATTTACTTGCGCTATAACTGCCATATGCTCGTGCGCCCAAGCATTGTTTTGATTTTCACGAGCCCAAGCTGACTGATTCACAGATATCCCTTTTTTGTTTGTTATCTATCCAAGAGTCAGGAGTTGCAACTTATACATACGTTTGCGCGCGCGCCTTGAGTACTTGGTCATTTGGAATTGAATCCTTATTTTACAAACACCCGTCACGTGGTTCGATTCTGAACGACCACTTGACGTTTTCAAACTCCTCTGGGCTTCACAACATTACTTCGATTGATCCCTGTCTTTTTGGTCACTTAAGTCTATTCACTGCGCGGTGCAGCAGCTTCAGACTTGGCTCAGCGAGCCTAAAAAAGAACGCGCCCCAACATCACTGACGACCCATAATCCGACAACGAAGATGAGCACCGGTGCTCCTAGACCGGGTGCGCCATCGAAATCCGGCCAAGGGCCATTTGCGGCTGGTGCCCAGAACTCCCAGAGCCATCTGTTGGAAAAAATTAACGCGCGCACATCAACGCCGGATTCTGAGGCTCTGGCAAGCTCAGATGACGAGGCCGATCATCGGCACGAATCGTCGCAGGCAGCAGCACATCCACATAAACCCATGAGGCGATCCTCCTGGCTGAACGACACCTCCCAGTCATTTAATCGCCCCCGAAAGGGTTCTTTTGCTAGTGGTTCCATGTCGCCAACAGCTTCCCATCCCAGCACGCCATCTGGAGAGGTTGGGAACGCCCCCTGGGGATCTCATTCGAATTCTTCCAACATGAATCGCGCTCCCGGTGGTAACAATTTCCCATGGGGTGCTGGTATTTGGAACAATGAAAGAAAAGACCCTCCTATGCGACTTAGCGAAGTTCTTCCCTCCCCTACATCAACTGTTCCTCCAGGGATGAGTTCAAATTCTTTCTTCGGACCTGAGCATGGAATTACTCAGGCCTCGCCAAACACTCGTGAGCCAGGATCGAATTCTCAGATTCCCTTTGCGATCCCTCTTCACCCTACACCGAAAACATATCGATCTCAATCGTATTCAGTTGGTCAGATGGAGCTCGAATCAGCTGCGCCCCCTTCAATGAGTTCTTCTGCTGTCCTTGGGAGAGCAAGACATCCTGCCCTACAGCACCGACCCTCGCGCCCCAGCATGCTGAGCGAGATGGCTAGCGACGGCTCAATGCTAGGAAAGGTCAAGGAGGTTGATGACGATGAGGAGGAGGGCAGCCTTAGCGAATCAATGCAAGAGTCATTCACGCAGAGCGCCGAGTCGAAGACGATCGAAATGCTTGCCAGGGAAAACGCTTTACTTCGGCAGCAGCAGCAGTATGCCAGGGTTCGACCTCGCGCTATGACCGGGACATCGTACTTTGGCAATGGATATTCCACGGTACCCGAAGAATCCGATTTCGCTATTGACGAGCTGGATGAGCTTAACGACGGCGGTGAATCCTTTGCCAGACGAGCTGCTAATAGCAGAAGAATGAGTGAGTACGGCGTGGCACCGGTGCGCTCGCCCTTCTCAATGGACCCCCGAAAGGTGGACAATTCCAACTTGAAGAAAGCTTTGTGGTCTACATCCGCCTATCCTCTTGGGGATGGCTCTCAGAGCAGGCGACATTCGTTTGCCAACATGCCGACTCGGCAAGGATCGATTAGCTCCATCGCGGACACAACATCCACTTTGGATATATCAACACCGGACGGGCAACAACAACTACAGGATTATGTGACTAGTCTCGCAGAGAGCAACCAGGGCTATGTGACGAGTGGTAACCCAGGTATGTTACTGTATCCGACGATTTGGGAAATGGAAGCTGACTTTCGTGTAGCATCATATATTGGCGCTGGCCCAGCCCTTGGCGCAAACATACCTCCTGTATATGCAAGTCCGTACGGAGCGCCTTACGGAAACCCACCTCCATTCGTCAACCGAGCACCATCTCCTCACCGCAATGTCTTCAGCATGGCACAGCCTAGACACAATCAGCTCCTTCATATGGTTCTTTTCAAGTGTGCTCGGGCCGATGTATTTTACATTCAGGAAGGTACTGGCTTGACTGTCAAGCCGGGCGACCTTGTCATTGTCGAAGCAGATCGTGGTACCGATCTGGGCACTGTGGCCAAAGACAATGTCGATTGGCAAACAGCCAAGGAACTCAAGGAACACTACGCCGAGGAACATTACAAGTGGTTGATGATGTACTCTCAAGGCGCAGCTGCTGCTCAGGAGGGTACCGGTACTACCATGCTTTCATCCCCGAATGGACTTCAAGGAAGTGCTGTTGGGGGAATGGGACCACCAACACAACACCATATGCAAGAACCGAATGCTGGCGAGCTTCGGCCAAAATTGATCAAACGACTTGCGCAGAGCCACGAGGTCCATTCCTTGCGGGACAAGGAAGGCCAGGAAGCCAAAGCGAAGCGAGTTTGCATGCAAAAGGTCAAAGAGCATGGTTTGAATATGGAGATTCTTGATGCCGAATTCCAAATGTAAGTTGAAGCTCCACGCTGGTTATCCAGGCAGGACAACGCTAACACGCAGCAGGGATTGGAAAAAATTGACCTTCTACTATTTCGCCGATGCTTATATCAACTTTAACTCCTTAGTAACCGATCTATTCAAGATCTACAAGACCCGCATTTGGATGTCAGCAATCAATCCGGCCTCCTTTGCAAGCCCAACTCTGGGCATTCAAGCTCCAAGTGGTGTAGGGCCTGGCGCTGTCGGTGTTGGCCGGTCATCAGCTGGTGGTGAGAGGCGTCAAACCCAACAGCCGCAATCTCAACAGCAGCAGCCGCAGCAACAGCAGCAGCAACCTCTGCCACAGCAAGAGCAGTCGCCATCCAACTATGGCCCTAGGTCTCAGCCAAGCCGTGGGTTTCAGCCATCGGTCAACCCATTATTTACAGGAGAGAGGATGCCAGCGGCCGGTACTGCCTATCCAGGGATTACCTATGGTTATACACAAGCTGGGGCATTTGGGAACGCCAGAGCTGCAGCCCAATTTGGACAAGCAATCTCTCCGAGTGCCGATGGGTTCCCCGGCGCTGGATTTCAACAGCTCGGAGATTTCTCATCGATGCGCCAGCGTTTCCCTTCCCAGCCCAGTCCAAACCCCCATGCGCAAGGTGTATCGCCTATCTCAACACAAGCTGATTGGACCAGTTCATTCCAGGGCCTCTCACTGAACTCTCACTAAGGTCAGATTCAAGAGAAGCTGATTTCATGTATACGCAATTGGGGGATTCTAGACTTGTCAATCGTTATTATCTTTGATTACAAATGACATGCACGTTCAGGAACGTTAACAGGAGTGACGAGATCAGAAATTGTTTTTTGACGATTACACCTGGTTGGGCTTTATGGGAACACTATTCTTTTTGCTCTTTATATCTATCATTCATTCCTCTTACAAAACCAACTGATGACGGAGACAATTCCGTGGTTGTTTTACTTTGGTTTTATTGCTTGTTGGTTTTATACACGGCCTATTTGCTTTTGAGTTTTCCTTCCTGGCACCGTCTATTATTTTATGAATTAAGACAAGATTGGAGACGGCTGGAAAATGTTTTGCTTTTGCTGGATGGGCAGAGACCATAGACACACAGACGAGTTGATACATTTACGGTGTAACTAATATGCAATCAAAGGTGGGGAAGCTTGGGTATGGAATTGAAGCCGTGTACGTTTAAATGACAAAAAGATCAGTGTGTTCTTTTGCATTTTAAGGGTGGGGTTTCGGGAAGGCCAGATTGGGTGGTTCTAAAGAAGGCATTTTGGTGTTTGGGTTTAAAGACGGGTTCTGCGACGAAATTGACGATGTTTTCATGATCTCAGCTCGCTCTTATGTGATGTAGATATCCTGGTCTCCTCAATTCTATGGTCCTCGCCCATAGGGAGACTTGCTACAAAACTACACATCTACAAATTGAGTGGTCCTGGCGTGGTGGCACCTTGACCTGCTTCTATAATCCTCCTGTTAAAACAAGATCGACCTAACAGTTCATATTGATACGTTGTAGGTGAGGAGGCAGGTGATAGGCGCCAACTCTAACCATCATAGAGAGCGGGTGGCTGGACGGAAGTACCTAGTCAGTCGCTCCTTCCTCAGCTATCTGGGCACACGAGACAAAACGACCTTCGGCCACGTACCAGAACTACAATTGCCCTCCACATCACCGCAGGCCGCCTTGACTCCCATTTTTCTCCAAAGAAGACAAGGCCAAAACACTTTGATTTGTAAATGTTCTCTTGCAAATATGGCACCGAGCACCCGCAAGAGAAAGCAGGCCGTCGACACGGCAGTCGGTCAGTGAGATTTTCTTAGCAGTGCGTTCAATTAAGCCTTTCTAACGGTTGAGAAGAGGACGCCAAGAAAGCAAAAAAGTTATCAGTCGCAGCAGTGCAACCCTACCAGGAAAACGATGCGCTTGAGGATGAGCGGCGTGATTACCAGTTCGTTCAAACCAACTTCTCTAACTGACGATCAGAGATCTCACAAATAAGGCAATTCTTTGAGGAGGCGAAGGGACAGAAAAGGCGCAAGGTGACCATGCCGATTGCCAAAGCTGAAATCCAGGGCCATGTTGAAGATGTCCTGGCATTCATTCAAGAGAAGGAAGAGGGATTGTAAGCTTCGACCTCTATCTCCTCGAGGAAACTCGGTCTCCACTACTTTGATTGCTGACTTGCATAGAATTGGGACCAGCCTCGATCCAGGACATTTCCCGACGATTTCGCCAGATCTTGAATCAATCGGAGGTTTAGGGAGACAGTCCAGCATTCACAATCCAACTTTTCAAAGGGCGAAAGATGCCCTGTATCAGTTCAAAGATATGATCACCAAGTACCAAGCGCCTGAAAAATACGAAGATGGCATTACAATGCCTACCGGGGTTAGGTGGGCGCAGGATAAGAGGGATCTTGAATCCTTGGATGACCATGCGATTTTCACGGCAACTCGGCTAATCAGCAGTCTCATCGTACCAAATCCAAGCCCATCGTTGAAGAGCCCACCCGATCAAAAAGATGAAATCGCAAGGATGGCTTGGGAGTTCTTTCCAAAGGAAATATCCGGGATGGCGAAGGACACTTGGGGCAAGATTGCACAAGAACAGGTCAAAGCATTCACCCATGTGTTGCGCTCCGTGGAGAAAAAATGAGCAACAGATGTCAAGGAGTTTTGGGTGATCATTAAAACCAAGCGAAGATCCTCAGCCAATAGCACATATCTACTTGATATAACCAAACGATCGATCTTGGTCAAAAGTCTAACACCATGTACGTAGACAAGCACGGTGATGGGAGCTTACTCATCAAGGCACAGGGACAGGTACCTTAGGTACCCACCTAAGTCATTACTAAGCCATATGAGGGCTTGACCCGCTTGGTGCGAGGAAGAGGGGCAGCCCTTTGCGCTAGTCTGTATTTGATCTAGCCTACTGGCTCGCCCACAAACATTTCATTTTTACACCAAACTTCCCAACCATCCAAAATTTCTTTGTGGAAATAGTTCCTTCATCAACTTCATCCTACTAACCACAGGACAGAACACCCCCAAAAACCGGTTTGTATTCACCCTCTCCCATCATCACCACCATCCTAAGTTCTATACTAATAGAATTTATCCAACAGCCAAGATGGGTGCCCTTAAGTACGTCGAGGAGCTTCAGAAGAAGAAGCAGTCGGATGTTATGCAGTTTCTTCTGCGAGTCCGCTGCTGGGAAGTACGTTAAACCGATTCGATGTTACAAATATTCAATTGCAAGTGTGGGCGGGCATTGGGGTTCAACTTGAACGACTTGATTCGATTCCTCGCTGCGTCTTTCGTCTTTGGCGATTTGAATGACACTCGAGGAAGTCAGAAGTCGGAAAAGTTTTACCCACAAGCCCGTCTTTGCTATACACTCGTTGAACATATGCTGAGAGTGCATCAATATAGCTTCGTCAATTGAACGTTATCCACCGTGCCTCGCGCCCTTCGCGCCCCGACAAGGCTCGCCGTCTCGGTTACAAGGCCAAGCAGGGATACGTCGTCTACCGTGTCCGTGTCCGCCGTGGTGGCCGCAAGCGACCTGCTCCTAAGGGTGCCACATACGGTATGTCTCTTCAGTTCAGTTAATCGTTCCGGCAGGACGATGCAGTTGAAAGACCAGTCTGGCTAACATGAATTTTTTTTCTCCTCTCACAGGCAAGCCCACCAACCAGGGTATCAACCAGCTCAAGTACCAGCGCTCCCTCAAGGCCACCGCTGAGGAGCGTGTCGGTCGCCGCTGCGCCAACTTGCGCGTCCTCAACTCCTACTGGATCAACCAGGACTCGACCTACAAGTACTACGAGGTCATCCTCGTCGACCCCCAGCACAAGGCCATCCGCATCGACCCCCGCATCAACTGGATCGTCAACCCCGTCCACAAGCACCGCGAGGCCCGTGGCCTCACCGCCACCGGCAAGAAGTCCCGCGGTCTCAACAAGGGCCACCGCTACAGCAAGACCCAGGCCGGCCGCAGAAAGACCTGGAAGCGCCACAACACCCTCTCTCTCTGGCGCTACCGGTAAACGGCTCGCCACCGAGTCGTTGGCTTGGTTCGGCGGCCAACTGCACCTCTGGGGGGGCCTCGGGTCCATGTTGCAATCTTTGGCACAGTGGTGTTTTGGTCGTCGGCTTATTTCGCTTGGGCAAAATGGGTGTGGTTCATGGTTGGGCTCTGCCTTGCTCCCCTTATGGGGGGCTTAAAACTACTTATGATAGCAAAATGGGAATGAAAGTTAATCCCGGAGACAAATGTTCTTCAATTCGTATATTGATGATGGCCGTCGTGTCCTGCCCTCGTTGAGTGATGTGTGCAATGTGCTCCAGTCCAATCTCTTCGCATAGAAATCACAAAGATTTGCCTGCCCTCGTACTCTTTTGAATTGGAATTTCCAGCGCTCTCCACTGGACGGAATGAAATATCTCCGTCTCCAAAAGTGTGAAATCCCCAGTCCCGCCCTACGACTATGAAGAATCTGAACCGGCTACGCTTACTAGCTCAATGAATATCAAGCACTACGAAAACACATCACGGTTGGTTCACAGCACGGACAGATTCAGACTGCGTTGACGAGCAAGACCGAATTTTAGCTCGAAGAAGTTTCTAAATACAAGGAACAAAGGGCCCTTTTCCTCAGTGGATCTGACCCAATTCAGGCCCGGGCGGCAAACCAAATTAGTCGACCACCTCTCGATCCAAAGCCTCATAGCAAACTCAGTCCCAAAGAGAATGGGGAGGGAGCAAGCTAACTCATGCGGGTGAGAAAGGCACAGGAAGAAAAGAGCAACACGAGAGAATTGGAAAAGAGAAGAAGAGAACGAATGGCAGAGTACAGGGGAAAAAAAGAAAAAAGAAAAACCGAGAAAAAATTTGTCTGAACCCCCATTGAAAGCAACCCAACACATGCCGTGTTCAGGGCCCATTTGCCGAAATGACTGTGTATAGACGAAAAGAAGCAAGCAACCCATCCCTCCCAGTCGAATGTGGCCGCAAGATAGAGGCACAAAAAGTACAGTAGATTCGCCGACCTTGACTTCATTCCCATGAAACATTCGCCTTGTGGGAAGTTCCTTCCTGTTTCAGGCAGCTGAATGAAAAAAGAGTTCCAAGCCCAAGCGCCGAGCTCTATCGTCAGAGAGAGAAAAATCTCGTATGCTCGTCATATCGGAGCATCAGCTCGAGGCACGAAAGCCATGCGCGATAGCATCGGGGAGCTTGGATCTGCGGGAAGACTCGACTTCGCAACGAAAGCGCGAGATCAAAAGGAAAGAAACAAAAGGAATATCTATGCCGGTGATGATCGTAAAGTTCAAAGTACAGGTACACGTTGAAGCTGCGTAGCCCTGCGTCTTCATACCTCCAGGATTGGTGGTAAGAACTCTGCAAGTGGCTTGCTTCAACTGCCATGAATGCTCTTCTTTCTTATTTTCCTCCGTAAAACTCCCCAGTTTCCATATTGTACACACAAAGATCAACCTGCTTGGGCACTCTATCGCGATGAGAAGAATCAGACTCATCGATAACAGAGTAAGCGGGGCTTCAATGTGTTTTCTGTTCTATTGCGACTTTGTTTTTCAGGGATAAACTGAGTCACGTCTCGCCAAGTGCACAGCAAAAGAAAATTCATCAGTCGTTGGCGTGTCGTGACCATATCGTGCAAACTCAAGTACCATGAAGTAGCAGAAATATAGCAAAAGGCATCATTGTACATGCAAATCGAAGTGTAAGTGACGGTGCGCCTAAGCCGGCATATTACACCCAGTGAGCCTCAGCACCCTCGGGAGGACTGTTTACTGGGGCTTGGGCCCCATTGAACGGGGCTGACACAAGAGGAGTAGCTTGTGGTGGCTGCACAGGACCTCCTTGGGTGGAGGGTGCGGGGACAGGTGCTGCGTTTGCCATTGTCGAGGGCGCACTCTGTCCAAAACCATTTGCTGCGCCGTTCGCAGATCCGTTACTTTGCAGCATGGAACTACTTCCAGACAGAGTTCGTGGATGGCCAGTCCGGAGAGGGATCTGACCTTGAGTATTGTCTGCTGGAGTGACCTGCCCGCTCGAGGCAGCGCTGCCCCGGTTGTCGTAGGCAGAGATCTTGGCTTGGATACGACGACCGTAGGGGGTAGATCGAATCTGAGGGAGGATAGGCCGGATAGCCTCGACCAAACGATGCTTCTGATGAGGAGTAGAATATTCCAGAGCTGTCTGGACCACATAGTTGGCGAACGAGTCTCGAAGAAGTCTCTCCATCTCCTGCGGAGACAGCATCTCCTCAACAATCATGTCCTTGGAAGGAGTCTGAGCACATCGCAAGCACTTCTCAATTACATTGGAACTGAACTTGTGGCGTGATAGAGCACTAATGCAGCCCTGGAACATGGCAACAACAGGCTCAGTGAAGGTTGGTTCGTTGAGGTCGATGATGTACTGGACAACGTAGTTTCCGAAGGGATCCTGGACCAGGATGCGAGAGTGCTCTGTGATTCTCTGGATCAGCCAGAGCTTCTGGTCACCCGAAGCGTGGTCAATGCAGCGTTGAAGAACGCAGCAACCATGGCGGTGAGTTCCAACTTCGACACAGTTGTTGCCAACGGCATCAAAAATGAACTGGGCATCAGCGGAGCTGAGTTTGTTCAGGCACTTTTGAATGACATGGTTGCCGTTGAGATCCTGGATAAGCTCGACGACACGGAAGCGGAGTGCTTCAATGATGAGCTGTACATGTTGAGGAAGATTGACGTGCTCAATCATCTTTTGCAGAGCCCGGGTTCCATGCTGGTTGAGTGCAATACGAACCATGTCTTGAGAGGCGTTTTTTATCAAAACAGTCCGCTCATCATCATTGCAAAATTCAAGAAGCTTCTGGCACAAATAATTACCAAAGGGGTCTGTCATGAGTTCAATGACATGCATGTTCGTCTCGAGCCAAATCATGTGAACCTGTTCAGGGTTGCGTTCTTCGAGCTTCTTTTGGAAGTAACGGCAACCATGCTGATCCTTGCACAAGTCATAAATTTGGCCGCGGAAAGATTCGAGGGGCATATTCTGGTAGCGCGACATAACTAGGAGAGGCAAGTTAGCATCACATGCATTGAGAGGACATGGCAATTTCGGAGTATGTTTGCTCTGCTTACCTTCATTGTCAAGCTGTCGGCGGTGCTGGATCACACGTGCCTGACTGTCACGAGGGGGCTGCGAAGCCTGGTTGAAAGGCACTGCACCATAACCACCGGCGGCACCAAAGTTGCCATTAGGATACACGTTGCCGCCAGCGACCCCGTTCACATTCATCTGCTGCATACCAGCATTGAGCATATTCATCTGGTAGTTGGCAGGAGGGCCATTGACACCATTCGCAGGAACATATCCGTTTGGAGGGTAATACCCGTTGAAGCCATTCATCATATTCATGTTGGGGGGAGCGGTGACAGGAACAGATGGCTGCTGAGCCGTGGTGGTGACGCTAGGGCCAAAGGGAGCAGCACTTGCCTGGAGAGCAGACTGGAGCGACTGGTACTGGTGAGTTGGGTCCCGGGAGGTTGCAGAGTTGCTCTCAGCAGACAGCTCTCGGCTGTGTCCGCGAGTGGGTGCGACGCCCGAAGGGATGCGGCCCATGCTAGCATTGTGGTTGTGGAAATGTTGCTGAGCGTGGTTATTGGCATTTCCACCTTGGATAGAGGAGCCAGTCATGTTCTTAACAGAAGGCCCGTCGCTGGGGGAAAATGGGCTCTGCATCTTGGGAGGAGTCGTCATGGCGTGGCTACCTGGAGTCACAGCGCCAGGGCTGGGGGCTTCGGACGCGTTCTCTGAAATGTATTTCAGATCAAGAGACTGGCGCAGAGATGCAGGTCGGTTACTCAGAGTGTTGATCTCACTCAGGCCTGACGAGTTTCCGTTGATTGAAGAGAGGCTCTGTTGGGTTCGATGTCGGTTAATGTGACTGCTCCAGTGGTGCGAAACAGACCCTTCAGGAGCGGGTGATGATGACAAGGCAAGGTCGAGAGCAGCCGAGGATGCAGATAGCTGAACACAAACGACGAAGGTCAGAAAACAAGCGACGTTTACAAATAATCAACAAGACAATCTGACAGTGCTGGAACTCGGTGCCTCTCCGCCTGCTGCAAGTGCCCGCACTAAAAGGGTGGTATGTAGGAACAATAGGCAACGGGGAGAATCTACAAGATGTGATGAAAGAGGGCAATCTAATTGGTGGAGCGCGAAGGTGAAATTGGGTAGAAAGGCAAAGGTCAGATGAGGTGGTGGGTGAGGAGGTAAGGTGAGGCCAAAGTCAGGAGGAGGTGATTCACTCCCCCCCCCCCCATTGACTCGTCTCCTCTCCTCAATGAATGGGTTTTTCCAGCGCGTTTTCGCCTGAAATGCTCCACCCAGACCGGCCGTGGTACTTTTTTGAATAACAGGCAACAATGATACAATGAAATGAATATTACTCACAATCTGATCATCACGACGGACCAGCGTCGGAAATCCCTGGTCCATGGCATTCGCGTGCTGAGCAGCACCAGCATCCTCGTCCCCAAACAAGAACCGTGCAGTGTTAGTGGCGTCAAGTCCTGTCTCATAGAGGCCATTTCGAGATCTCGTCACCGGCATCGAATACCGGTTGATACTATTTTCGAACGCCATAATCGTCAGTACTCCGATATTCCGCCAAGTAAGAACGTCGCGCTGAGAATGAAGTTTGAGAAGCGAAGAGCGAAAATCTCAAATAGCAGAACTGAACCCGAGGTTCAAAGCTGTAGGATAAATTCGCGGGCAAGTTTCACGCCCAAAGAAAGGGTTCCCAAGCAAATACGGGTTCAGGTATATGAGCGGCTAGAGGCTGGGTGTGAAGAGGAAGTGTGCACAGGCAAAAAAGAAACGTTTACTTGGCATAAGGAGTGGAAGCAAGAGAGGAGATTTATAGGCATTCACAGGCAGCAGGAGAGGAGGTGCGAAGGCTATTGTGTGTAACTACACACAATAATAATAGCCTGCGGCAACGCGCCGCTGCATTGTTCCAACCTCGCGCTCAGCCAAAAGTGAGAGAAGTTCAACTACTCGTGAACTGAGCCAATCCCCAGGTTCCCATGTACCGACACCACTTGGATCAGCAAAAAGAACCCTCATGCACTTTCAACCACAAATTCTCGATGCCCAAAGACGGGTCAGAGCCTCCGGCAAGGGAATTAAGATGGTATTCAATGTGGAATCTCCTACAAAGGGATTTGACAGCACTTGTCCCTCAAATCCCCAGAACAGCGCAGAACAAAGCATCTCAACGGGTGATGAGAAAGCAGACTTACGCATGAGTCGATCGATGGCTAGTGGGATCTTGACGAACCGCCTCATCCCTTTCTTCGTCATCACTGTTTCGGCGGGTTATTGGGACTGAGCGAGATGGCAAATGGTCATCCCAGCCATAGCGAGATCCTCCAATCATGCCGGCGGGCGGAGAAGTGAGTTGAGATCCAGATCTGGCTGATCGGCTTTGGAAGCCCGGAGGAGATGTGAGGCTCGACATAGAGTAACGGCTCGGTCGTGATAAGGCGGATGGAAAGCCGGAATAATGCTCGGGAGGCGTCGTCGGTTCGGATTGATGACCAGTGACTCTAACCACCTCTTCCTCTAGCTGGGCCAACTCGGCAGCTTCACGGCGGGATCTTTGGTCCAGAATTTGCATCTCTAGCTCGAAGCGTCGTCTCTGGTTAACGATTCTCTCGTATTCCGCCTTTTTCTGCTCAAGCTGTTTCAAATATTAGTCCAACCTTCTTCCTGCTAGGTTCAGATCATCGACAGAGGGGGGTTCAAAAGAGCCCTTCTGCACGATTGCTACGTTGAACAACCTACCAATTGAACTCTGTGTAACGCCTGTCCAGCCGAAAGTTAGCAGATGTTACACCAGAGAAACTCGTTTGCCAAGGATTAAAAAGCGAGAGCGGCACATCACATCCGCCACACCATCCAGGGCGCCACCTACGTTATAATCTTGGGCATGGTCGGGTCCGCGTTGCGGGGAAGTTATGGACATTGAAGACAATGTTGGTACACGGCTCGAATCGGTAGTGAAGCGTCGAGGAAGGACGGATCGCGTATCGAGGGAAGCCGGCTGGCCCTGCTGCTGGAGGGCTCGGGACCCATTGCGATTGGGAGAAACAAAGGAGGCAACGGGGTTCTCGTTACGGGGAGAGTGTTGCGATCGGAAGCGCAACTCGTCCATGATGGCGGTTATGATCGCAAAGGGAAGTCGGAAGCCAATCGTACACGCCTAGTGAGGCGAAAGCGTAATTTTGCTCGGAAAAGGATTCTTCTGCGAAAAGGCTGACTGCATGGACTCTATATGGGAGATCCAGCACCGTGGTCAGCAGCAATCACCCTGTAAAGGGGACGGCGAGGGTAGAGTGAGCGACTGTCAGGAAACACGCAAAGGGAAGCAAAGGAAAGACAAGCTCGAAGAGGGCAACGACAGGCGTAGACGACGATATTCCAGGAGGCGGGGTGCGGTACAGCGCCTGTGGGTTTCTCTTGTCTTGGGTCTGGTCTTGCGGACCCAACCTGGACTGGCCTGGAATGGGTCTGGGAAGAAAGAAGATGGATGTTGCAGGTAGACAGTGTCAGGGGGGGTGGTGGGGTGGGAGCCATCCATCAATCCAGGGGTCAGGACGGTGCCGATTGATGCCTGGCAGTGGATGGCTTGTGACTATGGGTGACGACAGCGGACCTGAGGCCCTGGGGGGCTCGTTTTGGCTGAGTTAGCGCCAGCGCAGCACTCGACAGCGCCAACCAGTTGTCTTCCCTGGCCAGGGCTTGCTGCTCAGCAGGCTGCCCGTTGAGTAGACCACCGGCTGCGGCGCTACTTGTCAAACCCTCTTGGTCGCATTGTGCACATTCACCCATTTACTCATTGGGTTTCGGCTGCCGATGGACCAGCGGCAGAGGGACTCTTGCTGGATGGAGACGTGCCGTGCAGCTGCTGAATCCATGCCTGTCACCCCTGCTCGTTGGACCTGGATGTATGTACATACGTCGCGGGCAGAGGTGAGGAGAACACCCCCGCACAAATCAGAGCTGCAGCAGTGCAGCTATGCCATCATCTCGCGTGAAGCAGAGTCCAGCGACACACAAAGAGAGGATCTAGGGCTTGGGAATGTTGTGCGAGAGGCAAAGCAGTTGTGGGATGAAAATGTTGAGCCGAGTCCTTATTGATACAAGTGACCGCTCAGGCAGGCTATAGAACAGGCATCATGAAGAACAAGGGGGGAGTATTGCGCAAAAACCTGGGGGAAAAAACTCCCACTTACCCAAGCAGTATCTGACCTATTGAATCCGAGAATCACAATTTTCAGGGTCCCCGATATCTCGTGTTTTGTAACTAATCGTACACGGAAGGCAAAGATCCGGCGACGATGGGCGCGGTGCGATCTCGACCTAGTAAGTTCGGCGGGTCTTGAGCCAGCCGAGACCTTGATGAATAAAGAGCAGTATTCAACAAATGAAAACTCCAGCCAACTGACGTGGACCAGGTCAAGTTGGGCGATGCCTGTCGGCGTCGTTTAAGAGAGAAAAGGATTGAAGAAAGAATGGAGGATGGGGTGACAAGAAGAAAATCAAGTACATTGCCCTTGTCTTCCAGAAGTCAACGGAATAGTAGAATTACTTTCTGTGGCGGAGAAAGCCAAACCGCCCTAGCTCGTAGCAACTAGAGGTAAGTTAAGGTAATGTGATCCATTTAGCATTATACATACTAATTTACTTCCTACATTAGTAGGGCAGTGCTGCCACTTTCGGGCTTGAGAGGGTGGCTACTACATGGAATACGAATACTCGCGCCCGACGATAGCCTGCCTCCTGTCCTGCTTTTTTACATGCGCATTCCATGCCTACACGATTCGCTGTCCAAGGTGTAGGTTGGCTGGCTTGCTGCTAACCGATCGTCATCTGTCTACCTTACCCAAGGTTCCAAACATAATGTCACGAAAACGGTCCAAGCAGAATTGGCCAAAGGAGCACTACCAATGAGTAGTTGCCAGGTAGGGCGCAGAGGTAGGTAGTAGCTGTCGACAGGCCTTGCTTGTATTACATTACGGGTCAGCCAATTACACCTCTCATCCGCTCTTTTTGGCGTTTTTGTCAACTTTCGGTGAGCTGAAAGCTGGTGGCATGGGTAGTACTTGGTAACAACATACTCATCATCATCATCATCATCATCATTATCATCATCATCATCATGTTTATGCGATGGTACATACGGTAAGAAAAAAAGTTGATGAGGCGATGATACCACGATTTCCAAAGATGATCAAAATAGTGCTAGATTCTTCCCTGTAGGGTCATTTGTAATACTCGCCAATTGTCGAGGCTCTAAAAAGACGGTTTTCAAGCGCTGGGCACTAATTCCTCATGGAGCCCATTCTGAGGAAGGCTTCGGATAGGTACGGCCAAATAGAGCCATGTTAGGTCCGGAGTATTCGACAAATACCTAATTAAGAAGAGAATGTATTTCTATGTGTCGAGTTTGGATTTTGTCACCCAGCTATGATAGGGCAGTTACGCTGTCTCCCTCACAGATATGCGATGCGCTACATTGTATCCAGGCCAGCATGCCCTGTCCAGGTTATGTACTTGACAAATCTGGGCAAAGCCAAGGGATTGCGAGGAGCCAAGCCCTGATAAGACATCTAGGCCGGGATGATCAAGAGGGGGGGAACTGGCGCCGCCAAGTACCTTCTGCAACAGGGCGAAATGAATCAATTCAGTGGGGAAAGTCGATACTGCCTCTCAAATCAACAGATGCTACGTCGAAGACTGGAGAAAACTGGAGATTTGGAGGTGGTCTGTCGTCGGCCATTCGCTGGGGGGGCCCAGCCACTGGAGGCAGCGCTTAATATTGGGCATTGCTTGAATACGGAAGGGCATAATACATAGACGGTACATGTGTACAGAGGCGTAGGTCGGGCAATTAGTAATGGTGGGCTGCACGTATTACAAGAATCGGGGAGACTACGGAGCAGAAGGCAGCAGTTTATTACCTAGGTTACAGTGATCCATGTTTTGAGCCCATTATTATTGACGATTTACCTTGACCAAGATAACCTCTGCTCGGAGGGGCTCAAGCTTGCCTGCAGGCAGGCTGGAGAGACAGGTCCTCATGCCTGAGCTGCTTTTCAGGGTCCTACTCAATGGAGGAGGCGGTAGTCGTGGTCGTAGTCACGGACGTGGTTGGTTGGTCCCTTTACATCTGATCTGGGTATTACATACCTAGTGCAGTACTAATATTAGGTACCTGCAAGAAACCTGCTCCCCATCCATCAGAAGGGCAACAAACCCCGCTGTCCACTCAACAGTGACTTATTTTTTCTTGCCTACTGCGACCATTATTAAAGTCCTCGATCCCCTTCCTAACTACCACTCACCGACTTTTGGGAGGCGGTAGTTGGTGGAGATGAGTTGGCGGACATGGTGGACCGACTCTTGTGACAGCCGTCCCGCCTCCTCATTAGCAGCGCTGTCGGCGCCGGTTTTGGGTCTAACGCGAGTCTGCGACGAGGGGTAGTGATTCCTCTCCATCCTTCCCCGATCCGTCTCGGTTCCAGCCCATTTTATAGGTAGGTAGTATTAGCCGCGGACTGGGTACTCAATGTCAAGTCGTAGTTAGAGGAGGATTTGGCCCGATGGGAATACCTGCGGAATCGAGGCACCGGGTATCGGCTACAAACCCTGACCCTCATGCTCATATCGTGCAGGAGGGGTGCTCGGCAAGCAGCATAGACGTCGACATCGTAGTGCGTCAATCGCAACGACGTTGAGGCTAAATTGTGCATCAAAGTGCCCCAGCAGCCGTCTCTAGCCACCCGCCATCCTCGGAGCTAACACTAGCACGGCAATCAACTGCGAGTCACCCTTCCTGAGACTGAGGCGAGATGTGACTGCCTACCTACCTCGGGTAGTGTAGACCACATCTGTTTGCCGACATCTCCAGAAGGAAGGGCGTCCCAGACTCTAGCGCCGCGTGAGGCAGAAGCCCGGGATGACTGACCCAGACACTTCTAGAGACTAGAGAATGGAGCTGTAGCCATAGCGAGCGCCGAATGTTGGATTCTATCTGATCTGACCTTACGGGAAGACCCGCTCTAGGAATAGGCATCAATCGGCGGGGCCACCTACAGTGCCATATGTAAGTAGCACCACTAGAAGCCGGTGGCCCCCCAACCTCGCCTTCTGCAGCAAGTCATACAACTTAATGTAAATGCAACAAGATGCGAGACAGACCCTCCCGGCCGTGGCCCGGGTCGTGCCCATTGGTTTGCCGCCCTTGGGGTCGCGATAGCAGGATTCCCGCTGATCTGATACCGCCTTGCCTATCAATCGGAGGTGTCTCAAGAATCATGTGCTTTTCTATTGCATTGACTTAATCTTCGTCGTCTAAGCCAAGGCTTATACAACAATCTTCATCCATCCTTAAAGTGAGATTCTACCAGAGAGAGACTGCAAATTGCACGAGCATACACCAAAGCTATCACCCCACAACCCCTATGAGTAGCACCACTGCGACGTCAAATTATGCCTTGAATGCCTGATCAATTGCGACGATGCAAGGCCAAGGTGCAGGGTAGCAATATGCTCTCGCTAGGCGGTAGGTCCCTGGAAACGCCTTTGATGTCAGCACCATTTCCGGGAGAGGCCCACTAATTGCCGTAGGAGGGCACCTACCGCAGCGATGACTCTATCCGCGGGGCAGAACTTTTTTTTCCTAGCAGACAACGAGCCGTCCATCCATTCGCTCTCCAACCTTGCGCATTTCAGACGTGCAGATCGCCAATCTTCTCCTCCGCGGCCGGCTTCAAGCCATCCATCTCCCCATATTGCACCAGTACCCCGTGCAACTGGGGTGGTGACTTCCAAGATGCCGTTCGTGGATGACGGGTTTGAAGCTCTTTTAGAGCCATTCTACAACGGCAAGAAGCTTACAGACCCAATCTCTACCAAGGAGGATAAGTTCCAGCTATTACCAGCGTTCCTCAAAGTCAAAGGTAGAATCCTCTTCCCCGTTCCCTGTGCGATACTGGAGAAAGACTAACTTAATGGCCATAGGTCTTGTTAAGCAGTGAGTCCGAGCTCATCGCCCATTTCTCGCAGAAAGCAACTGACCGTATCCGAGACATATCGACTCATACAACTTCTTCGTTGAGCATGAAATAAAAGAGATTGTACGCGCAAACCGGACGATTCGAAGCGATGTAGACAGCAACTTCTGGCTTGAGTATGTTGGATCAGTCTGCTTAGACCCAGCATGCGATGACTGACGATACCTGTAGATTCCGCGACATTCGTGTCCTACGCCCCCGTCGACAAGATCATGCAGATATTAAGACACGACATAATGTGTCTCCAATGGAGTGCCGCCTCCGCGACATGACATATGCTGCGCCAATCGAAGTCGATATCGTTTATATTCGAGACAAGCAGAAGATCTCCCGTAAAAATGTCCCACTTGGGCGCATGCCCGTCATGCTGAAGAGCTCCAGATGCTGGCTCAGTGGTGCGACCAATGCTCAGATGGAGTCAATGAACGAATGCCCGCTGGATCCGGGCGGCTATTTCATCATAAATGGCACCGAGAAGGTCATCCTGATCCAGGAACAGCTGTCGAAGAACCGAGTCATTGTCGAGGCCGACGAAAAGAATAATATCATCACAGCTTCGTGTACTAGCTCAACCCACGAGCGTAAATCAAAGACTAGCGTTACATTGAAGAAGGATAAGATCACCCTTGTACACAATGTACTCGTCGAGAATATCCCCATCGTCATTGTCTTGAAAGCCATGGGTGGTCTGTCCGACTACGAGATTATGCAGCTCGTTGCAGGCTCTGATGGTAGATACCAAGATGAATTTGTCATCAACTTTGACGAGGCTACTCGCGTTGGCGTCTTCACTCAGCAGCAAGCCTTGGAATATATCGGGGCGCGGGTAAAGATGGGATCCAAAAGAGGCCAGTTTGGTCCTATGCCTCGCCGAAACAACATTGAAGATGGACTTGATGCCCTGTCCAACCTGGTCGTTGCACACGTACCCATCGAAGGCCTCGATTTCTATCCCAAGGCTATTTATCTTGCGATGATGACTCGAAAGGTGCTCATGGCCTCTCAGAATACCAAGCTTGTCGACGACAGGGACTTTGTCGGTAACAAACGACTGGAGTTGGCAGGCCAACTTTTGTCGCTTCTGTTCGAAGACAATTTTAAGCGGTTCATGGGCGAAGTTAAGCTGTCTATTGACAAATTCCTCAAGAAGCATAACCGCGGAGTTGCCCTCGATGCTGTGCAAATGGTCAGCAACCACGCCAATACCATTGGGATGGGCATCAACCGTGCTATCCAGACAGGAAACTGGACTGTGAAGCGTTTCAACATGAATCGGGCTGGTGTCACCCACGTGCTGAGCCGTCTAAGTTACATCAGTGCCCTGGGAATGATGACGAGAATCAGCAGTCAGTTCGAGAAAACCCGAAAAGTCAGTGGTCCAAGAGCTCTTCAGCCTTCGCAATGGGGAATGCTGTGTACATCAGATACACCCGAAGGAGAAGCTTGTGGTCTGGTCAAGAACTTGGCTCTGATGACCCATATTACAACTAATGTGGAAGAGGAGCCTGTCAAGAGATGGGTTTTCACGTTGGATGCTGGTGTTGAACCCATTCGTAACTTCTCTGGAGCCGAGATGCACCGCGAGGGAAACTTCATGATTCACATCAACGGTACACCATTCGCCCTCACACGGTACCCGAAGAGGTTTGCACACAAATTCCGAACAATGCGCCGAAGAGGATGGATATCACCTTTTGTCAGCATCAACATCAATACGCACTTTAATGCCGTCCATATTGCCACTGACGAAGGTCGTATTTGCCGGCCATACATTATTGTAAAAAATGGACAGCAGAAGTTGAAGCCAGAACACCTGCGGCTCTTACAGATGGGCAAGGCCACATTCGACGACTTCCTGCGTAAGGGTGTGGTGGAGTATCTCGATGTCAATGAAGAGAACGATGCCCTAATCACAATTTACGAGGACCAAATCACACAGAGCACTACTCATTTGGAAATTGAGCCGTTCACGATTCTGGGTGCTGTGGCAGGCCTGATCCCTTTCCCCCATCACAACCAATCCCCTCGAAACACCTACCAATGTGCTATGGGTAAACAAGCTATTGGTGCTATCGCATACAATCAATTTAACAGAATCGACACCCTCCTCTACACCTTGGTCTATCCACAGCGACCCATGGTCATCTCTAAAACGATCCAATTGGTTCACTATGATAAACTGCCTGCCGGCCAGAACGCAACCGTTGTCGTCATGTCTTATTCAGGATACGATATTGAAGATGCCCTCGTTCTGAATAAGGCATCCATCGACAGAGGGTTTGGCCGTTGCCAAGTCTTCCGCAAGTATGCAACAGAGCTGATAAAGCTCCCCAACGGGAAAAAGGACCGACTGGGCGATCCTGACTACACACTAGAGAAGCATGCTATTCTCGATACTGACGGGTTGGCCACGGTCGGCTATCAGGTCAAGTCTGGAGAGGCCATGGTGAAGAAAGAGACCCCAGAAGATCAGACTTCGACGGGCATTGGTCTTGATCGCGGGTCTAACATGTTCCGTGACGCTTCAATTTCCTACCGAATTCCGGACCCAGCCTACATTGACAAAGTCATGTTGTCTCGAACTGAGAAGGACTCAATGGTGATTAAAGTCCAGACTAGGCAAACTCGACGACCCGAATTAGGTGATAAATTTTCTTCCCGTCACGGTCAGAAGGGTGTTGTTGGTATCATCGTCGACCAGGAGGACATGCCGTTCGCTGATAGTGGGGTTACGCCTGATATCATCATGAACCCTCATGGTTTCCCCTCTCGAATGACAGTCGGTAAGCTGCTCGAGTGCCTCACAGGCAAGGCGTCTATCGTCCACGGTCGACCTGACTACGGTTTCGGAGACGCGTTCCGCTCACATCCTCTAGAGGAAATGAGTCAAGTGCTGGTGGATCATGGCTTCTCCTGGGAAGGCAAGGACTACTTCACGTCAGGCATCACCGGAGAACCCTTGGAGGCATACATTTTCAACGGGCCAATCTACTATCAGCGATTGAAACACATGGTTCAAGACAAGATGCATTCGCGAGCCCACGGCCCCATGGCGATCCTCACCAGACAGCCCACTGAGGGTCGTTCAAGAGATGGTGGTCTGCGTCTGGGAGAAATGGAGCGTGATTGTTTGATTGCATACGGAGCCTCTCAGCTGCTCCTGGAGCGATTGATGATTAGTTCCGACGGGACGGAGATTGATATCTGCCAGCAGTGTGGCTTGTTTGGGTACAAGGGATATTGCCACACGTGTAAGAGCACGAGAGAAGTGGCCAAGATGACGATGCCTTATGCAGCTAAGCTGTTGGTGCAAGAGCTGATCAGCATGAATGTCGGCGTGCGTCTGCAACTCGAGGATGAATTCCCGCATCCAAAACAAGTTTAAATGAAATATATAAAGTAAATAGAGAAGGTCCGTATTATAATGCAACTGGAACTGTAAAATAAACATAAGACACCGATGGATTGATGATATATTGAAACCAAACTCAGCGCCATCGCTTGGTGACCTTCTGCGAACCTCATTATAAACCCTTGATGCAAGGAAGGCACTGCTATACACATCTAGGTTAAACTCCTTACACCATAGACCGGGACTCACGGCCTCGTTTTCTTTTTCCTGGGCGGTAACGCCTTCAACCCGCCCGCCGAGATCTCAAACTCGATGGCGTCCTGGAGCCCCGGCCCCGACGCCGGTGCATGAGGGGCGAACACGACCTTTATCCACCGCCTCCACGTCCTCAGAGTCGACGTAGGCTCCTCGACCTCGTCGTAGTCATCACCCGGTGCGGTGGAAATGGGGGGCGCCATCCTGGTACGTCCGTAGACGGGCCGCTTGAAGAGGGCGATGCGGCAGGCGATCTGGGTGCACCACACGATGCCGAGGCTGGGGGTCTTGAGGGCGTGGGAGGACATGGGGTCGTCGCCCCAGCCGGTGAACCACCTCTGCTGGTGGTCGAGCATGAGGACGGGCGGCGGGGGCGGCTCGCCGTCGTCGTCGGGGGGCATGGAGAAGGGGAGCGGGGAGCTGGGGGTGTAATGGGGTAGCGCCTGGCCGCGGAGGCTGCTCCTGGAGGCGAGCGGCGTCTCCTGGGTCGGCGGCAGCTGGCTGGGCCACGAGGAGGGCAGGCGGGCCGGGCTCGATATGGGCGGGGCCGAGGAGGCGAACCGGTCGGAGACCTGGTTGGCGACGACGACGGCGAGGTCGTGCTTGCGGGCGAGGTGGCGGAAGAGGGCGCCTAGCTTGACGAGGTCGGAGCTGCGGGCGGCCATGTTATGGCCCATTGTGCCCTGGCGCTCGAACTCGGCGCGGTAGTTGGCGGCCACGGAGTCGAGGATGATGAGACCGATGTTGTGGCGCTCCAGGAGGACGGGTAGTTGGTAATGTAGGATGTGGTCCTGGGATTCGAGGTCCGGGAGGGAGGTGCTGAGGATGTTGTCGAGTGAGGGTTTGTCGGCGAAGTCAACATTTTGTAGGACCGGGTGGTTCTTCAACATCTGTGCGAGACGGGAGGTTGAAAGGCCGGACTCGGTCGAGATATAGAGAGCCTGTTTCTCAATGCCTCGAGGGGAGGGCAACTGGACGGCTAGACAAAGACTCAGCAGGAACTGAGTCTTTCCAGCACCGCTCTCCCCCACAAACTCGGAGATCCTGCCGGTAGGGATTCCACCCCCCAGGGCAGCATCTATGGTATCATCGAGAGTGCTGATACAAGCCGACCACGGGGGCTTGGTAGTAGTGAGTAGAGGTTGAGCTTTGGAGGTCCCTGGTGCTTCCTCTTTTGATTCCCCAGGCGAATCCTCTTTTTCTGGCAATAATGACAACGACTGGGGCTTTAGGTCATTTGTGAGGGAGATTTGTATGATGGCAATGAAGCGTCTTAGATCCACAAGAGGTAGGTGAGTTTGCTTTGCTATATCTGTTGGGTGTAGAGTCAGGAGGTCGGTTGTTGTGAGACCATGCTGCTCGATTGCTGGAAGAAGATTCGCATATTTGGAGACGGGAAAAGTAGGCAGAACTTGGCGAATATCACTCATGTCATCAAGAGATACTTGGAGTTTTCAGACGCCTCTGATACTTTATGATCTTGGGAATGCACTACTGAGGTCTCTGGAGCGAGTGATAGAGGAAGCCGGGGTGAGGCAAATTTCATCTCGAGGTTGACGTGTGGCGTGGGAGCGATGAGGAACAGATGAACCTGGATGGTATGGACATGCGTTTTACTTGTAGCATATCAGCTTTGGCCAATCTGTATGATGGTCTGGCCGGAGATGGGTTCATCAACTCGGTGAAGCTGTTGCCAGTCACGATTCTAGGCGAGGGAGCGTGATGCTACTGCACAGTGTCAATAACGGACTAAGACAGTATTTGGAAGTATGAGGTGAACGTATATTGCGGATTGTAGCAACAGACTATATAGGTAGGCAAAAAAAAAAAAAAGCTCCGGTTTGTCAGGAAGCCTTCGTGAGATTTCCAGTGTAGGACTGAACAGACCAACTGTGTATGTTTGTGGGTTGCGTGGTGACTTCAGTTTGACAGCCAAGGTCAGGTCGCGCTCAGGCACTGTCGTTACACACTGTAGGTACTGCGTATCTATTTTTAGGTTGTTCGATTTCAGCTGCATTAGTAATCACCCGGAACTGTGCGAATCATTGGTCCAGCAGGAGGCGCCCCGCTTCTGCCCGTGGGAAAGCCAGGGGCAGTGCATTGTGTTTATCTTATTTCGATGTAGCAAGCAGACCCGTGTGCAACCTGGAGGGGGGACGCTGTGAGAGATATAATGCAAACCCCCAGCGGAAACAGCAAAGGTGTCAAAGGTGTCTGAATGTTTGCGAATGGTTCGCCCTCTACTTTGTAACTCAGAGTCTAGTTTCGTTGACGATCCAACAGGGCTGACAGGGAATATCGATAGGGCGTAGCACTACCACGCACCCAATAAAGTCCATGCGCAAGGCGTTTTCGGAGCCAGGGGCCCCATATTTCGTATTTCGGTAGCTGAGAGCGACCCCTGCGCTGTTCCACTTCACAGACTCAAGCGCCGAAACCCCAGACGGTTTCGACTCGTGGTCCCCCGTCGTCTCTTCTTCTTGTGGTCGGCCGCCGGTTTGGATCTATTTTCTGACCGGTGATCAACCATAAACCATGAACCATGGAGTATTGAATGATGGCAGGAGGGCGTCAAGGGAAGAGATCGCCACCCTCCCCAACCTACCTCCCTCTCTGAGCTAGACTCTGTCTGATCGACTTCCATCAGCTCTTGGAGAAAATAAAGCATACAGGGAGGCAGCAGCCATGAGGACAGACGGGACAGCCCTTGGCTCTCGCTGATTCCAGCTTCTTAGGCTGCAATAACCCTAGCAAGCCCGCTGCAATTTCCTCTAGGTCCACTGACCCTTATGGCCCAATGGGGATCTTTGCCTACAGGCGCGTAGTCTGGGCGCTAGGCGGTGCTGGTTCTCAAATCTCACCACCACAGCAATATTCCCCCGGCCGACTGCCACCATCAGAACGATACGATATGCAATCATGTCAAGCAGAAGGACAATGGGTGAGGGTCGAGTGCCGAAAGTATCGGGTGGGCGCAGCAAAAAGCAGCTAGTTCGCTCATTACCCCTCCACCAGCGGGAGCACAAGGAGACCCGGTCCATTTCAGCTGAGTCCAGACTCGCCAGAGGAGCACCTGTGTATGATTTTCCTTTTCAGCTTTGGAGTCGAAACAATGGGGACCGAAAGGATGGATGGATCCCCACGTCTTCTGCACCAAGTCCCTCACCCCCTCCTCCCCCTGCTAAGCCAATTCAGCCAATCTGCTTCGACGCCATCATCTCTTTCGACCTGGACAGAGACTAGCTGGCGCTGACTGCAGCAGGCGGCGAGTCCCACGATCCCCTGCGTGTGCGCTAGGTCGCTTGTCACCTCGACGCCATGAGGCCGACTACCCGGGGCTGGCCCTGGGTCCTGCGGCATGCCGCCTGCCTGGCGGTTGATGCGCTACCTTTTCATCCAGTCGGTGCCAGCACCTTTCGTTCTTGCATCTGAAGTGCTCTGGTTGCCTCTTCTGGTGTCCCCCGTTTGTGTCGTTGAGCTTCCGGTCACGATCATTGCCACCTAAGACCATACCCTCGGGCTGTTTGACGACTTATACACCTAGCCGTCACGATGATCAGGACCTCTGGGCTCGCCGCCGTCCTGGCGGCGATGGTTGCGCCCCTCAGCGCCAGTCTGATCGAGCGACTCCCCGAGCCTACAGGAGCTCTGGACTTGCCAGTACGCGACGGCGTCTCCCCCAAGCCAACCGCCGCTCCGCTTGCCGGTCAGGTCTTCAATTTTGCGCGGGATGATGGCCTGTCTGCCATCGTTGCTTCCGACAACACCTGTGGTTACGTCTCCGCTCTCCAGGGTGCTCACTACACCTGTATCGGAAGCGACTACTCTTGCGCTCTCATTCCCGGTGCTGGATCGTCAACTGGTAATGTTGGTTGCTGTAACACGAAGGCCTGTACCGTTCGCAGGGGATGTGTCGACTATGCGGCCTATTACTCTTCCAGTGCTT
Source organism: Clonostachys rosea (assembly GCA_026958235.1). NCBI lineage: Eukaryota > Fungi > Ascomycota > Sordariomycetes > Hypocreales > Bionectriaceae > Clonostachys > Clonostachys rosea. Next base: position 3,039,581 of record CP110207.1, read on the forward strand.
GCGACGATGCTTGCAGGGTTGATGCGTTTACCGTGAAATGGTATGTGGCAGCTTCTCCGAGTTTCGAATCCCTTAATTTGCGGACGGCAGATGTACTGATTGTCTCTCGTTTAGTATCAATTCAGCCACACCTTACTGCAACACCATCTCGTTCGACGGTGATATTGTTGATTATTGGTGCAATAACGTAGCAATTGCGACTGCCCAGGCAGCATTCACAACCTACTCTGGCGGCCCAAATAGGGTCTATAAAACGACAGTCCTTTTCGAAGAAAGCTCAAGCTCGGCATCCTCATCGTCTTCGTCTTCGTCCTCGTCCTCCTCAACCTCGAGCTCAACTTCTTCATCAGCTTCGAGCTCTTCAACGAGTTACAGCAGCAACGGCGGCAGCAGCAAGAATGGTGGTGGAGCTCCCATCGGGGCCATTGTTGGCGGTGTCGTGGGTGGCGTAGCTGCCATTGGAATTATTGGAATAATCGTCTGGCTCATTCTCCGTAAGAAGAGGTCCAACGCCGAAAAGCCTGCTGCTGCCGCCGCTGCCCCAGCTGGAGCTTACGGTGGTCCTCCTCAATATCCTCCCCCCTCAGGCAATGACAACGGCGCCTACCCACCCGTCTCGCAGATTCCACCTCAAGGCCAACCTTACAACCCCAACTCCGGCTTCTACGACCCCAAGTTTGTCGCCAGCGGTGGTCAGCCAAATTACGCTGCAACAGGCCAGTACCCTCAAAATGGGGGTGGTTATAACCCAGGCTACGGACAGCCACCATCGTCAACGTCTCCAACTCTGTCGCCTGGCGATCCTCGCTCCGCTGTTTCAGGAACCAGCCCTAGCCCGTCAAACTTCCAACAACCCGGCTATGCCCAGCCCCCCCCTACCATTCATGAAGCGCCTGCAAATCCGGCCCAGACACACCGCGGACCTATGCACGAATTGGCTTAGAAACTATGGAATAAGCACATTCTTCTTTAGGCTTGGGGCCATCTTAAGAACCTCCTGAATGGCGGAGACTATGACAAGTCTGGACCGATCGGGTGTAGGAAAGCATATGCTATTTCGGCGTTGGGAGGGTTTTTGTCGATTTTTTGAGGTTCTGCGTGTTTTCTGTTACGATTTCTAATACACAGCCACAGAGCGTGGCTCTATGTATATATCCCCTCCACGAACTCGATCTTTTATTGCATGGGTGCTTAATTTCGCGCTCAGTACAGCTCCTGAATAGACCTGTTGTCTAATTCCTAGAGAGAATAACATGACACCAAATTAGTGGTAGAATAGACCGTATTAAAGAGAACATTGTGCTCTGTCACTCAATGGCCCCTTTTACTTGCGAAATTGGAAGTCTACGAATGCTGTCTCGCGAGAGTAAGCACTGGATTCTGAGGGTTGCCTTCTGTCTTTGGCCATCTGTCGATGCCCTGTTGCATTGGAGAAAGTCGGTACTTTGGTGACTGCTCGATTGCCCCCCTGGTTTCCTGAACACAGTAGCCATGCTTCTGCAAGTCATCTATGACTAGCAAACATCCTCAGCAAAGCTCAAAAATTTTTGTAATAGACACCGGACGAATGTGTTGGTGAGCTCTTTCTTGAGAATCAAGGCAAAACAAAGATGGGATAGAAAACTAGGTTGGTATATTCATGCTTCTTTCAGTTCTATCTGTGATTGTTGAAGTGTAACACTAATTCTACGCCTTTCAACGTCAAAGTCTCGCTCTCTGTAGTAAAATGCCCCGTTACATAGAAGCATTGCACTAAGTATATGTAAACAGTAGTAGTGGCTAGTCCGCCACTCGTGGTTAAAAAATCGAATATTTATTTCCGAGACGTCATTGGGATTTGTTCGACGTCAGCTCCTCGATCGGAGCTGTCTATTCTCACTGCGCTCTTGTAGGGGTTCCGGTTGAACCGCCCACGGAGGAGTGAGAGAAGATATATTTCTTCCATCACGATGTGCTGGTCCTCGTCCGTGCTAGTGTTACTCTTTCTAGCAACCGTGACATTTCCGAGAAGGAGGGAGCAGAGGAAGGCCTGAAACATGCGCTGTTAGTAATTATATTGCTATTTTAAAGAGGACATAGGCTTACAAGAACCATCAATGGTGCGAGAGCAACAAACGCCCATACTACCCCCATCTAACGGATCCAAGTTAGTCAAATAGCCTTCCAAGGTTCGATGGGGCGCAAACCTACCTTGGCTGAATGCTTAGCTGCTTGTTGTGCGACCGGGTCCATATTCCGGATAGCTGAAAAGTCGCCGTCGGTTTCCAAATTGGAGACGTTGTTGAAAACAGTCGACATGATTGTCAGTCCGATGGTCCCTCCCAGGGGAGTGGCAAATGTCAACAGGCCAATAACCGCTGCTCTGCTTTGTCTGAAGATGCCGACGCCGTGTAATGGAGAAGCCATCATCCGCAGCCCCCCTCCTGCACCAACAAGCGCCATCATGCCAAAAATAGTGGGTGAGGACTCGGTGTACAACGCATAGGCCATCATGCCAATGCCCACAGCTTCCACAAGGGTCCCGAGGAAAATTGCAGGCCAGGTCATTCTGGGCCACGAAGAGCAGATCATGGAGCACAGAAGGATTCCGACTGCGTTTTGTTAGTGTTGTTCCTTTGCCGTTGAATATGGGAGACTCACCAGCAATTCCTGGCGTGAAGTATAGAAGTTGCACTCCCGCCTTGTCTGCAGTGTAATCCTTCACGGCGATGAAATAGATGTTGCAGTAGTATAGAACCTGTTTTCGGATCAGAGATGCTTATTAGAAAAGGGATGGAAGGAAAACTCACTGCATGCATAGCCATCCCGGAGGTGATCTCGGAGTAGAAGAGCAGCGCAATATCTCGGTGGGACAAGATATCCCAAGGAATCATCGGCCTCTGCCGCGGTAGTTTTTCTGCAAGGAAACTGCCCGGTACCATTAATCTCTCCCAAAATATGAAAGCTCCTATGAGAATGAAACCGAATACCAAGGAAACAATGATGGCAGCTGAATACCAGGGGTATGTAGCGCCGCCCCAGGTCAAGGCGAGGATAATGAGTCCAAACCCGACCAGGAAGAGGACTTGGCCTCCAACATCCACGGTTTTGAGACGGGCGGCCAGTTTAGTCCGTCGGCCAGTCTCAACGGTTTCGTCAACCTCGGGGATAGGTTGAGGGCCTAGGAGTTCTTTTCGCAACACTATGAAGGTGATGATGATGGCAGCGAACGCTACCGGTAAGTTGATAGCAAAGCACCATCTCCAATTGGCGTTTGTGAGGTATCCTGATAGTCAGGTCAGCTATTTTGAAGTGGTCCATAGCAGTTCGCGTTGAGGCTAGTTACCTCCAATGACAGGTCCTAGAGCATATGAAACGCCACCGATGAATGAAAAGAGCGTCCAATTTCTGGCATTTTCTTGCAACGACACTCGGTCTGCTAGAATCGTGTGAACAACCACGTTTAATCCAGCCGCGGCCAACCCCTGGAATGCTCGGCCGAGCAGCAAGACGGGGAACGCATGGGTTGGTGCACCAGTGCATAGCGCGCTGCCGATGAGCATCAGGATGATTGAGGCGTTGAGGGTTACGTTCCGTCCTAGAATGTCCGCCATTTGAGCCCAGAACGGGATGAAGGCCGCAGATGTTAGGTTGAAGCATGATACGATCCAGTTCAACTGCGAGACCTCTCCGAAATCACTTGCGATCCATGGCAAAGCGCTGGCGATTCTAGAAGGCCAAAGAAGTTAGTTCGATAGGTTTGACTCTGGGGGATGGGTCGAATAGTGTGTCTTTACATTGTTGAGTCTAGAGCCTGCAAAGCAAACGGAAACACCAGGCCTAGGATGATCTTCCATCGATACTTTTGGTATTTGCTTGCGGCCTGGCATTGTGGGCATGGCTCTGCCGATTCCCGAACTTGATGCTCACACTTACTGGGCGAGCGAGAATCGGATTTGAACAGCGAGATTATGTAAGATATCAACATCTCTGAATACTTCTAGAGTATCGAAATAGTAGGTAAACTTCAATGTGTAGCAAAATGATAGAGTAAATGTTCAGAATTAACGGTTTGAAATTACAGAACAGGAGATATCATAACGAAGAAGAATCTATTTACAATGAAACTCGAGGAATGGAAAATAGAAATATTCCTTGACCAGGCTGATGAGGCGATGCTTCTTCGAATGAGAATACCAATTTACATAAGACTGTGGAGTTGATCATCCTGAGCAGGCATCAATGGGATATTTTCATACTGGAATTGCTCGAATGGACTTCCAAAAATGGGTTGAAGAGCCAACCGATGAGGGTATTCTACGTCTTGGCGAAGGCGGACGCCGACCTTGAGGCTGGGAGGTTTGATGGCTGTGTTGTAGGTGCGTGGACCTCGAATGGATTTCCCAAAGTGGAAGGATTGGCATTCATCTCGAATCGATTACCTAGATAGGAAGACTTGCACTGGAGATGTAGGGTAAGTAATGAAAGGCGGCTGAGAGGCGAACGGATAGAGAATTTCCTTTTGTCTATCATCATGTCTCCATGAGATGGCTTCGATGGAGACGGGTAGTCCTGGATTCCTGGACTGATCGCAGAGGAATGAGTGGACTGGTTGTGATGCCTGGCCGAAGACTAAACTTAACCTTTGAATCCAATAGTAGCTGGGCATGGGCAATGTCCAACATCCCGAATCCCGTGAGACCCAGTCCTTGGTGAACTTAATTTCTCTGACACGGGGGGCCGTCTGGTTATCTATGTGACCGAGGGCATCATTCGGGCCACGGATCGGGTCCGGAGTCGGCACGGAGACATGGATCTGAGAGCCATCGGCTGTGCTGGTGAGCCTTATCGCTATCAGCCTGCAACGGAAATGGACAAAGATAGGACACTCGAGCCCTGCCCCGATGAAGGTTGGATGATTCCTGACGGCGTTCAATTTTTGAAGCCGAGAATGGCCAGAACAAGCTCAGGCCATCCAGGTGCCAACTCAATCCCACTGTAACACATCAGTCTGGGCTCCATTGGACCGAGGTGTGGCATCGGTTGGCGACTTGGCTGCTCTTGCTGACAGCTTCCCCTTCTCCGATAATGGGTCCATGTTTCAGTGGCATTTAAATTATACAAAGGTAAGAGAGTTGCCTGTTTCGCGAGCGTCGTTGTCATTATCGCTCGTGAGTGCGTCCGCTTCTTGCTTCTGGATATCTGGGGAGGTCTGGCTCTGCGACCGTATGACCTCACTCATGCGTGGGGTGTTGGCTGATTCATATTGATGTCCGCCGAAGGCACAGCAAGGCCTAGGTAGATAGTATCCACATGCCGCTGCGCAGACTTGCTGACCAAACTTCGAACTGATCAGTTGTCGAGCAGCATTTACTCGTATCTCATATCTCATCGTAGGATGTAGGCTCAGTAATGAGCAGGTCCGGCAATCAGATAAGAGATAAGCCCTGCAGTGCAGAGAAAGCGCACTCCAGCAGAACCGTGATCGTTGTAGGCGACGTTCCCCACACTTGCTCCTTCCTTGATGGAGCTGCTGGCTGCATCCGTCAACTGTATTTGAGTGCATTAGTAGCCCGATTACCGACCACTGCACCATGTGCACTAGTCCCTCCGTACACCATATTCCTTCGGCCTGCTTGATAATGCGGGAGGACTTGTGTGGCCGTTGGAGAAATAAACTGGAGCTGGTCCCGTTCGAGATCTCATCACGTCTTGCCTACTAACATACTACAACATCCTGTCGTCCGAAGCGACTTGTTCCACTTAGCACTTTTAGCCCTCTAATGATTCGGCGGGGAGGTGGAGGGTCACAGCAGTCTCAGTCACAGGCTTCATCCGCAGGTGGCGTCCGTGACCGATCCAGTGAGGCCTTTGCCCCCGACCTTAATTCACATGTGAGCCTGTCTATTCGCTCAGCGCCAGTCGCCTGACGATATCACACCCTAACCGATGCTCTGTATAGCCACCAACAGCTGAAGGATGCTCGCTGCCTAGAACAGAGTCTTGGGTGCTCTTGTCTCGACTGGCGACTGACTTCTTCCATTTCGACCTTGGGAATCAGAAAATATTTGGTCTCTTAGAACAGACTCCCATGTCCATCACCTGGCCGGTAAGAAGAACCACTGCCCATATGGGCATTTCCCTTCGATTCTCCGATCCTCTTGCCCATCACTTGCATTGATGAGCTCCTCTCTGCTCTGGTCGCTATCTTCACCCTCCCTGCGTTACGGTGCTACCCCAGTCTTGGCTTTGTTCCTGGGTGTCCCAAGCCAGCAATCCTTGTTGGGTCCCCGTGGAGGTAGGTATACTTTAGCTTGTGTTGCCAGCTACATGCCAGACCTCTGTCGGCCCTGCGGAGGACCAGCATCATACACACACTCCCTCTCTACCCGTCCTTCCCATGTCTCTGCCGCCCCACGTGCCAATGAATCAGCGACCTCGGTGGCTTATGCGAGATCTTCAGCCGGCCTCTGACAAGCTACCTGCGGGCATGGCATAGGGGCCGTTGACCATCCCCGGGTTCGCAATTCCCGGGGCAATGGGATCGTTTCGGTTGAGGGTGTTACTGTGAGCGTGATAGCGGTTCCACCGGACAGGATGGCCACCAACAGCCACAGTGACAACACCTCCCTCCCATCGCTTATATACCCATATCACCTCCTCCTACTTTTACCGTCGTCTGCCTCATTGTTTCACGCTGTCTCTTGATCATCGCTGTAGTGTATGGATCACTTCACCCCCCATGAACCCCCCAAACTGATGCCATAATATCCTTGGTGTGATGCCTGCCTATTATCTTCAGGACTGTCACTACTTCTACCGTACCGCTCTCCGCGGCCTCAACATCTGCACCACTGTCTCGCCTCTCCACGCATAAAGAATTCAAATTATCTGAGAAACTAACACCATGACTACTCAAGTCCGAACATTTTGCCTCCCCCAACCTCTTGGTGAGAGGCTTGCAGAGACGCCTGTCCTGATCAACACCCCGAGAACTGTTCCCAAACAGAGCGATTTTTTCAACCCAAGGGATACATTCCGGCAGCAGTCGAGCTACAAGAAGTTTCCTATGGCAACACACAACAGCAAACAGGATGGCGGCATCACATTTGCCGCCCAAGACAAGCTGCCCAAGCTTCCTATCCCGGAATTGGAGAGTTCCCTCAAGAGGTACCTGAGGGCCTTGAAACCACTTCAAACACCACGAGAGCATTCTGATTCACAACAAGCCGTGGAAGAATTCCTCCGAGTGGATGGCCCTGAACTGCAAGAAAAGTTGAGGAACTATGCTCAGGGTAAAAGCAGCTACATTGAACAGTTTTGTAAGTTTTCCCCCTCTCCTGGCGCCATACACGACCGCCCCAGACTAATTTCATAAATAGGGTACGACTCATATCTCAATTTTGACAATCCCGTTGTGCTCAACTTGAATCCCTTCTTTCTGTTGGAAGATGACCCGACACCAGCACGTAATAATCAGGTCACCAGAGCCGCCTCCCTGGTAGTATCTGCGCTCGAGTTTGTTCGCGCCGTTAGAAAGGAAGAACTTCAACCAGACAGTATCAAGGGAACGCCATTATGCATGTATCAGTTTTCACGACTGTTTGGCACCGCCCGGGTGCCTACGGAAGCAGGATGCCAGATCGAGCAGGATCCAGAGTCCAAGCACATTGTCGTTATGTGTCATGGTCAATTCTACTGGTTCGATGTTTTGGACGACAACTCAGACTTGATCATGACAGAGAAGGACATATCTATCAACCTGCAAACCATCATCGACGATGCTATCCAAATTCCCATCCAGGAAGCAGCAAAAGGGGCCCTTGGCGTTCTCAGCACTGAAAACCGAAAAGTTTGGTCTGGCCTTCGAGATGTCCTCCACCAGGAGCCGGCATCAAACAATGCTGACTCGTTGAATATCGTCGACTCGGCTCTCTTCATTCTTTGTCTCGACTACACGGAACCTTCAAGTGTTGCAGACCTTTGCCAGAACATGCTCTGCGGAAGCAGCCTAGTTGAGAAGGGTGTGCAGATAGGAACTTGCACGAACCGTTGGTATGACAAGCTCCAAATCATTGTCTGCAAAAACGGAAGTGCGGGTATCAATTTCGAGCACACCGGTGTCGACGGCCACACCGTTTTGAGATTTGCAACCGATGTGTACACAGACACCATTCTTCGATTCGCTCGCTCCATCAACAACCAGGCACCCAGCTTGTGGGCGTCGACCAGCCCGGATCCTTCCAAGCGACACCCCGATAGCTTCGGAGTTGTGAACACCACCCCGAGGAAACTAGAGTGGGATATGATCCCTGAGCTCAGCATCGCAGTCCGGTTCGCTGAGACAAGACTGGCAGATCTCATTGGTCAGAACGAGTTCCAGTGCCTTGACTTTGCCGCATACGGCAAGAACTTCATCACATCGATGGGGTTTTCTCCTGATGCGTTTGTGCAGATGGCTTTCCAGGCGGCGTACTATGGACTCTACGGTAAGGTAGAGTGCACTTATGAACCTGCGATGACTAAAGTCTTTTTGCACGGGCGGACGGAGGCCATCCGCTCTGTCTCAGAAGAATCAGTAGATTTTGTGCAGACATTTTGGGGCGACAACCCTGCTGAACAGAAGGTCGAGGCCCTGAAACGAGCTTGCCAGAAGCACGTCTCTATGACAAGAGAATGTGCCAAAGCCGAAGGATGCGATCGCCACTTGTATGCGCTCTTTTGTGTTTGGCAAAAGTATGTCAACAACGAAGATGGCGACGAAATCAGCACCAACGGCTATTCGAGTCCCACTGATGGGTATTCCGAACAAGGCTCCTTCTCGCCAGTTGGCAGCCCCGACCGGAACTCAGCACACTCAGCAGATGGGGTGGAGGTAAAGCCCACAAGAGACCGCGGGGACAGCACCGCCTCAAGACTCAGAGATGCCCAACCACTTCCCGCTATTTTTGCCGATGCTGGCTGGGATCGTCTTAACACAACTATCCTGTCTACTTCCAACTGCGGCAATCCATCACTTCGTCATTTTGGATTTGGTCCCACTTCTGGCGACGGCTTTGGAATAGGCTATATCATCAAGGATGATGGCCTTTCTATCTGCGTGTCAAGCAAGCACCGCCAAACACGCCGCTTCCTCGATACTCTGGAGAGCTATTTGCTCGAGATACGCCGCATCTTGAGAATCACCAACCGCAAGTTATCAACGGGCAAAGCTAGCCGTGCTCGTGAAATTGAAGACGTGAAGCCAAAGCCAGTCAGCCGACTCAAGTCGCGAGGAAGATTGATCACATCTCACGATGGCCTCAGGCCTTTGAGGGGCTTTGGAAGCACCGGTGGTGCCACTTCCCCGACAGAGGAGAGTATCGCACTGAGCGAAGAGGATGACGAGCTAGGTGGATGTAAGTGCCTGCAATACCTGTTTCCCGTTCTCTTTATATAAGCATGAATGTATACTAACAGCACACTAGATGGATTCTTTGACGCCGGGATGCTTTTACAGGCTCTCAAGGCACGGGGTCATCAGCACGCTGAGGCAAAGGCAGCAGCGGAGCGGGCTGCTGTGCAGGCAAGGAGACGAGATGTTGGCAAGAAGTTACGATTAACTGAATATTGATCGGGAATCGTACGATTCATGAGTAAGAATAAATGGCATATAAAGCGTTGATTTTGTCAGATTTGCATGTAGGCTACTACTTGTATCTATATCTCTGGTTCACTATTGTCATAAATCAAGACCTCGGTTGTAAAGATGGTCAATTGGGCTTCCTTGAATATGATGACTGCACCTGAACTTAGTAGAACCTCCTGGTCTAGATGCAGAGACCATGTGTATGGAAGCCGGTTTTTCTTTTTCTTTCCTTTTTTTCTTTGTTTTCCCAATAAAATTCTTCACTGTTAGAGACGTGCTGAAGAATGTGATTTATTGGTTTGGAACAATCGAGAAGCTTGGCCATTCCAAAATCGGTGGGATCTTCACCGATCTCCCAATTTGGTATCCATAGAATGAACCCAAAATCTCATTGAAGATTTTCCAGAGAACATTGAATAAAGGTGACGCAAGGATCTACAGCATTAAGAACTACTACAAAGTTACAGAAAATGGAGAGTGCCGAGAGAAGAATGCAAGGCATGGAGTCTGAGAGTAGCGCGGAGGAATAATGGGCAGTATGTATCAGCCGTGAACAGTTCAACGGCCAATCGAGGAGACAAATGTTATCCAAATAAGATGAACAATAACTTATATGAAGATGTATTGTGTATTCACGACGAAAGATTCATGCTCCCTAAGTTTTATAGCAGAAGCCGGCCATGTCTTACGTCCAGGGCATCGCTTGGTTCAGGGTAGTCGAGGAGGTGGTGAGGGCAGAAATGTCAGCGCGTGAGATCACGATTAGAAAACCCCCCGGTGCAGGTTTGTCATGAATAGGTGGTTTGGTCACCCCTGGCGTATTGATATGGCAGGCAAGACCAGGAGCGTTTGAGCCTCACTAGTATGAACAAACAAATGCATAGGTGAGGCGGTGATAAGGAGTACATGCAGGAAGTGCATATTTCCGGAAGTGCATTTGAGGCACGCATCAATGCTACGTCGTCATTGATCAATCATCGCTTAATTTTTCGCTTATAGCTGGTTGCCTGCAGATGCCGTTACGGTTGAGGTGGCACCGGTCTGGATGGTCTGAGCATGCCATTCCTGCGAATGTTGAAGAGGGTGTGCTCAAGCCCTCCTTGAGGAAAGGTTCTAACATTTGCGCCGGATGGCACCAACAGGCCCCCACCAATGAGTTGTGCTTCCTCCAGGTTTGCTAAAAGCTGACATAGCTGTGACCAAGGTCTTGTTTCATACGATCCACTGCACATCTTGGACAGGCTTATCTGCACAGAGACAATTGAACATTGATCTTGAAGTTCACTGACCGGGCTGTTGCAGAGGCTTTCTTCGGTGGAAGAACAGCCTTACACAACACGTCTAGCAGCGTCGGTTCCAAATACGATTCCTCATAAATGACCGGTAATTAAGGTCAATTTAGCATTGACCGACATGCTGTTCCGTGATGAGGCTGGCTATATCTAATTGCTGCCAGCTTGGTGTGATGGCTTGGCTGAGGCAGTGACAAAAAAACTGGCAAAGCAGGCAGAAAGTGAAGGAGGGGCAATCAGACGAGGCACCAAGGGTACCTTCAAGGTTTAGATTTTCGATTGGTGGGGCAGGTACCTCGCGGTACCGTCTGGGCGTTGGTGCTCCCAGTGAGACTGTTGGGGCAGTGTATGGCGGTTGCCTAGGCACCGACCCGGCAGGACACCACAGCGAGTAACAGGGCGGTACCTCCCAGGTGGAAGGCTGCAAGCTGCCCCGCGGTGATGGCACAGGCTGGAAGCTCCCAGATGCCAATGACATCAGTGACTACCGTGGAGGCTCCGTAGAATCCGACCGCATCGCCAGCTGCCATCCTTGCTGTGATTCTCAGATGACTGGAGATAATGAGCTGCCAGCGAAGCCAATAGAATTCTGTGCAAAAGGAAAAGAACAAAAGCAACAGTCAACGAACAAGCCGTAGCTGTCCAGAATCCTGCTGCAAAACCAGCAGCCTCCACTTTCAGGCGCCGTCCGCAGGGAGCCTACGTGCTGCTAGCGCCTTCGCCCACCTACCACCGACTTCTCGAACCCCCCTGCAAGGCCCGGTGTGGGGACCTCTGCGTTTAGTAGAAGAGCGCAGAACCGCATCGAATCCCCGCACCTGCATTTATTTATTGTTCCAACCCATAGCTTGCCAGCTCGGAATTCTTTTCTTTCCACATCAAACTCTCTTCTCTCTCACCACGAATACATCTTTTCCTTTTCTCGTTGGCTTTCTATTACAGTGCAGCTTCTCTTGCAGCTTTCTGCACTAGAAAGGAATAAACAAACCATCTTCACGCAACAACTTCATCACTTTTCTTCAGTCCCCCCCCCACCTTCGCCATCATGTCGATGGGTCCCGCCGTCGGTATCGACCTTGGTACCACGTACTCTTGCGTGGGCATCTTCCGCGAGGACAGATGCGACATCATTGCCAATGACCAGGGTAACCGAACCACCCCTTCTTTCGTGGCCTTCACAGACACCGAGCGTCTTATCGGTGATGCCGCCAAGAACCAAGTCGCCATGAACCCCCACAACACAGTCTTCGACGCCAAGCGTCTGATCGGCCGCAAGTTTTCAGATGCTGAGGTCCAGGCCGACATGAAGCACTTCCCCTTCAAGATCATCGAGAAGGGTGGCAAGCCCGTCGTCGAGGTCGAGTTCAAGGGAGAGACCAAGCAGTTCACTCCCGAGGAGATCTCCTCGATGATCCTCACCAAGATGCGTGAGACCGCCGAGGCCTACCTCGGTGGCACCGTCAACAACGCTGTCGTTACCGTCCCCGCCTACTTCAACGACTCTCAGCGTCAGGCTACCAAGGACGCCGGTCTCATTGCCGGTCTCAACGTCCTCCGTATCATCAACGAGCCTACTGCCGCTGCCATTGCCTACGGTCTCGACAAGAAGATTGAGGGCGAGCGCAATGTTCTCATCTTCGATCTCGGTGGTGGTACCTTCGATGTCTCTCTCCTCACCATCGAGGAAGGTATCTTCGAGGTCAAGTCCACTGCTGGTGACACACATCTTGGAGGAGAAGACTTTGACAACCGTCTGGTCAACCACTTCGTTAATGAATTCAAGCGCAAGAACAAGAAGGATTTGGCTACCAACTCTCGTGCTCTGCGCCGTCTTCGCACTGCTTGCGAGCGTGCCAAGCGTACCCTCTCTTCTTCCGCCCAGACATCCATTGAGATCGACTCTCTTTTCGAGGGTATTGACTTCTACACCTCCATCACTCGTGCTCGTTTCGAAGAGCTCTGCCAGGACCTCTTCCGCTCCACCATCCAGCCCGTCGACCGTGTCCTCGCTGACGCCAAGATCGACAAGAGCCAGGTCCACGAGATCGTTCTCGTCGGTGGTTCCACCCGTATCCCCCGTATCCAGAAGCTCATCACCGACTACTTCAACGGAAAGGAGCCCAACAAGTCCATCAACCCCGATGAGGCTGTTGCCTATGGTGCTGCCGTCCAGGCTGCTATCCTGTCTGGTGACACTACTTCCAAGTCCACCAACGAGATCCTCCTGCTCGATGTCGCACCCCTCTCTCTCGGTATTGAGACCGCTGGTGGTATGATGACCAAGCTCATTCCCCGCAACACCACCATTCCCACCAAGAAGTCCGAGGTCTTCTCCACCTTCTCCGACAACCAGCCTGGTGTTCTTATCCAGGTCTACGAGGGTGAGCGTCAACGCACCAAGGACAACAACCTGATGGGCAAGTTTGAGCTCACTGGTATCCCTCCCGCTCCTCGCGGTGTTCCCCAGATCGAGGTTACCTTCGACCTTGATGCCAACGGTATCATGAATGTCTCTGCCGTCGAGAAGGGCACTGGCAAGTCCAACAAGATCGTCATCACCAACGACAAGGGACGTCTGTCCAAGGAGGAGATCGAGCGTATGCTTTCCGATGCCGAGAAGTACAAGGAGGAGGATGAGGCTGAGGGCCGCCGTGTCGGCGCCAAGAACGGCCTCGAGTCCTACGCTTACTCTCTCCGCAACACCCTCAGCGACCCCAAGGTTGACGAGAAGATTGAGGCCGCCGACAAGGAGACCCTCAAGACCGAGATCGACAAGGTTGTCGAGTGGCTCGACGAGAGCCAGCAGGCTACTCGTGAGGAGTACGAGGACAAGCAGAAGGAGCTTGAGGCTGTTGCCAACCCCATCATGATGAAGTTCTACGGCAGTGGTGGTGAGGGTGGTGTCCCCGGTGGTGCTCCTGGTGGCTTCCCCGGCGCTGGTGGTGCCCCTGGCGGCGGCCACGGCGGCGACGACGGCCCCACTGTCGAGGAGGTCGACTAAATTTCGAGATACCCCACGCCTCCTCAATCTTTACACCAAGATTGGTAATTCTTCCATGATTCGAAGGTTACGGGAATCATGGGTAACGATTAGACTTTGCCTTTTATTTTGCGATGCATTTCACGGTTAATGACTAGGGAAAAGCTCGGTGGTTATGTATTTTAATGAATTTCGCTGAATCAATTAACGTTCAGTTATAAGAATCTGATTGCCCCTTTGATCTCTGTGAATTGAATATGTATGTGTGATATGAGTCAACAACGCTCGCAAGCAGTGCGCAGACGGCGCAGAGCACGAGAGTTGGTAGCCAAATCTTTTCGAATTGGTGTTATTGTTTTCTTAATGAGTAGCAATACTCAACAATTATGAAAGACAATAAATTACTAACATAATATGACCGACAGAGTGCATTCAACATTGGGAGAGCAATCATAATGTCTTTAGTCGTGGCAAAATCTTCTACAGCTTGATGACCGCAAGGGTCGTAATATTACAAAGTATCTCAACATATTTGAGTTTGACAACATCCACCCATCCTATGTTGATGGATTGGCATATCCCAAGTCCTTCCTGATCTGATTCCGTCGCTCACTCTCCTGCTTCCGCCACTCGTCATCGTTGACATTGGTCTGAAACCCCTGCGAGAAGGCCACGCCGGGGGGCAGCCTCTCGGGCCTGGACTCCCACACGTCCTCGCTGCTGTGACGTCCGGGAGCGTAGTACTTGGCGTGCTCCTTGTTGCGGTAGTGCTGGCGGACGGCGTCGGCTTTCGCCTGCCCCGTGTGGGACTTGGTGCGCATGCAGAACCAGAAGTCGTCCCAGTGCTCGGAGCAGGAGCGCATCTCGCCGTGGCGGTAGACGGCGTTCCACTGCCCCCCGAGTGAGTTGCAGGACCAGGCGAGGTCGAAGGCCTGGCGGCAGGACATCTCGGTTGGGAGGAGGGCCTCGGAGACTGGGCCGCGGGGCGGGGCGTTGGGGACCTCCTCGGGGGCGCGGGAGGATTTGAGGGATAGCCATGATGTTAGGGAGGAGGAGCCTGAGTCGGAGGTGTCTGTTGAGGGTGGAGGCTTCTGGGAGTTGGTTGTGGAGGAGGAGGAGGCGGCGTCGGCCTTGAAGAGGTCGTAGAGTTTTTGGATTTCGGGGTCGGTGGATTGGCTGGGGGGTTGTTCTGCGGGCGCGGGTTTCGCCTCGGCTGGTTTGGGTTCTGTGGAGGGAGTTGGAGGTTTATCGGAGGGCTGCGATGCCCAGAGCCAGCCCATGGTGAAGGGTTGTGGTCGTTGTGCTGGGTATATCTCTCTTCAATGACCTGGCAACGCAAGATGTAGGTGGGTGGTATTAAAGTCTAAGGATCGTAGCAAAGGACCTTGTAGATGTTGTCGCAAGAAACGCGGGGAAGGGCTGGATGGATGAATGTATCGAGGCTCGTACGAGTGTTTAGGCTGAATATGCAGGAATGGCCAATCGGGGCAACAAGAACAATGGTTTTGGAGAGATAAAGTGTCGACGTTGATTATCAGCGCGATCATTGGCTTCTGTTTTTTTTGCAGATCGCCAATGTCGCCCAGAAGGACAAATTGGGTAAATGCCGGAATAATTAATGCCCTTGGCCGTGCGATACGCTACATAATGGACTACGTATCTGCTACTCTGCGAGGCTTTTGAATGCTTGATGATGAAATATAATGAAGACAAGCCAATGATAATCACAACTATTTTGTTATTGTTCAATTATTTCTTTGGTTACTGTGATGTCGAAGCCCTGGAAGAGTCGATCTCGATGTATAGGGCTGGGTGGGGAGGGTGCCTGAAAGCCCAAAGCTGTGGGATCCCATAGACCAATACCAGGGTATGCATAGAGCTTCTCGATATTCCACATTCGACGAAAGGATCAGAAGTCCAGTTCGGGAATCCGGCATGGCAGCTTTTATAATTTATATCAAGTAGACAGAAGATGCTCTGGCCAAAGCTTCGATTATCGTTGAAGGTGGGGCGCAAGATTGTCGCATTTGAGAGTGGTTCGAACGCCCAAAAACCGATGACCTCATTGGTCCATAAATCAATAAGTCGTAAGGTAGCAGCAAGCAGGTTAGTTAAGGCAGGAGAAACCCGTGCCGATGCCTTACTACTTGACCTACTAAAATTACCTGGCATTTCTCGCTTCTCCTCTCTCAGCTCTCTGTAAATAGTCCCGGCTGCTCATGGTGAGAGAGTCGCCATGTTTCGCCTGCGAGGGGTTGTAACCCCAATAGTGAGGCCGTCTCTTTCAACGAGACCTCGGCTTACCAGCCCGGGCCTTTTCGCCTTCGGCCGACGCACTGTAGCTCCCGTACGACTGACCAGCAGAGTATGGGAAAGCACCGCCAGTTCTCCAAAGTCTGGAGAAAAGGAGGATGGTCATATCGCAGTCAATTCCAACGAGTCGATTCTCTTCTTTGACAGTATGTCGACAACCAAAATTTTGCGCTTATGAAGAGTGACCAGCCGAAGGGCACAAGTGCTGACTTGATGCAGATATCTTCCCTCTGAAACTAAGCACCATTCTGAACAGGCCATGGAAAACCAATCATGATGTGGCCGACTTGCTGCAACGCTTTGAGAGCTCAAGCTTGGGGACTCTGGATCCCATTAGGCTTGTCAAGACTGCTATCCCGCAAGACATGGGCATGAAGGTCACTGAGATTAACCCGCGACTGAAGGATGGTGGTGCCTTCGTGAAATTTGAGCATGAGGCTTCTTTGGACCCGGCAGAGATTGAGCGTGAGTGAAACCTGGTGAATCACTTAACCATTTTGTGGCAGTACACTGATTTGTTATATTAAAGAGACTCTTACGGATAAACTCAAAGCAAATCCTCTGAGACCTTGGTTCAGCCCGTTCCGCGGGATTCAGGCGCGTCTTGTGCGGGGAACGCCTTGGCTAGAGGACCTCTATAGGTATCCCTCAAGCTACGTCAGGGTCGAATTTGTCACCAATGAGCCAGGCACAACTCCGCAAGAGCTGTCAGAAGAGACACTGTATCAACTTTTCAGAAAATACGGCAAGATTGCTGATATCATTCCACAGCCACAAGATAGCAAAGTGACGCCAAGATATGCTCATCTAAGCTTCCCCTTGCTGAGAGATGCTATTATGGCTCGTAATTGTATGCATGGATACATCGTGGGAGAGACCCTTGGGGGTGGGTTGAATGGAACCCGACTGCGGATGTCCTATGATAAGCGTCCCAAAACAAACAGTATTTGGGACTGGCTCACGAATCACCCACGCATCGTTATCCCTGTCCTGGCTGCTCTCCTAGCCGGCATTTCGGTCATCATTTTTGATCCGATCCGCCAATTCTTCGTCAAGCTACACATCCAGCATTCATTTCAGCTATCAGACTACAAGATATACAAGTGGTTCAAATCCCAAACCGACAATTTCAATATTGGAAGGCAAAACACACAGCGCGATGATCTGAAAACTGTTTGGAAACATCGCAGCGACCTCATTTCTCAACTGCAAGGTTGGCTTGATGGCTCTTCGGATACTTTCATTGTCGTCATGGGTCCAAAGGGTTCCGGGAAGAAAGAAATGGTTATGGACCAGGGCCTGAAAGGCAGGAAGAATATCCTTACCATTGATTGCCGTCCTATCATTGAGGCTAGGGGAGAGGCTGGCACCATTCGTAAACTCGCGAATGCAGTCGGGTACCGACCCGTTTTCTCCTGGGCGAACAGTATCAGCAGTCTTGTTGACCTGGCTGTTCAAAGCACGACTGGTGTCAAGGCCGGGTTTTCCGAGACTCTTGAGTCTCAACTCACCAAGATCCTTTATACTACAAGTGCAGCGCTAAAGGATGTTGCTCTATCGAGACGAACAAAGAAGGATAAGGACGCAGATCTATCCGATGATGCCTACTTAGATTCTCACCCGGAAAAGAGACCAATCCTTGTCATTGACAACTTTTTGCACAAGGCAGACGATCAGGCTGTGGTCTACGAGAAGATTGCGGAGTGGGCGGCGTCTATTGTTCAAAACAAGATAGCCCACGTCGTATTTCTCACAAATGATTCCTCCTTTACCAAACCGCTCTCCAAAGCGCTACCGGATCGAGTATTGCGGGAACTTTCTCTGGGCGATCTCGATCCCAAGGTTGCTAGAAATTTCGTCCTCGGCCGCTTGAATGACCACGAGGAAGAAGTGGCCGAAAATGAGAGCGACGAAAAGGATGGCCAGCCTCTCAAGCAACGCAAGATCGATTATAGGGGCTTAAACACCAGTATTGAGACCATGGGAGGTCGGCTGACAGATCTTGAGTTCTTAACTCGTCGTATCAAGGCTGGACAATCCCCCCAGGAAGCACTTGAAGAAATCGTTGACGAGAATGCCACTGATATTGTCAAGATCTTCTTACGTGGAAAGAATGGCGACGATGAGAAGAAATGGTCAGTCCAGCAGGCCTGGCATCTTATCAAGTCTCTTTCCCAGGGACCTAGTCTCCGCTACAACGAAGTCGTTCTTTCCGCTCCGTTCTCTTCATCTCTTTCACCAGGGGCCAAAGATGCCGAGGCTGCCCTCGAAGGCTTGGCCAACGCAGAACTCATCTCAATCGGGTATCACCTGGGACGGCCACAGACCATCAAAGCCAGCAAGCCTCTGAACCAAGCTGCGTTCCAGCTTATTCTCAATGACACTGTACTTAGGGCTAAAATGGAGCTTGCTAATCTTACCGAGATGTCAAAGGTTGAGGCAAAGACCATCGAAACTGCGGAGACTGAACTCTCACTCCTGGGACACCTTCCCAAGCAAACCCGCGAAACATCTTTGCGGGTCTCATACCTCCTAAAGAAACTGGAATCCAGCCAGCAAAAGATCACAGACTTGGAGAGGGAAATGGGCGAGTTGAAGCAAGTCCTGAGGCAGGAGCATTAGGATGGACGCTCGGACGAGCCGAAGACTCATCGCCCTCGCGAACGGGAATTGGGGTGGATGGATAGTTTGCAACTCTGCTTAATGAATGTACATATATTATCATCCTCCTCATAAAATAATTGATTTTGCAGACCTATGGAGACAGAAATCGCTTGTTCCACCTTCAAATAAAGTCATCAGATTGTTCGAGTTTGTTAGACAAAGAGAATATGAAGCTAGTAACAGATGTTCGCCGTTGGAGGACGACGGGTTTGATCGTGAAAACATATATGCGCCGTTCGACACGTGGTATCAACAAAGTCAAAAACAGGTAAATCAACTTATCCCCCCCGCAGTAGTCCTATTCGCCCCCGGTCATGGCCAATGATAGTAGAGATGAAGATGCCGCCCAAAGTCTCCGTGTGTTGAGCCGCTCGGTTTGTTATTTCCGTCAGTTTGATTTTGCGTTTTGTTCAACCCATTTGGGTGTCATCCGGTGACTCCCCAGATGCTCGAGCAGGCACCTCGCAGGCTTGGGAGAAGAAGATGCGGGCGTTTGTTTTTGACTCGTTTGTTATGCTGTAGTAGTTGCCTGTGCACACGAGCACATTAGTCAAAGAACTCCTTTTTTTTTTTTTGGGTATGGATGCAATGCAAATCTTACCTCTATGAACGAACCACTGACCACCAGCAGATATGCGGAATTCGGACTCGTTGACAGTGACGGTGACCTTGCCGTAGTGGACGAAGAAGACCATGTGCATCTTCCGCGAGTTCTTGGGCCTCTTCTCAGTTCCTGGGGGTAGATCGACGATGCCAGCGCCCATAAAAGGCATTGTGAGAGTCTTGGCGAAGCGGAAAGTGGCATCTTTGATGTCCTTCGTCTGGACCGCCTCAGCCGACACTGCAATGAGGTCTTCATGGACTGGGACCTGGTCGTCGTCGGCGGGCGGGTGAGTCTCATACTCGGGCTCCCACCCCATGACCTCGCCAAAGACCTGGCCCGGGTCCGACTCCCATTTGTCGGGCTCCTCCTCCTCGTCAACCGCCTTGAGCTGCCTGGATTTCCCCTTCAGGCGTCCTCTTCCGCGGGGCCCGCGTCTCGTGCCAGAGGGCTCGTCCTCGGCATTCCGCACGATCCCCTTCATCGACATGGACACGAACCCACGGTCGTTCGTAAACATGTCGTCGCGCTCCTCCACCTCCTGGATGACCTGGTCGCCAGCCCAGTAGTTCAGCGGTCGGTACGAGTGTCTGCCTGATCTGGTCTGTACTATAGCGTCGGGATCACGCTTGACGGAGACCAAGCCGCGGCGCTTGGGCAGAGGAGGACCCTTTTGCAGCGCCATAAACGACTGTTCTCCCGCACCTTCATCTGGAACACTGACTTTCGGTTTGCGACCTGGCCTGCCCCTCGGCTTCGCTGCTGGTGCTGCTGGTGCTGGTGCTTTTGGCGCTGCCTCGGCAGGAGGTGCTGCCCTAGCAGTTCCATTGACTCGCTGCTTTTTGGTTTGCCGAGGCGCTTCCTCCTCCTCTTCCTCATCTGGTTCTACAGCTTCCTGACTACTGTTGGAATTTCGGGGCGGTCTCCCCCGAGGCTTTTGTGAGGGTTGTGGTGGTACGGCTCCTGCCGGTTTGCTAGCCGCTTTTGCAGGTCTCCCTCTGCTCTTCTTCACAGATTGTTGTGGTGCCGCGTTGGGCGTGTTGGACCTTCGGTCTTCAGATGCTGGTTCGGATTCGGGGAGTGAAGTCCTGGGCCTCCCACGCTTTCTCTTCCCTGCCGCTGGTTGGGGTGATGGAACCTCCTCCTCCTCCTCCTCCTCCTCTTCGTCGTCATTCTGCGGACCAGCTGACTCGTCGTAAGTAGGAGCAACTTCTACCTCATCATCGTCTTCCTCTTCCTCTTCCTCTTCCCGTGATGCTCCCAGACGGCCCCCTAGGTTGCCATTGAGTCTCCCACGTCCCTTAGCGATGGATTGGAAATCAATGTTGCGCGTCACTGTCGCATCCCTACTACCACCGTTCGGTGAAGACTCTTGGCCGGGATATGTGGGCGCACGCCCCGCGGGAACGCTTCTCTTGGTTGGCGATCGGGTTTCGGATGGCGACGGTTGATACCTGCGCTGCGCTCTGAGTATCGTTTGAGGCCCGGGTCCAGCACCTACGGGCTTGTGTTAGCTATCTGGGTCATCGTAGACTGCTTGATCCGGAGGTGGGCATTCGCGCACTGTTGGTGATTTCCATATCTTCGCTCCCCGTGTCATCGCCGCCATCTTCCTCATCCTCGTCGTCCTCGTCGTCCTCGTCATTAGCGTCGTCGCCATTGGGCGATTCGGACGGCTCCCGCCGCGGCGATGAGAAGATGTCCTCGAGTGGTTGGAAGCCGTCCTTGTCGACCTTGTCTGTGGGGGGGAGGAATACACCAGTTTTTCTATTTTATAGGAATCAGCATTCTCTCTTTCTCCTTTATCGCGTTTGCTCCTCCCGGCGCATGGACGCCCAGCGGCTTCTTGTGTACGTACCGCCCTTGCACTCCAAGCTGGTGGAAAGCTTGGGGTTCTGAGGACTCACCGCGCCGCCCACGGGGAGCCATGGCGATCGAGCTTGGGTTGTGCTGGGGTATGAAGGAGGTTAATATTTCAGCATGCGCGGGCGACTATCGATATCGAGACAGAATTGCAGCGCCAGAGGTCGCGCAAGGTTTGGGAAGTTGTGAGGGCATGCGCATGAAGAGGGACGCTGATCAACAAAACAAATGCGGCATGTGTGTGGTGTTGCGACTAGGGACCTGTAACCTGGGGGAGGTACGGCGAGGTTACAGCGGGCGGAAGGCCCAATTCCACAGACGCGACGTGCTGTGAGACACTAAGCAAGCTGCACCAGCAGAGTCAACACACCACCACCGGCCACTAGAACACTGGTGCAGGGGCTTACATAGGTCCACTGTAGGAGCCCCTCCCGCTGTAAGACACGGCAGCTCAGGAACGGTGCTGAGCTATCAGGGATCGTCGCCGTTCCAAAGTCAATTAATTTTCTACACGATATTAGATGGCTGTAGCCATTGGGTAATTGTTTATAAACAGAATTATTCGTAGGATGTTATTGACAACGTTATATTCTCGAAAGGCATATCTTCAGCGTTGCACCCTGTTGATCGAGAGTCTCCACCCACTGACTGGCCAGACAACCAACCCATAATCAATTAACCAAGCTTTGTCCAACACGCTTTTTTCTTCTCCAACGCGTCAAGCTCCGACCACACGCGTTGTGGGGTGCCGATCCAGCAGCGACAACCACCCAGGCATATAATCTTGTATCCTAAATCTACATCTCCAAACTCACTCCCAGCGTACAATTCGAAGAACTCCCTCTACGGATCATCATTGGATTTTATATTACCTAAAATTACAGAGAACGAACGCATTGACCCGCCACAATGGGCGAACCTCAAACAGAATCCCAGGCCGCCGCCGTCGACGAGACGCAGCTCTCCAACTCCGACACCTTCATCCCCCCATCCGTCACCAGAGACGCCCTCCTCTCCGGCGCATCCTCCCGCCACTTCTCCCCCGTCCCGGACTCCCTGAAGCCCTCGACCCCGGGCGACCCCTCCACCGCGCCGCCCTGCTGCCTCGGCGTCGACGAGGCCGGCCGCGGGCCCGTCTTCGGCCCCATGGTCTACGGCGTCTTCTACCTCCCTATCCCGATGTCCGAGCCCCTCCTCCGCACCACCCACCACTTCGACGACTCCAAGGTCCTCACCGCGGCCGTCCGCTCCTCCCTCATGCGCGCCCTCTGCACCCCCTCCACCGACCTCCACGCCTCCTGCGGCTGGGCCACCGACTCCCTCTCCGCCCGCGACATCGCCGCCAACATGCTCAAGCCGGGCGGGGCGTACAACCTCAACGCCCAGGCCATGGACGCCACCATCGACCTCATCCGCTCCGTCTACGCCCTGGGCGTCAACGTCACCGAGATCTACGTCGACACCATCGGCCAGCCCGCCGCCTACCAGACCAGGCTGCAGCGCCTGTTCCCCACCGCCCGCGTCACCGTCGCCAAGAAGGCAGACAGCCTCTACCCCTGCGTCAGCGCCGCCTCCGTCTGCGCCAAGGTCACCCGCGACGCCGCCCTCGAGGTCCTGTGGGACGCCAGGGGCGAGGAGGCTTCCGCCGGCGGCGAGGGCAGGATGGGCTGGGGGTCCGGGTACCCCAGGGACGCGGGCGCGTGGATGAGGCCCAACATGCACCCCGTCTTCGGCTGGGGGCACGAGTGTCGCTTCAGCTGGGGCACGGCCAAGGATTTGCTTGAGGGTAAAGAGGGCGTCAAGGTTGACTGGCCGGCCGAGGACGACGGCGAGAACAAGCTCACTGACTTCTTCGTTTCTGGGAACAATGACGGCGAGGTAGATGAGCTCGGGGGTTGGTTTGGGAGCTCGACGGGCCTGGAGGCGTTTTAATCGGTAGTCTATATTAACTAAGGGATGGCGTTTTTGGAGCAAACGACACATAAATCATCACGGGGAAGGGCCAAGTTTGGCGTTGAAGGAAGGGAATATTTGGAGATTTGAACTTTTGTCTTTATGGTCAAGGTCAATTATGTATTTGCAGCTCACTGCTTGGACCATGGATGTGCTCAACAATGTCAAACAGCTATAATTATTACATCAAAAGTCATCATCCTCGGTGGATGTGTTGGTCTTCTTGCCCCTGCTGTCCAAAGTGTCCAGACCAATGTCGGCGCTGGTGCTGTTGCGGTTGGCGGGGACGCCCACGGCCTGTCTGGAGCCTTCGGAGTTGATGATGTATTCACGCAGTCTCGCCTTGCCAATGTCAAGGCCCTGGGTGATGGCGGCATTGCCCATGTGCATCATAGGACCAATGAGATTGAGAGTGTAGGCCACATATGTGCCACCTGCAATGAGGAGGAGCAGCAGGATCAGGACTGGGTTTCGAAGAACTGTAAAGTCGGTTAGTAAAAATGCTCAGTTGAACTGATGTGCCAAACGCTGGATGCTTACCAGTCAAGATCTCGTTCCAGCCAAGGGCAAGGAGGAGCATATAGAAGTACCAAGGGATCTGAGCGACTCCACCAATTGCGCTTCGCTTGGCTTCCACAAAAACACCATCTGCGGTCTTCTTGAACCGCACAACCAAATCCTGTCTCTTGCTCTCGCTGAGCACAGTGGTCTCTTCCTCGAGGCTCTTACCCTCCTCTTCGTCAACACCTCCGATGGGCGCCAGGTCCTCTTCATCCCCAGCTTCAACTCCAGAAGGCTGCGGGCCAATAAAGGAGATGAGGTCTGGGGGCGCGTAGGTAGATGCGAGCCTGAACCTCGACAGCAGAGGAATGAGCTTGAGAGTTGACTCCCTAGCCTTGGTGTAAATACCCTCGATATCGTCGGTAGGACGCCATATCCTTGGCACTCCAGCCTCGTCGTAGCGGAACTTGTCCTCGAAGTTTTCGCGGAGCTTCAAGAGGATGTTTCCTTCCATGACCTCTTCGTCAATCTTCTCCCGTAGAGCTACCCAACTCTTGCGACGTAGGCGCCAAGTGCCAACCTCGACCTCCTCATCACTGGCATCGAAGCTCTTTGCCCGGTCAACAAATCGTGCCTCGGCCTCCTTGACAATACCGGTAAAGACATTCCAGATTCTGTCCCAGAGATCCTTCTCTGTTGCGGACTTCCCTTCGGCTTCAGAGGCGTCGGAGCCGGCCCTACCGGATCCAAGCTTGTTGAACTCCACGCCGATTGCTTCGCCAAGCCGGGATTTGACCCATCTCTCCACGCGCACGGCCAGGCGGCGCATCTCTTCCTTGCGAAGTTTGCCACTAACCTCATCGAGTTCCGACTCAAACAGCAAATATTGGGACTTGAAGTTAGTCCAGGGCACACCTTCGATCGCCAGACCTTGCGCCTCAGCCTTGAAGATTTCAAGCGTCTTCTTCTTCTCGTTAGACACGATCTCGGCAAATTCATAGGCGCCGCCGGCTTTCTGGCCTGCCTTGACCTTGTTGGAAACGGCCTCGCTGAAAGCAGCAACACCAGCCTTGTGTGCGGCAGTGAGCTGCCCCTGGTACAGCGCCTTGAGGCGGGTATCGATCTTACCCTCCAGCTCTTGTCTCTTGCGGGTGTAGACGCCCTTGTGGTACCGGCTAGCTTGAAGCTCAAAGGCTTTGATGGCCGCTTCTCTGGCCTTGCTACCGGAAGGGCCTAGGTCTTCGAGGACCGTAGGCTTGCCCAGTCTCACTGCCTCGGCCTGCTTCTCTTCGAGCGGTGAGATGACGTTGTCAAAGTTGATGAGAACCTCTCGGGAGATCTCGTCGCATCGGAACTGGGCGAGAAGCTCCTGCTGCGTGGGAAGATCGAGATCCTTGTTGTTCACAATTTGGTCCCAAATTCCTTCTGCGTAGACGGAGAAACCATCGGCAGGGATTCTCCTGTGGTACTCGGGCAGGAAGAGGCCGCCCTCAAGCTCGTTCTCGCTGCGACTGCCTTTATTGCGGTGGCCAGCAGTGAATCTCGAGCCAAGAACGTTAACCTCGCTGACGAACTTCTCGCCCTGCAGAATCTTGTGCGGTAGTGCGGCGAAGCCGAAATCAAAGTAGTCCTCAATACGAGAGTTCTCGAGCCCCTGGGGTTTGGAAATGGACGACCAGAGCTTGGTCAAATCCTGGATCAAAGTCTCTCGAAGGTTAGCAAGAGGAGTGGTGCCGAGGTGATCACGGATGACGAAGAAGAGAAGCGACCGGGGGGTGGACCTGATGTAAGTGTTAGTAAATGATTGGCCGTCACCGCCCAAGACGACATGCACTCACTGTTTGTCCTTGAGGAACAGCTGAAGGTTGACCTCGAAGACAGTCTTGAGCAGGCCCATGTTTGCGCCCTGATACAAGCCTACTTGGTGCTCCCAAATGTTGAGCAGGAGAACCTCGCTTGTGGCCAGCGCAAAAAGCGCGCTCTTCCTCTCGAAGTCCTGGTCCTCGCCGCGCTCTCGGCCGTCGGTTCCCTCGACGTCCATGACCAGGATGTTCTCCGCCATCTTGGTGCCGGCACTTTCGGTTCGCTTATTCTTGGACAGCCAGATACCCTTGGTGGTCTGCTGGCGCTGGGTCTCGGACATGACGGAGAAGTCGGTTCCAAAGAGATTGTTCAAAAGGGTGGACTTTCCGGTGGACTGCGACCCGAAGACGGAGATGAGGTGGTAGTTGAAGCCAGCTTCGGCCACATGCTCGAGTTGGAGGTACTCATTGAGGTTGGTGCTGCGGATTGAGGTTCGGGTCAGTCAAGGAAGGGCGGAGGGTCGGTGCGCGGTTGACATACTTGAATTCCTTGTCCTCGTCAATGACCTGTACGCCATGGCCGAAGCTGCCAGCAGTCGGCTGGTCGCCGACTCTTGCCATGTGGCCATTCATTTGCGCAAGTTGGGGGGGAGCTCAGCTTCCAGCTCCAGCATTAAAATTGATTAGAGGTGGCGGGAGGTGGGAGAGCGGGACAGATATAAGGAGAGAGAGGACAGAACGCAAGCTGACCGAAGGAGACGATAAACTTGGCTCGAAGCTCTAATTCTGTGCTCGGGTGGCAGCGGTGTAGGTAGGTAGCGAAGGGACAATGTCCAGGGCCGACCTCCCTTGTTCAGGCCAGGTTAATATACGGATGGGATGGTATAAGAGAACAAACCGCCAAACATGACATGTAATATGTGTTCATGTGGGCTGGCCAGCTGCTGGGGCTGGGCCTTAGCATTATGTGTGGCGGGCAAAGGAGCAGCGAGCAAGGGTCAGGCGTGGCGGGGAGCCAATCCGAGACCCAACCTTTTTCCGCCTCCGAGGCCACTCCATACAATACAGACAGCTCAAGCTGCGAATCGGGCGGGAAAGCCTCCAGACTTGCTGCACCAGTAATGACGTAGAGGTGCTAGCATCCTTTCGGCGCCGTCTGTTGTCAGGAGCTGTGCGCGATCGTGTCAAGTGAGCTGATCCGGGGGGTCTGCGCTATTCTGGTGCGCTGGCACGACATAACGTGACCTCCGTCCTACTGACCAGCGCTGCCTCTTTTCTTTAATAACTTCCATCAGCCTGGACGCCGTCACACACTCGCCAGTCAGTGATGATAAATCGTCACTAGTTATCACCCATAGTCCTCCTGCCTGCTGTGCATGTGTACACTCGAGGCAACTGCCCCCCACTGGCTGGCTGATCCAGCACCACATAATCATTACTACTACTGCCAACTGGCCTACTTATGTACTGTCTAGTAATATATCATATATGCAGGTACATTGAGTGCCACATCGAATGAAAACCACCACCAGCCACAGCGCGAATTTGGATTCCCATATTGAGACGTGACGTCTCGCCGTTATATCTGCTGCCCTGGGGCCTGATCATCGCTCTTTTTGCCCCTCTTCCTCGCATCCCGCCCATTCTATACTTGCGTGTTTACCAATCGCCAACATGTTGATCACGGAGTCTTTCGTCGATGTGCAGACCGTTGCCAATGGCAAGGAGAGCACTATGCGTATGCTCACCCCGCCTCAACCCCTCCAACCAAAATAGCCCCAAGCTCATCACATGCAAATGCGAAACAGGCATCTATGTCTTCCACCCGACCATTCCAGGCTACCCAAATGCGTATGCAGATTCGTCTTCACCTCCTTCAAAGCTCTCTGTCCACTATTGAACTGACCAGCAATCCCTAGTCGTTTCCCTGGCGTAGCTCTCTTCAGTGAGATCTATCAAGGTATGATGGACATACTGAGCCATGGCTAAACACCAACTTGTCTATCAAACCCCAACTTACTCTTGTCGTTGATCAAAGTCACCGGCCCCGTTGCCAGATTCGCCCGTCAAATTGCCGGCCATGGCTACATCGTAGCTGCCCCATCCTCCTACCATGATTTCGTGGGCCCGGAGCCTCTGAAGTACGATGCCGCCGACACAGACCGCGGAAACGACTTCAAGGTCCAAAAGGTTCGGCATCACAAACCCCTTTCACTCTCACGCTCATATTCCCCAGCTAACACAAACCCCTCCAGACCCTCGAGTCCTATGACGCCGACTCATACAAGACCGTCGACCACCTCCTGAGCCTCCCAACCTGCACGGGACTCATCGGCTCCACGGGCATGTGTCTCGGCGGCCACCTCGCCTTCCGCGCAGCAGTACGACTCCTCTCCCCTTCTCCCTCAACCCTCATGATCCCCCCTAACTCCCAATACCAGCTCGACCCCCGCATCACCGCCAGCGTAGCCTACTTCGCAACAGACATCCACTCCCGCACCCTCGGCCCCCACGACGACCGCAACACCTCCCCCGAGGCCCCTTCCCCCTCCAGCAACCACACCCTCGACCTCATCCCCCGTCTCGCCGCCCACAACGCCGAGGTCGCCATGATCTTCGGCGTCAAGGACACCCACGTCGACGGCCCCGGCCGCGACCTCATCCGCTCCAAGCTCCGCGAGGCCGGGGTAACCGCCAGCTTCCACGAGTTCGCCTGGGCCCAGCACGCCTTCATCCGCGACGAGCTCAGCAAGGGCCGCTACGACCCGGCCGTCACCAAGGTCTGCTTCGAGATCCTGCTCGAGCTCTTCGGTCGCGTCCTTAAGACCGACCTCGGAGCCAGGGACGGCCGCGTTGCTCCTCCCGAGCACGTTTGCTAGGTATACATACAAGTCAAAGTATGAAAAATGAATATTGAAATCAATGATATTCCGTGACAGTTCACATCACTTACAACATCGGTGAAAGATCCGTGACGTAGCTCATGTAGTGGTCTATGATGTAGAAGAAAAATATTTTATTGTTCATATTCAGTCTGTGTAGATAGGCCGTTCTTCTCTTCAGGCATAAGCGGAGCCATCTCGACTCCTGTGTTCAATACTTAAAAAAAAAGAAAATGTTACGTGCCACGATATGTCTGTCGACTTAACCAAGGGGCATTTCACCATAGAATAAAATATAAAAAAATAATAGTGGTCAAAAACAATTCAAACAGTCTATCCTAGACACCGTTGTATACCAAAATGCAGCCCGGGCAAAAAGCAGAAATCTATCTCCTGCAACCCGTCGGAAAAAAAAATCGATATTTTGTTTATAATCATTCCTCGTCATTGTTTCGCCCAAGGCTCACCATTAGCGCTGGCCTGCGGGAGGTGGTGGCCCTTGGTACCCCGGGGGGTATCGCTGCTGTTGAGACTGCTGCGACTGGCTGGGGTGGATGGACCCTTGTGTCTGAGTAGCTGATAGGCCCGCTCCGTGGGTAGACTGGTATGAGGTGGTGGGATACAGCCCCATCTGGGCCTCCTCATCGAAGGTGTCTAGGCGGCTATGTGTTGGCGAAACCGGGGGCGCTGCTCCTCGGAGGCTCGCGGAGTGAGCTGGCAGGGTATCACCGGCCTTACGACGACCGCCACCGGTGCTTGAGCGCTTCACTAAGTCATTTCGAGGAATATCCAAGGACATCGAGCGACCATTGTCGCCATCAGGGTGCAGAGTGTGATTGTCCCAGTTGGTACCTGTACCCGCCATTTCAACCACTGGAGGACGGGCGCTAATGTTCTCAATAGCTTCCTCCTCCTTCTTGTCCAGAGGAACAAAGCGAGCTTCTTCCTTCTTCTTTGCACTCTCGTCGCGGGCCCTTGTAGCGAAGTCATCGGAAACGGCAACAGAGTACGTAGGATTGCTAGGGCCGCCAAGAGCATCAGCACCACCGGCAGGGCCATAGATTGGGATCTTCTTCAAAGCAGTTGCCAAGGCACAAATGAACTTGGATCGACGAGTAGCCCTAACCATCTCGTTGTTCCAGTTAGACTTGTGCAGGATGGAGAACTTGAGGGTGAGCTTGTCGAGATCATTGACGCCACCAATACCAATGGTGAAGTTGGGCTGGAAGTCGCGCGAGTTTTCGGGTGAGCGGACAAAGGATTCCATCTCCTGGCGCAAGAGCTCGACCTCTTCAAATGTAGTGTCGAAAGACACGTCAATCGCAATGCTCTCAGACATGGCCTTACTACGGGTGATGTTGTCAACCCACAGGTTGTTGAGTTGAATGTTGGGCACCTGCAAGTTGTGTTAGTCAACCCACGGGGAAAGAGGAGTGGTGCGGCATACCTGAGTGATCTGGCCGGTGGAGGTGCGAGTGAAGACAGTGTAGAGAAGGGAGATTCTCTCGACAATGAGCTGAACGTCGCTGATGTAGACGCGGTCACCGACATCGTAAGGGTGCTTGACAAACAGGAAGATGCAAGAACCAAGGAATTCCTGGCAAGTCACGGCGAAGATGAAAGACAGAGAGAGCAGGGTGGTACCAGCAGACGCAATGGTCGTGACGGCGCTGCTTTGGAAGAAAGACACTGTGCTCATACGTTAGTCCGAGATCGTCGGCGAGATGGTAGAACGGGCATGTGCTTACGGAAGATAAAAACAACAATCAACAACACCACAAACAGGAGAACTCGATCGAACGCGCTGAGGGCCTGTCCAATATCCTTCATGCCTTCAGCGATTGCGATTCGCTCTTTGCCGATATCCACAACTTTGCGGATCATTTCTTGCAGACTGATGTCTCCATTGCCATCGCCATCCAGGGCATTGAAGGCTTCCTCGGCTTCGGTTTTGAACTGGGGTCCAAGCACTTCGGCCACATCTTCAAGGTAGAGAGCATCCTTTCCCTCGACAACAAAAGACATCCAAATACGACGGGCCAACGCCTCTGACGACTTGAGCTTTTCGAGGGCTTCGAGAACGATGGAGTGGGTCGAGTTGGGGTTGAACACCTTCTTCCCAGTGATCTCGGAGGCGATGTTGCCAAAAGCAGAAGTAACCTTGTCACCAAAGCGACCGACCTCACCGATCAGCTTAGTGGGGTTGACAACACCAGACTTGCCGCGTGCGTGCCTGGCTCCTCCAAGCTTGGCCTCGATGGTGTCGTTGATGACATAGTCCTCTTCCACGAACTCGGGGCTGTACATGGGAAAGAGGGCCTTGGAGGCATCATAAAGCATACCGAGCAGGTGAACTTCTCTCTTGGACTCCTTGATACGGTTGGCAAATGAGCGCTGATGGTACGAGACGGCAATGACCTGGACAATTGCCTTCTCGCCCAGAAAAACTGCGGACGAGACGAAAAGAGACCCAAAGATTCGGTTCAGGACCTTGATCCAGCCCAGGTCGTTCCATTGCTTGAAAAGATTAATGTTCGTCAACCAGACGGCCAGGGCCCAGAAGAACAAAGAGAGGGGAAGCTGAAGGCTAGTCAAGACAGCGGCGTACTTGCGAGTTCCCGCACTGACCACACCAACGAAAGTCATGACAGTCTGCGGAAGGCAGTACGCAACCAACTTGGCTAGCCAGACCGTGCACCAGGTGATTTCGATCCAAAGGAACAGTCTGAACAAGGGCGGGCCTTCCAGTGCCGGATCATCACTCTCGGGCAGCCTGTTGGTCTCCTTTTTACCAAGAGCAGCCAAGACGACGATGGGGACGGCGAGGATAATGGCAACGGGGACAATGTAAACCAAGTATCGCGAGACAATGGAGAAGCTAAAGAGCTTGGTATAGAGTCGGCCCATGAAGTTGAGGCGGGCCGGCTCGTCGTCGCTGTCGCCAGTACCGCGACGGCCAAGCTTCTCGCTGCCAGTCTTTCTGCGCCCACGGCTTATGAAGTGAAGGCCGCTCTTCTCCTTCTCAAAGTCCGAGCCGTTGGTGGAGACGTTGCCCATCGTGGGCTTGCGAGCGCCGGTCGAGACATTGCTCTTGACGGTGGTGAGCTGGATGCCTTCGTCGTTCATATTGTTGGTTCCGCTGCCCTGTAGCTGAATGAAGCCGGAGTTGCGTTTCAGGGAGGGAGGCATCGCTAGTCTTTAAGCAGAGACTCTCTAGACGAGGTGCCAGGTTGGCCGTGGTGGAGAGGATGTGGGGGAGAGGGGTTAGAAGTGTGTCGTCGATTCGTTCGTTCGTGCTTGGTTTGCCGAGCGTCAAGCTGCAGAGCATCCAGTACGATCCGAAACAAGGCAGAAGATGTCGATCGACAGTCTCGAGCGAATGGCCGAGTTGATTTACTCCGCTGGGCCTGTGTGTTCGAGTCTAGCTCCGAACAAACAAGCAACGAGTGTCAAAAAGAGGTGGTTCAAGGGAAGATCTTTGTTAATGAACAATGAGAAAGCTCCAAAAAAAGGAGTCGCACGGAAAGAACGAAGAGAGTGTGTACGTCTGCAAACTTTCTCTGCCCCAGTCAGAAGCAGTCACGGGCGTGTTCCTCGGAAAACAGTTAATAATGAGAGGAGGAAAGGAGTGCCTGGAGAAAAACGAATGTATGGGGTACCCAGATGGATATTATTAGGACGGAGACAAAGCCAGGCAACGTAATGATGGAGAGGAATGGGGCGTGTACAAGGAGCTGTGGTTTTTTTTTTTTCTCCTACGTTCGCTTCTCCCTCCTAGCGTCGAGCACCAGCTAAGATCCCAGCCTATGGGTTGGTGGCTTGCACGATCAAGAGCCGGTGTTGTATCCAAGCGGGCCCGGCGGGAGGCGTTCAGGGGTCTAGCGCTGTATTCTGTACTTGCTTCCCTGAGGGCTGAAGCATCAGAATGCACAGCGCCTTCCTACTGGGTGGTGGGGGAATGGGCCAGTGGACAGCAGGTGGAGCCCGCGGCCCTGATTGGCTACCTAAAGAGTTTTCTCAGCAATGAACGCTTCGCTTGTCAGCTGTTTCACAAGCAGCCTCCTTGTATGAAACTCAGACCAGCACCAGGGGCACGCAAAAGCAACACCATTCCCATAGTTGTGATATTAGAGCTGACCGCCTGGCTATAGTCTGCGCATCAACCAGCCAGTCAGTGGAAAGGGGTGCCTTCTCTGGTCGCTCACGTTCATCTGAACCGAGATTACTTGTCGGTGGCTCGATCCTCACGGGGATGCTGGAGATCACGTATCATTAGATCGGCCCAGCCAGATCCCGAGTGATCATCACCAGATTGGAATATCACTGGCTGCCACGTCTCTCCCTCCCCTCACAGCAATGTAGGTCGCTGATCAACTATACCCAATTCCCATTTTTGTGCTTGCAGGCTGGAGGGGGCACGGCACAGTGCACTCCTGCCCTGAGACCCCTTGCAAGGCACAGTGAACTTGGCTGGCCGTACCTTTGGATTCGAACCATGTACACATCCGATTGCGCGATGCAGGCGGAGAAGCCCGTCCAAAAAGCTCGTGTAGACTCCACCCCGTCCCTGCTGGTGCTATTTCTGCGATCCCAGACCTCTGCGAGGCCCGACGAGTGGGCTGACTGGAGCTGCCGACCTGCTCGCTGGGAGCTCCCATCATTCGCCAGACGCCAGCTGAGTTCCCCTTTTGCCCTTTTACCCCTTACTCTAGCGTCTACGCCACCAATCCAGCCACCAACCAACCTCAGACAGCACGCCGAGCACCAACAAGTATGGTGCACTCTTTTCCCTCCCACTAGATGACGTTGCATCGGTACGTACTCCGTGCCTTGCAGCACCTGCGACACGGCTCTTCCCCCTGGTGTCCGCCCCCCGAGGTACACACTACCCTCACTAAAGGGGGACCAGCTCCCTGAGAGGGCAATTGATCAGAGAACGCATCGGAGTAGCAACTTCAACCACCACCAATGCACGAAGGTGGCTCCAATACGAGATCCACCACCAACCATCACTCATCCAAGAAATCCTCGTGTGCATTCCTGCTGCTCCTCGAAATGAAGCCTCCCCACCCTTGAGCTGGCCGCGCATTGGCACGTCAATGCGCCGACCACCCTCCCAAGACTCCGACTCCCCCGTTGCTTGTTTCAATCTCGCAGTCCAAGCTTTCCATCTGATCACATAAGACCTTACATCTAATATCGGACCCTGATAACGTTATGTTCTAGACAAGCACGCCTATCGACGCAGCGTATAATATCCCGTACCTAGATGTCTAGACCGACATGACCCTGCGGACCGGGCACCCATCCCCAACCCGACCCGTGAACGGCCATGTGAGCTAGCGCCCTCGCGTGCGTGTTCAGCTCGACAACCGTTTTGCCATCGCTCCCTCGGCCTAGCGCCTAGCGCGGGTATACCTGTCACTTGGAAAAGGTTTGATGCCTTCTTTGCTTCTCCATCCCAACCTACGTGTAGGTATCCATTTGTCGGGACGACGTGACCTCATACGGTCTTTGAAGTTTGTTCATTCGGCCAGCGGGGCCAGCCAGTGGCAAAGGGCCTACGCAGTTTCGGCCATCCGTAGTTCCGTCGTCATCACGATCGTGAGGAATTAGTCTCAGCCGTCCCACCGACGCGAGTATTTTTTTAGTTCTTACTTTGGAAAGCTTTTGGAAAGGCAATCGGGTTCTACAGTCACCCCGAGAAGCTTGCCGTGGCATGCGAATGGCAATAAAACATGGCACACCAAAGCTCCTTACACGCAAGTCAGGGACCTCGCTCTCTTATCAATAGGCAACGCTAAACACAATGACAAAAATATAATAAATCATTCTACAATATCGAGCTCGACATTGTGTTTATTGTTTTGATATTATGTTGAGATTCGACGCCGGAGGTTCTGGGTGGGCATGTTTTATGTCAGCCGCTAGCCTGATTCTTGAAACGCCATCATTCTCCCAGCGGCGTGGCTACATCCAATGCCCTCCGTGACTGTTGCTTTCAACGCCTTCTGTATGTTAATTACATGAAACAATGCGGAAAAAGGAATAACCAGATTATTGGGATCAATATTGCTCTCAGTTATTATAGTACCCTTGGTATGCGCCCGTCCTTCGCTAATAATAGATTCTAATTAAGCAAATCTATGCATAGATGCATCATGTAAAGCATCAATCACATACTGGGCATTTGTTATTTCACAACCCTGTAGGTATTACAATACTTGTTTTAAATTTATCTGTGTTTATCTGTGCTTTATAGTATATACTATTCTGTAGCAGGAAAGTATGTGTGATTGCTGGGGTATCTTTTAACAAAGCCGTCGGTCCATATCGTGAGTCCCATTCCGTGGTATCGTGAAGACATGAAGAAAATGTAAACCAAAACAAATTATTGAAAACAGTGATCCAGGTACCCAAAAAAAACGCCAAGAATATGTCCCGCTGTCAAGGATTAAAAACGAAGTGCAAAAGGTAAAGGGGTTCGGTTCAACCCGCCTATATGGAGTGAGAATGGTGTGTCGTAGCGGGATATCCAACCAAGTCTTTCATCTCGACTCTTGACTTCTCATTTTCATAGCTGTTGTCTGCTTCCTCGGCTTCAGGAATTGGTCCGTTATCAAGCTGATAAAGGGGCTCAAGAGTGGCCCTCTTGTCGAGGAAAATCCAGCGCTTGATCCACCATGGCAGGGCCTTGGTTATCTGGTAGTGCATAAAGACGCGCGTTGGCACTGCGAAAATATAGTCCAGTTCTTCCAAGGTTCGTTGCTTTGTTTCCGGGAGCCAGAGAAAGATCATACACAGGGCTATGACGTTGAAGCCAGCGTAGAAAAAGAATGATCCAAGGACGCCAAGTCTTAGCAACATGAGTGGGAAAGTAATGGATACAACCGCAGCGAAAAATAGGCATGCTGCGACAGCCGAGGCCATCCCGATTTCTCGATGCGAGAGAGGGAAAACTTCTGCAGCATACGTAAAGGGAACTGGGCCTTCTCCAGGTGAGTAAAAGGCGGCGTATAAATAGACGAAGAAGGCCACCATCCCCAAATGTGCACCCCCTTTTCCCGGGATGAGCGTGGACAGGCCAGCAGCCATCAGCGTCCACGCCATCTGGGGAAAGGTGAAAAGGAGGAGCGATCGTCTGCCAAATGTGTCAATGGTCCAAATGGCAGGAAATGCAAATAGAAAGTTGATGAGGCCGAATCCCCACGAGGCCAGAAGGGCCTCGAAGTCATTAGCTCCAGCGTCCTTGAACACCGTCGTTGAATAGAAAGCAATAATGTTAATGCCACACATTTGCTGGGCGATCATAACGGTAAACGCCGCAAGGGAGGCCCGACGTATTCGAGGAATCGTGAAGAGTTCGATGATTCGGTTGAAATAGTTGCCTTTACCCATGAACTGGTGTTCCAATTCGAGTTGAACATGAATATAGTATAGATCGCGGCCCGCCTGAACTGCATTGTTTCGCAGAAGAAGAAGTGATTTCATCGCATCTCGGTAGCGGTTCTTCTTCATATACCAACGCGGGGATTCCGGGCAGAAATATATCAATATGGCCAGAGGAACCGCTGGAATCACGGCAGAGCCGAGCTGATATCGCCATGCCTCTGGGCCGAAAGACGAGACGGCAAGATTCGCGCAAGTTCCCAAGAATATGCCGAAAGCGGTCCAAAGCTGCCAGCTATCATCCAGGAAATCCATGTCAGTCTCATGAGCAAGGAGTGGTCGTACCCAAGTGTTCACTCACCCCATGACAAGAGCACCACGAATAGGCGCCGGAGAGTTCTCAGCAGCAAAGATCGGGACTATCAAAGTGTGAGCAACGGCCAAATTGCGCGCGACAATATCCGGAGGGGAGCCAAACCAGTAGAAGCCTTCGTGCCCATCCCAATCCCGATCAACAAGCGACATATCAAAAGCTGCTGCCAAGTATTGCAAAAGGCACTTCCCACAACAGGCCAAAGACAGAAGTTTGCAGCAAAGAAAATGGTACCCCGGCGTCCTACTAAACTGTTGATAGGATCCGATAACCAACACCCAACGAGAGAAGTACCGATATAAGGAGCTGCGTTGACGAGACCAACGAGCAGCTTGTCGTTTATGCTGTCACCGCCGATCCCAAGGGCCCCGGGGAATGATACGGTTGCACCGTTCGTCCCCGTTTGGTCCCATCCCTGAACGATCGCCCCAATAGAGCAGCTAACCACGGTCAAAAAGAGCACATTACTGATACGCCACTTGTGGAGAATTTCATCGCGGAGAGCATCTATTTCCACCTCGGTCAGAGCCTCCTCGCCCGTAATATCCTCATAACCAGTGGGGTCCCGGGCAACGAGAGCGCCCTTTCGAATCACAGCGCGATGCTCTTCGAGTCCCTTGTCGCGAACAAATTCGTCAACGGCGCGCAGGAGCGTTCGGACGGCCAGGCCGGAAAGCGGATTCTCGATTCTATGCGATAGGTCAGGAACCTGCGGAGGGGGGGCATGGGCAATGAGCCGACATCAAAAAAGTATGGCGCACCTTGCTTCGACATTGGCGTTGAGGTTGACATGTTTGCTTCTCGGGCGGAAGCGAGTTTGCGACGTGGGTGAGATGGGTTGATGATCGCGAACCCTACTAGAACTGTGAGACGAGGCAAGTATCAGCAGCAAACTCAATGGGTGGAATGAAGGCGATCGTGAGGGTGTGTCCCAGACAGTGAGACAGCGAGGAGGGAGGGGTTCCAGGCATAAGAGAGGAATCGGGGAGGGTTGGTTTACGGTTCGGCCTCGACCTCATCAACATCGACGGCAGACGACGACATGGCTAGCCGTCGACCTGCGACAGCGGCCGCCGCCAGGAACAATCAATCGGGTCAGATCACGCAGAGGAGGCGCGGGGAGAGATTTCAACGAGAAGTCATGCGAGGCTCCAGCGGGAGTAGATCGGTTCGTGGTGATAAGACAAGACTCGCGAATCAAAGGGGTGGCGATCTGCCGAGGGGGAGGAATGCAGTATGGAACAAGCGCTGTGGAGGCGAGCCGGCAGAAACAGAAATGGCGGCCAACGACATAAGTAGCCGTGGGCCTGCAGTCATAACTAAGGATCTGGTTCTACTGCGATGCAATGAGGGGAGCCAGTACGGCAATGAAGCGGAACACAGCAAAGTAGATACGATGGGGAAAGCTGGGACGAGATACCGGCAAAGAGGATTGTCGACTAATGAACAAATGGGCGGGGGATCCACTAGTGGGCGAATGAAGAGCTGAGAGAGGATCGTGGAGAACAGATGAGCCTGGGGAAGGCTCGACTATTAGCACACTAGCCTGATCCCCGTCAAAGTCCCAAGTTCAGCTGCGCGGCGGGTGAGCCCTCAATTCCAGGAGAGTCAGTCGCTGCATACTTGCTTATGCATGGAGTAAGCAGCCACTGGCTAGGAATCGAGCCTCATCACACTGCATCGCCGGCCAGCTACATCATCATTTCGAGCAGCCTCGTCGAGATTCTTTTGGCCCCACGTGCGAACACATGAGTCCATTGAGGTGTTCCGACTCCCCATGGAACTAATGGCCATGAGACAGCAAGGACCCATCCATCCCAGGCCAAGTCAGACCGTTGCTACCAAATGCTACCCAGAGAATCCTTCCCCCCCTGCAACGAACCAGCCCACCACGGCTCGGGGAAGGAGCCGAAATGCATCGTACATTGTGCGCCCGAAGTTGCAGTCAGCAGAAGAGACCGGCGATAGATTCGCAGTCATCCAAGTGGAATTCGACGCTCGGATCCCTTCGCAAGTCCTTGAGTCATATTTCGGCAATCGGCGATGGTCCAGGCGTTAGAGGACGAACATCCAACTGTCCAGCTTCCAGAGAGAGTTTGGCCTGGTTACATCAATAGACCTATATTTACTTCCCTGTCTGCCTATCTAGAATATTCTTACTGCAACCACCCACATGGCAAAATCCAGAGCTTTTACCAATTACTACATCTATCGAGATCCATTTTTGCATCATTCTTTACCCACAATTCTTCCTTCCAGATCACGGCAAGCATGTCAAGGTTGAGAAGCCCAAACAAATTTGCGGATCAAAGACATGGATTGAGAGTGATCTCAGTTCTGGGTTTCATACTCATACCTATGCAATGTCCATACAAACGCTCATACCAGGAACAGAATAACAAAGAATGATCCCGTTTGTCCAACAGGCTCAAATGCCCTAGTCGATCTCCGCTAAAATGCCAAACCAAGAAAAAGAAAATAGAATAGCAACGGCGCTAATTAAAATAATCTCCTTGAGGGTGCAAATGCAGTAAGAAGAGAAGAAAAAATCAATAAGAAGTATTGGCAATGAATGAGAGAAGGAAATGCCTGCCAGGTATTGATACAAGATATGATACTGGGTCAATCACTCTTTTTCCGGGGTTGCCGTCGCCTTGGCCTGCAAGTCCGACAACTCCTCGTCCTTCTGCTTCATCCTCTGAAGAAGCACTTCGTATTTGCGCTGCCACTCCTCGGCCGAGAGTCCATTCATCCCTACCGCACCATCTTCTGGACTACTCGACCCGGGCCTCCTCCACATACTCTTGGAAACGTTGTGCTCCATCGCGACTTGTCCTACAAGATGCCCGAACCGGTACTCCCATTCGAACTTGTAGTTGTAACAATCCTTGCCGTCCGCCAGACGAGTGCATTTTACCGGTTTCGCCTTGAGAGCCCGTGCGCCAGCCAGAACTGAGAGGTTGAGGAGGAATGAAGCGGTGTCGGTAGCCGCATTGATCATGTCCTGCATTATCGAATTGATTATAGCCGATGCTTCCCCAACAGAGGCCACATCGTCAGGGTTGCCGTGCTGATCCAACCAGATTCCTTCTTGTGCTGCTTGCAAGAAGTACTCCATTAAAGAGTCCACATTGGTTCTGTCCTCCATTCTCTCAAAATAGTAGTCTCCAACTGGTTTTTCGACTGGGCGACCCCCCTGGCTTTCTGTATCGGATTTCTCAGTCGTCTTCATGGTGGTTTCTATGAAACGAGGAGCTTGGCTTTCGATCGTCTTGTTGCTTTCAGTAGTCGGGTCTCCTGCCACCTCCCCGTTCACCACCACTACAGGTGGGGGCGGCGTCGCAAGCCGTATGGGTCCACCCGATCTCTCTGGTACTTTCAGTGATATGACCGGCCGTGCAGGCCTTGAATGCTCAGAAGACGATCTGACCGGGGGCCGCACTGGGGGCCTCGCCGGGGAAGTGTCCGCAGTCGTTAAGAACTGGTGGCTCGGCGGCTGTGGGGTTGGACTTGGCGTCACGACCGCCACAGCAGGCGCTTGTGACGGGGAAGACTCCTGGTTGGACTCGGTGATAGGGCTCGCTGCCAGATTCGAACCCGGCTTTGCAGGTAGCCATGGCTGAAAGTGGAATCCAGGACCTTCAATAGGCGTCCGATTTATGGGCGGACGACCTCTAGTCTTGCCCCCACCCTCAGCACCGCCTGCCTTCCAGGCTGACGATACATTTTTCGCACCGCGGCGCTGACGCCCCGGCTTCAGCTGGGATGGCGTAGTCGCGGACTGTGGCTCAAGGGCATCATCCCAGAACGAAGCTCTCACTGTTGGGGTCACGGCTGAGGTGGGCCACTGGCTGAATGGCGTCTGCGAGCCATCATTTTTACCCAGCACAGGATGTGCGGACCTGGCTCCGTCAACGTATCCCGAGAGCTGGGGATCGCCTAGATTCTCGCCCAGGAACGAGGGCGAAAGTCTCATTTTCTGAGCCGCAGATCCTGGGCCGTCAGACTCGTCCGGTCTTTTACGGCCTCGTCGGGGGCGGATTTGTGGCAAAAGTGCCCGCAGGGCCATGTCGTCCTCCAAGGCCACGCCATCCCGCACCTGCTGCGAAGTTGGGTCGGGATCTCCGGGAATTTCAGTCCAGTATTCATTTTCTACACCTCGAAGATAGTCGAAAAAGGCCTTGATGTGCAGTGAATTCATCCATTTCTATATCATGTCAGCAATCGCGATCTTACTTACATCCACCAATCACCGGCTAGACCGTGTAAGCTCTCGCCTCAACTCTCTACAATTTTCGAGCAAGAGCAAGGGCACCAAAAAGAAAAGTCGCTTCCCAGTGACGGTAGCCTTCTCTCACCTTTAAGCGGACCCCATATTGGGTGACCTTTTGAGCACTTTCGTCCTTCTTCGGGTCCGGAGGCTCCACCCCGAGTTTGATAGTCAGCTCCGTCCACGTCTTTATCTCTTTCCGTAAAAATTGCAGGACTAATTGGTACACAGTGAAGGTTTCGAAACTCTTTCCAGCGCTCTTTGGTGGGTTACTGAAAGCATCTCGCAGGGCCTGTGTATCCTGGTCGGCAGGCACCGCTGGGTTGCAATAGAAGATAAACTTCACATATGCATCCTCGAGAGTTGCCGCGGTCACAGCCCTGTCGGGCAATGCGCGATTGCTCTCAGAGACGGCACCGCCTTGCTCTGCTCCATGAGCTGGGGCCAGCGCATGCTGCTGCTGTTGCTGCTGAGCCTGCCCACCGAGTGAGGGCATGGCTGAACTCCACCTCCAGCGAGAGGGAGGACAATGACGCGCCCTCGCCTCTCATCACATCAGCTGCAGGAAACAACGCGCAGGGTGCTTTCAATACGCGACAGTCCGCCAGACGATAAGGATGGCCTGGTGAGCTCCCGGCAATGCTTGAGTTGAGAAGAGCTTTGTCGCTGTTGGGCTCGCTCGCCAGGACGACTGTTGTGGTGTCGAGCGGGAAAGCGCTATAATTAGCCCCATCTGAAACGGGGCTAAATTGGTCCGTGGTTGTTGGCACTGTGTGTGTTCATGCATCTAGCGTGGTTACTACAGTGCGACCTCGTACGTGCTCCCTTTGGCTAAATCTCACGATTCGCGGGGTAACTGTAAAGCAACATTGAACTCGGGGAACAGTTTGACTCCCTCTTAAAGATATGTAATGGCGATTTCGCAATCCTGTTTCTATTTCTTACTTTCCGGTCATGATAATTCCTAGAAGGCCAGGCCCAGAAAGTACCAAGTTGTACCTCATGCCCAATGTACCCTACTCCTCCCAAGAAGGCTGTTACTCCTAAGAAAGCTGCTACTCCTAAGAGGGCTACTTCTAAGAAGCTTGCTCCCAAGATGCCGGCATTCACTTTCAAAAACTCTCACGTTGAATGAACCATCCAGAACGATCTGTAACCTGTACATCAAAACCCAAAGCAAGTCCCTTCGCCAGAGTGTCCAAACTACCGCTCCCAAAACAACAATTTTCATCAACTATATTAATGTGACGCAGTCGTGGGAGCCTTGTAGGATAAGCTGCGACCAACGATTGGATCATCTGAATAACATAATCATCCGCGTTGTAAGCGTCCGAATCGCCATTGTCCCAATCGACATCGTCCATGAACCATTCGACCGCATCATGAACAAGCATTCCGGTCGACAAAGACAGGATCTCGATACTATCTGGGAGGTAGCGCTCCAAAGGCAGAGCATCGGCCCCAAAGCCGGCCAGCGTCACCAAGGGTACATCGATATGAGTTATCTTATTGAAATGAACAAGGTTGCTGAAAGATCCCAAGATAGTCATCTCTGGTTCATCATCAAGAAGCGAGCCCTCTCCAATTTCCAGTCGAAATTGTAGCCTTTCTAGCGTGCCTTGGACGTGCGAGAGGGCTGCAATGATCGCATCAAGGTCTAGAGTAGACGTTTTCCAAGGATCGTCATCGAGCTCACTGTTGTATTCCCAGGTCCAGGAGAGAGACTTCAGGTTTCGTGTGAGGGTAAGTATTTTCGCCATAAAAGGTTCACAAAGCCAATCTATGTCCAGTGAAGTTAGATGATCAAGGTTAGGCTCTCCAGCTGGCCAAGAGAATGTTGTGGGATTTGAAATCCAAGTTGAAATATGTGTAACTGTCGGTAGGTAGAAGAGGGACAGTGCATCGGTAAATGTGGAATTGTTCTCTGGGAGATCATAGTCAAATACTTTAATGTATCTCACATCTTCAAGTTGTTCAAATGCGAGTAGTTGACCACCGCCAAAGACTTTGGACTGGATAACTTTGCCAACAAGACTACAGCCATTAATAAAGTTATGGTTGAGAGCAAGACGTCGAGTGTTAGATAGGTTGGCAATTATAAGGCCAACAAGGGCTTCCATATTGCCCGTCTTCAACCTGTCAACCCAGAGCTTAGTGTATGGCACCTGTGTCTTCTCGATAGCAGGGATAAACTGCTCGAATGGTATTTCGGCGATATCCAGCAGGGGTGGCGATTTTCCGTCGTCAGAGTCATCTCCGAGGAAAGTAATTGTATGTACATAGGTAAAAAGCTCCGGTCTTCGGAGAAGAGTCCGCAGAAGAAGAATAATTGGAGGGATATGGTCATAGTCCCAATGAAGAATAATCGTAGAATAGAGAAAGCGCTCAGCCCATTGGCGTAGGGACTGATTGACAAGGCAAAGGTTTGGAAGCCCAGATCTTGGGATGAAACGCAAGACTTGGTCAATTATTTCAATTGGAACATGAGGAAATAGCGCCATGATGTGTGAAGGGGTAATCCATCACCACGCTTAGTGAGCTCAGACTTTGATATGAGTAGAGGGGAGTGGTGCCTTAAAGAAAAGAGGGGATGGGAAGAAATCTAGATGTGCAAAATGTATTTTCAGATCTATAGGTACGGATGGAAAGATTAAACTTAGGACTTTGGACTGCTACCTCGGTAAGCTAGGTATACCCATCACCTCAATGAACTATTGATTTCCTCAGCCCTAGTCACATGCTTCATCACAGCCCTTCGCTCAAACTGCCTTGTATCGCCGCAAATATCGGTGGCTGTTTGCAGAACGCGCGGTTATTGATAATTCAACGCATGTGCATAGCAGTAGGTAGGTACTCTGTTTAAGTATCAAGGTTGGTCTATAAGTGTAATCAGCGCCCCTCCTGTTAGCCTTTTAACCCTTAATTTCAGCCAAGAAAACAGCTCCAGCATAGGGTCTGATCATTCTTACATAATACCTAGTAGAAGGGTGTATGCTATGATTGGCTTCGTGGCTGGGTCGGGCGGTCGTGATTCTCGCCTTTCACCCATCCAGAACATACAAGTAACCGTTTACGGCCAGTATTTTAGCATGCACATCAACATTGGAATATAGATGTTTCAAAA
Organism: Clonostachys rosea; assembly: GCA_026958235.1. NCBI lineage: Eukaryota > Fungi > Ascomycota > Sordariomycetes > Hypocreales > Bionectriaceae > Clonostachys > Clonostachys rosea. The sequence goes on from CP110207.1 coordinate 3,083,195, forward strand.
ACAAATTGTCATGTATAAGAGATAAAGTAAATGAAAAATGCATTCGCTTTGGAATGGTCCGTCAATTCCAATAAGTTATACCAGGGTGCCTGTAACTCCACGGGATCTCGAGAACCTTGCCCATCCCTTTATTAACTCCTTCATTCTCTAGACATACATAAGCTCAGATATGTGTGTCTCGGCTTTCATCTCAGTTTCAAATATGCTAAGCCACAGTTGGCTGTTTCCAAAAAAGAACCTGACCGGGGGTATTTCATCATGGTAGAGACAGTGCTGGTAAATATGCCTATTAAATGCAGTCCATGAATTTCGTTCACGGAAGATATCGCCATAAAAAGAATGTGAGGATTTTAGTTTCGTCGGCTTCCTCGACCTCTCGTACTGCCACTCCGGCTCATGGCCGTTCCGCCGAGACTGCTCTGTCGGCTCATCGGGGCTGCCGAGTACGAACCAACTTTGGGACTTGGGTGATCACGTAGACTTGAGACTGGCAGGTGAAGCGTGTCGTGGAATACCTCGGGGTCCTCTCGAGGCGCGCTAGTGAATGCGACGAATCGTCCTTGATGGTAGGGAGTCGAGACGGCCTCGAGAACCCTGCGGAACCCTGAAGATACATCGAGATGAGCTCCAGCTTTGTGGGCATGATCGTATTGCTTCAGGTAGTTCATGAGCGACAAATCGGAAGAGATATCGTCCTGGGCAAGAGGAACGGGGAAGTTCTGGTCAGAGCTTCTGGGATATGCCTTGAGGTATTGCTGCGGGACAGGTGGTGGCATCTTCGGGGGCTCAAGAGCATGGACAAGATCCAGATTTGCTGGGATTTCGAAATTGGCAATTCCCTCGATTCCCAAGATCTTGTCATCCACAAAGTTATGGTTCGCGGCTCCACGTGTACTTCTAGTAGCGTGTGAGACCTGGCGCTCCATCATAGGGGCAGAAACCTCGTCATCGCCGTGCTCGTCACCATTGCCAGAGTCACTATCATCTGGCGATGATCCGTTACCGTTGAGTCTGTTACGGAGGATATATTGGTGAGCTGCCAGGGCGGCGTTGTTATAGTGGAGAGACAGCTCCTTGTCAGTGAAGAGTTTGTCGATGCTGTAGATCGGGCCGTTCTGCTTAGCAGCGGCTCGGGCCTTCTCCGACTGCCAGAGGGGAGTGGTAGAATTGGGATCCAGAGCCCTGCGTGTAGGCGCCGGAGAGCCATCATCTTCGCCGCCGTTGCGCTTTCTCTTCTTGTTGTCGGAATACATGTGGAGATCTTCGGCATCTTTGCGGAGCCTGGTCGCTCGTTTTCCGTGAGCACCGCCGGGGCTGGAAGGGTTGGTAATGCTGAATTGGTTTGGGTTGAGTAGAAGAGCGTTGGAGTCGTTGATCTCCAAGACTTCTTTCTCGCGATTCAGTCTGTTCTTCTTGTGGGTCAGGGTATTGATGAGGCGGTCGCGGAGGGTGCTGGTCAAAGCGTTGTGCTCGCGCTTAGCAGTCTCGACCTTGTAGGCATGAACATTTTTGTATTGTTGAGCTCGGAAGTCAAATTCATTCTAGTTGGTCGGGCATGTTAGTGAATTGGCTGGCTCGAGTGGGCACACTCGCTGGGCGGACAAACCTTAGACTGCGTCAGCTGAAAATCGCGGACCTCAATGAGGTCTTCAACCTCCTCAATGAAGCTTAGAAATTTGGGGCCAGCCATGTCCAGCAGGCTTCTGGCATTCTCAGCGTTGACGGTAGGAGCCTGGCTCTCTTTGTGTTCCTTTTGTAAGTCGGAGATGATCTCGAGCGCCCGCTGGTCGTAAGGGTCAAAGCGCTGGACAAGGTTGGTATCGAGCTGGATCTTTTGGAGCTGCTCGCGGTAGGTGGTATCTCGGTCTCGCTGGAATTTCTCGTTCATTGCTGCAAGTCTATCCAGGAGGACCTGGCGTTTGCGGTCTCGCTTGGATTGGGAGGCTGTCGGGGGAGGGGAGCGTCGTTCAGGCCTGCCGCCCACGACTGAGGGAACGGCCGCAGTATTGGCGGCCATGATGAGTTTCTCGATCAGACGAGTAGGAAAGTAGTAGAAACTAAGAAGATAGAATCCAATGATGAGGTTTAAGAGTATGGCCAACTGGTGATCGCTGGAGAGTAACAAGGGGTCTGTGGTGTCGAATGCGCGGAGTGTGAGCAGGAGAATTGGAAGACTTATTATTGCTACGACGTAAGTAGCCGAACGGAAGAGCCCAAGTGCAGGACAAGCGCCAGGGCAGCCCGTGCGCTAGGCCGGCAGTAAGATGGGAGGAGTATGCGCAGCACGCCAAAGGAACAATAAACCTTGGATTTGCGCACAAAAAAAGTATATATGTATGTAATTGTCCCTCTATCCACAATGACAAAGGTTGTAGCATTTATTCCCATTTCTCATCGCCGCCCTCCATAGCTGCTATTCAAAACCATCACGAATGTCGCAGGTTGATTTCCTTGGGCCACCTCACCGCCTACCAAAAGCGTAGGCTGCCAGTAAAGAGCAATTGTGGGACCTACCAAAAGCGGATATCCATGTCCACAGCTCAGAATTGTGGATCGTATTCATCACAATCAGTTGTCCGACGATGAATGAGCTGACAATACTAGGCAAGATTGAAAAGTGAGATTTCTTTCCGAATTTAGACAGTAGTGATGAAATCCGTGATACATTGTCTAATGTTCCCCAAATATATATCTGCATACAGACGACAGTAGACAATGATGCTGCTTTTCTAATATACCGGTATGAATACTTTTCCCTGTTTAGAGTTTAAAGGTGAAGCTTGTTTTGACGAAGCCCATTCGCTATGTTTCTCGTCTTAAATACCATTTCGCAGCCGTTGCAGTTGAGTAAGAAGACCAAATCCGCCCGGCATTGGTTTTGATTCCCCAGCTACAGCAGCATCCCTCGTGACGCTGCCCTTCCGCGCCCTCGATCCCTCCAGCTTGCCATCCTTCCTGGTCCCCGGGTCCATATCTCTCATTAGTTCGCGGTGTCTATCCTCAACCATCTTCGCCAGGCTTTCAATAAACTTGCTTCTCCCATTTTCCTCGGATGTCCCCTTCCACACCGTAGTCAGGAGCTTCAACTCCTCGATCCTCTCGGCAGCCTTGGCGATCCCATCCACGGGGTCCTCAGAGCGCAGTAATAAATTTGAGATTTCCTCTCGTAGCTTCCTAAGCACCTCCTGGCCCTTGTCCTCAGAGCTCTGCTGCTGGGATCCCGGTTCCGGCGCAGACACGGAAAGAAAGGAGCTGCTGACCGAGAGCTCTGAGGGAGGGAACACGAACTCCATCGCATCCCCGAACGTCCTAATGACAGCTTCCAGGCGCTCACGCACCAGTGTGAGGGTCTGCAGCTGCTTGACATAAGGCGGGTCCCCTGCATCTTCGACAATGTCTGCCTCCTCCTCCGCCGTCTCTGATGTCGGACTCCCACGGCCGTCATCTGATGCTCCGTCTTTCCTCTCCTCTTTGGCAGCCTTCAAGCCCCCGGGCACGAACTTCTCAATGTCCTCCTGGAGGGTGTCGTGCATGGTCTCCGTAAGACTCAGGGTCTCTCCACGTAGCAGCTCCACCTCGTAGGCCAGCCTGCTCCCACTCCGTAGGATATCATCGGTCAACGATGTCAGCGTGGTAGACAGTCTTGAAGTGTGGGCGTTAAGCTGGTTGATGAGAGTCTGGGCCTGCGTCGACAGCTCAGCAACACCGGAACTCTCTGTGCTTGTCGCCGCCGACCGCTGCAGGGGCGGCAGGGTGGAATTCAGGAAGGAGGCCGGGTCGAAGCCCGGCGTGAGGAACGGTCTGAGGAACTCGTCTGATGTGTGACTCGACTTTGGCTGGACCTGCACCGACGCCCCTCGCGCATGGCCGTTGCGGCCGATGGGGACAGCACTGCTGTTCGTTCGGCGACGGCCCTGTTTCAATTCCGCCGCCATCCTGCCCACGAAAATGCAAACGCCAGGTAAATAGTTCTACTGCGCCCCTGAAACAAAGGAAATGCAGAGCGCTGTCAATTTGAAAATGCTTGGGACTGGCGATTCAGTTGCGTCGTGCTCTTTCTGTGTGACGGAGGATGGCAATTAGGTGGTCACTAAGAAATGGTGGAAACGCCGCTGTGAGAGTCGTGACCGGACCAAGCCGATAATATCCCGACCCCATCTTCACTCGCAAAAGACAGTCAAACTCATCAATCTCAAGCCCAGCATTATTCAACTCACATATAGATATTCTTTCTGATACAGTGGATATGAGCGAGGAGATGAAGATTGACCCGGCAAGAGCACAAGCTCTCATCTCCCAGATAGGGCTTGTCAAAGACCGCATCGCCGCAGTCGCCAATGGCCGAAATGTAAGCTCTCCCTGCCATCAGGCACTTCATAAGAGTTCCCATACTTGGATTCTCTCAAGGTATATGCTTTTACTAATCATTGCCTCGTCTCCTTCCCAGATCCGTCTGGTCGCTGTCTCCAAACTGAAGCCCGTCAATGATATCCTGGCTCTTCACCAGGACCCAGTAGCTCAAACACACTTCGGCGAGAACTACACCCAAGAGCTCACACAGAAAGCCGAGCTGCTGCCGCGCACGATCCAGTGGCACTTTATCGGTGGTCTGCAGTCTGGTGAGTCCGGCAGTCTTCATCCGTCCTCATTTCCCCCTCCTTATTTTATAATTGAGGCAATGAATGAATGAGTCACTGATCCCACCCAACAATGGAAAGGCCACTGCAAGACTCTAGCAAAGATCCCCAATCTCTTCAGCGTATCTAGCGTGGACACGTCAAAGAAAGCGCAGCTTCTAAACACAGCACGCACCAACCTCATCAGCTCCGACTCTTCCATCCCCAAGCTCGGTATCCACGTCCAGGTGAACACCTCCGGCGAGGAGGCCAAGTCCGGGTGCGCCCCCGGCTCCGAGACCGTGGCCCTCTGCCGTGAGATCATCGAGACCTGCCCAAGCCTGGAGCTCCTGGGCTTGATGACCATCGGTGCCATCGCGCGGAGCAAGGCCACCACGGCGGAGACGGAGAACGAGGACTTCCTCACGCTCCGGGACCAGCGACAGCTCGTCGCCAAGGAACTGGGGCTGGATGAGGACAAGCTGGAACTGAGCATGGGCATGAGCGAGGACTTTGAGGGAGCAATCAGCCTGGGCAGCAGCGAGGTGAGGGTTGGGAGCACCATCTTTGGCGAACGGCCGGCAAAGGCCGACGCAAAGATCAAGGTTTAAAATGCAGCAGTCATCAAAAATAAGAATCGGAAAACTTCATTGTTCATATCACAATGAGACAAAAAATCCTGTCCAAAAACGTCACTTGTTGCAAAATACGTTCATGTGAGAGAGCAAACCAGACGTCGTGTTGAGCAAACATAATTTCAGAGACCACGCCAAGGAACATCTCATTTCATCCTACATATACTAGAAACATTTTAAATACCTTCCCAACAATGTAGCTTGTAGTCAAAATGTTAGCAGTTTTTAACGCTGTCATGCTTTCAGAGTGAACGCCCCCAAAATTAACCTCATGCCATCATCAGAATGAGTTATATACACTCTGTAAAGAGAATTACTGTTGGCTAGATTCCCGACGCTCAAAGATTTTACGGTATCGCCCTACATCATTGGCCACCATCGTGGATGTTGATGATTCCTCTAGACAGTCGGTCCTTGATCATTTTCAGAAGAATGGGTGCAACTGTATCGTCTGTGGCGCGGACCGTCAAACGAATCATCTAAGAGGGCACAACTGTTAGAAAATCGCATCGACAACAAACAGCCCCGGGGGGGTCTGCTTACCTGACTAGAATAGTTTGGCTCAAGCCTCATCAAACAACCAAACTTGCCTCCTTCGGCCGTATGAAGCACGCCTGCACCGACAATATTCTTGGGGTTGGGATCAACCATGTCCAACACCCGCCATCTGAAGCCACTGACTGTTTTGGTAACGAAATCGGGTGTTATCTCTCGGTGACTTCCTCCGCCCGAAAGGCCAAAAATGTCTTGCGCCTCGCGTGGAGCACCCCCGATCTGCTTCCATCTCTTGAAGAAGTCTTCTGCGGTAAGATCGGCAGGGTCCATGAACTTATGGATGGCAACAGGAAGCTTGAGTGTGACAGCCTGCAGAGCACCAGCAAGATAGCTGATCCTCACCGTTGGGCTCTTCTCAAATATCGTCTTGGCTTCAAACATGATGACTTGTTGCGTTTGTGATCCTGGAAGAACGTTGCTCTCAGGGAGTGTCTTGGTATCCCATGTCAACTTGCCCTTTTCGGATTCATCCAAATCCAAGGTAGTAGTAAACGAGCCCAAAGCTGTAGGGGCTTTATTGCTGAAGTAGGCAATGATGCATGCCATCTGGCCACGGTATTCGGATCGGATACCAACTTGAATCTGGCCATCTTCATACAAGACTCCCTCGCCTTTGAGAATCAATCTGTTATAGCCCTTCTCCCATCCAGGGGACAAGTGCGCCGCACTGGCAAGATTAGGAGTTCGAGGAGTTATAGGGGAAGTCATGTCCAGGCCAGCGAGCGATGCACCATTGCCCAATTGACCATTTCCAGCACCGTTCGTGGAGGCGTTGGAACTAAACGTCCGCTTAAGACGTGGTGTGGCCATCCCTAATTCAGTGTTATCGGCATTTGCATCCTTGCCTCCTACAACCCAAGTCCTCCGATCACTGGTGTTGGCATGCTTTCGGTGGAGTCGGGATAAGAGGGCAGACTGTCTCTCAGGGAATGGTGGCATTTCGTCGCACACAGTCCTGAGAAGATCATCGGTAGACCGGGTGGCAAGGGCATAATATTCGCAAGCTCGCTGCTGCATCTCTGAGTCCAGAGTATGGCTGTAGATGTCGAATTGGTTCACAAGCTGAGGCTTGATTTCAGGGAACAAATTGACAAATTTGATAAAGCATGACAGGATCATGGAGCGAGTGCTGGATGAAGATGGTGCAACCTTTGACTGCAGTGCGATGAACTGCTCGATGGGGCTGCATTTGGGCTGGTCGGCGATCAGATGACCGAACTCGCCAAGGAGGTAGGCACCAATCTTGACCAAAGTCTCATGGCAGTGATCTGACCTCACATACTGAAGGATATTCTGCGCCGCATAGACTTGAAGTTCCTCGTTGTTGGTCACGATCTGTATCACTCGCTGCCAGACCTCGTCGCTAACGTGGTCTCCAGCCATGGCGATCAGTCGAAGAGAGATGTCGACATACCACTGAACATCGGTGGCATATTTCTCCGTCAAAATGGCAATCTTCAGAACCATTTCCTCTCTGATGGCAAAGTCGGCATTCTGGAGGTAATGAAGAAGCTCGGCCACAATAATCTGGGCATTGTCTGTGTCACACATGCTGTAAAGCAGGTCGAGACCCTTTCTGCGAACACTGATATCTCGGTCCTTGAGGGAGCTGAGAATAATTTCCTGGTGTTGCTTGATGGGCTGCAAAGTCTCTGCCCGCGCAGCAAGATGGGTCATGGCCTCCAAGCCCAAGTACCTGACGTTGGTCTCCCTACTTTGGATGAAGCGTCCCAGGCGAGAAGAAATCTGCTTCATCAATCCATGTTCTGTATCAAGATGAATGATGAGATCGATGGCCTCGAACAAAACCGCATTCTGTGCATTATTTTGTTGTACATTCTTGTTGGGCTCCATCGCGAGGTTGAGAATTTTTTGCAGCACCTCTCTCATCATATCTCTCACATGTGTGTCCTCTGAAGAAGGTCGGGGTTAGCCATTTACACGCTTCAGCTCACATAATAGAGTGTCAACATACCGGAAGGGGGGAAGTATTGGAGAAGTCGAAGTAACTTTACTTGAAGCCAAGGGCATGGAACCTTGTAATAAAGATAGTCGGTGGTATACTCCCCGTCGATGATGATGCGCTTGAGCCTCGCCGCCGCCTTGGCATAGGCTCCTTTGTAGAGGTCTAGGTTGTCTTGGGCCAACGCCATGACCAGAGATGTGACTGAGAGTGCGACACCAACATCAGTATCGTCCATCAAGTGGATGATTCGTTCAGCCCATTGAGGTGATACGATATCCGGGTGCTTCCGGTACAGCCGCAACAGCGTCAGAGCTGACTTCTTTTTCACGAATGACTTGGAAGTCGGGGAGATCAAAAGCCGATGCACCTCGCTGTTCAGGGCCTCTCCCATCTCACGACTACCAACGTTGGCGATGGCATGCAAGGCCAGACAGTTGAACAGCTCATTGTGGTCCAATAGATCTTTCCGGATACTATTGACGACCAGATGCAACAGCTCATGCTTTTCATGGAGAAACAATGTCATCGCAAGATACCCAATTTGTTTCTCGGAGTATTTGGTAGCAGAGATGAGGTTGACAGCCTCGAGATGGCCAAAGTCAACATCCCAGCCCATGATGTAAATGTACAGCAGCTTGCAAACGTATTTCTTCTTGTGATATCCGCTGAGGTTGGCCTCTTTGAACTTTTGTCGGATATTCGCTAGCTCCTTGTTGATTCGCTTTTCCTCGAGCTCGCGGGCGCGCGCATTCCGCAAATCGGCGATGAACTGGACGAGCCCTCGCATGTTGGCATTGCTATTGCTCGACCGGCCGAGGAAGCCGGATCCTGGAGTAGACATGTTGCAAGGTGCTTGCTAGCCCTTGAGGCTGAATTGGAAAAGAATGGCGGTTTGGGAAGCTCGGCGCAGGTGGCGGTAGGCCAACAGAGCTCAAAGCAGGGCAAGTCGAGGACGAGACACACAAACTCCAAACAGTATAGACCTATGGCGGAACTCTCATACTCAGGAGCAAGGGGCCGATTTAACTTAAGCGGCCGGCATTGAATGGAGGCCCCCAAGCTTGGCGCTGTCCGTTCGAATCGATAGGGAGGATTGTAAATCGAGGGGTTCGCTTGGTTCGGCGGAGCGTCAGTCAAGGAAGCGGCGGCAGTGCGGAAGAAATGGCCAAGCCGACACAGAAGGACCTATCGGGACGTAGCAGCGACACCAGCAGGTCCGGGAGTTGGATGATGCAGCAGATGCCGAGTCGTGTACAGCTGAGGCAAGGTATCTGCAACGGTGTGAGATTGGGAGATTATGGCAGCCGGGAGTTCGTCCCACCACTCACTGAAGATGCTAAAGGAGTGGCCCCAGAGCACATAAATGGTCCAGTGGGAACGCTGCACGGGCCAAGTCCTAATCCAGCACGACGCCAGTCACGACCAATCGGTCCACCATCTTCCCGTCGCCGTACTTCAGCTGGTATTGACCACTGGATGCTGTGTCCATTCCAGCTCGGGATACCCTGCAGCGCCGGTTTGCTGAAGATTGCCTTGAGGTATGTAGTGGGAGTTCTGCTATTCACACTTGCGGTAATGGAGGGCTTGTAGCTTCCTACCTAGTATCAACAAGTGCTACCCCAGAGTCGCACTGCCGTTCGCGCAAGACAGACAATGCGGACCAAAGTTCTAGGCCCAGGCATGAATAAGGGTGCCACAAATGGTATGCGTCAACATCGAACCCCGATAGATGCGGAGGACAAGAAGAATCATGCAGGAGGCCTACAGTCTGCGGCTATAACAGATGCCTTATCCACAGCACCTCAACTGGCTCTTTATCATATTGACACTCTAAAATTAACGGGTTCGCCTTACAAGCTGGCCGTTGATGTAAGATCTAAGTCACTTTGCTTTTGGCGGTGGCTAGTGGGGCCGATGCCGTCAACCTCCAACCAGACTTTCTCAATACCTCATCACAACATTTCCAATCTGCATTAAAACGGCCGCCTGCTTCGAATTCGCATAGAATTACATGCAACCACCCCTCCACACCTCCAATCCAGTCTAGATTGGAGTAGCATGTAATGTCAGGATGCGCGCGATCTCTATTTCCGGCAGGCCGGTGCTTGTCCAGCTCGCGCCAGCTTCCCATCTCAACATTTAATCGAAGGGCGTTTGCGGTTCAGTCTGGTGGTGCACCTCGCTTCCAGGTCTTCAACCGGCGCACTAAATGGCTCCAGAAGGAGCGCACAGCTACAAACCCAGAGGAAAGCCGCGTGGCCGATTATTTGAAGGACGAGGTTGCGTCGCGGCTCACAGAGCGACTGCTGGTTCGTGGTCTAAACCCCCACCACCGAGGCGAGCTGTCGCCGTCAAGAAGCTCACTAACATCTTGACTCACCAGGATATCAAGCGTCACTTCCCGAAAGTTCTTGATCTAGGTGCCAATTCCTGCAATATCGCAAGAGCTTTGGTGCGAGACAACCCAGACCCCGATCCGGAACTGCCTGCCTCCCCACCTCTGGTCACCCGTATCTCTGAGCTCGTTGCCGCCGATTCTTCGGAAGGTCTCCTGTACCGCGATGCGGATCACGACTTCAACAAGCAGATCAATATTACTCGTCAAGTCCTGGATGATGAGGAATCACTCCCTTTCGAGCCTAATTCCTTCGACCTTGTCATGAGTTCTCTGAGTCTCCACTGGATCAATGACCTCCCAGGTGTATTGACTCAAATCAACAGTATTCTCAAAGAAGATTGTCCTTTCATTGGTGCTATGCTGGGAGGCGACACATTGTTCGAGCTTCGAACATCTCTGCAGCTCGCCGAGCAGGAGAGGCGGGGCGGCATCTCACCACATGTGTCTCCATTAGCGGACGTCAAAGACGTCGGAGGCTTGCTCCAGAAGGCCGGTTTTAAGATGCTGACGGTGGACATCGACGATATCATCGTTGATTACCCCGACTCCTTTGCATTGATGCAGGATCTTCAGGCCATGGGCGAAGGGAACGCTATCCTGGGACGAGAGATGGGCCCAATTAGCAGGGACGTTCTCCTTGCCAGTGAGGGCATATACCGAGAGCTTCACGGAAACCCCGATGGTTCTATTCCTGCTACATTCAGAATTATATACATGATCGGGTGGCGAGAGAGCGCGACCCAAACCAAGCCTCTGGCCAGAGGCAGTGGTGACATCAACCTCAAGGACATCTTAGAACAAAAGTAAATAATATTCTCGGTTTTCGATATTCCCAGAGGGATCTATCTCGGGGGCTCCAGTATATGATGGCACCGTCCCTCATGTAACAAAATCAAAGCAGCGTGCATTTAGAGACCTATGTATACCCCGTTCCGTCCATCTATCATCTCTGTGTACCAGCCACCAACACCGAACTACACCCTCCTCCAATCCGTCATTGTGCGGGTAATGCAGCCCAGACCAGCAACTTCCACGACCTTCTCGTGCCAGCTCAGCAAAACGCTCATCGCCGCAGCAGCGGGTTCGGTGGTTCCTGGTCGTGAGGCAAACTGGCTGAATCCACCAGTCGACTGAGGCGTAACCTTGCTAGCTCCGTTGGCTCCTCCTCCCATTCCTTTGTAGCTGTATATTTCAAAATCAAGTCAGATACCAGTGTCCATTTCTTCTAAAGATGCGAGAAGGGAAACGAGAAACACCCACATATACTTAACGAGCACATCGAGTGCCTCACTTCCGCCCTCGGAACCGTAGATGCTCTTGAGCAAAGGGCTCATCTCGCTCGCCTTGATCGACTGCAGAACCTCGAGGATGGTTTGCAGGTGCGCATCCTTCAAATCGCCCAATTCATGTCAGCGGGACCATGTTCCTCACCACAACCGACGTCATCAAACCGCCCCGTGAGCCATACCTTTGCACCATCAGTTCCATTGTAGACCGGTGTATCCAAGCACCCCCTCAGGGCGCCCTCGGTGTCGCCTCCGCGGAGGAGCTGCCTAACCTGACCCGCAAGCTGCCGCACCTCCGCCTCGGTGATCTCTGGTTGCGGGGGGCGGAGGGTCGAGGTGTCGAAGTTGACGCTGGACTCCTCGGTGAGGGCGTCAATGTCGATCGTGCGCCATGCGTCGCTCAGCGTGGCGCTGGTGTGTTGCTGGATAATTGACATCTTTCCGGGTGTCTTCCTTCTGGCAAGGTAAACTCGTGTATCGGTGTGAGAGCTGGGGTTGTAGCTGAGTGTCTGCCTTGAAGCTAGGCGGGATCGCTCATGTGTGGTGCGTCAGCGAGCTGGCGGGGTGGAGAAATGCTGTGTGGGGGAGAGCTTCCTGTAGCACCGCCTACCCTATACCACACCGGGAAACGGGAAACCTCAACCTCATGAGGTGAGTTGCATATGAATTTCGTGATTGCTCGATAAAATATAGCACAGCCTCTATAAGATGACTAGTGTTGGAAACTCTCTTTCCGATTGACTCAATTGGGTCAATGTAAGGGATCTCTTAATAATAGGCACATTAGACGTAAAATCTCACGGATATACTAACTTTGAATTACTAAATTGCCCGGTTCCGAGAAGATGTGATAAGACGGACAAGCAAAAGCACATGTAACCGAGGCCGGACAAAAATATACCGAGACCATAGACAACCATCGAAAAACGAAGAGTTTAACTTATTAAACATATTTGGCTGCCGCAAACCAACACGCCTCAAGGGGATGAGACGACTCAATCAATGTTGCGTTGCTGGGATGCAACCATTCAGAAAACCCACCACGCTTCAATAATTCTGCAAGCATTGGCCGAAGACCTTAACGCCTTGCCAGGAATACGGCATGTGTTGTGACGGGCCAAGGTAGCATTGCGCTAGTACTTCATAATCAGCCTCATCATGGGTGACACCAACATCGGCAGTATGAGGCGGGCGTCATAGCGTATGAGCATAAACCAGTCGGACTTAAAACAGCGTGTACTGACATGGGACGCAGTATTCCGCAGATCACGCCTTCTAGAACATTACAATGCCTGGATTAGGATGCTTCGTGTCCGGGGGGAAGCAGAAAGTTCTGTTGGCTCAGGCGTGAGAAATTGCGACGTGCACGCTAGCTTGGGAAGAGAGAGAAAAAAAAGAACCCTCTGCTGCCATGTCCCCGGGGCATGGATTCATCGGTAGGCGTTCTGGTTACTAAAAAAGAACCGCCAGTGACACCCCGGCGCCTGGCCAACATGCTGTACAATTTAACGTGTAGTGCGGCGGAAGCTGTACCGCCGGCGCAAGTAGGGCCACTTTCCGGTTTAGGTCCGCTCCGGAACACCGGCGAAGGTTCCCCCGCCCCACAAAGTCGTAGGGAAGAGGGCAGGTACAGAAGTGCTCTCTCGTACCCACATACCCATTTGCACTTGGGACCGGACGAAAAACGAGGCAAGCCCCAGACCCAGCTCAGAGGATATGGGATCGCTTGTGCGGTTAGACATGGAGGCTGGAGCCGGGGCAGACCCTGATGAGAAGCGCCCCTCCCCGTGGGCCGTCTGTGGCTGGGAGACGGAGCCTACCGTCGCTACCGCCGGAGTGGTCGATGTGAAGCGTGGCATTTGACAAGCGACTATAATTCGCCCCAGTCGAATGTAGGGACCTAGGGAGGAGAAAGGCAAGCAGGCATTCTCTGGATGTTGGTCCGTCCTGTTACCTGCCTCGTGTACGTTCCAGACTTGTATCCCTCAAACAGAAAGGAAATTCGTGGCGCATGGGAGGAGGAAAGAGAGAGATAGAGAGCATCGGCTTAAGGAGACTTGCATCTCTTCCCCGTGTTACAGTTGGATACCGAGCTGAAACCCCGACAAACTATACATCTGGGTAGTCTGTTGCAAACTTCATGCAACGTCAATGGAACCCTAGGAATGCCGTTTTCTTCCCTCATCTCGCAGCCCATCTCGATACACGCATAAGCAGGAGCGGGCGTCGTGGAAAGAGATTTCCGCATCCTACTTCTATATCCGTTGATAGCATGGATCCGGGCAGAAGCGAGGCCACGTTTTTGACTTGGTTGCTTGTGGGACCGGCTCGTCAATGCGCTTCTCCTCGCGTAATATCATCGGTATAGCATGATGGAGGCTCCGTGGGAATGGAAACACAAGCCATCGCGTAGGGTCAAGGCTGGTCTCCAGATCGTTGGGAAGGCAAATGATACGCTGGGGCGCAATTCCGGGGAGCGGTAGAGGAAAAACTAGCAGGCTGGGCCAATGGCCAGGGGCAGAGGGCCGAATCTATCAGGGCCTTACTGGGTAGGTATATCCAATCCAGCTATGGCTCAATTGCCATGGCCCGAACATGGTAATTCTTCGTACTCGTACTTTGGCTTCTATTCCCCTTCCACGTCCACTTGCTGGGACGGGACTGTTAATCGCAGATGGAAGCTAATGCAGGTACAGCCGTGAGGCCACATGTGCGGGACCCACCGACGCACTCTTAGCTGCACCCCTCTGCGCGGTGTTAGTCAGCATGCATTTCGTTGGGAGGCACATTTGCATGGACACCATTTCATTCCGCTGCATCCATCCATTATGCTTTGGCCTATTGTTAGCAGCAGCCACACGTCGTCAGCCTCAAGCCGAATAACACCCAACCCCCCGGTGGTTGGATCTGATCGCCGCAGATGGGCCGCTGGCTTGCTTCCTACGGCGGCCCAAAACAGGATGCGCTGACCAGGAGGATTAAGCAACACGTATACGGATAAGCAAATCGTCAACGGAGTGATGTTCCAGGTCTCATCTGCTACGAGTACGAGTCAGACAACTGGCCATTGATTATCGCGCTGTTTCCTGGCTGGCCCCTGCTGATACGGGGATGATGTGTGGGCTCCCTGCCGATTTCCAGAACTGTTCTACCAAAGGTTGCTGGAGTACCTGCATTTGCACTGTGTACGGGGCCTGCCATCTGCCTCCTCGGGACACCCCTCCCCCCCTTTCCCTGACAAAAAATAGAAGTTGCTGACACACAGCGGGCCACAGTTACGAAAGCCGCCCGCGACGAGGCAGGGGAAAAGTCATCGCGCTCCCCGTTCCCGAGCTCCGCGACCAAATGAACGGATTCAACATTCGTAGATGTGCGAGGCAATCTTGCCCAGATACACCGGCGATCGGTGCTATGACGCCCATTCTCAGGCGAAGCACCGTGAGTCTGGGCGCGCGCTCTGCCTTTTGTGTTTTGGGTGCGCTCCCAAGACGCTCATCAGAATGTCACCTTTGATGCCCAATTGCATCAGCATGGTTTGACATCCTGGATTACCGACCTACCTACTCTAGATGGGCGATCAGCGGATGTCATAATGACAGGGCCCGCCAACGCCCCTACCCAGAATGTGCTAGGCAGCAGTCCACGTGTTGGACGTATGCTTGTTTACCATCTTCGGCCCATCTCTGCCTCTACTAATGGTGTTTTGACGTAACCCTATGGTAACACCGACGAGCTGGGTTGTGCCGCCCCGACATGTTTCCAAGATCAGATGTATTTTTCACGTGCTGCACCCCACCCGGATCCCATGGTTCAGGTCAATGAAATATGTGTGACAAGATCGGCCGTAGGAAGGCGAGAGCCCTCTGTGGTCGTTTCTGCGCCTATTAGGCGACATCTGCCCATCTCGAAAAGAAATTGCAGACCATGTGTGAAACACGAACAGGCGAGATAATCTCGGTGACCCAGGGAAAAAAGGCGACTGGGTATACCTTGCCTACAACTGACAGGCTGGATCTGACCGACCGAGCTGACGTATCCATATATACATATCGACAGCCTTGATGCATGTCGCCTTGCCTTCCCTGACGGCTGGCTTCCCCGGGCATGCGCTCGCTCAAGTCCGCTGACCGAGGTGGCTGGCTCGGTAACGAGAGGCTCCAAGCAGCTCCTCACCAGCTTCTTGAGGTACCAGAGGATCGGGACGACGGGTATTCCACGCCCTAGTGGCTCTGCCCGGAAAGCGCCCCGGTGTTCCCATACGGCTGGTGAAGGCAAGGGTTTTGACCCTCCGTGTGATACTGGGCTAATTAGCTCTCGAATACTTAGCCCAAAGTATTGTTGTACAGATCCAGGGTTTATCTAAATCTGTGTTTACTGCCGAGGATGGACCAGAACGGGAATATGCTGTTCTCTGCACCGGGAAGTTGGTCGCGCAAACTGTTGGCCTGGTAGGGGGGATGATGATATAGGCTCAACTAACGACAATGGGTACCGGGAAGATGCTTTCTCCCAAGGCCCATTGTTTGACAGCCACGATTCAGTCGGTCGGCTAACGGGAAAAGCTCACATGACCTTTAACTGGCAGTGATCTTCAGGGTACGACGCCTTGTCCATAACGCCACATGGAGATCGTGCTTGTGGGCTTGGATTGGAAGGAGCACGTTCACTTAAACGGCAGGCCAGAGGGTCTGACCCAACGCTCACGCACCGGATTTCTGATATCAGAACCGAGCTGTAGGCGAACACTGAATCATGATACATCTCCTAAACGCTGTCTAGGTATCCTGGATACTCTGGGGGACGTTAGAGCGAGGAGCGCATTGTCCTCTCCTGGTTTTGCTTTGCCAGGGGCAACAGCTAGGTAATTGCCAGTTATTATTTTTCTTGTTGGGCTAAGAAAACCAGACGGAACAGAGCGCGCATCTTGTTGGGCCGCGCGAGTAAGAAGCGCTGAGCGCTAACAGCACAGGAATTACAGGCGACCGCTAGCCCAATCCAGCCAGGCATGGAAGGCTATCCCCCCTGAAACCGGGCTCTTCCCAGGTGTTTTTGCCCCCCAAGGGATGGTGAACTTCCAGACCAGATCTCATCAATGAGAAAACGCCGACAAACCACCCTGGCTTTAAAAAACGGTGGCTGGTACCTTGATTGAGGAAGGAGAATAAAAAGGCGAAAAAGAAAACGAAAAAGAATGAGATTTGCTCCGACAAAAACAAGATCCATCGCTGCGCCCATCTCATCGAATCTGCTGATCGAGTCAGAACCAATATCCAAGCTATAGCAATAATGGGTGCCTAAATTAAGAGCAGTAGTTATGAGGCTGGTACCTGGGAAGGAGGGCTGATGCTCAACGTAGCACACGCACTTGACACGCTACTTGCAAATAATGCCCCCAGAATGTATGGAGTACGTGCGACGAGTGAATGAAGCAGTGCACGTCCATGATGAAGCTTGGGACGGTTTAATGACACACCAGGGTGTTTGTTTCGGGGTGGGTCATCTCAAGGTGCCTGCATATTTCCCACGTTGTGCCCACTTCTTGTCAAGCATGCCTCTGTCCACATGTAACTCCTTTCCGAAGCAGGGGGAGAAGGGGACGATCTGATCATTCTTCTCCTCCTTTCCAGATAGTAGGTATCCAGAGCTTGTAGAAGCTGCAGAGGAGACAAGTGAGGTGTAATCACCTGACCTGGGTGACCTGCTGCTTGAGTATCCAGGTACGTGGTCGCCGCATGCAGTCGAACCATGCCAATGCGCCGCACCGGTATGCACTGCTACTGTGATGGTAATATCGAGAGATGATCGGTTGTGACTGATGTGATCCGTCATCCTGGGCAGACTCGTCACAGCCAACCAACCATGTACCAGCTACAAACCGCGTCTACATGTGCTTGGTGCCGTCGGAGGGTAGCGATGCATGCTCTATACTTGGCTCCTTCGTAACGGTAATGACAATCTATGGGGAGTGACATTGCATAGTGCTTGGTTGGTGCTGGCTTGCCACCTGGGTTGCACGTCCATACTCCGGCTGTTGGGTCGGTCCCCTGCCACGAAATGAGAGCTGTTAGTTGGGAAATGTAGGCGACGGAACTCCATATCCGGTACAGTAGCCTATTCTGATTTTTTCGAGCAAAGTGGCTTCCCAAGCTCAAAACTGAGGACATGGCGCTGGACCCCAATGCTTGGTTGGGAGACGGGCACGGTGCAGCAGCGTTCCGGCAGCCTTGGCCAGTGCTGGGCTGACCCAGCGATGTGCGCTACAGGGCCGCCACACTCTGGCTGGGTGTGCCTGGGGCCTACTCGGGGGCCCAAGCTACAGTGATCCATGTTACTTGGGCACTGTACGATGGTCGCCAGCCCCGGCGTTTGGGACTACTGGCGGATCAGCGTCCATGGATGACGGACAATGCATAACCCCAGACCCTGGCTGCATCGCATCCGCCAGTGTGGACGAAGCATGACCGACGCGGTTAGCCTGGATCAGCCTGGCGTCTGGTCTGTCTCCCTTAATTCGGAGGACGGCGTGTGAGGCTAGCCTTGGGTCGCGTACACGGTACCGGCACACCCTCCTTTTTCTTATTCCATTCCCAGCGCTTCCTGGAATTTCCGTTTCGGGCCAAGTCAACTCGTCATTTTATTTTTTATTGTTTTTTTCCTTCTTCCTTGCTTAGACGTTCCTTTTTCCTTCTACCCCCTTGCCGTAACTGTCAGGCGCGGCACGATTCAAACAGGGCCCTGGCCACCTTGGTTTTTCGGTCCGGTACTTCGTAGTCGTACTGCTGGCCTCCCTGTAGAAGGTATTCCTGCTGGGAGTAATTTAATTGCTTGTATTATGGGGGAGTACCTTTGGCTGGCCAAGAACACCCCGGTTCCATTTTCCTCTGAAATCCATCCGGCCTCTCGCCTGTTGTTCATTCAAAAGCAGCTGCCCTCCCTCTCGCTCCATTCCTTCATCTGCTGACTTCTCTCTGCACTATATCCTCTTGGAATTGTTTTCGGGTTTCCTTTCCTTTGCTTTTCTTTGACTCAGCAAACCACACTCACTCCATCGTCCCTTCCAAGCTACCAAAACTACTACTACTACACTAATACGGCCTCGCGGCTCACCACTTTGCGATCGCACGTCTTCCTGCCGCCCTTGATCACCAGGGTCTTGTCGTCTATCGCAAACGAGACCTGTCTTCGACACGCGCTCGCCTGCTTAAATTGATATCGCCAATCTCGATAGAATATCGCACCCAATCCCAGACACCTCGGCCCACTCTCGGTCTCTGAGATAACCAGGCAGATCTTTGCGCGCAGTTCTCAAAGTCACACAGCTCCGAGCTCGCGCGACGACCCCTATTTCGAAGCCAATATATCTCCATCTGGCGAGCACATCACTCTTGTCCTCCGCCATCTACGACAGAATCTCGCTCGTCATACCTTGACCACGCGCCGGTGCCGATTTGCCTCGTCTCAGCCCAGCCCTGGTTTGCCATAACTGCCCTGGGAATACGATACTGAGATAAATCCGCGACTTTCTGGCTTCGCAACCAATCCGCCCTTTGGCTACGATCTGTCGCATCATCTCCACCCCTCACTCTACATAGACGACTTTCCCTGGATTGTGGAAAATCGCTATTCTTTGGTTCCACGAAGAATCTTTGGTGAGTCAAATCCTCGCTTCACTGAATCTTGCTCGTTCATTTAGGCGAAGCTACGATTTCATATTTCCTCGCCTGAATGGCTTTCTATATATACTCTCTTGGGCCAGCTTTGGTTCCGATTTTGACATGCTCCAAGATCACCCGCTAACTTCAGCACAGTATACAAACTATCACAACACTTTCGTCACAATGGTTGCCTCCGACTCCTGGACTCCTTGCGATATGGGCCGTGGAGCCTACGACACAACTGGCCTTCCCAAGCCTCCCCCTCGACCTACTCGATGAGTGGTGTCTCGATATCATGGTTCAAGGATATCCACATCCGACGAACTTCTGGGCCTCAAACAACTGGCTAGCTGACGCCTCGTCCGCCAGCTGTGCCGGATCCCATTCGCCAGTGCTTTTGCGGCATTCATTTCGCAAAATGTTTTGTTTTCAACTATCGTCTTCTAATACCTCTTGTCACTAGTGTGGGCTGATTGAATCGCCGCGCTATGTACATCATTATGACTGCCGAGCCTAATCAGTTATGGTGGCATGTACAACATCTCCGCCCACCGACTCGATCGCTTGTAGCATCGGGTTCATTTTTATTAATACGTGTTGCCCTCGGTCTTATGCGATTTACACGTAATCTTTTTTTTCGGCACTTTTCTTTTACTCTGGTTTTCCCCCCTATTGGGATTGTTTTTGGCGTTGAATCATAGACATGGGAGGAGTTTGGGCGCCGACTGTTATTTCTGGCCTTTTTTCTGCCGCCGATCTCGCCGAGGGCATCTGTGTTCTGTCAGATCTCACTTTTTTATGTCTCCCA
The DNA here is from genome assembly GCA_026958235.1 of Clonostachys rosea. NCBI lineage: Eukaryota > Fungi > Ascomycota > Sordariomycetes > Hypocreales > Bionectriaceae > Clonostachys > Clonostachys rosea. The sequence continues at coordinate 3,103,114 of CP110207.1, forward strand.
TTAGGAAGTGTGCCGTTGGCAGGGCTTCAAGACCCCGGCAGCGGAATGCATATGGCGTCACTTCTGCGACAGCCAGGCATTCATTTGTCTTTCAAGAGAGGCGTGTTATTTCGGCGCAGGATATACATCGGATTTCTACGGCATCAGAGACGAGAGAAGACACAGCTCCCCACGGAGAATAATTGCCATCCCGCATTTTGGGAACAGTCGATTGGGAAAATAGAAACACATTTCGGATTTCAGGGATCAGGCGATATATTGCATAGACTTTGGAGGGCTTTTTGGGATATTTTTGTTTTTCAGTCTTACACTTTGTTTTTTTTTTTTTTTTGGTTGCCAGCCATTGGTCTCTCGCGGGATACAGGTTGCGCGGAATGGGAAAAGGGTATATCAGCGACATTCGACCGATTTCTCGTGTCTCGGCTTGCATTTTTCTTTTTCGAAAAAATTTCTTTTGTCTCTGGTGGATGATCTACCAACTGTATAGTTAGAAGGATGAAAAAAAGGTGGTCGAATGTGGCGAGGAGAGGTTTCCCGTCCGTGTTCATTCTGGGCTGGGCTCAGATGGATAGAATCTATTTTGTATGGAAAGATACCCTTTTTTCTTCACACTTTTTCTTTTGTTTCATAGATATTATCATAATAATTGAGGGCAACTGTACAACATCTACATCTGGCGAAACTGACTGAGCTCGTGAGTCATGACCACTCCCACTGCAAAGAGATGTGCTCGTGTAAGCCGGTCTGCCAACCACGTCAGACAGCGGCGCAGACAACTTACTCATCGGCCCTGTTGATCGGGTCAATGCGATGAGTAAGGCTTAGAGGACGTCAGGCTGCATCGACCTGCATCGACCTGCATCAGAATCCCACTGGGGGTGGTGTGAAGAGTGTCAGGTAGCATCCAGGACCGCAAGTAGGTCGAGAGGGAGGGAGGAAACGGTGCGAGCCGTCCCTTGCGCGAAGGCACCCCTCTTGGTACCTCTCCCCTCCGAGGTACCAGGATTTGCTGGCGATCCACGGCAGTTCTCCATGTACCCACCTCGGTAGCGATACTTCCCCCAACGGGTGGTGGGTTGCGGGGCGGACTTAACTGCGACCTTGCGGCTGCGATTGGTAACTTGCTGGGGAAAGAAAGAATCTCTTGGACTTCAGCTGCGAGTTTTTCTTCTTACGACTGAGGTTTCTTCTTTTTCTTTTTCCTTTTTTTTCTCTTCTAGGCGAGCAGTTGCCGCATTGGCCTGGAACACCGGTTTTGAGAAGCGCAGTCGCCCGCCTCACTACGAGACCTACCTGCCTCTGCTCTCCAGCTTAGATGGATTACCGGACGGGGCTCCTCTTCGAGACTTGATAGTTTCTCGCTACAGCTTGAATTGATGGTTGCTTCTTCTGGGTCCACACTTTGATTTCTCTTTACTCTTCGGTTACGATCCATCTCGCGCGTACATGCCATATTTCGAACACCCATCGCCTCCGTTGTTTCGGCACTGCACCTGGACGTGACTCGTCGTATCTGTCGCCTCCCGTACTAGCCCGGGGTGCAATTTACAAGAAGGGACACTCGCTACCAGCAGTTAAATAACCCAGCATGATCGTTTCTATGTATAGATGGCTTTTTCGGATTTTCCGACGTGTCAATGGCCAGTTTAATTAAGAGTCCTACCGGTGGGGTTCCGCTAGTTTGGTTGTCCTGGAACCAGTTTTGCTTTTGATTGCCGCAAGGCTGCTTGGTGTAATTGCCCCTTATCCCCTTTCTATGCCCCCCCTTGTGCAAATTCCGCGGAACCGCATTAGCATGGGCTATTGAACTCTCAACCGAGTCATGGGGAACGGGGGCTCCATATATGCGTGCAGCGCCAGGACCAGACCACCGGGTCTACTAACATTGGGTGGACGTTTTCTTCTTTTCTCGCAGGGGGGGGGATTTTACACGAGTCGGGGGCTGCCCGCTATCAATGGCTCTTTTACCCCCCTGCTCGCGATCGACAGGCTGATTTTGCCTTTGCGCATGCACTTTATTTTCTTTTCCCCGACAGGCGAGACTTTGAGGAAAAAAAGCAAGTACGGCAGGAGATGTGAAAAAGACAGAAAAGTGATAAGTGACAGGATGAGGTGTGGGTGGCTACCTATTCAGGCAGAGACATTGAAAACGCCGAAGAAGAAAAGAGGAGATAACAGACACAAAAAAAACAAAAACAAAAGAAACGTAGGGGGAAAAAGTTTTCTTGAAGCGAGATCAAGGAAACAAAAAGGCGGGTTCGGCGGCCCCCATGGCCCATCCTTGAGGAATCAGGACTAACACCACATGGGAGTGGAGGAAAGTGGCAAGAGAGAAGACGACGCGAAGGGATCTCGAACGTCTGGTTGCCCCGATGATCAGCTCGCCTCGGCGCCGGACGGCCTTTTGGGATCCCAGCCGGGCTAAACTAGGGGGCCTGGGAGTTGCTCGTTCCCCGGATCTCCCTTCCCACGAATCCGGGACCGCTATCGACAGTAGGTACATGCAATCTTGCGACGGGTGGGGTGCTGGGAAGAAGAGAAGAGAGAACTACCAGAGCCCGGTGTGCTTTGTACGCCTATTTGAAAAGGGGGGTGTATGGGCAGGAAGAGAGATTGATTATGCGTGTACGTTGTGCGCCTGCATATGTTGTGTATCACGAAGAGACATCAAGTATTGTGCAATCTTTATGATGGAATTATTCACTAGGAACCCAGGCTAACCATCCGGCAACACAATTGTATCCAAAGTGACGGCGGGGTGGTCCTCTGTTGGAATGCCATCGTCGGCCACAGCTCGCTTGGTTGGCATCTCGGGCGGCACATATCGTTTCTGCCGTGTCACTTTTTCTCTCTCTCATCATATGATTGACATTATTGACGGCCCCGCACCAGTACCACCGAGAGCTGGCCGAGCCAGATTTCCTTGTACGGAGAGGCCGGCGGTACTAGGGGTTGATACGGATGTTGGTCTTCCTTGGCTCAGACCTCGCTATAGACGTCTCTGTACATGGTTCAAGATGATGTTAGACCGTGAACTAAACTGAGAACTGACGGGGCGTCGATGATGGTGGTGAGGGGCATAGCAGAGAAATCAGGGAGAGACAAAAGGTGTAAACACAGAGATCGAGAAAAAAAAAAGGCACACATGAGACACTCACATCCTTCGGAGCAGCGGCATCTCTCTCCTTACTCGGTCAACCTCGTCCAGGTCCACGTCAAAGAAGCCAATCTCCTCGACCGCGCCCTCCTCCGCGCTCCCCTCCGCGTCCGTGACACCCTTCAGCCGCACCGCTACCTTGCCCCAGGGATCAACGGCGATGCTCCGTCCATAGCTCGCCCGCTTGGGATTGTGCCTCCCGACCTGCGCCGCGGCCACGACCCAGCTCTGCGTCTCGATGGCGCGGGCCCGTAGTAGAGTCTCCCAGTGCGCCTCGCCCGTCCGCAGGGTGAACGCGCTCGGGTACGTGAGCAGCTGCGCGGGGCGTCCGTGCCAGCGGCTCGAGGGTCCTGGCTGCGCAAGGGATAGCGACGCCTCGGGGAATCGCAGATCGAAGCAGATCAGGCTCCCGATGCGGCCGACCGGCGAGTCGAACGGGGCGGCCAGCCTGCTCCCCGGCTGCACCGTGGCGCTCTCCCTGAGCGATCCGTAGTCGAAGACGTGGAGCTTGTCGTACGTGTTGCTGTCATCGATCCTACCATCAGCTGCGATGTAGATGGCCCGGTTCAGGATTCGGCCGGCCGCCGTCGTCGCCTTGGAATCCTCCTTCTCATCCGGCACCTGCGCTGGAACTGGCCGATGGTGGATGCCAACGTGGATCGCGACCCCGTTTGTCTTGGCCGCCTCCTGCAGTCCGAGCACGAAGGGAGACGAGGACTGGGCGACGGCGAGGTCAAGCGAGGCCTGAGCGTCGGTAGCGATGTAGTCTGAGGCTTCGGGCAGAAACAGGACCTATTCGAGCGACGAGGACCGCAAAGGGCCGTTTGTGTGAGACCATGGGAACAAATCCAAGACAGCGAGACAGGGGGGAAAAACTTCCGGAGATCTGACATCGCAATATGACACGGCAAGATCGGGGAGGGGTCATTGAGGCTCGTTCTCTCTCACCTTTGCCCCTCCTCGGGCTGCTTTCCCCACTAGCCTCACACACTGCTCCAGGTTTCCCTTGATTGACGCAGTCGAGCAGATCTGGCCGATAGCCTATGTTTGGGTGACTGACTTTTAGCCAAAGTCTTTTGAGACAGGACCGAGACCCTACGTACCGCGAGAGTCATGGTGACTGGCGAGGGCTAAGCGTCACTTCTGCACCGTTTGGATAAAACAACCAAGCAACTGACGCTGGTTAGTCAGGCACAAAGGCTGACGCAAAGTAGGGGGTATGTAGTGGCGGAGGACCCTGAAAAAGAGTAAAATACCTGTGAGTTGGGTGTGATGAGATAACTGGTTGAACCCAGCCTGAGAAAGTGTACCGATGTCGTGAGACCAATACCAACACTGCTATCTTCTGCACACCAGGGCGTCCGTAGCAATGACGAGGGGTCGTTGTATCGTCAGAGGAATTGGCGATATGTCGTTAGCCCTCTATCGTTCATACGACGTTTTGACTTGCGTCCTGATAAATGGCTCGTTCTATCGTTGATAGTTGAAGTTGGGACTGGCTGGCCAATTAGTAAGCTGGTATTGCATCATCTAGCACTGCTCTGAGCTCAGTGAAGCTATAGTATAGCTCCTCACATAAACAGATATATTCCTCAATTGGCATCTACTTATAGGCAAACGGGAAAGTGGAATAGTTGAGATAGAGTTGTCCTGGCGTAGGAGTAGAGCAGATGTCCACGGGACCTTTCAGACAGGCAATTCGGTTAGACATACGAGCAATCAAGATTCGGAAAGAATACCGCCTCGCTTCGTCCAGCTCAACATCGTAGTCTGTAAATTTACGCAGGACTTGGTGTTTCATTCCCCAATGGTATTTTCTAAACTAATTGCTTAGAGATACCACCTTGGCACTCCGGTCAGCCTCCGCCGATGACTTGCAACCAACCGGTAAAGCCCATCCCACCGCCTGCGATAAGTAAAAATCGATCGCTGTGCCCTTGGTCAAGCATAATGAAAACCACTGTCCATTCTGATCGTCCATCATCGTTCTCGGTGCTCGAGGCCATCGCGGCGGCGAGACTCCATCCTCCTCCTTCCCACCTCGTACTTGTCTGCTACCTCTCTCTCAAATTCCCGTTGTAGTGCTGTCCCCCAACAATGCAAGATGGCCCAGAATAAAAGGAACCCTTCCCAAAAATGCTTCAATAAAAGAAAGCTGAACGCCGGGCTAATCGATGCCACAATCGACCACGTTGAAACGAAAAGAAAAAGAAAAATTAAAAGTCACATCAATACACGGCACGAGATACCCTGCCCTTCTATGGGCGATGGTAAGTCTTGTCGACCATCCTCGTGCCAAACCACCGTTCGTTTTTCCGCCGTGTTCGACCCCTTCCCCCTTTCTTTTATCTGGGGCCGGACATGTCTAAATCAATGTATGCCTTTTGGAGCGCCTTTGTCTCGCGCCCATCTCTCTCCAGCACAGATATCCAATCTCGAAGCTGGATGTTCCTGCCCTTCTCCTTGTCTTCTCGCCAAGTTCCTAGACGGTTGCGGCCTTCCGTCGTTAGAGCTACATTAACGGGCCCTTGGTTGGGCCCTAGATTGGCACCTGGCTTCCCACCACCAGATGATGCTCGTGGTGTGCTGGCTCCGCTTCCTCCACGACCAACATTCATCCAGTCGTATGTTTTCCCCTTTTTCTTGTTACCGAAGAGGCTTCCTCCTTTACCGAAACCGGTGAACAAGGTGCTGGTCATGTTCTGGTTGGCATGGTTGTTGGCTTCGGCTGCCTTAGCTGCTTGCGTTTTCTTCAGTTCCTTCTTCGTCATCGCCTTGTCATTTTCCGGCGCTACGGAGCCTGGGGTGCCTGGAGCGACACTACCGGCTCGCGAACCCGCAGCTCCGGCGTCGGGGATGCCATCCTTGCGCTTCTGGCGCTTTCGGAGTCTTGCCTCTTCCCATTCTCGCTCTTGCTTTGCTAGATCTCTCATCGTGATTGTCATGTATGACGCAATCTTCGCATACTTCTTCGGTTTAGCGGGCTTCACTTCACTCGAGGGATCCGCGGGGCCTGGTTGGTGTCAGTATCATGATAGCTAAGCGGAAATGCAACACATACGCTTGAGGGGGTTGGTGCCGAGGTCAGGGGCACCGTCAGCCAGCGCTGGCTCCTTATCAAGCTGCATCGACTCGGGGGTCTCCAAATTCAGTGGGGCGGCAGCAGCAACCCATTCCTCTGGCACATCGCCGTGCGACGTCTTCTGCCGGTGTGTCGCAACAGAATTGGCATCATCCACAAGGTCCCGTAGTCGCACCTTAGTTGCTATAGATAACAAAGCCAGCTGGTCCACCAGGAAAGCGTCGTGCGGAATGAAAGAGCCAGTCGTGTGCACCATGTGAGCATCCGGCCCTGTCTTGGTTGTCACCGTGACTGATGGCTCAGGGAACTGGTTGGGAAGCTTCATACGCCCCATTTGCTGATTCATATTCCGCAGGTCAAGGTTGAGTTTGAGGGCATGTTCCCTAGCAATTTTCTCTGCTCTCCTGTGTAGCAAGGCGACGAGAAGAAATGGATCGTTGATTTCTTGTGTTCGTTGCGCGCCTATGCGCATAGCAGACTCAGCCCACGCCCTCTCCGCTGCTTGGGCAGCGTATTTGTCTTGGTCCGTTTCCGTTACTACCAGAGCAGGCTGGTTTGCAGGGCCTGCACCATAAAAAGTTGATTTAGGGCCTGGCGCATGCTGTGGGAAGCCCGATCGCGCTTCCGCATCAAAAGAATTCGCGTACATGTCTGACATGAACTGTTCCTCTGCCCTCAAGTCGATACCAGTGCCGGCAAGCGAATCTGTAGGATCATATTCATATTCCTTTGTTGGTTTCTCGGCCGGTCGTTGCGGCGGGCCCATAACCCCGGCCATGCCTTGGGGCGGAGCGATGGGGGTATGGATCATAGGTACCATCGGTGTGCCGGGCGTGTACGGTGTTGTAGGAGTTGTTGCAGATGTAGGTAACTGTGGTGTCGGCATAGGTAGTGATGTCTGCAGTTGGGGTGTCTGAAGCTGAGGCGTCTGTAAAGGTTGAGGCGTTTGTAGTTGAGGTGTCTGCAATGGCTGCGGCGTCTGCAGAGGAGGTGTTGCGCTCGCTCGAACATCTGGAAGACTCAGAGCCGGTGTGGTGTTCCCATTCACGTATGGCGAGCCTGCGCCAACTACTCCTTGTATCACCGGGCTTGCCATGTTAGCTGGTGACGCGACGTTTCCAGGCGGGGTGATTCCGGCGGTCGGGCTCATCGCATAAGGAGAGTTGGGGAACGGCGAATTAGGTTGCGACGGAGCGGCGTCTGTTAAAACCCGTTTGTTGGGCGGAGGGGCATAAGCTGTCTGCGAACCGGCAGGAGAAGGACTATGCTGAGGAGGCGAGAAGGCCACCGGCGGAGCCTGCGGCTGTGGTTGCGCCATGACTAACAGCGAAAGCGCACTTGGTGCAGGAGAAATTGAAGTACGCAAGGGCTGTCGGAGGACCTCGAGCGCGTGGACTTTAGCAGGCTCCCAAGCCTGCTAGGTCGGGAGAAACTTCGCCCATCCGATGAGCTCGGTGATCGTGGAACTTTGGTATAATGTACGTCGCCGGTTGATGCGACCCTTCGCAAGTGAGTGGCTGACAAGGAAAGGCGTTGCTCGATGTTGGGTCTCGTTGCGTTCTTGATAGTATACCGACGACGGATGTGCAGAGGAGAGAGCTATGTTCAAGAGGAGAGAGTCGCGTAGAATTTAATATCACGTGACACATTGCTGCCTACACCGGCCATTGTCGCGTCACCCGAGAAATAACCGGTTTGCCCAAGCACAATACTGGGGCCTATCAAAAGCCCGGAACAATAGAGGTCAGCTTTTGATCTTGCGCCTGCTTGCAGCTCAGACCAGTCATGAGAAAACCAATCCCATTGTCCAGTTGGGATCAATAGGACTCGACTCCCAATTGGCAACCTGGACTCCTACATCACTTTTTTGATACTAATGTTGCAAGACTTAGGATAGGATAGGCGTCAACAGGAAGAATGGCGTCCAAACGCAAGGCTTCGGCCATGAACGCGACCGCGAGCGAAGACCCCGTAGATCCGTCTGATGAGCTTATGTTTTTATGCTTGGGAGGAGGCAACGAGGTTGGACGGTCGTGCCATATCATCCAGTACAAAGGAAAGACAGTGATGGTAAGCAGGCTCCGAGGTCAGAAAGGGTTCAGCAAACTCGAGTGGTCTTCTTACAACTACCGACGAACTGCGCTGACCATTGCGCTCTCTCTAGCTTGATGCCGGCCAACACCCAGCGTACGAAGGACTTGCTGCGCTTCCTTTTTATGATGACTTCGATCTCAGCACCGTAGATGTGCTTCTTATCAGCCAGTAAGCGCCGCCTAGCGATCCCATTCCCACGTTCCAAGATTACAGAAGAGGCCATATTCAGGAGGACATGTGATGCGCTTGGGTTCGCGTTTCGAGGGCTGGATATGGCGATGAAATACTTCCTCCTCGTTTTGATAATATGTCTCCCTGTCACGCGTATCTCAGATGAATACAATACTCTATTCTATACTCCTGTCCCTCCAGCGCGGCTGTTTGTGACGATGCCATATCCTGTCCCTCGAATCCCATTGCGCCTCGCCCAGTCCTCACCCAGACAAGGCCACCCCTTAGATCATGACCAGGGCTGACCAAGAGCAGTTTTCATATCGACCATGCGGCATCACTGCCGTATGTTCTGGCCAAGACGAATTTCAGAGGGCGTGTGTTCATGACCCATCCAACCAAAGCCATTTACAAGTGGCTCATTCAAGACTCTGTCCGAGTGGGAAACACCTCCTCGAACCCAACGCAGCCCCTATACACAGAGCAGGACCACCTGAATACCTTCCCGCAGATCGAAGCCATTGACTACCACACAACTCACACCATCTCCTCCATCCGCATCACCCCTTACCCGGCCGGCCATGTATTGGGGGCTGCCATGTTCCTGATAGAAATTGCAGGACTCAACATCTTCTTCACTGGCGACTATTCCCGCGAGCAGGATCGCCATTTGGTGTCAGCCGAGGTCCCCAAGGGTGTCAAGATCGACGTCCTCATCACAGAGTCTACCTATGGCATTGCATCCCACGTGCCTCGTGTCGAGCGAGAGCAGGCTCTCATGAAGACAATCACAGGCATCTTGAACAGAGGCGGCCGTGCCCTCCTACCCGTGTTCGCCCTTGGTCGAGCCCAGGAGTTGCTGTTAATTCTTGACGAATACTGGGACAAGCATCCAGAGTTCCAGAAATTCCCCGTCTACTATGCCAGTAACCTTGCGAGGAAGTGTATGCTGGTCTACCAGACATATGTCGGAGCGATGAACGATAACATCAAGCGTCTGTTCCGGGAGCGTATGGCTGAGGCCGAGGCGTCCGGCGATGGCAAGGGCAAGGCCGGGCCGTGGGACTTCAAATACATCCGCTCACTCAAGAACCTGGACCGCTTCGACGATGTGGGTGGATGCGTTATGCTCGCCAGTCCCGGTATGTTGCAAAGTGGTGTCAGCCGAGAGCTGTTCGAGCGGTGGGCGCCCGGAGAGAAGAACGGCGTCATCATCACAGGTTACAGTGTCGAGGGAACAATGGCCCGGCAAATCATGCAAGAACCAGACCAAATTCCAGCCGTCATGTCACGAAGCCTGGCAGGTGCTCGACGCGGACCTGGTGGGGAGCAAGAGAAGGTGCTCATTCCACGACGCTGCAGCGTTGCTGAATACTCATTCGCGGCTCACGTCGACGGTGTTGAGAACCGCGAGTTCATCGAGGAGGTTTCTGCTCCTGTAGTGGTATGTGTTCATCCCTTCACTTGCACCTGCTTTTTATATAGGTTATTTGACTTCGCTAACTCATCTTTTCTACTAGATCCTCGTCCATGGCGAGCAGCACAACATGATGCGTCTCAAGTCCAAGCTTCTCTCTCTCAACGCCTCCAAGACAACCAAGGTCAAGGTCTACTCCCCCCGCAATTGCGAGGAGCTACGCATCCCCTTCAAGTCAGACAAGACCGCCAAAGTCGTCGGCAAGCTGGCCGCCATCCCCCCGCCATCCGCCGACACCGCCAGCGACGCCTCCATCACGGACCTCGACAAGTTCCCCCTCGTGTCGGGCGTCCTGGTCCAGAACGACTTCAAGTTGTCCCTCATGGCCCCCGAGGACCTGCGAGAGTACGCCGGCCTCAACACGACCACAATCACCTGCAAGCAGCGCCTGACCCTCAGCGCCGCCGGCATCGACCTCGTCAAGTGGGCGCTGGAGGGCACCTTCGGCACCATCGAGGAGCTCCCCGAGATGCGCAACGCCCAGCCCAACGGCAACAACGACGAAGAAGCCGAAAAGGCCGACGAGGAGGTCTCGCACCTCGTGGCAGCCTACCTCGTCATGGGCTGCGTCGCCGTCCGCTACCGCTCCAACGGCGAGGTCGAGCTCGAGTGGGAGGGCAACACCCTCAACGATGGCTTCGCCGACGCCGTCATGGCCGTTCTCTTCTCCGTCGAGTCGTCCCCGGCCGCCGTCAAGCGCTCCGCCTCCAAGAACCCCCATTCTCACGACGACACCATCCCCGCCGGCGCGATGAACCCGCACACGACCGCCTCGCCCGCCGAGCGGCTGGAGCGCATGTTCTGGTTCCTCGAGGCCCAGTTCGGCGCCGACAACGTCGCGCCCGTCGAGACGCCCAAGCTCGCCGCCGCGCCGGCCGCCGAGGAGGCGTCAGAGGATGCGATGGACGAGGGCAGCGATACGGAGGACAGGCAGAAGAAGGAGATTGAGCGACTGCACAAGATCGGCATCCCCGTTCCCGGGGTCAAGATCACGGTGGACAAGCTGGTGGCTACGGTGTGGCTGGAGGACCTCGAGGTGGAAAGCAGTAACAAGGTGTTTGCCGACAGAGTCAGGGCGGTCGTGGAGCGAGCAGTCGAAGTCACAGCCCCGCTTTGGGGTTAAGATGGCCAACAACATGTACACATATTCATAGTAATCCTACCTAAGCCAAGAAAATACAGATTTTATAGAATAGCAGTGTCTAAGCGGTTATGTTGCAGGGACGGAGACAAGTATGAAAAGGTTGGATAACAATGTATCGGAACATAGGGACTAGCTAAGTCTACAAAAAAAATAACAAGGTTGAATATTTAAAAGGGTCCTTAACCCAAGTACTCGGTCAAGTCCTCAGACTCTTCCAACATACTCTTGAAAGAAAATGGCTGGAAAGGCCAGCCGTTGAATTCGGCAAACTTGGAGAAGGATTCGACCCAAGCCAGACGAAGAGAGTGCAACATGGCACTGGTACCCTCCATACACACCAGAATGGCAATGGCTGTAGTGGCACGTTAGCTTCAGTGTTTAAGACACGCGAGGATTGGGAGAAGGACATACTGAGGAAGAACCACATGTAGAAACAGATGACAATCATCATCACACCCAATGGGCCAGTGGTGGCCAGAGCATTGCCAAGTGTCATGTTCCACAGCACAACACTGAGCTGCTGATGAGCAAGGGACAAAGCCCAGAGACGGAGGTACGAGGCAGTGTGAGAAACGCAGTTCAGGCAGAATTCTGCACAAGTTAGTTAATATCTTAAAGTAGATGATGCGCGTTCAAATGACATACCGATAGTGTGAATAACTTGGTGAATCATCACCTCACTGAACTCGAACTCCTCGTGCTCTTCATCAATATTCTGGGAAATCATGGCTACACCGTCGTTTTCATCGAGGCTGTTGCCGTTGGGCCGGGTCTCATCGTCGCCGTCCAGAGCGCTGACATGAGCGGTCTCGCCGATGCCGCGGTAACCTTTCCCACGGGCACGGTTGTGCTCCCAGCGGAGGTAGTAAGGCTTAAGGAACAACAAAATAGGAACCTGGATGACTGCCAGGAGAAGCAAAGCCTTCTGCACAGCAGACTGGCCGGGGTAGAGGGGCTTGTCGATGAAACCAGGCTGCAAGAACATGTAGATGAGCATGTTCAACAGACCGGGAGGCTCGGCACCCTTGGCCTGCCAATCGACGGACCACTTGTAAATAATGCAAATAACAAGGTAGCCGAAAATTGACTGGAAGAAGATCATTCCTGGGACAAAGTTGCCCCAAATGTCAATAGGCCTCTTGAAGTGTCTTGCGTTGATGTACGAGAAGCAGAGAGAGTAAGTCATGTGAGCCCAACCCAGAATGATACTCATCTTCATCTTGTAACTGTTGCTGAAGAGAAGATCATTGTCAGTACCGTGCCATGCCCAATCCAGACCGAATGGGTATCGGTATCCGTGGTCATTGAGGGTGGCAGTAACAGTGTCGTGGTCCTTGAAGCCAGCGGGCTTCTTGAACTCCCAAGCTGAAGGGAAAACAGTCATGGACTTGGAGAAAACATCGTTGTAGATCAAACCAGTAAAGATGGAGAAGACAGCCATGACGAGTGCGATATACCGACCGTAGAAGATCATGGCGAACAATTCGAAAGTGACCTTCTTCAGAGATCGCTCCCAGTAGATCATGGCAAGCGCAGCGGCAAGCATGATGACGGCGTGGCCGAAATCACCAAACATGACAGCGAAGAGGAAAGGGAAGGTAACAATAACGGGCATCGCTGGGTTCACTTCCTGGTAGGTGGCAGTTCCGTAGGCGTTGACAATTGTCTGGAAACCCTCGGTGAACTTGTTGGTCTTGAGGTAAGTGGGCGGCTTCTTGTTGGTGCGGATCTCATTGATGATAGAGGGCACAGAGAGGCCAGCTCGGTTGGTAACGTCTTGAAGGGTGGATCGGATAAGGGGAAGATCGTTGGTTGGACACCAACCCTCGGCGATCAAAGTGCGACGAGCGCGGTCGTAAGAGAACAGGTTAAGAGTGTTGTACACAGCCTTCTCCTTGGTGACCAGGACCATCCAAGCGGAGAGCGACTGGGAGATCTGGTTCAGCTCAGCCTCCAGAGTGGCCTGGGTGTTTCGGAGCACGTTCTGGACATCCTGAAGTCGGTTGTTGACTTCATTGATCTGGTCACGGCGGAGATCGCTGTTCTCGTCGACACTGTAAACATCAGCGCCCATTGACTCGGAGATCTTGCGAATCTTGGCAAGAATCTCCCTTCCGTGAGCAAAGATGACGAAGACATTCTTGTTGATGGCCTCGTTGTTGGTAGGGTCGATGAGCGGCTCGGGAATCTCGGACTGGTTCATGTACAAGTTACCACGAAGCGTTCGCCAGAGAATACGCTCAAAGGCGCCGATGCGATCGCGGTTGATAACACCGGCAACAAAGCCAATGTTCATCCCGGAGAAGGATCGCTCGGCATCGGGGGCGGAGTGGTTGTGCTCGACGTCGGAGAGCAGGGGTGCATCGTCATCGTCCGTCGAGGCGCGAATTTCCTCCACGTTGCCGTGAGCACGGTCGAAAAAGCTACCAGCCTCACGAAGAACCCATCGCCACTCTGTGAGGTCGCCCTCTCGCTTCTTGAGTGTCTCGTAGCTGTCGTTCAGAGCAGAAATGCGCTGTTCGAGCTTCTGGCTGCGCTCGGAGAGTTCATCGATTTCGGACGTGGATGGGGTCGAAAGGCGCTCAACATCGAGGTCCAGCTTTCTGAGAGAGATTCCTGCCTTCTCCATCTGTGTATAGAAGTAGCCTGTAGATGACGATGGTTAGTATGAATGTGGGTCGAAGCTCGAAGGGGGGACACGACGCACGTAGTTGGCGCTCAACGTTGTCGAGGCGTCGGATTTCCTGGGTAAACGTGCGCTGGAAAGCGCTGACATCTTCATTGAGCTAGACGAGATCCCCGAGTTAGCAGGCTGATGAGGAGATGGACGCGGTCCAGATGCTGGGCTTACATCGCGGAACTGGCAGAGTCCCAGCTCGCCAAGAGCAGTTACAACTTCGCGACCAATTTCATTGGAGACGTAGAGCTGCACCATGCTCATGTCCGCCGAGCGGAACGGGCTGTCTTGTCGCGGTGCCATTTTGCGCGTTGCAGCACCAAGACGGGATGCTGTTGGGTGAGTGAAGCTTGCTTGTCAGGGAGTAAGATGTTGCCTGCTGGCTGGATCAATCTCTAGTTACGTCGTTGCGCAGCTCTACCCGGATTAGCGATTGTCCGGCAGGAGGTCGCGTCACGTGATTCGAGTATTACTGTCTCAGTGTGCCTGTCCGTCCCCTGACGGTGGCTGCAAGAGAGTATTTTTACTGGCATTGGCGATATTTTAGGCACTTACCTAAGGATCCGTCTATTTTTAGCCCGGCTACGCCAGCCGATTTTGAACACGGCGATGCGCATGCCGTAATATTCATCACACGCAACAACGTCGCTTGAACCGAGATTCTGTCATTTATCATTTATTTTATCTGCTTTTTTGAACTTTTCGCCTTTTTGAGTATGCGCATGAAATCAAAGAACAAGAAACTCAAGAAATATCAAACAATGCCAAAACATTTCCCTAATCCCCAGATCTGATGCATAACTCCGTGCCTGAATGAACATGAGTAGAGAACTGAATCAAAGGCTTGCTGAATGCGTAAAGACCATTTTCAAAGACGTCGTCCAAACATGAAAGATCCATACATGCCACCAACCTCGGCAACAGCAACTGGGACCTTGCGCATTCCCCAGCTTTCGGCACCCAGCTTCCACCACCGGGCACCGTTGTCCACAGTCGTACCATCCGCATTAAGTCGTACCAGCCAGTAGCGGGCACCAAACTCCTTGGCAGTCCAACCAACTCTCTCCAAGTTCTTCCTCATCTTCGCGGCCCATTCATAGGTACGCTCCTGAAGCTCAATGACGTGCAAAGGTGCAGTGTTGGGAGAAAGAAGCTCGTCTCCACTGCCAACCTTCGCTTCAATGTCAGAGAGATCGATATATCGGAGGTTGTGAGACTGCCACTCTCTATCCTTGTAGAAGAGACGGCGAATGTCGCTCAAATCAAGACCTCCGCCCACAGCAAGCTCCTCCAGCCTTTCGGCGAGAACCTTCAGCATCGGTAAATGTGATGGATCCATTCTACTGCCCTTCAAACTCAATGATCGCAGGGTCTGCGGGAGGTTTGGTAACAGCGCGTCCACATCCTCTTTTCCAAGAAGGAGATGGCTGCTTGCGTCCGTCGAGAGACTAAGGAAAGCAAGACTGTTCGCAGTAGCAGGGTGGGAAGTGACAAACTTGATCACAATCTCAGATGTGACCTCTCGGCACTTGGCCAAGTTGAGATGAGTGATCCGTGCAGTCTGGGGAATAGACAGCAGCGCCTTGTCATTAACCCGAGTTCCCGCAAGGTCGAGATGTGTGACCTTGCCCAAGTGGGGAAATAGCTTCTCGTAAATCGAAGAGGGGAGGCTAATGCACTTGTGGAAAGAAATACGTGTCAAATTTAGAGTTTCTGGCAACTCGAGGTCCAGGACGGATCGGAAAGAGTTGCGGAAGCTCACCGAGGAGCATGCGCAAAAGTCGATCGCCTGCAGACGAGGCATATCGAGGAACAACTTTCGAAGGACCTCGGGACCTATGTCATCATCAATGTACTCCTGGGCCAAGAACTCATGCAGGTATGGGGTAAGCTCCAAGCACTGAGCCAGGGTCTCGCTAGTCAAGTTTCGCGTCTGCGCTCGCTCGCTTGCGGTAGAGAAAATGGTGGAGGGGTTAAAGTGGCTAAAGTCAAGGCGTCGGACGATCGACGCCAGGGCTGGGTATTCGGTAATAGTAGACAGGAATTTGCGGAAAATCCTGGAGTGGGGGATCGTGATATGACGATACAGAGTATTAAGAGTTGCGGCATGCAGGGACCTCGACGCCAGCAGCAAGGCCATGAGATCCGCGTTGCGGGTGGTCAACCCATTCGTAGGGAGTTCGACAACCAAAAGATCGATGATATCACCTGGGAATTGTCAGCGACTCCAACTTATCAGACTCGGCGGGGGTGCAGGGGAAACGTACCAAGAACCTCGCTGGGAAGCGTCTCCAGAGGCGACTGTCCCGTCACGTAGCTCGCCGGCATCTTCTTCTCGACAGCCGGTGTCTCGGGGGGGCTCCACGTCATGTGTAGCTTGCGCAGATCCTCAGAGCTGCGGCTCGCCATCTTGCCCTTGAGAGGGATCTCCCTCCATCCCCTAAAGTTCTCGGCTGGGAACCAGAATCCATGGAGGCGGCTGTGTGGCTGCGTGAGGGGCGGCTGGAAGGTGGGCTGGGGAATCTCCTGCGAGGGAGACTCCTCAAAGACGGCGGCATCAGCGCCGTGGATATAGGATGATACTTTGGAACGAGTGAAGGTCTGAGCCAGACCATCGTCGTTCTCGCGAACGGAGGAGAAGGACGAGCGCGCAGTCTTTTCCGAGGGCGAGATGTTTCCCATGATATGCTTCCTGAAGTTTAGTGGATGGTCGAAGTCGAGCACCATGTGCTCGCCATCGCCGTGAGAGGCCATATAAGTAGGTCGGCGGGTGCGGAGTGGCTCTTTGTGCGGTGTTCGACGGGACTAGGGCTTTGACAACGTCGAGGATGGGCCTGGGAAGCTACTGAAGTTGCATGGGACCGGATTGTTGATGGGAGGAGGTGGACAGGGAAGTAGGCGGTTTTCTATTAGTCAAGCTGGATTGACTTTATGTAAGAGAATCAACGAGGTGATGCGGGGGAGGAGCTAGAAGAAGGACGGGATGTATGGAAACAGGATCGGGGGAGGTGTTGTCTTTTGACGGAGGTTCGGGCGGCGGAGGTGGATAAGGCGAGCGAGGGACAATGGTCGTGAGTCGAAACGCTGGGACTAGGATGAGTAAATGATGGAGTCTTGTGGGCTGCGGTCGAGTCTGGGCAAAACGCCACTTGGGAGGTCTGGCCGAGGACGCAATAAGGTTGGCCTGCGCAGCAACTTGCCAATGGCACGGGAGATGGGGTGACATGCTGGGGAAGGTAATTACAGCACGCCATGATTAGCTCACTGAAGGGCGAGATTGGGTAATGGAAACAGAGGACTGGAAAGAGCCAGCATCAGGTGAGCGAAGATGTGACATGAGCCGCTCCGACAATATGGTGTTGGATTGGGGCTGCCAGGCTACGATTGGACAATGATTTGGTAATGAGAACGTGCCTGGTCGCTGTGGCCGGGACTTTGCTGGCATCCTGTGGTGGAGCCGTCGACATCGGGAGCCTCGCCGGTACGCACAGATGGTTGCGAAACGTAATGGATTGGTGGTCGTGTTCAGTAACCTGGACTAGCCGCTGCTAAACTGCGTGCGACGGGTCGTTGATGCGCGCAGGTCCTTTCCCCTTGCACGCCGCGAGGTCGCCCCTCTCGCGGTCCCTTGCCTCTGCCTGCCAGCGTGCCGGGTTGCTGTCCCCAGTCGCTTCCTTCGCTATCGATCTTGCCGGTCTTCAGAACTAAGCTCTGGGCCTCGTGACCGGGTGGCGCCCGAGCTACGCAAGATTGCCTTAGCTCGATGCGCCTACCCCAGACTTTTTTTCTCTTTCTACACCCTTCCTTTCAGGGTCCCTCGCCTGTCCTTGTGCCACCACCAATCTCACATCCAACCGTGGGAGATATCTCGTCGCCGCAAACTCGACTCTCGACCGCCTCGTTTCTCCTCTGCCCAACGCTGCAGCGACGGATTCATCCATTCGTCTCCTCAGACAGACCTGACGTGGCCACATATCTGCATCGTATAAGCTTATTAACTAAGTGAGACATCATCGCCCTTCTCCTCGGAAGACTAACATCACTTCCATACCAGCCAGCTCACACCAAAAGCAACACACAGACACTGCCCCGCCATACCGTTCCTCCAAGTGCGTGCTCGGTAGTATCCATTACCATATTGCCAACCGACCTACCTTCCCCTAGTATTCTAGCCCACCCTCGTACTTAACAATTACATAACTGCAAACTCCTGGATGCCAACCACAGCCCATCTATTCCAAAAGCGCGGCTGACATTGATCGCCTCTTTTGAAGGCTGCCTGTCTCACTTGGAACGTCCTCATGGTATGATATTACTAAGAGCACCCCTTGCATCAATCACATGACGCTGTTATGTAGAAACTCCGGGACAGGATGATGCCCGTTCCGCTTTCGGGCAAGTAGCGGTGATTGTCCTGTGCCATCATGACGCTTTTGGGCGGTTAGCCTTTTGGCTTGGCCCATTCTAAGCCCTTGCCGAGGACTGAGTCAGGTACAACGCGCATGATCAAGAAAAAAAAAACAAAAGGTTAAAAAAAGAGAGCGCCGCAATCGGAGGGCCACCTCAGCAGCGAGGCCGAATCCCGACCGAGTTGTCCGACTTCCCAGGAAGTTTCAGCCGAGCTAGTAGAAAAGAAGAAAGTGAAGCAAAGAAAAAAACCTGAGGCCGCGATCTTTGCCGGTGCCAGCCGCGACAAGCCTCTTCTTTGTCCTTTTTCTGCCACCGCCTTTCCATTCTTCATTGCCAATTCCCATGCTACCCCGCCGACTTGCCGGTCTGAGGAGAACATGGGAATTGGTCCAAGGATAGACATGTAAATGGGTTATAGCTATCGCAGACTCTCTTGTAATCACCGTTGAGCTCCAAACCCACCGCCCACCATAAAACCAGGCTCGTGCATATGCCATACGGCATGCCGCTGACTGCATGCGCATAAGCATGATATACGTCATTTTTCTTGCCGACATCCCACACGCTCAATCTCGCCACCAAATAATCAGATTAGCAAATCTCGGGGACACACCACAGGGGTACACTGATACATTTGAGAGTCTAAGATCAGATCAACGCCTCTACCACTCATTATGAATCCTCAGTCTCATCAAGAAGTCCTCTTCGTATCCTCAAGCATGAGAATGTATAGAGACACCGTGAAGATAATGAACATGTACCCATCCCGCGCCTATGAACCGCCAAAATAAAGGACTGAAAAAAAAAGATATTCGCTATGGAGTGGCCCTGCACTCAACTCCGGTATCGTCGACACGACCAGACAAGAGGGAAACACATCTTGACATTGAAACGCCTCGTGAACACCCGCCTTTTTTCCGCTCTTGATAGTTTCTCAAGTGAAGATTCAAAATAATATCGTATCAAGTCCCAACCCCAGAATAATCAACGGCCGTTTCCTTTCTTGCTACCAATTTTAAGACGTTCCTTGCAGTCTTCGCAATACCATTTGCCTAATAGCCCAGTCAGCGAAACATGCATAGTGTAGAGCCATGAGGCTCGGGAATTTGGTATAGAACTTACTCTTTTCCCCAGGCGCAACCTTCAAGCCAACGCAAGCGAGATGGAACCATTCCCGCGTACATTCGTCAGAGTCGCACGCCACCATCTCACCATAGCTGACCCCGTTGCAGTAGCAGTAGGTAGGCTCGTCGGCATCGAATTCCCCATCGCCACTCGTCATTTCGTCGTCCGCAGTGGGCGGAGCCAAATGTGCCATTGAATTGGTCTTCCTATGGCCCTTCTTCCCATTGCTATCTCCATTCCGGGACGCGCGCGGTCGTGGAGGCTCTTGAAGATTGGCCATGGCCGGTGTGGATGGTTTACTTGCCCGTCCGCTCTTCGTTGTGACTGTTGGAATACCCGGGGCTCCAGGGGGTAATGATTCGCTCTTCCTCCTCTCGAGCTCTTCAGCCTTTGTTTCCTTTTTGACGAGACTTGGCGGCGGGGCTGGTGCGGCTTCTGCTGGCTTCTCTGGTTCCTTCTTTGGGGCCTCCGCTTTGGCAACCGGAACAGGTTCCTTGACTGGCGCTGGCTCATTATTGACCTCCTGGGTTGTGATAACAGGCGGAGCCGGCTCTGGCACTTCTGCCTGTATGCCATTTGTCTTGCTACTTGTCGGTAGCGCTGATCTTGGTTTATTATTATCAGGGCCGGACTGAATAGAATTCTGCCTAGCCCTAGATGCCACCGGTCGCGACGTAACATTCGGGGCAGGGGACGCGCGCACTGGTCCCTTTGGTTCTGGTAGAGTAGATAGCACCGGCGAACCTGCAACTGAAGGCGACGCGGCTCCGTTCCTACAAGGCAATGTTAGCTTCACAATCCCACCAATTCGTCGCTGAGCTATAGGGCTGAGAGCTTACTTCTTCTTAGCTTGTGTGCTACCAGTTGGAAGAGCTTTCCGCTTCTTCGGTCCTTCGGGTACTGGGCTGCCGTTTCCACTGCTGGGCTTGCCTCTTGAGGCGTTGGGTCCGAAGACCGTACTCATAGCACGCTCCTGGAGTACCGGCTCGTTTGAAATGTTCTCAACTTTTCGCTTTTTAGAGGGGTGGTTTCCATTGCTTGCTGCGCTCGCAGATATGCCCAAGCCAACACTATTGGCTTCCGCTGTCTTGCGGGCTTTGCTAGCAGCGGGCTTCTTGCTCGTCTCGCCCTTCTGGTGGCGGTGATCATGATCATCAAAGTCGGAATCCTGATGATGGTTTTTTGAATTCTTCTTCGCCTGAACAGCTTGCTTCCTGGCATCGCTCCTGGCTGCCGCTTCGTCCGCAAGCGCCTGGGCGGCAGCGGAAATCGCCGCCGCACCATCTCGCCGGGCGCGCTCGTTGTGCGACGACTTGCCAGTGCGGTTCTCGGGGTACGCCCAGTGTGTAGTGCTTCCCCATTTTGCCTCGTCAGAGAACTCGCTCTCAAGGTACGGCCACATATCCTCAATGCGAGCCAGCTGCTTCTGCAGGGCTTCATTGGCTGTGTTGATGACGTGGTTCTTCTCCTCGAGCGCAACCAGCATCTCGGTGATCTTGAATGCGGTTTGTCGGAAGAGCTGTCGGCGGGGGATATTGGACGGGTCGAACACGCTCGAGCTGGTGCCAATCGATTCAGCGGTCGAAGGAGGCGGCAAGGGAACGCCCTGCGCGGTCCCGCTGGAGCTATTCTGAGCACTCATCGGGGCAGAGGCTGGCGCAGCGACACTCGACATCTCGTTTTGTGGTCGGGTTTCGGGCCATGGGGCATTGGTGGCGGCAGAGACCAGTTTGAAGAGCTGGTCCTGCGGGCCGGAGAGCTTGGCGTCGACTTCTCGGAGCAATGTGAAGTGTCGAACGAGCTCCTTTGGCAGTGCGGTCATGGTGTCCGCGAAGAAGGTGATCGCGGGAAAGATGTCGATGGATTGGTCACCGGTGGCACCATTGCCGAACGACTCCCTGTTGCCGCTGGCATTGCGAGCCAGTGTAGCAGAGCTTCGAGGAGGGTTCGTACGTGTCTGCCGCACAGGCTGGGACCTGCGATGCGATGAAGGCTCCGCTGACGACGGCTTGGCCGACTTCATTGCGGGCGCGACTCACGTTTCGACGAGAGTGCGAGAGAGCTGGGCTGGAGGTTGGAAGCCGACAGCGGTGGTCGAGGGTAAAAGAATGAGGCGGGTGGGAATAAGTAATAGTGAGCCAGCGATCGAGAAGGCTAGAGCATTTTGCGCGATCCGACATGCAAATCGTCAAGGTATACGCGATATCTCGTCGTCCAGGTTGGAGAACGCAACGGCAAGAGTGGTGGCCAGCAGGAGAAGAGATCACCCACCAGACTGACCTTATCCGCTTACCTTGTGCCAGGTGATTCTTATCGCGCATCCGTCAATGGCGATAGGAGTGGGGCCTCCCGCCCATCTACCACCACAACAACTGTCTATCCCCCCAGAAATGCGGCTGCCGGTCACGCCTGGATTGGTGTCTCTTTAGTCATGACTTGCCCAACGCGCAATTCTTTCTAGATGTCCAGTGAGAAGCGGCATTCTATCTCAAGGAAAGGAAAAGTCTCAGCTAAAACAGTACCGAAATAAAAGTATGGTAGTTTGAAACGTAGCATAATTGCGTGGGTGAAGAAAAAGGAGACGGAGAGTTTGCCCAATAGGCGCCCCTAATCACTAGCCTTAAAAACACCAAATTATCGGGTGACGTCTTCATCTGACAGGAGGAAACAAAGTTGAGAGATACATGAGTCTTAGATTCAAGATTCGCATAGGATGGTGATGCATCGTCCAATTGCGCCAATGCAGTTCTCATACTGGCGGAAAGCTCCATGAAAGCCGTTGACCTGCATGTCACGTACCACTTTCACATGACTGATGATTTGGATACCACGCAAACTCCGGTGGGTTGTCTATTGTTTATTATTCAGGTTGTTTAAATAATTAATGACGCCACATGCCACGTAATATTTGTGGCAGCTTCAGGCGAATAATGATGAGCCCAGAATGATTTGAATGACCGTTGACAGACAAAGAAAATGCAGTGATGTGAAACCCACTCCTGGAGACAAACTAGCTCTGCTTCGCTCCTCATATTTTGAATCCTCCTCTACAACAAGGGTATCGAATTTTGACAATATCTATTCTACAATAGTGCCGTTTCGTCGCCTACTCGGCGCATCCTCTCGAGATTTCTGCTTCAGTCTCCATTGCCACTCGAGGAGAACCCAGACAAAATGGTGGAAATCGAACTCGGGCCAGAGGCAGTTGAGGAAGAATATTTGAGTGTCCTGGTGGCACTGCCAGAGCATGAAATCACTCAGCCGCTCAACACCGCTGGTCCTGATAAAAAGGTCCAAGGGCGGGTCCTCCGATGTGTACATATGCCGGTCCAGGGTCTCGACTGTAATGGTCTCCGGGTCCGGCAGTTTGGATTCATCATAAGAACCATTTCTGGTTCGGCGACGGGGAGAAGGTGAGTCTGGGGGAAGAGTGGCTGAGGATGAATCGCCTCCGTCCGCATCAAGCGCCACTTCTCCCTCTGCTGCTTCAGTCTCGGTTTGTTTTTCAGGTGAGCTGTCTCGAATCGTTGGCAAGGGATCATGTCCGTTCAACTGCCTTGACAGGATATTTTGTCGAATACGTGATGGCGAGAAAAGCTGGTTCTTGGGGGCTGGGGGTGCGAGGAACTCCGAGACAGTCGATTGTACTGCAGTCGCTATCTCGGCTCTGGATGTGTATGGGAAGCAGATGTTCAACACCGCGCTATTTCCCAGTTAGCTATTCATTCTAGAACAGGCGCTTCTTCATGCAAGGCTCACTTCTTGTTGTGTTGTGTTCTTGCCACGGCCTTATCCACGACTTGTAAGACATCCTCCCGGAGAAGATCGCGTTGGCCGAGGACTCGGACGGCAGCTCCATATCGATCCAGGATATCGCCATACGTAGTGAGCTGTTCAAGCTTGACCTTGGCAAGCTGCATGAGACCGTCGACCTCGTACTGCGGGCGGTTGAAGTTTTCGATACTGAAGGCATACACGGTCACGGTCTTGACACCGGCCTTGTAGCAGATTTCCATAATCTAGGGACGAGTCAATAGGTAGATTGGATAGGTTGAGGACTGGAAAGTTCGCACTCTTGCCAGAGATTCGAAACCGCGATGGTGGCCCTCGACTGTTTCCATACGGTGGCTTCGGGCATACCGCCTGTTGCCATCCATCTCGAATGCCACATGCTGCGGAACTGGCCCCTGCTTGAGGGCGCCGATAAGCAAGTCACGAAGCTGTGAAAGCGCCCATTCTCCTGGCGGAGATTGAAAGACGAGTCTTTGAAGAAAATTGACGGTGCCGCTCATATCGCGGGCCTCGGTATCGGTGGGATGGTTTTTGTTGTAGAAAGGGGGACAGGTGGGCTGTCAACAAGATGCTAGATAAAACAGTATGCCGAGAGAGGAAATACGTCAGAAGTCTATGAGTCGGCAATTTTGGAGAGCATAGTCGCAGTGATATAGGTTCTATAAAAAAGGGGAGATGCAATCAACGCGACATTTCAGTGGCGGAGTCGTAATGCGGGAGAGACCATGACGACGAGCTTGTGGCTTCAGCTTTTCGAGGCAAGCTGCAGCACATCTGAAGCTTGGCATCAGCTGCTGTACCTTGATCAGCCGAGTTGCGGGTGGTCAGCCACGTCTTTTTGGGGGGAGCGCCACTATGCCCAGTCTTCATTACGTGGCCCATTCACCCTCATCTCCTCTTGATTGCCTCGGGATAGGCAGCGCTAGGCATGGCTGGTGCGACGGGCTGTTGCCAAGAGGTGGGAGTAAGCTGTTTAGATCAATGCAGTCCCATAAATCGTTCCGCCCTCCATCAAACGACCGTTGGCATGAAATCGGCGCTGATATACCTTCTTTGGTCTTGATATTGTGGCTGGTGACTGTGTCATGATGCACGTGTTATGTAATCTTGCCCCACGAGGCTTCTCACTCCCTCAGCAGCCCTACCAAGTGCCTACCAACAACTCATGTAACTGCCTACCCTGTTGTTTCTTTCAACTACGTCGCGCTTGCTATACTGGACCGGCGGTGGGTGCTCGGGTTACTGTGATCTGTATTGCGAGGTACGTTTTGTGATGGATCTGTACCTATGCTCTGGAGAAGATGCGGAACACACATTATGACATATACTTATCTATGGGTAGCTACCCAGCTAGTTTCTGTGAGCGCCATCGCAACCACCACTATAGCTTGCATATGCGACAAGATCCCCGAAATGAACTACTCTAATGCATTGCGGGCTGGTTACATGCTAACATGAGCAATTGAGCTTCAAAGTCAAAGTCAGCGCCGCAAGGTGAAAAGTCTGGAGCCTCTGACCAAGATGTTGACGTCATGCTGCTCTAACTGACTAGGGTAAGGCACTTCGGATCACGATAGATGTTACAGCCTTGGCGTAAGTGGGTGGAATTCAGATGCACAGGGATGTCACCACTGTAAGAGTTGCAATGCTTTTTGCAGGCTCTTCAACTTTAGGTAGCGTGAATCACCTCCAAATATTGTGTACAAAATGACCCTTAGATATTCCGTATGTACACTTTTCGATGCTATTTCTAATAAAGACAGCTTTTATAACTCCCTATTGGATGGAAAACCAGTCAGGTAGTATACATGCCCGTTCCTAATTTGCACGCCGTTAAGAAGCCGTGTACCCTGTGTGAACAAGGCTGAGAAGTAAGGCCCTTCCTGTCAATGTAGGTTCCAATGTAACGGCATTTTAAAGGGGGTACACGAAACGGAGGTTCTGTAGGTCAGTCTGATCCAGATCTTCACTGTGAATCTGAATGGTCGTGCCCTCTGCTTGCAAAACGTCTCTGTCGGAAGCATCGCTCGCTTCTTCGAGGAGAAGCCGACGTTTTTCATTTTGACGCGAAAGGTAGAATCGGATAAGAAGACACATGGCTGGTGAGATGAACCAAAAAGCCGTCATGAATGACCAGGGAAGAGTATACCGCGGCTGGTACTGCGGTTGCCAGAATCTAAGCATTTCTTAGTATAGAATTCCTCAGTTCAAGACGAATAGTTCATGAACCTACTCGGGTGAGATCATGTTCGCGACCGAGGCTGCCACAACACAAGAGGACAGTACGGTAAGCTTCTTCGTGTAGCCAGTAGTCGCAGTTCCCGCCCACGAAAGTCCTAGAAGATATGAAGGCTTGAAAGTGGATATCTGAGTCCCAACAACAAGTGCAACCTTGTTGGACCATGGTGCAGCAAGCTTAAGCAGTCAGTATGAAGGTAAGGTTCGTTCAGTTAGCTCATGGGTGAGCGCACCTCAATAATACCTCCAACAAAACATGGTATGTAAGAAATGGCACATGTATAACCTGTACCCAGCCTTGTGGCGTAGAGCATGAAGGCCGAGACAAGGATGAGAAAACTACCAATGAGCGGCTTCGCAATGTTGAATAGCGCACTCTCTGCAGGGGTAAATCCAAAGCCGACAATAATAAGTGGCAGTTGTTGTGATGTGTTGTTCGGGAGTTCGTTAAAGAACATGTGAAAACTGTGGCCATGTTAACGTAACAGATACAATATGCAGCTGTGTAAGCGATGGAGCATACATAAAGAACCAACTTTTCAAGTCTGTAAAAGCCTCGCGGACTTGAGACCATTTCCAAGAGGAGTTCTTAATTCCAGACTGAGACTCGCGAATAGAGGTAATCGTCATAATCTTCTCTTCTGTAGAAAGCCATTTTGCATCAACTGGAGAATTCGGGAGGAAGAAATAGAGTGGAACACAGACAACAAAAGTCAGAATAACACATATGATGTGGAGCCATTTCCAGGATGAAAGGCCGCCCACCAAAACGCTGTTCCCTTCCTCTAGAATCAACTTGTAAGCAACCATGGTCAAGAGCACATTGGCTAAACTGCCAGAGGCCCACCACAGTAGTTGAACCCAAGGACTTCGTTTAGGAGGAAAGAAGGCTTGGTGAAGAACGGTAGTGCTCGGCACGATTTGCGATTCGGTCTGTTGGCTTGTTAGATAGTAGGTTTTCGTTCCAGTTTTCAATAGACTCACCATGCCCAGAATGAACCTCAGTGCGATTAATTGCTTTCCTGTCTTGACTACCGTGTGCATTCCAAGCAGAAATGCCCAAAGAAAGAGCGATCCCACAATAAAATACTTTTGGCCAGTACGTTGGGAGAGCCATGCGCCAGGCCAAAGGGCAATGAGATACCCAGTGTAAAATACAACAAAGAGGTCATTGTATTCTTTCTTGGTCATATTGACATCTTGAAAGATACCCATAGTACTGGCCTGGGAGAGTGTTGATTTGTCGAGATGGATAAGGAAAGCAATCCACCATGTCTGGCCTAAAAGGAACCAGAAGTTTCTGCGGACTACCTTCTTTTCCATCTCAGGCGTTATCAGGCCAACCTTATCTTTGTTAAGATTGTAGAATACAGTAGTGTCATCAACATCGCTAATGTTTATAGCGTGCTCGCTCGACGAAGAGTGTTCCTGAGCTACTACCTTCTTTTCGGATTCTCTCATCTCGCCGCTGATAGATTGAACATCTGCCCCGTCATCGGAATGCTGCCCTTTAGAATTTTTCAAGGAAACCGCCATAGTGTGTATGAGTTTTCTGAGGCCAGGCCAAAAAAAGGAGTCGAATGGAGTCAAGAATATAACAAAGACACTCTCAAATCGCTGTTGGTATTTTGAGCATGAAGACAGCTTGAAAAATACTAAAAACATGTTTTATCTTCACTTTATGTCATTTTCTTTTTCTATTCTGTGAGCAACCAACAAAGCCAAAGCGGTTCTCAGTTCCGGATACTCGGCACAGCAGATGTTTTGCCTCATCACGTAATTCCCTGCCAGTGAGCATCCCAAATAATAGTTCATATTCAGCAAGACAAAGAGGTTCTTATTCTATTTTCACAGCGTCCCATGCATCAAAAGCTACTGTCAGTAGCTGAAGATCCTGGCTTATGGTCCTAGAGTAGACACGCACTGTGTTATCACAAAATCCTTTGAGCTACGGCGCAATGACCGTGCCTTAAGCTACTGGCTTTCTGCATCATTTCGAGTCTAATCTACTTCAGTAATGATCACCAATTCTGTGCTGAATAATGACGGTGTATTTAATGGCAATCACGAGGGCCCAGCTAATGTTAACCGCTTAATTAGAGCAAAGTGTTGAAGTGATACACTTAAACTTATGCTTCGTAATAAGAATAACCTTGTCCATGAGCCTAACACACTAGGTAAGATACCTACATGTAAGTAGAATAAAGAGTAGTTCTTATTCCCGCAAACAGTTCCCACACGGCAAATATGAGCCGAGCAGTCCACCGAAAAGAAAGGTCCTGGGGATTTTTGGCATTTGGATATGTGTCACAAGTACGAGTTCCGAGATGAAGCAACGCCTTGACTCAGCTGTATCTAACGGATATTGCTCCGGTTCCTGATCTGGTAAAGATGCCGCCGGTCGCAAGAGACATTTCACAAATCAGGATGCGTTTCCATGTTTTGCCAGATTGCGTGGCCCGTTCGGCCCGTCTTCCAAGCCATTGCTTCTCGGGGCGCTCTCTCGCCATTGCCAGTGCTTGCGCATGTACGACGTGCTTTCCTCTCCATGTTCAAGAATGTCCGCTGCATGCTAAAAAGAGAAAATTCCTTTAGATTCTGAGTTGGTAGGAGGATTGAGGAGAACAAGCTGTTGCGGACTTACATCTCCAAGAACAGGTAGGAATTTGGCTCCATGCCCACTCCCACCAGTACATACAAAGACGCTCTTGTCGGCGTATGTAGGTACATAGTCCACCTATAGACGAATAGAGGTCAGCTTCTGAAAGCATTCAGCCCGCCTACTCTCATGTACAACTCAGAACTCACCACGAAGGAATTATCGAGCGAATCAGTATACCAGCAAAGCTTTATTGAGTAGAAGTCGCAGTCCATAAAGTCCGGTAAGAAAATAGACACAAACTTCTTTATCGCCTCTTTGGCTGCATCTGGTATTGGGGCTGGATCGGTTGGGGAAAGTGGTATAGACCACTGGCCATCCTGCGAGAAGACCGCATTCGCCGGGGCAGTCTGGAAATTTGTCCACTATTAGGTGGCACGTCAGCTAAGTTTGTCAAGATATCAAGGCATTACCACGTTCACCTTGATGCCACGATAGCCAATTTTAATGAGGCCCTCTGGGGTCCTGGGAAACACATATATGCTACCGGTGTCCTTTCCATTGCCGCTGCGGGGAGCACTCTTCCATGTGATCACTGGGAAACGTTGAGGGGAGTATTTATCCCAAAGCTCCGTGTTGCTCTTGTCAATCTTGTAAGTGACGACGCTACCGGCGGAGGACTCCAAATGATAAGCCAGATCGGGGAGAAGCTGCGTGGAGAATGAACCGGCTGTAGATGCCTTCGATTAGTGAGAGCTTTCAGTATCAGTAGGGGTCCGCCTACCCGCAATAACTACAGTGTCAGCTTTGTGAATGGAGCCATCCTTGGTCTTCAATCCGACAGCCCTCTTGGAGGATCCAGTATCCTCAACAACAAGGCCGTCAAATTTTCCCTGTTCTGGGCCCAAATGAAACGTTACCCCTTCCTCGACCGCCCTGCCATGGACGTAAGCGCAAGCCTGGCTACATTGTGTGAATCCAGCCAGCGAATCAAGCACAGCCTCAAAGGTTCTGGGAGGAGATGTTTCGGGAATAGTAAAGTCCAGAAGCTTCTTGTCCCAGCCGGACTCCATGGCCCGCTCTCAGTCTTGAGAGTCACCCTTCACAAACTAGGCATCTCGATGTCCCTCAGACTTCAAAGATTCCAGAGTCTCTCGTTCTAGGGTATCAAGTTGATCAGTTGGCTGGACGCGAAGCATGCCACAGCTCTGGAATAGGTTGAATTCGGATCCTGCCACGCCGCTCTGATATTGTTCGTTCAAGCTAATATTAATGTTCTCCCAAGCCTGCCGACTCTCGAGAGCGAGCCTCTGATAATGAATCTTTTTGCCATAAGATGCTCGAAACTTTTCACGACTGATGTTAGCCTGGAGTTTCTGTACTTCATGAGATAACGGGGAAGAACTTGCAATTTTATTGTGGTCGACCGATGCGACTTGGTACTCGTTGCCTTTTCCAGGCTCATATCGTGTCAAATCATATTTGTGTTGATCAAAAACATCAACCTTGTATTCTAAACTTGATTAGCCCAGCAGAGAGTTGGAGTATATATGAATTATCTTACTCCTTTTTCTTAGAGCGAGGGCCAGAGAAAGGCCAAAAACGCCGGCTAATCAAGTTAGCACTCGCCTATTGATATTAAGTCGACTTCAATACGTATGCTTACCGCCAACGATAGCAACTGACTTCCGACTTGGCGTATCCATCATGAATTTGTTAGCTCAAGTAAGGTTAAAAGTTCTCTGTAAACTTATCTAAAAGAGAAAGGAGTAGGACAACTAGCTGTTTGTATATAAAATATGTACGGTTAATGTGGATAGGTAACCATCAAGGTGAGCAAAATATTATCAATAACTGGCACCCTGACCTCCTGTTGTCGGATCTATTGATGCAATGAGGTTCAATTTAAATAGGCTACCCTATAGCACTAGCCTGAGTGGCAGTTGGACGATGTATCCTATCTCCTCGGACCGGTGTTGGCGGCAGTTGAGTACCTGATATGACCAGCTGTTTATGTTGGCCGGCGTCGGGGCCACTTGGGATGTAGGGACGCTGTGTTTTTTTGATGGAGATATCCCCTTGACTGTGCATTACCTACTTGTGGAGACCATCACGAACTACGTGACCCTTGCAATTGCTGAGTTACACGATAGCTGCCTACAACTAGAATATTTCCATAGCAATCGAATTTTGGTCGCTCATCTTAATATCCTATACAGAACTTGGGTAAACTGACGGGCTATGATGTATATAAATCATGTTCCGGTTTACTAGAGCATCCTAGTTAGAGCACTAAAAGGCAAAGAAAAATTTCGAAGCTGCAAGGTAATCTGCAACTTCTGGCAGGGTGCCTCCTGCCTAAAATGTTGACGTCATGCTGCTGCAACTGACCAGGGTAATTCACCTATCAGGATCACGACAGATATCACGGTCTAGCACCTCATTATCACCAGCCGGCGGGCCGATGACAAGCTCATGTCTCAACGGCGCATGAACTCCGCTATTTGCCCGCCTTCTGGATCCTCCTGTGACTTGGTGCCTTGGAAGGAGATGGTCTTTTCGGTGACCGCCTAGCGCCAGCGAGAAAGCCGGTTGTGTTCTGGTGCTTGTGCCTGCGGCCACAACCCAATCATCCATGCAGCCGGAGCAGGGTATGCGACCGTTGACAGGGCATGATGACCAGGCACCTTGACCCGCAGATGCATTCGACAGTCCCGACCGCGATCGACAGCTTGCAGCATCCGGACAATGCGCCGTGCTACATCGAAGAACAGAGCTTCGTGGAGACGCTGCCAGCGACTTGCAAAAAAGGTTGACCGCCAACGCGCATCCATTCATCGATCGAGAAAAAC
This sequence comes from Clonostachys rosea, assembly GCA_026958235.1. Lineage (NCBI taxonomy): Eukaryota > Fungi > Ascomycota > Sordariomycetes > Hypocreales > Bionectriaceae > Clonostachys > Clonostachys rosea. The sequence goes on from CP110207.1 coordinate 3,133,932, forward strand.
AAATAGCCCGTCCGTCTAGCCCCTTGCCTCGTAGTCCAAAGGCAATAGCTGCCGGACAGAGCTCCAGGCCTGCTAGGCCGTGCCTCAGCAGCTCCCTGTGGTCGCATGCGGCCTAGCTGTGACCGCCCCTCTTCGGCCACCCCTCCACCGGTGCCCCTCCAGATCCAAAATCTACAATGCTGGTGATCCATTAATAACTGCTGACCTACCAGCTCGCATGTGCCTATGACACCCACAAATGTCCTGTCATTGCTTGCTAGTGCCTGACTGAGCTAAATGTGCCGCAGCCATTGATACCGCCCGCAGAGCTTGTTTCCTTTTCTGTTGCTCCTTCATCGACCGTCAACACCTTATCTCAACCGACCGCGACCGCAGCATGGTTGTCTTTGATGGTCATGAGTACCTCACCGAGGAGGAGAAGCGCCTCAAACAGGATCGCGATCGGGACCTGTACTGGAAGAAATGGGGCCCGTATGTAGCCGAGAGACAGTGGGCGACTGGTAGGACGACGCTCCCTATTGCTCCTTTGTCCGACGAGCGAGATTGCTGATTGCTTCCTAGTCCGAGAGGATTACAGCCCGGACGGCGATGCTTGGAGCCGTAAGTATCCCAATTGGACTTGCTTTGGCCCCCCAGGCGATTAATTAGCTTCTAGACTTTCCCCACGACCATGCGCGATCTCGAGCCTTCCGATGGGGCGAAGATGGTATTGCGGGTGTCTCAGACACACACGGCCTCCAAAACATCGCCTTTAGCTTCTGGAACGAGAAAGAGTTGGTCTTCCGCATCTGCTCCGTTCCTGGGCTCGGGCCGCCTGTGGCTAACCTGGTGTAGTGACTTTCTGAAGGAACGTTTATTCGGTCTGTCCAACCCGCAGGGCAACCATGGAGAGAGTGTGAAGGAAGCTCATTTTCACCTGGATAACACTCCTGTAAGTTCACCACTGGTTCCCGCTACTCCGCCATCACATGTACTAACAAATCATAGACCGTATGTTCTTGCCTGCGACCGCCTCACTCGTTCCGTTGAATTGAATAATAACAATGATTGCAGCATTCGTACATGAAATTTCTCTACAAATACCCCCAGAAGAAGTTCCCTTATGAAGATCTCTTAAAGGAAAGTGCCCGGCGCACAAAGCAAGACAAGGAGTACCAGCTCATCGACACTGGCGTTTTCGACGAGGATAGATACTGGGATATTTTCATCGAAACTGCAAAGGAATCCGATGACCCAGATGAGCTTCTATTCCGAGTCACTGCTTGGAACCGAGGTCCCGATCGCGCGCCGCTTCATATCGTACCGCATGTTTGGTTCCGGAATACCTGGAGTTGGGGCCGCGAGCCAGAAAATAGGAAGCCATCCATCCAGCTCCATAACGAGGTCGCAGCCAAATCCAAGCATTATAGTTTGGGTGAAAGATACTTTCTTCTCTCTCCGTCACCTGGAGTTGGCTCCAGCGAGGAGGACGTCATGCCCGAATTGATGTTCACAGAAAACGACACCAACTTCAAAACTTTGTATGACCAGAAGAACCCCCAGCCTTACGTCAAGGATGCCTTCCATCATTATATCGTTGATGGAGAAAAGGACGCCATCAATCCTGCAGAAAAGGGTACCAAGTGCGCTGCCTGGTACCCTTTCAACGAAGATGGCGGTGTTCCTCCCGGGGAGTGTGCAGGTAAGTCTGATTTCCAATGGCGAGGGGAAAGATATTTGAGCTGATAATCCACACAGTGGTCCGCTTTCGAATTTCCAAGAAGGATATAGCCTACCTTGACGAGGAGGAGTTTGATGACATTATCGAAAAGCGTAAGGAAGAGGCCGATGAGTTCTACTATAGGATTAGCCCGCTACCGATTTCCGATGATCTTCGCAACGTCCAGAGACAGGCCTTTTCCGGGATGATGTGGAACAAGCAGCATTATCTGTTTATTTGGGACCAATGGGCGAATGGAGACCCTTCAATGCCGCCACCGCCTCCCGATCGACGAGGGATTCGCAATTCTCAATGGAAACACATGCATTGCGATGATATTCTGTCTATGCCGGACTCTTGGGAATACCCCTTCTTTGCTGCTTGGGATAGCGCATTTCATTGCATTCCTCTGGCCATGATTGACCCTGAATTCGCCAAGAAGCAGCTTGATCTATTCACTCGAGAGTGGTACTGCCATCCGAATGGGCAGATCCCAGCGTAAGTTGACCCTTTTATATTGTCGCTGGTTCGAGATGTGAGTGATGGGTGACTAACATAAGAGAAACAGCTACGAATGGAACTTTGGTGATGTCAACCCTCCTGTCCATGCCTGGGCAACCTTCCGAACTTTCAAGATTGAGCGGAAACTCTATGGACGTCAGGATATTGATTTCCTTGAACGTGTTTTCCAGAAACTTCTGCTGAATTTCACGTGGTGGGTGAACCGCAAGGACACCGATGGCAAGAACGTGTTTGAGGGTGGTTTCCTCGGGCTGGACAATATTGGCCTCTTCAACCGATCCGAACCCCTGCCAACTGGAGGTGTTCTTGAGCAGGCAGACAGTACAGGATGGATGGCCTTTTACTGTTTGAGCATGCTCAACATTGCCCTGGAGCTGGCAAAGCACCGCCGCACCTACGAGGATATTGCGTCCAAGTTCTTCGAGCACTTCATTTTCATTAGCGACGCAATGACCTTCCGAACAGGGGGCAAAGAGGAGAAGTCATTGTGGAATGAGGATGACAGCTTTTATTATGATGCCATCTCCTGGGGAGGTCCATGGATCCAGCAGCTCCCCGTCCGGTCCCTCGTCGGGCTCATTCCCCTCTATGCCACTTCAACTCTCGAACCTGAGTTGATCAATAAGCTTCCATCGTTCAAGAAGCGAGTGGACTGGTTCGTACAGAATCGCTGCGATCTTGCTGAACGTAACATGGCAAGTATCCAGAAGAGAGGTAAGGGGAATCGGCTTCTCCTTTCTATCGTCAGCAAGGACAGGCTAGAGAAAATCCTGAAGAGGATGCTGGACGAGAATGAGTTCTTCAGCGACCATGGTATCCGATCGCTGTCGAAATATCACAAAGAACACCCCTTCTCCATGGAGGTCAACGGTCAGAAGTTCGAGGTTGGATACGTCCCTGGAGACTCTGACAGTGGCCTTTTTGGTGGAAACAGTAACTGGAGAGGCCCAATCTGGCTCTGCGTCAACTTCCTCTTGGTAGAGTCTCTGCAGAGATTCTTCCTCTTCTACGGACACGAGTTCCAGGTGGAATGTCCTACCGGGAGCGGTGAATACATGCACCTGGGCAAGGTTGCAGAGGAGATCCAGCATCGTCTCCAGCATCTGTTTGCCCGCACCGACGATGGAAGACGAAGCATCAACGGCGGCGACGATCGTCTCGATTTTGATGAGAACTGGAAGGACTACCTTTGGTTCCACGAGTTCTTCGATGGTGATAGTGGCCGAGGACTCGGTGCTACCCACCAGTGTGGTTGGACGGGCCTGATCGCTCGAATGATTCACGATACCGGGTAAGTCTTCTACAAGAACGACTTGAAGTAGCCCCCCCCCTTCAAGAGTTAATGCTAACCGAATCCCCAGTGTGAACTGTCGACTTCCTCAAACTCCCAGAGAGCCAACTGCCACCATGGCACATTACTTCGACGATGTGTTCCAGCGAAGAATCAACGCCGGAACACCCCACCCCTCTGGGAACATGCGCATCCGGCGATCATCCACCTCTCGCTCAATCGGCGCGAGAAGTGACTTTTCGCTCAACGGGGTGGATGCGGATGATGAGGATGGTGATGCGCAATCTACCACCGCATCTGTCTTCCCAGATGACCCGGAGCGTACCCGCCAGAGGTCCGAGGCGGACTCTCACATGCACCAGTACATATCGGACCAGCTTGAACGCTACAGGATTGACCAGACCTCCAATGAGTACGAACAGGATCTTGAAACCGACGCAAAATTAGGATGAGTGGCGCTTGGACAGTGGGCTAGATTTTTTGTTTGTTTTGTATACGGAGAACAGAAGATGGCTGATCTCATTCCTCGGGTTCAACATAAAACCGCAATTTACGGTATAGGATAGAATAAAATACATGGGATATTCAATGGCGCCTTTTCCGATACCGCATGCTTGCTGATTTAACAATATATCATCATGGAGTCTTCATCGTCATCTTGGTCACAGGATGTTTATATAAGACGTTGTACTGAAATAAGTAAACCCCCGACTTTCAGCAGGAACATAGCATGGCCGTATTATCTAGCTTCTCATCTAAGCAAGGAACAGAGCCAGGGCACAGGCTCAAGGCTGTCTCTACTCTCCCGCAAAGCCCTGCAATGGCACATTTGGAATAACAACAAGCACCCAGAATGCTGCGAGCCATTGATCTTTTTTTTTATACATGGCACAAAGGGAAAAAAGGTAAGTCAATTGACTTTATAGAGTGCTAGTAGTAGTATAGACGAGTGATATTTTACAGGCTGTCCGTCAAGAGCTTGTTCATCTTGGCGATGCGGGCGGAGACGCTGAGGTCGATGGTTCGGTCACCGATCTCAACGACGAGTCCACCGACGATCTCAGGGTTGACCTTGGGGAGGGCAGAATTAGCTGGCGCACTTGCGATGCCGGGAGGGATCGAAGATCCAAACGAATCAAAAAGAACATACAGAGTTGGTGACCTTGAGGGTCTTGCCGGGGCCGACGTAAGCGGACTTGGAGACGGCGTTGGAGAGACGGTTGAGAGTTCTGTTGTCGAGGCCCTGCAAAAAGGAAATGTTAGAGAATTCCATACATAGTAGCACGCCCTCGATATGCATCGCAATTCCATGTCCATAGAGCTCCAGGTCTTGTCGCAGGATTGGCTGTTGCAAGGGAGAGTCGACCTACCTGAGCGCTGGTGATCTTGAGCTCAACCTCGCCACGGGCGGCGGCGATCAGCTCAGAAAACTTCTGGCAGACGCCGCCGAGGAGGCCCAGGCGGTTGTTCTCGGCGAGGGTCTCGAGGAAGTTCTTGACGGTGGGGTCGCTGGCGCCGGCCTGCTTGGTGAGCTCGACGACGATGTCGGACTTGTCCTGGGGGGTCAGGGTAGGGGCCGACAGGATGGAGGCGAGCTTGGTGTCCTTCTCGAGGAGGGCGCCGAGCTTGGTGATGGCGTTGGCGGTGGGATCGAGGGCGGAGGACTTGGAGGCGGCCGTGTACTGGTAATTGACGCAGAATGTGTTAGCTATTTTCCACCTCGCGTGCCGTTCCCCCGGTTCGTCAATTGGAGCTTTCGGCGGGGGTCAAAAAGCGCCCAATTGATCGCGGAGAGGCCAATTCCACCGAAAATTCCATCTTGCGGCCGGAGTACACGCGTACCAGAGCAGTGGCATAGGTGCCATCGAGGCCGAAGACAGCCTTGGGGGGCTTGACGTCGGCGCTGGCAGCCGCGGCAAAGGACCGCACAGGCGTTGATCGCAGGGCGAGGGCACGCTGGGGGGCAGCAGCCCGGACGGAACGAAGAGCTTGTCGCGAGAACATGGCGGTCTTTTGGCGGAGGAAGGTTGGGGTTGCTGGAAGGAGTTCGTGATGATGGCGTCCGGCTTGTTCTCGTTGGAGACTATTACACTTCGGCAATTTTGAATTCTTGTTGCCTTACTGGATCTTCCGATCTAAGGCATCAACATGCTCTTTCCCCACCGGTTAACTGTGATTACATAATGAGCATCAACCCAAATGGGTGTCAAAATAATAGAGACAACGACAACGATCCTATATCTCAATTTTCTGATAAAGGGTACAATAATTAAAGATGATAGCTTCCAGTTTTAGTAAACTGCCAAGATTTGGCATTGTTGCTGCACAATAGAACGTTAGAATATTAGTACTATACCCATGGTATTCGCTATCAGACTTTAGAGGTCCCTTGTTTTTGACACTCACGTGCGTGCTACTATAGGCCGCCGTATATATATCAAGTTTGGGGTAGCGAAACATTGGGAACATTGGGCATTTGGACAGTCAATGAAAAAATCAAATGTTACCAAGTCTATGTGAAGTCTGGTTTTCTTCCTTCGCTTGATACAACAATGTGTGTTCTTGTTCCTTAATTGGATTCATATCTAACCTGTACCAAACCATGCTCCCTGTATCCCTGAAACAAAATCCCAAACGCCGCAAACTCCTCAAGTGCCCTTAAAGCCGTATACATAAAAGTACGCCAAGCCGGATATTTGAAAGCCAGTCTAGTCGCTCTTCAACATGCTATCAACTAAATCACCCAGAGGCCCCCAGTAGTCCCGCCCACTGGCAAGGCTGTGCTCGTCAATGAAAAGCACATACTGCTTAAAGCTGGTGTTGAGATGTGGCTCGAGCCCCAGCTCCCGAATGACAGGGTAATGGTGGCAGTAAATGTGTGCATAAACGCGGTACATGCGCTTGAAAATCTGGCGGACCAAGGCCGGGAAAGACTTGGGGAATGGGACACCTGGTAAAAAGGGTCAGATAAGCTCAACAGGGTACCAAGACTGTCGATGGTGCCTCGAATATCACTTACCAATCTTGCTAGGCAGGACTTGCTCATTGTCGATGTTCGACTGCACCCATGCCATGAGTTGTTCAATGTAGGCGGGGGCGGCCATCTTGGTTGGCCGCTTGTAGTTCTCGTTGTCTTGCCAGAGGTACTCGAATCTAGTATGTTCAGCTGGGGACATTCCGATATATCATTTTCGCAAGTAGACATACTCGTCTGTCGCCTTCATTTCAGGGCATGATTGAGGAGAGCAGAATTCAGTAATAGCACCGTAGAGGAGGTTGATTTGGTTGTAGAAGTCCACCACTGTTGTCCATCAGTCACATGTCTTGAGTGCGTAATTTGGATTTATCGAGCTTACTGTTGACGGCGAGCCATTCGTTCTCATCCTCGCCCTCGGGAAGCTTGACGACCTTTCTCAAACTACCACCTCCCAGGGTGACTTCGGCATACTGTCTAAGTTGGTAGCTGGGCGTACCGCCCTTGCCCAATCGGGGTCGAAATTGGTTTTTGGTCCGCTGGTTGCTGTTCGGAACCATGGTCCTGTTAGCATTGAGCCCATCTGCGAGGATCAGGGGAGGCGGCGGGCTGGGGTCGGCAGGAGGAGGGGATGGAGCATCTCTATAAACGGGTATGATGGTGTTGTCGATGCGTTGCATGGTAGCAAGCGACTTGGGGCTCAGGTAACGGAAGACGGATGCCATTGCAGCGACTTGTGAGGCTTGGAGATCAAAGGGGGAGAGACGAACACGGTGGTAAGGAACTGATGAGCCATGGCGGCAGCGTTATGAATGCGACGGGCGGTTGTCAATAATCGGAATCCGGGTTGCGATACTGCATTCCTGTTGTTAGCGGGGGAACGATGGAGGGGAATGCTGATTGGAGACACCCACGGCTGTGATGCGAACTGGAGAACAGGCTCGACGTGATTCTCGAGAAAAGAACGCACGATCTGAGGCCACCTGTGATGTGTCCAGCTGCTGGCCAATAGTTGGGGCAAGGGTTTGGGTGGGTTCGGATGCTGATGATGCACACAGGGAAGTTGTAGTAGGAATCGATCAGGCTTTTGGGATGGTGTTGGCCCGCATTGCAGTTGGTTCCTGGTGGGGTGTTTACTTGGTTGCCCTTTTTGGGGCGGTTGCTGGGGGACCGACGGACTTGCTCTCCCACCGCCATTGGAGCTCGTACCCACTGCTGCGGTCCCTAACAGCCCTGTAGACCCCCCGATTAACCTCCAAGGATTGACCAGCAACCCATGCGTCTGTAGTTGCTCTCGACAACCACATGCATGCTTGCGAGATATGTTATGTGCTTAGGAACTTAATTTATGAAACCATGAGAAAATATTTCATTAGTTGCGGCGTATTCGATCAATAAGAAGATAAATATTTTCACCAGTCGACGCGAGACTTCAACTAGAGGGAGTTGCTAGCCAACCAAGCCAGCTATTCTTGTTAAGTCGTGGAGTAAGATGTTGAAGCCTCCTCGTATTAGTCTTCGAGGCTCGTAGATCACCACCTCCCTCCCCGACCTCGGCCTCGGCCTCGACCACGTCCTCCATGCCCTCCATGCCCTCTATGTCCGCCCCTGTGGCCGCCTCGAGGAGGGCCTCTTCCCTGGAAGCCACCTCGTTGTGATGGTGCTGGGCCTCTGGCTTTCCTTTCAGCCCTCTCCTCGGAACTTGCGTCCCATAGATTCTGTATGCCAAGGAGAGAACAGAACGCCGCAGTCTGGGGGCTCGTATATTCTTCTGGCTGCTCATGAACAATGGCAGGGGTACCATGAACATATGGAGGAGCTGTGACTTCGAAGTTTCTGGGAATCTCGAGTCTATCCTTCTTGACAATGTTCTCATCCACCCACTCCATCTCAGACTTGATCAATGGTAGATACTGGTCTTCACCAATGTTAGGTGGGTTCTGAGCCGTTGGGTCGCCAAATTGAAGCGAATCATGGAAGACTCGTATGATTGCTAGCCATTCAGGGTCATACTCAAATCGGAAACGAGGCCCCGACGATTGCGGTGGATATTTGGACGCATCCTCCTCTTGGTGTGGGTGAATTTCGCATAGTTGCAAAAAATGCCTACCAGGAAGACATTTGTCCAGGGCTAAGAAGCGCACCTCCTTGTTTGTGATTGTTTTTGGGACAGGTTGGCCTGGCTGACCTGTCACTGTCTTCTTGGGACGGGTGAATGAAGCAGGCAGCTGCGCCCTTAGCTCATCGGAGACACCCTGTGAATCAGTTTGAGGTTGACTGCTAGGCGCAGGTTTGGTTGTTTCTGGACCATCTTCGTCATCCAAGTCGAGATCAATTTCATCTGGATTCCCCGCATCCGTGATTTGCTCGTCTACTCCCTTGGCTTCCTCGCCTACTGTTTGTTGTTGATTCGAGGCGGGATCGGAGGCTTGATCAGAATATGTCTTGAGCGCAGCATATTTGACATGTAGATGTGCTGAAAACCAGTAGGGAGGCCGCAATCTATCCATGACATACTTGGCGCCCTGACTGCCGAGTGTACCATCCTTGGACTCTTGCCTGAAATCTCTCTTCTTTCTGAACAAAGACTCGGAGTCACCATGCTTCTCGATCTCACGGGGCCAATCATGACTCAACCCAACATCCACTTGAGATTGCACCAGTAAGAGTTTTCGCACATCAATTTCGCGGACATGATAGAACGACTTGACATCGTCGGCGTTGAAGGGAAGGCGTTCATGATGGGGCTTGTTGTAGTCAAAGCCCTTCCAGATGCCAGATAATCCAGCAATTCGAATGGGACCCAAGCGAACGATGTTGGCGGCACCAAGGTAATAGATGTTTGGGGCAACCCAGCCGCCGTAGTACAGCTCCCAGAGATGAGAGCTGGCCTCGTGATTGCCAGCAATGAAGATGGTCAAAAAGGGGGCAGTCCGCTCGCCAGAGTAATACTTGGGGAAATCACCAAGTTCGCGGTACTTGACCGGACACGACATGATGGAGAGGTCTTCTGCATTGCGGACTGCCTTGATAGGTCTATTAGCTCTGTGGACAATAAGGTGTGGGCATCCAATTTGATATAGTAGTAGGGGGATAGGTACCTGGAAATCTCCACCGATGATGAGGAGATCGACGCCATCCCATCCGCGAACCTCGCATGATTTTGCGACCGATGCGTAGATGGCATCCAGGGTGCCATGGCCCTATGAACGGTCAGCGTCTTGCATGCTAGGCTAAAGAAGCAAAATCTCTTCCTCGCTTCTCGATTGTTTAGACTGGCTTCGATCTTACACAGCCTTCCACGGCGATACGGACACCCTGGGATTCAAACGCACTAGACGCCATCCTTTGACCTTTTTTATAAGACGGGCGTTTTTGAGACGCTGCTTGTTTTGTGGAATATCGCAAGTTACCGGGCCTCGTCTAGTCCTTCGTAGTAATCCAACTAACCTACAGTGAGTCCAAGGTAGCACCTGCCTCATATCCTTTGACCAGCAAGAGCAGCAGTTGGATGCCTTTGGTCACTTTGACCATTTAGGTATACTTAAATTTGTTAGGTATTTGCGAGATCATAGGTACCTATCGATTTTGAATGAATGTTCTTTTCCCATGTGTTCTGCTTAGTCATCGACCAGGTAAACTACGAGCTCTGAGGCGATAGCACCGAACAACATGACCTTCAAAACTGTGATCCTACTCGCAACGACCTAAGGTACTAGTATCACCGGTGAAAAGAGATCTAAGACGGGACGTGTATTGATATCTGATTGGTATGCTTCCTTCATAGTGCAGTGCACTTTCTACTAAAATGTATCCCTACAGAAAAAGCGAAATCCCAATGCGATTGCAACTGAGTCACGCAGAGTGAGAGGGAGGTATCAATATTCCATCTCTAATAGACGTTCGGCCCACGGAAGAACTGAAGAGCAGAACGCATATGCTGAAATGGGTGTTTTAGGCAGGTGCTGTTTAACATTTGGGAAAGGAATAGCTGTGTGGATGGTTGCACTATAAAAGACGGACCGAATGCTGCTTGTCGTCTGCGGCATGAGGTTGGTGAACTTTGCAGTGTCTATTATCGTATTGTACCCTACCGTCTAAGGCCAATGGAGTTTCAAAGTCATATCTCATTCATTTATTGTTCAAATTCACACTGAGATTGTGAGCAACGAATGGATCAGACGGATATCATGTGGTTTTGCTTACTGGTCCAGGCCAAGATAGTCGGCAGCGGCGAGGAGTTCCAGACAGATTTCCACAGGGATATCCATATCAGGCACATCCTCGCTGTTTCGGTAACGATACCAGTAATGGAAGTACTCAACAATTTTGTCAAGCACAATAGAACTACCAATTTGTTAGCTTGATATCGGTGAGATTGGAGGCGGCGAAAGTGAGAAGGGATAGGCAAGCTGGTCAGTTCAAGTGTAGAGGGTGATCAGTCGGAACACGCCAGGTTATCGGGGTTCCGTCAAGAGAAATAACTCAAAGTCATCATCCCAGGCGTCCCTAATGTGTCGATCTGCGCGGGTTGTGAAGTGTGGGATGTATAAGCAAGGGAATGACAAACCTTATCTCCTGGAAGACACATCGTGCGTGTTTGGCCTCAGCAAATTGGCCTGTGTACAAGGAAAGGCAGAGTGTAAGCATCGAATAGTAGACCTAATGGGTTATCTCAAGACGGCGAGCCGCCTTTGTTACATACTCTTCGGGTCCAGCATGCCCTTGACTATAGGGCTGACCATAGCAGCTTCCCGAAGAACAACGAACTCGAATCCATCGCTCGAGATGAGCGTGACATACTTGCTGGGAGCTTGGACATCCATTGTGGTTGTGTATATGTGTGCAACTTTACGCCTGGGATCCCGGGAACTGATGTGAGAAGCCGAGGGGGCTCTGGATAGAAACTGGCTGGAGAGTCAAGCGCTTGCTCAACGCAATCGACAGCCTTTGGAATCCGACACGGAGGTCTCTCTTGTCTTCTGCGGCTTTCCACACGCACTCGTTTTTTGGATCTTTGGGAGCTGCAGCAGCTCTGTATGCACGAGTCAACAGTTTCAGAACCTGCGCCCAAGGTTCCACTACTGCAACGGCTGATGCGAGAAGTGTTGAGTGGAAGAAGGAAAGAGAAAGGTTGGTTTGAGGCTGGCTGCAAATTAATTTGCGTGCGGGACGGCAAAATCTGGGCCGGGCGCGTAAACACTTTTCTCCGCATGGGAGCCTGGCAACCTGTTTTCACCGCCGCACTCTGGTGGGGCTTGGGGGAAGGCTTGCAGTGCGTGGCGACGAGCGATTACCGCCGTCGGGTGCCTCTGCAGCGCATTGCAGGCGTTGCTACAGCGTCCCTGCAGGGTATCCGCCAGCGCATTGACGACATCCATGCACCCCGATCCCAGTGCAGAGCACAGGAAAAAGCGGGCAGCGAAAATGTCCTGAGACACAGGACTCGACGTTGCCTCGCCAACGTGTTTACCTTGCACTGGGCCATGCATGACCTGCTATACCCATCCCAAACTCCCACACCCGGCTCCCGTTCTACATTCCAGCATCAACCAACCTGCATCTTTGCATCTGCCACCTGCAGTCCAAGTGTTCTGTTCGCATCTAGTCGTGTCCACGTATGTGAACACATTACTTTCAACCGACCTAAACAGCTGCAGCTCCGCCACCAGACGCAGACTTGGCAACTATTATTCCTCACCTATTGCCCTCGAGTTGGCGCAAACCTCTGTATTCTTAACGCATTCAATCGGGTATCTTCTTGCCTTTTTGTTTTTCAAAAGCGCCCAGGAGGCCACCAGCAGTGTACGAAGGAGACAGAGGCCACAGCAGCCACATTGACCGACCTCGGGCGACCAGCATTCTTGAAGGGGATTGACGCCTGAGACAAACCCACGATCAGCCATCCGCCTCACAATGGCGTCGTACCAGTACCGCAACTCTTACTATGCCCAGCCCAGTGGCCTGGAGCACAACTCCAGAGACCAGCGCACACGCTCAAGCGAGGGAACTGTCAGCACCACAGTCAGCTCATCCAGCGGGCGCGAATCAGCAGGGACACACACGACGGAACCTCCAACTTATTCCAAGAAGATTGTGGTTGTCGGAGATGGCGGGTGTGGAAAGACTTGCTTGCTCATCAGCTACAGCCAAGGCTACTTCCCAGAGGTGAGTCGACAGAATCCTTAGGAGACTTGGATTACGAGAACATCCGCTAATGCCAAAATACAGAAATATGTCCCTACCGTCTTCGAAAACTACATTACGTACCCAGTCCACCCTCCTGACGGAAAGACTGTAGAGCTTGCTCTGTGGGATACGGCTGGCCAAGAAGAATACGACCGCCTACGGCCGCTTTCATACCCTGAAACCGATTTGATATTCGTCTGCTTTGCCATCGACTGTCCCAACTCCCTCGATAATGTGCTGGACAAGGTATGTACTTTCTCATATTTCTCGATTCCGAAGAGCCACAATAGCTAACATTGTCCTCACTAGTGGTACCCTGAAGTTCTACACTTCTGCCCTTATACCCCGCTCATTCTCGTCGGTCTCAAGTCAGACCTACGTTATAAGAAGACCTGCATTGAGATGCTCAAGACTCAAGGCCTCACACCCGTCACAACCGAGCAGGGTATGGCGGTTGCCAAGAAAATGAGCGCCCAGTACATGGAGTGCAGCAGCAGGGAGATGGTTGGTGTTGATGAGATCTTTGAGCGCGCCATTCTCACTGTCGTGGCCAACGACCGCAAAAATCTCGAGGCCAACGCCGCCTCGTCAGCTCACAAGAGCGGCGAGGGCAAGTCGTCGATCCCCGGCGTAGGGGCGCCCAAGAGGAGGAAGCGAAAGTGTCACATTCTCTAAGGGGGGCTCGCCTCCGCCACACACGACGGGATGGCTTCGACGGCAGAGGGACGCTCTTGTAATGACCAGTGCATGAAACGACTTCTTGATTTTTTTCTCCTTTTCTCCCCCCTTTTTCTATTTTTTTTATCTTATTTTATGGCGGAACTAGAACAACCTGGCGCATGCCTTGTTTCTTGGAGAGAGTTTTGCTGCGCATTGCATCTCGAGGAACAAAAAGAGCCCAGGAACACACGAGGGTATATAGGAAGGGATCTTTTGGTCTGCGGGGAGTCGAGACGGCCTTTTGAATTTCAAGAGCGGGTTCAAAGGGGATATAATCTGGGGCGTCGTACTCGAACCGGCAGAGCATGCGGATGGATATGTTTTAGGTTCTTCTTGAATTCTTTTTCTTTTGTAGTATCATGGTTGTGTTACGTTGCACTTTATTAGGGATTGGGATAGGAAATACAGCTGATTTTGTTTTGCGTCTATAACCTTGACGACCTCGCACTTCCAAGAGGCAAATAAATCATGTTGACCGTACTCCTTCCTGGCCTCGTTCACGCCTTATTATGTATGTCGTTTCATTGGGCTGGATTCGCCCTTTCAAGTAGCGTAAATCGAGAATGCTTAAATATTTCATGTCATGGTAGTCGTTCATTTAATCGTGATGTCCTCGTCCATTTCCTCATCCTCGTCTTCGGCTGCCGCCTCCCCTTCCAGATGGCTGTCGTCGTTGTCGTCGTCGTGATGCTGCTCCTCCTCCTGCCGCTGCTGTCCCTCGCCTGCCCTGGGGCCGTCCTCGTCCTTTGCCATTACATTCTCGAACTGGGACCAGAGTGCCTCGACCGACGAGAACTCATTCCCAACCTGTCCCCCCCCGCAAATCCTAGTCAGCGTCCAAAATATTCCGAGTTGCAAGTCGTAGAATACGAGAAGGGGCGGGAGGGGCTTGGTCAACTAACCGCAATCACGGCTTCGAGGGATCGGTTCAGCTTGTTGATGTTGGCGAGCACATGCTCGAAGCTCTAGCAAGCTCGTTGGTCAGCGGCGTGAAGAAACGGCGGTCGACGGAGGGTCTAGCACGAACCATGGCAATCTCGCCAATGAGGGCCTCTCGCTGCTGTTCAAAATACGTCTTTTCGCGAGACTCCATGTTGAGGTTGTCGAGGTTCGGTTGGCGGCCGTTGATTGATCTGCCGCATGGAACGCGGCTGAGGTGGGGGACTGGTCGCGTCAAGCTCTTAGCCGCCTGTAGCCGCAACCCTTTGCTCCATGCTAAACAGAAAGCATCCGCCACCAAGCACATGGCGCCAAGAGGGTTTCTTTATGGCTATTTACGTTACTAGACTTGTTCTCTTCTTTCTTTCATTCTATTTATTTATTTATTTATGGTGTTATTTTTACTCAACTCACAAACGAATTCTTCCGTAAGGACCAGTATCTTTATCCAAGATCGACTTCCAAAAGCTACAACAGCGCTGTAATATGGCCAAAAGTATATGTGCGTTGCAGAATTATCTATAGCTAGATGCGTTTCAATACCAATACTCGATAAATACCATTTGCCTGGAATGAATGCGAAGAACCGCAATGCCCAATGTCATCATCACCTGCTATGTGTGCCCAAGACAAATGAACCCTCGATCCTTGCGCCACCTCCCGGTAGAAAACTGCTGTACAACCTCTCAACTTGAACATTACATAGAAAGCATGGGTATATATGTGCATGCCATGCCGCGACCGATAGACGAACGTTGTTATAAACTATACTCTACAGGAGAGAAAAATAAATAAAGAACCAATAAAAGCTTATTATAAGGATAGGAGTAAAGGCATATTGAAATCATTACCAAAAGAGTAATGTTGTAGGCAATTGACAATCCGTGGGCCCAGGAATCACCTTCCATACTGATCCATCCGTCGGTCGTACTCGTGAGGTCGAAGACCATGCGCCACATCCCGAGGGTCTCGTAGCTCTCGGGGGTCTCTAAGCTCTCGGGGGTCTCTAAGCTCTCGGGGATCTCTCAGGTCTCTGAGGTCTCGGGGGTCTCTGAGGTCTCGGGGGTCTCTCAGGTCTCTCAACTCTCGAGGGTCTCTCAGCTCTCGAGGATCTCGGTGCTGAGAATCTCGGAGTTGTAAATCCCGCGGGTCTGGCCCAGAATACCCTCCAGGGCCTTGTGAGGGCGGAGGTCCGCGGCCATCGTAGGGAGATGGTGTATAGCTTCGCGGGGGAAGTTCTCGAGGCGGTTGAGGTCCGGGTCCTGGGCCTGGAGTCGATGCGTACCGTGGATAAGACTGCGATGGCGGTGGGCCCGGGTCTGGTCCTCTGGAGGAAGAGGGTGGAGCGTAACGGCCCTGCATTTGATGTTGTTGTTGTTGAGGTACCCCACTGGACGCGTACATTGGCGATCCGCGCTCGTCTCTCAAACCGGTAGAGTGATGCGCCTGCTGAGGGGGGGGAGCTGTAGCCCAAGAGCTTGTCGGTCCATTGACTCCTGAGGAGCCAGGGTGTTGAGGAGCCCATGGCTGCTGGGGCGGAGGTGGTTGGCTGCTCTTTGGGCCTTGAGTTGCCCAATTGGATGGAGGGGGCTGATGACTAGCTGGTGGCCATGAGTCTCGGGCACCTTGGGGTACCTCTCTTCCCCTCGAGGCTGAGTTATGTACCCCATACTGAGGGGGTGGAGAAGACGCATGTGGTGGTGGTGCTGACCCATACGATGTAGGATAGCCTTGACCCTGATATCCCATTTGGGGCTGCCCTGAAGGTTGAAAGCGATGCTGATGCTGAGGAGAGTTGCTTGCGCTGGGCTGGTGGCCAGCTTGGTATGCGTGCTGTCGATAGTAATCTTGATCTCTCAAGGCTGGAGACTCAGAGCCTAAGCCCAGCGCAGAACGGGGCCCACCTGAGGCTTGTGGTTGAGACGAAGCCGCGTAAGTAGGCTTGAGAGGCGGCATAGCAGATGCTGGTCCAGGTTGCGGCCTGCCATAAGGAGAGTACGGAGGTTCTTCTCGGCGTAAGGGTGCCGGTTGAGGGGCTTCTCTTGGCGAAGGTCGCCCCAATGCCTGGGGCGGAGGAGTTGGCGAGGGCCTGGAAGACTGGCCGGAAACGTCGCTCATGCGCTTGGGCGGCGGGGGGTCATCGTTCAATAGCGACATAATGCTGGATGCCTTGCGAGGCTCTGGAGGTCTAGGAGGTGCGGCAGCCGGTGTTGGTGGTGCAGACTGCGCTGCAGCTGAACCATATACATCTTGGCCAGGGCCAGCTGGCATTCTCTGCTGGAGCACAGAAGGCGGCCTAGAACCAGGAGGGGCTAAGGGTGGAGGTGAAGACTGAGCTGGAGGGGCATCACTTAAGATGCTTCGCACTGGCTGTGATCCAGCCTGCAAGGGTGCATAAGCTGAAGGAATCCCATGCCTGGGTGATTCATGTCTGAGTGGCTCGTGCCTGAGTGGCTCATGTCTGAGTGGTTCGTGTCTAGGCTGCTCATGTCTGGGTTGTTCATGTCTGGGTTGTTCATGCCTGGGCGGCTCGTGCCTGGGAACCTCTTGCGTATGACGGGGCAGAGCTAGCGGATCATTTCTTGAAGGAAGCGTTGGCGGACGATGACCAAACGGCTCGTATTGGCGTGGGGAGAGGGGGTCTGCTTCCGGTTTGATTCTCATCGGTCGGCGGTCTTGTTGCCGAACCATTTCCCTCTCCCTCTCCCGCTCTATCCTATCACGCTCGCGTTCACGTTCGCGTTCGCGCTCCAGCTCTCGCTGCTGTAACTCCATTTGCTGCCTCTCGGGGCCCAGTTCAGGCTGTGGTGGCTGCATATGTTGTGCGGAAGGAACATGTCGTTGCTCTCGAAGTTGCTCTCGAACATCCTGTGGAGGGATGGGTTGTTTTGCCCCTGGCAATGCAACACGTTGAGGTTGCTCCCTATCTCGGTCATGAAACGAGAATGGAAGAGGGGGCGCTCTCAGAGATCGAGCACCAGGAGACATGACTGGGGGTGGTGGCTGAGAAACTGCTGGTTGCTGCTGTATTTGCAGTGGTTGTTGACCACCTGCTGGTACAGCTTGTGCCTGGGCCTGGGCCTGAGCCTGAGCTTGGGCTTGAGCTTGGATTTGAGCATGAGCCTGGGCCTGTGCATGGGCCCGAGCCTGGGCCTGTTCCTGCGGTGTGCCGTTGATTGGGTATCCAAACGCAGGAAAAGTTGGTGGTCTGCTGGGCTGCACACTCGCTTCGGTCTTGGGTTGGGCTGCCTCCGGCATCAAATCCACATTGCCAGGTGCAGGGACAAGTGGTCGAGATGCGCTCGTACTTCCGGAGCTCTCGTATCGTCGGCCGCGGCCGCCACTGGTTGGCAGTGGCGGCTCGGGCCGCTTCTCGCCGCGTTCTCGTTTTGCGTCTGCTTCACGCATGAGCTGCTCCCATTCGGGTTTCCCGTGATCCTTTTGTCGGACGAAATAGTTCTTGACCTATGATACGAAACGTCTTGATTAGCATATGTTGTGATTGGTACCTGTTAAGTGGCAAATACTTACCATAACTGCCGTCTTGGATCCCATATGAGCAGCAATAGCTGCCCAATCAGACCCGAATGCTCTAAGTAGAAGTGGGAAGTCGTTGGATTCGGATACACTCCAATAGCTTGACGCTTGTGTCGGAGCCTTACGCTCTTGTTGAGACTGTGTCAGGTTGAATGTAGCCATGGCCGGCTGTGGAGGTGGTTGCGGGGGTTCTGGGCGCAGAGAGGGAGCTGCGATAACATCTGTAATTGAGGAACCTGTAGGCAAAGCCTGCTGGCGCTCCATAGTTTGGGGTCGAGGCTCCTGCTTTGGTTGCTGAACAGAAAAAGCATGTTGGACTCCCGGATGCTGCTGCTGCTCAAATTGAGGGGGCGGACCACGACCTTCAGTAGGAGTTCCTGCCTGAAATTCCATACTGTGTCCCTTGTTATCTGACCTTGAGCGTGATCTGCCAGTCGACCCGGGTGCTGGAGCAGCAGCCAGAGCTTGGTTGGGTTTGGGTTGCTTCGGCTCCTTGTCCTTGGATGCTTTTGATCTTCTGCCTCTCCGACCATCGACTTTTTCTTCCCCCTTGACAGAAGCACCACGCCGGCCAGGAGTGCTGACAGGGGTGCCATTCTCTGACTCTGTGTTGGGAGGCTGTTCGAAGCCCCAAGTAGGAGCTGCGGCTCGCCGAGGACGGCGTCTGCTCTCCCCGTTCTCCCCATTCTCGTGGTTCTCCTCCGTCTCTGGTTCGCCGTTGCCAAGTTCGGATACGAGGGCACTTGACCTTTGCTTCCCTCTGCCCTTCTTACGCCTCTTAGGCTGTCTCCTGAGCTTCTCCTTGAGCTTCAACTCTTTCTTCATGAGATAATAATACTGAATGCATGTGCCAAAGTCACGATGGGGAATCGTCTCGGCAATTCTGCCCCATTGTTTTGGCACCTCCAGATATCGTTTCTCAAAGAGCTCAACTTCTTGCTCGGTGAAGTTGTTGACTGGAGGAAGAACATGCCATGCCGACGCAAGCTCGCTTTGGTTGACGAAACCTGACCGGTCGTAGAACTGAACTCTAGCCTTGTCTTCTGCATCCCAGTACATGTCAGGTATCACAGCCTCCTTTTCACTACGATACTTCTCTTTCTGGGCTCTTAATTCACGTTCCCTTCTTTCATCCTCTTCCCGCATCGACGCCTGTAAGACTCGCTCAAGATCACGCTCAGAAGCAAAACGCCTACCACTAGTTCTCCCTTCAGGCTTGGGCTCTGGAGTTGCAAGCCCGACAACTTCGGTTGACGGCCCCGAGACAGAAAACTTGTCACGACTCTTGGCAGCAACAGGATCAGTCGACAACGTGAATTTGAGGTACTTGGTGTAGCTATCGGCGTACGCTTGTTGCCCCTGCGTCGTCTCTTTGGTTTTGGTAATATGCATATCCTCTAAATGCCCAAGAATGAAATCTTCCATTCCAGTATCTGCATCGAGTGATGCAAGGTAATCGCTGTCCTCGTGCCATGGTCCCACAGTGGGTTGTGGAAGGCCGTCAATCGGGGGTGTGACGTTGTACCTTCGCGTCGCAGCAGGGTCAAGATATGCCTCGTCCTCAGACTCTGTTTCATCGTCGTCGCCTTCGTCCTCGACCTGCGATGGCGTGCTAGGAACTTTCACTTCAGTCGCTGTAATTTCCATGAGAACGCTTGGAATGGTTTCTGCAGACGGGGCAGCAGATTCCACGGGAGCATTGTTGTCAACGTTCTGGGCGGGTGCCGGGAGAGGAGACTTCGGACCACTCTGTTCGGGCGTTACTTCAGGAACAGCCGGGGCTGGCGGAGGTGTTGAAGGTACCGAGGCTGATGGAGCAGGTGGTGGTTCCTTGACTTCAACACTGTCAATCTCCATTTCCTCAGATTTCGGCTCGATTCGAAGGTCCTGAGTCTCCGGCTTTAGAGTGCTATCGCCTTCCACTGCCATGTTCTCGCTAGCATCATCTAATTGCATTGCCGTGTCCGTGCCGGGTTCCGGAACGGGCTTCGGAGCTGAGGTTTCCTTCACCACGGGGACTTCCTCTGCCATTTCAACCTCTGTAGAAATTACCTTCTCCTTTTGCTCTGCATTCTGGTTCTTGGCCGAATCCTCGGTCTTGGCCGCATTCTCAGTCGAAACCAAGTTTTCCTTGATAGGAGAGGGCTCCCTTGCAGTCAACGATTCCTTTGTGGCCGAGGACTCCTTTGCAATCGATGGTTCCTTAGTTGTCGGTGGTTCTTTTGCGACTGAGTGTTCCTTAGCAACCGAGGGTTCCTTAACGACCGGGAGTTCTTCTGAGACCGAGTGTTCCTTAGCGACTGAGGGTTCCTTAGCGACCGAGGGTTCTTTGGCAATAGAAGAATTCTCAACAACTAGGTCTTCCTTGGGAGCCGATACCTCTTGAGGAACGGCCTTTACCTTGGCCAATGCATCTTCCACCACAAGTGAGGTTGCCTTGGCGGGTGGCTGTTCCTTGGGAATTACTGGTTCTTTTGGTTCGCTCACGGCTGGCTCTTTTAAATCCTTGACAATTGGTTCTTTCGGTTCTTTAGAAGCTGACACATTCGGTTCTTTGGAGAGTGGTTCTTTGGAGGGTGGTTCCTTGGAGGGTGGTTCCTTGGAGGGCGGTTCCTTGGAGGGCGGTTCTTTCGGTTCTTTGGAGGCTGGTTCTTTCAGTTCTTTCGTAGCTGGCTTAACGACCAAAGTCTCCTTGGCGGCTGCGCTCTCTTTGGTAGGAAGGGTTTCCTTAGGAGCCACTGGATCCTCTCGACGAACAAGTACTTCCTTTTTCGGTAGAGTAACTTCCGGTGCTGGGATGCTGCTGGCGGGTGTCGATGTAGTCTCAATCTTTTTTTTCGACTTGTGAAGCTCCTCCGGTGCTTTCCCAAGTAAGCCTTCCAGGTCGTCCCCTTCATTCAATATCTTGACCATAGCCCCGTGGGAGATTGCAGCATAATGCGCCACTACTTCCATCGGAAGGACTGGCTTTTGTAACGTGCTCAACACAGCCTCGGTTTTCTCGATCTGCATAGCAAAATAGTCGCTCATGTCCTCATCGTCATCATCAGAATCCCAATCTTGATCTGGCGCGGCTTGAGGTTTCGGTGGCAAGGCAAACCGGACAGCGCGGAGATGGGGTCGCTTTCGCTTCTTCAAATTGCTCTCTTTCGGTCGACTTTCTTCGTCCTTGGGATAATTGCCATTCATCTGTCGAGCTCCGGGCGATGTAGTGTAGTTCTCTTTGTCCTTTGTGTCGTCGCCCTTGATCGATAGCGAGAGGCGTCTGTATTCATCAGATCCGGCCAACATGTGCCAATCGTTGTCAGTTTTCGACATGATCTCACCGGGCTCTGCACTGTAATGGGATCGGTTTCGAGTTTCCGAGTCAGCAAAGTCAGAAGCGGCTTTCGAATCACTACTTTGAGGCCTCCTGTCCGGCAAACCTTGGTCTGAGGGTATACTCTCCCGTCGGGGAGGGCCAGTTCGTGGTTGCGTAAAGGTCTGGGACCTCATGAGCTTAGGCGAATCCGGAGCTTTCTTCAGACTAGGGTTAATCCATTGCTTGCTCGACGGGCGCTGGACCTTCTGCTGTTGTGCTCGGGGCCCTAAGGGAATTGCTGGGCCTTCATGGGGCAAGGGCGGCTTGTTGGCGGGTCCAGTTGGGGCCATAGGGGGTTCCTGGCCAACTGATGGTCTTTGTTCACCGAACGCCCTCGGGGCCGTTGGAGGAAGCTTGCCGGTTCCTGCGATGCTCAACTGGCTTTCTCCAATGCTTGGAGGGCGGTTTGGCACTGACCCGAAGGCCGGAGCAGACGGTGCTACAGGAGGAGGGGATACATCCCGTTTAGGAGTAACGGAGTCCTGAGGGTTCCCACGGGCGTCTAGCTTCGGACGGAACAAATCCACGGGCCTGTCTCGCTCATCACGAGGATCTCTGGGGCGCATATCCGCATCAGGATACCTATCGCCTCGTTCTCGCTCATCCCGCTCGCGTCCCCAGCGACCTTCCTGAGATCGACTTCTAGGGTAACGGTCTCCACGGTCGTCGAATGATGCTCGTCCACGGTTCCGGTCGCCCATCCAATCTCCTCTTCCACCTCTACCACCCCTTCCGCGAACAAACGACCCACCACGTTGGAGTGGTGGGGGTCCGAAAGGCGGCTCGGATATTGGCGAGCCTCCTGACAATGGACCGTCCCGTGAGTTGCGGCGCGGTCTGTCAGCATCAGGTCCTGGAGGTCCATCTCGGTCTCGATCGCGGATAAAGTCTCGTATCGGGGAGCGTGCTCTGCCTATGGGGGAGCGCCGTGAGCGGTAGGGATCGCGCCACTCTCTCTCCCGGTCTCTATCCCGTTCTCGGTCGCGTTCTCTACTCCTCTCGTCGCGAAAGCGGTCGCGGAATTCAATGTCCCTGTCCCGACCGCGTTCTCTACTTTCATCCCGCGCAGGCCAGCCGCGGCCTCTTCCACGACCACCTCTTCCCCTGTAGTCTCCAGAATAGCCACGACCCCGTGGTTCAATCAACGCCCTGGGACCTCGAGGAGGCTCCCGGCGAGGGCCATCTGCAAAACCATCACGGTTTGACTGGAAGGCAGTTGTGTTCGACCTAGCTTCATTAGACGAGCGCCTCCTGTCAGCGTCAAAACGATCACCAGGCGAACGGTCTCTGGGTGAGAGAGACCTGCGGTCGTACCGCGTGTACCTAGAGGCCCTAAGTAACGAGATGATATGTTAGACTGCGCCCTGGGAGTTGGGGGTTAAGAGAATGACGAGGGGGCCGGCGGGACGCATAAGCACACGTACATTGGTGGTAACAGGCCAGCAGGCTGGGCCTTGACGGGCTTCGACCTCAGCCAGCAATCCCATCCAGTCGTGCAACGGCGCGCGACTCGATGCGAGCTGGCTCCTTATCGAGACCAAGACCGAAATCGCCTTCGAAGGGGGTGTGTAGCGCGTATTTCTGGGCAGGAAAAGGTCGGCCAAAGGGTGGCTGGCTCCAGGGCAGATGGACTTGGTGGATGGAGCCTTGAAATGCAACACGGCGGTTGCGGGCGTCCACCTGGGCGGATGGTGCGGTCAGGCGGGCAAAAAAAGGGGAGTCTTGGTGAGGTGTCGAACTCCAGGCGTGGCTCCTCCAGGGGGCCGGCCGTGCAACCGAATTCCGAGGCCGTCCGGATGATATGTACGATGGTAGAGTCCCCGACGGTTTGAGGCGCAAGTGAGTTTGGGCGGATGTGAGGGAGGGAAGAATTCGAGATGCAAAGGATTGGATAGAACGACTGACCCCGGCCGGCCAGTCCAGCCCAAGCACCGGTGCTAAACCACGTTCAGACGCGCCAGCATCTGAGACTTCGGCTACTCAGGACTGCCCCGGCCACTGGGACATTTGATGTAGGACTAGTGTGGCTGGTGCCCCTGCAGCCTGGAGGCCAGTGCCTGTTGCAGCGAGTTCGCGCCCCACCTGCCACCACCAGAAAAATAAAGAGCCCTGGACCACCCGTTGGCAGAGTCAAACACAAAGCCTGTGCCAATCATTCGCAGTAAAAAAGCTCGATGGGGCAAACTGCCGGCGCCGTTCTGGAAAATATGACAGGTGCCTAGCATTAATAAGTAACACTGGATTTCTAGCGAATGTCAAGAGACCTAGCAGATTCTTGCTCCACGCCAAAGCCTGTTCTATAACACCAAATATACCTACCTACCTTTCTCCCCTCCCCAGGACGGCTATTCTTCAAAAGCAACACTAGGTAGCTTGTCTCTTTATCATGACCAACGATGTGAATCCGCCTCCTCAAGAGGCTGTAAACGCCCTGCCTGATGAGACTAGAAATGCAGTGCTGGTTCAGTCCGAGGCCATGCCAGAGGGCGCACCAAAAGTTGAGGACTTTGATTTCAACAAATTCAAAGGCCGGCCTATAACTGCCGAGGATTTGTTACTAGGCATGCAGAATATGGGGTTCCAGGCTTCTTCCATTGGCGATGCTGTCAGAATTATCAATGGCATGGTAAGTCCTCCCCCTCATTGCCAACCATCCTATCCTAGCTATACCCAGGCATCTACGTGAAGGGGGAAGAAACATGTTGCTAAATTTCTGGTTAGAGGGAATGGAAAGATCCCGAGACGGGGGACAAGACCACCATCTTCCTAGGCTACACCTCCAACATGATCTCATCGGGTCTCCGTGGCGTCTTTCGTTATCTCGTGGAGCACAACCACGTCTCAGCCGTTGTCACAACAGCCGGTGGTATTGAGGAAGATTTCATCAAGTGCCTCGGAGACACCTACCTTTCCAAATTCAGCGCGCCCGGCTCCGAGTTGCGCAAGAAGGGCATGAACCGCATCGGAAATCTCGTCGTCCCGAATGCAAACTACTGCGCCTTTGAGGACTGGGTTGTCCCCATCCTGGATAAGATGCTTGAAGAACAGGAAGCCAGCAAAGGAACCGAGAACGAGATCAACTGGACCCCGTCAAAAGTCATCCATCGCCTCGGCAAGGAGATCAACGATGAGCGCTCAGTCTACTACTGGGCTTACAAGAACAATATTCCCGTCTTCTGCCCTGCTATAACCGACGGTAGCCTTGGGGACATGCTCTATTTCCACACGTTCAAGTCGTCTCCCCTCCAGCTAAAGATTGACTTGGTCGAGGATATTCGCAAGATCAACACAATGTCTGTTCGTGCCAAGAGGGCGGGCATGATCATCTTGGGCGGTGGAGTTGTCAAACATCATATCGCCAATGCATGCCTAATGCGAAATGGTGCTGAGTCTGCTGTCTACATTAATACCGGACAGGAGTTTGACGGGAGTGATGCCGGCGCACGGCCAGATGAAGCAGTGTCTTGGGGTAAGATTAAAATGGACGCCGAGAGTGTCAAGGTGAGACAAACAACCGACCCCCAAATCCTACACGTGGTGTCTGATCGACTCTTGTTTCTAGGTATATGTGGAGGCTACGACCTGTTTTCCATTAATAGTTGCGAACACATTTGCGAAAAGTACCAGCGGAGCCAACTGAACACCGTAAATAGAAAGTCAATTCAAGTGATGAAATGGATGTATACTTTTTCCCGCCCATCTATGTCAAAACGGCAAACTGGCTTCAGATTGAAACGACTATTTCGAACATTGCCTGCCGAGGGGCCTCACACCTGGGTTTCACTAAACCCCTGCTTGTCTACCTCGGAGGCGGATAGCCCTATGGTTGAAACCTGGCAATATCTGCTTGATCATTCATGCTTAATGATTGCCATTTGCTTGGCCGTTGAGTTTTTCGTCGCCATTGGCCCCATCTTTGCGTTCTCCATTGCCGTTTATTTGATTGTTGAGTTTTCCATCTCCATCAGTTTCCTTGGGCTCATTGCTCTCACCCCCGGAACGGCCTTGGACCTGACAGTTCAAGCCCTCTTTACCATCAGTCTTGCCATTCCCTGCCTTGTCCCACTCACCCCTTGGGCGGAAACGCATCTTGTTAGCCAGTCGTCTCTTCTCCTTCCTTTCAAGCTCCATCTGCTCCTGTTCCATTTCCTCCCGAATCCTGACCAGGTCGAATGGTTCCTCCCGCATAGCCTCGATCGCCTTCTGGCCTTCGTCCAGGGTCGGCCAGTTCGCGGCCGCGCCTCCCTTCCTGGTGAGCAGCCAGTCGACCACATCCCAGTTGTCGTGTGTTCCGTCAGGCCGCTGGACAGTCTGAGCTCCCTGATCCCATAGTTCCTGGCAATTCTGAGCCCAAGGGGCTGGTAGGTGGCTGAAATCTGGGATTCCTGATGATCGGATCGCAGTGGGTGGTCGTTTCTCTGCTTGGTCGGCCATGCCAGTCTCAGGGCCGGCGGCCTTCTTCTTCAGTGAATCCTCTCGCTGCATCGGGATATACGCTTGAAAGCGATTTCCTCTGGGGTTGTGGCCAGACATGATCCTCAGTGGGAGCCGAGGTTTGCGATGTGAATGATCGCGAAGAGACTGAAGTCGGTTGCTCTTCAAGTAGGGATGGTGTGATGTTCTGCTTGAGGTGAATAATGATCCACGTAGTCGGTTACTTTTTGAATGTGTGCTGAGAACCAAAGGTTGATCGGGGATGTTTATGTGTAATGAGTTCTGAGGAAGAAGAACCACGGTCGACCCTCAGACCTGTTGTGGGTATGTTCTCTGCAAAAAAACGAAGAGAGTGCAAAGGAGATGCTGTGAATCTATTGTCTCCGGGACCTGAGATTACGTTCACCTCTCCTCGAGTTCTTGCGGGGGTGTGAAACTAAGAGAGCGCACTCGCGAACAATGTGGCGGGGTGTTTTGATTCAGTGCTGGTTTGTTCTATCACCCTGCGTGTGAGCCAATAGTGAGTGTGCTCTCATCCTCTTCTCAGATGGCAGGTACCGATCAGTTACCACAAATCGGCGTTCTGCCTGCCGGTCTCTTGCGCGCACCAGAATCCTGGCGAACTGGCCCAGAGTCATGCGGGCGCCCATGGCTCCATGGCTGGTACAAACTCGGTGCTGTGTTACGATCAATGTGCTGTGTAATAGTGACAAAGTACAAGATCTGAAAATTCCTGCAGTTTTGTTCCTTTGTCTTCCTTGAGTTTATAACGGGCACTAATGTATTGCTGACAACAAAAAAAGTCTGCACATTGCAGACCGGTAAGATTTAGGCAGCCTTCGAGTAGGCAACACTCGCGTTCAATTAACCTTCCAAACGAACCAAAGCCACATTTAATTCCACATCGTCCAGAAAAAGAGCTCATCCACAGTCATCCACAGTCACAGCTGAAAATGCTGGTCTGATGGTACTCAGATGGCTATTGGCAGAACAACATCGAAAGGGTACAGACACAACAGCCTAAGAAGACAAGACAAGCCCCAGTCCCCCTCAGCACTGTCTCGCAACAATTTCGCCTCCATAATGAAAAGTTTTCTGGTTATGTTCTTTCATTCTTGGCCAATGAGTACCTTGAAGCTCTCCAGGGCAGCAGCCCAGTCGTCGGCACCATCATTCTCGGCCCACGTGCCCACCTTATCAATGCCAGCCAAGTCACCACCCATATGACTCTCGTTCGTGGTACCATTGAGTATAATGAGACCTTCCAAACCCAGAACCAAGGCGTAGTAGGCTACCTCCCGGTCTACGCCAGCGAGTTGGGCCACGTCAAGCACCGGGGGGCTTTTAGCCAATTTCGGGTTCGCAGACAGAGTCCAGAAAGATTGGAAGATAATCCCGTGAGAATTGCAGAATTCTCGAAGCTCCACCTCATACGCCGTCGCGTTGTAGAACCGGTTCTGCACCACGGCGGGTTTGACTTGGGCCTGCTCGTGAAGCATCTTCAGGGTGTCGAGGTCAGTGTTGGAGATGCCCAGGTTACGAATGGTGTCGGGAGTGTACTCCTCCAGGGTTTTCCAGACAGCCAGGGTATCTCCAAAATCCGCATATGGAGAGTGAATGACGACGCTATCTAGGTATGGCGTCTGGTCGTCGACTTTGAAATTCTCAAGCGAGGACTGGAGCGACTGCCTGACTTGCTCTTGGATTGGCGAGTCGGTAGAGTAGGGCTTAATTTCGCTCTGCCCGTTTGGAGGCGTGAACTTGGTTTGGATCTTTGACGATTCTGTTAGCATGCACTGTCTCCCAAGCTGGGCGTGGGGAAGACACCCACGAAGAGGTCTTGTCGCCTTGCCAGACCTTCCGTCACGGCTCTGGCCACGCCACGGCCAACAGAGGCCTCATCGTAGTGTTTGGGCTGGGCAGCCGTATCAATGCCGCGGAACCCATTCTTAATGGCTTTGTACACAAGGTCCGCCGTGCGGTCTTTCTTCCAGGCGGTACCGTACACGAATTTGGGGATCTGGGTTACTGCTGACGTCGATCTCAGGGTCAGGTCTCGGGCCAGTGCCGAAGCCTGGGTCCCAATGCTCGACTGTGCCACCGCCATTGGATGCTATGGACCAACAAGTTGTATCAGAAGCCCAATCGGTTGGTTGGTTGTTGCACATGTGGCAGGCCAGGGGTTGGCGAGATCGAAGCCAAACCGGGGGTGGGACCGGGTCGGATGTCGTTACGGAAATCCGTTAACCAACAGCTTGACTCCTGTACTAGTTTGGCTCCGTGTACGGTGCCGGAGATAATTCGCGACCAGGAAAAGTTACGAGGCTGGAGTATCGATGGAAGAATGATGCAATCGCGGAGTTACTCTTTTTGCCATTACCAGAGAGCGAGGGTTCACCGCCCTACACCACCATCATTTTAACCTGCAGGCCTCCCCTATTCAGTATCTCTGATAGCTAAGGTAGGTACCTAGGCGATTTTCTTTTCTCCATCTCCTCCTGCTCCTCCCCCCAGAGAGAAAAGATGTCTGGAGAAAGAAGAGATGTGGAGAGACGATTCTTCGGCAGGTCATTTTACCAGATCAGGCTAAATAAATGTCCTTAGTATGGCTTCGCCGTTCACCTTGATGGCCGCTAACGGGCTTGAAGCCAAGGGCTACCTTCGCTTCTCCGATACTAGGCAGATCAAATGGGGGTTTATTTCGCCGTGTTTCTGCCAATTCCAACATAGGGCCGGCCATTACAGTAGCTGATAGGCAGTGGCCGGTATTATCCCCTCACCTCTGCATTCGGGATAAGGTAATTAGGGGAGGAAGTGCGGGGTAGCTTCTGCCCACCCACCACCAACGTCACCAATCGAGGTCACTATCAAGTTCCGTTGCCTGGAACTTGACTACTATTAGATTTGCTCTCGTTCCAGTTCAAGAGACCACGTCTTGTTTCTAGCCTAGAAGAGTAGGCCGCTCAACCTAATCTTAGAAAATTGACCACCTTAACTATTCCTATTCTGCATGCCCATTGATTCCACGCTGAGAACCTGAACAACTCAATCCACCCTCCCTCTGCTCTAGATCCCGAATTAGTATCCGGGCAACATTTGCCCCTCTTGCCTAAGCTGGTGCTGATCGGAATTATCGGTCTCGCTCATGATATGGTTATAAAGCCCCCTCTGTCCCCTGGTGCTCCGAATCATTCGATACGCAACCCACTTTGTTTCTTCCTCCTCCTCTTCTTCCCTCAAACACCTCTCAGAAACTCTCCAACATAATTCCACGATGGCAGCTACCAGTCCATACACTGTAAAATGGGGCATCATGGCCACCGGAGGAATTGCTGCCAGTAAGTGAATACCAACCCATGGCCTGACCTATTACTTCTCCGAAGGTTAGATACTAACGCTATCATTCCTACGAAATAGCCTTCTGCAAAGATATCCTCACCAACCCAGAGACTCGAGGTGTCAGTGATGTTCGCCATGAGATCGTCGCTGTCTCATCCTCCAGCTCAAGCGACAGAGCTGCGGCCTTCATCAAGGACATCAAGGGTCCCAGCACAGCCAAGCTCTATGGCTCTTACCATGAGCTCGTCGCTGACCCCAATGTCGACATTGTATATGTCGCGACCCCTCACAGCCACCACTTCCAGAACGCAATGCTTGCTCTAGAGGCTGGTAAACATGTGCTCTGTGAGAAGGCATTCACAGTCACAGCCTCGCAGGTGAAGAAGCTTGTGGAGAAGGCCAGAGCCAAAAACCTGTTTCTGATGGAGGCTGTCTGGACTAGATTCTTCCCCTTGAGCATCAAAATCCGAGAGCTAATCACAAGCGGCGCCATTGGTACAGTGCACCGCACAATTGGTAAGTTATCTCTATACCACACACGGCCCTAGCGGGTTTCCATTCTCGATAGAGATATAGGAAAGTTGAGATCTGACAAAATCATGGCATAGCCGATCTCAGCTTTAATTCAAGCCAGCCTGATGGAAACCTTGAATTCCCCGACACCAACAGGATGGTCAATCTCGACCTAGCTGGAGGAGCTGTGCTTGACCTTGGCATCTACTCTCTGACCTGGGTGTTCCAGACCCTCTACCATACGCAACCTGAAGCCCAGAAGGAAGCTCCTCTCGTTACTGCTGCCAGCAACCAATACCGAACAGGCGCAGATGAGCAGACCACCATCATCTGCCAGTTTCCTCAACACAAATCTATGGGTATCGCCCTCACTGGCCTCCGTGTCGCCACTGACCCCGACGGCCACAACACCGCAGGACCAGCCATTCGCATTCAAGGGACAAAGGGTGAGATCCAGGTTATGGGACCTGCCTTTAAGCCGGGACAGTACAAGGTTATCAAGAAGGACGGCGGAGGCAAGGTCGAGGTTGTAGAGTGCGATTATCCTAAAGACCCCGCCCGCGATAACTGGGGTCACGGCATGTACTGGGAGGCGGATGAGTGCGCCCGCTGCCTACGTGATGGAAAGCTACAGAGCGAGAGTATGCCCTGGTCGGAGAGCATCACGATCATGGAGACGATGGAATCGGCGCTGAAGCAGGGTGGCATTACCTACCCAGACCTTATCACCACTGATGTATATGATCCCCAGAGTCCTCTGAACACCGGCAACAGGTAGATAGCGAAAGTCTAATTAGCCAATTCCAGCCACAATCAAACTATTTGAGAGGGCGTCTTCATCATATCAAAGCTAGAATCATGACGATGCCGCTTAGTCAGCTCTATTGTGTCATTCTCTCGCCAGGTTACTTCAGGCTTTCTGTCTTCTAGATTGCGGTGACATTTGGTCAAGGAGTCAGATATTGTCATCAATTTCCGGAAAGAGAGTACGCCGAAGAGTGGTCTATGTGCGTCGCGACTAAAATAAGACACTCGTACACTTCTCCACGGGTGTAAGCTGGCTATCGGCGATAATCACGATCGGGTGCTTGCTTTCTCTCCAACCGCCAGCTTTATGCCTCTGGCGTTTCGGGTACTACGAAACCAGACGATGCAGTGATAAAACTCCTAAGCTTGTGGGGTTTGGTCTTTTTGCATCACAGTTCCTGTGATAATGCGCCTGCCTACATGAAGGAGGGATGGGCTGAGTAGCGCAGGGGGCAGAAAGGGGCACAAGGGCGTGACTCGATGAATCCGCCGGGGAGAGTGAGAACCAACCGCCAACGAACATCCTGGGTGGTAGCTGACACGTTCAAGCGAGCGAAAGGACCTATATCCGTGCACTCACCATCCCGGGATCGTAGAGGTTCCTTTTTCCTTCTTTTTTGTCTCGGCCTCTGCTTACCCTGTCCTATACATGCCAACATATGGTCTATTATGCCCCCGGTTCCCCGTTCAGGCAAAGAGTCGATGCGTTGTCACGTCCGCCGGGTCCATGACTCGCCATCTCATTCAATCAATGCCATAACCGCCGGATATGAGCGCTTGCAATGTTCATCCTTGCGCTTCTATCATTTCCTTTCTCTCAGCCCCTGGAGCGTATTGACTCGACCGGCGTACTTCCATATGGAATGTGTCTCTTCGACGTACCCCCCCGTTCCCCTATTCTGCTTACCCCTCCCCTTCACCTGCACAGGCCATGTGTGTGATATGATATTCATGCTCCTGTGCGTTCGTTCAGCTTCCTCCCTGGCCTGGCCCCGATCCTCAAACCATCCCATCCAACCAGGCCAAGCGAACACCCCTCCCCCAAACGGGAAATTTCATCGAGACTAGCTGGCACCGTGCATTAATGCATGTCATTGCCGTTCATGCCCCGCGGATCGGTTGTTTCGGACTGAGCTATACGCATGTCTTCTCGTAGCCTATGGGCAGTCAAACACGCGCGCGCACATACCCAGATTATCTCCGCGCCATATAGGCGAAAGGGGGTCTCGTGTGTTGGTTTTCAGCCATATTCGTCCATGCGCTGAGCGAAGAGAAAGAGAAGAATTCTCGCTGTATGTACATTATCGTGCCGGGCATCGGGCCAGATGGCGGCCCATCCCATCGCCCATCTCATCTCACCTCCCCTCCTCATCATCATTCACCCACACACACGGGCTCACACACTCTCTCGCGCCTTGCAACCCCCCTGGCCCAAAACACACCTCGTAATAATTCGCCCTGTTAATGTGGGAAGGCTCTCCCTCCCGTCCCGAGCCCGGGTCCCATACCGAGATTACGCGGAATGACTGGCTCTCATCCCTTGCACGTTGTTCGTACTGTGCGTTTGGGACTCGGACGATAAGCAAAATCCACCACATGCTTTGGGGGCCAGGCGCGTGACAAAAAACATGACCCATATAAACAATTCATACAGAGTTATCCAACAATAAGTATATAAATTAATTTAAAATAATTATTCCAGAGCTCTTTTAAAGTAGATACAGCCTGTTAATTTTAGTTTATTACTATAGTGGCAAATTATTGTAGGAGTTGGATCTGAAAAGTATAGGTTTGTGTATACTGAGTGTTTTTTTGGTGGTAACCCCCTAGTTTACGCCTAGTTTACGTGGGCCATGTTTTTTGTCATGCGCCTGGGGGCGCACATGGCGGTTAATTAGACAGTCAGCGCCGAGAGGGCTGAGTGAGACGACACTCGATGAAGCAAATCTTAACCTCCCATGTAAAATTTTCTGGCAGGATCCTGCCCTCGCGTAGAACGTTCGCAGATACGGGGAGCGACCGGTCAGTTGTACCAGTTACAAGCTCAACATTTCCTCGACTAAGAATCTGTCTGCAACGTTGACCAGCATCTGTTTCAGCCCTTTGGGGGATGCTATGCTCAGATTGTGGCTTTGGCTGTTGTGTGAATATCAAAGTCCCTTGCCTAAGGTGTTTCCGTACCCCACATCCCACTCAACTGGGGGTAAAATCTTTTTACAACTTGGATGTATACTGTTGTAAGAGTTCACGATGGCGATAAACTCATTTATCTATGATAGCTTCTAGATGTATTATAATCCATGCTTTCTTATGGTTTCTGTCTTTTATTTACCGTAATCTCGTGAAATTTAAAGCCCCAAGTCGCAACACAGAGTCAAAATTTGAGTCAGTTACCCCACTTCTCAGTGCAGCAACTGACGAAGTTGAGTCAACTCAAACAACAGGTAAAACCTGCAGCAGGCTCCCCAACTCACATATCCCAACGGGTCTCAAATTTTAAAAACAGCCCTCTCATCTTCTCCCAAACACGGGGAAGAAGCCCCCAACCCGTGAGCATGGAACAGCCACAGGTCTCAGACCACCAGCCCGAGGCCGCCTCCTCAGGCGCCGCCTACGAGGACACCCACGTCCACGCCGTGTACGAGGCCATCGCGCCTCACTTCTCTGCCACCCGCCACAAGCCTTGGCCCCGCGTCGCCTCCTTCCTCAACGCCCAGCCCCCGGGTTCAGTCGGCCTCGACGTCGGCTGCGGCAACGGCAAGTATCTCCCCGTCAACCCCCGCCTGCACCTGCTCGGCTCCGACCGCAGTGCTGCCCTCGTCGACCTCGCCCGCGGGCAGCCCGTCGGCCCTGGGCTGGGGAGGGCAGAGGTCCTCGTCGCCGACGGCCTGGCGCTCCCCTACCGCC
Source organism: Clonostachys rosea (assembly GCA_026958235.1). Lineage (NCBI taxonomy): Eukaryota > Fungi > Ascomycota > Sordariomycetes > Hypocreales > Bionectriaceae > Clonostachys > Clonostachys rosea. The sequence goes on from CP110207.1 coordinate 3,167,164, forward strand.
CCGGCGCCGCCGACTTCGCCATCTGCATCGCCGTCATCCACCACCTCAGCACCCCGCAGAGGCGCCGCGACAGCATCGCCGCCCTGCTCGAGAGGGTGCGGCCGGGGGGCACCGTCCTCGTCTACGTCTGGGCCCTCGAGCAGGCGAGCAGCCGCCGCGGGTGGGACGAGAACAGCCAGCAGGACACGCTCGTCCCCTGGGTCATGAAGGGCCCCAAGGGCGACCCCAACGAAAAGGGCACCACCTACCAGAGGTACTACCACCTGTACCGCGAGGGCGAGCTCGAGGAGGACGTGCTGGCCGCCGGGGGCGCGGTCCTGGAGGCGGGCTACGAGAGGGACAACTGGTGGGTCGTATGTAGCAAGCAGCAGCAGCAGCCTGGCGATCCCTGAAGGGCTCTCTTCCAACCCCGTGTCTTCAGTCCTGTCTACCTTACTCCAGGTCCCGTGAGGTTTCGTTGTGGAGTCCGTAACCCCAGCCCGATAGACACCTTGCACTACAACCATTTACAAGCCAAGTTCACGGCATCAGCCGAGGTCGCATCATGTGCGACTCGGTAGTATGGGCTTGTCACCTCCTCTGTGTACGCCAAACATGGACTTGACCCTCCTCGTGGCTGCTGATCCGCACATGGCTCCCTCTCAGCCTCGGTAGTGAGCTTCCGAGCCTGTTAAACGGCAATCATGGGGCCCGTAGGACCCGGCTCAAGCAACCACACCCAACATCCCTTGGAACAAACTTGAAATTTCCTCGAGCAAAGAATGAAATGACGGGCCTGTATTCAATGTCTTCTATTGAATTTCTGGGGGAGTGGGGTACCGTTGTGAAGTACATAAACATAATGCATATATATAAGGTAATCTTAGGTAGTAGTCATCAGGGAAGTATCTCTTCTGTCATTCAAGGCCCTGCATATCCAATGCGGAACTTATTTTTTATGTATCCCCCCTTTCCAATGCGCCATTCAAATTGAATCCCACCCTCTAGTAGTATTCCCCAATAAAGTTCACATCCAACTTGAAACAAACTAGTAAAAGTCGTCCAACAATTGACCCGTCTGGGCATCCATGCCAGTACTTTGATCTCTCCCTATACCCGGCCCCGGTATTCGCCATACAAATGCAACAATCCCCACCCGTACATGTAGATAGAATGTCGCTCGTCGTGAAAAGGAAAAAGAAAAACGTCAGTGTTGCCCTGTACCCATGCCCCAATGCAAGCTCCGTGCTTGACCTATCGTGAAATCTTCTACTCCCAAAACGTAAACTTACTGTGTGCTCATCCATCTCTTCTTCTTAAAACTGAAAGAAAATAACAAAGGGAGGGAATCGCCCCAAAAATGATGCTAGAAAAGTAAAACAATGTCGCTATCATAGAGAGACAAGAAAAAAAAGTTCGTGTCCATCATTCCGGTATGATGTTCGTTTATTCCATTCGTCGTCTATGGTGAGCATCTCGAAGGTTAGGATCGGGACTGGCTGGCCGTTTTGATCCCAGAGGTTCATGCACGGCGTACCCGACTCCAGCGGGCACAAAGGTGGGATGATGAAGAGGCATCGAGTTTGGAATTCCAATCCCTTGACCAGGCCCCGGCGCTCCACTGTATGGAGTAATGCCGGTCGTCAATTCCGAGATGCTGGGCAGCGAACGCCCCTTGGCAGGGAAGGCTTGAGATTGGATGGGTGCCAACATTGGCACTTGAGCATAGCCCATCTCCGGTTGCTCCTCCACCATTGGTCGTTGCTGTGGCGTAAGGGGTTCGCGACGTGATCCAACAGTATGAGCCCTGGGCCGTCCTGACACTGTTTGCGGGCTTCGGCCATACAAGTTTCGGTTCGGTGCTCCTGTATCGCCGTGCATGCCTCCATGGGGATGGGTGTAGTGACCTCGGGAAGGGGAGTTTCGACGAGCGTTCGCGTTAGCCTCGGCGTTGACGGCTGCCAAAGAGAAAGGCACCACACCCGCCCGCCTCGCCATATCTGTCTCGCCAAGTTGCCAATGCATCGCTTCAGCGGCACGCCAAGGGACAGCCAGTTCTTCGGCAACCTTAGCCCACATGTCTGCTTTAAATCTATTGTAAATCGTTAGCAAGGGAGAGTCCTTTGTGAAGTGAGCCAAGGGGAGACAAGTGTTGGGTCAACAGATAGCACACATGCTTCCAGGTTTGGTGTTAGTATTTACCTTTCGTAAAGTTGTGCAAGCTTATCCTTGCGCTCCTCGCTCCATTCGCTGCGTCGTTCCAAGTAGTTCTGATAGTGAAGCCGGCAACTGATGGCACTTCTTCCTGGTAATTGTTTCGAGATATCCTCCCATTTCATCCCCCGGCCCCGCAACTCAATGATGAGAGTATCCTCCTCGGGTGACCACTTGCTTTGCTTCTTCGCAGGCTGATCCGACACTTGGGGCGGCATGCTTCGCCGTGCGCTTGACTTTGCAGCCGGTGCTATCGGGCGTGATACATGCGGCGCCAGCTGAGGCGGCTGGTGCTGTTGCTCTAGCAGCTGCGGCAGTTGTCCTGGTGAAGTTGAAGAAGTCGGAAGTGGTACTGATGTGGGTCGCAACTGCCTCGAAGGAGAGACGGAGGACTCATCTGAGTCGGGGCCGTTTTTAAGTAGAGAGGCGATATCCACGTTGACGTTGACGGATGCCGCGCCGTAGTAGGAGCCCTTGTCAGCATGGACCAAAGAGGCGCGTGGAAAGTCGATGCAGCGTCCGGCCACACCTGAAGAAGGCAACGACGACTCTGCCTGCCAGAGGCAGAGAGGTGTCTGGCTCTTGATTTGAGCCAGCTCGACGGTTGCCTGTTCGGCCCGTCTACGACTTTTGTTTATCCTTGGGGTGGTCGGTTTGTGAGAGACCACGTCGTTCAAGCTCCCTAGTGTAGCCGGACACAAAAGGGGCTGTCACGATAACGAGCTCAGGTCTGATAATAGGGACTTGTTGTTAAAAAGCAGGAACTGGTTAGATCCAGTGGTGATCTCCGGTTTCCTGGGGCAGAGGGCGAATGGTGGACCAGAAATGATGGCTGAGACTTCCGATTGCCACTCGAGGCGTCCAGGTACAAGATTCAGACGAGTCGGGAATGAAGAAAAGAGCGCGCTGTGTTTCTCTCTCCAAGTGTTGGCGGTGTTATTTTGTGAAGTGGCCTTTCTCGACTGTATGATTGGATGCGGTCCAGGGTGTCACCCACCAATAAACGCAAGAGTCGGTCTGTGGGTGATGGTAGTGGAAGCGTCTACGACCGGGTCTCAGAAAAGATAAGCAGGACGCCTTTTATGTAGGAGACCTTGGGCAGCAAAGGACGGTAAGGTATCTAGAAGAAGGAAATCGAAGAATGGAGGTATAAGATGAGATCAGACAAAAGAAAAGGAAGCACTGGAGCTAAGTATGGCCAGGCAAGGCAGGCTCAGGCGAGTTGAGATCCGCCCCAGGGACAAGACAGAAAGGACCCACGTCGGCAACTAATTAGCTGGGTCGATGTGCAGGTGTGATGATTCCAGGGGTACAACTAAAGAAATGAAATGAGAAGGGAACGCCCGGGTCAGTGGTTTCAATGGGCTTCAACGGCAGAGTTGGCGGAAAGCGAGGTGGTGCAGTGGGGGAAGGGTTTTCAGTCTTAAACTTGGGGTCCAATTGAGAGCTCGACACCGACCAAGAACCCAGCTGTACAGTGTACCTTGTTACATGGATCAAGCCGGCATTAGAAGGGCATAACCCACGTCCATTGACGTGAAAAGCCATGATGACTATATGAAGAGTTTGGGGCGGCCGAGGACAGGGGAGGGGTGGACCGAAGGATGGGGGTGAGCCTGCGCAGTGACAGAGTGACAGAGCTGAGAAGAAAGCAGAAAACGTTGTCGTGTAAGACGCGGCATGTGGATCCTGACTATACGGGTGTTTGCCATGAGGCAGAGAGGCCAGCCATAGGACCAGAATAACCCAGACGTGTGGCTGATGACATTTTCCCCAGCCGGCCGGTTGGACACGCAAGGTACCAATGTGAGGCATGAAGATGATGCAACACTCTTGATGCCAGACCAGCTCAGGAGAAGGAAGGCATTAATGGAGCCAAGGCCAAAGCAAAACAAATTGAGCAGCTCACAATGCTCTGCCAACTGCTGGCCCCCATCGGCCTAGACCCCCTTCTTTCATCAATACGACACCTCGCCAGGGACACCCATCAGGCCTCAATCACAGCCATATGATTTGAGTTGGGACTGCCACCTCCTGATCTTCCCACCTCTTGCGCGCTTGTCTCCGATCCTTTGTTCGTGACAGCCAGAGAGCGAAGCGCCTAAAATGACGGTCGAGGAGGTGACAGAGGAGGGGGAGGGGTGCGCAAATCGGATGAAAGAGAGGGGGTGTGGAGAGGATCGCAACCAAGAGACTTGTAACAGCACCTGCTGCCAACGCATGGCCACGAAGCCATGCATAACGACACGCGCAGTCTTCAAGGCGGTGTTGGGGCGCTGATGGAGATGCTAAAATCTCTGCCTCGTCGCTATTTCCCTCCGTCTTCCCACCCAACTCTTGCTCTCGCTGGCTCACCTCAAGCCCAGCACCATGGAGTGCCCGTGCCTGTGTGCTATCATGGCGAAGCGCATTAATGGCCGCGAATTAGAGTTGGGCGGAAAAACCGGGGCGCAAACAGTCCTGTCCTGAGCACGGGTGATTGGTAAAGGTAGCTTGTAGGTACCTACAGGCTGCTTTGCAATCAGCGTCATTGCGTCCGAGGGGGGATCGCTATGCGTGTCAGCTGTTCGTGCGGATTGGTCGCTGCATCTCGACAGGGTCTGTGATCGATAATGTCTCAACAATGCAGAGTCGCGGATGGAAAAAAAGAAGGTTCAGCGACGGTTGGGAAGGAGGGGGCAGGGCGGCAGAGCGTCTCTGGAAAGAACCCGGCCGGGTACTTGCCACTACCTCACAGCGCTAGGTGCTGTACCCAGCGTAATATCGGTATGTCACAGCGGTATAATTAGCCCCCGGGATAGACGAGGTACCCGGGTTTCGGGGCTGAAGTACCTCAGCTGTAGCCGAGTCTCAACCCACCACACAGGCCAGTCGATCTTCGGGGGAAAGAGCACCAGCCAATCACGGCCGGCGTCGTTCACCCGATGCCTGAAGACCAGCCCGGTCGCGGGCTACTTTAAATACCCACCGACCTGCCTAGCACCAGTTTGACGAACGCAAGTTGCGACGGTACAAGTAGGCTAGCAGCTTTTAGTAATGTTTGCGGTAAGGTATGTGATCGGGCGGGAAGTTGCCGTGGCTTCCTCAGCCTCGTGCCAGCTTAGGGCTATCCTATGATACGTCTGAAGATCAGCTGTAGCAGGCGCCGGGGCATTGTTTCCCACCTCCACCACCTCATCACCGCCTCTGCTTCTTTCTTTTTGTCCCGTCCATTCCATCCTTGCATCACCATAATTTCCCTCTCCCAGCGGTTTCTAATAGTGCGACAGCTTTTGGATGTAGTACCTCTGTCTCCATGAGGAACCAGCCCCTCCCCCCTGGTTCATGATAGGGCACATCCTGGGAAATGCCCTGGACAAAATGCTTGCGGCAAGCGTGGAGAAGTCATGCTGGTGGAGACATGAAACTGCTACTTGATGTGATGCAGCGCTATTATTACAGCAGTGTCAGCGATGCTCAATGCCGCTCATTCTTCTAATTTACAGAGATGAGCTAGCTACTCAGTCAGCTCGAGCTGTTGGAACCGCACGGGTGATCTGGCTGCCGCTAATCTCCAGGTCCCTCCGATGTCAGCACTGCACTGTTCTGCAACATGCGTGTGCGTCAAACGATTTGTGTCACAAATGCTATCCACCAAAAAGACTCGTTCATTGCTACCTGCCTACCGAGGTCTTCAGGAGACTCGAGTCCCGTACGGCCGTGCCACTCTATACGGGGCCATAACTCACCGGCATCCTGAGGCTCCCAGCCAGATGACGGATGCGAGCATTTTACAAATTCTTACATCACATCGGGAATAGGTCGTGTCGAGGTCCATAGGGCTTTTTGTGACATACTGAATCTGGAGCTTTCTTAAGCCCGATCTGTTCAGGCAGGCGGCCAACGTTCTCCCCAAGACCGACCGGAGAATAGTTAGTCTGATTTTCTTCAAGGGATATCCTTGCCGGCGACTGATGAGCTGGCAATTAAGCCTGTCAAGCAGGGCAAGCGCACAGTGGCGCATAGGCATGCTTCTTCCACGTCTCGTCCCTTGTTTTGCCTTCCTAGAATTAGGGAGAAGGAAGGGTGTAGCATGGTGGTGTGGATGCGTTGTCCATTCTTGCACCTCGACCAGGGGCAGACCGTTCGTCCGCGCAGCCCATCAGCCACGAACCATGATCGGCCGTTCTCCAGCGACTACCACACCCCTCGTGAGCGTTATTTCATCAAGCATTGCCTTGGCCTCTGTAGGTTCCGATCTTCCGGGATGATCGCAGAAGCATGTTCGCCGGCTTCTCATGGAACCTATCACCTGCTTACCTACCTACGTGGTCGCGTATCCATTGAGGGGGTGTACCGTGGTAGCAAAGGCCCGGCCGGCCCTGGCCATCAAGATGATACATAGCTATGGAGTAGAGTCGTCGAGGAGTGGTGAGGCGGCGCGCAATGGTTGGAGATAGGCGCCGGCCCGCCTCCGGTTCATCAGCCATCGTGCTGCTTGTCCGTCTTCCTCCCCGACTAATGCCATGGCCGCAGAGGCATCTCCAGTATCCAAATCGCGCGCCGTGTCCTGAGCCGGTCGTACCTTTCCCTACCGGCCCAACCTGGCAGACAAGCATCTCTCTGCAGGCGGTAATGCAAGTAAAGCCCCGAGCACCAGGTCACTTACTCCCTCGGTTCCAACCTCGAGGCTGGTGCTACCACCCGATGAGCGCACGGGTACTCTTTCCGCAACCCAGCCGGCTGGCTTGCTTCCGCATTGTACCTGTTTTGCTTCTGCCACCAGCCTTTTCATCTTGGGCCTTTCATAGGCGGTTACTCGTCCAGCTCCACCTGCTTTGTCGACAACACATTCATATCCATGAACCGCAGCATGTAGCATCCACCCCTCCAGATTCCCAAAATTGCCCTAGGTCAAGTGAGCAATCCAATATGTGCGTAGTCCCAAGCCATCTCAGTCCATTGGCGATCTAGAAAACCAGGGCCCAAAAAAAGCAGGATCTGTTACATCTGTGCTAGGAATCCATATCGTCACTAATTAAAACGTTCCCACAACTACTCTCTCTCCTCGTTGTTTCCTTTTACTTTCTCTCATTTTCTTTTCTTTTCTTACTATTCGCTTACTTTGTCCTAGTACTGTTTCCCCTTCTTGTCAATTCCCCGCTTTCTTTTTCTTCTTCCCCCTCCTCATAATCTCATCCAGAGTTTGAGGTGAATAATGCACCACCACGGCTTGGCGTGGCTGTTAACCCCATGAACAGTTGCTGCGCTGGCTTGCACCCTTCCCAACGCCATACCCCTGCTCTTCACAATGCCTCACTTCCAAAAAATTTACCTCATAGGGCGACGTCATGGTCCGATCCGCATCAAGACAACTCGACAGATCAACAGGCTGTGGAGAAGCTTCGACCGGTGAGAGAACTCTACTATGTACACCCCTCCGGGGGGGGGGAGAACCTGTTTCAAAATTTGCTTAGGCTTGGTGTTTTCTTTTTTTTATGGCGCTGTCCCTCAGCCTGAAAAGGACCTTTTATGAACCTAAACCCTACCGCCCGATCAACAGGAACCGCATACCTCGGGGCGGCAGTGTGGCGGTGAGCACCCTATGATACCCTAATGATGATGATGCCCACATACTACTGGGTTAGTAAGATTGAACGGTTGGGCATCAAGTGTGATAGGTGTTCGAAACGACTACGACTTGATGATGTCGATGGTGTGCGACGACTGAGAATTTTCGAGGCGCCTAAAATCAGCTCTGAACCCAACACTTCTACCGCCTAAATACCAATGCTAGAGGGTTGCTCTCCCATTGTTGAAACACCCCTAGACGGTGGGGGTCCTTCAGCCTCAATGCGACACTGGCTGAACAAATGCGCGGGCTTAATAAGTTTAGGTCAGAATGGGGGAAGAGACACCGTCCCCTCTGACTCTCACTCTGCCACCCACCCAGTCGTGAACGCCGAAAACAGCAAAAAGCAAAAATAGAAAAAGCAACGTGTGTGTGCAAGAGTAGCAGTCCAAGCCACTCGCACTATGTCTACATGCCTACATGTACGTCCATGGTTGCAACGGCACTCGCTGTCTCACTACTCGCTCTTAGCTTTCCCCGACAGGGCGTGTCGTTACGGGAACAATCAGCGAGCAAACGTCGGTGTTGAGTGCCCTCTGGGAGTCACAGTCAAGCGAGTATACGGGATATTGCCACCAACTGTTGGGCTTGGGAGGCTGGCATGGGGCAGGTTTCCATCTATATGCCTTGCCACATAATGATCAGGTAGGGGCGCAGGTTATCAGTGACGTGTTTCTCGGTTTCAAGCTCCCAAGTCGAGGCCCCCTTCCCTCAGAAGGCGGTATTGACTCTCCCTGCTTCCATGTATACGAGGTGGAAACGAGATATCGCTGAATCCTTTATATTTCTTTACCTGATCTAGGTTCCATTACGATGGAACCCATAGTGTGGATTTCTCAGGCCAGCGAACCCCCCACAAACGCATGTACTTAGTTAGATGAGGACACGATGACTGGCATAAGAGGAGCATCGACGGTGGCTGGTCGGCATATGTACAATGGGGGATATACGTCGGTGCAAACTGCAAAGTACCATGTGTACGAAATTGCCTCGTACGTGTCAATGGTCTTCGTTGCCTGCCCCCCCCTGTTCCAGATCATCGAAAGAGGTCGAGACCTACGGCTTATTGTCATGCGGCATGGTTTGGCACTTGGGCGTTTTTAACGATTTCAGAGGCGAAGAAGAAGGAACCGTAGAGAAGTGTGTCACCAGCTATACCAGACGGCCGGTAATTCCAAGAAGAATGAGGTAGGTCATCAAGAGCCGCGCCAACCAATCAGCTCAGGGGAGCGTTGCACCAAGAGATGAGAGTTGCATATGTGTGTGTGGCTGGCGTTCCTTTTCTTCTACGCTGACTTGCAACCCATGGAAACTCTTCCATCCATCCATCCTTCCATGGACACAGTGCCGCATATTCTCCAAACCAAAATCCATGCTCTGAATCGGCGGCCGATCCACATGTGCGGGCGCGACGCTGGTTCTAGTTCACTGGGCAAAATGCGTGGACATCCATCATATGTTTACGGGACATGATTTAAGCGATAGATATGACAAAGGAAGCATGGCAAGAGATGGTGTTGGGGGTGCATCTGATATGACAGGCCTCAGTGGCCACTACCCTGTACTGCCTCACTGCCCGGTAGCACGAAGCCATTAATTGGTCCAAGCCTGGCCTCTGGAGTGTGGCGCCAGTGGATAAGCCACCCCTAGACACATCACCAAGCGAAGTCTCCAAAGCCAACTCATCAGACCGGAGCCTCGCCATAGAAACAGCGATTCCCAGGCATCCAGCTTCCTCATTACTGCAAAACAACGCGATTGGCTCAAAGTTCCGGGTCACTGCTCAGCTACACAAGCTGAATCTCCGATCGCCACTCACCTCCTGGACTTGCAGCCGGCCACGAGCTGTTGGGTTACCAGGAACTGGTTTCCCCAGCCAACAGGAACCTCCATCTGAACCAACCGCTGTTCATGTCACCAGGCATATAATAACACACCTCATTTTTACCGCCACAAAGCCATCATCGTCATGGCCGACGTCCCCCTCCAAGTAATTTCCGACAATGCGGCCTCCGAGCGACGCATTACCCCCTCGTGGTCCATCAGCCAGCTGAGGGCCAAGCTGGAGCCGATCACGGGCATCCCGCCCTCATCTCAACTCCTCAGCCTCCATACGGGGACTACGAAGGTGACTATCGAGGCCCCTGATGAGGATAGCACGCGCCTCTCTATTTTCAACCTCACCCCCTACGCAGAACTACATGTAAGTATCAGCCTGCCACGTCGTCTTGCTGCCTGCCTGCCGGCTTGCTCGCCCCCCCCTTCTCCCACTCACACTCCCCTCCCCCTTCTCGTTCCGGCGCATTGATTCAGGGGAGGCCAGTCGGTTGCTGCCAGGTCTTCGTTTTCGATGCTTGCCAGATTTTTGACGCAGAGAAGCATGATCTACTCCTTATCTTGACCCGATCAAAAGGGGGAGTGGTTGCTTGGCGAGCGGTGTTGTTTCTGGGACTAATCATGCTGTCCTCGGAACTAGGTGACAGATACCCGCCCCCCAGGGGCACGTCCAAACTACACAGACACAACAGACGTAGAGAAGTATGTTATGCCTGAGGAGGAGTACGAGAAGAAGACGGACTCCGTGCTGGCCTGGAAGAAGGCGCAGAAGCTGGGTCGGTTCGACCCCAACGCACCCAACCTCGAGCAGGCGAGACTTGCCGCCCTGGAGCAGGAGATCGCCCAGCGGGGGATCGAAGCTGGCAAGCGGTGCCGAGTTGGCGGTGATGACCTCAGGAGGGGCACGGTCAGATATGTCGGTGAGGTCAAGGAGATCCCCGGGGGTGCTGGACCCTGGGTTGGCGTCCATCTCGACGAGCCGGTCGGGAAAAACGACGGGAGCATCTCCGGCACTCGCTACTGGGGCCAGGAGTCGCAGCTCAAGCATGGCGTCTTTGTGCGTCCGGAACGGGTAGAGATCGGTGACTATCCCGCCATTGATGATCTAGAGGACATGGAGGAGATCTGAGCTGTCAAGGCTAGGCTGGGTTCTGATAGCCACGTTCGCGAAAACATGTCGAATTCAGAGTTCAGTAGCCCAAGCTTTGTCATTGTGTCATGGTTCAAATCCTCAGCCACGCTCATTCATCTCCTTCATTCGTTCTCATTGTCTGTCTTCCTCGTCCCAATACCATGTATATGTCGCAATTCGATCGTCATGGCTAGTTGTTTTGAGGCGTCGTGTAGTGCGGTGGCGTTCAGGTAGTGCCGCACTTGTTCATGATCAGGATCATAGCTCAACGTTTCTGCCAGCAAGGCAGAATCATCGACATTGGTGGAAAAGATTAACGCGCCGTTTAGTTTAGGTTCGCGATCCGTAAGAGTGTAGAGACGAAGCGTTGCATGTGTTAGGAGATGAAACAAAAGGGACGCTTGAACCACATGTCAACTGATGATGCCACATCAAGGCTCTAGGAGAGCTACAGGGTAGGCAGATAATGTAGGCCGTCAAATATGATGCATTAGTATGAACGCCACTTATTACTGCCCCTACAGTTATCAAACAACAAAGTGGTATTTGAAATGAGAATGCTACCTAATCCACACATGCCATCCACCTAATCAATTAGCCGGTGAATTTATCGGACATTGTGGCTGCTGATCGGTAAGAAGAGGGCTCTCATTTTAGTCCCCAACAGTTGTGATACCCGAGTTGAGTTGTGCATCTCACGACACATTCTCCGTATCGTGATTCAAGTCTACCAAGCTAATCTGACTCAGCCAAGGCTTTTGAATGTTTCCCATCTTCAGACTCTCGGCAGTTCTTGGGTTCAAGAATCAGTCCAATCATCAGCCGTGAGGCGTCAGGTCAGTGGTGGGGGGAAGTGATAGACAAGTTAGCATCCACTGATTGGAGTGCCGAGCCAATGCCCAGACACCGCCGAGACAATGCCCAGGCTTTAAGGGGATCTCGACCCTCGTAGACCATCACCTCATGTGCTGGCGAGGAGCCTGGGGAAACATGAAATAGATTACTTGGAGAACTGCATTGCCTTAGAAGCAAAGGCACGCGGCCTTACCAGGGCCGTTTCGAGCCCCCTCAATTTAAGCATAAACGGTTTGATCCATTCTTGATTGACGAAACAGGACGGGAGGGACTGACTGGGGACAGCGCTCGTTAATCAAACATCATCACAGTCGGTGGAGAGAGAGGCCGCCTGGGCAGTCTTGGCGGGGCCGCTAATAGGCTGCTGGACAGCGCTGAGTAGCGTCTGCCCAGCGTGCTACAGCAGGTCATCTGCCTTTAGCGACTTGGCCATACGCCTGTAGCGCGCGTAGTGCTGTAGCGAACCACCAGCCCAGCTGCTGATTCCGTTCGCCCAGCATTTTGGATGCTGGATGCCCGGTTTCCACAAGTATATCCCTACATCGCCTACTGAGGAATGACCGCTCGCTCCTACTCGACACCATCTCAGATCACCTCCGTCTCTCTCCCTCGAAAGCACCGCCATCGCACCCCTCTAGCCGCCCGTCGTCACACCCAGCCGACCAGAATTGCCCAACCTACGCTTCCTCCGTGTCCTATAACTTGTTCGCGCAACCAATCTTGGCCGCAGCGGGGATCCCTGGGCTCCCTCGCCCACGTATCCTATGTTGCGCCTGGCGATGTGGGACTCTGGCCCAGCTGCCTAGATAATATCTACCTGTTTTGCGAACCTAGTTTGAGCCTCACGAGCCTCGTCGAGTGTGTCTGTCAGGTGGATCTTGAACCGCCCTCTCGGAGGCCGCCGACTTTGATATCCGGAGTCCCGAATCCGGCTCTTCAAGATGTTGGCACTCTCCACCTTGACACGAGCGAGTATCGCACTCCTACTCTACGCCAACACCGTCACAGCAGATATTCGCGATGTACGACTCACGGCCGAAGACGACCTCCCGCCATGGGCACTCGAGAGCACGCTCCAGATGAAGTTGACGACAGATTCCACTAACTATGCCGTCATTCCGCTGACTGAAGGCTTGGGGCTTGGTAGCAATAGTATTTCGCGCCAGGTACGAGAGAGGGTGTCTTTGGCACTATGGTATTCGGCAAAAGATTCGGCCCAGCTAACTATTATCAGATTGTTCAGTTCAATGGCACCTTCAAATCAGCCAAGAGTTCCACCTACATGAATATCACGGATCCAGACGACGTTGCTTACATGTCTTGCGACAAGCCCGACGACGCTTCAAAACCCATGCCGCTAGCTATGCTTGATGTCTTGATGAATGCCGCCCCCAGAGCCATCGTCCTGTACACTACTAGTAAGAACTGGTGTTTTCTCGATAATACCAGAGATCTACCTTATCCAAGCATCCTTTCCATGGTCGACCCTGCTGAAGCTACTGCTGTCCTTTCTCACATCAACGAAACGGCTTCAGCGCCAGCTGTCAGGGTTTCCATCTATGGAAACACCACGGACATGACCAAGCCTGTGCCCCCGGACCACGCGGGTGGGAAGAAGTCGCAGGTTGCAATGAGCATTCTATATAGTATAACAGGACTCATCACTCTCCTGTTTCTTCTCATCATCGTCACAGGAGCCGTAAGAGCTCATCGTTATCCAGAGCGGTATGGCCCCAGACGAGCAGATGGGGACCGGCCATCCCAGAGCCGAGCAAAGGGACTGGCTAAGGCTGTCTTGGAAACCATACCTATCGTCAAGTTCGTCGGAGGCAAGCGTCCATCAAAGCCTGATCCCGATCTTGAAATGGAGACAGCAACCACAGACGGTCACGATACACCTGCCACGCGTGCCATGTCGCACACGAGCGAGCTCAAATCCGGCCAAGCAGTTGATGGGACCGAGAGCGTACGGCGCCCGTCAGACGTCTGGACCGATAGCGACGTGTCCTCGGAAACTGATATGGGGTGTTCTATCTGCACTGAAGATTTCAGAGTTGGTGAGGATGTCAGGGTCCTCCCCTGCAACCACCAATTCCACCCCAATTGTATTGATCCCTGGCTGATCAATATCTCTGGGACCTGTCCACTATGGTAAGTTTAGAATGCCGAATTCTCTGATGTATCGTCGACGCATGGCTGACCCTAAAGTTTTATAGCCGCCTTGATCTTCGCCCAGGACACCGCGAATCTCAAGATGGTCACGAAGTCGAAGGCAGTATGACGTTGCCACCTCCGTTGGCATGGGAGGGGGGCGAACACGATGCCATTCAGAGCTCGTACCGCAACCGAGTATCCAGACTGTTTGACGTCAACAGGCTTCGACAGGCAACGGCCGAAGAGCAGATGGAGGCTCTGAGGCAACTTCGGGAGGATAGAATCACTCGCGAAAGTGTAGCTTCAGATCTCCAAGAGAGCCAACCAGCTGAAGAGGAGCAGCGCCACCAAGGGACCCCCTTTGCCGACAAGCTGAGGGAGAAGTTTCGTATTCTGACGAAGTCTCAGTCGGCACTGGGGCGGAGCTCCTGAGCGAGCCATGCGGGAGATGGCAAAAAATAGGCCGCCGATTTATAACTACTTATACCCTAAGGGTGTCTACGATCGCACTCTTATATTCATAATCATCTTTTGGCACCGCATACTGCTAGCGGTGAGGCAACGAACGGGGGAAGACATTTTTTCATCACAAATTGATAAAGGCGTTGGGATCAGTTGACTATGGCAACCTTGGGGACCATAGATGTGAGATTTAAAAGCATTGCAAGGCGTTTTTGGTAGTTGGTGGAAGCACAACACATCACTGACGGCGGGTACGGGATGGAATGAGACTGGACAGGACGAATATATACCAAGTAACGACCGACTCGCGGACAATTGGGAGGGAATGAGGGAATGTAGCTTCGGTTGGTCGCACATGATAGATCTCGAAGACTCAATGAAGCACTCTTTCAAGCATGTGATCCTTTGTCTCCCTGATACTTACCAGGTTCGGGCATCACCGCCCAATTGCTTCAAAGTCCGTAAAAGCCCGTAGCAGTCTGATTGGTGTAGCAAGATCCGGGGAAACTGTGGGTTATTGGATTTGAATGAGTAGATAGGCTTCTGCTTTGCCTATACAGATATGCATCATGGGGAAGCTAAAAGTGCAGATCGCGGTACTCTTAGCCGGGTTCGTTGGCAATGGTATCGAGCTACCGGTAGATGAGGGCTGTCTCTCGAGTTGAGATGTGGCGAAGAACGCAGGCAGTGCAGATCTAGTGGCTTTCCAATAAGAGGCATTTTAGAAGATGCACCACGGCTGTCGTCGAGGACATCAGGCACGAGTCATCCAGCCGCAGGGACGCCCGTCTGCTCTGCCGCTGCGTGAGCGTCTGAACGAGGAATACGCGCTCCTCCCTTCCTCCCTCTCTCTATTGACAAACAGGTTGGTGGCTCGTATTGGCGGATTCCGAGCAGGAGGACATGGCGCTCGATCTATCGAGTTTGCCAATTCAGCTCCGTCCGCTCGCGTCTCCCGGCGGTTGGCATTTTCCCAGCCTCGCTGAGGAGGGAACTGGAGGCCGCCTGGGGGATCGTCGAGTCCAAGTCTGAGAGGCGCTTCCCCATCATCGGCCCCACGGCCTAACATGGGTAGTACTATATTTCTCAGTTGCTGTGTTGCACAACGTATTGATGTATCGCAATTCCGGGAACATCTGTCACGCCCTTGGCTCAATCCTTCGTCTCCTATTTTGCTTGGCTCGTTTGCACCAATCACGGCCTCCAGGAGTTTGGGAGCATCGAACTTGCTTTTTTTTCTTTGCGTCGAGGTTGGCTTACTGATCCTGTTCTGGGCTTGGCTTTCTTCTCCCCAGCTCTCCCCCCAAGATCGCTTACGCACAAGTCAAGCGACCCTCCCTTCCCGCTGCGCTACTGGAGCCGTAGGGTCGGTAGCTAAACCTATTTGCTCCATAGATGCCCTTCCCACGGGGCGATCTGAGCAACTCACGCGTATCTGTAGAATGGGGTGGGTGGTGCTACTAAGTAGGTACATTGTGCCATGCATCATTACCTGTGGGCGGTCGCTTTTGTAAAGGGTGGGCAGGGGGTGGGAGGCAAGCTCCGGATCAAGATTTGGCGATAGATCCAAGATTTGCACAAGTCGCACATAAACAGAGTAAATCTAATATGAGTGTGTGTATGTGGCGTGGAGATCAATCGGGTTGGACTAGATAAGGGAGCCGTCGCCGCCGATCAGGCTCATATTATAGTTTTGAGAGCATGTGGGAAGGGAAAAAAAGAACTTGCTCGACCATCTTTTTCGTCTCTTCTCGTCGGTAGCACAGCGTACGGTGTCGGGACAAGATGCAGTCCATATCTCTGTGTACATGCGTGCATGCATGCAGCTTCATGCATGTCTGATATTTTCTCCTTGTTTTTTTTTTTTTGTAGATAGGCAGAAACAATGATGTGGCCTGATCCTGATGAATCTATCTCGCTAGCGGACAATGCCAGAAGGAAAGAAATAAAAAAGAGGCCAAGACATGAGGTGTCGCAAGAAAAGTCAATATTTGGGCGATAGCGAGCTCCCAGCTGAGGAGAAAAGTGATTCGTCAGACGCCTCAAGGCTCGGACCCCGAGTCCTGTCCTAGGAGTCGGGAGTCGAGACTCGAGGCCTGGGCTCATCTGTCTGCGAGCTAAGCAATACGAGAAGAAGGAAGAAAGAAACAAAAAGGAAAATATGATAGGGCACAAAGCCCAGCCAGTCGCTTATCTGTTTACCTGAGATGAGATGGATGGGGATGGTGCGGCATGGAAGAAGTCTATCTGTCTCATGTCCCGTGCCAAGGCAATCTCATTATACACCATCGCCGCAGAACAGAAACAAACCTAGATATACACACGTGTAGATCGACAGCGACCAGACGGGAGTTCCGTGTCTGTCCTTGCCCCTTTGGTTCTACCCTACCCTTCACTTTGCCATGCCCAAGTCAGACTGTGCTGGCTAGAAGGTGCTGGACGCCATCACCACATCCGTCATCGCCCAGTCTGCTCATCGTTAGCTGCCGATGAAGCAGACTCTGGTTCCACCGACTAAGGCCAGCTAGAGGCTCTGGAGGGTGGATGGTGCGGGGGAGGAGAGAGAGAGGTCTGAGCGAGGGCCCAGGCAATGGGCCACAGGGGCAAGGCGAAGAAACTCGGGGCCGTGTATAATGTATGTCTCTGATGAGCTCATGTCTTGGTCGCAGAACGGCCGTTCGTTGGCCAGTCTGTGACCCGAAGGCAATAATGTGGCTTGGGGATCGCGCAGCTCGACTGCCCTAGCTCGACTCACGGTCTCTTGTCTCCGCTGGGCTGAAGTCGGGAGGATGGACGAGGTACTGAGACGGTTGGCTCATTAATTCTCCGTTCGTTCCAATCGATTGGGAAAGTGAGAGAAGGCAGTTAGACTATATAGAGAAGAAGGGCGCACGCCACCTTCTCGCTCTTCCGCAATGATCTCTTCCTACCACTGTCAATGTTGTATTTTTCTTCCAATACCCCAGCGTAATCGAAAGATAGACAAACGGAACATAGAGGTCATAGACGAACGATAATCCTCATCCTTCTGCCTCCAGTCTGGCTATTCCTACAATTACCACGTCTCAGTGCCATCGACGGGGTGGTTTCATACCAAGAAACAGTCCGCATACTCGCTCACGAATACGCCTCCCATCCTGCAGTATCAGTATCAGGTATACTGGTATTGATCTTGCTGGTGCGATCGGCGAGCTCTACTTCTCCCACGGGTTTTGCATTGGGAGTGGTGACAGACTTCTCCCAATTGATTTGCCAACCTCTTACATTCAAGGAGAAACACTGAGAAGAAAATTGACCTGGTGTCAATGCCAGCCCTTTAATCTACCCTCATCCAAGATAATCCTCAAGCCAGCCTCAAGAGGATATGGTGCAGGTCACAATGGATCCAATGTTATTGACCCGCACCGCCCAGGTCCTGGTACCTGTTGCTGGCCAAGTAATGAGTGTTCTCATCACGATGGTTGCCCTCACTGCCATCACGTCTTTTATCAGTACGCAAAGCTACCTCATCTTAATACTCTAGTTTCAACAGGAAGCTAATATGTATCCTTCCAGCTCAAAGAACACTAGCCATCAAGGTCTGGGCGAGACTTCCCTACATCGTCTGGCGTGAGTGTCTTCCCTGTGATATCCTTTGCTGTAACTAACAACGCCAATAGTTGTGTTCGCTATCAACATCGATTCGTATCTATTCGTCTTTACAACAGCTTTGCTACAGCATGCTTTTGGTGTCAATTACAGTAAACAGTTGTGCGAGGGAGCTATTTTACTTTGCCTTGCCTGTTATGTCACAACCAAGGTATGTTGAAGCAATCACTCCAGTTCGCTCTGAGCATAATGAACCTTCGTGGACTAACACTCATCTCTGCAGCTTGTAAGACATCATCAAGTCCATATCGAAGTCTCTAATGCTGATGAAAAGACAGTTAATTTATCTCTTCCTGGTGGAGAAAGCCGTGAGTGACCCCTGTGCTGCATTGCTTCACTCGGTTTACTAACCTCAAACTCTTAGCACATTATCCGCGGCACGACGAAGAAGCGACTGAAGTCCAAGCTATACTTGTTCAACTCTTTCGGTATCATGAGCGTCTTCATCATTGTCATTATATTAAATTTCATCTAGTATGTGGTTACAATGGCCAGGCTTGGCCGAGCTTCACGAGTGAGCGTGGCTGACCATCACTTGCCAGCCGAATCGTACGAATGGAACAAGGCCAATGCTTTATCGGGATGGAAGGCGTCGGTATTATACCGCTCATCACATTCGACTCCCTTGCCAACACCTACCTAACCCTTCTGTTCCTCGTCCCGCTAAGGAGTGAGTACAACTTTGACAGCTGAGCGCCCGAGTACTGGCCCAGTTAACGTGAGATGATAGAAATCTACAAGTTCAGGAAACTGGCACGAACCCAAGCAAATCATCACCTCCAAAATGTCGCCCTCCGAACGTTTATCGGAGCGCTCTGCACTCTCATCAGTAGCGTCACGTAAGTATCCCCCTACAAATTGGTTCTCCTCGGACATTCTCTTCCTGATCTCGAGTCATAAACTAACAATCCCTTCCTAAAAGAAACCTTACCGTGCTGATGGCGTTAAACGGAGAGCCGGGCTGGGTCTGCCTCATGTGCTGCAACTGTGACGGTAAGTCTAAACCTTGCTCTAAACCTTCTCAACCCCCTTTTCCAGCCACGTGGATATCTCGACATGTCCTACCAATCCCCTCATTCCCCAATTGGAAGCAAGTCAGCGGCCGGGCTAATCAGTCCTCTCTTACAGTCCTCTTCTCAGCTGCCGTCATCCACTGGGTCACGTCCAAGGACAACGCCGGCACCTCGGGCAGCCTCTCGTCCCACGGCGGCGCTGGCAACGGCGGCTGCCCCGAGAACGGCGGCACCCCTCCCCGAAGGCACAACGGCCAGAGCGGCTCCGACACCGAGCCCCCGCCCTCGTCGACCACCATGGACGAGATCGCCCTCGTCACGGCGGCCAGGCAGACCAGCCGCCGCCACTCCGACCTCGACGACGACTTCGACGACGAGTCCTGCAGCCAGGCCGACGCCGTGCTCTCCAAGGCCGCCAACCCCAAGGGCACCGTCGTCGTCACCACCACCATCAAGCGCGAGAGCCGGCCCAACGGCGCCGGCAACAAACCCCTCGGCGGCGGGAGCATATCCATCGGCGACAACTGCTACCAGCACTCGCCCCGGACGACGATGGTCAGGGGAGGAGATGGGTTCTCCAACCCGCAGACGAGGATCAGCGGAGGGTCACCCCAGAGCCAACGCTGATCCTCGTGTGGGGGTGATTTCGTTTGGTGCCAAGACAAGAGATTGGTGTTGGTCGATCGGAAGCCGTTGGTCGAACGATGTGTTTCAAGGGTGTTTAACAGCGATCGGCATTGGGACTTTTAGAGTTTGGGACCGGCGCGCGGGTGATGGGCAGAGCTCCCTGCTCCCTGCCCTGTTTCTTTGTTGGTTCATCTGCATATCCCTTGGCAGATCTCGACGACGCTTCATCGTCCGATCTATGTTTGTTAGTGGACGTGCTCAATGCTCTTTGTGTTGGTTTTAATTTCTTGCCAGTTCATCCCATCTCGTTATCGCTAGCTGGGCTATCGATGATAACACACATGTACATATGCGGATGGGTTGTTGGTACAATAGATACACGATTGAAAGGTGTCGGTCTGGTCTAACGAATGATAAGAAGATATGCACATTAATAAATTGTTAACCTACCATGATACCATTTCCACCGGATGGAAGTGGCGTTGCGCGCATGACACTAGAGGGAAGACTTTGCGACGACTCCGACGAGGCCTCCTGCATTTCTCGAGCGCCATTCAATTTCACCAGTTACTCGTTTACCCAATCGTTGAAGTTTGGCGGCTTGGCGAGTAATCAACGGCAGGGCCAAATCAATAAAGCAAGACAGATAAGAGGATGGGCACACCATCGAGCGTTCAGGGATATATTCATAGCCATCGCTAGTAGGTCATAGTGCGTAGATAGTCCCTGGCCGCGTTTCTCTGCCAGCCCAATCAGTAGAGATACCCTCAGTGACACGCAAGATTGCTTATCACACTTACATCACCAGAATATCCATCAATCGACAAACATGTTCAACTGGGGGATCTACACGATAACCAAGTAGCGTCAGAGAGGCGAAAATAGGCCTTTGGTCTAGGTATCATTTGTAAGACATGCAAGATGCCAAAAGTATATACAAAGGAATATTCAAAAAATCCCGACGCCGTAATATCGATTAACCCAAAAATCTTTTCCAACATGTTGAGGCGAAATGGACCATCTAGTCCTATTGCCACTCGTGAATTCGAGTGTCACGAGCTATGAAATGTCTAGGAGTTATACGCAGCGCCAATGGCGTTGAGCGAGCCGTCAGAGTTGAAGAGGTTCCAGCCAACTTTCTGGGAGTTTCCGGCCATGAAGTAAGCGTATCTTGGAACATAATCCAAAGCATCCAGCTTGCTCAAAACGCCAGGAAGCCACTCAGAGATCGTCTTCTCGTCTTCATCGAGAGCAGCAAACTCTGTCAGCCAGACAGGCTTGCCGCCACAGATCTCATGGGCCTTCTCCAGGTTGGAGAATAGGCTGTCTTCGGCCGCCATGAAATCATACCAGTGGAGGTTGCAGAAATCGAACCTACAACCCTCCTTCGATCTGGCATTGCAGGCTTCAACCCATTGCTTGAGATAGTTGAGACCCTGGTTGGCGCCCTGTCCGTTTGTGACTGAAGGAGCACCAACACTAGCCTCCTTGATCACGCTTGAAAGTGGGCTGTCCTTTAGGTTGTTGAAGTGGTCGATTTGGAATTGGACAGCCGCGGCAACGGACGAGATAGTCTTACCGGCCTGTCCATCATTATCAGGTTCGTTCGCAGAGAATATGGTGTTGAGGGAGCTCGAGGTGAGCGAGACTCCCTCCGCTACCTGCTCATTGAACCAGGTAATCCACTGTTGAGAGGCGTCCTTCAACGTAGGAATGTACTTGTCAGAGGGCCCGCCCTTGGCTTGGGTCTCCCAGTTATAGATCCAGGAGCATTTGTTGAGCTTGCTAATCAGAGTAGCGTCATTATACGCAATACCACGCTTCGATCCTCCAGAGCCCCCGGAAGACGATGAGGATGTGCTCGCAGGTGCTGCCGAACTGGTCGAAGAGGAAGATGGCACAGCCGTGGTTGTAGGCTGAGCGGCAGTTGTGGGCTCAGCACTGGTAGTAGGCTGAGCAGTGGTGGTAACAACAGCGGTGGAGGTTAACGTAGAGGACGAGGGTCGCTTGGCGTTCTCCTGAACCTGGGCCGAGCTGCTGGAGGAAGCAGGCTTCTGGTTGTCAACCTGCTGTTCTACAGTTGGGGCGGCGGCGACAGAAGTCGAGGTGGTGTCAGGAACGGAAACGAAGATGCCGCCCTTATCGTCCTTGGTTGGTTCCGCACCGTAGGTGACGGTGACGGTGACGATTTCGGTGACTACTTCGATCTCCAATGCTCGCTTCTTCTCGACAGCATGGAGCTGGCGGTGCTGGTGGCCAGGAGCAGCCAGAGTCTGATCCGCCATGGCGGAGAGCAGAGTAAGAGCAACGATCTGCTTGCCAATCATCTTGGTGGTTTGATTGAGGACGAGGACCAAAGGTTGAGGTTGCTGTGAATGGGCACTGGGAAAGGAAGCGGATAATTGGGGGTTCTTGAATGAATGAAGGATTGGTACAACTGGATAAACCTTGCGACCCGTCGACAAGGATGAGGGATCTTTACTGTAAAATGAAGGCCGAATGTGTGGTCCTTGCGTGAAGCAGCGGAGCAATGCTTGAGCTTAACAGTTTCAAGGACGGCGCAGCCGAAAGAACGTGGGTGACGGTATAAACGTCTGGCAGAACCAAGGGAGTGTATGGGTTTATAGAGAGAGGTAATCCTCATGGGGGATTGACGGGGGTCTGAGAACTTATGAAGCCAGAGAAAGGAGGGCAAAGCAAAGAGAGAAAGCTCTTGCTGCGGGCCTCTTGCTGCTGGTGGCATCGTATCAGGACCACACCACACACACCACAGCTGGGAAGACCGGACTGAGTCCCACTCAGGCCATGCATCATGGTGTGTACCTGGATCTATTCACGGATACCAGGGCTCGGGCACGACGCCGGGGTCTCAAGTCGTGCCCCTGGCAGCAAGCCGTCGTTTGTCTAACCAAAAGTGGCCATTTCTCACAGGGGCAGAGGGCATGGCTTGCAGACTACTCAGACTGAAGCAGGGATTCGTCTCCTAGTCCAAGGCCAAGAAAGGGCCTGTCCCTCCTGGGTCTAGATGTCGTAATACTGCCTGGTGCCATCACAACAGCCATGTGCGCACCGGGCCCAGGCCCTAGAGAGGCATGATGGATAAGGCAGTTTGCTCATCTCCAAGCAGGAGTGTCTATTTATGCTGATGCCGGTCCAAGGCGGCCCAGCTCACCAAGGGGAAATGAAGAAGAGTAGCTTGTGTGAGCTGCCGCCGAAGTTCTTGAGTGTCAGCCTCTGGAAGCGTCGACGCCGAACGGCTAGTGAGCACATTAATGGGCCCGAGAAAGAAAGTCCTCAAAACATTAGTCGGTTACGTGTCGGTTAGTCTGGATGCCCAGCTGGTGGCGGTTTGGCGACATCCGCGATACGTGGCCCAGCAGGCCCTAGTGGGCAAAGATGCTGGTAGCTCGGACGTATTCCTGGATGGAACACTCCCTGATTACGGAGAGGTGACCAGAGAGGGAGCGGGCTGGTTGTTTCGCACCGGCCCCCTGGCTGCAAAAGAAAGAAAGAAACCAGATGGGATCAAAACCTGCCTACCCGAAGCTACAGCCCCCAACCGCTACCAATGAACCGGTCAACAGCCCTGTTAGTGCCATTCCGTACCTGACGGTCATCCGACTGAAACATCGGGGCACCTTCTCACTGGTCCGAAAGTCCCCACCCCACCACCCTCTCTGCAGGTACAGACTCAAAGGAAAGAAAAACGCGTCCGTGGTCACTGCCAGCTTGCTCGTCGGCGGCTGCAAATTTGCCAAATCGCAGTCGTGTTACGACCAGCTGCGCATTAATTATAAGGTACTTCGTATACAAGTCCCATTTCCGCCGCCAGTTGAGGCACTAAATACCTCGCCTCAAGGTCCCTGCCATCTGATGTGTGCTCACTGCAGCACCAGCTCATCCTCCACCTACCCTTTCTGAAGTGGTTTAATAACGGCACAGGCAGGATGCCCAGCCAAGAAAAAGTCTGTCTATTCATGGCCACAGCTAATATTCGCCTACCTGGGGAAATCTTAGGCAATTTCCGCGGTTCTAGGGAGTCTATCGCAAGATCCTGGCCGCCCCGTGCCTCATCAGGGTGGTTGTCATCCCCTCGCCTACCTTCTGGGTGAGGTGTATTACTACGCACCTGCTACACACAGGTACCTATGCATGACTACCTACCACCGGCCTGCTGCCAGGCATGTACCGACATCTGACCCCATTGGTAAAGCTCTTTAAATTACTCCCCGGTGCCCATTGCGAATCCTTTCCCGCGTCCACCAGGAGCCGATCAACCATCTTAACAACAAAGGTCTCAATGATTATATTTATTGCAGCTTCTGGAAGAATAAGAGATATCCCCTTGCGTTCATCATTGCCAACAATTCTCCTTTTAGTGTGATGTTTATCTTTGTGTGCCTGGCTTAGCTCTCCGATCAGTAGCCACATCTTAGCAAATCGGAACCCGACTCAGTATTGGCGCCATTTTCCGAAGTGGAATTGGCTAGTGGCGTATGGTGAAACATGAACCGAAATTACCTCCCGTCGCCACGTCAATTCTCGAACTTTTTTTTTGTGGCCTGGCCAGCACGTCGGGTATCATTAGTATCGTTGCCGTAAGTAGTCGATTGGATGAGGATGTTTCAAACGAAAAGCTTGTCACTCACCATGCTAATCTGTCTAGGCACTGATCGCCACGATGGGATAGTGGTATCTAGAGGGCTCATCAAGCTGAAAAGGTTTCGTGATTCGATTATTGTTATTACCACCTTACTATGCAGGTCAGCGAAAGCAGGATGTCAGCATGCCAAAACGTATATCCCTGCCACATAAGCTTCCGAATTGCGTACAAGGCTTGCGCAATGCTCATTAAACCCACTGTGCATTATTTATTAGCAAGCATTTCGATTCTTGGAGAATGCTCATTTTAAGTGAAGCTCGTTGACCGTCTCCTTCCCACCACTGACAGAGGAACAAATCAGAGCGACCAAATGTGCGGCCCAACCCCACCAACACATGGTTGATCGTGGTTGGTTCGTGCCATCGGAGGCCGCATGTGCAGGTCCGTCCATGCATATGGCAGGGGTAAACAAACGGCCACGACGGTGTTTATCGACTGATCCACCGATTTTCTCCTGGGTTGTACATGTCACTCCTTAGCCCACTCCATAGGGCATCAGTGTTCGAAGCAAGAGGCTTCGATGACCAGAACTCTTCTCTTCAGACGTTGCACATGGCAAGAAACGGCGGGGAGAGATTTCTCATATAAAAATTATCCCCAGGACCAAAAAAAGAATCACAACTGAAGTTGTGTGGCGGTCTCTCCCGCCGGGAATTGAACCCGGGTCTCAAGCGTGACAAGCTTGCATACTGACCACTATACTACGGAAGAATTCCTAACCCAGCAAGAGTGGGCGGATCGGCTGTGGACAGCCGCTGTAGTGAGGCGCTGATGACAAACACGGAGTTTTTAATTTCTATATACCTACCTACCAGGCAACCAGGGTACATCAAGCAACACTTCGCCCATCATCAGACTACCCTAGACCTGCTAGATCTCGACAGTCATCCTGCAAATTGTGGTTTCAAGCAAGTGGTAAACACTTCCCCTTAACTGTCGAGTCGTCGACAATGGAATTGCAGAAACTAAGTATATGATTGAGGTGTAAATTGAAAACACTGTGCTGCTTTTTCTGATTTTATGCGCCGAGTAGTCACACCGACCAAGCCGAGAATGGGAGCGTAACCTCCTTGCGTCTGGTATTGAGCGGAATGGCTCTAACTCGCTCCCCCTCAAACTGTCATTGGCTTTCCCTCGCCGATTCTGTTGGGTCTGGGTTATTTTTGCTTCATGGACTCCTCAAATTTATGTCTCTGATTTTGGTGAAATAAATGAGAGGAGCCTCACCATTTGAGGATATTCTCTTCAGTTTGAAAGTTATTCCTTTTTTGTTACGATCTCAAATTTGCTTAACCATCCAATATCGTGCTCCTGTGATAGCATATTCACAAGGCATTCTTTCCACCCGGCCGGTGAACAGCTGAGAGACCTCTCGATAGCTCATATTCAACAAATTCATCTCGCTGATGCGATAAGAAGATAGAAAAATTGTTGATTCGCACGTTTAGGCGGAGAACTATCCCTCTATCGTCAGTTAATCCCTTGAGATGAGCCATCTATTTAGCCACGGGAGCTGGACCTCTAAATGCGGCGCTAGCCCTCATCACCTTGATAGCACACCTGCTGATGTCGTATTTCTGAGCAGTAGCTCGAATAGACGTTGCTGAAGCCTGAACAGAAGAATGGCTATAGAATGGGACATACATTTTCCCGACAATAGTCTTCTTAAATTAGAGTTGTGCCGACTTCATAGAGTCGAGATAAACACTAACATCTTCTAACCAGCGTCTGGAGGTGGAAACATGGGCTGAAAGAAGACCACCTAGGGCAGTGTCTGATTGCTATTGTTTGAGAACCTTGTTAGAGCACTACCTGTGATCATCCTGCTTGGCTTACAAACGTAGGTGTCATTCAATGCACAATCCAGATAAGCGTTAAATGATAACAACTTGATGCAATGTAGAAACAAGTTAAATGATTGCGGATTTTAGAACGGGACATAATGGTAAAGACCGGAGGATTAGCGTATCTCTGTGTCCTGGCGGTTAATAATCCTTCAACACTCTCGTGATGCCAGGATCCAGTGTGATTTTCTAGATGATAGTATTTGCACTCTAAAGTGATATTTAA
The DNA here is from genome assembly GCA_026958235.1 of Clonostachys rosea. NCBI lineage: Eukaryota > Fungi > Ascomycota > Sordariomycetes > Hypocreales > Bionectriaceae > Clonostachys > Clonostachys rosea. The sequence continues at coordinate 3,193,428 of CP110207.1, forward strand.
TATCAGATAATATATTAATGAAGGATATACATTGGGCTCATGGAAAGTTTACCCATTTGATTGCTTGCCTCCCAGAAACTGAAAGTCTGGGTCATCCAGTACGCCAATTGTCAGTTCCCTCTCCTGACCACCCTTTCTGATAAACCACCCCATTCGGAATCGCAAACCTAACATTCCCGGACCCTGCTCGTCCCCAGAGTCCAAGTATTTGGAATAATTCGACGGAGAGAGCAGAGAGGTAGCCATGGCAATACTGTTATAATCAGGTGGCACCAAGTCCTTCATCTCCAAGTCCAGAAAGAATTTACCCCTGTAGTTGATGAAGCGCTTCAGTCCAGACGAGACCAATGCCCAGGTGTTGATGAGAAAACACAGCGATAAGATTCCGACTATGAGATAGGTCATGTCCGCTTTTTGGAAGAGCCGGCGCTGTCTTTTATCTGTCGCTGTTGCGCTGATGAGAGGTAACTCTTCAGAGTGCGATGGAGATGATGTTGATGCTTCGTCGATGTTAAGTCGGTTCAAAGCATTTGCTAGCTGACCCGCAATCAAAGCATAGCTGGAGTGTATTGCCTCTAATAGTGTTTGGTCATAGTCCGGATCGCCAATCCTTGTCACATCTAAAGAACCAGTAGGCTGAAAGAGATAGTGATATCGGGTATCGAGCCACTCCACGATACCCTCTTGGTCATAACTGAAGGTAGTTTTTGGCCAAAAAGTGTCGATTTCGTCACCACCGAATGTTGGAGTGCTAAATGATGGATATAATGGCTTGGCTTTCGAATAGTCTGGTGATGGAGGGCGCTGGTGGTCTACCTGTAAGCCCTTTTCTGCCCACAGCATATTCAGCTTCGTAGGAACTTCGGCCCACGTATAGTTACACCTCCAGACCGCAGTATGGCCGAAGGTGTAATTCAATCGCTTGCCCCAGAAATATGTCTTTTCCATCCAGAGATCGGTGGGGCATGGATCGACCCTGGGTTCAAGCTCCGCGAGCATGTAGGAGTCATATTGAACGGGGTATACACTATTCCAATACTCCATTGTGAATTTGGTACCATTTGGGCAGGTATGAGTTAAATTCGCCGTGTAATAAAAGTCCCACGAATAATGGGTGGGATTGCGTATCAGAACATCTTGAGGAAGCTGTGTGCATTCTGGCATCAATTTGATAGCCGGTGCTTCAAGCTCAAAGCTGACACTTGAATTCCAATCCTGGCTGGGGCCATCGATTTCTAGACGGGGAAAGATGAGATCGCGGTATGTGAAATCAGGCCAGGTGAAATTGGATTTTGTTTGAGTAATCATGAGGCCGTTCAGAGCCCATCTGGCTATGTTGTATTCGCTCATTTTCCCACCATTTTCTGGTGCCAGAGCTCGAGAACCAAACCAACTTTGTTGCTTGATGTTTACATCGAAACTTCCGGGAAAATTCGAAGGAAAGAATAGGAGAGATGACAATGACGCCAAAAAGCCGCAAGCAATAGCTAGCAGCTGTGTAAGCGTGACGGTATGTATCTTCCATCTGACCGAATAGTATAAAGCCCTGAGCCCAAGCATATCCAGCAGTGAAATATCCAGCTCTCTTACAGTGCAAGATCGGACGCCTAGCTTGGCATGTATCGCAAGGTCACGGACTACTGTATCTGACGAAGTAGTATAGAGTGTGACAAGATATATGGCCAAAGTGGGACCTGCGGTCCACCAAAGAGATAAAGTTCCTTCTTTGAGTGTTAATATTCCATTAGATGCATTAGACAGTTGAAGCACAGTGACAAGACTGATAATCAAGCCTAGAACATAAATTGTAGTTATGAGCCTCAGCCAAGTAGGCAGGGGTAGAGGAGACTCTTGATGTTGACGCCATGATTTGATTCTTGTTTCCTTTTGCTCTGATGAAGGCTCAAGTCTTTGGCCATCGGAAAAGCTCATTAATCCAAGAATTGTCGCGGGGTTTTTGTGCCAGTTCTTAAATGCTCCCTTGTATTGGAGTATCGCCCATACGGAAACGAATGCCGAGAGAGCTGAAATCACTGTCAGGCATATGCAGATTGGTCGATTCAGCTGGAGTCGGTCGACTTCAAACGGTCTTGAACCTGTTGTCTGTCTCTCTGTTTTGTTTCGGAGCTCATGGTGTGCAACAAGAGGTCCGAGTGCTTGGTTGAGGGTCAATACTGAGTCGTACATGACCTGATTCGTATAGAGCGAGAGAGGAAAGCCGTCGGGGTACTTTTTTTCGACATCGGTCGATTCGAGTAAAAACGAGTTTATCATCAATGGCGATGAAGTGTTCCCCCCAAGCGCATCTGGGACCGAGTTTTGGATGAGCTCAAAAGGGTTGGTTTTGATGGGAGTCTTTTCTTGGTCTGGTAGTAGTGTCATCTTGGGATGATTTCCGTCATCCCGCACTTCTGTCTTAGCTATCCATGCGGTAGGTGAGCAAATGACACCAGCGCAAGCATTGAGGATAGGGATGGAGCTGTTTTCTGGAGAAGGAACCCATTTTGATGCAAGATAGATTGAGTGATTAAACTGGTTAGGTAGCTGTGAGCAATGGTCTGCCGGACTGTTCGACAAGTCCCTATGGTCGAAGCTGGTCTTGTTATGCCAATAGAGTGGCGAGAAAGCATTGAACACACGTGTCCGTGATGCTTGAGGGCAGCCCTCGAATTTGAGATCCACGGAAACTTGTGGTTGACTTGTATCGGAATAGTATGAGTAAAACGGGGTACAACTCTCCACCTGTCGGCACTCAACATCGAAAAATAACCCATCCACAATAGCGGTAAGAGGAGAGTCGATAGTGCCACGAAGGGAATTTGTGGTGTTTGCTTGCGCAAAAGTTTGATATATTGAGTTGTTTCCAACCCCAAAGGGGATGCCTGTATTGAAATCCTGTATTGCCCGGAAATTCCAATAGCCGGTCTTGTAACCCTCGCCAAAGTTACGATGACTAAACTCTGGGTCGAAGAAATCCCAGATTTGTACAGGCACAGGTTTGGAAACCTGAACAGTCTTGAGAGAAAATAAACTGGGTATAAGAACAACCTGAACTTTGAGAAGGAGTGTGGTGAGCGTGATTATGAAGACGAGAAAGTGTTTCTTGCGCAGAGATTGAATGAGAATGGTAATTGATATCTTGGAGGTATAGTCCAGCATATAGATGCTGGAGTAGTTTGAAGTCTGAGACTGCACCCAGGGAAAATATCTTAGAGTCTGTAACTCGACCCTGCTCCAGAGTATCGTAACAAGAGTAAACACTGTCAACGGCATTTCAAGTCAACTCAACGAATTGACATCTAGTATATAAGTTGAGAGAGAACACACCTGCAGTTGGCCCAAATCTCCATAGTTGCTCAAGGTCCCGCCGTGCTTCTAGAAGTCCGTTGTTCCTGTGGGAAAATGATAACAGAACTGGCAGTGCAATAGCATAACATAAGAAAAGGGCAGAGAATGTCCCTAGCACGGTCGGACGCAACCAAAACGGCTGCCATTTCTCGCTTCCACCCCCATCCAAGTGTATGGGGACCTCTTTGTGACGCAAAAGTTTCGATCTAGTGTTATTGCTGGCATCATTCGGCCTCGTACTGGGGATGACCATGGTTTGTGTTGAAGAAGATGTCTCAGTGGTATAGCCATCGAGCACACTGCCTTCTTGATCGCGGTCAACAGACCAAGGGGCCGTCCTGGAATGGTCCATATCACTGTTGGCGAAGTTTGGGGTAGTTTGGGCCGGGAAGCGCCTAGAGCTGGCCAACTTCCTTGGCCTTTGTCGGTTTGGCCGGTCTTGTCGGCCTCCGTTGTGTAAGAGTGGAAGCTCCGTCTCTTGACGTCGGTGTGTCATGCTGGGAGCGATTTAGAACCATAAGGACGCTTCTCACTTGTGTGTTGAGTGGTATTTGACATTGAGACTGAAATTGGGGGGTGGCTGTTTGTATGTCTACTTGCTCTTCTACGACTCTTGGCGGTGCTGTTGGCTCGGCGTATCGTAATTCGCCGCTTAACCAAGGTACTTCCCCGAATGGGCAAAAGGTGACTGTTAAGCGCCAACGCTTTTCATTATTACGGGTCATTTCATGCAATCATTGGGCTACAGTCCGGAATGTCTGATGGCTGGAGGAAATCATGTGGGCGGCCAAGAGTGTGCATTAGGGAGGATTCTGCAACGCAGAACCAACTGCATATTCTGAACCTTGTAGCGTGGTATATTTTGAGGCTCAGTGACATCCAACTCAGGAAACTGGGCTGACCAACGGCAGAATGTGAAATCCGCCCACATTACCCGAAACAGCTGAGCTTGCTAGCTTCTCTAGCCGGCAGTCAGGCGAACTGCCAACCAAAGGGCACAATTTGCCGCCGCCAAGAGCAGACGAAGCGAGCATCCACCAAGGAGTGCGGCGCTTTGGGCGGGCATGGTGGGCGAACTAGGCTGGCACAAGACAGGCTTTCGTGCTCTCGGATCGTTGGATTAAGAAGGGAATTGTTTTTACAGTGCGTAATCGAAGTTTTGCCTGCGTTAAGTTTACCCCACAATCATCTGATGTCGAATGCCCACTCAGACAAGCAGATTGAACAGTGACGCTATACCCCACCCAAATGCCAATGCACTTTGGTAGCAAATGAGGGAAACCATGAGCTTGAAGCTGTTCCGTTTGGTCAGTTGGCAGCTGAGAACTTGAAGCTAGCTAAGTAGGAAAAGTGCTTTGCTATTTGGAGAAAATACATGTAAAGAGTCAAGTGCCAGACATACTGATGAATTGTACTTTTAGTTAACTAAAGCCTCACCCCTGCCCACACAAGTAGGGCCGAAACACACACCACGTTCCCGGGTTGTGTATGGCCACTAATGGAATGCCTGTGATGTGCTTGCAACTTGACGCTGGCTGGACTTTGCGGTCAATGCCAGACAGAACAAAAAAATCCTTGACCGGACGCCGTACACCATACCTTCCCCATTTGCAACAGGCTATAGATCTACACTCATTAGGTACATTTCCAAGATTCTCATAAACTTAGCAACGAAGGCCTCGAGATGGAAGATGACCTTTGTGCCCGTCTTGACCCGATGCTCAAAGAAAGCTGACCAGTAAATTACATCACCCTTGAGGCCATCGTCCACGAGGGCCAACAATTTAAAGGTGAGAGTTTTTAGGATCGTTGTTGGCGGGATGCAGTGTGTTAACAAATCATATAGTTTGGCGCGGACTTGTAGTATACGATTAGGAGTGTGCTCTTCGATAATTTCCTTGGCAATTTGGCCAATGAGAGCTTCCCAGTCGGCGGGTGGAATTGGGGTGTTGTCTGAAACCTTTTCACTGTCGTAGGAGAAATCGTATTTGATTAGCTTTCAATGCTACCTTATGGCCATGGAGTTTCTTAAATCATCTTCACTTACTTCTGGGCATGGACGGCTTCGTACATGAGGAGCGCCCTTCGCAGATTTCGACCACTTTCAATGGCTATCCGTTGATGAAGCCCCTTTGCAACTGGCCAGTTTTGTTTTTTGGCAGATTGAGCGAGAACGTCGCAAATCTGTTCGTGTGTTGGCGCTGCTACTCTTACCAGCAGCGTTCTGGACCGAATAGGAGCGATGATATTCGCAGTCGAGTTTGCTAGAAGAATCAATCGTAGATTGGGCGAGTATTTCTCCATCGTACGGCGAAGGGCTGCTTGGGCGTCGCGTGTGAGATGATCGGCTTCGTTGATGACGACGACCTTGAACCGTTGCTTCGCCGACTGGTCGACCTGTTGGGTTTGGGCGACCTCCTTTAACAGATCCTGCACAACGACTCTGTCATAATTTCCCACATCCGAAGGCGTTATCTCCATGTGGTAGATGGACGAGACAATGTTGAACTCGAGTTTGCGATTGCTGGATGTCTGGAAAACACGGGCGTCGATCTTGATCTTTTCCACACCAGGTCCGTATAGCTCCTTTAGAGTCGCTACTATTCTCGTCTTCTTCCCTGCCCCAGACGGGCCGTAAACAAGGAGATGTGGGAAATCGCTGCTTTCCGCCTAGTAGCCGGTTGGGTTAGCAGACGGTGATACTTGACTCGATGTGCAAGAGCGTACAAGAGATCTGAGGCGTTCTGATAATTCATGGTGATAGGTCAATGTATCCAATGACCGTGGCCGATGCTTATCCACGATGAGAGCCATGATCGTTGATTTTGAAGTTACGTTCTGGTGATGGGTGAACTCAATTAAGCTGATGGGTCAAAATCAAAAAGATGAGCATTCTGGAAGACGCGTCGATCGCGTTAAGTGGCAGGTGCACGGGCATGTCGCTTTCTGTGAGTGCACGGACCACCGGGAGTTGCCTGAAGGTACAATGTACATCAGCGGCCCACGACATGCGACTTGTACAGCCGCATTGCCTGGAATATTACGAGCAAGTGGCCAATTTCATGTTAGGATTGGGAGATTGTCTAAAGGCTCTGGCAATCTTCAAAAACGGTGTACAGTGTAAACAGTGTTTGTGAGACCTGTCTAAATATTTACATGACGATGCTTTCTTTCGTAATAGTGGTTACACTGGGGTCAAATTGAGCCCATTGAATACATGATTATGCGCCCAAGGATCGTATGTCAAGGTTATAATCCTCATGAAAACGATGCTCAGGGCGTCTTTGAGGGGCTTTCTGTAACCTCAGGCTCGGTGGGAGTTCCAGCCAACTCAGTTGGTACCACCCTTCTTGGGCGTTTCAACTCTTCGAGAGTCACACCATCCAACTTCGTGATCCCGACGACTGGGGGATCTCCCTTCTTGACGAATTCCCATTGGCCTGGCCAAGAATAGTTAGAGATGGTATACATTGGATTTTGATGACTATACTGACCTGGCAGCTTGTTTCCCGCCAGGCGGAAAGCATCTCGAACAACTTGCTCGTGAACTTTGCCCCTGAGCTCAAACAGAACTTGGCTCACAGCCATTCTAGTTGCCCAATGATCAAACGAACCTTTACCCTTACCCATACGCATCTGGTTTGAGAAACAGGTTAGCCTCGACATTCCACAGTTTGACCTGTCCTGATCCTCACATCGTTGCCGCTGGCGTAGACGCCAACATTGCAGCACTTGCGCTTATACAGGCGGAATCTCTCTCCACGTAGTCGGGTCTTGATTGTGTCTTCGGCCATCTTTAGGTGCTTTGCGCTGATTCTGCGATCATGATCGACCATGCGGATTCCGAAATCGCCCCAGATCACTGTTGTGCCTTTGACCGAGCCTCCGGTGGGAACGCGGGGGCGACCCTTGGCCATCTTCTTCTTCCTGTCGATGTTTGGCTCAAGCCAATTGCCGAGGGCCGGAGTCGTGGTCGAGAAAGCCCTGGCATTTTGGAGTTGCTGTGTCTGTCCCTGGATGGGGGCCCGAAGTAGGCGCAAAGGTGCAGAGGTTCGGAGGCTCAATGCCTGGAAAGACCCGAGTAGCGTTGACATGTTGACGGGCTTCATCGTTCGCCAATTGTCGATTGGGCACCTTCTAGGCAGATAGCTTGACCTCTGTCTGGCAATTGGAAATTCTTCTCAAGGTGTCGTTGATGTGGGGCGCAAATCGAGACCTGACTGGCTAGGCTTGCCATTGCCTGGGAGGGAAGTTACCCACTTCTTGAAGTGCTGCGACTGCTGCCTTCAAACTGGCAAGTACCAAGGTACACCTGACCTCTTAAGCAGGTCACGCATCTCGCGTCATCTTCGCGTCTCACCACCCTGCTAATCAACCAAGTCTTTAACGTCACTCACTGGTTGCTGCCTACATTCATCTCGACAAGAATTCCTTTAATACGCAGCCACGCGCCAAGCTCGGCTTGTGAATTTGGTTTCCATTGAAAGATGCAACGCCGTGGGCTCTGTTAATACTACCTTGGCTTTATACTTCTCAATTTTCCGTTCATAATGCCTGACATTCGATCTTTCTTTGGCCCTAAGGGCGGTGCTGCCCCAAAGCCTACGCCGAAGCCGCCGGCAGAGACCAAACGTTCAAGTGAGGAATTTAGACCCCGAATTCCTTGATTAATTGCTTACATAGTTTAGAAAACCGAAAAGTTATTGATGAGAGTGATGAGGAGGAGGTTGGGTGCGTTCGACATCAGTTGTTCAGATCGCTTCGAGATAATGCTAACACTGTGGGCAGACAGAAGCGACCAGAGCCGAAAGCTTCCACAAAGAAGAAAGCAGGGTATGTTCGTTTCATTCAAAGAAAACACTTGTTTCTAACTTTGATCTCCTAGAGATAGCAAGCCTGCAGGCGTATCAATTTCTGCCGAGGATTACTTTGCCTCAACCAAGACAAATGATTCCTCCACGACGCGATCGACGACCTCCTCCTTGAAGAAAGAGGAGAATAAAACAGACGTTCCGGTCAGATCAAGCCCTCGAGGAAGGAACCCACCCTCGAAATCTCAAGCTGGCCCTGACAAGAGCGCCTCACCTACGAAAAAGCGAACGGCTATTAGTTATACTCGCCACGCAGCCAATGATGATGAAGACGCCTATATGGATGACGCCGATGAAGATGCAGATGATATTTTCGCTGCTGACACAAAGGGTCGTGGCAAGCGCAAAAATGACGATTATGTGGAGGATGATTCAGATGAAGATGTTCTTCCTCAACCGAAACGAGTGGCATCTCGAGCTCGAGCTTCGGCTGCCGGCAGTGCGACGGACGAAAAGAAGCCTTCAAAGCCCTCAGCGGCGAAAAAGCGAAAAACCCCTGAACCTGACACGGAAGAATCTGAAGATGAGGCGCCAAAAAAGCGGAAGACCCCTGCGAAGCCACGAGCTCCGCGGACGAAAAAGCCAGATGAACCCGAAGATGCCGAGATTCAAGACATTCTCAATAGCGTTACGACAGTTCGAGCACCAACGCCTCCGCCAAAGGATCCCAATGCTAAGTTTGACTGGAGAAAAGCAAATGGTGGTGGAAACTCAGCTGCTCAGCCTATGGGAGGTTCGGCAGAAATACCAGATGGCGAAGAGGAATGTTTGAGCGGCCTCACTTTTGTTTTCACCGGCGTATTGCAAACAATTGCTCGAGAGGAAGCGCAGGCATTGGTGAAGCGGTATGGAGGTAAAGTTACTGGACAACCCAGCAGCAAGACAAGCTTTGTTGTTCTTGGCGAAGACGCTGGCCCAAGCAAGCTGTCTAAAATTAAGTCACTGGGAATCAAGACAATTGACGAAAATGGATTATTTGATCTTATACGAAAACTGCCTGCCTTTGGTGGCTCAGGTAAAGGAGCTCAAAAGGCGCAAGAAAAAAAGAAGGCAGATGAAGAAAAGATGAAGAAACAAATTGCTGAAATGGAAGCGGAAGAGAAGGCTAAACAATTGGAGGCAGCGAAGGCGGCGAAAAAAGCTGCCGCTGCTCGAGGTGTCACGGACAAGTCGGCGGTTCTCCCACCAGCTCCAGTTGCCCAACTGTTGACCTCTAAGTACGCCCCAACGCAGCTAAGCCATATTTGCGGAAATAAGGGGCAAGTTGAAAAGATACAGAAATGGCTGCAAGGCTGGGCGACGGCGAAAAAATACGATTTCCAACGACGGGGAGCTGATGGACTGCTCGGAGCTCGTGCTATCATACTCTCTGGCCCGCCTGGCATCGGCAAGACGACAGCCGCACATCTTGCGGCTAAGCTTGAGGGTTATGATGTTATAGAGAGCAACGCGAGCGACTCAAGAAGCAAAAAGCTAGTCGAAGCCGGTGTTAGTGATGTGATGAACAACACCTCGCTCCTCGGATACTTTGCAGGCGATGGTAAATCTGTGGACTCGACAAAGAAGAAGATTGTGCTCATCATGGATGAGGTCGATGGCATGTCGGCAGGTGATCGTGGTGGTGTTGGTGCGTTGGCAAAGTTCTGCAAGAAGACCGAAATTCCGCTCATCTTGATTTGCAATGAGCGCAAACTGCCGAAGATGAAGCCTTTCGACCACGTAGCCCTGGATATAAGATTCAACCGCCCAACGGTAGAGCAGGTCAGAGGCCGCATCATGACTATATGCCATAGAGAGGGATTGAAATTACCAGTTCCTGTCGTTGATGCTCTCATCGAAGGGAGCAACAAGGATATCCGGCAGATCATTAATATGATTTCTACAGCAAAGCTCGACCAGAAAAGTATGGATTTTGACAAAGGAAAGGCAATGAGCAAAGCGTGGGAGAAACACGTTGTGTTGAAACCTTGGGACATTTGCCAAAAGATGTTGGCTGGTGGACTATTTGCACCAGCCAGCAAGTCGACCCTCAATGACAAGATTGAGTTGTATTTCAACGATCATGAATTCAGCTTCCTCATGATCCAAGAAAATTACCTGAAGACCAAGCCAATGGCCTTGAATGGCCAAGGCTACAACAAACGACAAGAAAAGCTGAAGGCTTTGGAACTCTTTGACAAGGCTGCTGAGAGCATCAGTGACGGAGACCTGGTGGATAGAATGATCCATGGCCCTCAACAACACTGGAGCCTCATGCCAACACATGCTGTTTTTAGCACAGTTCGACCTGCAAGCTTTATTGCCGGCCAACTCATGGGCTCAGACTTCACGAGCTGGCTCGGAAATAACAGTAAAACAGGGAAATTGGGACGCTACACTCGAGAGCTTCATTCTCATATGCGTCTGAAATCATCTGGCGATCACAATGAGGTCAGACAGGAATACCTTCCTGTGCTCTGGGACCAAATAGTCAAACGACTTGAGCGTGACGGTAACGAAGCTGTTTCCGACATTATCGAGCTCATGGATAGTTATTACCTCACCCGAGACGACGTAGACGCCATCCAGGAACTTGGTGTTGGTTATATGGATGAGGGTAATGTGTCTGTCGATTCAAAGGTCAAAGCCGCCTTTACTAGAACGTACGTTTGCTCATCACCACTCCTACTGAGGCACTCCCCGAACTTTGCTAACTCTTGACAGGTACAATTCGATGAACCACCCAGTCCCATTCATCAAGGCAAGCAATGTCACAGCCCCGAAGGTCCAGGCCAAGGAGGCCCCTGACCTGGAGGAGGCTATTGAGGAGGAAGATGAAGCCGAAGTCGTCGAAGCTCCGGAAGCTGATGATGAAGAGCTTGATTTGAAGAAGGATAAATACATCAAACAACCAAAGGCTAAGAAGCCCGCGAAGAAAGCAACAAAGGCCGCGGCCAAACCCAAGGCGTCGGGAACGAAGGAGAAAGCCAAGAAATAAACTGGCTGCATGCGCTTCGTTGTAACTTTGGAGAGTAATAATCATTTTGGGGTCGTACATGTATTTTGCTATTGACGGGTATATACCGATTGCTTATCACGATATGTTGTCAAGACCTTCAAACATAAGCCACCTCGTCCAAAAAATCCGGCCAATATCCTGTGAAAACCCAATGCTCGATGGTGACGATCTTGGCCATGTGGACCAAGTTTACCCCCTGCTCATCTTCATCTCCATCTTCATCTTCACAAGCGTAACCAGAGCCGGAAGAAAACGGATGGTATTGGGCTGGAAACCTTGGGGCCTGATAACCCATCCCGAGGGGTCCAGTGGTCTCGAGGCGTAGATTTCTAGGCTGGTAGTTCTGCGAGCAGATTAGTGAATACAGAAGATCCTAGATATACGGGCTAGGAGTATGATTACCTGCAGTACCTGGTCAATGATCTGGTGCGTATCGCGTCGTCGGCGGCAGTTCTGAGTAAACAGTCGGAATGTGCAGGGTGAAATGCGGCCGTCGTCTGGATGACCCTCGTCATCAGAGATAACGAACTCATCTGGGACTGATGTGTTAGTACATTTCCCCGAAGCCTGGTATTGACCAGATTTGACGCAGTATACCTTCTTCTGGAAGAGCAATGCCTTCGATATTCCCATCTCCCTGATCCGAATACCCCCAATTTTCAGAGTCGATGCACAAGTTCTCATGTCGGATTTGTGGGACTTGGTATTGTACAGCTCGTGGGCTGTGCTCAAGAACGGGACCGGCGGCTGGAGTATCACGAGATTGAGGAGTATCCGGGTTGTGAATATGTTCATATGGCGCTCGAGGAAGACAGAATACATCTTTCCTCCCTGGATGATCGTCCGGGGAGGGCTGTTCGCTATGGTACAAGGAATTGACATCAGCTAGGATCCTACATATACAATCAATGTTAGCTGAAACATAAGACTCTCGAGAGCTGGAACATAAGACTCTCAAGGGCTGAAAATAATAAGAAAAGGGGATCAGAACATGTGAAATGGGATTTCTGGTTGTGAGAGCTCTGGTTGCGAGAGCACCATGTATTGGTATAACCCACTCATCGTAAGTCCCCTCGCCCTCACCCATCACCACCTTCAGGAGGTTCAGTTCTTGGCACCGCTCCGCCCAGCAGTAGACATCCCGACCAGCTTCCCTGAAAGGCCCGCGCATTGAGTTATAGGCCATTAGAGCAGAGTTTGTTAGGCGCCAATGTCGAGACCCAGTTGGCGCAGTGCAGCCGGGAGCCAATCCGGCGGCAGCACCGTGGAGAGATGAATCTGAAGAGTGGGATGAGTGAGACAAGCTTGGCGGAGGTACAATGCCATCGGCACGGCATTGCAATGGCAACTCATCGCTACTCGTGGAGCTTGAGCTTCCCATAACGGGGATTGGTTGGTGATTCTGGTCTTCCTCTAGGTTGAGCACAGATATCTCGGTGCTGGGAGACGGAATGATGCTGTATTGGCCGCGTCTTTTCAAAACGTGTCTGGGCTTGCTCAGGCGGGATTCGCAACCCTCCACATCGCCATTGGAACCCTCATCTACTGTGGGTTTTGGATCGAATTCTGTATGGCGGTGAGTTGGAGGGTATGGGAAAACGAATGTCCCCATGACTGGGGAATGAAATGGGATGCCCATCATTTCTAGAGCTTCTGTATTGGACCTGGACATACTCGCAAGCGACTCACTATCACCACCCAGGTCGCCTAATTCCAAGTCGTCAACTTTCTCTATGCCATGGTGGTTCTGCTGCATGATCGGCATGTTTTCTCCTTGAAGAAATGTGGCTGCTGCGTTCATCGTGGTGGTTCCATCGCAATTATGGAATTCTACTGCTGATTCGCGCCCTGAGTAGTTATTAGCAATGTATTCATAAATATTGGAATGGAACAAAGAAAGGTAGCTCACTGTCTCTGATTCTCAGCGAAAGCGGATTGAGTCTGGGGACTCTCCGGACTAGGTAGATAAGTGAGTTTGTGTCAGTCAATCGCAAACAGCCATAAGAGTCAAGATTGGACCCAAGGACACATAGAGGCATACTTACTTGTCTTGATCGGGGTAGCTTCTTCTTCTCTTGTTTCAACATCCTCAACGTCACCCCTCAATGTCTCATCTGTGCTCTTGCACGTTGTAGAAACACCAGCGCGAGCTCTCCCGAAACGAGGGAGGCGAAAACAAGCCATTCCCAAAGGGATAGATAAATTGTCGAATGTGAGGGGCGTCTTAGGCCATATGTATTGTTCGTTCTTAGAAGGCGTGCATTGTTGTCGGTAAGCAAGGGGCAACAGGAAGAGGTTGAGCACGGGCGAGAGCGTCACGAGAAACAAGCAGGATGTAGTAGAAGGAGTAGCTTTGTTTACATACGAGTACTGTTGTGCTAACCTTAGCCTGCTCTGGCCTGCAGGACAGTGTGTCTGTGTGGCCTCGGCAGATGCTGGCAGTTGGCAACAGTTGTCAATCGTTGCCACAGCACCGTCGGAGGCCATGTGTAGCTGGCACGCGATGATCAAGTCCCTATGAGCAAGTAAATCAAGAACGTCGAGAAATCCAATATGCCTCCCCTGTTGCCGTCTATTAGTCACGTATATGCTCAAAAGAGTGAAGAGTTGGTGGAGTGTGCAGCGAAACCTCGTGCTTTGGTCCTGTTGGGGCCGCATAGAGGTTTTTCCGTGTTCGTAAATTAGAGAGGGAGCGATTCTCCTCTCGAGATCAGTCTCGCGCATAAGCCGCCAGCCAGATGATATAATATACATATATACATTGTTTGTCCCATTCCGAATAAAATCTGGGGTCGTCTCGTCCAAGAACAAGTCTCGTCTTTGCTTATGATCAAAACCGCCGCCATGCAACAACATTGAAATCATCTTTTTCTTTCGTCAACATGAGAGGAGCATTACACATTTTGATCCAACGCCATCCGTTTTTTTGGTGTCCAACTAAAATTACAACAGGTGTGACTTGCACACCTGTGCCTTCTCGGGTGGGAGGCTAGGTGTTTATTTGTTCTTGACAACGCCAACCTTGGCTGCGCGGAGCACTCGGCCGTTGAGCTTGTAGCCCTTCTGCTGAACAAAGAAGACGGTGTTGTCGTCCTTCTCAGGCTGGGGTGTCATGAAGGTAGCCTCGTGCTCATTGGGGTTGAACTTCTCGCCCTCAGGGCTGAGACGCTCGAGACCGTGCTTCTCCAGAGTCTGCATCAGCACAGTCTCAGTCATCTTGATACCTTCGTGTAGGTTGTTGAGATCTTGGTTGTCAGCATTGAGCTTCTCGGGTGCGACTGTGGTCAAGGCACGATCCAAGTTGTCGACGCTGTCGATGAGATCCTTGGCAAATTTCTGGATAGCAAAGTCGCGAGCGCTCTTAACTTCACGCTGGGTGCGATCTTGAAGATTGCGGAAGTCAGCAACGGTGCGCAAGCACTTGTCCTGTTTGGATATTGTCAGCAAATGTACCTTATTGGAAAAAGACAAAAGTAGGTTGTGTACGAACCTTCCACTCCCGAGCTTCGGCGTCCTTGGCTTCAAGCTGCTTCTTCAGCTCAGCAACCGGGTCAGCCTCGGCGCTTGCCTCCTTAGCCTCTTCTTTCGTCTCCTCAGTTTTGGTCTCCTTTGCGTCGCTGTACCACCTCCCCATTGCAGGTGTGAAATGTCTAGGAGAGGCCGCAGCGACGATGCGGAACTGTGAGGGGCCAAAAGAGCTCGTGGCTGACATTCTGGGGGCGGCAGAGCGCAGCGCCCGGGAGGAGGTGGTGAGTGCGTGTCGGAACATGGTGTATTAGTGGTGTTGTGGCGGAATTGAGGAAATAGAAGGAGGGTTGGCTGTGAAGCTTAGGATGAGCTCTCGAGTATAAGAGCAACGAGAATGGAGTCTGAAATTTCATGGATGCGCATGTGCCTGCTGTAGCCGGCAAAGCCTAAGGGATCGGGACCGGTACCGCAGGGCTCGCGGCCAAATGATAATCCGGGCAATTAACCCCGATCGGGAAGCAGCAGCCAATCCAGAGAGCTTGACAGAGCCAGCAAGAAGCACTGGGATGGTGGGGTAGGTGCTACTTGCCCGGCCGGGTCCTGGTAGGCCCTGGCCCAGGCAAGAGCGAGCCTGGAGGTACCCGCGACCCACTTGCCTACGTCGCTCGTGCGGCAACCTAGAGCACAGGCAAACAAATGCTACCGCAGTGCAAGGGCAGAGCAACGAAGTCGTTGGAAGCTTGACTGCATCGTTTCGCACCGTCTCATCTTCACCACAACGCATCCCGCCAACACCACCCTGCTCTCCCGCACCCCCAGTCTCGGGACTCAACACCTTGAACCTACGATATAATCAGTCACCCCTTCATTCTCAGCAGCCTCAACAATGGCGGTCGGTGACTCGGACCGTGTCCAAGAAGCCCAGAAGCTCACCAAGACCAACCCTGGCAAAGCAGAGGCCATCTACAAGGAAATCACATCTACTGCCCCCAGTGCAGCCTCCGATTCCGCGACCCGAGAATATGAGGTTGCTCTGATCAGCCTAGGCGAGCTCTACAGAGACCAGACGTTGGTTTCCTAATCTGATGATACATCGGGAGCTTGGATAGCTGACTGATATATCTATAGGCGGACACAGGACCTGGTCAACCTTGTAAAAGAGAGCAGATCAGTGTTTTCCTCCTTTGCAAAGGCCAAGTCTGCTAAGCTGGGTAAGTTTGCAGTCTACATGTTGCCCGCGAGCCTGTCCTATACGACACCAGATGCTGACACACGACCAACTCCTAGTGCGCCAACTGCTCGACATCTTCAGAGACATTCCCAACAGTACCGACATCGAGATTGCTGTGACTAAAGATTGTATCGAATGGGCTACTTCCGAACGCCGCGCTTTTCAGCGACAGGACTTGGAAGTCCGACTCGTCACCCTTCACATGACCAAGCTATCTTGGTACGATGCGCTTACCCTCATCAATGGACTTCTTCGCGAGCTCAAGCGTCTCGATGACAAGCTACGCTTAGTCGAAGTCCAGCTCCTCGAGTCCCGAGTCTACCACGCCCTTGGAAACATCCCGAAGGCCCGCGCTGCTTTGACCAGCGCCCGAACAAGCGCCGCCAGCGTCTACACCCCTCCATTGCTTCAAGCCAACCTCGATATGCAGAGTGGTATGCTTCACGCCGAGGATAAGGACTTCAATACCGCATTCTCATACTTCATCGAGGCGTTGGACGGATACCACAGCCAGGAGGAGAGTGGCAAGGCGCAGGCGGCCCTCCAGTACATGCTGCTTTGCAAGATTATGCTGAACCTTGTTGAGGACGTCAACCAGCTCATGTCGTCCAAACAGGCGCTCAAGTATGCTGGGAAGAACCTTGAGGCTATGAAGGCCATTGCTCGCGCGCACTCGAATCGCTCCCTGGAGGAGTACGAGAGGGCTCTCTCTGCCTACCGGTACGAGCTGGGCAGTGATGCTTTCATCCGCAACCATCTTCGACGACTTTATGATGCCATGTTGGAGCAGAACTTGATCAAGGTTATCGAGCCATTCTCTCGCGTTGAGATTGACCATATCGCTAAGATGGTCGGTCTTGATACGCAGCAAGTTGAGCGCAAGCTATCACAAATGATCCTGGACAAGGTCATCATTGGCGTCCTCGATCAAGGTGCAGGATGCCTAATCATCTTCGATGAGACTCATCGTGACGAATCTTACGACGCTGCTCTGAAGACTATTGATAAGCTGAGCAATGTGGTGGATGCGTTATACACGAACCAGGCTTCTC
Source organism: Clonostachys rosea (assembly GCA_026958235.1). NCBI lineage: Eukaryota > Fungi > Ascomycota > Sordariomycetes > Hypocreales > Bionectriaceae > Clonostachys > Clonostachys rosea. Next base: position 3,210,396 of record CP110207.1, read on the forward strand.
TGCTAGAGTAATACGGATAGGCTGAGGAAAATAGAGACGGCTTGGTGTTCATGGCAGAATAGATGCAATGTTCAGTATAGGGCTTATTTATTCAAGACATGAGAAAGGGAAAGGATGATTCCTATTCTCGCATTCATGATGTGATTTGTTTCAACGCTCTGTCGTTACTTCGTAGTCCAGGTATGTCTGACAATCCATCCATCGTAACAAGTTCCTTACCCAAACGAGGTATCTTAAGAAAGAAAGTGAACCTAAAAAACCAAGAAAACAAATCGACCCCAACAGTGATTCCGAACCTGAAACGCCGCCTGATGCAATTTAAATAAGGCGAAGCGAAGGAAAAACGAGAAGAGGAAAGAAACTAATAACCAAATAGAGGGCACAAGTGCCTTCATCCACTAACGCCATAACCATCAAGCCACAATTTTTGAGGCAACGCATGCTTTTTCCTTTCATATGTGTTTCCGCCAATTTTAAACTCGGGCATGCTTTTCCCCCTTGACTCCGTCATGCTTGTAGAATAATATAAAGATAAAATAAAGAGTTTTTTTGTATCAATGAAACATCATTGCTGAAGGTTTCGTCGTGTGACCACGCATTCGCTTTCTCCTTTCTTCTGCGAGGATGAGAGAAAAGAGGCGCTTGGCAAGGTCGCCCTCGTCCCAGCCGCCGACGACGGCTCGGAAAGCGTCGACACAGTCAAGGTGCCATCGCTCGAGAACCATGGCCTCGCCTTGGCTCTTAACTTTCTTGCCGAGATATTTCTCTGCACGACGGGGAAAGTCGACTTCGAAGTCGCCTACGAGGCGCCGCTCAAGGATGCGGTCCAGGAACAACCAGTGTTCTCGAGTCCAGACTGTTGGTGAGAGCTTCTTCGAGGATGAAGCAGAGCTTGAAGACTCTACCCTAGCACTAGCCGTAGATGGGAGATTGGTTTGCCGTTGCTTCGGGAGGGGCGATGCATCAGACATTGAGATGTCGGAATCATGATTCTCCTTGCCCTCGATAACAGTCACCGGCTCTTCTCTACTGGCTGGCTGGTTCTGCGTGACAGCAGCCAGGGCTGATGATGATGCATTCGAAAGGCGGCGCTCCTGACGCGCTCGAGCCTGCTCCACTGGAGAGAGCACGCTGCTTGTAAACTCGACTACACGCCCGGGTGTGTGGGGTTTCAAGGGCGACCGGAGGCTCGACTTGGTGGGCGAGGCATTCCTAGGAGGAAGAGGCCGTAGAAGACTGCGGCCTAGGTCAGGAGAACTCTCGCTGGCATTGGACGTCTGTTGTTGCCACCGTTGAATATCGGCATGAGAGAGTTGCATCCTGGGTGGTGTAGGAGCAGACGAGGAAGGCTGGAAAAACGACTGGCTCGGTTGCCTTGGGCGGGGTGTGAAGTTCTGCTTCTGAGCTACAATAGGCATCTGTATCTTCTCTGGAGTGGCAGGTGATCCGGATTCTGGGCCAGCGGGGGCCCTTTGTGGATTTGACATCCCTGATGATCTGAAGGGTGAAGAGAGATCTCGGCCCAACGTACTGCCTAAATTGTTCGTCTCGTGAACAACAGGAGCAGACGACGATCTCTTATGAGAAGAGGGAGGTGCTGATGATTTGGAGGGCGACGTCAGATGCCTGGGGCTCTCGCTCTGTTGGCGGAAAGGATTTGAGGCGACCTGAGGGAACATAGATGTTGTCGCAATGGCAGGAGCATGGGCAGACTCGGTTTGCATAGAGTTTGAGGCCCCAGTAGCGGAAGTTCTAGATGGAAACAACTTGTTGACCAGTATACCGGGGATAGCTGCGGGCGAAGAAAAAAATGAAGACAAGTCTACTCTGCTTTCCTTGGCTGAGGTAGCTGGTTCTTGTGCTCCTTCAGGTGCCGCCAGTCTTTGAGTTAGTAAAGAATATTCTTCGGTTTCATCAGCTTCTTGATGGGCTAGGTCATCGGCGTGAGCACTGGTTCCTCTGGTTTTTCCCTCCGAGGCTTCTCCAGGTTGCGTCGTAGCCTGCTCTCGTGACCAAGTGCTTTGCTTTGTCCAGGGACTGGGTATCGTTCCGCGACGGTGAGAGGCAGAAAATACATCCGTCGACGACTGCTCAGGGGCAGGATCAAGTAATGATCGTTCTGCTTCCACCTCCCATATATCAGTCTCATCATCCTGCTGAGACAACTCTTCAGCTTGGTCTAGATTCGCAGCAGGCTCTTTCTCCAATTCACTTTGAGGGTTGCGGGGTTGGTCAGCGAGTGTCGCAGGTAGCCCTGCAGCCTCCCGGAGAGTATTGTCGCCTCTCAGTCTCGGACTGATTGGGCCTTCGTTTGCCACCCAGCTCATCCCATCATCTGGAGGAGTCGCTCGCATTGAGCTACTTGTTGATCCTGACGGCTGTGGTCGGGACTTGTCCGGCGACTGCTGCCGACTCATACTCCAACCAAGAGCTTGCATAAAGCTGGACTGACCAGTGTTGCGAGATGCCGAGATGAACGGGTCATCGATGGAAGCTGATTGGCGTTGGTGGCCGATAGACCGGCGCGAAGGGCTTATCATGTTGGAACGTCTCCCAGTCGCGCTCTCCCTAGAGCCTGACCAAGAGTCTTTACTTACTGAGCTCCTAAAAGGGCTGCCAAGTTGGTGTTCTTGAGGTTCAGGTGATGGAGGATCCGAGGTAATTGTTTGAAGTGCTCTGCCTGCACGGACAATGGCCGAAAGAGCAGGCCTAGCTGCTCGCTCCATGGGAGACTCTACAGCCACAGACTGTGGCTCATTGACTGGCGAGGAAAGTTGATTGACAGGTGTAATCTCAATCGAGACTGCCGGTCTTTCAGCAGGAAGAAGCTGTTCATTCAGTGGTTCTGATGTAACTGAAGACGAAATGGGCTGGCTCTCAAGCTGAAGCTGGGGTACCAAAGGCGAAGAGGGCATTGCTTGGTCTTCGGGCTTATTCAGGTCCTCGCTGGGTTCAGCCTGCAGATTTGGGGGAGTATCATCAGGGGTTGGTAGACGATCTGTCTGTGCAGCAGAGCTAGCATTTGAAGGAGGGGGTAATTGTTGATGTGAGGGGTATGGATTGTTGATATGTTGATATTGTTGTTCCTCTAATTCTTGTTGATCCGAAAGTTCATCAGACCTCAGCGCCTCAGGCGCCTCGGTCACTGTAAGGTCTTCGACTGGGGTAGGGTCCCTGGCCAGGACATCATGAATTGGCTCAACTTCCTCTAACTCATCGATGAATTCAACTTGATCGATGCCATCGTCTTCCTCGAGAGCCGGTTCTTCGGGAGCTGGTTCTTCAGATGCTGGCTCCTCAGGTTCTGGAACGAACGAGGCGGGTCGCCGTGGGGTCGCCGCCTCCAACACGGTCTGCGGAATCTCCGAGAACGAATCTTCGTAATCGACATCGTGAGATTGAGTGATGCGGGTTGTTGAAGGGCTAGGCGAAGCCTCTGGCGCAGTATCTCCCTTCTCAGAAACCGCTGGTGTGGCATCAAGCTGTTTAGCCTGCGATTTCAAAAGACGTTGTCTTAGTGGGGAAATGTTCGGCCTTCTCAGGCCACGTTTCGCCCACTGAGGCGACAACAGGCGATTTGGCGAGGACACAAAGGCTGGTGAAAAGACAGGTGCTGTCTCATCTGAGGCTAACTCGTCTTGGTCTTGTGCCACGGAGGGAGATGTTCGCACCAATTCAGGCCCGGTATTGGTGTTTTGCTCGGGCGATCCTCTCGATAGGTCTTGGATCGTGTGAGCCTCTTCTGTCTCTGCTAGCTCTTCAGCTCTTTCATCCTGCTGCTCCTGCTCCAGCTCGTCTTGGACTTCCTCTGCACCCTCTTCATCTTCATCCTGTTCTTCTTGCCGCACAGACTGCCGTAGAGACTCTAGAGTTTTGTTGATGATAAGACTGGCTTCTTCGTCGATATCACTGTCTGGTAAAGGTAGTGGCTGTCGCGGGCCGGGGACAGAGCTTCTGAAATCCTGGAATGACTGTATTGATTCCATAAAAATCATACTAAAGTCCTCGCCTTGGGCAATGGTGTCACCATTGTCCGGAACAGCAGGATGCCGCGATTCAACCGCCTCCGGACTAGCAGTGGAATGAGATTGGATGCCGGGGCTGGGACTGGGAGCCCCTCCGAAGTCATTGTTTTCTGATGCTATGCTCTCATAATCAACGGAGGGAGAGCGACGAGATTCAACCGGGTCGAGAGCTACAGGTTGTGGCCGGGCTCGAGGCGTCCGTTCAGGGGACGCTTCATTCATCCACAGGTCGAAATCCGATGCGGGGTCTGCCGGTGCTTGTGTCATTTCGATATTTGAGGCAGTCTGAGGCTGCGGTTCATCAGTAAACGCCTCAGACGGCGGTTCAATAAGATCGATATCATTCTCGCTTGGCATGGCTTCTGGTAGGACTGCCGCCTCTTCAGCCAACTCTTCTAATTCCCCTGGGATTAAAGCTTGACGTCGCCTCCTACCCCTCCGCCCCGATACGATTTTTGTAGCAGATTCAATACCAAGTTCACTTGAAGGCTCAACCGTGTTTGTTTTCCGTGGCCTGCCACGTTTCCTGGGCGTTGGTGTTGGTTGAACGACAGGATCTGACAAAGGGTCAGGCTCATTAATTGTGCTTTGGCGCCGCGGCGTCCTTTGCTTAATAGGAGTCCCAGCCTTTCGTTTCTTCGCTGCGCTTGGCATTGGCGTGCCATTCGTCTTGCGTGGACGACCTCTTCGTCTGGGAGTTGCCGTAGAATCTAGTGTGAGATCACCCTGTTCATCCTCTATCGATTGGCGGAGGGGCACTGTGGTCGTCGTCGTCGTCATTCCAACTCCAGGCCGAGGGTTCCGAAACGGGCTAGATGATGGGAACAACCGCCGTCTCGTAGTACTTGCTGGATTGCCATCCTCTGTTTCAACAGTGACTAACAGTCGTTGCGGCGACACGTTATCGCCCACCTCTAATTCGAAAGTCTGTTTCCTAGGCGAGCTTGCGAGAGAAGCGAATCTGGTAGAGCGCTGGCTCCGTGTTACGCGACGCGAAGACGGGGGTACGATCGAAGTCATTGTGTCGTCGTTGAGGGGGTCGGGGGACGACATGATGTCGACGCTGGGAGTTGCCGGATTTGCGATGGAGTGCCAGCGTACGCTGAACGACTGAGCGGCGGCGGTGGCAGAAGAATCCCGCTTTCTTTTCATTGGTGAAAGAAGGCGGGCATTCAGACATGGAAAAGGGATGCGCGGTAAGACAGTCCACGCTCGGGAGCGGGAGGGGGGCGTTGAGATAACAATAACGAGTTGACGTTGTTCGTGATCGCGACGAGCTCTCCGGTGGCGGTGGCACGCACGGCCTCTGACGGGTGCGTGGGTAGGTACATGCCCACTCCGGCGCGGCAGGAGTGGACTTCACCGACTTGCTTTGTTTACTCATAGCCAGAAACGGACTAGCGGATTCGGGGTCGTTTTCGCAGTTTCTGTTTTTCCTTTGCCGAGAACTGTGGTGCTCCCGTTACATAAGCCAGCGCTCGGTTCGGAGAATAGTGCATCCGCTACCCCACCAATCTCCTCTCGCTGTGGCGTCACATGTCGCCGTGACAGGCAGTTCGAGTGAGAGGTCAAATGAGATCGCGTGGAGTCGTTTCGCTGCAAGGATCTCCGGTGTGTCGGTACAAAGTGGCCAAAGGACCTCGGCCCCAATTGCCTAGCCTTGAACGGGGCGTTCAATCTCATGTCGTGCATCTGCCAGTCGGTCCCTCCCTTCGGTAGCAGATATATATATCTTCTCGGTCCCTGTCGTGTATGTCGGACGAGGAAGAGACAAATTCCAATCTTTTGTGTCGGCTAGTTTCCCCGTTGATACACCCGGGCTCCAAAGTAATCAGGCTAGCTTTGCCGAACAGCGACTCACTTACACCCCAACCAACTGCAATCCACCCTTTTATCATCGGGTTAATTTAAACCCTCCTCGCCCAGTTCTTGTCTCTCCTCTCACACTCAGATTCTATCGCGGGTTGTCAAAATCATAAGTCATACAGACCTGAAAATGACTTCCAACGCCCCTATTCCTCAAAACGACAATGTCGCCCATGCGCTCTCCGGCGCGGGTGGTGGAATCCTGTCCATGGCTCTGACGTATGTCATCACCAGTCCCTGATGCGACTCACTCATGCAACCATCCCTTGGCATCATGAATCAAAATTGACCGACCTCACCAGATATCCGCTCATAACGCTCTCAACCCGAGCACAAGTGGAGTCAAAGAAGGCTGAGACCAAGTTCATCAATGCCGTCCAGCAAATTATCGCCCGTGAAGGTGTTTCGGGATTGTACGCCGGTATTAACTCGGCCCTCTTCGGCATCAGCGTCACCAACTTCGTCTACTACTACTGGTATGAGTGGTCCAAGTCCTTCTTTGAGAAGGCCGCAGCCAAGGCCGGCCGCGCCAACAAGAAGCTTTCCACTGTTGAGTCGATGATTGCTGGTGCCATCGCTGGATCAGCGACTGTCATCATCACCAACCCCATCTGGGTCATCAACACCCGGGTCACCACCCGACAACAGGGGAAATCCTCCGATGTCGAGGCCGGCGCCGGTGCCGAGGTCACGAAGCCCAAGGCCCCGAGCACAATCGGAACGCTGCTGGCGCTCTTGAAGAACGAGGGCCCAAAGGCCCTCTTCTCCGGTGTACTTCCCGCCCTGATTCTCGTGATTAACCCCATTCTTCAGTACACGTTATTCGAACAGATGAAGAATATTGTGGAGAAGAAGAAGGGCAAGATCACCCCTGCGACGGTCTTCTTCCTGGGCGCTCTTGGCAAGCTCTTTGCCACGTCTATTACCTACCCTTACATTACCGTCAAGAGCCAGATGCACGTCGCGAGCTCCAGTAGCAAGAAGGAGGGAACCTTCCAGGCTCTAAACCGTGTTATCAAGGAGGAAGGATACTCTGGCTTGTACAAAGGTAAGTATTGTCGTTCTCTGCTCACATTCACCCCGCGCAGTTTTTGTCATTAACTGGTTGGCGCAGGTATCGGCCCCAAGGTCACGCAGAGTGTTTTGACCGCCGCTCTGCTGTTTGCTTTCAAGGATGTCCTATATGAACAGACCGTCAGGCTTCGCACTAACATCGCTCGCAAGCGTGTTGGCGCGTAAGTCGTGAAACTTGTCAGGCATGCATTGGTCTCCTTGACCCACAGCTATGGGTGACAGCGTAGCCGTGTAGCAAGTGGCCAAAGGTCTGAATGCATGGACCTTTGGTCTCGCTATCCTTGATGCATTGCGGTCGATAAGAGTGTAGTTGAAGACTGATAAATGAGGAATCTTACGTGCGGAAACGCATGATTTCCTTGGTTTCCGGTCATGTGCAGTTTCACCAGCGAGAAGATATGGAAACGCAACCTAGAAAGTTGACGTTTTTTGTAATATTCATCAATATTATACAAGATTAGTAGAAGTCTACATACCCGTGTACATTATGGAAGAGTAATCAGTTTTGGGACAAGCCACCAGTCGTGATACGCCTTGTCGGGAGTTGGTATCTCTACTTTGAATTTCATATCGACCTTCTCGCGCTTTCGCAGTGTCGCCTGTATCGTTTTGACAGCCAATCCCGCTGCAATACACGATTTTAGCGCATTTTTCGCTGTATCAAGCCACCTTTCATGTGATCCAACAGAGAACGATTCCGTGGGTGGTAGCCTCGTCATGGTTTCGAAGGCCCTTTTAGCACCCATCAACGATCTGTCACAGTACTCTAGAATGTCATCTGTGCTTGTGCCCTGCTGTTTCGTGCCTGCTGTAAAATCTTCAAAGCTCGGAAGTTCTGGTAAGCCAATAGACGCAAATGGTTTCATCCGCAGCTCATACCGCAGCTCATCATTGCTATACGGTCGCCCAGGGGGCTTGACAAGCCCCAACCGCGCGAGGACAGTGTAGAGGCATGACAGGGCATCTGAAAGTTCCCATGTAGCAGCTGCGTCTAGGAGTGAGAGGCGGATGAAAGAGAGCGAACGCTCGAGTTGCCTGATTTGGGGCCCAGCGTGACCGCCCTCGCGAGCCTGCAGTGCACGGATTTCTTCCGTTTTGCTGACGGTAAAAGATTTGATCCGTTCCAAGTGCCGAAGTCGGCATTTTGCGAGGTAATTGAGGTACCAATACATCCCTGCAAGTTCGTCGCCCTGGTACACTTCCAACTCGAAGCCGAGTTGAATGATCCATTCCATTTGTCGCAACTTGTAAAAGTAGGCCCATGAAGACAGGGATAAGGGCAAGGAATCAGCGTATTGAGTAGCATTCAGGAACATGTGTGATAATGGTGATTCCTTTATCTGTGCTTGAACGACTTGATCAACTTCCTCTGCGTCGACTTGAAGATTATCCCAAGCGCGGACAGTGTGACATAATGTCCTTCGTACGCGACAGCGATTCTGACACAGAGTACGCAGTATGTCTAGAAAAGGCTGGGCAGCCCTCTGACGGAAGAACTCCATCTGTTGAGAAACTATAAACCGCGGATCATGAACAACCTCGATTTCGTCATTTAAACGGTCCAGCAGAGGGCTCGCAGGCAAGGTGATTATGGAGAGGTCATCATCAATGAGTTGGCGAATGCTCATGGAACCCAGTACCTCCATAGCATCGAAAAGGAATGTCTGGAGCAGCGTTCTCACATAGACCAAAGGCTGCGGTTTTTTGGACTGGAACGCCGACACACATGTCTATCCCGCCAAATGGTCAGCAAACACATGGAGAAATTTCAGGGTTCAACACTTTTCTTGTTTAACATACCTGCAGGCATTGTGTGTCAGTATAATGGAGAACCCCGATTATTTCGAGGCCGTCTTGAAAGAGTCGAGTGAGGTTCCCAAAGGCATCGTCGAATCCAAGCTGAACTATGGGCCTCGGTGGGATTGTGCTCGCCAGCTTTCTTTGCAACTTGGCGCTGAAAGAATCATCCACAGGCTTGCAAAGATGATGTGTCGACTTCAGAGCCGGAAGAAGGGATATGCCTTGCTGCCAGGGGATTTGTGCTAAGTTAGGCTCCTTGATATATTGAGGACACTCAGTGGCCTGCAAGAATATATCCCTGAGCTCCAGGCGCACCTCAAGGGCATCTATTACTTCAGCCCGATAAGAATGGCCAGCGTCACTCCGAAGCCTTTGTAGAAGACCCTTGGCCTCAGTTATGGCAGTCCGGATTGAATCAGTCGATACGTTTGCCAACAGAGTCCGATTGTAAGTGTTGGTAACGAAATCCTCCTCCTACGAACAGTTAGATGGATGAAAATTCACAAACTGGGAGATAAATAATTGAACAAAAAGGGCCCAACCCTACCTCGTAAGAGTGTTCAGCTCTGACACGTTCATTAACATATCCACAAGCTTTGAGCAAACCTAAGCAGTACGCTCTCAGAACTTGGAGCATGGGTTGGTCATTCGATTTATCCTTCGGGTCTCTCACAAATATTGCCTGCTCGATGCCGACAGGGTTGGGCATTGATAAAGCCTCTACGTAGACACTGGTAAAGAGTGTTTGCGATAGAGGGTAACCGAGATGCCAAGACATCTTGTACGGTTGGAAGTCTTTGATTAGTTGATGAAACAATAGGGGCTTGCCCGGTTACATACCTCATGGCATATCAGTTGGTCAATTATACCTAGGACCTCTTCAGGTAAGAGGGGCTGCCCAACATCATAGAGCTCCTCAAATTCATCACCAGGCTGTATGCAACCACTGTCCATCTTAGGATCCATGATCTTGAGTCTCTCATTAGCCATATCCTGGGGACAAGGACAAAAGCCCTTCATGCACACACCTCTAGAGCCCCAACGGACTCGAAAAGGGTAAAGAACTCATCCTTGATGAGCTCACCGGGTTCCAAAGCTATCGGTCTGTCAGCCACTGCTCGTCCAAGCCGGTCCTACATCGAACCCAACTTTGCCGAAAGATGCAATGCGAGGGGGGAACTCACTCCTAACGGCCAGGGAGAATCTATCGGTGATATCGACAGCCACGATCCCTGCGCTGTTCATGTCTGGAGCTCGGGAGTCTGGTTGTTCTGCCCCGTTGCCCAACGAGAGTCGCGCAAGTTCTGCGGGTGTGTTCAGGTCAGAAATTTTGTTCTCATGATGATGTGCAAGGTGCTGGATGATAATGACCCACCATCGGGAACACCAATGCCAAAGTCGGCCATCTGAGTATCTGAAGAAAATGCCAAGGGTCTTTCCTATTTCGATGCAGTCTCAGAGGCAAGCATGCAGAAAACTGGCTGGTTTGCACCTGCCCGCGTTTGGTGGTCAAAGGTACCTTGCATGCAAGTAGGGTATAAATAGGTGGTAAGGTGCAGGTGCAGCCAGGCATATTGGCGCCTGCAGAACGGCTGCTCAGCAAGCAACTAACCTCCGATCGCTAAGAGTCATCGACCATGTATGTGCGAGTTGATCAGTGACTCAAAACTCCGGTCAAATTCCCAGTTAAAATGAATCAGACATGCATATATTTAATTATCTCAAGTAGTAGAACGCGTGCATCCGATAACAGGCGCTTGCTGCAGCATCCTACACATTCATGGTAGTCATACAGGTGGACGGGTCGCTTGGTTGTTAGCATAGTCGCGATAGCGCCTGTTGATGAGCTCTTATTCACTGTGGGACCGACGCGGCCAAACCTACAACACAACATCATGATCAAACCTACGGGCACAGACAACGAATTGTCAAAGAGCAAGATCATGGATTTTGTTTTGGGGTATTGCGTTTATTGTACAATAGGCAACATGTGCACCTTGCTGGCGTGTAGGGACTATTGTACCTCCTTTCTTCCTAGCACACCTAGTCCCTCCTCATACAGAGAGACCTGCGTCCCTTGATCCAACATCCATAACTCGACCCATTCGCAATTCTATGAGGGATTGAACTGTTTAGGAGGCGCTCTCGGCCATGGCGGCGGTGTTGGCCTTCTCGAGGTTCTGGGGCTCACCGGCCTTGCCGTTCTGTTTCGTTGAGGTAATTTAGCATTCGTTTTCTCCGACCACAGCAACAAGCTGCTCGGGCGTGCCATTCTCACCTGCCACTTGGAAAACTTCAGGTCGGTCTCTCCACGTCGCTCGGCAAGGATTCGCTTGTCCTCCTTCAGGCTGCGGCGAGCAGCGCGGGCCGCGATGGCCAGGTAGCGGTTGTAGCTATTCAAGCAAACATTAGCTTTCCATTTGTCCGTTTCCCCGGATGGAATTGAGCAGGAAGCTTCGAGTAGTCCTGGAAGATGGAGGTCCAATTGACGTACGTGAGGCCGGCGGCTTTCCAAACAGCAGTCATTTTGGCGGATTCTGGTTCGTGATGGAGGTGGGAGGTTGGATTTGTTCGGCTAGTCTTGAGATTGAATCTGCAGAATGGGGCTGCTGGATTGCCGGCTAGTTTTCCCGAGCCTGAGGCACGCAGCTCCGGGAGTAGCCAGGTCACGTGCTCCACGACTCCATCACCAGAAATATGAGCATCCAGAATAGAGACTGTACAACAATTGCAACAATGATGTCTCTTTAAGATAGGTAGCTATCACGCAGTCAACTTATCCAAATGCAGTGTCTTCAGCGGCTCGGTAAATGACTATTACGGAGGGCAGTTCGCTTGAAATGCATTTGATATCATCTATAATTCTATGAAATATGCTTGACAAAAACAAGAACCAAAGAAAAGGCCATTCTATCCCATAACTAAACAAAGGAAACCTCCCTAAAGATGGCGGCACTTGCTATCTACGGACCGCCGCCGCCACCACCAGCAATAATCATGCTCTGGTGAAATCGTCTTCGGTCCATCTCCTTCTTCAGCATGCAAATGCAGCCGGCCAAAATCAGTGCTTCCATCTGCTCACGTTCACCCTTCCTGTCCACGTCCCACTCACTCAGATCCATCATCAACCGCCCACCATTGCCAGCAGTGCTCCTCCCTGAGCCAGCAGTCCTGAATTCCTTGTTCCGCACCAGCTGCGCAACCCGGCGGTACCTCTCCTCGGTCTTGCCGCCCGCAAGGGCCACGGTGGTGACGCGATCCATCACCACCAGGCTATCCGCATCAAACTCGCGCCGCTCAGCCTTGCCAGCGTAGCGCCAGAGGAATGTGCCCAGGTGTGTACGGATGGAGACAGCACGGGTTGTTACGCCTCTACTGAGCACCTCGAATTCTTCCTCCCCAGCGGCAAGCTCTCCCTTATCCTCGCCCAGCGTGCTAAAGTCGACATCAGAGTCGGGCCCGAGAAGGCGGATCTTCGGTGGCCGACCGGGACCAAAACGGTAGATGGTAGTGCAGATAGGCTCAGCGCCTGCAGCAGGGTCGCCACGGAAAAGGATGCAGCTTCCTGAACCACGCGTTGGTCGAACTGATTCGTATGCCTTGCTACTCAGTATTCCTGAATCACCAACAGCGTACACCTCGATCGGGTAGGGACGAGGCGGCAGAGGAAAAGCAATTACAGGCAAGCCCTTATTCTCTACTTGGAGGCTCTTGGTTGGTTTGAATGTCGTGCCAGATGGTCCAGTGGATCCGGACCCAGCGGCTGAGGAGGAAACCTCTTCATAGACAGGCGGAGATGAAGAGGATAACGAAGATGTTGCAGAGGCCATAGACCTCAGCTCCACTGTCTCCCCATGGAAGTAAGGTGGGGGAGACGGAGCGCCAGCATCGAGGTCGCCTTTGATGTGAAATGTCTGCGTCTGGACTGTGGTCATGATGGATTTCGGTAAAGTACTAAGACGATGCGATAGACAGCTAGATCCGGATCGTTGTTTGATTCTTCGGTAATTCAAAGGGCTCTCGACTGTATGCTTGTTCTACATTTATCAATAAATTCTCAAAATGTGTGCCAGTCCTTGAGCCTATATACTTTTCCTCCTCGCTGTTCCAGTTGAGCCTCTTGAATATTGTCCCAGGCACATATTGATGAGTTTATCGCCATGTGGATCAACGCGATGCACGCTAAATCAAACAAACGCGAAATACGGTGCCGGATCTCCTCAACGATAACGCCTACCCACGATCTTGGGGCAACGCTAGGCAGCCAAGCCACGTTCATCCATGGCGCCAATTGGCCAGTGGTGGGTCGGTAAAGGCTATGGCCCGGAATACGACGAACACGAGAGGGGAAACCGATCAATCCACGGTGCTAGCTACTGGATCGCCAGAGCGTCATGCTTGGCGGTAGGCGTCACGGGTGCAGTATGTATGTGTGCTGTGGTGGGTGGATTAGTCTCGGCTGTCGCTCATGGCGAGCCTTGATAGGTTTCTAGATGGCTTCGCTCGGTCAGCCAGCTTGGGAAAATGTGGCATGTGACACCAGGCATGTAAGACCCTCACACCCAAATGAAGGGTCAGTCGCCCGCCAGCAAATGTGCGTAGATACTAAAAGGTACTTTAGGAACCTAAGGCCGCCTGGCGTGGCGCGGGTCACGTATTGATCGTTCCGAAGGAACATTTCTAAGATCAATTTAGCCCGGCATGCAAATTGACCCTTCGGACCAGTTCACCAAGGACAAGAATGACGTGGTCAGATGATGAGAGGAAATGTCGATTCTTAGCTAGGTAGAAATACCGGCCCCGGCCACCATCATTCGTCCGCAGCAATTTGGCTGTGACAACTGACTGGCGTCATAGCATTCTTCTCGGTAGCCTTTCCCTTCGATTTCCCAACGCCATGCTGACACCCGCCCAGTGTTTTAGGTCTCTGCAGAGAAGGCCGAGAGCCAAAAAGGAGTGTGTGTAAGTGAAATAATCATCTCAGCTTCCCAAAAAATGAAAGATCTCGATCCAGTTGCGCTTCCACCCACATCGGCCATTGGTTATACATCTGGTGCTCATAGTCGACTCGTGCATTCAGGTACCGCAACCATCGAAGCATTCCGGGATCGATATTGCGCCCTTCACCAGACGCGTGCTTCTCTCGCACCTCATATTCTTGTTGTGTAATAAATGCCATCACCTCGCCCAAAGCAATCCAATGTGTGTGTAGAAGCAAAATGACTTGGTTGTCAGGGCTGATGAGCTCCTGAAAGACGCTGTGTGGAAGCATCATCCACCAACCGTACTGTTGTCCGTGTGCTTTGTACGCTACGCAGTATGTCAGCTAGGTCCATATTGAAAATAGACAGACAAGGACGTTACTAGTGCACTTACCATCCCAAGAACTTATGTAGAGCTTCTGTACTATGTCCATCAACTTGTCGTAATACTCAATCTGTACCTGCTCAATGCACAGTGGTCGTAAACTGCCGATCGCCTCAAGAGCAGAATCTGCCCAACCCCTCTGGATCAAGGGGAGGGTTTCCATCAGGGGTTCCAAAAGCTTTTCCTTCTGCTCTTCGTCCATTAGAGTCGTGAAGATAGGTTTGATACCTCTGAACATCATCTGCATCCCCACAATCAAGATACCGCGGATAAAGGTCATAAACTCTGCCAATCCATCATCCAAGCTGACTGATTGGAATGTAAGAGCAAAGCAGGTGGCGATCATAGCATTGGTCTCCTCAGCAGAAGAGATAGATCTCGCGGCATCAGCCAGGCGCTTCTTGATGGCTTTGATGGCCTTGACTCGATGGTTCACGGCGGCTGTTAAGAGGCTGCTATCTGTCGATTGAAGCTCTGATGCTGCAAAGCCGAGAATAGCATGCATAAGATATTCGTGCTACGGGATGCCTTGTCAGCAAAGAAACCAAACAGGGTATGGAAGTTGTGGTTTGGTAGCTGCCGTACATTGTGAGCGATGCAGGGTACTTCGTGTGTCCAAACTTCTTCCTGCTTCAATGGGTGATGTGGGTAGCATTGGGTGAGGAAGTGCTGGAAGAGGCGCATATCTTGCAGACTGAATATGGGGATCTGGTTGTGAGGCTACGCGAGACGATTAGCAAATGGAACACCATAACCTAATACGAAAAGTCACTTACTTGATGGGTGATTTGAGGGAGAGAAGGATATTCGCATTTCAATCCCGTCTTGACGCAATGTCCACACGCTGGTTGTGTCTCTTGGCACTATTCCGCCTAGCTGTCAGTCATGTTGTTGGTCACCGCGAGGTTTGTCGGGTTGAACGTACCTTGATGCGCCTCCTCTTGCAGTTGTAACATCCCCTGCGACTCTTCGTATGTCCCCTTCGCTCCAGTCTCGGCTTGGCCGCAGTCTTGCGAACAATCTCAGAGTTCACGCAATCAGAGCTCGGTGTGGTTGCTTTTTCGCCGGCGGAGGAGTCTGAGAAATTGCATGGTGGAGGGGGCGGGACTATGCCAAGCTGCAATTGTGGTGAGAGAATCTGCCCCGAAGGCGGTTGAAAGTAAAGCTCGTCTTCCGGTGGGAAGGGATAAGGGTCGAAGTCCGGTGCGCTGTAGCCCAGCAATGAGGGCGACAGGTGATGGTTCATGTCCATGGCGAGGTAAGTCCCCATCTAGGTGGTGTGCGGGATGAAGTGAGGATGAATGAAGGGTACGTCGATGGGAGGAGAAGCAGGATACGTCAGTTGCTCCTCATGCGCTCAACGTCTAATATGGTGAGGGGCTTGGGCGGAAAAGTGTTTTGGTCTCGGATGTTTATCTTTACGATTGTCTCCAGGCTTAGTCTACAACCAAGCGCGGGTGCGTACGGGGGCCTAGATATATATTGAAATGCCCCGGACGTGGACAACGAAAACGGACGGTTCCATGGAGGCAGGGAAGATGTAACGCAGGCCTGGCTTCGTCTGTCCGTCCGTCTGGCCAAAGGGGGAGGGGTGAGGAGGGGTGTGGTGTGGATGACGCGGGACAAATCAACCCGCCGTTTATGGCAAAATGAACGCAGAAAGAAACAGGTAATTAATCGATCTTTTCGACAGTTGCCTGGGCGAGGGGGAGCTAAGTCATCACGTGTGTGACACCCGGCAGAAGCAAAGGTAGTGGCAGGTAGAAGAGGCGACTTCCACGGAGATGCAGCCCTATACTACGCGTGCGTTCAAACATACCAAGCAGGTACCTCCCATCAGTCAAACCACCCACCCTCCTGTCGTCCATAATTTCCAGAATTTAATTAACGCCTAGCCGATCCCTTTCAGCTCCAAGGCAGTGGGTGGCAGTGAGACGGGGCAAGAGCTGCACGGTTGGGTCAGAAGGCTCAGCCGCAGCCCACCGCCAGATGCAAGTGCACATGTCACACGTTGCGTCGCGTCTGATGCCGTGTAGGGGGGGAGGCCTTCTTCCCGCTCCCGACAGCCCTGCAACACTAAATCTGCCTCGACTGAAAAGAACAATTGATGAGCCCGCTCTCTTCTCGATCCCCTTCTGACATACTGTTACATGTACTTTCCGTGCAGGGCAGGGTAGCTGCTACAGCTCTGTTCTACGATGTGGAAGGATTCGGCACGCTCCACAATAGCCCCCAGCCAAAGCCCCTTCGGTTGCTTCCACGACTGGATCTCAGCAATTCATCTGGGGGTCCCAATGACATTGGATGGCGCAGCGAACAGAGTTGGCCGGTAGGGCAATTAAGCACAAGGGGTTAATTAGCGGGCCACGCCCGTCGCCAGTGATTAGCGGCACCGGGGCCACTACAGCGGTTGGGCGGGACACAGAAACCCGCCCAGCCACTGGAGGCATAGAACTTATGTATTCAGTCCGTCAATGGATCCCCCTCACAGTAGGTGGACATCTACAGGATACCGTGCTTCCATTCATTGTTTAACCCTAGGGCGACAGCACACTGCCCTCCTGCCGTAGGTACTAGGTAGACATGCTTGTCTTGTCTCCATGCACACAGTGGAATCATCGACAGGCGGTATGCCAACGCTCAGGCGCTGACGAATTCTACGGAGCAGGCAACCTCAATGAATTGGATACGGGAATGAGGTACCAGTACCTAAACTGCTAAGGTACTAGTATCAAAGTCAATCCCTACACTGGACGGTAAGTCGTGCCTAAGGTTACATGCCGGTTTGGAGCTGCGACGAATCAGAATCTAGTGCACACTCTGCCAGCCCGGCAAAGGTTCTAGGGCGGGTGTAAGTCACAACACGACCAAACACGACGAGCAGTCTACACACTGCACAGCCCCCAACTATCCGTCCAAGAGGTAGCATTGCGAGCCAGCCATGTGCTTGGAAATTGGGTTTTCTATATTAAACATTTTTTCTCCATCAGACACCCGTCCCGTAGTCTTATCAATGAGGGTATTTGTCCTGAGCATTCAAGGTATCCGGGGGGGTAATCATCAATAGGGCTGAGCTGAGGAGCATACCTAGCAATGTGAACCCCACGCCTCGTTTTTGTTACTCGCCCGTTTCATCGTAGTAGTACTCTTGTCTCGAGTCGACCGTTATGGTCAGCCGTTATGGTACAAACCGTTTGACTCATACCTTTCCACCACCCAACGATTCGAGCTGTTGCATAGCCCAGACATGCATGCTCTCAATCCTCCTCACCGCATTCCATCATTAATGCGAAGGAAGTGGTGGGATATCTCCAAGTATAAGCCCCCAAATTGGCGGGGTCAATCCTCCTTCGGTATACATGCCGGACATAAATACTATATTCTGCTTCACCCCTGCAGCCGGAAGCCCGTCCCATCAGGTCCAAACGAGGCCATGCCTCGTGGGCATCTGCAGGCGAGTATCTAGCGCGAGGCTGAGTCCCGGCGGCCAGGGTACCTTTACCGGAGGACTACCCTGCTCAGTTCAGATGAAAGGTCTGTTTATGGAAATATCAGACAACAAGAGAGTCTCGATTTGTAGCCAGCAGTGCCACCAGCCTCGATCTCACGAACAGGAAGTTATTTCCTCAACACCCAAAAATAGAGTATTATGATATGGAAATGCCTCGGGCTGTGCTGATGGCCACATTTCGTCTCTTGCCGCAGTTATTGCGCCAGGGCAGAGGCTATGGCCGCGTCCTGCAAGTGTAAACATCCATCTAATCACCCATAATCAAACAATGATATTGGCTTGGTTAGTTGAGAATATGCATCTTTGGGCCACCGTTGGTGTTCAATATCCCATAGCTTTGTATAGTTCGTTTGTTCACTTATAATAGCATTCACAGTGTTGCTATCACAGACCTGGGAGAATCATCTGTCTAGTAGAATCTCAGCCGGCTCTACACAGGTACTTAACATGCATAGGCGCTTAATTGCGGCTCATCCCCGCCGTCTGCATTAGTTTGGATGTTTGGTCGTCCGCAATACGTGTATCTCTTTAACGCAAAGGTACCGCGGTGTGTGGTATACAGATTAGGCGAGGAGTGCGCACAACCTCGCGGCCCCCAAGAACAGGCATGGATGCGATGCGCAGTTGCTTGCATATGCTTGTTCGTACATCTCGCTTTCAGCAATATAGCAACCAGTCATCTAGGAGGCATGCATGCGCATGCCAATGATTCACAATATGACTTTGAAGGGGGGCACTAAGTACCTCACTTGTCTCTTACCAACCTCGCCCCCCTACTCATACCCCATCCTTCTCCGCCAGAGTCAGGAGAGCTAGGCTGATTCATACTGAGAGCATCTACTATTCATTGGTGTATGTTTCTGGAATGATTCTACGATGGTGGGATGTTTCAGGTTGGCTTCAATCCATCGAGACCAGAGATGTTGTACTCGGATAACTTGCGAGATGAACCCAAGGCAAGGGCGGCTAAACAGATAATCAGACTGACATCCAATTCCAACTAATTTTCATGAATCTCCGTCTAACTTGAATCTCTATCGTCTGGAGATAAGTATTTCAAAGGATCTCCCTGCTCTAACTTACATCGGGGTATCAGGATTTGGAGTCAGACGTTTCACCATGTTTACTTTCATCTCGACCTACCGAGATCAAGACAACGAAGAAGCAAGGATTGCGTATATGCATGCGTCGTCCCGAGATTTATTCACAAAGCCTGGGGCAAACGGTAATACGTATTTGAAATCATTAATCTAGATTCGGATAAAGGTTGGCAAGTACTGAGGAACTGCCTTGCCATCCCCCACAGCACCGTAGAGCCAGATGCAGGAACATGCGTTCCTAAAGGATAATGATTCCCTGCTTTATTGAGACATTTCTATCAAATCGCTTTTGAATATGATCTGCTGGTTGGTGAAGAGCAGCTGGGTGGAATTAGGAAAGAAATCGACATTGATATCAGTCTTATTTTCATTCAACGGCTGTGCAGTGCCTGGGTAGTCTATGTACCCTAAAATTCAGATCATCAACGCTCTCATAACCACCCAATACACAAATATCCATAACAGACAGGCGTGGCAATCAAGTATGGTGGGGGGTGATAGTGATGTCCCGAGAATCAAAAGAGACCCGCGCTTTTCGATACAACCATCAAAGCTGCCTTCCCCGATTTTTTTTAATATTATATTTCACGAATAATTGAGATTTATTGCGGATCTATTGAGTGCTTCAGTTCTATCCGTGAATGGTTGAATCGGGTGGTTGATCTACCTCCCTATTCAATTGTATATCGAAGTAAGTAGTTGGACACTCATCCAATATGACGCTTTTAATCCTCCCCGGTATGACACTCCACCGACTCTTTAGGAGCGGTCCTCTCTCTAAGAGTGATTGGTCTATATTAAGCTTCACTGCACACGAAGAAGAGACTAAGAGTCATTCATGTATATGGTGAGATGTAATTTCTTTACAGGCCGTAGCCACCACATCTAGGCAGTGCAGCGCCATCTACTTTCCAGAGAGCGTCAGCAATTTGGACAATCTCAGCGCCTAGCAAGCGCTAATCGGATGCGAGCCGTCGTCGATGAGTCTATCATCCGTGATTTGCACCACAACTGATTCCACAAGCGAAGAAATATGCCAGAAAATGGCGGTGGGCCAGTGACACTTCCCACGAACACATTGATGGGAAGGCGCCCCGCAATCAAAATGGAGAATTACGTGTTACATTTTACAATGAAATATCAAGGTGTCAAGAAACCGACCGTCTAAGCTTTTCACTGGTGGGGAAGACATTGAGTTTCTGAGTTCTTCGCTTTAAACAGAGCCTCCAGACCGTAGGTTTTACTTCTTATCAGCCAAGCCCTCCGATACCAACAAACTTAATTCCCTAATCATAGCCGGTTTACATACCCATATTCTAGCTCCAATGGCTCGGTAGGGTTTTGCTTACTCGAGTGACAGCGGTGACACGGTTCAATTCATCACCGTCTGATGTGAATTCACGCAATGATAGCTCAACAAGTCTAGCAAGAACCTACCTAACCGTAGGTATCCATCATGTATAACGTTTGTTACTTTGAAAATAGGTAGGAGCATCCTATAACGTGGATAGTTTATCTAGCAAGGCTCGCTCCAAGATAAGCATCTTCTCGTTCCCCAACACTCGATTGATGGATGTACTGCTTTGAGATTTGATCGTTTGAATAATGATAATTTGCCCGCCTTCTGTAGTAAACAGTAGCTCAGCTTTGTATTGTACACAAACTAATAGTTAGAGTCAAGAAGCTTAGATATTTTCCCCAGCTGAAGTCACTCTCCCCTGTGTCGTCGCCATTGAACAAGTCAGAACCTCTTCAAATGGCAAGGACAACTGTCATTTATGGAGGACGTAGGAGAAAATCCCAACAACTTCATAATTAGAAAGCTAAATTCAACCAAAAGTTGTTAATGGTAGAGCAGGCAATGACATTTGGAGACCTGCGATGTCGCACCGCAGAAGACGTCAAAGGGCTGACACTCGGCTTGGCGGCGCCACGGTTAACGCATGTGCAATAGTATGGAAACGTTCGGCCCCTAGATCAGGAACCCGAGTTATTGAATTTGCGGAGAATGGCCTAGTTTCAGAGG
Source organism: Clonostachys rosea (assembly GCA_026958235.1). Taxonomy (NCBI): domain Eukaryota; kingdom Fungi; phylum Ascomycota; class Sordariomycetes; order Hypocreales; family Bionectriaceae; genus Clonostachys; species Clonostachys rosea. The sequence continues at coordinate 3,231,165 of CP110207.1, forward strand.
GCGGGCGGCAAGCAGAGACGGGTGCTTCTAGCGACTACCCATTGTGCTGTGATTTCTAATATCGCACGGTATGGTAATCTATGAATTTCAATGAAAACTATTTTCAAATTGAACTTCTGTGGCCATGAATCCAGTTCTGATGAATCAAAGAAACGGTTGTCTTGAAGGCTAGGTTAGGTCAAGATGAGTGTTACAGCCAATGCGTCAGAGGCCACCAGGCGGAGCAACGGATGAGTTGACGGGACCCCCACAGCACGCAGCGGCCAACCGAGGAAGGGATGATTCATCGCTGATAAGCTACCGAGCGTGGGAGGTAGCACGGCGCTCCTTTCCTCTTAGTCCCAACCCCGGACCAGAGGTGGCGACGAGGACCTGGGGTAACGGAGTGACAAGTTACATTCGGGAACAACCGTAGACATGTAGCGATGTTTGTCACCCGTCTGAGCGAAGGAGAAAATATTAAGGCGAAAGAACCCGAATTCCCGCCCATATATACAAAAGTCTACATGTATCTCCTACACACGTCCTCTTATATACAGTCACAATGGGATTGTTGCTGGTGTGTCTGATGAGTAGTACATGTAGCTGTGTGTGTAGGGTATCTTCGGAGGCTGGCATGAAGCAGCAGACCGGAGCGATACAGGACATCTGTCACCGCGTTGTGGGGATTTTGCTGGTCAATGGCATTTTATAAAGGACCAATGGGGTCGAAGAATCCCCAAATGCTGCTCGGTGACGATGGCAATATGCACAATGCTATCCATAGTTGTTGCAATAAGAGATGCTGCGTCTGTGTCTCAGTGGCTCGAGGTGCACAACCCTGGCCAGAAACGGGGCAGATTGCGGGGGAAGCGTGGATACGCAGACTGCCGGGACACTCGGGGACGTCGGGGTTGGGGAGGACCTGGTTTTCTTCCAATGTGTACCCTCTTTAAATAGCAGTTCGTCCTACCAGTGAGCGAGTAGTTCAAGCGGGAGCTTTCCACATCTGCCGACTGACTCTCTGGATGCACGACCCTAATACCAAGCACCTGTGAATCGTCCCCGGCTCCTGAACCGATTGTCGCGTGTTGGGCTGGACGGATCTCCAGTTAGATCGCAGCCAATTTGCAGGAGTTGGGGTCTTGAGAGACGAAGGGTCCAACAGAATGGGGGCTTTTGGTGCAATGTGGAACCGATTATCCCTGTAGGTGGTCCCTTGCTGCTCTCCGTCATCCTTGTCGTGGGACGATGAATCATTTTGGAAATTTCCTGTAGGTGCAGTCCGCCATGGAGAAACACGGCGAGTTTCCCCAGGTGCCAACAAGTAATCCTGGAAACAGCAAGCCGTGAGCCAATGGAAGTTCCGGAGCCAAGCATTTATTGAACTGGGATGCGAAGGTGGTAATTTGTGATCCTTCCTCTGCTCCCTTCCCACATGGAAACCCCAACAATCGCAAGGTTGATCAAGATCCTGTGCAGATTCACGGCCGTTCCCATGGGTGACCAGTCCAGACAACAAGGCATCGATCTCTACCAGACCCCCCCAAAACTTACATTCTAGAGGACAAAGGTAGCAGAGGCGCATCGTATGTTTTCCAGGGTGATAAATATCTCCGCAGTACGTAATAAGCTACCATAAACGCTCCATAAAACGGGGACCGATTTCGCAGAAGACTCTTTAATAAATTAGACGTGCCAGGGCTGCGTCCATGCATGCGCCATGCTTTTCATTGGGTAGAGGCATGTAGCATCAGATTTGTTGAGCCCCGAAGCCCTCCGTGATGCAGGCCGGTGGCAGACATCTAACTGGATGTCTGAAGATGCAGATTGCCCCCAGCTATTACGTCCTTGCCTGGGGGAGCATGCCTGGCCGGACTGAAGGGACAGCCGAGGGAACCAATGCTGGGCCAGCAATTGAGCATCATGACCTTACCCCAAAGGCGGGAGGATCAGAGGCTTTGGGTTAGCCCGGAACGTAATGCCGCGTGTGATCATCATGGCTGTATCTCAGCCAAAAGATGTCAGCGCATGAGGTTGTCAATCCAGGCTGTCGCTCGGCCGACAGGAGGGCGGCCGGGCCAGCAACCGAGTCTCAGAATAGGCTGTCACGCAGGCTAGGGCGTGGTGGGCGATGGGATGTGTGGTAAGGGGGTTATTGAGAGCCGATGGTTTTGCCGGTGGCAGAGAGACAGGACCAAGTCGCTGCTCGGGGCAAAGGAGCCAATGGTGGGACTGGGTTCAGCAAGACACCGTCGCTGCGGCTGCCAGAGCCCAGGGAGCTCCCTCCCAACGGCAGCATGCAGCTTTACCACCGGCCCTGGAGGCTGCAGCGAGCTCGCCCCGCCATCTTTCCCAGTACAGCGGGCAGCTGCGTGCAGCGTCCAATGAGTGCTGGCGAGGTGGAATGTTGGGGATAGCCGGGATGGTGTCCACCAGCAGCTAGAGGCGACCTACTGAGTAGCCGACCACACCCACTCCCACGCCACGTTCCTACGCCTGGACCTGCGGTGGCAGAGGCACGAGTCGCGATACCGGCCGGCCGTCTGAAATGGCTGCTTCACCAGGGATGCACAACTCCCGTTATCCATGGATCCTTTCTGCCTACCTAGGTACCCATTACTCGACACCATTAATCATACGCCTCCGCAGCCGTGAGAGAGCTCCTTCTCCTGTACCCCGGCCCGTCGCAATTTCAACATAAAAGTATCGCGTGCCCCCTCGCCTTTCTACGCCCCTCCACTAGTCTCGCCCGCCAATTTCTCTTCCTCCTCCTCACCTCTCCCACCTGCTCCCTCCTGTCTGCTTCAACTCGAGGACTCTTCTTGCATCATCTTCGCCCATTGCTCAGTGACCGGCAAGTTCCTGTGACATTAATGCGACTTTGGCCCCTGTACTGGAGAACCTAGAACGTACCCCGCATCGACCCCTCCAGCAGCATCGAAGCACTGGTGGCAGCACCATCGCGAGATCACCCCCACGATACCACCTTGAGCGCCTACTACCTCATTTCTCAGACCGAGATATAGTGTTATCAGCCACTCGCTGGGAATATTACACCGAGATACGATACGAAAATTATCGAGAACCCCAGCCCAGCCGATTTCAATTGCACATAGTCACAATGGCTGAAGCCGTTGCTGATCAACCGGCCAAGGTCGTGTCCGAGGCCCATGGCGTCGACACTTTCCGTAAGAACCAATTCCCCATCGCCGAATTGGCAACCAGGATTGCGCGTACTAACTATTTTGTAGACCCCCCCGAGAAGATGTTTGAAAGTATGCTTTTAGCTCCTCCCCTCCAGAACTGGCTTGAGGTTGAACCGTTTTTGTTTGCTAACCGACGCTTTCACTCTTATCAGAGCATCCCAGCAAGCCCCACATTTCAAGTAAGTACTAGGAAGACATCCGCATTACCGACGCTGTGATTGGTCAATGTCCCACGTTCCCCGAGATGCCCAGCTGCTGGGCTCTTGAGCGCACTTCTCTCGGTTGCACTTGTTCACCATGCTAACAAGTCTCCGTCGCTAGATTTAGAAGAGTACCAACAACTGTACAAGGAGTCCATCACAAAGCCCCACCAGTTCTGGGGCCGCAAAGCTCGCGAGCTTCTCAGCTGGTCCCGCGACTTCCAGACCGTCCACAGCGGCTCGTTCGAACACGGAGACAACGCTTGGTTTGTCGAGGGCCAGCTGAATGCTTCCTACAACTGCGTCGACAGACACGCCCACGCAGACCCTAACCGAGTCGCCATCATCTACGAAGCCGACGACCCCGCCGATGGTCGCAACGTCACATATGGCGAGCTCCTGCGGGAAGTGTCCAGGACCGCCTGGGTCCTCAAGCAGATGGGTGTCCGAAAGGGCGATACCGTTGCCATTTACCTGCCCATGATTCCCGAGGCCATCATTGCCATCCTCGCTTGCTCCCGTATCGGTGCTATCCACTCAGTCATTTTCGCCGGTTTCTCATCCGACTCCCTGCGCGACCGTGTGACCGATGCTGGATCCAAGGTTGTTATCACCACGGATGAGGGCAAGCGTGGTGGCAAGTTGATTGGAACCAAGAAGATCGTCGACGATGCCTTGAAGCAGTGCCCCGATGTATCCCATGTTTTGGTGTACAAACGCACTGGTTCTGAGATCCCCTGGACCGAGGGCCGTGACTACTGGTGGCACGAGGAGATTGAGAAGTGGCCTGCCTACATCTCCCCCGAGCCCGTCAACTCTGAGGACCCCCTTTTCCTTCTCTACACATCCGGCTCGACTGGCAAGCCCAAGGGTGTTTTGCACTCTACCGGTGGATACCTGCTTGGATGTGCCATGACTGGAAAGTACGTCTTCGATATCCACCCCGGTGATCGCTACTTCTGTGGCGGTGATGTTGGTTGGATTACCGGCCACTCTTATGTCGTGTACGCTCCTCTTCTTTTGGGTGTTACTACCGTCGTTTTCGAAGGCACCCCCGCCTACCCCAACTTCTCGAGATACTGGGATATCATTGAGAAGCACAAAGTCACACAGTTCTACGTCGCCCCCACCGCCCTGAGACTGCTCAAGCGCGCTGGTGATGAGCACGTCAAGGCACAGATGAAGGACCTCCGTGTTCTTGGCTCCGTCGGTGAGCCCATTGCAGCTGAGATCTGGAAGTGGTACTTCGAGGTTGTCGGTCACGAGGAGGCCCACGTTGTTGATGTAAGTTCAAGAAGATCCATGTCGACCTTGGTTGTTCCAGTGCTAACTTCAATTGAAAGACCTACTGGCAAACGGAGACCGGATCTAACGTCATCTGCCCTCTGGGTGGTGTCACACCTACTAAGCCTGGTAGCGCTTCTCTGCCTTTCTTTGGCATTGAGCCCGCCATCATCGACCCTGTTTCCGGAGAGGAGATCCACGGCAACGACGTTGAAGGTGTTCTCGCATTCAAGCAGCCATGGCCCAGCATGGCCCGCACCGTGTATGGTGCCCACAAGCGATACATGGATACTTACCTGAATGTGTACAAGGGCTACTACGTAAGTTATATATCGCCCTCTGGTGGATAATTGAGCACCTTGGCTAATGCATATCTTTCAGTTTACCGGTGACGGTGCTGGCAGGGATCACGAAGGCTTTTACTGGATCCGCGGACGTGTTGACGATGTTGTTAACGTCAGTGGTCACCGTCTGTCTACCGCTGAGATCGAGGCTGCTCTGATTGAGCATCACTCTGTCGCCGAGGCTGCTGTGGTTGGTGTTGCTGATGAGCTCACCGGCCAGGCTGTCAACGCCTTTGTCGCTGTCAAGGCAGGACAGGATGCCAATGATGCGCTGCGAAAGGAGCTCATCATGCAGGTCCGCCGAAGCATTGGTCCCTTTGCGGCCCCCAAGGCCGTCTACATCGTTCCCGATATGCCCAAGACTCGTAGTGGCAAGATTATGCGCCGTGTTCTGAGGAAGATCCTCGCCGGCGAGGAGGACCAACTGGGAGACATCACAACGGTACGTTTGCTTGTTTCACTCATTCTCCTATTACTGTGCATTTGGCTAACTGAGATATCTACACAGCTGTCTGATCCTACGATCGTGGAACGCATCATTGCTAGCGTTCACGCTGCGAAGAAGAACTAAGGCGCAGGCCACAATAAGAAAAAAAAGGAAAAATAAAGAAAAAAAGGACCATAATTACCAATATGCCCAAAGCTTTACATAATGATAGCCATATAACGATTGCCTCAGCGATTGTTTGATAGTTAACTCTTGTATATATTCCCGATAGTGATGGCGAAATGAGGAGCTTGGCTATTTAGTTTGGATATTCAACCACTACCTAGATTATTCTCAATATCAGGCGATTGTAAATATGTCTCATACTGCTCATATTTTGTTCTCGTCCATCTTTCGCTGTATGACTTGTATCTTCCAAGTTGATTGCCATTCTACGGGGTTTAAGTCAGCTTCTATGGGAGCTACTAAGCGTTACCCCAGGACGTAATACTTCGCGAATATACCTAGAGTCATGACCACGCAGCAATGGTCTAACTCAATCAAGAGCCACAAGCTTGCAGCGGGATTCCTTTCATAGCCCCATGCCATACTCACTCAAACACCGATTTGGCGATAGTTAGGTCTCCCTTCCTGTTCCTGTCTTCGCCTTCATCTCCGCCACGACCAACTGTCCACAAATATTGTTAATCCAATGGGCCATATCGTAATGGCGGGACAAAGTCTGCATGAACTCTGTTCTTGACGTGACTGGGGACTTTGGCCATCGATTCTACCCCCTCCAAGAGGACTACTTGCTGCCCCGCCTGTCTCTTCGTCAGCCGCTGTTTTCCCTTGGCTCCTTCATCAAGATTTTGAGAACAACTTACCGCAAAGTGATGAATCATGTGGCAATGCAACATGCTAACAGCAGGAAAGGCAATCTCGTAGCGGATAACCGTCCAGTCTCCGGTGTTATTTCCAAGCCTAGCCCCATCTCGGATCGGAGGATCCTCGAGGTTGAAGTTCTTCGCGGCACCTCCTTCGATGGCGTCTGCGACTGTGGCCCAAGGAAAGCCACCATGACCTGCACCGATAATCCAAGCTTTATTGTTGTGCTTGTGGAACGGATGCTGGGATGTGACGTTTGCCCCGTTCTCGTAGACGATGTCCACAACTGACCCGTTCCGGAGCTGATTCTTGCCATAGGTTGTCCCGCCTCGGGATGATTCATCCCACAACAGCGGCGGCAGTTGTTGGCGAAATGCTTGGTGAGAGCCAACGCCCAAAGCCCAAGCACCAGGCCCCGTGATGTTGACCAAGAACTTGATCGTATTGTCCGACTTTGCTGGGGGTGGTCGACGCGGGTAGGGGACAAGCTTCATCTCATCCATGGCCTTCAGGGAGGGCGAGACCAGCGACCCGTTAAGATACACCCATGGCTTCGTGATGGGAATGCTGGGAGCAGACAACTTATTCTGGGTCGGGTAACGAAGAATGCCGAGGCCCTGGATGATTTGTTCCGTCCGGAGCGATGTTATTCTGATTGCATAGTCGTCCGGTTTCCGGTCCAGGTGAACTAGAATGCTGTCATTACATCAGTCTTCAGGTACAATGGCATGAATACACGAACTGCGCGTAATGGAATTGTGGACTAACTCACCTGATGCGCTCTCCCAAGTTGCAGTTGGCAGCATGTACTTTCTGAGGATGCACAAACTCGCCGTCCGCAGCAACAACGTATATCTCGTGCTCATCGATGCTAATCTGCAGTTCGTGGTGCGCTCCTGAGTGGATGAAGTTGATCCAAATCCACTCTTCTCCATCCTCGGCCTCGATGATTTCAAGCTGCCCCTCTGTTGGCTCGCAGATCTGTTCGTTGGTGTACATACTCTGCTTGGGCTGTAGAAAACAGCCAAGGGTATTTCTTCCAGCACCGCCCGCCTCCTCCAAGAGCCCCTTGGTGTGGCAATATGTCCTGCCTTTGCCGTTCAGCACGATAGAATTACTACACCACGGCACAATGCCCGTATCGCGATACATGATGAGCAGGATATCCATAGGCTTGGCGTTCCAATCACTGATGACGACATGCCTAGGATTCTCCTCGGCGCGTTTCATGTGCGATATGTCTCCCGGCGAAGGCGACACGAGTGAATAGGGCCGCGGTCTGGACGACGCCGGAGAAATCCATATCGGACCCCTCTGGCCATCGGCGAAGGCGGGGCCAAAGTGCCCATGGTAGAAGTAGCTGCCGTATTGCTGCTGCACAGTGAAGCGGTACGTGTAGTTGTCACGAGGCTGGATCGAGTATTGACTCACACCTGGAACTCCGTCATTCCAAGGCCTATCAACCTGATAAACACCGTGCCTAGGTAGCCACCGAGTCAGCAGCAAACATATATTTTGATGGGACACTCATCAGACGCACCAGTGCATGGTCGTTTCCGTGGCGAGCTGGTTGTCGACAAACACCTCGATCTCCTCACCCTCTTCCGCCTCGATCAGAGGGCCCGGGCTTTGGCCGTTCATGAGGAAAATCGGACGGCCATGACCATCTGCAGCGCGCCATGCGTTAGTGATTGTCAAGTTGTACTTTCTCACAGCCGCTGCCGCATCCACAAGCCACAATATCAAGCCAATGTTCAAAACAGAGAGACGCATGGCGATGAATACGATCCTTGAGATAACTGCCGAAGGGTTGTTGTGGAACGTTGCTTGTTTCCCCAGAGCTTTGACTCCCACCGGGACAAGGAACGGGGCTAGGGAGCCAGTTTAATAGTGAGCGCTCCATCTCCTGGACTGTTGAAATGTGCGTTCCCGGGGTCTAGCCCAACCGGTTGAATACAGATCCCAGGTACATCATTTTAGGTGTAAGAAGGCTGATACTACTTGTACCAGCGATCTCCCTGTATACAAAGGGCTATAACTAACAAAGTATATGAGCTGGGCGCGGGCCCTCTAGCCTGGCATGAGGTATCGCAGGCTTTCAAGCTTGATCGATCGTGAGGTGCTTCTATTACAGTAATTATCGACGTCTACCGCGTATGTCACTAAGGAGGTGTGGATATGGGCGTAGGGCGGCTTGGAGCATTTCTAACGGTCCAGCAGATGAAAGGGGCTGTCAAGCTGTGTAGATCAGTTACCCTCATCCCATCACTTGCAGGTTGCCAGGCAAGTGGGTGACATAACAGATCGACATTAGAAAGAAGATCTTATTGTATGGGGAGGGGGCTTTCTAGGATATGCTCTGAGATAGGAAGTCTAGCGCTGACGTCTGTCACTACTGGTGGGCCTGTTAAAAGGGTAAAATTCCTGGGCAGGGTGTTAATTTATGATAGATGTTACAACCAAATGGGAGTTTAATTTGAGATATCTCTGAGTTTAGATGTCTCTGAGTTTAGATATCTCTGAATTTGGATACCTCTGCGTTTAGATGTCTCTGAGTTTGGAAATCTCTGAGTTCCCAGCTAAGTCAGAGTTAGAGCTACAGCTTGTCAGAACAAGAGACAACTAGGTAGGCAGCTTCATCATAATACCTATCAGCAGGAGATAACAGCGTCTTGATATTGTGTCTTGCATGGGCTCTTGCATGGGTATACGCATCAGTAAGCATTGACACCTGTTCCTAACCTCTCACATATGCCCAGCCGCAAAAAATGTATCCTACACTAGCTCCAGAAACAGCCCCCCCCTGTACGGTAAAATTCGGTGCCTCATCTGTTATGTCACCAACTTGCTGGGCTGTCTGTCGCTATGTAACCTCTACGAGGCGGCATCGTCGATTTCTCCGGGCCAACCTAGGCATAGATTGTCGCATCCCCACGGGGAAAAACTTGACAACGGTGTCGAGTATATATCTTTTGTCCTTCGGCGACTCCGGGAGAGGGGGCATAATCTCAACAATTTGTTCTCTTCGAGGATCTCAGTGTCATCAGGCAATGGAGAAGCAAGATAACTATGTTACCGACAGCAGGCTCGGCCTGTTCTCGACAGCAAGGCGCCACTGCCACCTTTCAAAGAAAACTTGGATGCCAAGTATTGTTTCCCTGGTCGTTTTTATTGTGCTCTGCCTCGGGTACCTACGATTCTCACACCCGCTCCTCCTCTCCGCTTGGGAGGATGATGACCTAGGACGGCTGGCCCGTCTGACCCGATCTTACAGTCTTGAGACGGGTGTCCGATGGATGAATCCAGGTCAGCGACCGCTTCGGCTAGACTCCAGCCATAAACAGGCTAACATCATGGCTAGATGGCGGCCGGTGGAGGGTGATGTTTGTCTGCAATGGTCAGAGCCCTTGCCCAACATTGTACGCCGAAGAGGGAGATGTGATTGAAATATCGGTTCGAAGCGACATTTATGCACAGTCGTCTATTCACTTGTAAGAACGAGTACTACTACATACTATTTCTCCTTTGGCATGCTAAAATACGGGTTGTATCTAGGTCCGGGTTTGCACACCCCAAGTAAGTTGGGCAGCAGTTCCTGATGAATAGTTTTCTTTCCCTGGCTCTTCCTCTTCGTTACTAATGAGACCTTCACTAGGACTGGCCCCTGGAACGATGGCACAGCTGGCATGTCGCAGGTTAGTGATCCTATCGATATATCTTTGACCGAAGGTATTCCGGGTATCGCACATGTCGCATCTGACACTGCTGAACGCAGTTCCCTACGTTACCAAGGGGTAACTGGACAACTGCATATGATACTACCGGAAACTGGGGTCTGAACTGGTACGCCGAGCACACCTCATCGGCCTCAGTAGATGTAGGTATCCTACCGGGTGAGGCTTGGGGTCAAACGGCGTTCATAACATTTTCTCTAGGGACTCTACGGTCTCGTCTATATTGCGCCCAGCCCATCACGGCCGCGCCCCTACCATTTGATCACGAATGACCGCCTCGAACTGCGACAGATTGAAGAGGCCGAGCGTGCGATCCATCATGCGGTGATTCAGAACCACCAGCATCGCGATACCGTTTGGAAACTGCTTCGCATGAGAGCGGAGGGGTCCGAGTACTACTGCTATGATTCAATCCTAGTCAACGGTGAGCACAGCATATCTGGACTCACATGCACCTATTAGGATGAGCTAATAAACCCCTTCCGTGAGATAGGTAAAGGTCGCGTTCACTGTCGCCAGCCCAACTTTGAATACCTCAATGGGAAGGCTCTTGATGGTAAAGGATGTATACAGCCACCAGGTCGGCCAGACGAGTCTTGTTCGCCTACCAATGCGGACTATGAGGTATATCGAAAAGGCAACGTTGTGGGTGACTTACATGTTAACTTCCACATTTTAGGTCTTCGAGACGGGCGGTCAGGGCTACATGATGATGAACCTGCTGAATAACGGCTTCGAGCACTCAGTCAAAGTATCCATTGATGGCCATAGGATAATTGCCGTTGCCAACAACGGCGGGTTCGTCGTTCCTGAACATACCGACGTACGGTAAACTATATGTAGACTCTGGGACAGCCGATGCTAATGTGACCATGACAGGTCGTCTACATACCGAGTGCCAGTCGAATTACTGTCCTGGTGAAACTCGATGCTGAACCGGGCGATTATGCCATCCGAATCTCGTCAACCAGTCAGCTGCAAAACCTTCAGGGTTACTCGATTTTGAGATATCCGGTGCGTTTAGTTGGGGCCCATACGTAACAAAGGCTGATGCGTTCATATGAAAAGGCCAAGCGTTTGCCCCGATATGGAGAGCCCATGGAACTCCCTGTACCTGCGTCGCCCAAGGACGTGTGTCTCCTCGCTGACGCCTCTACGAAGGCCCACTGCAAGACAACTGAGGGCCAATTTCTTCCTCCTTATCCTCCTCGGCCGCCTCCTATCGTTAGCAAGAGCCACCTAGGGCGTGTTGACTTTACTTTTCGCCTGTCAGCTGGTTCACAGCCGTCCAAAACAGAGCCCAAGGTGCCCGAGTATTACCTGAACGAAAAGCCTTGGCAGCTATTCCGTGGAGCCATGACCCCTCTCCTCTTCCATCCACTTGATTCCAATGGGACTTTGGATAAGCCTATCATTAGCCAACTGCCAGTTGGATCCGTAGTTGATCTCATCATAGAGAACGAGATCAACGACACTATCCCGCTGTACAAGCATGGAGACCCGGCCTGGCTTCTCGGTTCCGGTTCCGGACGGCATTTTCCTGGAGAAACAGTAGAAGAAGCGATCCGTCCTCCGAATAACGCTCATGGATCTCTCAACCTGGAGAATCCAGCGCTCGCTATTGTGCATGATTTGCCACCCCTTGGATGGAGTGTCCTCCGATTCCAGGTCACGTCCAAAGCCGCAAATTTGTTGCACACAGTGAAAATCAGATACTTCTTGGTACTCCATGTTTCCCGCACATCTCTCTGCTTCTTATTTGCTGACGCTCTGTATAGCTTGGTATGACAGTCCCCATCTTAGAAGGTATAACGACCAAAGACCCCATCATAGTTCCTAAGGCAGCTCAGGACCGGCCGCATATTGAGTTTGAACCAAAGAATGACGGTATTTTTGGATGATCGAAACAATCTGAGGTTCGCTCTGGGTTGAGGGAATGGGAGTAAACGGTTATAGAGGGTCAGTGGAAGGAGATGGATTTGCAATCTTCTTGGAAGTGTGCATTTCGTCCGCACCTCGATCTAGCCATCAGAACTAGAATAGCCGCTATTGTGAATCGATGGGAAAACAGTGGATTTAATACAACCAAAAATATTTTTTCCGCTGTCTGCAAATTTCTGTGAGGAGCTAGTGAGTCCTTGACTAACGGGTAGAGCTTATGTTGGATTCGATACGGTCAATTCGATCACGGTGATATGTTGAATACGTACGATATTGAGCCCCCAAGAATCATCAGTTTTTTGGGGGGTTTTCCCCCCCTCTTTCTCTCTTTCTCTAGTGTTCTCCTACCTTTTCCCCGAGAGGGGTTTTGATTTCAATATGAACTGAGTTGAGATCGCTATCGAGCTGACTGATGTCCCTCGCTATAAGGCTCCACAGGAGTCTTCAAGGAGGGGTTCAATCTCCCTGTCACCCGCGAGTGGATTCGTAAGTCCACTGCATGACATAGTTGCGGCCTGTTGTTTTGTACCCAAAAACGCATCCCTCACGAAGAAAAGGGTATATGCACCACGAAATGATCGCTACTTTGTACATACAATCTTCCATCGCGACCCACAGATGGAAGTCCAAGATCGACCCAGAAAACACATTATATTCCATGTCTAATAAGGAGGAAGACAGATGAGAGACCGCCTTCTTGTGTAAACTGGGTTGTTGATTCAAAGGGCTTGACCTTGACACATTTGAGGACCCCTGGCAGGGTTGAACACGATGAGATGAGACAGATAACAATCTGCGCCTGCTAAATCTCCTGGCGGCAGGGGTCTACGTACAGGGCAAGGATCTGGGCGATCCGAAAATTACTCACCAGCGCGGCCAAGAGACAGACGGAAGGACGAGGGTCAGCTCATTGCTTGAGTACTTTGGAGCTGAAGAATGCTCAGGTTGCACTTGACGCAGGTCCTTTCGTATCGCGGGGGGATTGCCCGCATCCCTCTGTGACACTCGCATTGAGCTATGGCGGCTCAATGCTGTTTCAACCATGGGTGCGGCTTGACTGGGTCCAATAGCTGAGGAAGAGCCGGCATCGTGATAACTGGGACCAATCCAGCCAAGAGCTAGCCATGGCCCGGGAGACCAACAGCGGCTTGGCTTGCAGCGCCGAGAGGACGAGCAATTTGCCGGATTATTGGGGGCTGTGGGCGTAGGTGCGTGCACAGCGTCTGTGGCTTCCACGGTGTCCCAGGCAGGTGGGTGCGGCGGCTCGTAAGCGTGTTGTTTCCAGATCAGCTTTCCTGACAGAACCCGAGCAAGATGCACCGAGAAGTCATCTTTTCCCATGGTTCGTGGTGCAGGGATGGCGGGTGGTTCTGACTGTTCACGTGTTGGGGGTGCTAAGAATAGAGGCAGTGCGGCGCAAGGAACCACCTACAGTAGCATGCAGTTGGTGCACACATAGCGCACTTGCCTGCAACCGCCCTGCTAAGAATAGGATGGCCGCTGCCGTCCCTGGCCTTGCTCTGAGGGTGATCGCTAGAGCCTAAAACTGGCCCTCTCAGTGGCCTACGGGACGTCCCCGCTGCCCGTCAAGGGACTTTGCTGGTGGGGGATTGTTCAATTTGTCAATGTCTGAACCACCCACATTTTTTACGCCCAGCCTTGATTATCCAACCACCACTTTGTTATGCGCTGACGAGTCCTGTGTCCACATTCGCTACGCCGCTCCGGATTTTGGCTCAGCGCTGGCCCCGTTCTGATCGTCTCTCGCTCGTTTGGTTGGTGTCAGCCGGTCAGCCCTGCCCATACGCCAGTGTCATCTATCCTGTTTCCTCCCGTCTAGCTCGCTCGTTCATTCTCTACTCCCGCCTACCTGATATCTTAGGACGACCACACCGACCATTCATCGTGAGCGAGCCACACCCGCTGCGTTCCCTCTCAACCGCCGCACCCTCCTCACCGGTCTCTGTCGGTTCGGTCCCATCACCAGAAGCCTCAACCGCTCGTTTGCTGGCTGGCTACCTGATTTAAGATTTATATATATATATTGCCCGGCCTATAGTTTTCCCCCAGCGTGTTTATTTCGCCCCATTCCCTGTGGAGGTCTTCTGCTGCATGGCTTGGAGTTGCTAGCGTCATTCTCTTGATAGTCCCATTTTTGGGTTCGCTCCTCATTCCTTTCGACGATGATTGCCCTTCGGCCCATTGCAGTTGCTATCGCGGGTGCCGCATTAGTGTTCCAAACGGCTCTAGGTAGGTTCCCGTCCTTCACGAGAGGGAAACAATCTGGTCCAACGGCTAACCGGCCGCTGCCTCCGCTTAACCAGGCCACTCTCTCCAGCGTAATCCTGTCAGCTATGTCTCGCTTGTAGACGAGCCCGTCATCGACACTCCGTCGCACAAGGTTCACTCCCGATCAAGCTTCGACCTAACATTCACTCTTCACAACGGCGACCAGCCGATCCGGTTTGTCCTGGAGCCGAATTACGACCTACTCCACGATGAGTTCGCCATCACATATGTCGGAAGCGACGGCGAGACCCGGACGACAGAGCCCATCCCCGCGGAGTCCCATCGTATATACAAGGGGCGTGCGTTTGTACATCGCCATGGACGATCGGGCTGGTCGCATGCTGGATGGGCGCGTATCACGGTCCGCCAGGATGGGCTCAAGCCTGTTTTCGAGGGAGCTTTCCGAATCGACGGTGATAGCCACCACATCCACACGGTTTCGAACTATCGCAAGGTGAAGCACCAGGACGATCCGGAAGTCACTGTTTCCGAGGAGAGCGGGGAGAGGATGGTGGTATTCCGAGACTCTGATGTTATTCCTGATTCCGACATGGAACTCAAGAAGCGCGGATTGGAGACGGTGTCCAGCTGCGGTGCCGATACATTGGAATTCAACAGCCAGTACGATGCCAACCTGCGAAAGAGATCTCTGGCATCCATCAGCGCTGCGTCCCTCTTTGGCCGCCAGACGGTCGACACTGGCGATGACGCTGGTGCCAACTACTACTCGACTATTGGACAGACCAAGGGCTGCCCTACAACCAGGAAGGTTGCCCTGGTCGGAATCGCGACCGATTGCAACTACTGGTCGGCATTCGACAAGGACAAGGATAAGGTGCAGGAGCATGTTATCAGCATGGTCAACACCGCATCTCAGCTTTACGAAGACACCTTCAACATTTCTCTGGGTATCAAGAACCTGACCATGATCGACCAGGAGTGCGCTTCGACTGCCTCGGACCAATCCCCTTGGAACTTGGGCTGCAGCGACGGCGACCTCAGCAAGCGATTGAACCTCTTCTCTGATTGGCGAGGCCGATATGCGGACAAGAATGCTTACTGGACGCTCCTCACCACTTGCGCCACCCAGTCGGCCGTTGGTCTTGCCTGGAGAGGCCAGCTTTGCCGTGAAGGCTCGTCCCAGGCCAAGGGAAGCACTGGGGGCAACGAAACCATCGCCGCGACCAACGTTGTGGTGAAGACATCCGCGGAATGGCAAGTGTTTGCACACGAAACTGGCCATACGTTCGGTGCCGTTCATGACTGCGCTAGCTCGACTTGCCCCGTCAGCACTACCACGCAATCTTGCTGTCCATTCAGCTCGAGCACCTGTGACGCCGGCGGCAAGTATATCATGAACCCGTCCACGGAGTCGGGTATCACCAACTTCTCTCCTTGCAGCATTGGCAACATTTGCTCTGGACTTCTGGGTACCGTGGACGATGAGTGTCTGTCGGACAATAAAGACATTGGTACTTTTACGGGCAGCCAGTGTGGAAACGGAATCGTCGAGAGTGGTGAAGACTGCGACTGCGGTGGCGAGAAGGGGTGCACAAACAACTCGTGCTGTGATGCAACCACGTGCAAGTATAAGACCAATGCCGTCTGCGACCCAGACAACGAGAGATGTTGCACATCCTCGTGCCAGTTCCTATCCAAGGGCACTGTCTGCCGTGAGAGCACTGGCCAATGCGACCCTGAGGAGACTTGCCCCGGTGATGCGGGTGACTGCCCAACTGATAGCCACCTTAAAGACGGCGATGGATGTGGTAATGGATTGCATTGCGCATCGGGCCAGTGCACCTCTCGTACCGAGCAATGCCGCACTACCCTTGCTAGCAGCAAGATTAGCAATTCCTCTATCCAGAGCTGTGCGTATGATGTTTGCCGCATATCCTGCACAACTGGCGGAGATACTTGCTCCATCTACAACACAAACTTCCTCGACGGCACCGATTGTGCCGGCAAGGGTAAGTGCAAGACCGGAGTCTGCGAGGGCTCGAGCACCTGGGGCAGGATCCAAGAGTGGTTCGAGGACCACAAGAACATTGCCATCCCGGTGGGCAGTGTCATCGGTGCTCTCCTCCTGCTCGCCATCATCAGCTGTATCTGGAGCAGCTGCAAGCGCCGCAGGATGCGGAACGGCGCAGCCAAGCGTGCGGCGATGAGCGGCGCCAACGGTGCAGCAGCTTTCACTCGCGGGGGTCACCCATCCCGTCCCCCTGGTTATGGAAACTATGAGCCGGTGCCGCCTATTGAGGAGAGGACGTGGAACCGCACTCACAGCTCAAGATATGCTTGATACTATGTATATTCCTGCATAGAAAGAGCGTTCTTCGCACCTGATCATAGATCATCGAATATTGATTCTGTTTTTATTTTCCCCTTTTTGCTTAGAACTGAGCAGGTCTTTATGCGGTTGTTGCATCATTTCTGCAGGCGTTTTGGGTTGATCTTTTCCCGCCTTTATGGTTGATGATACTATACTTCTCCTCGTCTATTTCTGATGATTATTGTTATTGGCATTTGTATAGATGGATTCAAAGAAGCACACTGGGTTCGAACAAGCTTGGATGTGGGTGGCTGGATGCCCAATATTCGGGGCTTGGTTGATATTTTGTTCCTTGACATTTTCCGCCCCCTTTTTGGATTATACGTTGTAACTTGGAAAAAAACCCTGCCTCGTCGGCAAGCGCAAATAAGAAACGTGTTAGACATTTAACATAGCTTTTTTTGTTCAATTGGTGATTTGTTCATTACATCATTAATAATCGTGCCTTCATACTTGGTTTCACAGTCCCTCACTTGTAGAAACGCCTCGCCCGCAGACTGGCCATCTCAATCACCCGGCTGCCCCTCATCCGCTCGATGGTCCCGCAATGGTGAAGCCGCCAGCACCACTCACGATCCGCCGTCCCAACTCCGGACCCTTCAGCTGGGTGGGCGGGTTGCTCTTCGACCCGATCTCCGGGGGCATGTTGAGGTCCGGGTTCATCCTCTCGGGGCTCAGGCCTGCGGCCATCTGCATGAAGCGCAGCCGCTGGCTGGGGATAGACTATGGGCGAGCAAGAAGCCTAAGCGTTAGCCGTCACGGTCCCCCAGAAGCTGGGAGTACGTCAAAAGAAGGACGGAGAGAGAGAGAGAGAAGAGGGGTTGTGAATGCAAGTTGGCGAAACGAGCAGGGTTTTCAACACGTACATCATTCTCGCTCTGGGCATACATCATCAGCTTCTCCGGGGAGTCCAGCACCGACATGGCATAGGCCCTGCGCTCTCTGGCCTCGTACGTATCCTTGGGGAGGCTGTCCATCCATTCACATGTAAGTGGCACATTCTCCCCATACTCACACGGATCAAAGATTGCGTGGGACAATAGGGGCGGTGGCGGGGGTTCGTGAAAATGGACCTACCACTGCCCAAGCCCAAGATGCATCACAGAGTGATGGTCCTCATGCCCAGGATGGCTTTGGAAAGGGTCCTTCCCCCGAGCCTGCAGATCACGCATGGCTGGAGTGAACGCCGGAGTTAGTGGCGGTGATCCCTGCTGCGGTTTCTGAGTCGACATGATGGGAAATGTGAGTGAACGCAGTAATTGAACCTTGTGCTCTTGAGTGTGGAAGACAATACATATGATGCTCGCAGCTTCATGACCCGACCGGTTCGCATCATTGGTGTGCTTGTTCGATGACTAAGTCACCACTCTCCAATGGGGTGCCAGCTGAGTGATTGAAGAAATGAGACACCAAAGTTCCAGTCCTGCTACATCTAGAGCAATCATGAATATGGTTGATTACTTTGTAATGATGATTAACAAATAATCAGATAATGCATTCCATGTCATCGAATTGTATCAGCTTTGTTGTATCATTCTGGTTATTGGAGATTGTGCTCTTCTTGCACTTACTCATCAATCTCGTGCACCCACTTGGCTGCTCAGCTTCGTTCGCATTTAACTTAAGTTAATTTGGTTGGTAAAGATTTCATGAATTACATCCTAACTATTTCCTTTATTTTTTGTACAGAGTTGCACTGGCAACCAACTACCAGCGGACACCGTCATCACTCATTCATTGCCTTCCCACCCGCACTGCTTTGTAGCTCCAACCATACACCAGTTTTGACTCTATCCCAATTCATCGTCTGAAAGGTGGCGGGAAGAGAGAACGAACAATAACATGGGAACAGTCGAGAATGAGATGTGACTGACAGAAGAAACCCGAAGAGGTGAAGATTGACGCAACGAGGACATCCCACAAACACTCGCCCTCCCATGTACCCAAATGCCATTTCCGAAGCAACCCGAATGTTGTATACAAAAGAAAACACCGAGATAGTAAACCATACCTTCCTGCTGTGGTTGCGCCTAACCGGACGCGCGTCGTCTGCTCGATATTCGAAGCGAAAAGCGCATTGTTTACTTAAAGCCGCATAGAAAACCCGATAAAAAGAGAACGTGACATTTGCAGAAACGCCAGAGCGTATTACTTATGTAATGAGTGTAGACCGTCATAATCATGACTCACTTGAGCGGTTGGTTGATTTATGCCGTAGCTGAGTTCATCTACTAAAGTTGATTACAGCGAGCTAGATGGAAGAACTTGCGTTAGTATTTGCAACCAGAGAAGGAACGGATGGTTTAGCTTACTCTGGAGTTTGACCCATATGCCAATTTCTGTCCGCTCGCGTCCCAACATAGGCAGTGCTCATCCTCTTCTTCTGATTCTGAGTTTTCTTTGGGGCTTGACCATCCCGCATGCGATGGGCGTGTCCACGTAGCTCGTGGAACAGCCGTGTTTTCGACTTTCCATATCAGAACTTGAGTCGCCGTGGCGCCGGCAATAAAAGCGCCATCCGGGGTAAATGCAAGGCGGACGATTGGAGAGCCCATGGTCAAGAAGCACTTTGTTTTGCTCTCTGGCCTTCTTGCATTCCATATCAAAATAGCGCAGTCTTCACCCCCGGTGGCAATCAGTCGCTCGTCGTCGGCCCTGGCTTGAGTTGGTGATAAAGGCTGCCACGCCATTGTGGTAATAGGGCCCCGATGCGCGGTTATGGATTTCCGCTGCCCAGCCTCATCCCATAGCTGTAAACGATCAGTATATGGGTGACATTTGAACAAATCAAACAACAACAAACTTACATCTAATACGCCCTTCTCGCTGGAAGTTGCAGTGATTTTCGTCAATGGATCATACAGAACCTGCCTGAAGCTATCATCTTGTCTGGTCTCGAATTTGCGAACCAGGTCTATCGAAGCTTCCCCAACACGTAGGCAAACAAACATGTCACCTCCACCCAGAACAAACTCGTTTTCGCTAGTCCAAGTTGCATCCAGGCTGTTGGCTGTCGTATCGTAACCTGGAATTACATACGACTTTGCAGCACCTGTAGAAGATTCATACACCGTGACAATAGCGCCGGTTTTCTCGGGCGAAATCGATAGCAGCGACGTGCTTTGCGGGCTCCAGGCAAGTTTGACAACTGGGGGCTCGCTAACAGTGAGTGTTTGAAGAAGCATTCCATCAGATGAGCAGATATTGATCGCAGCCTTTGATCGCATGTCAACTGCGACCGCCAGGTTTAGACCATCCGTCGCCCAGGCAAGTGCCGTGACCGTCGTGTTCGAAGGAGTCTCAGGGTCGAGCAGGGGCAGTCCATCTGGAGAAACGTAACCGTTGGGCAGCTTCCGGTCTGGGGCATAACCACGGGGAATTGACCATACTCGGGCGAGCGCATCTGTACCTGCGGCTGCCAGCAGAGTTGGGTCTTTCGGACTCCATTCACACTGCAGAAGGATGGGTGCGTTGTTACCGTTTACCATGTCGTCACTCTCAATAGAAGATAGGGAGTCGTTTCCGAGGCGAATAAAGGTGGTGTCTGGCAAAAGCTCCTCGACTTTGTCTACCTGCGTCCCTTGCTCGGGGCCGTCGGTGTGGACCATTGGCGTGGTAGCCTGCTCGCCTTCCAGTGGCGACGGATAAGCGTGATTATCCTCATGATGTTGCTGCTGGTGACCTTCCTGTGCGTCAACATCCATAGGGGTGGTGCCGGCGCCTGCATCCAGCCCATTCTCAGAACTGTTACTGAGCCGTTGGCGCTTAATTGGAGATCCATTGGGTAATTGCTGCTGATGTCGTTTACGATTAATCTCCAGATCCTCGGAGGGTGGCGCGGTAACCGTGGCGGGCTTGTTTATTGACGCCCGTTCAAGTGCAGCGCCGACATCCTCAATCTGCGCTGGGGGTTGCGTAACCAGGGGGCCGAAAATACCGAAATCCAACAAATCATGCTCCAAATTCGCCCCTCGGGATAGCTAACCATCGAATTAGTTTTTTTTCTCGCTTCATTTGGGGGTAAAAAAAAAAAAGGCTATCCAGATGCGGAGGGGTTGAGGCTAAAAGCGGAGACGGGTGATAGAATAATTCAATGAAATCAATGCCGAAGGGGATGAGTGAACCCTATTCGAAGTCGTTGGTGGTGGAAGTACCTGATTTGCTATGTGTTGGCGCTCAAGCGCATGATAAATTAAGCCCCGATTGATGATGGATACCAGAGCGTGGCCTTTTACGTGGGGTGCGAAAGGAAACTCTTGGTGAGGTTCCTTGACGTGCCACTCTTTTTGGAACTTGGCGGCAGTCTCGCGGTAATCTATGGACCAGAAACAAGGGCGTGGTCAGATTAGCTGTTCATCTTTGCGTTACTGTCCTGCTGGGCACGCAGCAGGCGATTGAACCAAGGCGGAGAGGCCTGTGGCTGGGGTGCAACATACTGCATTCAAGCAAATACCTGCATTCGAGTCAGTAAAATAGCGCCAGATCAATTCAGGGACCGCGGTCATGAGGCTGGCTGGAGGCAGGCACAGTGCAAGAGGCATGGTGGCAGCAGAGAGCGAGAGGACGGGCAGGAAGAGGGAGATGGCGAATTCGACTGCAGAGGGGATAGAGCGGTCCAATGCGCCGGGTGGGACGAACCTCCAGACGAGAAAGTTGACTCTGTCCGAGTCGATGAATTCCTTGACAACCATGGTAGGTAGGAGAGACCGGGGCGCGCGCCTCGAAGGGCGCACCGTCGCGGAAGGTCGATACAAGCGCTTAAAAAGCCTGGTGAGCAGGTCAAAAGCCGGAGCCGGGTGCTGGGGATCACGGGCAGGAGGCTCTCGCGGTCCAAGAGGCCTGGGTCGTCGGCGGAATGCGATTTGGCGATGTGGTGCAGCAAAGTTGAAGATTCAAGAAAGAGATGAAATCGAATCTCAAAGTTGGTGTCGGGGCAGCGGTAAGTTGGACTCCACTCCCCTTCCTTTCTCCACCCGCCCAGGGAGGGTACAACGTGCCTGACATACATTGCCTCACACTACCAGCTTCCTCAGTGGTACCTACGCGCCTACCGCCACCGGGTAGGGAGGCAGGTTCCCTCGAGGTACCGTCCGTGGCTCAGCCGCTGGCCAGGCACTGCAGGGCTGCTGAGGGCACTGGCGGAGGTGCCACCCAACCTCGACCTCCCAAACCTCGAAGCAAGACATATCTTCCGGTACAACGTGCAGCGCTGCAAGCCCCCAAATACAGCCCGACACGAACCAGCCAGAGCGCACCATGGCTAGGAGAAGTACCCTGTCTTGGGGGTGGGTAGGGCCATCCAGAAGCACACACGGATACATCTAGGCGATACTGGGTGGGGCTAGTCCAAATACAGAACAAGCGTACCTACCGTATGGAGCGATAAACTAGCGCGAACATTGTGACAAAATACTAAATCACACACTCTAAGATGGCGGAGAACATCTTTGAGAATATGCACCCCGTCGTCGGCACCAGAGTCATTCGGCCCAGTTTGTACCTGGTTGTGTTGTGACGAATTCGCATCCGACCTCTGGTTTTTGCACTAGGCCAGCCGCTCTGTTCTATGAAGGCTTCGATTCATTTAATGTCGATCAGCTCGCCCAGCAAATTCAAATGCTCACCCCCTACGCCCCTACCTGGCGAAACTCTGGGGAGCCTGGTCCTAAGATTCAATGTGTGCCCTTATTATGATGTACCCACTACCACGAGCTCCTGGCTGTCGACCGCGAATACGATACGAGCAGCATAGTCTTTCTACATACCTAGGCAGTAGAGATGCTGTCCCTGTCCTCCCGTTTGCCTACCGGCGCGTGGTCGCGCCCCTCGTGTCAATGCTGGGGATCCAAGCTGCCCACAATGAGCCGCTTACGAAAAGCAGATGGGGTTCCAGAGTACATCCGGCTGTAGAGGAGCGACGTGGAGGCTCGGCAAGTTCTTAGCGCAGGGCCCTTTCTTCCTCTTGCCCCGGGAGCGGAGCCCAAAAAAAAACGTACCTCAATCTAAGGGTACGTATCTGTGCCACCATGGTGCTGTTCCTTGTTCAACAGCCACTGAGTGTGTCTTGGCGCCCCGACACATCCACAAAAGGTGCGACGCACATGAACCTCTCCAACGATTCCGTGCGCAAATTCGCCGGTCAACATCCTAGGCTGCCGTCTTCAAGCAACTTCACCTTGAGCCCAGCAAAAATATCGGGCTGGCCGCTTTGGTAGTTGCAAATGTGAGGCATCGGACGAGTGACAACCCTCACGCATATTGCAGAGGGTGCCCTCTGACTCGCCCCCACCGCAGCTGGGTTGGCACCTGGGCCGAGAAATCCTGAGACCGATCACTGTTGCAGATCGTAAGGTTTAGCACGGCAGCTAGCATTCAACTGCTGTGACTGGGACAAGCAACGGGCGGGACTTTATGATGCATACATGCGCAAACTGCCTAGCGAGATACCGGCCTGCAAGGTGCGCTTCTGCACATCCAAGGGGGGCGAACCAGCGCAAACCTGCTTTTCGAGATGCCGAGCGGAGGCATGTCTTCCTTTTGTAATCTTTCAACCTTTTCTTTTTAAGGTCAATTTGAAGATTGTTAACCCTGGCTCCGCCTAGGCCTGGGGAGGGGCAAATTATGGGAAGAGCGGGTAATAATAACTCGTCCCAAATAATGGGCTAGAAAAGGTCAGACGCGTTATTAGTACCTTCACTCCGCCCCCCCTCCCCGAGCGGATCCATTCAAGACTGATCGGTACTCCCCTTTCGTCGCCTCTGGCTGCTGGAGGATTTGCAGAGCCAGAAGTTCCGTCGGCCCAACCCATCGCTCCGCCGTCTAGTTCTTCGCTAACGGTGGCCAGCTCGACATAGGCCTCAAGCGGATTGATTCTCTCGCCAGCGGCACTGTCTGTTGGTGCAATGCACACCAATCATGCCCTGCATGCAGGCCTGCAGCATCAGCTCAAACAATGGGGTTGGCGTCTGGGCGCTGCGGGAAGATGTAGGCTGCAGCTGTGTGGCAGTCGTCATGAGCGACCCAGGCCCATGCTTAAAGGGTGCCGCCAGCAAACCTTGCCCACCATCAAGCCTTGGCTTGCCTGGCACATGCGCAGGGTCCACCTCCGTCCGGACCAGTCAAGAGGCCAATGCCGCAATCTGCAATGTACCCAGTGAATACGTACCGATTTCATGCGCAACTCTTCGCTTCAGGTGCTCATCTCTCTGCAGGGATCCTCAGCCCAGCCTAGTATTCCCTAGACACGTATGTAATATCGTGACCTGCCCTGCCTACCTGTCCCGTGGAGGAATTCAAAGATGGGGCTCGGAGGGTATGTAGGCAAACGCTGAAACCACTTGCTGACCGCCGCGCTTAACTGCCAGTGCCAACCATGTCCAATGCATGCGGACGTCTGTACTGCTGAACTCACACAAGGATTGCTCACTTCGGCCGTAGGTCGGCCTTCTGGGAACTGTAATCCTTGCTCCCGCTATCTTCGGGCTGTATCCAGAGCTGAGATCAAGCAAAACAAACGTGACAGCCCCTTCCACCTCCTACCCCGGCTTGCTCCTCGGCTTAGCAGATGCATTGAATAACGCCTAAAAAAGACATGACCCTTCCCTTTCTCGCCCAAGTGATCATCCATCGGGAGGGATCACATTCTAGCATCCTGGCTCCAAATGTAGGCTCCCGTACATACATGATGCACAGGCAATGGATTATTTTAGGCAGCGCCTGTGATGCTGCAGGCTCACGAACAGGAGCACTGACAATTTCATCATTCTAGTGTGGACCCGATAAGGTTGGTGGTATGTGGATTGGACAAGAAACTAGAAAATGTCAGCCAAGACCTGCCGCATTCGTCGTCAGAGACATACCAAGTGAATAAAAGAAGAAGAAGAAGAAGAGCGGCTGGCTATTGGTATGCCTTCTTCACCGCCACGTTATTGCCAATTCCACAGCCGCATCTTGGGATCTCGCTGTCAATGCACGGAGGTCATAATGTTCGTGAATGTGGCACAAGATCAGCAAAAGCCAACCTAAAAACTACCCGTGCTCCAAAGCAGTTGAGTTTCACAAATTTCCCCAACGTTTCCAATTTGCTTCCTCAGGTATCAACATTCGGGTGTGGCTGATAGCTGCCAGGGTACCTTTAAGTTTGTGGCTGGTATCCAGGGGCTGGATGTGGCGGTGCGCGGAGAAGCAAACCAGATCACCAATTTGCCGTGGTCTATTGTGTCTAGCAAATACGTATCTACCAGAATTAGTGCTGAACTCCTATCCCGCCAAAGTCTGCGCAGAACGCTGCCCATCCAGGCTCCATCCAGAGCCATGCCACCTCGAATAAACATCCCGCCGGTGACTCGAGCGCTGCTCATTGCACTGCTGTTTCAGTCTATTCTCAGCGCCGCGATCCGGTACCGCCAATGGACAGGAACCGCCGATATACTCATCCCTTATCTGACGCTCGTGCCTCAGCTGTCGATTATCTACCCCTGGACTTTCCTCAGCACTTCGCTCGTTGAAGGAAATGTATTCACCTTGGCCATCGCCGGCGCAACGTTGTTTTACGGGGGGAGATATCTTGAACGAGCGTGGTCATCACGAGAGCTCGCCAAGTTTCTGGCTCTAGTTACCTTGATACCCAACTTCTTGACATTTTTGGTCCTAGTTTTCTTCTTTACTCTAACTCGCGATGAACGCTGGACGTATGCGCAATCCTTGAACTATTGTTTTCTCGTTGGTGGGGTTGCTCTTTGCTAATCAAGATATACAGGCTCACGGTTATCGCGGGCACGATCCCCATCCAAATCTCTTTCCTCGTGGCTTTCAGTCAACTCATCCCAGCACACACTGTGACCCTATTCCGCGGCATCCTGTCCTTGAGAGTACCACGGTTTCCGCTCGTTTATATTGGTCTCGTTACGCTCCTTGCTCTCACGCCGTTGCTCACGACCGCTTCGATGTGGTTGGCTTTGTTCGGCTTCGTCACCAGCTGGACATACCTACGATTCTACAAGACCGTCTTTCCCGACCTCGAGTCTTCACAGGCTGCATCCCTCCGCGGCGACGCCAGCGAGACATTTGCGTTCGCCGAGTTCTTCCCACACCCCGTCAAGCCGTTCGTCGCAACGTACTCGGATCTTGTCTTTCAGACTCTGGTTGCCCTGCGCATCTGCACACCTTTCTCCCAGGCGGACGTATCGGCCGCCCGTGGCGATAGCTTCCTCCAGCGTGGCACGCCGGGTAGTGCTCGCGCGGAAGCCGAGAGGAGGAGGGCGATCGCTCTCAAGGCGCTGGATCAGAGATTACATGCCGCCAGCGCCAACGCGGCCAGTCGATCCGCACCAAACCCCCCTGTGCAAGCGACCGGACCGCCGGTGGAAACGCAGCCACAGCCCAGCACCCAAACAGCCATGACGTCTCAGCCGGCTCCAATGCTCGGGGAGACCAAGTTTGACCCCGACCATGACGACGATTCCAACTCGAGCTGAGCCGGGGTCGAGCGTGAGGCTGGATGGAGTGTAATGTGATATTGGGATATTTGATACCATGGTGTTACCATGGGTGAGCCATTCGTCAGGATGTTGGCTAGAAAAGTGACTGTCCTTGATTGACTTACAACTATACGTGTTGATGTATTACTAGGACATACATAGCGATGCTTTTACTCCACGGGGTTTTGGGGGTTATCGGGGTGATTCTACCACATATTCCTTAGTTACCCTGCTTATGATACTGATTTGCTTTGGTTTGGTCAACACACAATCGTCTCACATTGTCTTTCCGTGACCATGCACTTGTTAGGGCTGGATGTTTCAGACTGCCACCTCCAGGTCTCCTCCCCAAGACAGCACGTCATATCAGCTGATATCAATCAGAAAATGGTGTGGTAGGAGGGTCGGTCTATTCGCACCTTGCGAAAATATCTTAGGTGTTCTGTGTAGCCGCTGCAGCCACTTGGCATCGTGACAGAAGAATGAAATGTTAGATTGAAGGGTAGCTACCTATGTATAGGCCACTTCAGGCGATTACGAGAATACTATGTACAATAAATAATATAAATTAACAGTCTTCAGTGTATCGTCTGTTGAACGTTTCTTATTGCTGGAAAATAAGAACAATGTCTCATTCAAATCATGAAATTAGTCAGATACGCACACAAGAGCATTTAACAGGGTGTGAATAGCCCTGCTCATGGTAAAAGCAGACATCGAACTATTAGTGTGCGACGACGGCAGCCACTTACATTCGTTTACATTTTTGTTCAGCGAGAAAGATGGCTCTGCGTGCGGGTGTGGTTCGACCGTCGAGTGGACAGGACTCCCGGTATCACTTAAAACGTCGCCCTTTATTAATTCACTCTCTGTCTTGTTGCTTGACCCCAACACAGAATGCCCCAAAAAGGCAAAGAGGCAGCGGAACTGGAGACCTCTCCCGGGTTGCGACACCCGTCTATATCAACCACGAATGGAAGCAAGGGGTGCACTCCCCCACTTGACTGAAGGTTGGATCCGAAGATAACCCTACCAAATTACCGGGCCGTTTAAGTATTTCTGGGAGGAGATTTTTTTTTTTTGAGAAGCGGAGGAAGTCCTTCAGTGTCATCAACGAGACTGAGTTGGTGAACGAGGACTGATCATGGGTGACTCTGAATAACGCAAGGCCATCATCCTGCATCCTACCGACGTTAACGCCAGCGCCCCTGGGGTCCCTCCACGATTGGTAGGTTCCTGAGAAAGGTGGCCAAAAGTACCGGAGTGTGCTTCTAAAAGCAGGAAGCAGTGCCACTCGCCTGCAATCTAGCGAGCTTGACCACGGTCTCAATCCATGGCTACCCGCGCCATCAGACCACCCACGTCGCAAGCGCAAGCCTCACTGATAATGGAGGCGTGCCTAGGTAACTATTACTTCTTGAGCATTCCTATAGATGATACGATAACATCGTGGTCAAAATGTGTCGGAAAATATAGAATTGTTGACATATTGTCATCAGAAGAACTGGACATGAGGTTGATATGCCATATTTAGCACGGCTGTACCCGTAGTGCATCTTCAAAATACGCACTAGAAGTCACCCAGCACGCCTCCGTAATCCCGGGGGGCTGTAAAAGTCCAGTTGCCAGGATGTCAGATTTAACTCGGGAAGGGCAGCGGATGGCAGAGCTGCCTGACATGCAGCAGCGCCACCCTCGTTCACCACTGTGCCGGGCTGTTTTAATGCGACCCCCTTGCGGACCGATATCAGATCATGAGAGGCCATTTCGGTGATCCAGCCAAAGATCAAAGGCTGTGTCGCGAAGTTGGCCACACGAGGCAGCAAAGCGCAGTTCTGGGGGTCTTTGTTTATCCGATGGGGGAGTGGGCGCTGGGAAGGGGGATTTTCTCCAGGATTATAGCGATGGCGGTGGGCTAAGGCACCATGTTACCCAGTAAAGCGGACGGGAATTCTGCCTGTCCATTACATGGGTCAGGACTCCTTCAATGGTCAGATCGCAGCACGGTTTGCACAGCGTCGACGAACTGGTAAGATCACATTTGGTCGCCTCGGCCGACAAATGGAAGGTTGGATTATGCTGGAATAAGGAAAGAACACCAAGTTTAGCTCATCAATGACATGGAGGCGCAACGGTCGAAGTGTAGTTTGATTTGTTGGGGGGGCACACGCCGGAGCTAGGATCGAAGGCTTAAACCGGTGGGAACTACCAAGCCATCAAACCAACCAGGCACATAGGCAGCCAGCGTAATTCCCGAGCGAGATGAGTGAGGCAAGTATTGGACTTTGATCCGGCGCAGCAGGAGCTGAGCTCGTTTATCACTCATCACAGAACGATCTCCGCTCGGCCGCTGGAACACACAGCAGAAGCTGTGTTTAGGGTGGGAGAAATCGGAGGGGGCAGGGCTGAACATAAGCGTTGGTGGGGGCACTCAGGGAGAGAGGCACGCATCTGCCTTGGGGATCGAGCTAGTACGGGGGCAATAGCCACATGTTGGGATGATGACGGGGCGTGTGGGCAAACGGGGGAACCGTGCAAGCCTGGACGCGGAAGTGATTTGGTTCCCCAAGTGCGTGTAGACAGCATCCATAGGTGCAAACCAGCTCGACTAGAGTTGCTAAATGACGGCAGTCAAGCCGGGATCACACGAGCCGTTCATTGGCCAACAAGCCGGGTGACGCAACTCCCGCTAAATTCCATAGTCCAAAAGGCAGATGATGCTAGATGGATCCAGCACACTGCGAGTGAGCTGAGCAGACCCAAGAAACAGGGAGTTTACCTTTGCAAAGTTAGCCTTGGATTATTTATCCGGCGATTATTGGACTCTGACGTCTCGCTGGCATCGATAGGAGCCCTTGTTCAGGGCAGCCAAAGCTATGACCTCGATAATTTAAGTGTGCTCGGGCCAATCATATATGTCGCTTTCGAGACGGTAAATTGCCTGCTGAACTTACCCCCGGCCAATGAAGACATTGGTCTGGTCGCCTGATGAGATACGTATGTCCGTGCTATGAGGCGAAAAAGCAAGCAAGTGCGTTATCAGATATGGGCGTTGGTTTGCGACATGAGGCCGAGCCAGCGCACAACCCGGCCGGAAAACAGCCCGGCCCCTGGACATGGGCGTTGGGCGGTGGCTCCCTGCAACTGAGCTCGTGACGTCCAGCAGAGCAGCAGAGGGCAAAGCCCAGCAGGCAGGCGACCACGATAGCAGCCAGTACCAAGCATGAGATTCTCATCGGGATATTTATTGCAAAACTTAATGTAAGACTCGCTTGTAGGGTGGGTGGTGGCGTATCACCGCCCAGGGTAATACATTGGCACTATTACGTAGTGGGGAGAGCATCAGAGGGTGTGGGTGTGTGATGGGTGAGGTGTGATTGTGGGTGTATATGCAGTGCGCCCAGCGTGTGCATGCCGATGCGAGTGCCAAAATGGTGGTGGAGGGTACTGACGCTGGCTCACCGGGCGGCCCTGGCGGACCAGACCAGAGCTGCCGCTTTTGGGGGGAGGGGCGGTGGGGTGCATGATACTGTGTTTCTGCACATCCACATTTTCAGAAAGGGATACGTACACGGTATCACAGGCGACAAGGGCCGAACCTCAACTAGGAACACCTCACGAGTCACAGCCTCTGCTGGTGGTTGGGGTTCATGCCTGACAAATCGAATCCTTCAGCCCAATTGGCAGCCCTCGGCTTGAGGCAACCGTCGGCCACCTTCATGTGCCCAACGGCGATGCAAGTATCGCCGTGCCCTCTGGCGTCGTCGGCGCTTGCGTGCTGGTCGTTCGCGTGCGCTGCCTGCACGCACTGCGCGGCGACCCTGCGCTGCTAGGGCGCCGGCCCAGCTACGAGCCGAGTCAGTGGAAATAGAGCCGGCCTGGTCGCCTTCATCTCACCTAAGGTTAGGTCCTTACCTTACCTACTACGGAGTAGACCTTGCCCGGGCTGGACCAACATGAGGTACTTGGGTACCTGCCCACCTGCCGACATCAGCAGCCGGGGTCAGATTAGCGCGTATGTACTCCGTACCTGGTGCAGTGTTGTCTTGCAAGGGGAGCAAGCCTCGACAGCCGCCATGGCCATGTTGCCTGCATTCCAAAAAAAGCGGAGTTGATGGGTTGGGGGAGTTTGGAGCCCCGCTTTTTTCGTTTGAAGGAGAGTTTCGCTGTTCCCCCCTTCTGTTCGTTCGATCCATTCGAGCCGCCTTCGTTCTCCCGATCCCCAGCTGCTTCTTCTCACCTCCATAGGATCCAAAGGAGTTGGCGCAGATTGGGATCGAGTCCTCAACCACATTGGCCTACCCTCTCGCGCTCGCCATTACTTATTATTCGTACCCAGCCCCCATATCTTTCCTTACACTCACTTCACTGTTTTCCCCCGGTTCCGCGCCAGCTTCACGCCTTGACTTTTATTTTGTTCCACGTCCGCGCCAGACCTGACCGCCACACATTGGGCCCTCGCGCCCAGCTCAACGCTTCAACCATCGAATCAGCCACATCCCGGCGTCGTTAGATACCTATACCAGAGCTTCACAAGCTATCTACGGGTTGCCCAAATTTTGGCCCGTCTCGTTCTCGTCAAGTAATCGAGCTTGATGCGCCATGGCCAACCATCATCCCTCTCCCACCATGATGCAAATACAGCAGCAGCCAGGGCATCATCAGGGCCACCAAGCGCCCCCTCCTCCACCGCCCCATCCCCATCAGCAAGCCGGCCACTTCCCATCGTCAGGTCATGCCATCGCAGCGGCAAATGAAGCTGTATGGCTGCAGATCGGTAAGTCTGGCTGGTTCTTCCACCGTTGCGCTGGCTACAGTCGTGCTAATGCTCTGTTCTTAGGAAGCTGTTCGGAGCTTCTACGCGTCCCAGACGAGGCCATGCACGCTTATGAGCGTGCGCTAGGGGCCAACAATAACTCCATCCCAGCCATGAATGCCATCGGCATGCTGCTCAAGGGCCGCGAGGCGTATGACAAGGCGCTGGAATACTTCAGGGCTATCACGCAACTTGACCAGACAAATGGAGAGGCTTGGGCAAATCTTGGTGAGTTAAACGCGCGTTCGGCCGGTTCGCAAAACGATGATTTAACCTTTTCCATGCAGGTCACTGCTACTTGATGACGGAAAATTTGCAAAAGGCCTACGATGCCTACCAGCAGGCGTTAGTAAATCTTCGTGATTGCAAGGTACGTCGACGATTGTCCGATCAAGCTATCCGCGCGCCTAACATATTCCAGGACCCGATGCTGTGGTACGGAATTGGTATACTATACGACCGTTATGGCAGTTTTGAATATGCCGAAGAGGCGTTCGGCCAAGTCATGCAGTTCCAGCCCGATTTCGAAAAGGCGAACGAAATATACTTCCGCCTTGGTATAATTTACAAGCAACAGTCAAAGTTCGCACAAAGTTTAGATGTTGGTGACCCATCCGCCTTGCTACCAGCTCTTCCAGAACTGACATCGGACATAGTGCTTCAAATACATTGTCTCCTCACCACCTTCGCCATTGTCGCAAGACGACATCTGGTTTCAAATCGGACATGTTCATGAACAACAGAAAGATGTATTTCTGCCTCTCCGGTCAAATCTTTTTTTCTGGTTGGATGCTGACGCCTGTCTTAGTTTGATAATGCCAAGAACGCCTACAACCGGGTTTTGGAAAACACTCCCAACCATGCCAAGGTTTTGCAGCAGCTTGGATGGTTGCATCATCAGCAAAGCAATGCATTTGATGTTCAGGAGCGTGCTATTCAGTACCTCGAGAAGTCTGTTGGAGCAGGTATAGTGAACACTCAACTTCCGCGCGTGGAGCGCAGACTGACAATTCCCCAAAGACAACCAGGACGCACAAAGCTGGTACCTGCTGGGCCGATGCTACATGTCACAGCAGAAATATCCCAAGGCCTATGAAGCGTACCAGCAGGCTGTATACCGAGACGGAAAGAACCCAACCTTCTGGTGTTCTATCGGTGTCCTCTACTATCAGATCAACCAGTACAGAGACGCACTTGATGCATATTCTCGCGCTATTCGTCTGAACCCCTACATCTCAGAGGTTTGGTACGACCTCGGTACATTGGTATGCTTCTCAGCTAGATCAACCCTTTGCTCAACCTCGCTAACATATTCCAGTATGAATCTTGCAATAATCAAATCACAGATGCTCTGGATGCCTATCAGCGGGCTGCTGAGCTCGATCCTGCGAACCCCCACATTAAGGCGCGACTGCAGCTTCTGCGATCTGGATCTAGTAATGGCGGACCCCCACCAGCTGCTCCCCAGCCTGCCGATGTGCATCCGCAAGCCTACCAGACCACCGGGCCAGTCGGTCCTGTCGCACCGTCCTGGGCTGGACCTGCTCAACAGCCTCCCAGCAACGGACCGCATCACCAACAGCAAGGAGGAGCCGGGGACAGCTGGGCTCGGGGGCTTTCGGGCGTCAACCCACCACCTCAACCTCCCAATCCCTATGACAACCGTGGTGGCGATGGCTTCCGTGGAGCTGTGCCTCCTCTGCAGCGCCAGCCTACTCCTCAACAGGACCAGCAAATGCGACCAGCTTTCCCTGAGCCCGGCCGCTCTGCACCACCACCTCGTCGTGGTCAGTCACCTGGTCCTTCTAGCCATCAATATTCCCAGCCTCCTCCATCGCAGCAACAGCAGCCACCACCCTCACAAGGCCCAGCTCTGGGCCCTGATGCCCGTGTCCCGAATCCTAACTGGGGTGGCCAAGTCCCTTCAGTGGCATCAGCTCCTCCCTCGGGTCATTCGAATGGAGTGAATGCACCTAACGGTGCAACACCATTCCGGGCTAACAACAGCCCGCGCCCTGACGGTAGACCGCCTCATGAGAACCGTATCCCTTCTCCTAAGACAGCCTACCCGCAACACCCACCGGGTCCTCCTTACAACCATCACTCAGAGGCACCGCCTCAAGGTGCTCCTGAGAGTGCTCATCCCCCCCCTGCCCCCTTGGCCGAGAGCCATCCACAGCGAACCGAGGAGCGGCCAGGCTCTGCTGGCCCCAAGCGAGTTCGGGAGTGGGAGGAGGAATCGGCCGTCAAGAAACAGGCGAACGAGGAGAACCGTGCTCGCCTCGAGGATTTGCGTCATCGACGACCTTCAACACCTCCACGCGAGCGTGACCCTTACCGTCGCAACTCTTCTGAAGCGAGACGCCCGGATGAGTCAAGACGGCCCGAGGAGCCACGTAACGAGGGTTATCACCCCAGTGAAGCTGCTCACCACTCGCAAAACCATTCTGTCGGCCCGCAGAATCACCACCCAACAATTCCACAGGGTCCGGCACCTGTTTCTACTCCTAGCTCCGAGAAGCCTCCCCATGCTCCCCCTGCTCCTAAGGATGAGCGTGCGGCATCTGGCGAGCAGCCCGCAGCTTCTCGTCCTGCAGCCCCTACCAGTGAGCCGGAGCGGGCTGCAAGAGACATTAAGATCAACGATGACTACGACGATAGTGGAGATGATGAAAAGAAGGCGGCCGTACTGGCCAATGGATCTGGACCCGGATCTGCTTCGGGAGATGCTAAAACATCCACACCAACAAACGGTGCTGTTAACGGGACTCCGGGCCCTGCACCGAAAACTGAATAATCCACAAAATAGGTTCCCGAGACTTTTGGTTTCCTAATTTAAATTTCATTGTTTTGGTCTCAGCTTTATTATTATGTATACCACCAAGGACGTTTGGTCCTTCTATTGATTTGTTTCTCTTTTCGAATGTGGAGCCGAATTCGGAAGAGGCACGAAACGAATTTCCCTCCATGACTTTGGCTACAAAATCATGCTCGCCCTGTCTTGGCAACATTTCTTTATAGCCGTTCAACAGTGTAACTATGATGAATCTATACCAGACGGATTTCAATTTGATCTCTAGCCTTTCCTTCGCTCTTGTCCCATTGAAGTGCATGTTCCCGATTAGTCATACATCAGAATGCAATCGGCAAATCACGTGACCATAATCAGGGTATAGTTCGAATGGAAATTTTTGGTGTGCCAACAATGTGCAACCTTGCCGTTTGGGGCTTGGATCGTGCACGGGCCAACCACGAATTTGTGCAGTTCTCGGTTAATAAAATTTCGCCCACAAATTGTTAAAACCCTCTTCTACTCCTACTCAGCGACGGTTTTTTTGTCACTCCCATCATACTAACCTTCACCACCAACAACAGCCCAAGATGAGTGTAAGTAAAATGTCCGTTCAATGGCAATTGATATGCATAAAGCTGACATTTGGATAGCACCGTAAGTACGAGGCTCCCCGCCACGGCTCTCTGGCTTACCTGCCACGAAAGCGTGCTGCCCGCCATCGCGGAAAGGTCAAGTCGTAAGTTTGAAATACCAAATACAAGAAAACTCTACCAATATCTCTTGGAGACAGAAACCAGTATCTAACCAATTTGAACAACTCAGCTTCCCCAAGGATGACCCCAAGAAGCCCGTCCACCTGACTGCCGCTATGGGCTACAAGGCTGGTATGACCACGATCGTCCGTGACCTCGACCGACCCGGCGCCAAGGCCAACAAGAAGGAGGTTGTCGAGGCTGTTTCAATCGTTGATACTCCACCTGTACGAACAATGCAGCCCGCTTGGCTATGTGCCTATGGCTAACATCTCTTAGATGATCGTTGTTGGTCTTGTGGGCTACATCGAGACTCCCCGTGGTCTCCGATCCCTCACCACTGTGTGGGCTGAGCACTTGGGTGACGAGCTCAAGCGCCGCTTCTACAAGAACTGGTACAAGAGCAAGAAGAAGGCTTTCACCAAGTACGCCAAGAAGCACTCCGAGAGCAGCGGTGCTTCCATCACCCGTGAGCTCGAGCGCATCAAGAAGTACTGCACCGTCGTCCGTGTCCTCGCCCACACCCAGATCCGCAAGACCCCTCTCAAGCAGAAGAAGGCCCACCTTATGGAGATCCAGCTCAACGGTGGTTCCATCGCCGAGAAGGTCGACTTCGGCCGTGAGCTTTTCGAGAAGCCCGTCTCTATCGACACCATTTTCGAGCAGGACGAGGTTATCGACGTCATCGCCGTCACCAAGGGTCACGGTTTCAGCGGTGTTACCTCCCGTTGGGGTACCAAGAAGCTTCCTCGCAAGACTCACAAGGGTCTCCGTAAGGTCGCTTGTATCGGTGCTTGGCATCCTTCCCACGTCCAGTGGACTGTTGCCCGTGCTGGTCAGGACGGTTACCACCACCGTACCTCTGTGAACCACAAGGTTTACAGAATCGGCAAGGGCGATGCTGATGACAACGCCTCCACCTCCATCGATGTCACCAAGAAGACTATCACTCCGTATGTGTTCCCCTTTTTTCATTGTATAATTCTTCTATCTCTCCATCTGCTAACACGTGCTTCAGTCTCGGTGGCTTCGTCCGCTATGGTGAGATCAACAACGACTTCGTCATGGTCAAGGGTTCTATCCCTGGTGTCAAGAAGAGAGTCGTGACTCTCCGCAAGTCCATGTTCGTCCACACTTCCCGCCGTGCTCTGGAGAAGATCAACCTCAAGTGGATCGACACCTCCTCCGAGTTCGGTCACGGTGCTTTCCAGACCCCTGCGGAGAAGAAGCAGGTCCAGGGTACTCTCAAGAAGGACCTCAGCGCATAAGCGTGTGCTGCCGTTCCTTTTTATCTTGGTCATTGCATTGGTGTCTAAGGGTTTGTTTCTTTTAGGCTGGGTCAGGTTTCATAATGGAATGAATGAAAAAAGCACCAGCTAGATGGGATTGATGAATTTAAACAAAAAAAACTTCCCTGCATACACAGATGCCGCTGCGTGTCCCTTATCTCGCCCACGTCTCCGTTTATTGCGACAAAGCGATTCAAATGTGATGATAGTGCTTGTGGGGTCAAGCACTTCGCTCAAAAATAGGTGTCCACGTTGGAATAGATAGTAGGTAGTTGGAAAAAAGAAAGCCACTTCACTATCATAAATCCTAGATCGATTGCGCATTGACTGGCCCAGTTTATTGCTAGTTCCTCCCGTAGAGCCTTGAAATTCATCTGTTTGAAGGTGGGCAGTGGAACTTGGCGTCTTGACGTCACCCCTCAGCAGCATAAGCGATGCAGTGACGCCTGGAATCGCATAAAGTGCTACTACTTCTTGGTCATGCCTTCTTCACTCCACCGTTCTCTATCACCAGTTCTGCCGCGCTGCCTTTGTAAACCACGACCAGCCGATATTTCTACCCTTCTCTACAGACGAGCTTCTCCACGCACGCGATCATTGCACACCACGACACGTGCCCCTCACCAACGAACACGCTCTACATTTGCGCCCATCCATTGCCGGGTACAACCCACACCTCAACAGCCAGCCTTCCACCAGATCCGAAGTATGGCGAGTGATAGCGACTACATGTCCTTCTTGGACAAGGCGAACGAGGATGTTTCAGGTAGAGGAAAGGCGACTACGCAGTCAAAGGGACACTTCCAGTTCAAGGCGACAGATACCGGGGCCAAGGTGCCCAAGGAGATCAAGGATGCTATCAAGGACACATTCATGGTCAGCGAGGCTGACGAGCCCTTCGAGGCCGTTTCTTTAGAGGTCAAGGAGGATTCGTTGCCTGATGAAGGTACGTGAAGTGTGCGACAGGTTCGGGCTATCCAGGAAGCCACCCGCATCCCCGCATCTGTGGATGGATTTCTTCTTTTTCCACTGTCCCTACCACCCGCTCTGTCTGCGCATATATTAACGGTGTGCACCTAGTTCAATTCGCAGAGCTCATAAATCATTGGGACCCCAACTCAGCAGACATCGAGATTCTTGATCCTCTAGATTGGGACAAGAAGGGACGATATACAAAGGTGATTGAGGCCGTTCGACAAGCTACTGAGGGCAACGACGTGAGAGTCTACCGCGTACCAAAGGATGCAACCAGGGCAGAATATTGGATCATTTCTGTGTCGGGTGGCCGAGCAGTAGGAGTCAAGGCGTTGAGCATCGAAAGCTAAACTGACCCCACGGTGGAGGCGGGGGATCACGCCGGTACGATGGTCTGGCACGATGTGACTAACACTGATGCTGCAATATCCCCTACATGGCTTTCCGCGATTGACCGACTAGGTAGCTAGCAAGAAAGGGTCAGTCGATTAATGAGCATCTCCCCGAGACAGAGCAATATCCCTAGGTATGACTCGACTGGTGGGACAATGGTGCCGATTGAAGAGTCACTGAGTTAGATAAGCCCTGCCCGATAACGGCGGGGCTTACAAGCAACCGTTGGTAAATCTTACAGCCAAATGTTAGCAGTAAATCAGTCAGAACTAAACTCGGTGAACTCGTCCGTGGAATTTCCTGCTGTCTACCATTCGGACAACAGTGTGACGTCTTTGCTGTTCCTATTCCCTCCGTATCATCTGTCGTTCCGAGCCAGAGAGGGAATTCGGTCGTTTGTGCGCCATGGCCAGCGGGGTGGGTATCTATTTCTTTCAAGAGTCACCACATGCCTGCGATCGCTACAGCGGATTTCGGTTGAATGATTGTGCTAATTCAATTCACCATTGGCTCTTATAGCGAGATATTGTGCCGTCCCTGGACACGGTCCGGCAGGTTTTGACTACTGCCCGCAGTGCCAACAGCAACCGGCAACCGAACCTTGTCCCCGTATACCGCCAAATATCCTCCGATCTCATCACCCCCTCCGCGGCGTACCTCAAGGTGAGCGCCGCCTCGAAAGACGACAATTACTCCTTCCTCTTCGAGTCCGCAGCCACCGAACAGCTCGGACGGTATAGCTTTGTCGGCGCCGGCCCTCGCAAGATCTTGACGACCGGTCCCGGATATGGCGAGGAGACGGATCCCTTGCGCGGTCTGGAGAAGGAGCTGGCAGAGTATGTCGTAGCGCAGGTCCCTGGGCTGAAGCTCCCTCCCATGGCTGGAGGAGCTGTCGGGTATGTCGGGTACGATTGCGTGCGCTACTTCGAGCCAAAGACGGCTCGTCCCATGAAGGATGTGCTCAAGGTGCCCGAGTCGCTATTCATGCTATACGACAGCATTGTCGCCTTCGACAGGTTTTACGGCATCATCAAGGTTATCTCCTACGTCCAGGTGCCCGAGGGCCAGGACGACAAGGGACTTGAGGAGGCATACGCCGAGGCCGGCCGCACAATTAACAGACTAGTCGATGTTCTCGAATCTCCAGAGGTCGTCCTCCCCAAGCAGGAGCCAATCCAGCTCGGCCAGGAATACACATCCAACATTGGCCGCGACGGATACGAGGCCCACGTCACGAAGCTGAAGGAGCACATCGTGGCGGGAGACATCATCCAGGCCGTGCCGAGCCAGCGGTTCGCCCGCCCGACCAACCTGCACCCCTTCAACATCTACCGCCACCTGCGCACCGTCAACCCCTCGCCGTACCTCTTCTACGTCGACTGCAAGGACTTCCAGCTCGTCGGCGCCTCGCCCGAGCTCCTCGTAAAGAGCGAGGAGGGCCGGATCATCACGCACCCCATCGCGGGGACGGTCAAGCGCGGCGCCACCCCGGAGGACGACCAGCGCCTCGCCGATGAGCTCCGCTCCTCCCTCAAGGACCGCGCCGAGCACGTCATGCTCGTCGACCTGGCCCGCAACGACGTCAACCGCGTCGCCGACCCCCTGACCGTCCGCGTCGACCGCCTCATGGTCGTCGAGAAGTTCAGCCACGTCCAGCACCTCGTGTCCCAGGTGTCGGGCGTCCTCCGTCCCGGGCAGACCCGCTTCGACGCCTTCCGCTCCATCTTCCCCGCGGGGACCGTCTCGGGAGCTCCCAAGGTGAAGGCCATGGAGCTCATCGCCGAGCTCGAGGGCGAGAAGCGGGGCATCTACGCGGGGGCAGTCGGCTACTTTGGCTACGACGGCGTGGACGAGAAGGGCGCCGAGGTGGAGGGCGCGATGGACACGTGCATTGCGCTGAGGACGATGCTCACCAAGGATGGCATGGCGTATCTACAGGCCGGTAAGTGGTTCACAAGTCATGGGCGAGTCACTCTATAAGAGCAGGCTCTTTGCTTCCCCCCTTTTCTTACTCTATAAAATACAAGCGAATACTGACATCTCGTGCCCTTTTTTCCTTGTCTAGGCGGCGGTATTGTATTTGACTCGGACGAGTACGAAGAGTGGATGGAGACGATTAACAAGCTTGGGGCCAACATGCATTGCATCACTTCAGCGGAGCAGCTGTATCACGCTCAGCAGCAACGGTCGGCTTAGACTATCTGATAGATCTTAAAAAGAAACATAAAAGCTTGCTATTCCTACATATCCACCGTCTTCTAATGGTACGTAAGAGATTTCGAGCATAAATTTAAAACAACAATAGAAGATGCCAGACCCGACCTCTCAACACGATGAGGCTGCTGATAATATTGACCTTTCACATGCACAAGAGGGATGATTCGATGATCTTAGGGAGTGAACCCAATGTTATTCTCAACTAACTAAAACTAAACTATATGTACTGTAGAAATCCAAACCGATGATGAAATGCTATGCCAAATGCCAATAAATGCCTATGTTATAACTCCAAAAAATCAACCCTGGCCGACCAGATGTTCAAACCTTTTCCCGTTTTTGGGTCGTATCTCGTAAAGTAAATAAAAAAATAAAACAAAGATAATAAGAAATGATAAAAAAATAAATACATTAGAATAAAAATTGCGAACTGTTAGATGCCGGGGATCTAATCAGCAACGCGTTGAGTTCTTCGCTTAGGCGGCCACAGGCTCGTCTCTGGAAGTGGCCAGCTCAGGAATGGGTGTATC
Organism: Clonostachys rosea; assembly: GCA_026958235.1. NCBI lineage: Eukaryota > Fungi > Ascomycota > Sordariomycetes > Hypocreales > Bionectriaceae > Clonostachys > Clonostachys rosea. The sequence goes on from CP110207.1 coordinate 3,271,037, forward strand.
TCGTTTCTTCTGCGCCAGAAACTTCTGTTGGCCCCTTGGTGCAATTGGTGTCATGGCAAAGTCCATGTCCTGCTCGACGGAATGCAGGCTCTCGGTATCAAACGAGACCACACTGCTGCCGTCCGTCATCTCGACATCGTTGTCGTTGGAGGCGTCGGAGGGGAGTTCAATGGAGGGAATCGGAGCCTCGCGGCGCGCGATTTGTGGGATAGGTGGTCCGATGGGTGTCATGTCCTCCATCCCGCTAGTCCTAACTTTAGGGGTTGCTGCGTCGCCTCGAGGAACTTCAATTTCCACTTCTTCATTGTCCTGGCCGATGGTCCATACCCAGCGTCGGGGCTTCTCCTTTCTGTTCTTCCTCTTGCGAATGCCAGTGGGGGACGCAGCAGCTGCGGATTTGGGGACGATGGGCTTCTTTGGTGCGTCTGCCATGTCAGAGGAGGGGGAGGCTCCGGCAGAGTCATTCACACCTCCAGGAGTGGAAGGCGAGAAAGGAGACAGTGGAGAAGCGTCATCAGTGAGCAAGTCGATGTGTGACCTGGTGTAGGTGTTTGTGGTGATTTCCTGTTCGAGAGGGCTGTTATACCCTACCCTGCGAGCTGCCCTCTCCTGCAGGCGCAGTGACTGCCGTCTAGGTGAAGGGGGAGGAATGGCTGTCTTTGCTGGCAGTGGTGAGTTGCGAAGGATGCTATGGCGAGCCTGAGACGGGGTGTATGGTGGCAGGAGACCGGGAGCAGAGGGTTGATAGACAATCGTGCGTGGCTTCGTGTTGGAGTCCGAGTTGTCGTACAGTCTGTGAGCCAGCTTCCCATGGGCAATGTCAGTCGAAGCAAAGGTGAACACTTTAGATTCATTTGAATCTCTGGTTCCCGACAGAGGAGGAGTTGCCGTCATAGTGCTAGGATACTTGATCTCCAGTTGTCGTGGGGATCCAGGGTGAGCTGAGGTAGGATGAGCAGAGAGAGGTGTCTCGGGGTAGTGCATCGTATATGGGGTGTTGGCCCGGTTGGAAGGATCTGGCTTCTCGATCGGCGTCGCAAGGCTGAAGGCTTGGAGGGTGTTGATAGCAGTCAGAGGCTCTGCATGAGCGGCTGTCAAGCCGGACCTTCCAACTACAGATGCGTAGGCATTGGAGAGGGTGTTGAAGGCTGTAGGATCCTTGGTGTCGATGGTGGGTGGTCGTGACACTCGAGCGACTGGGCCAACAGATGTCTGGATCTTCAGAGATAAACGGGGCCTCTTCTGCTGGGGGGATGCCATTTTTCCGTTTATCGAGTTGCGAGAAGAGACCGAAGCAAGAATAATAATTGCAGGCGGTGCTACCGCGAAGAACAATGGGCAGGTATTATAGAAATGGGCTCAGACAATAGTAAAGAGCCAAGACAACAGCCGTATGCAGGTTGGTAGGACGGTTGGTCGAGTTTCAGAGTCGTAGCCGCCGAGAATTATGAAAAGGAAGGATGTTTCAAGGCGGAGGAGGCTCGAAAGATGTAAGAGAGACGGAATCAGACGCCGGTAGCGAACATGGTCTGGGAGACTCCGGCGGCTATTTGACGATATTATATGGGCGGGTTGCACAACGGCGGATACGACAGAACACCACGGCACAACGGTGGCCGGCGAAGATTGGGCCGGGGTCCCCTGCCCTGGCGTGTAAGCGCCATGGTCACCCTTGTATGCAAGTGTCGTCACAGGAACTGGCTGCCATGATAGGCTGTGTGGCGGGCTGCAGATGCTATGTAAGCGCCTGCTGGGGTCTAGGACAGGGGGGCGGACCCGGCGAAGAGAGGCGGCGCAAGAAGGTGGCTGTCGGGCATTCCCCTACTTGCTGGAGGCGTTGCACGTCGAGACACAAGCTGGCCCAGATGACCGACCGCAGTCAGATCTGCTAACCAGAGACCGTCGAAGGCGACGATAATTGATGAAGAGAGTCCGCCTGTCCGTCTGGAGAGGCTAGCGGGGGTCGCGTGATGCTCGGGAGGGGTTGCAGGTCTGCTCTGCAGTATCACCGTAGGATCATGGAGCGGAGACGGATTCGATGAGTTAGGTGACATGCAGCACTGGCCCAGCCAATGAGTCTCCGCTGGTTGGCAGGAAGCCACAATGGCTGTTCACAGCATGCATCAATCTTGATTGAGGCCAACAATACAGGATTGCTGGCTCAGCAGCCGACTTCTGATTGGGGCGGCGGCGTGCACCCGTCCACCGATGACGCGAGGGCAAGAGCGACGGCGCAATGGGCGAGCAGCGCCTTCCCCCATTGTGCGCCAGTGTTCCATTGCTTCCCAGGCCAGACAGCCCTCTGCTCACGGATGTGCTATTTTCTGCCGCAGTTGATTATTCTTTTTTAATCGCTCCCGACCAGCACTACCCGGCAATTGAGATCGTGAGAGGGAGGCGACTCGGGGTGCTTCTAATTCCAGAGCCGGCAGATCTAAAAACGGCCGAAATTTCCCTACTGGAACGGCCCTCGATGGAGCCAGGTATCAACGCTGGGGGCAGGCTGGGGAAAGAAGAAAGAAAGCACCAAGAACGAGGGCCTAAAATCCTGCCCTAGCCTCCCCTCTGCTCCCTGGAGACTCCCCCAACCCGCCCTACAGGGCCTCTCGGTCTCTCCCAGCCCTCTCGACCGTTTAGAGCCGGCGGCGTTTAGGGGGACGGTCCAAACCCTTCCCTGCACTAGTAGACCCTGGCCGACGGAGGATTAAACGCGGTCTCACCGACTCATTGGATGTTTTGCCGTATTGGGGGAGAGCACGGTCGGCATGCTTGGCCTCGGAGACTGGTAATTAGGCGCGATAGATCACAAGGGCAGCCACTCACAGCGAGCCAAAGTCCCCCGATGCCTCCCACCATCTGTGATGTTGGCTGCATAAGTCCAAACGCCTTTAGCCGACCGCCGAGTTAGGACCTCCTCTTTGTCCCTCTATTGATCCCCCCTCAATCAATCCTACCCTACCTAGTTGAGGATCAAGTGGGCAGACAATGCAATGCAAGTCACCCGTGTCCTCCTGGCTCAGCTCGACCGTCTCGCCGTATCGCGTTCGAGCCTCAACTTGAGATTCATTTCCAATTTCCATAGCTGAGCTATTCGAGGACTTTAGCGCAATGGCCTGGTCATAGCTCTCGCCCGAACATGGCTATTTTTGTTCAGGGCAGGTGGAATAGCCCAAGCCGTCAACTATTCCAAAACAATTAGTGTGGGGGCAAAGGCTGCCCAAAAAGGATAGTGCCAGTATTAATAGCTTAATAGGTTCTTGGGACAAAATTCAATCTATTCGAAATAATTTCGGCACATCGCCCTCACCATTTCTGTGCGGCGTATGCAGTCAACTCAAGTGTATCAGATCAACTTAATTTGCTCGGCATTGCATGAACTATGGGCTTTTGCCCCCCCTCCTTTTTCCCCATCTATACCATTATGACTACGCAGAACGCCACCGGACTTTGTCTGTCTCATACTGAAATAAAAGCCACAGCTGACGAATGTTGTTTGAGGTAGAGCGTATTCGACCTCGAAGTAGTAGTTTTATTAATAACATAAAAATCCAACGGCATATGTTCCCTCGATTTCCACATGAGCAAATAGCCACCAGGATATTACTTGAATTCTTTTTTTTCGGCTTGTAGTTCGTGGGGTGATCTGCTTCGATGATGGGGTCAAGGTGTAGGGTAGGCACATGATCTGATTACCTTACCCAAGTTTTCGGTCACCTTATTGCCGGTTAGAGTATAAGCCGATTTGAGGCCGTGCACGTTAGCTCTCACCTACTATTGTTGCTAGGCTGTACAAATGTACCCAAAATTAACACATTCAAGCCTCGCCCTAGACACTGACTCAGTGTGGCTTCATCATCTGAATAGCAACTCAGCATGCAAATTGCTTACTTTCGTTCTAAGCCCTTAATGTTATGGTGGCGCCTACTATGTTAACCCGGATGAATCACTTTGGGCAAGCTCCGACATTTACACGATCCCTTCTCTCTCCCGTCTATGGCGATGGCGCGGCCCCCGCGAAAGCTTTCACGCAAAGAAGACCGGATTATATTGCAATTTGTAAGTCCCATATGGCCCAACGGCGCGGAATGAGACTTCAGTCGAACGGCTCAACAATGTGGCGTGCACCAAAGATCCTTCGAAAACTGATGAACAGGGCCCTAGGACTATGACTGCTTCTACGCACAAGTGTACGAGGTGAAAGACCCGGCACTGAAGCCTAAACCTTTGGGTATCAAACAGAAGAACATCCTCGCCACATGTAACTACAATGCCCGTAGGCGAGGTGTCAAGAAGCTCATGCTCATCACCGAGGCGAAGAAAATATGCCCCGAGCTCGTGATCGTCGAGGGTGAAGACCTCACCCCATTCCGCGACGTTAGCAAGATCTTGTTCAACTTCTTCAAGTCCTACTCCTGGAACCAAAAGGTCGAGAGGCTAGGCTTCGACGAAGTCTTCATGGGTGCGTCTTATCATTGTTTCAAACCCGTCGTATTTAGAAACCCCCGACCTTGCATCTACAATACCGCTTTGCCTCAACCTCGCATCTGACCTTGGCTCCCTGCCCCGTAGATGTGACAGACATTATTAATTACAATATGGCCTGTTTTAATAAGCACTCGCCCGCCAATCACTTCTTCCAGCTATCTGAAAAGGATCCCGAGCTGGGGTTTGTGTGCGATCTCACGTCCATCCCGGGGGCTAAGATTGGTGGCAATATGGATTTACTACCGGATCTGGACAATCCACTCTACCTGCGACTGGTGTTGGGATCCCACCTCGCCCATTACCTGCGGCTGAAAGTAGAGCAAGACTTTGGCTATACGTCAACCTGCGGTATCTCCACAAATAAGCTTCTGAGCAAGCTTGTAGGCAGCAAACACAAGCCCCAAAACCAAACCACCTTGCTGGCATTGACTGAGGAAGGCATACTCGAGTTTATGAGTAACCACTCTCTTCGAAGCATCCCTGGCATTGGTTTCAAGTCGAGTTCCCTTATCGAGGCTCATGTGACTGGCCTGGAGACTACGACTGATTCCCATAGCTTCGAGTCCAAAGTCACAGCTGCCCAGGCGCTGGCATCCCCCCACGTGTCTCCAGCATCCCTGGAAACCCTCTTGGCCGGGCCGGGCGCCGAGAAAGGAATAGGATCAAGAATATGGGGCCTGCTCCATGGCGTAGATCCTACAGAGGTCAAGGAGGCAAGTGACATCCCCTCTCAGATCAGTATCGAGGACACTTTTGGCCGGCTTGAGACCATGGCGCAGATCTTGCCCGAGCTCCACAAACTGTCGTGCTCACTTGTACGCAGGATGAGGGTAGACCTCCTTGTGCCTGATGGGAATTCCGACACCCAAGATGCTCTGAAATGGCTCGCAAAACCGAAGACTCTCCGTCTCTCCGTCCGATCGTGGCCCAAATCAGGATCTCTTTACGCACAATTCAACCGGCAGTCGCGTTCGGGGCCCTTGCCGAGCTTCGCGCTGGATGAAAGACAAGACATCGAGGCTGTGGCTGATAGGTTGGTATCTGAGGCTCTGTTACCTTTGCTACGTAGGCTCCAGGAAGACAGGAAGGGGCAACCGTGGAGCTTGCAACTTATCAACATATGCGTGTCTAACTTGGTTCCCACTGCGACAGAAGACAAGTCGGGCGTAGGGAGAGACATTGCCAACATGTTCAGAAAACAAGACGAGGTGTTGGCACCGTGGAGGATTCTGCCGAGCCCGGAAGAAATTGAAAGCCACGCCTCAGAAGACTCCGGCTCTGAGGAAGCTGCCGAGCCGGAAACTTGGGAGACGACCGAGAATATACCATGTGACAAATGCGGCCACGCCATCCCTTACTTTGCTCTGGAAGCTCATTTTAGATATCATGAATTAGAGGAGGACTGAGCAAACCTTGAAATTCACCTAATGGTGAAATAGGATGCTTTTGAGGAGTCAAGGGTTGGAAATGGTTGGCATTTGGGACTTGATTGAGTCGTACAGATAGGGTTTTACAGGCATTTTTATAATGGCTTCGCCCGGGAGCGGATTAAATATTGAAACCAGCAGCTTATCTGCATAGGGCCCAGAAATCCCTTTAGTTTCACTGAGCGAGTTGATTGGTGACGGTGGAAAGGGTGGTCATTCGTTACACAGACTTGGCTACTCGATAGCCTATATTGTTGAGATGCATGTCCCCGATAAGCTATACGGAACGGATGTCCTCTAAGCTTTGCGAGAGGTAAATAGACACATACAAATAGGTACATAATTGGGACTCAGCGCGGCTGGCTAGATATCGCCGTCGAATGATTGGCACTGTGACATAATTCCAACCCAGGGCTATTGCAGTGTTCGACGATTAATAGCATAGGAAGAACGGCCCGCTCTTTCTTAGGATTGATCATAATTCGAGGTCAGCCTCGAACAAGAGGTTGCTGTACGGGACGGAAGCGTGCATTTGGTCTACAGTGAGTAGCTGGAAAGTATTGCAAGGGTGCAAATGCAAGTATCCGAACATAGTGCTAGAATTGCTTTTTCGACCATTGGCGGCTGGTGGTCTAAGTCGATAGGAGGAATTCACACTCGTTTCTATTCGCTGACTGATGGGAAAGTACGTTAAACAGATGCTACGCGGGAGTGAACAACGGTTGTTGGGAGAACGCCCAACTTGCTGGCGGGGGGACTTGGACATCGTTTCCTGCCGGGTCTGGAACTGTCCTCGCACAAAGGGCTGGTGAGACTCTGCTAGCCACTGTATTGTCGTTTTCCTGCACAAGTCAATGCTGGACCCCTGAGATGGGCGCGCGACCTCTCCATTACTATGGGGCGTGGCTTGCGATCACACACCGTGTATGTAGCTACCCGCCTGCGTTTGATGAGGGAACAAAGTGACTTTCATGACCAGCTTGGGCACTAACGGGTACGTCACACTCGAGGCGTGCTGAGGAAAATGTGAACAGAGGCTGAGGGACGTATCAGACGGCTGGCAGCTGGACACAGCTGGTGACGACTGAGTGATTGTCCGCGCCTGCCTGCCCATTTCTGCCCCGTCCTCGCCCATTGTTCCTCTTTCCTTCCTTCCCTTTCTGCTTTCTTCACTGCGCTGGCTCTTGCTTGCAGTTCATTCCTTCCTTCATTCACCTGCACTTTCTTGGCCTGGTCGCCTTCAGCTTTTGGACGAGTCCATCTCAACAGTGCTGCTTTCCCCAGTCTCTCCTTCCTGGTATTTTTAGGCATCACGCACATCTCGGATGATATTTCATTGTCGAGTACGGCTGGTAGGTATCCAAACTTCTCGTTTTGTTGTTTGCACGCCCATCAACAGGCGGTGCCTTCCCCTTCTTCACTCACCTTCTCGCTTGCCCAAAGTGGCTGAACAACTACACTGGATCCAGCTCGCACTTTCCTCGTCCGGTCTTTATGACGGGCATACGGGGAATAAATGAGAATTTGGGAACCAGCACTGCAACGCACTCCTCTTCTCCCCTTGACTCATGGATCCCTCGATGTAGTATACCTGCAAAGGTATATTGCAGGCAGTTCCGAAATCAAACAAGCCATCAGGGTTTCTCATCACGGAAGACGCTTTTCAACCCCCATACACCTACCTTATTCGTTTCAACACCATAAATCCTCTGGTTCGCAGCTTCCGCCGTACTCCCCGTGAGTTCCCAAGATCCTGGGACTGGACTAATCGTCTGTTTGCCCCGTAGCGTAGTAGGATCGCTTTTCGTCCTCCCCTCTGCTCTATGTCTGCTGGACTGTAGGCTTCTGCTTTGTCCTTTCACCTCAATTTCGAGTGGAAGTGCCGAGTCCTCGAGTCCGTGTTCTGAATCGAAAACGACAACCGAAGATGCCTCGAGGATCAAGCCGTGGCGGCCACGGGCACTCGGCTCGTCGTATAGTCGACTTGACCGGAATACTCAGTGTAGCAGAGCGGAATGACCTTTCAACACTCGTCATTGCTATCACGGAGAGAATGCACACAGATATCAGCGCGACATTCGACTCGCCAGTGGTGACACCCGTTGATGCGGGCAATGGACACCACAACTGGCTCACTTTACCTCTCCTTTGCCACAAGGAAGGCAAGAAAGACATCTCGTCAGTTGACTCCAAGCCGAAACATCCCAAAAAGAGAGGCAAGACTTATGACAAAGTCCACAGCACCATTGAAAGGGAAGAAAAGGAGGCGATGACGCCTCAACTGGGAGAGTTGAAGAAAGAAGCTTTGGCGTTTTTCCGAAAATGGCAGTCCCTGATCCTCCAACGTATGAAAGATGTAGCTGTGACCGAGACCAAGGCTCCTCATCCCAGCGGCAGAGGCCGTGGACGGGGCTTCCGCGGAGACGATAGCTTTCGTGGACGAGGAGGACGTGGTGGGAAAGCCGGCCGTGGAGGTCTCACTCTAGCAACAGGTTCGTTGTTCTTCTAACTCCAGATAAAGCGCCAGCTAAGACCGACTAACCTCATCTCACCAGGCCCCCCTCGGCTCCCTTCAGCACATATCGATCTAGAACTATCCAAGCAGTATCCGCCGATCCCAAACACGCTGTGGTCATTGTCAATTGACCGAAGAAGACTGTTTTTCCACATTGTATTTCTGATCACACTCTCGCTTCAAGAGTACACGGCAAACTCGTTCCTGCTTCTTGCCAATCTCACTTCATGCTTGAATCTCCCATTCATATTTTTCCAAACAGAAGAGATCAAGTTGGCCCGAGGTCTGGCCCATGCCGCTCTTGAGACATCAGCAGAGGCCTTGTTAGCCTTGAAGCTTGAGGAGACCAAGTCCTCTCGCAGGTTCAAAGGATATGGGAACACGTCCGCCAATCCGACCTTGGCGACCGGCCTGGAGAGCATTGGGCTCGGTACTTCTAGCGGAGGCTTTGGTCTGACAGGTACTATTGCTGCAAGTCTTCTAGGGGCCATGGCAGACAATGCACGGATGCAAAACGCAGTATTTGGCATCAACCCGTCAAAGCCGCTGGGGAAACTGCTCGAGACCTTCAGCCGCGACATCCAGGATGTTGGGTTCATACCAGTACATCCCAAGCCTTTCACAGAGTATGCCGATGCACGCGAAGTTTTGGCAGAGGATCGTCGGCTGCGTGTAGTAATCGCCCTGAACGGTTGGGTGATCGAAGATGAAGACTTGGTTAAACCATGGATTTGCTTGGGACAGCAAACGGAAACATACACTCTGAGATGGGACATGGCAACTCTCCTTAATCTCGGAAACTCCCTGGAGACCGTCATCTTGAGCTCAGCCTGGGGTGTCTCAAAGAAAGAAGTGAAGACTAGAACGAGTAAGTTGCCTTACGCTAACTACGAGAGAGCAAACATGGCTAACCATATTTAGTCTTCAAATGTCTACTTGAATCTGATTGGCCTGGATCTCTTTTGAAAGTTAGCAAGATCATCGACAATCCATGGAATGTCGGTCTCGTACGAGCAGAGAAGGCAGGGGGTATGCTGGCTGATGCCATCATGCGCCACAAGTTTCAGGGAGATCGGCCAGTCTCATTGGTGGGTTACAGCCTAGGAGCCCGGGCTATTTATTGTTGTCTTATGGTTTTGGCTGAAAGACGCCATTTTGGTGGCATTGAATCTGTGGTACTCATGGGGGCCCCGATCCCCTCAGAGAGCCGTGTGTGGTTGACCTTGAAAAGCGTTGTCGCAGGGCGTCTCATCAATGTATACTCGGAGCATGATTTCCTCCTTGGGTTTCTATGTCGATTCTCGAACACAGACTTCGGTATCGCCGGCTTGCAAGAAATCCAAGGAGCTACTGGCGTCGAGAATTACAATGCCGGCGACTTGACTAGGGGACACCTTGGCTACCGGTCTGCTGCTGGACGGATTCTTAGAGATGTCAAGTGGGAGCAACTGAGCAAGAACGGAGCCCACGGGGGAAAGCCCGCTGGCCACAAAGGTAGGCGATGAAGCTTGGCGATGAAGGCTATACTCAGTCGGGTTATTTTTGTTGGCTCTGACCCGGGCTGGTGGAATGAGTTCCGTCTGTGGCCTAGGCTAGTCTAATGATTGATATGGGGCTCTTAGCTTCTGTGGTACGATTGATGATTTGTAAAATAGTTTGATCAACGCAAGAGATAGTGGGACCTTTAAAACTTCCTCGCTGAGCTGCCTTCTCGTGTTAGTTTATACGATGCCTTCCACGATTACGGATGGGGGATTGAGTGAGTCGTGAATTTGCGTGTTCCATATTCAGTTGCCAATAGGTCTACTAATAATAGGAGAAGCAGCAGATATGATATCAATATTGTCCCCGTCCCCCAAATGAAAAAGGGATGTATATATACCACCGTTACTCCCCTAAGATGCATGCACCCCAGTTGATGTAAACAAATAATCCAACAACGGGGCCAGATTCCTGTTGAAAAGATGGCCTTTCTTTCCCTATAGCCTTCTGACCAAATGCACTTTTCGCCGCAATATGATTTTCCATTCCCTTCAATACCCAGGGCTTCTTGTGATTTCAAATATAGATTACAAAAAAGGTCGTTTGTACATTTGACGTAACAGAATAACTCTTCCCCGCCATGCCGCCTGCCTCGAGGGCCGACCAAGGGAGAAGCAATGTGATCCGATCACGAAGGGGGCGTAGGACCCAGCATGCTGGGTACCTGCTTCCGGGGAACAACCTTTCCGCCACGGGGATCTAGGCGAGGTACGCCTTGGATGGCCCGGGGCTCCCGCATCAAAGCTCTGTCCAAGCGGGCTGGTGTGCGTGTTACAATCGCATGATAGTCTCCGGGAAAGTTACCCTTTGGTACGGGCACTGAAGCCGTCCGCCAGATATGATCTGAAGTATCTGCCAAATAGGTGGGTGATTTCGAGCTACCCCGGCGCGGAGGAAGAAAGCCGCCTACGTTGAGCGAGGCGCCGTGAGACTGGCGGATGGTCGATAGGCGGGAAAAGCCCGCCGACAGCCCTGGGCGTCCTCGGGCTTTCTTTGCCATGATTACTTCCTCGAAGAGATGGAGAGATGGGTCTGTAGAAGGCTTGACCTCCCGATCATGAATAAACTCATTAAATCCTACAAATCAAGTTAGTTGAACGTTTGTATTGAGGGATGTTAGCGGAGGGCAACGAACCTTGGGTTTCGCGAAGCATAGTGGTATACTCTTGCTGGTCATAGGGTAGACTCTTGATGAAACCTGCCATGTCAAAAGCATACAACTGGCCGTTGCTCTTTTGCTGCTTGTTGGGCCGTCCCAAGTATTTGCGATACGTGTATAGGAGACTGGCCTGGCAGCGCACAAATGCGGCCCGCACTCGATCAGCGTGGAATGCTTCGGGACAAACCACAGAGACAAATCCGAGACATCTGCCATGCGATTTAACCTTGCAGCCTGCGCAAGTGTATATCCCATCTCCTTCTCCCCTGTCTTCGCATATGGTGCAGTTCGACACATCGCCAGGGGTCCAGTTCAAACAATGTCCTTCAACCCAGACTGTGGTGTCGGTATTGGTAACCGGGTGGATCTGCATACTGGGCATGATAGTTGACGCAGCAAGGGTAGATTGCGCATATGTCGAAGGTGCATAACCACCGCCAAAAGACCCGAGCGAATCAACGGAAATTGCCGAGATCGATGTGTTTGCTTGGTGACCGTTGAGGAAGGGCATGTTGGGCCGGCCAGAACCCCCATCTTTGCCGGCCATGCCAAATGACGAGCTACGCCTTCCTGAACCTTCCCTGAAATGACCCGATCGCTTTTCTCTCAGTGTCGCAGCCAAGGCAAACCCGGAATCGCTTCTGGAAACGGGAGCTGGTGGCAACGGAGGGAAGTGCATCGAGACTGGAGATTCAGAGGATGGCGGGCTGGTCTTGTTGGATTTACTTGTGCCAGGCCTGTCAGACTTTGCCTGGTCCGTGGGGGCGATTGCAAACGCATTGAAGACAGGAGGATGGACCTCGCTGGGGGGATCTGGCTCGCCAAAGCTTGACGAACTCTGGGACACCCACTTGCCCAGTGTGCCGACGGGAGGTTTGGGAACGAAGAGTGAGGCGCACTCACTCGAGAAGGCATCGTACGGGAAGGATTCCATGGCGTAAGGAGGGGGCCCTGTGGCAACGCCATACCGGAGCTTGTGTGGCGCTGCTACCTGCAACAGAGCATGGAGTTTTCTTCTTATTTGCCGGGGTAGTCTAAACGGTTGAGAAGTAGCGTCAATCGTGTCTTTATCCAAGTCAACTAGGACGTAGTCGTCCTCGGGAAGTTCGATGCGATCATAGCGTCGCTCGATTCCAACAATATATGGGCACGGTGCTTCTAAAGCTGAAATCAATCGTGCGGGTAATACAGGAATGAAAACGCTTGCCCACTTGAAGGGATAGAGTAGGTTGGCAAGCGCATGGCAAGCTAGGTGGAGCATACTAGTATGCGAGGAGAGGAATATGATGCGTGATTCTGACATGGCATATTCGAATAACGCCATCACGTTTTCCAGGGATAAGCAGCGGAAGAGGGCGTACAAGTCCACCGTCCTCGAACCTGGCAGTTCGTTCGAAGCTTCCTTGCGGGCGTATAGTCTCAGCTCTCGAATACAAAGTTCAACCTGGGTCTTAGATTCCAAGGGGCTGAATGCCTCTGTGCAAAGATTGACGACATATCGCTCGAGGGGCTGCCACCGCCCAACCCGAGGGGAACTAGGGGGGACTCGGAGGATGCCACCGTCGGTCATAGGGACAACAATCGCCTTCAGCCATTCTTTCCAGAAATTGATGTTGGCGGCGTCTCTGCCAAGAATACCATAGGCTCTTGGCACCCACAGACCACTCTCACCCGCTGTTAGGCCTTCGATTTTTGAAGCAGCCCCGTGTCTCAAGGGCCGCAGCATATCTGTCATCAAAGTGATCTTCTCCTCCACGGTACTAATCTCATCTTCGAGGCGGTCCCTTGCTGGTGAGCCAGAGGGTATCGTTGGTAGCTTTGTAAGAAGATGCGACAAGTGAGATCGCTCACCGGCCAAGCGCACTCCTAGACTTGCCGCCAGCTCCCGTTCCTCATTCGACATGTGGCTTTGCCGCCACTGCTCGCATTTCCGCTCGACACCTTCCGCCGCACTAGCGCTTAGTGCTGTCCAAATGATAATCGTGAGCCCATAGAGTTTGGAATTATCCTCCGACGTCATCGTAAAGCCGTGCCATGTTGAACGCGGTCTATCGTCTGAAGATACAATCTGAATATCATTGGGGAATGCGAACATGGGGACATAGTCTGGGAATTTCCCTCTCTTAGAGAGATCTTCCGTCGCATCTTTGGGTGGGTATCGGTCGAGCAGGACTGGTTCGAATTGTCTTTTGAGAGGGTGCATATCGGGATCGGTATTTAGAGGCTCCGGGGGCGGAATCACCGAATTATAATTGCTCATTCGTTTTGTGGTCCGAACAGAGGCTATTGGGTTCATGGTCAGTACTTGAGCGAATAGTGAATGTAGAGAGGATATTGGGTCGGGTGGACAAACCGGCTCTGCTTGCGCCGCTATTTCGGGCAGTGCTGGGTTGCCTCCGCATGCTGTTCATATCGCGAAAGCTTATCCTCCGACGTATGCTCCCCTTGATGCTTTTCAGAGGACTCATTCTCCCGGATTCAGCTTCGTCGGCGCGAATTCGCTCTGCTCGCGGATTGATCATGGGTGGTCTGGCTTGGACTTTGGCTCCGGCGCTAAATGTCAAATCCTCCAAGAAATCCTCCCTCTCCGCGGCGAACTTGAGCAGGGCCTTGTCGAAATCGAAGTCCCGCATACTGCCACCTGGGACGAGCAGCTCGTTGCCGCTGCTTGTTCCCTCCGCAGATAGGGTGCCGGTGGCGCTGGCGCCGCCTGAGCTGCCGGTCCTACTATTCTCGACAACCAGGCCATTAGGACCATTGATAGTACTAACGGGGCGTATGGTAGCGCTGCTGCGGTTGCTAGAGGTGTTCCCGTTATCGAGGTCGTCGACGGTAGTGAGCGAGAAGCGGTTGTCGAACGAGACCTTGGAATACCGGCTCATAGAACCATGGCGCGAATGGCGCACACTGACACGGTTCGACTGGGGGGTGACGGGGCTCGGAGAGTCGAAACCAGGCTCACCATCTTCGGCAATGGTCGACTCAACCTGGTGCGAGAGTTCGAGCTGGCTGGCCTGCGGGGCATCCTCGTAGGCAACGGACTCTACGCCGGCGATCCAGAAGTAGTCGGCCAACGGGGTCGACGAGCCCTCCATGACATGTCAATTGAGCGAGCCGCAACCGAAGCCCGGCTGGATAGATTTCTGGGTTGTCGAGGAGAAGTTATCCCAACTTTTTGTCGGGTGTGGGCGACGTTTTTACGGGGGCGCTGAGGGGGTTGCGGTTCGGTCGCTGGCCTGCTGCACGGAGGCAGGGGAAAACGGGGGGTACTTCACTGGTAGACACACCACCGCAGATAGATGCAGGCTAGCTTGGGCAGGGACTGCTATCGTATCGTGCCTACCTGGGTTAGTTTTTAACTCCGGCCAGCGCGCTTGCGGCTACCTGCTGGGACAGGGGTTCAGTCAGAAGGAGCCGACACCGACAAGTCAGGCACAGGGACGAGGACAGGATACGAAGTGGCATGAGGCGTTGCTGGGCTCTGGGTGTGCGCGCAGTCCGTACCAGAGCGAGAGATAGACAGGATGGGATAAGAGCAAAGAAGAGCAGAGCAGAGCAGAGCAGAGCAGACAGAACACAGCACTGTTTCATGTACCTCAGGTAGTATCCAGGTAGCACCTAATATGTACGTGCAACAGGTGGAGGGACTCCCAAGGCTAAGGTAGGTCAGGTAGGTGCGAGGCCTCTAGCGGAGGTGTACCTGCTGCGTGTGCCCAACGGAAAGGTTATGTGGTGCTAGCAGGTAGCACACAGGTACCTACGTTATGGGCGCGAAGGCCAGAAAGGGCCATCGCTCCTACCTTAAAGGAGTAACCAGCCTGAATGCTAATAAGGCCATTTCCCTAACGGCGTCGACGACTTTCAGGGGAGATACATCAGCTAATGTACGAAACGGTTGCTGCCCTCCGCTACCGTCATCAGCCCTACTAGTGCTCTTCTTTCTTTTTTCCAGAGCCGGCTGGTTCGATAGCACGAGGAGACGAACGGGTTCTAAATATATATAGCTACATGTCCGTCCAGGCACAAATTTTCCATTTAAGACATGCCGTCTCGGCGGGAATTGTGATTGGCGATAGGTTCCATGAAACCTTGACTGGCCCACGCCCGACAGGTACCCAAGCGCAGCGCGAGACTGGAATGGCTGCTCGACCACTTTGCCAATCCTGCGGGAAGTTTGTAGCACAAGCTATCGATTTCGACTACTTACCTAGTACTTAGCACGAAGTAGGGGGCGCGCCACAGGGCTTGATCTTCAGTTCAGGTATGTGATGAGACGCCCGGCGTTGATGCATATCAAGTTACCGGCGAGTGAGCGTTTAGACTGAAGGAACTGGCTCCTCTTCCCCTCTATCAACCCCACAAGGACCTTACCCAAGCATGTAAGCTAACATTTTATGGCTTCCGAGCCTGTCTGCGAGGCGACCTTACCGGAATCGTTATCTGTGCCCGACGCGATGCTGGGAAACAACACCTTGAGCAAAGACCAGCCAGAATATTACTACATGCATCTGCAGCCCATCACTGAGATCGGTGTCTGCTAAATGCGGGCTTGCATCGGTGGCAACGGCACGTGCCTGGCTGCCACGGCGGCACAGAACGGGAAGCCAACGAACGCATGCTTATGTCGGCATATTGAGAAGAAGGAAGCCCGACGCTACGCTGGCATGAGAACACGCCTTGGCTGTCAGGGCCATGGCTTTATCATACCATGCGCTTGCTCCTTGACCTCGCCCATGCGCTTGCTCTCCCACAGCATCGCGATGATGGGTGTCGGTGTATGCAGGATCGAAACTCATCCATCCGTTCGTATGTACGTAAACCATCCCTGGCTCGTCCCTGAAAACCCCGTCCAACTCTGGTTCTTAGGACTTTTGGCTATAGGGAGCAGGTCCAACATGGCCAGATGCAGCATGCAGCGCCACACACCTGCAGCTTGTACCTGGCAGGTTACAGTAAGCCATTCGCCTGCGTCGCATCCACCATCTTGAGCACGGATGCAGATTAGTTAGTGAGTTGATCTAGCGCCCAGCACAGACTTTGCCCCGGAGAGGATGCTCTCGCCGCATCGGCTTACTCTTCGATCAAGTCAATCCTTACCTGCCACGGGTTCTACCTAGTGACCAGCCCATTGCCAGGGTGTTGGCGCACCCCGTTCGGTAGATGGATGTGCGCGCGTACCTAAGTGGATTTTATCTACGCTGCTCTACAGATCCCAGACACGACAGACGCAAGTAAGCACTGGCTGGTTTGAGGTTGGACATGCACGGCAGCCAGCCAAGCAGTCACTACTTAAAGGTAGTGGCTGGCTGCTTGTGGGAAGAGACCCAAAAGATTAGAAGCAAGAAAATAGATTTCCTATTGCAGCCAGGTATCCTGCCACCTGCCGGGAACTTGCATGTCCCAGCCGGCGTTGCAACTTGGGGGCTTCGGGTTGTGTGACGGTCTCCCCTGTGTGCTCACCAAGATCCCCATCGATCACCCCCTGGTGAGCATTATTAATGCTGGGAACAGGACTGCGAGACGGGAACCACCTCTGCCACTGGACCATTCATTTAGCCCGCTTGCCACCCTCTCCTGAGGCGCTTGCTGGAAGGAGCAAGTGAATGCCGGCCGTCGTGTTCCACGCTCAGGTACTGGCGCTGGCATTGGTGTTGTAGGATTTCGGGCACGGGCGGATGTTCACGCCAGCCATCCTTGCCATCGTCCACGGCTTGGCATCCATTAGTACGAGTAGACCCCGACCCTGAGCTCAGAGGATTGCTCTGGATATGGAGATGGAGCTGGAGATGGAGTTGCCGTCTGTGCCCAGGTTGCCGTATTGATCCAGGGCTTGAGCTGAGGATGACATCAGCCCTACTCTTTCAGCACCTTCTCAGAGCAGACCAAAGGTAGAATTGTTTTCCGCATGTGGAATTATTCCCCTCGGCCCTGTCTCTGCGAGGCTCTACTCCCACTTCGGAATAGCTGGCTTCCCCAACGACGAGACCCTTGCATGCCACTTGGATAGTATACTTGACATGTCACCTCCAGGCCCCCTCCCTTGTTTAAGGAATTAAAAAGCCTCTGGAGGGAACCCGTGGAGAGCGAATCAACTGCGCAATTGAGTGATTACGACGGTCCTACCCTCCCCCACCGGACTAGCCTAGCACACCCAGGAGACCAGCGAGTTTCAGAACCCATCGACTCCACCATTGGTTGTGGAAGGGTAGGTCGGGAAACGAACTGTCGGCTGCCAACCACCTGGGTTCCGGGAGTGTCAGGCCAGTATCAGACTCCCGACTGCCTTCGCCGGCCAGGCCAACCGTCTCTGTGTGTGCCGAGATGTGCGCGAGCCGAAAATAGAAAAGGCTTAACCACCATTTGATCTTAGTCTCCATGCGTACCTTGCATAGATAGCACCTATCAAAGCTATCCACCTGTCTGATAGACCTACCAGTATCATGGCGTCCAAGCCCCTTTCCACAGTCAGATGCCAAAATGGCAAAGGAGAAGAAAGAGTGTGGTAGGAACATCGGAAAGGGATGAGTGTGGGGGAGTAAGAGAGCAGCCTAAGAAGGGGGTAGATGGCTCCATGGGAGGGAGCATGTTGGTGAACTTCGATCAAGCCACAGCCATCCCACGCCATCTCCACGGCTCGTGGGTGAGATAAGATGGCACGTCAAGGCCTCCCTCTTAGTATCTTGACATAATATCTGATATATTAACACAACGAGCAGGTGAATCTTACGGTCATGTCCAGTAAAGCGTTTAGTGCCTGCTTCGTTATTGCTCTTGCTAGACGCCGGACAGTCGCCCCATAGCTTACGACTTTGGCTGAACGCGACGTTCTGGTGTGTCGTGTTTAATCACACCCACTTACACGGCCTCGTATGGGTGCATGCATGATGTCGACCCAGGTAACCCAGCATGTTGGTGGTGGGTGGAGGAGAGACTGGTCCGAGGCAGGCCCCTCAAAAACAAGGGCATCAACGCGTATTACCATACGTGTATACGGGTTCGCCTCTGTACTTATTGTCTGGACCCGGAGGTATGTGGGGATATACCATAAGGTAGGTACTCTTGTGATATATGTGAAGAACTACCAGGTCTGCTCGTATCCCCAAGAGTTGGCTGGCTTCCCTTCCACATTCTCCAATGCCACCTGCTTACAAGATATTATTATCTCTGTGCCTGCATATATCGGGCCCGCTGACCCATCTAGCATGCGCGGCTGAGTACGCCAGTCCATCGGATAGCGGGACGCTCCCTGGCTCGATATAGCATGGAAGCACGTAACCCGGCAACATTGAGAGATTCGGGAGACGCCAACCAACAGAGCTGTTGGTTCCCGTTGAAATTAGATGGCCAACATATTCATCTCTCAAGTTGGCCATTCTAAATCAATCGACGTAATGTGTTTTCGATTCCCCAATCCTGGACATCATTCATCATCATTAGTCGTCCATGCCTGGAAATGCCATTCCAGAGCTTGATTCGTAAGATACCGTCTCTCCTCTGCTGGCGATATTCGTACATATGTCGTAGCATCCATTAGATGGCGGCAATCACACTTCAACCTGTGCCTTTGCCGCAAGCTTGCCCGTTGACAGAAACCCTCGGTTGCCCATCTCGCCTCTCCAGCCAATACCCAGCACCCCGAAGATGATCCTTCCATCCCTCGTAGCCTTGACCCGGCCGCCGTCCTCCTTCTCGTTGACAACAAAGCACAGCTGCTCCGTCTCCCCGGGATGCAGCACCGGCTTCGTACTCCCACTCACCTTCCAGTTGCAGTCCCGGTATGCCAGCTCAGCCTCGCACTCCATGGCCACCTTCTCGAGCTGCATCACCTCGTCGCTGCAGTTCTCCAGCTGCGCCTCCAGGACCCATCTACTCCTCTCCTCCTCCTCGCCGCCCGCGGCAGCAGCGGCCTTCTTGAAGCCCGGCAGCGCGCTCACCTTGGTCCGCACGATGAGCGACGGCTTGCATATGAACTGGTACAGCTTCCGGAACGTCCTCGTGCGCCCGCTCGTGTCCGACGCCTCGTAGTAGCTCACCGTCACCGCCAGCACGTGGTTCCCCTCTTCCTTGAGATCGAACGTCACCACCCCCTGCAGCGTCTCCCCCTCGGCCAGGTCCAGCGGTCCCGTCGCCGCGCCCGACAGCTCCAGCTTCTGCGCCCGTATGCCCGCGGGGGTCTTCATCTCCGCGTCGATGCGCACGTCGCGGATGCTCTTGCCCGAGCCGTCGGGCAGGTCGTTGTTGGCGCACAGCGTGCAGCTGAAGGTCTCGCCGACGTAGGCGGAGCCGAAGCTCACGGGGAGGTTGACGATGGGGCTGAGGAGGAAGGGGGCCGAGTTGGTCTCCCCGTGCGAGCTGTAGGCGAGCGAGGCCGGCGAGATGGAGGGCTTGGAGGCGGTGCTGATGCTGCCGGCCGTGGAGAGCGACTCTGGCGACTCGAACGGGTACTGGGGGACGAGGGATGGGCGAGAGAGGCTAAGGCGCGAGATGCTGGGTTAGGTATCTATCTGTGCTGGATCTGCTGGGAGTTTCTGGTACATACCGCAGGACCTTGAGGGAGATTGCGTGAGGCTCCTTCACGGCATCGTGGGACGGGTATCTTTGGTGGCTCATATTCGCAGTTTCATGGCCTCGATCGGATTGCTGGTTGTCTGCATCTCCCGTCGGCGGGAGATGGAGGATGCAACCTTGGCTGCAGGTACGTCAACGGCTTTTGGGTCCGCTTTGGAACCAGCCCTGGGGTCGTGCCGCTTTTAGGGCGGACACTACCTTGACTACAATCACATATATGGACCTGTCTATGTGAAAGCTTGCGCAACTCTCCCCCGTCCTCAAGATCTTGCCTGAAAGACATCGAGTGATGTATAATTATCATGATCATAATTTTAAGCCTGATTTTGTCTCTAATTGAATTTAAACTATATTCAATAATAATTTTCTTTGAAACTAAGTTCTCTTGCTGCTTTTATGTGCACTGCCCTTCTCATTGTCTTGCTATTTAAAGAGAGTCCATAACTTATTACATGACACAAGCTGAGGTCTCCGGTATTCAGAGGGCCATGATTGTCTCGGCCAGATGCCAGCTTCGTTGATCCTATTACAAGGGACGAATCAGCCAGCCGTAGACATCTGAACCAGTTACATACGCGTGTTTTAACCAGGCTACCCAGGTACGTATCACTTTTGCAAACATCTAGCTGGAGTAGAGTTACTCAATTAATAGTCTACCGAAAATGAAACAAATTAAATTCTTAGGGGAATAGCAAAGCGAAGCTATTGATTAATCTTAATTCCGGATGTTGTCGACTACCTAGTTAAGATCGCCTTTTCCATAATCAGGGACTTCACCAGTAGGTTTTCATCAGCAACGCTCAGAATCAAACCAAATGCAGAATGGCTCCTGGAATACGAAACTCTCCCTACTCGCAGTTGAAGCAAGAGTCTTTGCAATTTTATCCATTGTCGTCTGACACCATCCTCGTGTCGTTTAGAACATCAATTGGCAACCATAATCGGTTGAGCCATGGTTAGATGAAGGAAATCACAGTCCAGGGGGAGGTGGTACTGCGCTGAAATTACCACCTGGTGACCCTGAAGGTGGAGGTGGCGGCGGAGCCGCACTGGGAGGAGGTGGTGGAGGAGCGGACTCGCTCGGTGGGGGAGGAGGTGAGGCTGACTGCCCAGGGGCTCCCGGAGCAGCTTGCCCAGGTGCCTGAGCTGAGGCCTGTCCTTGGGCACCATAATATTGCTGGTACAAGGCAACATAGCTGTATATTGTTAGTGAATAGGTGACTTTGTAGAAAACTTCCATAGACTTACTTCTGATAGCCTCCCCAAGGGGCGTAGGGGTCTTGGCCACCGTAGTATTGCGCATACTGGGCAGCATAGTCGGTTGAAGTAGTGGCGCTGGTTACGCCAGGGGGTGCCGGGCTGTTGGATGAAGCAGTTTCTGAACCATATCGACCATATCCATATTGTCCGCTGTTAGAGGAGCCGCGATTTTGGTCCCCATAACCGCCTCCATGACCACCATGATGGCCGCCATAGCCTCCGTGGCCCCCATGCCCCCCATGGCCACCATGACCCCTGTGCTCTCTATGCTCACCATGGCCTCCGTGGTGACGAGGTGGACGGGCCTTAAATTCTTCATACTGCTCTTTAACATTGGCAATCAAGTCCTCGCAAAGCTCCTTTGCCCTGTCAATCATATCAGAGTCTGGGCCACTGTAGCAGCGAATTAGCGGAAGCTTGATCTTATGGTAAAGGATGGAAGCCGTACGTCACGTTAAGATACATGTCTTCATCGCTCTCCTTGTTAGTAGCGGCCTCGAGATACCCCGAGCCACGGCCCTTTATCTGAACCCGGCAGCTTGTTTCCTGCTGGATGTGCTTGACATAAGCGCCGCCATGTCCGACGACTTGGGCGCGCAAGTTGAACCCTGGGATGGGTTCAAGATCAATAGGCACCTTTTCAACCCTCCATTTTCGCTTTCACACTGTCAGCATCACAGTTTCAAATCCAAGCCAAGTTCATTAGAAGCCACCCACACGACCAAACTCATCTTTCTCAACTGGTTCCTGGTCTCTACGACGGAGACGACGATCGTCCACGAGCTGTGGGAGGTCCTGCTGGATAAGTTCTTTGACCTTTTGGACAGCCAACTCCAGGCCTTCCTTGGAGGTGCTTGTAATGTGAAGATACAGCGGAGGGTTCTAGATTAATTAGCAGAGTGGTAAAGGAAGAGCACCCAAAATCGGGAAACATACCGCTGCGGTAGCAAGAGCCTTGTTCGGATAGTAACTCCCTCGAGTGGTAACGTCTTGAAAAGTCAACAATAGCTCATACATTAGAGAGTAATTGAGGAGTGTATAGCGTACCAGCGCCGGTGTCATCTTTAATCTAGTTCAAGCGGGAGTCAGCAGGAGCAGAGAAGGGGGATTGGTCGCGAGCTATCGCGCTGGTAAGCTTGAGACTCTTCGACATACACCCGGCCAGGCGGGTGTATGAGCTGGGATAATCAGTGGGATATCAAAAATATTTACCATTTTCTGCGTGGACCCCTTGGTCACTAGGTATCGGTTTCTCAAGTCGTTGACTTCGATGTCCTGGATATAGTCGCCGTCTGCGACATACATATCGCCATTCAACACAGGTGGAGGGTTAGAAGCGCTGCTGGAGGATGTTGTCGGCTGGGCCGCTGGCGCGCCCTCTGATCGGATAGGTGGGACATCGACATGTTGGATGCCCTTCTTGGCCTGGAGCTGGGCGTTGATTCTGGCAGCGGCAGCGGCTAAGACGGGGTCAGATTAGTCAAACACGAAAACGAAGGGTTGTCCTGTCATACCTGCAGCTGCTGCTGCATCGCCGGCGGGCTTCTTTGGCTCAGAGCCACCATCTCGCGAAAGAGGGCTGCGGTCTCTACCCTCAGCCCGCCGGGAGGGTGGCGATCGAGAACGACGGTCAAATCGAGACTTCTTCGGCTCTGGTTCTGTCTGGTCGAAACGGGATCGTTTAACGGGGGCTCGCTCTGGTTCGTCCATCTCCGCGGTGCCTACTGGCGGCGAGTATCACGGTGTTTCAAAGTGAATTGGAAAGCTCGTTTGCGGTGGCAAGATATTGTGTGAGTTCGCAGCGCGCTCGTGATAAGTGTAGATTGGGTTGAAGGAATTGCGCTTGATGCTGAGTGGAGATGCAGGTTGAAAAATCCCCAGGATCGTCGCGGTCGACTAAGGCACAGCCTAACTGCTAAGGTGAGGGATTGGTGAGCAGGCACATTGGCGCGATGGACTCGGTACGTACCGAACTCCACGAACCGATGGATGGATGTACCTGTACAGCACCGAAGCACAGGGATCGAAGCCGGATTTATGGGGCCTGAGACTGTCTCTGGGTTCAAATCTTGGTCTATCGCAAACTAATAATTGAAGATGGCCGTCGATATATTAATTAGCATCATAATGGAGGACAATACTACACACCGGCGACACAATAAAAGAGCTAATACATGCCCAGGTATGCTTCACGTTGAATGCAGGTGACAATACTTCGGGATTGCTCTGCATGGACAGAGCCGATCAATCTCCGATCAACGGATCACAACCATTCTCATTCACATGCAAGACATGTCACCAGGAGCAAGCATTACTCAGAATATCTTCACCATATCTTGAAAGTCGACTCACTTCGATTAACTCAATGTGTGAATGGCCATATCTTTTAGCAAATGACGGTGATTCACAAACATGAGTTTAACCTCCTCCAGTCCCGATGCAGCAGACAAGTAGGTCCTCGTCCTGCTTACTCCGACTGCCCATCCAGGGCAGATGAATCAGTAGTAAAGATGCATCCAGCTTCAGCATCAACCTCCAGGCGGGTAAGCAAGCAACTTGGCCAGTGCCATTGGAAGCAGCGGGCATGGCCAGTGGACCGGTTCTGCGCCTGAGGCTGCAAGAATGTGGGGTAACCGACCCTCCGATCAGCCTCCGACGTTTTTCCCACAAGTCATTCTTTGACGGCCTCGCTCCGATTCTGACTATTTATCTAGTCACAAGGTTGCTCTCTTGATCCATTGTCTTGGATCCCAGGGCAGCTTCCTGTGCTCCTTCTCGTCTTGCCCCTTCAGCTCCAGGGCCCCTTGGTTCTTGCTGACTCAATTGCAAGATGATGTCTCTCCGACCAATGGCTGGGGCCTCTCGATGGGCTGCCGCAGCTCGCACCACCGCAGCTCGCACCACCGCCGCTCTCAATGGCATGAGACACTCATCCAGCAGCTCGACCTCGGCCATCGCCTACAAGGCTTTGCGACGTCGTTCGGCCCCTCTCCCAGTCTCCAACACTCCCCCATCCTGGTCCGTTCAGGCTGCTGTCTCCAACATCCTCTACGAGACACCCACACCATCGGCTGAGCCCCCGAAGCGACACATCCTTAATTGCCTTGTCCAGAACGAACCTGGTGTGCTGTCCCGCCTCTCCGGCATCATTGCTGCCCGTGGCTTCAACATTGAGTCGCTTGTGGTCTGCAACACCGAAGTGAAGGACCTGTCCCGCATGACCATCGTCCTTAACGGCCACGATGGTGTCGTTGAACAGGCCCGCCGCCAACTCGAGGATCTCGTCCCCGTCTGGGCTGTCTTGGACTACACCCATGCCGCCCTCGTCCAGCGTGAGCTTCTTCTCGCCAAGATCAACATTCTGGGCCCCGAGTACTTCGAGGAGCTCCTCGAGCACCACAGGGAGATGACTGCTGGCGCACCCGCTGAGGGCGAAGAGCCACAGACTCAGTCTTTGGAGGAACTCGCCAAGGATTTCCACCCCAGCAAGCTCGCTGCTAGTGAAGCCTTGCGACACAAGCATGAGCATCTTAAGACCATTACCTACTTCACCCATCAGTTCGGAGGCAAGGTTCTTGATATTAGCAACACAAGCTGCATTGTCGAAGTGTAAGTGACCCCCCGGAAAAAAAATTGCCTGATATACAATACTAAACCCCCCAACACAGATCCGCAAAGCAGACCAGGATTGATTCATTCCTGAAGCTCATCGCGCCTTTCGGTATCCTCGAATCTGCCCGGACTGGACTTATGGCTCTGCCAAGATCTCCCTTGCACGGCCCCAACGAGGAGCCAATTATCAAGGAGGCCGACGACGTTGTCGACGCCAGCCAGCTTCCTCCTGGTTAGATGTTGTATAAGGCGTTGTGTGATGGGTTCGGGTTTAGCTTGTTTGTATTTTACAACCCTAAATGGAACTAAAAATTGTGATATTGAAAACATCTCCTTTTTGCACCTTGTCGTGCTGAACTTTTTTACACTCGTAGCTGCAATGGAATTACCGTTACTTCCAAGCCATATCATGAATGAGTAAATATCCTTCAAAGTCGGCCCTTGTTAACCACGAATCCTTCCAGGGCAGCTAGAATCACATCAGCAATTGACATCATATAACGGTGGATCAGAGACATTGACTCACAGACAGCAGCCCACAGGCGATTCTCCGCCTCGGGGAACACCAAAGATCGAGGGCTGTAGAAGACCTCGTCTGCTACCTCTTCGGGGTGCCTCGGCAGGCAGTGCATGAACTTCCAGCCCTCCTTGGCACCACCCCGCTTCGCGAGCTCGTTGGTGATCTGGTACCCGGCGAAGGCATCCAGGCGCTTCTTCTTTTCGCTCTCCTGCCCCATGGAAATCCATGTGTCGGTGACAAGGATGTCGGCATTCTTGATGGCCTCCTCTGGCACATTGGTCTCCAAAAGCTTTCCGGGGGAGGACACGCCCTGGGCAGCCGAGTTGATGAGATCCTTCATAGTTTGCGGGATGCCGTAGCCGTTGGGTGAAGCGACGGAAATATCAACTCCCATCTTCACACAACCAATCGCAAGGTCGAAGAGGACGTTGTTGGAGTCTCCAATCCAGGCAACCTTGAGACCCTCAAGGCCTAGGCTGGATGTGCCGCTTTGGGACGCTGGGAAAGCTTCGTGGATGGTGAGGAAGTCAGCGATGGTCTGAAGAGGATGGAAGTCGTCCGACAGAGCGTTGATGACCGGAACGCTGGAGTGTTTAGCCAGGTTGGCGACATCGGAATGAGGTCCAACACGGGCGACCATGCAAGAGGTCATGGAGGAAATAACTACCGAAGTGTCATATAGCGACTCGTTGACCTGAAATAGAGATTAGCCTCTGCGTCGGACAGATTGAACGGTCGTGAGTCTGTAGGTTTACTCCAAGCTGGATGTCATCCTTGCCCAAAAACATGGGATTGCCACCCATCAGGGTCACAGCAGCCTCTGTAGAGACACGGGTTCGAGTGCTCCTCTTGCTGAACATCATGGCCACTGTCTTGTTGGCAAGGCCAGTGGTAAGAGAGAGTGGTGGCTGAGTGCTCTTAACGGCAGTCTTTCGTGCCGCAGCGTTACGCACCAACGAAGTGAATTCAGCAGGAGACACATCGGCAATTGACATCAGATGCCTTGGGCCTGAGGATTGGGAGTAATTCCTTTTGGGGACGCCTTGGCAGGCTACCTGAGCAGCTCGGAAAACGTTCGACCTCATCTTGAGAGCTGGCGATTGTTTGAGATGCCTTGAAAAATTCACAGTCGAACGTAGAGCAGCAATTGCAATTGAAAAATCGGAATGCGCAATTCGGATATCCAATAATTCCAAGAATCAGCCCGACTGCGGAGAGGTTGGATCTATGAGTATTTGTTGAGTCACGGAGCGAGCAAGCATGAAGCCGATATCGAGTACCAGCGGTCACAAATCTTTTAGGTAGTGGAGGAAGCATTTGTGTGATGTACAGGTACTTGCAAGTCACTTGTACCTTGTACCACCCACTGAAGCTGAAGTTCTCCGGGGATGCAGGGGAGCACCCAGCTCGTCCAATCAGAATGGGCCGGCAATCAGGGTCAAAGCCACTTGCACGCTGGTCGCGTATCGTCATCATCACTTGTGCCTTGCACCTTGCGCCCACCTTGTTTCGCCTCACCATCTTCCTAGAAACACACCACGGGCGGCTGGGAGTCATCGCGAACTCACTCTCTTCCAAACTCGCCTATCCAGCCGCAACCCTTCATTTTTTCCCTGCGTCTAGTTCCATGTCTACGCCAAAATAAGATAAGAAGCTATCCGCTTGCGCCCGCCCTGCCTTCGGACCCGCCATCATGGCTTCCGACGAGAGATCCCCTCTTCTTTCATCCGAGAACCATCAGCAAGTGGACTCAAATGCAACCGAATCAACCCCTCTCCTTGGTGGGCAGCAAGAAACTTCCGGAGATGGACAGCAAACCGAGCCCTCCACGACATCTCCAAACAAGAAGGCTGCTTCGAGCTCCAAGCAGTCGCTCCGATGGCCAAGCATCATCGCCTCGATCATCCTAGCCATCCTGGTGGTGGCAGTCCTGATCGGTGGGTTCGTCGTGCCTGGTGCCGTCCAGCAGTATGCCGAGCAAGCTGCAGTCGTAGAGCCTACAAGCCTCTCCGTGGAGTCCATCACCTCTGACGGTGTCAGGGCCCGTATCCAGGCCAATTTCAGACTTGATGGTTCCAAAGTAGGCGATGACAACGCTCGACGTATCGGCAGGCTTGCCACTGGCGTTATGCGAAAACTCGAAACAGAGGAGACAACTCTGAGTGTTTTCTTGCCTCACTACAACAACTCGCTGCTTGGAAGGGCGGTTGTGCCCGCTCTTACCATAGATATTGTGGATGGTCATACCACGGCGTTGGATTTTGTGACGGACCTGAGCCCTGGTGATGCGGAGAATATCCGGAAAATCGCCAACGACTGGCTGACGGGCAAGCTGGAATGGCTGAAGCTCACTGGCGCTGCCGATATCACCGTCAAATCTGGCTTTATTCCACTCGGAACACACAGTGTTGCCGAAACCTTGGTTTTTGAAGGTCAATCCCTCTATAATTCTTTTGCTTCCCTGTACTTTGGAGAGAAGATGATTTTGCAATGATTTCACTTGTCTGCTTTTTTGGCGAGAACATTTACTGATGTCCTCGCAGCTAATAAGATTCCGAGTATTCCCGAGTATAAGATTGAGCGTCTCAATTTCCATGATGTCCCTCTAGGCCCTGGCGGCAGGAAGGCAGTTGGTGCCAACGTCTCCATCGTCGTGCACAACGATTATCCTATTGCCGCAGATGTACCACCACTTAGTTTCGATATTCTCGTGGCGAACTGTGACGTATCCGAGCCTTATATTGAGGTGGCGGAAGCGGCCACAAGTCTCATCGAGGTGCGGCCAGATGCCGACGTAACTGCAAACGCCCTGGGTGTCATCGGTCAGATTCCCGACTCTCTGGTGCGAAACTGCCCTCGGAGCAACTCGTCTCCCCTGGACATGTTCATGAAACACTATTTGAATGGCGAAGACGCCGAGGTCTTTGTTCGAGGAAAGACCATTGTTGATTCTGATTTACCTGCCTGGATATCGGATCTCTTGAAGAATCTGGTCGTGCCGATTGACCTTCCCGGCCGCTCTTTCGGCAATATTATCCGAAACTTTTCTGCTACGGATGTTGACTTCAAGTTGCCTAGCCCATTCGCTGACCCAAATGACCCTGAGTCATCTCCCAAAGTGTCCGGCAATATCGAGGTATTCGCTCTTCTCCCTGAAGAGCTGAGTCTGGATATTGCTGTTGACGCTCTTCGGTCTGATGCCGATCTTTTCTTCGAAGGGAAGAAACTTGGTGAGCTGAATTTAAGACAGTGGCAGGAAGCCAAGTCCACCAGGGTCGAGGATGGTGGCGATGAACTGCTGAAAGTCACAGCACAAATCAAAGACGTGCCCCTCAAGATCACGGACGATGCCGTGTTCTCGGATGTTCTTCAAAAGATGCTTTTCGGCGGAAGGGACATCATACTTGATGTCGAGGCCGCCGTTGATGCCAAAGTGGGCACCGTGCTTGGAAGTTTGACGGTGAAGGGAGTCCCAGCTCAGGGGCAGATTCCAGTAAAGCGTCCGTCCTCACTAACGAAATAACCTGTGACGTCGGCCGACAATCTGTACTTGATCAAGTATTCCTATCGTCGTCTCACAGGCCAGTGGCAGATGGGGACTAACAGCTCTTTCAGGTCTCCCTACAGACACTTTAAACGCCCTGGAACCCCAAGTAGATGATCTACGGATCCTGAATACATCCAGCACCGGGGTTTATATGCAAGCGAGCGTCAACTTTTCGAATCCTACACCATACACAGCCTCCATCCCCTACTTCTCTGCCCGCATCTTAAACAACGGCAAAGTCATCGGAGAAGCTGTGGCGAAGGACATATCTTTGAAACTGGGGAACAATACTGGAAATATTATCCATGCAACTTGGGATCCTCTCAGCTTCGGGGGTCCTGAATCTCATGAAAACGCTCGACGCCTGCTATCTGATTATCTATCTGGCGAGAATACCACATTGGAAGTGGCAACCCATAAGGATAGTTTCCCGGGGTTGCCCGAACTAGGCATCGCATTCTCCAAACTCAACTTTACCGTCCCTACCCCACGCTTGAAACTTCCAGGAGATGATGACGAAGACGAAGATGGAGCGTCCCATCTGGGGTTTATCCGGGAGGCAACCTTCCATCTATTCTCATCCACAGCCTCATTCACTCTTGCATCGCCTCTACATGCGAACACTGTTCATTTGGAGCACATAAACGCTACAGCTTTTTACAATCACACAGAACCAGTCGGCCAGATTATAAACGATAAACCTTTTCCCATACCACCCGGTCTTTCCCAAACACCCCGCCTCCCCGTCAATTGGTCGCCCGATAGCATCGGCTATGACAAACTCAGGGATGTGGTGGGCGGTCAGCTCAAGCTTGACGCCATCGCCTACGTGACACTGAGGATCGGGAATTGGGTTGAGGAGGTGCGATACGTCGGCCATGGTCTTGGTGCCAAGGTTTCCTTATAGAAATTTGTTTAATCGGCGTTATGAGACGGAGTAAGGACTGGCATCGTGTTTTACTCATATAGAGCACACATTTAAAGAATTTGTACATTTTTCTACAGACTGTTTGGGGGTATATTGTATAGTCAAAGAATACATCATTTCATTTCATATGAAGAAGTTGATGAACTGAACGGCTTTTCCAAATATGAACACGGTCGAGGACGAGGGCGAGGGCTTGGACGTGGGCGTGAACGACAGGACGGTCTCGCAGTTGTTGATGGGAGAGTGACAGGCCGTGTTCACAACAAACATCTACGAGACGTCTAAGCGCGTAGCATGTGCGTGCTGTGCGCCGATGTGGCTACCTAGGCGGCGGTCATTAGGGGAAAGCCCTCTAGGCAGGGAGCTTCGTCCGCTATGCGGGAGCAACGTCGACACGGTCGCCGGGCCGTCACCAGGGACGAGCTCGGGGAGCTGCTGCTGCGGCGGCGGCGGCAGCAGACGTCAACAGGTGCCTGTGTGAGCGTCATCTGAGGGCGAAGTGAGTTCTGCCGGTCCTGACCGCGGCTACAAAACCAAACACCTCCACACAACGCGTGACCGCCCCAACCCAACATAAACAAAAACAACAAAAAGAAACAAACAACCGAGACAGCGCCCAGAATGTCTAACTGGGCGGCTACCATAGCCATAAGGGCTAGACTTGAAGGTGAGGTGGTGCCGCCGTGCCAGCTTCAGACGGCCGGCAGGGCGGATGAGAAGAGCGAGTGGGGGAAGGACAGGATCTGTCCGGCTGCTCACATCGCAAGAGGGGAGACCCACGACTACGGGCTTGCGGAATGGTATTTCGTGACCACGTGGGGTGATCCGAAGATGCGGTCGTTGAGGGGATGGGCGCATCCGAAGGCCAAGGGGTACTTGGTCCTGGAGCCCAGGCACCTCAGGTGGGAGGAGTATCGGGAGTCCATCCGGACGGCGAGGGGAGGTAAGTTCAGGGAAGACCTGGTCATGCGGATCCCCAACTATGATAGACCTGTGCCGGTCGGTACCTCGATCGACTGGGAGAGGGGCATGGCGGATCTCGTCATTCATCACACTGACTCGGAACAGTCATGGTGCCGGGCGCGGACACCGTTGGTGGTGGTGTGCACGAGGGCAGAGTACAAAATCCTTGTACAGCACGGCTGGGAGGCCGTGGAGAAGAGGTATAAGAAGGAATCAGCACGCAGGAGGCCTGCCGAGTTGGAGGAGGTGGCTATGGCTGACATGGCTGCCGAGGTGGAGGTGACTGAGACGCAGCAGGAGCTGTCGAAAGAGATGGACGTGGACGAGGTAGCCTACCCGCCAGATGAGGCGGGGATGCCGGACCCCTTGGCAGAGATGGACGTAGACGAGGCAGTGTGGCTGCCAGATGAGGTGGGGATGCTGCCGGACGTAGACATGACGGATGACGAGGCAGTGTGCCCGCCAGGCGAGGCGGAGATGCTGCCAGACGTAGACATGAAGGATGGACCCGAGCAGGTTCCTCCTGAAGGCACCACGGACGAGATCGCCGGGAGGCCCGGTGACCCAGTCGTGGTAGCCAAGGACGAGGGCCAAGCATGGCGCATAAACATCGCTCTCAGAGTCGAGGAGGGGTGTAGCCAGACCGACCTCGCGGTTGATATACAGGTCGGCTGCGAAGGTGTCACACCGGAAGGTATTAGGATGGGTACTAGTATAGTACTCACACAGTAGCGTAACCAGGGAGATACCTGGTTAGAAGATAATGCAACTATATTGATGCCAATCCATAAAGTGTGACAGTGTGTATCATCAAGTATCAAAGAAACCCGATTTGAATGGCTTACCTTCCACCATAAACTGTACCTTTAAATTAGGGCAGACTTGATAACACGAGAGGTGTACGCTGCAACTCTAATACAGCTTACTCTACGCCAGTTTTGATGACCATTCGAATCTCGGAAGCATGGGGCAGGCAAATACACTTGATCGTCGACGTGATGATCACATTGTACGATAGGAAATAAGGAGTTGTCTCATCGAACAGGAAAGGGGCACATTTAAAGGGCTCGTTGCCTCAAGGGAAAAACCTCAAACCGCTCAAGGTGGTTACGGTACGAAAGGGTTGAGGAAGGCAGAAATACAGCGTCAAAAAAAAAGACAAGAGAGAAGTTGTACAAACCGGGGTATCTGAACCACCAGGAATCGTTGTTAGCAGGGATTAAAGCTAATAAGAATGGTAAAATGAAGGGAAATGCACCTTTTTCACAATGCGTTGCCCAAAAACCGCAAATCCTGAACTCCAAGTAAATTTACTGCTGCTATCCGAGTCGCACTCCTGCTTCTTTGCGCTTCTTGAGCTGTTGGGATGTGGCCATGCTCATTCCTGCGTGTTGCGTAGCGTCGAACATGCTCTGAGCTTCACGTCGTTTCTCATCTGCAATCTTCTTCAGTCGCTTCTCCGTCTTCTCCTTGCCGCTACCCTTGCCGTGGAACTCGTGACTGAGTTGCTTGAAAGCCTCCTTCTGATTAAGCTCACGGCCATGCTCGTCTGTGTATTTGAGCTGAAAGGTGGGCTTGTAAGTTGATTGGAAAAGGTCCACCATCTTCTTTGCCTGTTGGTGATCTCGCCGCTGGTTCTGGTGTCGTGCATAATCCTCCCTCTCTCTGGTTGACATCTTGTCCATTTTGGCATGCTGTCTGTCGTACTCACGTTGTCTCAAGGCTTGCTCCTCAAAGTTCCGTTCCAGGACTGCCTTTCCGTGAAGAAATTCTTGACGTTGACGTTCAAGCTTGATTTGATCTTCTCCTCTGGCTTCTTCAATCAGGCCACGTTCACGGAGGAGTGAAAGGGCAGCACCCATTCCGTCGCTAATGTGCTTCTCTTCTCCAATCCCGGTACCATCCTCCTGTTCTTCCACGGGTTCAGGCTCTGGGATATCGAATTGTACCGACTTGTCATGAGCATCCTCCATCTCTTGATCTTCAGCAGCTTCGGGTGTTTTGGTGGCCTGCTTTCGCCTCTTCTGTCTCCTCTCTTCCGCTTCCTCATCGTCCTCATGCTTGGTGAGCCCAGAAACAAACTCGGAAATTGCACCGATGACCATTCCTGTCCCATTTTGGGTATCGTCTTGCAGTGAATCGTCCTCTTGTTCCTTCAGCTGCTTAGCAAGATCTTCAAATCGAGTCTTCTTGCGCTTCTTCAGTGCGAGCTTTCTTTGAGCTGCCAGAGATGCCTGGAGGTCTTCATCGTCGTCTATTATGTCGATCTCCTGCTTCCGTTTCTTGCCGGTTGGGGGTGCGCTTCCGTCTATATCCATAGAATCATTCTCGGCGACTACAGGCTCCTTGAATAATACATCATCCTCGTTGTCAATATGTTTCTGCCTCGCTTTGTTCTTCTTCTTCTTTGGCTTCTTGACCTTGATTTCCGACGGTGCAAGGTAATCCGAGGATATAGGCCCGTCGCCAACAATATCATCCAGACTAACACTTTGCTTGCCAAGGGTTGTTGGTGCTGGCTGGTCCAGGATATCAGCAATATCTCCTATCATTCCATTTTCTCCAAGGGTGAAGGATTTCCCTTGCTTTCCCATAATCTCCTCGTCGTATTGCGCAAGGATGCCAGTATCACCATCTTCATCGTCATTCGGGTTATATCCGGGTCGCTTCTTCTTCAGATCTAGCCGTTCAGAGAGTTTCTCCTGGTCCCGAAGATCGATGTTCTCCAGCTGGTCACCCTCTTCCTCGTTCTCTTCAATTGTGGTATCCTTCAAGGTAAGAATTTGATCCCCACCATCCAGGAGCGTAGATGTATCGTGGGCAATCTTGATCCCGGCAAGATCCTTCGATGTGTATTGTACTGCTGCTGCGGCTTCGGCCTCGGCTGCCGCAAGCTCCTCTTCAATTTTCCGCGCCTTGTCGATCTTCTTCTGTCGCTTCTTCTGTCCCAACAACCAAGATTTCGCGTCGAGGTCGCCTTTGTCGTCTTCCTCGCCCAAGCCTTTACCTTCCAACTTGGCCAGTCGCTGAGCATTCTCTCGTGCCTTTTTCACGGCGGCGTTCCTCTCCTCACGCTTCTTCTTCGCAGCCTCTGCCTCCATGACCTTGTTGTAGTTGTCGTAGGATTGCGCCTGGCGCGATTCGACGGTGCTGGGAGCATCATCATCTCCGTCCTTAGTGTCCGTCGAAGCTGGTGCCTCTGCTCCCGGGACCGGCAGGGGCTTCAGGCCCAGCGAGACCCGGATGCGGTTCGTCTCCTCGATTGTTGCGGCGTCCATCGCGTTGACCCTGTAGTTGATAGATCGATAGGTAGGCAAATTACTTGTCGTCTGCGCAGATAAGCTATCGGATTCAGGCAACAGAAAAGACCCACACCCAGCCTCGCTTAATCACGTGCAAGACCCACCCGGAGCCTATACAACTTTCTTTCTTTGCAGGCAAATTTTTGTTTTGTTTTCTTCTTCTCTACAAACCGGATCTGTGTGCAGCGGTCCTCTGCTTTACGTCAGGGTCGATTGCTGTACAGCTCGATAACTTATAGAATCACCAACCTGCTATGGTGTCCATCTTGTCGACAGGTCCAATATTGACTGATCTTCCGATTGCCTAGTTCGTCATCTTCTGATGGCTTGAGCTTTGCGGTCGGCTGCTCGAGGCGCTATATTCCACCCCTCTTTTCCAAGGCTCTGTGCTGGTGAGGTTGAGGAAAACCATAGTTTTGCCTACATCCCCTGTTTTTGACATGCAATTTTTTCATGGTGTCCAAATAAACAGCATTCACGTCGCCGGTTTAACAAAACCCAGACTTGAGACGCACGTAGATCTCCATGAAATATGCACGCTATCTGCTAGCGGCCGACATGTTCTGAAGTCACAAAACAACATGTTTCACCACGAATGGGCTTCAGCCGCAAGTTCGACATAAGCATACTGGTCTCATGTGAGGCTGTTGATTTCATGCCAAGCGCTGAGTGTTGAGTCTTCATTTGCTAGGCCTCCAAGATATGCGCCAGAACCTGGTAAAGGAAATGAAATGGCACTCATCAGAAAGTAAAATTTCGAACTCATGCACGCTTGTTTCAGGAGCATTGCAACGAGGAGTGGATTCATTGTCTAATAAGCTGGTTTCCAACTCCCTGGGTTGCCAGGCATATATTTCATAGGTATATCATGATGTCGCAACAGAAGAAAAGAACCAATGTCAACTCCCGTATAAATATAAAAATGCGTCCTTCCCTCATGCCATACAGACATCGTCCCGTGCTTACCTCGTGCAGAATCAGTCCATTAGTTGGAACCTAAGCAAACTCGTCATCAGGTTCCTCAATCGAATTTTTCACTCGAACCAAAAGAGTCGTCTTCCAGTTATCCAGCTTGTTGATTTGGTCAAACTGGAATAACTTGTCTGTGAACTGATCCTGGCTCTTGGCCTCCACGGCGTCGAGGAGGTCCTTGAGAAGCATAAACTCCCTCTGCTGCGTGAACGACGGGTCCATTTCGGCGTATCGCTCAAGGGCTTGTTGAGCGGCGACCAGATCCTTTGTTGCGAGGTGGCAAATTCCTGCCTTCAAGAAGTAGTCCTTCACGCTGTACTTCATCAGGTTGTTGTTGATGGATTGCTGTGCAACCTTCTCGTAGTTCTCGATGGCCTTGTAGTAATCCTCTTCACGGGCAGCCAAGTCTGCCAGCTTGAGCCACAGCTTGTTTGCCAGGCTGAAGCATTGTTAGCACCCTAACAGATTCTAGATTTAATAGTCGTTGGAGCTTTGCGCTTCAAACTTACGCATTTGCATTGTCTCCCTCGAACCAAGTTGCTGCTGCCTCGTAAGCAGCAAGGGCACTCTTGGCATCCCCCAGCTCCTCGTACATTTCAGCGACGGTCTCCTTGTGGGTGGCGGCACGGCGGAAGTTGCCCTTGGCGCAGTAACGGTCGATAGCCTTGTTCAGGCAGCGGATGGCGGCTTGCGGGTCGTCTTTGCGATAGGCCTTGAATGCGTCGGCGTATACATTTGCTGCATCGTCGGGCTCGTTTAGGTTGTTGATGAAAACCTCGGCGGCCTGCTCGAATGCTTTTCCGGCCTCAATACCTATCGGTTCAATTCTTGTCAGCCATCCATCGCCTCATCGTTACAAAACGCTTGCTTGGGGTCCCGGCCGACGTGGGTGAGGGGAAGGAAGCATGAGATGGTCCACGCATCGGCTTACTTTGGCTCTGCATTCTGAAGGCATTCGCAGCTTCGACGAACGCATCTGCGGCATTTTGGTACTTCTCCTCGCGACCACCGAAAAAGCTGAAGCCCTTGCCGGCATCTTGCAGCTGCTTCTGGGCCTGTGAGATAAGAGGTCAGCTACGGCTATTCTAGCGGGGGAGGGGCAGCGAGGTTTTGGATAGCGGTTGACCTTTTGGAGAAGGGCACGAGGATCTTGCGACATGTTTGCGGCTCGTCAATATTAGGTGTAGAGGCAATGGATTTGTTGTTGACAGCTCGCCGCGTTGGTAGTTGCTAGCGATTACTTGAATCCTATCAGACGGGGTTGGCTGGCCAGAATGTCAATCAGCTTGTACTTGCAGGCTGCCGCCAATAGGGTATGACGCCAGCACGTTGCGCCACACTGCTCAAGGCTGTGGCAATGTGGGGCTTTGTCACAGCTTCATCAGAGAGAGAGTCTATATTTAGTAGTGCATTTGCAATGATCATTTCCTGTGTGTTAACTGAATCCTTTTTCGAACGGTATTTCATACGTCAAACAACTTCCGTGCTCTACTATTTGTGTTTGTGTTTACTGTACATGTCTTTCGCCCGAAATAGCAGGCACACTTATGTACCCACGGGCTATAACTCGTTGATGAAAAGAAGCTCTGAACATCACCGTATTAAATAACGAATTGCAGTGATACCTAGCAAGTCCCCAAGCCTCAGAAATTTTACAACCAAATTAAACGAAAACAAACACTTGCCATTAAACGCTTGTGAGGTGTGGCTGATATATGGTATAGAAGATGAAGATCCAGTGTATAGGGTAGGCCAGCCCACCTGTAGAAACAAAGTTCAATAACTTCAAATGAGACGCAAACCAGAACTCAGCAGCATTGGGATCACCAAAACCTGTGACGCCAAGCAAGCACCGCAATGTCTATATGCGCACCTTGTCGAGCCGCCATACGGCAGGCATTCAGAAGCCAAATCATCGCAAAGCACGCCTCATCGACCAATTCACATTCAACTGCACACACCATCCTCTCGAAGCCTTCATGGTCAGTCCGCTCACACCTTGGCTCGGCCGACAATCCCAGCGAGAAGATCTCGCCGGCACAGCTCAACCACCTCCTCCGCCTGGCCGCCCTGCCCCCGCCCAGGGACAAGGCCGAGGAGGACTCCATGATCGAGACGCTGCAGAGCCAGCTCCGGTTCGTGCGGGCGGTGCAGCGAGTGGAAACCACGGGAGTCGAACCGCTACGGGCCATCCGCGACGAGACAGAGCAAGGCACGCGGGAGAACACAGTATCCTTGGATACCTTAAAGACGCTGCTCGATGAAGAGGAATTAGTTGGACATTACAAGCGGTCTCGTAGGGTTAGAAGCAAGCTAGACTCAGAGGCTGAGAATTGGGATGCACTGAGCACGGCCTCCAAGAAGGCCGGTCGGTTCTTCGTGGTCCAGAGTAACAAGAAGAATGCGGACGAAGGATCCGGATAATGGGGTCATTCGCAGGGAAGTTCCTGCAAGTACACCGTCCAGTTCACCACTTCAAGATACCCAGATCGAAGATCTAAATATTAATCTAGCCATTGCTAAGTCAATGGTAAAGATTACCCCAAAACACCCCAACCAAAACCCTTAGCCATGCTGCCCCTTCGCTGTATAATGCCACAATGAAAAGGTTTACTACCAAAACCAAAGTAATTTATTTTATTTCCTCCCTGTCCGCCATGAAACGCCAGTATATTATTGTATCGTTCATTTCGCGTAATATGGTATACTACAACACCCTCTACCGTAGTGAAATACAGCTAGGGCTTGCTGCCGCTTGGTTCACCTGCCTTTGGCTTGGGTTTAGGTACCTTCTCATAAGCGTTGGGACTCGGCGCTCTCTTGTTCCCCTTCCCGTCTCGCTTTCCTTTCCTACCGCAACGGCGATGGTCATGGCCGTGCTGTTTGCCCTTCCCGCGGTGATCTGCGTCCGGCTCGTCAGAGGAGGAGTCGGAGTCGGAGTCGGATGACGATTCGTCGCTGGACTCGTCGACAGCCTTCGGCTTATGATAGATGCAACAGACTGTATTCGGCGTCAGCCATGACTGGGTTCCCGGTGGCGGAGGAGAGGAGACCAACCTTTGGAGCTTTTGCGCCCCAGACCTTCGTTATCTACTACATCCTCGGCCCATTGTACTGATCGCCCTGTGGAAGTTCCGTCACCGCGCAAACGTAGTATTCTGGTGGGGTTCTGGGTCTGAGTTTGAGGTGTCGCTGTGGAGGTTTGTGAAGGTGCGGATGTCGAAGGAGCCGCTCGTTGTTGCGGGAGAGACATGGCGGGGCGGTCTATCCTTGTTCCTCGTTGATTTCGTCGCGGTCGTGGTCGTCTAGCTGAGGGGTATATATTAAGATGGAGTTAATAATCGCAATGAAACGGAAAAGCGAGAGTATCTATGGCGAAAAAGGTTGTTTGGGCGAATTATTTGTCGTATGAAGTTCCATCGATGAATTTTGGAGGGGCAAAAAACAATATGAGTCCGCGGCAGGTGACGCTTTGTCATGCAATCATCGGCATAGTGGGCGGTCAGTGTCGGCAACCCCCAATCATCCCTGAAGTCCTTCCATGTACTGCAAGTTTAGCAGTATAGATGGAGAATTATCTTGAAAGCTTCTATCTATTGATTATATTTCTCTATTTAGAAAGTAGGGATGTATATGCTTTGAAAATTCGAAGTCGATCAACGCCAGCGCTATGAGTGATGTCATAAGCTTTTGTACATATTAAATCCGCGTTTTTACATGAGCATCGACTTCGTGAAGCCTAGTCGTATGCTCTCAATTCTGTCTTTTCTTTCTTCTTCTGTCCCTTCATACTTCTTCGAGGACGGCCCCTCTTATGCTTTGCCTTTAATAATGGCTTGTTGTTGAGCCATCCCTCAATTGGCTTCCTTGATCCCACAAAGCGTCCCTCAGGGGTAAAGACATCGACCACAGGCCAAGGAGGCTCATACAGTTCCCGCTCTGGCTCCGGCTCCGGCATGGGATTAGTTTTCGGCCTTGGCACAACTGGAGGCTCGCTGCCTGAGCCGCGCCGTTGTTCCATCATCCGTTCGAACGGATCATCGGATGAATTTTGCCCGCTACTCGAAGTCTCCTGCTTTGCGGGTTCTTGAATCGGCCGAGAAGTTGTGAAGTCGCGATTCCTTGGTGGCTCGAGCGCCTTGGCATGCATCTGAGCTACGACCTCGACATATCCCACGCCCTCAATAAGAATATCCAGGGAGAGGACACGGAAGGGGAGCTGCTCAACCTTCAGCCCAACTGCATCCTTGTTTGTCAAGGGGCCGGCTCTTCTTCTCGTCACATCATAACGCAATTTGAAGCTTCCAGCATGCTGCATCTTCTCGCCCACACCCGGAAGTGTTATGTTCTCCACTCCAGGAGATACTCTGGTCTGGGTTTGAAATTCCACCGCTTTCTCATTGTTGGTCAAATGCTCCTTTAATGGCGTAAAGTTGTACATTAAGAAGGTCAAACCAGGTGTTCGGGGCGTGATGCGAATGAGCCCGCCACCAAGGAGCAGGGAGTTGTCAGGTTTGACATTCACCTGCTCCGGAACAATGCGACTCTTCATGATTAACCCTTGACGATGCTCTGGCTTCACAAACAGCTCTAGGTCACCGCGAGCAAGGCCCGGAAGATCAACCAACTCTCCCTTCCCGTTACCAAAGGGTATCCGAATTGGAGATGCAGTGGTGCCGGGGAGCGATGACACCATGGGCATCTCGGGGTACTGCTTGAGAGGCTGGGCTGGAGGGAGGAGCTTGGCGATATTCAAGTTCTTGTAACGATCCTCCTCCTCATCTTCAAAGATCTCCTGGTCCTTGGGAGCATCTCGGGGATACATCGACACAACCGTATCTCTGAGGGCCGCTTGGTCAACCACCCTGCCTTTCGGGTATACTGCCTCGAAAAGCTGACTTTTACCGACGTTGACTTTGCCGACCATCCAGTTGGCCCCTCCACGGGACCATATCTCTTCCCTTACTTTATTTGTCCACCATCCCCGTTTCGCGCTGACACAACTGACATTTCCGAGACGGATTCGGTGGCCTACTCTACCGAGAGCCTCTCGCAGCACCTCTCGGAGATATGGCATGTTCCTGTCCACATTCTCCTTCGTTGGTCCAAGAAGGTCTCCGCGTGTGATGATGAAGCTCAGATCAATTTTGCGATCTCTGATGTACTTGGCAGAGCGCGACCGACGGTTTCGGGTTCGCAAGGGGATGTCGCCGAGCAGGACATTGAGGCGAGGGATAAGAGACATGGGGAAATCAGCGGCATCTATCACGTGGTAGATGTGGTTGTATTTGAATGGTGACTCCTCGATCGTCTCGCGCAAAGAGTCGACGGTGGGGTGGAACATGGGCACTGCCGCCGCTGCACCTGAACTTCCATGGTGTGTGAGGTCATGACAGCGATCACAGACGGGCTGCTTGTCATCGGTTACTGGAACATTTATTAACGATGAGCCGGATATTTCCTGTGAAGTGCGCGTACATACCTGGCTTCGTAGGTTGCACCTCGTCCGATATGAGCGAGCTCCGGTCTAAGCCCAGAGCCTCGAGCTGATCGCTGCCTAGTGACTTCAGCGCCTCGGATATAACCAGATCCTCTTCCGTTTCCGAGATCTCTCTCTCTTGATTCTTCTTCGGATGCAACCAGTTTTGTACCCTTTTGCTTGTGAGATCGAAGAATCCTAGCTCTTTGGGATCACTTGTTTGGGAGAACGCTCCACAACCACTGCAGTTGATCGGCAGTCTTCGATTGAGCTTTCCTGGATCTTGGGGACCCAGAGTTGCTGAATCTTCAGACACATGTTGCGAAGTAATTGTATGACTTTGTCGGGTTTGACATGGTGAGGTGGCTAAGGCTAAAGGTCTGATCTTTGCCTTCAAGGTGGGAGAAAGTCTTGAGGTGACAGGGTATGAACAGAGAGCTCTGGCACTCCACGGTAGAGTTCTACCGCTGAGACTTCGATTCAAGCATCGCGCTGCTACAGTTCGATGCATCTCTCGCTGGTACTATTCAGACCAGGGCGTATGTGTGTAAGTCGCCGTGGCATAGTCGGCCGTCCCTCACTGAGATGGTCGACATTTTTTTAGCCACTTATCTTATCGGGCCTGTCGCGTGTGTCATTCATCAAACCCGCGTAAAGTTGTTCAGCTTTTAGTATCATGGATTAAAACCCGACCCTTTGCTGCCCAAATCTAATAGTATAGATGATTCAAAATAGTAATCAATAAGACATCTATCTTGAAAGTAAGGATATATAATTAACTATATATGATGGCTTTTTCTACAGTTAACAGTTCGCTGATTGCTGAAAGACAATTCGCAACAGCCCAACTTTAAGGTGGGGCATTCCATTTATCTACACGTGACGTTGAATTCGAGGTATCAAATTCTAATGTGATGCAAGCCGGAGCTTTGCGATTGAGCATCGGGGACAGCAGACCACAACCACAGTCACCCAGGACACACATTATTCACCATGAGGTCTTTAGGCATCCGGTGGAACAAATTGAGAAGAGTAAGCTCGACCCCGCCCTCCAATTCTCGCTCAATGCTAACTCTGCCCTGCACAGGCTGTATGTCGTCGCCAGTTAGATTCCTAATAGGCAGAGATTCTTCGTTGCTCACGATTCAACAGCTCATCGACTTGAAATGCGGTCCCGGAGCCGCGATCCTCCCCCCGGAGGTCACCCGAATACACATGGACTTCGCCTTCAGGCTGAATAACGGCCACATGGGACCCAAGTATGTCATCTCCAGACAACATCTGGGTTCTGGACGGAAGCTAACGGCTTTGTTGCTTCTAGGAAGTTCTGGAAGGAAATTCTGCCTCGAATCAAGTACCACAACCCCTCGGTCCCCATGATCGTCAACCGCCACACCAACAACGAGCGGCCACCCGTCATGACCATCTACCTGCGCAAACCCGACGCTTCTCCCACTTCCGACCCAGCACCCGTCCAGCCCGCATCATCATGGGCTGATCTCTCCAAAGCCACCCCTCCTGCTGCGGATGAGCGCGTTGTTACGATTGATATGAAGAACAAGCATTCCTCGACAATCTTGGAGTTCTTCCTTGCAGAGACGAGAGCTTTAACTATCGCACCAACGAAGGAAGAGATTGAAGAGATACAGTCGTTGAAGGTCCTTAAGAAGGAGTCTCAGGTATCTCGTGCTCGTGTCCTGGCCGATAGAATGGCCAAGAAGAGAGAGGAAGACATGCTGAAGCGGGCGCGAGCCGCGGGAGGCTTGGCTGAAGCGGAATAATATTTTGAAACTTGTATGATAACTTGATGTATTGTATGGACAAGCCGGACTAGCGGCTGTGTATTGACAATGTGAGCGTTGACTTGCTCGTGTGCTCAATGTATGAAGAATCTACATATGTACTTTGTATATAATGCTTGAAGCTAATTTTAAGGCATCTCATCCAAGTCTTATTTGATCTTAGCACGTTCGGGTTTTATTTTGTTCCAAACTCAATCTTGGGGTCATGGACATTTCGTCTGTCATTTCCTCATATGCAGCATTACTTTAGCCAAAAGCCCTCGCTCTCATACACCGCCCTCCAGAGGATGGTCCGGAGCGCTTCCTTCGAAGGGTATTTTGATAAACTTAACAAATTGAAACATGTTCTTGCAATTGGGTACCTTCCAGGGTCCTCGCCAAGACATGATAGTTTGATGAGCATCATGGATGCCCCAGTCGCAGGTAGACGGTCGCTGCCTGTGATAAACGATAATAATTTGCGCTGGTCTTTGGGAGATGCTTCTTGAAATAGCTCCCAGAACCAACTGACGACAGGTTCTGAGCCATCTGGCTGCTTGGTTTCCCAATTGTCGTACACAGCAACAGCCCGTAATGTTGAGATATCTAGAGGTTCATCAGAACCCCGGATAAGGAGCTCAATTTCTTCAGGCCTGAAGAGTGAGAAAGCGTTTCCCCCACAAACCGTATAGAACCCTCGTTTGAACGGTTCGAATTGGCGGGTAACTGACGTTTCGAGAATATATCTGACATACAAGTCGACATATTCTCGGCGGTTAGCTGTTGTGACTGCCCTGCTTTCGCCGCCGGGACAAAGCGGCACCCGCATAGTTGTATCGTATCTGTCGACATCAATGGCGAAATCCAAGCAAAAAGTCGCCTCCACATCACCATCATAGTCAAGCAGCTTTTTGAGACCTTGGGCCAGTCGCGGTCGATAGTCGAACAAATCCTCCAGACTGGGCTTCGATAACTTTCGTGAGTATGCGGGCTGATTCATGGAATTCGCTGGTGCTGCTGCTAGAAGCTTTTTAAAAACAAAGCCTGGGAGCGCTGCGTCTAAGATTGTAGAGTTGTATATCGCCAAGCCAAAAAGCGCTCCGACGAGGAAAAATGAATCAGAAGTCTCGAATGAATTCGGGTTGAAGTAGCAGTACTGCGAATCTTCGTCATATATGAACATCCCTGATATTATTAGTGTTAATATAGCCATAATGTGATCGTATCTACAGAGGAGTAAATACTTACCATGATCCGGATTGAAGACTTCTCGGATAAGGAGCAAGAACCACTCTTTTCGCAAGCCTCCACTATCGATACCTTCTTCCCCTCTGAATGAGATCCTCAGACCTTTCTTGATGTCTTCACTTCCACTCCCTATGACCTCACTGACGGCCTGAAGGCTATCGTCAACGAGACACTCTCGCCGGACGTCAAGTGTTAGATATTGGCTAATGGTTCTTCTAGTCATGATGCTATTGAAGAAGGCATCTCGAGCTTTGGATTCCATTTGCCGCCGGGCGTCATGCTCTAGAATTTGCGTTTTTGCCCAAATACTTAGTAAGAACGGATACTGGCAAAAGGTGAATTTGCCTCTTCTCGACTCCCACATTTCAAAGTCGGCAATAAGATCGATATTGTCAATCATTGAATGATAAAAGTCACTGTTTTGC
Source organism: Clonostachys rosea (assembly GCA_026958235.1). Classification (NCBI taxonomy): domain Eukaryota; kingdom Fungi; phylum Ascomycota; class Sordariomycetes; order Hypocreales; family Bionectriaceae; genus Clonostachys; species Clonostachys rosea. The sequence goes on from CP110207.1 coordinate 3,314,770, forward strand.
AAGTGACCGCGAGAATGCCCACCTCCACGACTGCCAAGTGTATGGTTTTCATTTGAAGCTGCATCGTCACTGCGGCGAACGGAGGGTACATTGTTTGCTGCGAACCAGAGAGAAAGAACTCGGGCGGCAGATCGTATTTGCCAATCTTCCGAATACATTGCTTTCTTAGCTTGGGACTTGGGCTTTTTCATCTCATCATGTAAGTACGCCCCAGACCTGCCTGTCTGGAGTTCAGGGATCAAGCCTGCCGTGACATCAATTTTTGTTTCTTGCTTCTTCTCGCTTTGTCGTATCATCCTATACGAAAGAAATTCATAAATGAGATCCTTTGATCGATTGAACCTTGAACTAGTGGTACGAGTGAGCCAGGTTATGATCTGGTTGTGACACTCATCAGGAGCGTTGGATATAAGCCCGACAATGCGTTTGATAATACCAGAGTGGTGTCCGAATAAGGGACCAGACCGGGCTTCCACCCCCTCTTGATTTCTAAGCCCTGGGCTTATTTTCTCCTCTGGTTGCAGAAGACCCGAGAACAAGTCGACGTGAGAAGAAAATAACGGATTTTCCGCTATGATGAAGAGAAACCTCAAGTCCAAGGCTTCTGTAATTCGACCGCCAGGCCGTTTTAGGAAATTTTCGGTGGCTTTCAGTAGCACTCGCTGCAAGTGGTCCTGGGCCTGCAAAAGATCCTTTTCAATATCTTGCAGGGTCGCATCGGTCGGCGTTACGAAGTTCGGTTGCTTAGACAAGTCTTCGTAGACGTTGAACCAAGTCTGGGCGGCATTGATGACTCCAGTATACCAAGAGGCTAACTCATCCCAGTTGATCAAGGGCGATTTTTGTAATGCAGGTGGTGGCTTGGTGTCGCTTCCCCTTTGCGATGCTGCTTGCTTTGTGGCTTCACCCTCTTCTTGAGCCCCCGCCCACCATGTCCCATTCTCGGCGAAATCTCCCAGCAACAGCAACTTCGGGTCCAGCTCATATACATTGGGTTGGACTTCAGGTTTGTTTGGAGCTTTAGACTCTTGGTTTGCGATGGGCTGTTGCCGTCGTCCCCATGACTCACTTCCTACTCTGGGAGTATGCCGGGGGTGGCGAGTATAAAAAGAGGCATTGATGCCGTTGAATGAGCTGAAGCAACTAAGGAGATAGTCCTCCACCTGTTTGAATATCCATTTTGGATCATCGCGAGGTCCCCGTAACGGTTTTGATGTTTGAGCTCTTGGTGCACCATTCCACGCCATGCCTTGGAAAGAAGGTTTCTCCGGAAAGGATGTAGAATGCGATCTAACACTCGCATTGCCTCTGCGAGAAGGGTTTGGATGGAGGGTTGGCTCTTCATCGAATACATATGTGTAGAGGCCAGGGGATGGAACTTTGCCGTTTTCTGGAGGGTTTCGGATAGTATTCTCCTCCTGTTTGCCATCCGGTGTTTGCAAACTGGGTTTGGGTTGGCCTTGTTTGGGGGAGAGAAGCTCTTGGCGTGGCTTACACAGCTTCGAGCTCAGATATCGATGAATACTCTGTCGGATCACCTTATTGGAATAATCTAAGGATAAATGGGCCGCTTGATAACTGTTAGCTCAAGGTACGCACAGGTATAGCAGCGACGCATGCAACTGAAGCACATACTGGGACGGTGCGAGGGGGTGGTGCCTTTGTTTGTATTCCGATTAGCTGGTGCTGCACCGCTACTAGACTGAATCCTGAGATTCTTCAGCGGAGATAGGTCATTGATTGTGACGCATATGGTGCACTTGAAGACGTTCAGCTCTTTGGGCCACCTGACAGTTGCTCCGCACGTCATACAGGTCCCCGTTGCGAATTCCCTTCCATTCATCGGGGTCCCTCTCTTCTGCGTATCCCCATCCTGCCGAGGTGCCATACTGACAGCATGATCCTTGCTGTCCTGGTGCGTCGTAGATTCTGTAGCGGAGCCAGCCTTCTTCTTCTTAAAGAGCGAAGGGAATGGGTTGCTCATCGAACGCGAGTGAGCTGCTTTGCGATTCGGCGTTGGGGGATGGAGGTCGTGGTCGGACGAGCTTGTGTCAGCAAGCACGCCGAGTGTCGATGCTTGGTGGGCTGGACCGTGACTTGACGAGCTTGGTTTCTGAGATGGCCAGGGAGCCATTGCCGACGCGAGTGGTCGACAGTCTCGGTTGGGGCAGGTGGGATCGGCGGTTGATGCTGGCGGCTTGCACAACTTAATCGATGGAGGTAGCTACCAGAACTGTGCTCACAGACGGAGATGGATTGCTAGCTGCACGTTCTCCAATGCACGGACGGCGACATCAGACCCTGCCAGCATGGCAGGCTCTTGCTTCGAGCGAATGGAAAGGAAGGGCATTCGTCCAGCCCGGTTAATGCGGCTGGGTGAGATGTCGACATAGCGTGGTTGACGGGCCATTGATCAATATGCGTATTGCACTTCCAAACACGAGCGAGAGCGGAACCCGATCCGGCGTTTAAGCTCCCCACTTTCCCCCTGGGATGACACATGGCTCCCTACAGCAGGGCATCCTCGCTGAACATGCCAAAAAATCCATTGTCTATTACCTAAAACGAGTTGTATTGCTTCTCAATTCGGATTTGATTTTCTTGTGCTAGATAACTACCTGGTATGTGTCATGAATGTGTAATTAGTATCCAATCTCAAAAATCGGCATGTCGGCATCGCACGGGATTCAAAGATTATGATGAGGTCGAGCATAATCTTATTTAAAGCAAGGTCTAACCCCACTCCCGAATATAATATACTACAAGGTTGATAAGGCTGGCAGAAAGAAATCAACTTTCTAATACGGGCTACAATAATAAATTAGTCATTTATAAATAAGTAGTATTATTTATTGTCACATAGCAGCAAACATTATTCCTTGATTACTACAGTTATTCGCTGTCAGGGTGTCTTGACGTTCCCTGTTTTTATGGCAGCATGTTGTCCGGCCCTCCTTCGGGGATCATGGACGCCAAACCCCAGCTCTCCGGTTCATATCTCGGATGGTCCTCCTTTGTAACCATGTATACTCGATCCAAACCATGAACAAGAAAGTAAAGGTGGCGACAAACGCATTCCAAACAGTCACCACGGTCCAAAGAGAGGGGGTCACGAAGTCTAGGGCTATCTCTATCTGTAATTGGAGTTAGTATTGTAGCCATGCGCGTGAGTATTAGCCTACCTGTTACTGGGAGACGGTCTTGGGAGAGATGCCCTTACCGAAACAGCCGATCTCGGTCGGAGAGACAATCTTGGTCGGAGAAGAAATTAAGCAAACACTGGCGCTGTAGGCAGATTAGAATGCCTCTCTCAACCATGTGATCATTTCTTCGGTAGGAGCCTAGGTACCTAGGTAGGTGCTGACTAGGTACCTTACATGTACATACCTGGATTGATGCCCCGAACGACGCTCGAAGGGGTTGGCACGGCGCAGTTGAAGGGGCTGACCTACCTAAGGAGGTAGACATATAAGATTGCGAAAGAAACAACAACATTGGATCTTGCGTTTGACTTTGATCATTACCTTTATGGGTAGGTAGGTTTGCGGGGGCATTGTATAAGCTTCTGCCAACATCTCGTAACTAGTTAGCATAGGTAACTTTGAGTATCGCTTCTTTAACCTCACAAGTACCTAAGGGTTAACGCGTCTCTTTGTGAGAACGAAGAGAACTTTCCTTCCGACTAACAAGACCGGTGTGGAAGGCAATTGGGATCATGATGTCGTCAGCATCTTAGCCATGGTCGAAGGTGCTGAGCCTAGAGGGGGTAGAATCATGCATCTTCGGCAAGACTACATGTAATAGCTACATAATAATAACGACCAGTGATTTAAATACTGCCTATATTACAAACGACTAGCTGAAAGCACATGGAGAGGTTCACTCTTTAGATCTTGCGCCTATATCATCAAGCCGGCATAGGTAATGTTAGTAGCTACGAAACAACGACTATGAGGCGTCCACTGTAGCATTAGCGAATCATACCTAGGCTTGGTAACCACAAGATGGAATATCTATCGATTAACTAGGAAATTGAAGGGCATGGGAGCATGTGTAGCATCGTTCAAAAGCTGTAGGGTGGTTAATTTGCGAGAGTTCAGATATGTCAGTAGGTTTACGAGAACGAGACGAGACTTGGGAGCCCTGCGACCTCATTACCAAGGACAAAACTGAAGAGAAAGATTGAGTGGAAGACATCCTAATTCCACTACCCGCGACAGTGAAGGCCTCGGATATGCGGAAAGAATTAGTAGGTGATGGAGGACGAAATCATCTTTCTCTTCTCTACTGCGTGGATAAAGACGTGGAACTATCATTTTTGCTATCAATCCCAGCTGGAAATTCAAAGTACCAAGGTAGGTACCTATGTATGATTGCCCTCGGTTGTCTTCATCGCCTGGTGCCTGCCCTGGAACATGATCCCGACACTCAACCTATCAGGCAGTTTCTCAACTTGAAATGAGGCAGCATTAGATCTATATACAATTATTCATTTATACCCTCAATTCGCGAATGTGTTGTGTGTCTGCAGTTGTTCAGTACGTAGCAGTCAATCTCGCCGAGGAGACAAGGGAGCCCTTCAACCCAAACACACAATCTCCGCGGCAAGGTCAAGACTGGCCAATCCTACACATTAGGATGAATTGTTGGTGAAATAAAAAGAAGACAGAAATATCCTATTGAATTATTAAGGTGTGGCTACATTCCGCTCATTCTATGGTACTTGGTTGCCGCGAACTCGACTTCGCCCAACCATCCCCGCCTCGAAGTACAATCGTTCCTTCCGTTTCGGCATCCCAAAGATTTTTTTCAGTGGAATTCGTAGTCAAGAACTTGGGAAGGATGGTACAAGATACGTAGGTAGGTACCTTTCGTCACCTATCGCGAACGCCTGGCACTTGCCTCGCCATCCATTGCAGCCCATCATTGGGCGGGGCACCTTCCTCGACCCGAAGACAACAGCATGGAATTTTAGTAAGTGCGCATCATATGGCCAATTGTTGAGAAAGAGTAACAGTACGTCGGTACGTACCTACCTTGAAGAATAAAACAGGCTCGAAGTTCCTTCCATGTCCATCTTCTCTTTTCGCTTCTCCAGGCAATATACAGTCGGCACTACCCACCAAGCAACAGAGAGTCGGTACAACCCACCAAGCAACAGACAGTCGACACAACCCTCCAAGCACAGACAATCGGCCCAATGGCCAGAGACGTAAGTAGTGTTCCAAATGAGCTCAATAGTCTAGTCTAGTCTAACAAATTGATTTAGGAGAGAACAATTTCGATCCTGGCGGACTTGGCCGCAAGTTTGCGGCGGGCCAATGGAAGAGACATCAGTAGTGATCCAAACTCTTAATTGAACTGTATAGTCTAACAAACTGATTTAGGAGAGAACACTTACTGTCCTGGTGGACATGGCCGCAAGGTTACGGCAGGCGACTGGGCCTTCAGCCCCTCCTGGCGGTCGTAACCGCCACCACCGGCCAAAGTGCTGGAATGTAAGAATATGATCTTCTGCCATGATTATCATCAGTTAACCATTTACTGAAACATGCAGTGCAAACAACTCGGCCATGTGCGCGCCGAGGGTCGGGCACCCCCCGCGCCGTAGCCGCCGCCAAGGATGCCGCCCCCACCCCTGGGCCGCCCCCTCCACCCGCTGAGGCCGCCGCCGCCGAGGGTGCCCTCCCGGCGGTCGAACCAAGTCAATAGTAGATAAACTTTTGTTTCGATTTAATTTAATGTTTGTTGGTCTTGCTTCAATATCCCGCCTCATCCCGTGTTCGACAATCCATGCCGTTGTAGAAAACTTCCCGGCCCAGTACTGAAGGAAAGGTGCATGAGTATGTAGAGCCTTGGAGAACAACCAACTCTACATGTAATTTCAATATAGTCATAGGCTTCGAAGCCGTTTAGGACCAAAGAATAAGTAACGATGCCACCGGCTGATGGTAGAGACTTCCTCATTTATGGGCGTTTCTCTGTGATGGTTGTCACGTCTCCGCGCCCCCTTACCCGAGAGACAAGAATGCAACAATACATCTAATGGCTAGCCTCCTAAAGTGATAGTAACTCTGAGAGATCGAGGGGTGAACTGACTGATTGCTTCATCTAGAAATAGTCTGCTTTATACGTGGATATTTTATAGAGCGTGAATCGATCTATACACATCCAAGCAGAATACCCTACTCAGCTGGACTTTTGAAATCCTCTCTCTACTTACATTGATTGCCCTTCTGCTGCTAGTCATGCATCCTCTGACCGTTGTGATGCTTCCTGGTGCTGTTGCGATATATTATTCATTATCCTACTATTGACAAGCCTGGTAATACGACAAGCTGATGTTCGTTGTTAAGCAGGAGTGTCACACATATGGCCGATAACTTAAGGCAATATACGCCTTGTTGGCCGCCTGGACGCTTCTGATTGTTCCTAGTTCGGTGTCGCTGTGGACTTGGTCTGTCCTTATGACGTATATAATGAGTGTCTGAGACCCTTGAAGTCGAAACTTTCCAGATCCAGCGTTCGCTAGATCAACTCGGTGCCTCTCTATTATTATCCTCTTCTTTCTCAGTGGGATAGAACAGTCCCCTCTGCGACTTGCCTATCTATTCTGTGGTGTCTGTAGCGGCCCAGGTGGCACCTGTGGTCACGAGTTTAGACCAGATGAACGATAGCTAGAGACCCGACCTAGCTGTTTGTTAGGTATTAAGACGAGAGATCGTCGCGGGCCTAACCTCTCTGTCTTGTGTAACAACCTGCGGTCGCTATAAGTTTGGCTTGGCTGTTCTCCAATTACTCGCTAAGGTGTAGGGAGCTGACATAGTTGTCTACCTACTGATTGATGAGTGATCGCTGTGAATCCTACTCCGAGAACAAGCGATTGATGTTTAGCTGGTCTCGCTGGCATCCATAGGTAGGCGCAGTCACTTCGTAGGGAGCCGACCTAGCTATCGATGATCAAGATGAGCGATCGCTACGGACTTGACCCAGGGCTCTCTATCTGCTGTTGAGATCAGCGATTGGTGCAGCTGTCTTCCGGCTGGTGGCTTTCTGTGCAGAAATGATTAGTATAAACACACTGACCCTGGACAACAAGGTAGGAGTTATATTAGTTTTGGGATTCAATACTGCCATAAGATTGCAACGAGGGTTTGAAATACAAAGGTTTGAAGGTTTGAAGCAACCAAAGGTTTTGGCATTTTGCGTTAATCTATAGGCCGAACGTTTTCTAGCGCTACAAGCTCGTATAGACGGGCTATTCGGAAGTGGGCTGTTGAGCTGTCCAAACATAGGTAGTTTTCAACCAACACCACCAATCAGACCCCTTAACTCAGATGCAGCGGATGCGAGCTGTGATCTTCTTAATGCTTGAGGCTCTTGGAAGTATTTGGAGGCAGCTGATCGACAATGAAAGTTGGGAACAGTTCTCATTTCGGGGCTGCTTGACAATTAATACAACGAGGTTTACATTAACAGCTTGAATTCGAAATTCCTCACGTGGGGAGCTTGGCGAATTACAGATTCCAACTACCCAAGCGTATCTCACCAGAGTTGAGCAAGAAATAGGGAGCACGTGTGAAAGTCGTCACCAATATCACATGAGAACCGCATTGACAATTCGTAGAGAGTAAACATTGACCCTGATGCAAATCATTCCGAGGATTCTAACCTCCAAACTCCCACGGTGAATCCCACGTAGCCGATCAATCCACCTAAACCGACTCATGGTCAACCTTCCCTCCATTTTTAGATTACATGCCGATTCCGTTCGCCATGTATCTCAAGAGTGACGTCTTTTTATCATGCCGGAGTTGTTTAGGAAGGGGGGGCAGCGCCACGGCCACGGCCGAAACCACCACGGCTGTCAAATTGTCAGTATTGTAGATTCTCCCAAGCCAATTTCAAAATATAATGGTGTGTGCTCACAATTGAGGAGCGTACTCTCCGGGAGCACCACCCTCCTTGCCCTCGCCAGCATCGCGTCTTCGGTATCCGCCCTCACGGTCACCACGGTCGCCGCCACGTCCACGGCCGAATGGCCGTCTCTCGCGCTCACCCTCGCCGAGCATGCCACGGGGAGGAGCATGCGATCGCTGCTGCTTGATGTGGGTAGCAGGAACGATCTCAGCAGGGAGGTGAAGCCATTCGCGGAGGTAGTCCAGACCCTCGGGGGTCAGGGTGTAGTAGTACCACTGCCAGGAGAACTGGGTCTTGACATAGCCGCGGGAGTTGAGGGACTGGAGAGCCTTGATAACGTAGAGGTTCTTGGTGTCGAGATCGGGGTGCTTGGGGAGGTTGAAGTCCTTGGGGGCCACGAGAACACCCTCACGGAAGAGGTACTGGCGGAAACGTTAGCAATCGATCAATCGATTTAGAATGTTTCCACGGGAATATACCTCGTGGATCTTCTTGCGGTCGGCCTTGGGAATCAACATCGTGGCGGCAGTTTTGCTTTCTGGTCGATGCTAAGAAGTGGACGATTGTACGTTACGGGACAGCGAAAGTGCCTGGTCTCAAATTGGATTTTCTTGTGGGCGGAAACCCTACCTGAAATTCCCACCTCGATAGGTGGGGTGCCAATCGTGTGGGCTGTGGCTCAGCTCACGTGATGATAAGATGGATAAGGGGCAGAGGAAAATAATTGTGGCGCAGACCATCCTCGGGTCGGCGTGGCAAGTAAGGTGGTTGGCGCGAGTGGACCCCCATCATTTATTAGCATCTCTACGCCTCCGATCCATCAACGTTGTTGAGTAGGACAGTCAACACCGAGATACCATCAACATTCATCATGGCTCCATCAAATATCAACGTTTTGGTCACCACTTTTGGGGGTCTGGGCCTGCCTCCGACTCTATCACTCCCGCTCCCACCTACAACCACAATTACGGCACTGCGAGAGCAACTGGACGAGCGCCTACCAGTCACAAACTCTCGCTTCATCTTGACTACGATCTCGAACAAACAGTTACCGGAATTTTCAGATGCCGCAGTCGCCGGATATCTTCGCCATGACGATGACGAGTTCTTGTCACTACGTTTGAGTGTCCCCTTGTTCGGTGGAAAGGGAGGTTTCGGATCGCAACTTCGCGCTGCTGGTGGTCGAATGTCATCAAGGAAGAAGAATAACCAAAACGATAATGGATCAAGCCGAAACCTGGATGGGCGAAGATTGCGCACTGTCACTGAGGCCAAGGCCTTGGCGGAGTATTTGGCTATCAAGCCAGAAATGGAAAAGAAAGAAAAAGAGAAGCGCAGGGAAAGATGGGAGCAAATTGTTGAGATGTCAGAGCGAAGGGAGGCGGAAATCAAATCAGGAAGCAAAGCCCGCCTGGACGGACAGTGGGTTGAGGACAAGGAAGAGTGCAACGAGAGGACTCGGGATGCTGTTCTCGCCGCCATGAAGTCAGGAAACTACCAGGACAACTTACTTTCCACATCACAGGGCTCCATGTCCTCGAATCAAAGTATCGAAAGAGGCGATTCCGAGGATGACGATGAAGCGAAGTCAAAGGAATCAACCCCGGTATCCGAGCCTGAGAAAGTCGACAAGGGTAAAGGGAAAGCCAGGGCCTTTTTTGGCTTTGATGAAGAGGATGAGTTTATGAGCTCTGATGAGTCTGATGAGGAGTAAATGGCTAGCATCAATTATGTGACTTATGTATGATTCGGCATGGCGCATTGTGTTTCCCCGCCTGCACGTTTAATGGGTGGTGGTTTGGTTGATTGACCACCGGGTTTCTAAGCAGCAATTGCAAGCACTTGATTGGAGCATAAAATTATGACGAAGAGACAGCTTTTGATGTTCATATGACCCAATTCCATTAAAATGGTGTATAATTATTTGTAGCAATCAGCTTGGACAAGGTTTCAGCATATGTTATCTTTTTCATGGGCCTAGAGCCAATTAAAACCTGGTGACGATCCGTATTTTCCCTCTTAAATCATACGAGTCGGAAGGAACAGGATGACGAAATAACTTGGACCACTTCACCGTTACAAAGCACTAACAATATACATAGGCGAGGGAGGGGCGCAGGGATGGATATCAACCAAGCCAAAATGAATTGGTATTCTAGTTCACATGTGGTACAATGGAATCGTCCATCGCAATTCTAATCGCCCTTCTCAATATACATCTCAATTGGCCACTAACGGGAGCTGCTTAAGCATCGAGCTTGACGGGGAAGTTTCCTCCCTCTGTTGTTGAAGATGTCAGTACGGAGCGGAATTATGTGTGAGCAAAAAAATAAGAATATATCGTACCTCGCTGCTCGTCCCAGCGCTGGTACCAACCAGAGGGGCACAGGGAGCGGTAGGCGTGCCAGAACTGCGTGCGCACATGTTAGCGGAAGTCGGAGAGGACGCGCGAGTGACCCGGATTGAATCGTACCTGGCGGCAAGGAGCGAAGTCTTCACCCTTGGCGAGGATGCACTTGTGGTAATCGACGTAGTTTTGCCAGCAGTGCTTGGTCTGGTTTTGGTTGGGGAAACGGGCATCGGTGCCTAGAATTAAATGTCAGGTGTCTCGTGTCCTCCTCGATTCGATCGTCGTGGTTCGAGCAACTGGAAATGCGTTGCGCTGGAAGGTCGGCTTACCGGCTGTGCGACAAATGTTAGCCTCGGGATCACGAAATAGAATGGTTGACAGCGGGATTAATGCCTACCAGTGACGAACTTGAAGGGCTTGGTGACAAGCTCCTGGCCATCCGAGTCAGACATGATGAGTGATTAGTGCAATTGGCCTCTTGAAAAGTCGGGGATTGCGTTCGCGGGCTGGCGGATTCGATGTGGAATATGGTTGATGGAGATGGTCGTTTGACGTTGTCGGGGTCACATCAGGTGGTCTGACAGCTCCAGTGAGTGCCTCAGGTTTTACTCAGCCAATAGAGGTCAGGCACCCACCTTGACCACTGTGGGCCCCCCTCCCCCGTCCATGGGATCATGATCCAATCCCAGCGGACCTGTTCCATACGTCCCGACTTCAGGCGATATTTCTTACTCGAACCACCAACTGCAAAGACCGTGCAAAATCTCCCCTCAACCGCCGTCAACATGAGCTCTGCCATCGCCGCCAACATGTTCCGCCTGACGCCTCAGCTGATGTTCCGCGGAACCCCCAAGATGATGTTCAGCCGAGCCCCCCAGATGATGTTCCGCCAGGCTCCTCGCATGATGCGCCCTGTGCCCGTGAGTGACAGCTAGTTCGTGATTGTGGCCTACTGGTAGCTGACAAGATGCGTCATACAGAAGGAGGACCAGGCCGGTATGTCCCTGCCCACGGCCAATTGATCTTGCAACCCAATTGGCAATTGACCATGCGACAATTCCGAGCGTTTTACTCACCCGAAGCCAGGTCACACCGTTTCCCAGCGCCTGCGAAAGCTCAAGAATATCCCTCTGGAGCTTCTCCCCCTCGGTAATTCGATTCCTCCACCAACACGATTTATGCAATATTCTAACGTTCTGCAGCCGTCGTCGTTGTCTTCGCCCTCTTTGCCGCGACCTACTCTAGCATCCGCAAGTTCGTCGTTGACAAGAACCTGCGCCTGGTCCGACAAGGAGCTGCCGGCCGAGAGGAACACTCCTCTGATGAGAAGCATCACTAGGCCCGCCAGATGGATGGGAACTTCCCCTAATTAGCCCGTTCGTTAGAAGGATCAGTCCCTTATGTATATGAGAGTAGTGGGTGCAGAAGAACGAAGAGACCTTTTCTTGATCGTCTTGTCAGTTTCATTGTGCCCTGTATAATCAAGTACCATCTGTTAAACCCCCCGGTAAACGCCGTCGCTATGGTAAATAAATAAGATCAATTGATGCAAATTCCCCAGGCTGCCCACTACTCGGCTTTGGGCCCTGCCACATCCAAACCCTCCAGTCCTTGCATGGGGTCAGGACCCGAGGCATTCCCATTCGCTTCAGGAGCCTCACCCCGCTCGTCAATAGAATTCTTAGCAAGCCATCCCTCCTGTAATCATATTAGTTCAGTTGATCAATTGCGAGGCATGGAATATGAAACGAACCTGTTCCCAGATGGCCGTTTTGCTCCCCAGCCCTTCATCAGCACTTTTTGGCGCCTTCGCTTGTGAAACTTTCAGAACCCGACCGAAAAGTTCGGCCTGATCCATGTTGTTGATGGCCTCTTTAGCATCCGCGGGATCCTCAAACTCGACATAGGCAAAGCCTCTGTGAGGATCAGTTGCATTCGGAGCATCGTTCTTAGGCACTTGGACTTCTACAATCTCGCCGAATGGAATGAAGGCGTCGAGAACATGGCTGTTTGTAGCCAGAGGTGAGAGACCTCCAACATAAACGGTGGCCTTCCACCTAGATGATGTGTCCGTCATTTCCAAGTCTTGCAAAATCAGAGTTCCGGCGTTGTAGAGAATAACGAAGTTCTTCCGAAGGATTGCACTTAGACTGAAGCTATAGCAGCACTCATACACTGCCTATTTTTTGAATCTCATGCTCGTAGCATTCCGAAGCACAATCATCACGTGACAGCACTAAGGACAATGGAGGCTTCAGGCGGCTGTTGGACAGCTGTCCCGCTTGGAAGGCGTTGGTGGGGTTGAGGTGGGCAACTCCCCCTTTACGTCTTACCTAAAGCACCTAAGCTTAGGTCCTGGCCAGCAACAGCGGTGGCCTGCAATCTGGCATCATATCGGTTCGCCCTCTTAATTCTTGCTGCCCCAACGACGAAGGAGCATTCAGTTGAATGCCTATCTGCTGGTTACAGCAAACCAGAATTGGACCATCATTTTTTTTAATCTTTTCCCTATGTCAAGATACGGCTATTAAAACAGGATCCATCCGAAGCACAAGCAAGCACCCCCCATCGTCATACCTCTATAGTCGAGTGCTTCCAGCACCATGGTGCGCCTTAGGGAACTGCCGCGGACGGCGACCTTTGCCTGGTCGTCAGGATCTGGGAAGCCTCTTTTGGTGACCGGCACTCGAGCTGGCGCTGTCGACGCAGACTTTTCTGATGAGAGCAAGCTGGAGCTCTGGGACTTGTCCCTGGACGACCCGAAGCAGGGCATTGAGCTTCAACCTATCGTGAGCATCACTACCGAGTCCAGGTATGCATTCACAACAAATATCATGGTGGACGAGCTTGTGATTGACTAGCTTCCTAAGATTTTACGATATCGCTTGGGGACCCCCCGACTCAGACCACCCCCGTGGAATCATCGCTGGCGCATTGGAAAACGGTTCCCTCGATCTGTGGGATGCCGAGACACTGATCTCCGGGGAAGATGCACTGATGTCACAGACATCGAAGCACAGCGGCCCAATTAAGACCATTCAATTCAATCCTCTCAAGCCCCAGATCCTCGCCACTGGTGGCGCCAAGGGAGAGCTGTACATCTACGATGTGAACGACATTGAGAACCCATTCCGGTTGGGTAATACCGCTGCTCGATCTGATGATATTGATTGTCTAGCTTGGAATCAAAAGGTGTCTCACATTCTTGCAACTGGCGGAGCTGGAGGTTTCGTTACAGTTTGGGATTTGAAGACTAAGAAGGCCTCGCTCACACTCAACAACAGCCGAAAAGCAGTGAGTGCGATCGCATGGGACCCGAACAACTCTACCAAACTCTTGACGGCCACCCCGGACGACAACACACCGGTAATCTTCCTTTGGGATCTCCGCAATTCAAATGCTCCCGAGAAGACCCTTCAAGGCCACGAGCAAGGTATCCTGTCGCTTTCTTGGTGTGCCCAGGACAGCGACCTCCTTCTATCTGCAGGCAAAGATAACAGAACCATTGTATGGAACCCGCAGACTGGCGAACGACTTGGCGAGTTTCCAGAAGTCACCAATTGGACCTTCCTGACGCGGTTCAACCCACACAACCCTAATCTTTCAGCCACTGCTAGCTTCGACGGCAAGATCACAATTCAAACCCTCCAGAATACCAACCCCGACACTTCCCAGTCGGCTGCGGGGAAGAACTTGGACGATGAGGAGTTCTTCAGTGCCGCTCAAACACAGCCACAGGGTGCTTCTTGGTCGTTGAGCAAGGCCCCTAAATGGTATGAACGACCTGTCAGTGTATCATTTGGGTTTGGTGGCAAGGTTGTTGTCCTCAAACAGGCCGCTACTCAGCCAGGCCAAAAGCGGTCCTCCCAAATCCTCATCACAAGCTTCTCTGCCGACTCTGAGGTATCAGTCTCAAGCGAAAAGTTCCAGTCGTCATTGGCTTCTGGTGACCTGACCGCTATTTTTGAAGATAAGATTGAACAAGCTGGCACAGAGGATGAAAAGGCTGATTGGAAGGTGATGGAGACTTTGGTTGGCGATAATCCACGTGGGAAGATTGTTGAATATCTTGGCTTCACGGAGGAGGATGCGGTCAATGGCGAGGACGTTACTCCTAAAGACGCTGAGAAGGAGGACGATGCTAAGCCTGAGGCGGAGGCCGAGGAAGAGAATAAGAAGAAGAGACTGTCTAACTTCTTCGATGGCGGAGATGCAGATGGCGAAGGAGAAGACTTTCTTTCCAATCTGGCGGCTAACAAGGGGGCCAAGACTGATAAACCCTTCCATCTTTTCGCCGACTCCGACACATCTATCGAGAAGGACGTGACGAAGGCACTCATGCTCGGAAATTTCGCCAAGGCAACCGATATTTGTCTGAAGCAGGATCGCATTGCTGATGCTTTCTTGATTGCAAACTGTGGCGGCCAGGAACTAGTCGACAAGGTCCAATCGGCATATCTCGCCCGGAAGAACGGAATCCCCAGCTACTTGCGTCTGATCGGCTCAGTGATCACCAAGAACCTCTGGGATGTAGTCTACAATGCCGACCTAGAGAACTGGAGGGAAACCATGGCGATCCTCTGCACCTATTCAGACCCCGCAGAGTTCCCCGACCTCTGCGAGGCTTTGGGCGACCGGATAAGTCAAGAAGGTTCAAGAAAAGATGCTTCTTTCTGCTATCTGGTTGGCTCCAAGTTAGAGAAGGTGGTTTCTATCTGGGCCGCCGAGTTGGATGAAGAGAAGAAGGCTGGCATCAGCACCGAATCTGATGACTCCACGTTCTCTGTCCATGCGAGAACATTGCAGAGCTTTATCGAAAAGGTCACTGTGTTCCGCAAAGTGAGCAAGTTCACTGACGGCGAGAAGTCTCTGACCTCTGACTGGAAGCTGGCTGCTCTGTATGACAAGTACACAGAGTATGCCGATATCCTTGCTGGGCAGGGCCAATTGTTGGTGGCTCAACAGTATCTTGACTTGCTGCCTTCGAGCTATCCCGCCGCAGAGCTCGCTAGGAATCGTGTCAGGTTAGCCACACAAAAGCCCGGATCTCAAGCCAACACCAGCAAACCCGCACCAAGGACGTCATCAAGGGCTGGTTACCAGAATCCGCTCGTTGGAGCCACTGCTAATCAATTCGTCGGAGCCGCTGCCAATCAGTTCGTCGGAGTTGGTCGGCAGTCACCGGCGCCTCCTACTCAGAACCAGGTATATGTTCCTCCTGGCCAAGCACAAGCGTACCCAACGACTCAACCCCAGCCATTTGCTTCTTCGAACCCGTACCAACCCCAGGGAACGTTCAATCAGCCCAGTTACTCCCATACCATGGCACCACCTCCGGTGGCACCTGGCCCCCCTAGGAACTTGACTCCTTCTTCAGGGCCACCGCCATCCAAGGCCAAGAATATGGAAAATTGGAACGATGTTCCCATTGTTACAAAGGCCCCCCCACGAAAATCAACACCCAGTGTGCAAGCAATCACATCGCCCTTCCCCAACCAACCAGCCACCTTTTCGGCACCCCCCCCTCCAGGTGCTTATGGGCAACGGGGTGTAGTATCTCCTCCCCCTCCTCCACCCAAGGCTGGGCCTCCCAGGGTACAGTCGCCGCTTACCGGGTCTCAGTCTTTCCAGGCACCGCCTCGACCATCTTCGGCTGCGAACCAGTATGCTCCTCCCCACCAAGCCAGCTCAAACCCCTACCAACCTCCACACGCTATCCCACCAACATCCTACAACGCTCCTCCAGCCGCAGCCCCTTCCTCAAACCGATATGCTCCTTCTCCTGCGGCACAGCAGGCAGCTCATCCCCCTCCAGCATCTATTCCTCCTCCGGCTGGAGCGTATGGTGTTCCTCCTCAGCAGCCACCTTCAAACAACCCGTATGCTCCTTCTCCTTATGCCCCAGCTCCTAACCAAGGGCCTGGTGCGCCTCAGCCGGGCCCTCCTCCTCAGGCTTCTCGACCTGGACCTCCACCCAGTTCAACACCAGCTGCGGCAACCGCCCCACCTAAAGCCGCTGCTCCTGTCAAGGCCAGACATCCTGCGGGTGATCGATCTCATATCCCGGCCAACGCTCAGCCTTTGGTAGAGATCCTGAGTCAAGATATGCAACGGGTTGCTTCCAAGGCACCAGCTACATTTGCCACTCATATTAAGGATACACAGAAGCGGCTAAACATCTTGTTCGACCACCTCAACAACGAAGAGTTGATTCAGCCCTCCACGATTGAGCAGCTCTCACAACTGGCCAATGCACTTCAGTCCAAGGATTATCCTACGGCCCAAAAAATACAAGTAGATATTCAACGGGACAAGACTGAGGAATGTGGTAATTGGATGGTGAGTAGCCCCTATCGGATGAAACCTTTACGTGTGAATTTTGCTAATATATCATCTACCCAGGTCGGCGTCAAGAGACTCATTACCATGAGCAAGGCTACCAATTAGCCAAGCATTCGAAGTTTGTCAGCACCGATAGTCTCTAATCGCTTGAATATTTTTGTTGGTGGCCGTGTTCACTAACAAGGGAGTATTTGTTTGAAGGGCGGCCGCGGAAGATAAATTAGAGTAGAAAAAATCCATGATGAAATCGTCTTAGTGAGGCTTGATGAATAAATGTCTTTTTTACTTGTACGATTTCCCCTGCTACCTACTCATTGTCTACGGCGTGTCCCTATGCGGAGAGAACTGCCGCTTAGCTTCGTTAGCCAGCCGCCTTCGGCCAGCCAAATAAAGCTCCGAGTCTGTAACAGGATGGTTTGTAATTGAGTTGATACCTTACCCAACGCAGACCAATACCCAACGCAGACCAACACCCAACCCCCAAGCATCACCAAAGTTATTACTTGACCCGTACTTCATGCATCATTCTAGGCGCATATTCGGTGCTCAATCTCTTCTCACTCACTCATGCGAGATAGTCAGGAGGAGTGAAAATTCTATATTTATGACCCTACTATTATTATAGCTCTTCCAAAATAGTTAGCCCGGCTGCCATTGACTTTGGGGTCCGGAAAGGGTGTGTTGCTAACCTACCGAATCTGATGTAAGAGAATTCCAGTCGGCCCTGTGGCGCATAAGGCTTGCGATGGCTGTCTGTCATCATCATCATTACCATCACCATTGCCATAGTCATCGACTAAGTAAGACATGGCTAGCGTCGTAGACCTTCTGTCGTGTTGTCTTCGATCAACATGCTTCCGAGGATCCGATATGGTAGGGAACTTATTTACTTATAAATCTTCGAAGCTCCTCCCAAGTATAACTCTGTTACATCATTCCTTTCGAAACTTCGTTAACACTGTGCCCTAATTTCCAATATCTACCTACTTTACCTACTCAAGATATCCAATAGACATGCGGTTCATATCCTCCCTCGTTGCTGCCAGTGCTATCCTGGCAGAGGTTGTTGCAGGTGCCAAAGTCCCCAGGGCTTTCGGTGTCCCATCGGATGATGGATTCCCCAATCCGAGCCCTCAGCAGATTCTCGACATCTCTCAGCGTGCCAGGGGAAGACTTCCGGATGGAGCCACTCCCAGTTCATTGCCGGCCGGCACCATCACGACACTCCAGCTCATTGCTTTCAACGAGTTGTTTGAGACCGCCTTCTTCTCTTCGTTGATTAGCAACATTACCAATGGTGTTGACGGCTATAAAGATGCCCCCAATGGTGCTGTTGAAATTCTGACTGCTGTACTAGCGGTGAGTCTTGTCCCAGCCCCTTCGGATCCCTTTCTAAAGTTCACCGCGTTCTGATATCCATACAGCAAGAGGAGCTACATGCTCTGGGAGCGGTTTCTATCCTTAAAACTGCAGGGGCATTTGCCCCCTCTCCATGCCAGTACCAGTTCCCAGTCGCCAAGCTCGGGGACGCCGTCGCTCTGGCGGAAACCTTCACTGCTGTCGTGCTGGGCGCGTTACAAGGAGCTGGTAAGCAGTTCGCTGTTGACGGTGTCTCCGATTTTGTTCAGTTGATCTCGTCTGTCATCGGCCAGGAGGGTGAGCAGAATGGCTTCTACCGCCTCCTCCTCAACAGAATACCCTCAGAAAAGCCCTTCCTTTCCTTCGTTCCCGCTCCCTTCGCATTTAGTGCGCTTCAGCTCTTCGTTGTCCCTGGTTCATGCCCCTTCCCCCTCAGCAACATCAACCTGCCCATCTTCCCGGCGCTGGCAACCAACGGAGGACCTGTGGCCGTCATCCAGCCAAATGATCAGACGCTCTCATTTTCAGCGGATCTGTCCACTTCTGAGGCTGCTAAGCCGTACATCGGAGGTGACGGAAGCGGTCTCTACCTGACCTACACCACCGGACAGCAGCAGCCCTTCTCGGTCAGCATCACCAACGTCCAATGGAACAATGGAATCCTTTCTTTCGATGCCCCCTTCCCTTACAGCGCAAATCAGATGGATGGATTCAGCCATGGCGCGCTCACAACCACCAACAACCCTTCTAGCTTCGATGCTCTGGTACAGAGTACACTGGCCGCCCCAGCTGTGATCCAGGTCAACAACAACATCATTTAGACGCTATTGAGTACCTAGAGTAGTGTACATAGGAAATCGAGGTGGCTGGATATGCAAAAATAGTGTTTTGCTGTTTCAATGATAACTCCGTTCGTCTTAGTCGTGGTCATCTCGGCAGTTTAATCCGTAGCTTCATTAAGCGCTGACGCCGCGCCAGCCGGCTAATGCCATCTGACATCAGGGGGTGTCCTGGGGTTTGTAATGTGCCGAGTTACCGTTTTATCCAGGAAGCAGAGTGAGAAAGATGCATAATGCTGCTGTGTGGATTGAAAGGAGGTTGTTTCGGAGGAGAGTGGGTGTAGGTTAGCAAAATGTCATTGGTGACGTCGAGTTGGACCCCTGTCAGGCGACTGACATAAAAAATGGTACACCCAGAACCTCCAGCGTCGAATTTCAACACACTATTAAGACAATTAATATCATAATAAACACAATATCAAGCTAAATACTACAGAATAATCAGCTTTTTGATTATTGTGTTTAGTATTATTGTTTAGAAGACGAACTCTCTGCCTTTCATGAAAAGAGCTTTGGTGTGCCATGTTCTATTTCAGGCCCTGTCAGTGACTTTGGGGTAATGACCCACTGTCCACAATCGACGATAACAGAAACGACACCTGCCTGGATGTGATACGTTGCTCGTTGACGTCGATTCTCCATTACCTTCACTCAACTTCCCTGCCACGTTTGCTAGATCAAACAGTCTCAAATCAGCGGATATGACAGAGAGCGTAGCGACCTCCAACGATGCTGATGCTGCTGCTCAGCGGGCCTCGGAGCAGGCACGCCTCCGAAAGGAACGGAGGGAGGCCAAACTGAAAGCTGGCGGCTCTGCCCGGCTCAACAAGATCACGGGGATGGGCGGCCGCCCACAGGCAGGTAAGAATCTCGCACAAGTATGAATGATGAATCCGAGCTAACTCTCGCTAGACTTTGACGCCCCGCCCTCGGTAGCTGCAGCATCCGAGTCTATTACGCCGGCACCAGCTGCTCCCACGACCGCAGCAAAGGCTGCGGAGGCAACTGCTGACCCCGACGAGGTGGACATTTCCGAGCACTTCTACGCCCCCAAGACCACCGCCAGAACGAACAATGCTCCTCCCGCTGGAGCTGAGCCGAACATCTCCGAGGCTGCGTTGCGCCAGATGATGCTGGGCTTCGACCCCGCCGGCGGCGGCCAAAACGGTCAGAACCCAGCTGGACCTGGCATCCCTGGCGCGGAGGAGGACCCCATCATGAAGATGATGAGCCAGATGATGGGAGGAGGCGCGGGGGGGCCAGGTGGGATGCCCCAGTTCCCCTTTGGCGGGGATGGGTCGTCGTTCCCAGACCTGAGCAGCTTCTCCAACCTCCAGCAGGAGAAGAAGCCGCAGCCGCTCGACACCTACACCGCCCTCTGGCGCCTCCTCCACGCCCTTGTCGCCCTCGGGCTCGGCCTGTATATTGCCGTCCTCACCCCGTTCACCGGAACCAAGATGGAGCGGGAGCTGGCGGCCCTCTCGGACGAGGAGAACTTGCACCGCAAGGACTTCTTCTTCTGGGTGTTCGCCACGGCCGAGGCGTGCCTGCTCACCACTCGATTCTTCCTCGACAAGGGCCGGGCGCCGCCGCCCGGGATCGTGCAGACGGTCGTGGGATTCCTGCCCGAGCCGTTCAAGGGGTACGTGCAGGTGGTGTTGCGATACGGCCAGATATTCACCACAGTGAGGGCGGATATCCTGGCTTGCATGTTTGTGCTTGGGGTCTGTTCATGGTGGAGAGCAAGAGAATTGGAGTGATACGTTATGGGCTGTTGGATCAAGTCGAGGTATACGATAGACGGCCTATTTGAATGAAGTAAAAAGAATCACCCGCTCGGGGCGTTTAGTATTAATAATATATGTCTCGCAGAACTCTAACGGTTTACTTTACAACGTGACTCTAAATGATCATGAACACCACTCCGAAACGAACCAATTATCCAACATGTTACAATATTATGTCAAACATCTTCATGTTCGCATGATAGAATTGAGCAACCTGCCGAAGACGCCCCTCACCCGCTTCGGGTTCTCCAACACGCAGGTTGAAATTACAGCTGCGCTGGCTGCGAACGCCAGTGTTTCCTTGTACTGTTTCTCCGAGGAATACTTGCGAGGAAGGATGGTCGCCAGTGCACGGGGGGCGACGAACAGGGCCATGTCCTTGCGGCGGCTGGCGGTCTCGATGAGGATGCTCCAGCCGCACAGGCCGCAGCCCAAGCCCACGCAGATGCCGCCGTCCATGCGCTGGCACGCCTCCGTGCTCCGGCCGTTAATGTAGGGGCCTATGCGCGTGCGGGCGAGGCAGATGGTGTAGTAGAAGATGGTGATGAAGCTGCCGAGGAACAGGGAGGAGCGGGATGCGGAGATGAACGCCTTGAGGAGCTGTTTCTTCTCGAGCTTCCGGACCTTGAAGGCGAGGGCTAGGGGTAGGTATGTATACATGGCCCATTTCCAGGAACGGGCCAGACGGCTGATGGCGTGGGCTTCGCAGGACTGTCCGCGCTTCATATGGACCACCTCGCACGGGTAGGGGATGGTCTTGGCCGGGTCGCCCCAGACGGCGGGCATGTCCAAGCCGACACACATTGGGCCGAGCAGAGAAGCCTGCCCGGTGTCCTCGCCGTAGCGGAGCTCGTTGAACTTGCATCGGCGAAGGGCCTCGATGAGACGCATATCCAGCATGGCGGCGGAAGTGATCCATTTCTGGTAGCTCCGCGGTAGGTTGTTGGGATAGTAGAACCAGGACCACATGATGAAAGCGCATGATACGACAAAGATGGACGGATCAGTGAGATAGCCGGTGAGCTCCTCAGCCTAATGGGTGTTAGTTGAGTTATGGATGTGAGGCTGACTCGGCTCTTTGATGACTTGCCTTTGTCCACTTGTGAGCTCGACTGCGCCGGGCACGATGCCGGGACCATAGCTCTCCAACGATGATATCCAGAGCTCTAGTGACTGTGAATAAAGTAAGATCTAGTGTATGACCACTAGACCTTGGTGCAGGCTTGGGATGAGAAGGGTCCTTCGCGGTAGGGTCAACACTGCCATTGGCACTTGGGGTTGTGCTAGCTGAACCCCTTTTTTGGTGTAGAAGGCGCATGCCCAGCCACGCAGAAATGAATGCAGATATCCATCTCGCAAGCCTTTGAATTGTTAAGAAAAGTCTAGATGGTTGGATAGTGAGACTGGCATACCTGAGACGAACTATTCCGCTAAGGTTTTTAAATGAACGAGTGAGAAGAATAAAGAATGGTTTCTAAAAAGAAGGGGAAAGTATTAGTAAAAGAACGATAGGATGCAAAGACCAGTTCGTTTGTATGTCTATAAGACTTGTGTATTACGGCATATGCAGCCGGTCCACGCATATGTAGGTGAGTGGAGGTGGGTTATAGGTGTTATACCAGAAGCAGAGTGCTGCCCCCCGCAACCACGGCGCAAAACGTGGGGAAGCGCTGAGGCTCAAAGCCAGTTGTGATAACATGGAGTATTGGATGGATTAAAGAGGGCGTCTCATCGGTCTTGGACTGTTTCGATGACTTCCGACGGTTTCGAGAGATGTGACTGACGATTAGAGCGAGAAGACGTGGCCCGACAGTGGTTGCGTAGCCGGTGACATAGGCGCGAACCAGGGGTCGAAGAGCTGGTGGAAGAGACGACAACGCGACCAACCCAGCCGCCTGGCCTGGAGTCGATTTGGAGATGGCCTGTCCAAACCTATGACCTATCTTTCGGTCTAGGGACATTTCTGGAATTTGGAGAGTAGCATCCGGGCGGCAATCACGCCGCTCGAAGCCACGCTTATTATGTGATGTGAAGCAGGGGTGCGATAGTCATTGGGAGGCTGCGAGATAAGGGGCTTTGGGCAGTGTCACCTCGAACGAGTAGAGGATCGCGTGCAAGCAACGCCACAGTGTGTCACCGGCCGCAATGTTATGTTCAAAAGGGAATGATATGTTTGATCAAGATCAAAGACACGGCTTCGCAGGTGAAGCAATTAGGGAGATGATGAGTGCTTAGTCATCACAACCGCGATTTCACCTCGGGATGGTCTTTCATGTGAAAGTAATGGCATGTGTTGAAGTTGAGATTTGAATAATAAAACGCCAGCTGTGTCTAGCGGCAGAATCCAAATTGTGGTAATCAAATCTGGGGGAATAATACTATTCGACCTCACACCTGAGACACTCAAAACGCTACACGCAGCCGATGATACACAAGTTGGTAGGTACCTATGATCTGAGTTCTTGAAATGACAGCAACAGCAACAGCAACAATTACGAATGAGTAAATGAGAGATGAGGGCATTGGGTACGATATTGGATATATTGTGTTGTATGTGTTGGCTGTGCTTTGGATAATATATTCTTATGCTGGGAAATATCAACATCATTGACCTCGCGTATCATTTGTTGCAGGTCCTGGCTGAAAACGCTGCACTAGAAACTGAACCCTGCACGTGTTTCATGAGCTGCTCGTCATTCACCTACAGGTGATATACCCAGTCGTACTAGCGATCTTCATGCGTTGGTGGCTGCCAAGGCTGGCGGTGCCTAATGGCTACAGCGAGTTCCACAGCGCATCACCCCTCATCTGTAGCGGGGTAGGGAGAAGCGAGGCACATACACTTCTGGCACTCACTCAGCATACCTTACCAAACCTACAACGTACCGATACAAGGGGATTCAGCGAGCGCCGCGTTTTGCGTATGTGACTTGCCAGGTCACAGCCTGGTTTTGAGTTTCAGCAAGCTAAGAAAATGTGACGGCATGACTCCAGGTCTGGGAAGCTGCATCATTTTAGAGCTCCAGGTGCTTGTTGGGCTGTGCGAGTGGCATTGGCTGCTGAGTCACGCCGAGAGCGTTTCCGGATTGAGGAAGCTCCATGAGTCGGGGGAGCTTGCCGTTGTAGAGGGGAAAGGTATGGCAAGTGCGACCTGGCGCGTAGAGGGAGGGGAGGGTTATGCCCTTTTCCTACCACCACGCATTGCGGGTATCAATTGGGCCAGGTTCCGTGGCGGCGGCGCGAGTCCAAAATTACTCCTCACTGGTGGCGAGTGGGAGTCTTGAGTGGCCTGGGCCTGGCGTGACTTTTACTGACTTGCCTCATGTTGTGGCCTTTTCCTCATTGAGTTTCTTTTTTCCCAGACACAATTTCTTTAGCCTATCCATATGACTACAGCCCATTGCGGTGTGACTCCCACACAGCTTATCAGCCTCTGCTAACTTTGGTAGGCGGCTTGTTGCTCAGGTCACCATCGCCGCGATGGTGGGGCAAGTGAGCAAACTCCTTCTGCCCCACCAATCATCGTATTTTTTTTCGGTCCTTGTCGGTACCGTGCCAAGCGCGGAACAATGCGCTGAACCTCATGTACCTCGCCTCGACAGACCATATGTAATCAGTCAAGTACATGAACAGAGGGATACCTAAGGCGCGCCGGAGCAGTGCTGAGAGGCAATGGAGGTTGGCCACGGTTTAGATAAAAGGACAGCTCGGTTCTCGAACATGCCTTTGTAATGCTCGTGCTCTCTACCTGCTTAGGTATCAAAAGAGAACCTTCCCTGCAATCCGAAAAGGCAAATTTTTAAAGAAAGCAGTACCTCTTGGTGCTGCAAATTAACCTGCTAAGCACTGTGTCCCACCACTGAGCTGCCCGATCTGAGTGACTGAGACGTCAACGCGCGGGGCCATAAAATACAACCCCGCTTTGGATCAGACTTGCCCACATCACCACCAATTTTTTCCTTCAACACCTACAGGCATTCAAGCCAGGTAAAAGCAAAAATACCGCCAAGATGGTGAAGTAAGTTGTCTCTGATGCCCATTCTTGCTCGGATCAGCTCCTCTTGCCCTCACCATCCCTTCATCGTCGCCTCGTCGTCCTCGACGAACGACGCTGGCGCCAGAGCGCAAAAAAAACAGCGCCCTGCCCCTCCGGAGATAACACTATGCCCTCAGAAAGGAAAAAACAGAGTTTGCTGACATATTGCTTCACCATGATAGCTTCACGGTCGACGAGGTCCGGGCCCTCATGGACAAGCCCACCAATGTCCGAAACATGTCCGTCATTGCCCACGTCGACCACGGCAAGTCGACTCTGACCGACTCCCTGCTGTCCAAGGCCGGTATTATCTCCTCCGCCAAGGCTGGTGAGGCTCGTGCCACCGATACTCGTGCCGATGAGCAGGAGCGTGGTATCACCATCAAGTCCACTGCTATCTCTCTGTACGGTCATCTTGATGACCCCGAGGATATCAAGGATATCGTTGGCCAGAAGACCGATGGTCAGGACTTCTTGATCAACCTGATTGACTCCCCCGGTCACGTTGATTTCTCCTCTGAGGTTACTGCTGCTCTCCGTGTCACTGACGGTGCCCTCGTCGTCGTTGACACTGTCGAAGGTGTGTGCGTTCAGACCGAGACTGTGCTCCGTCAGGCCCTTGGTGAGCGTATCAAGCCCGTTATCATTATCAACAAGGTCGACCGTGCTCTTCTCGAGCTTCAGGTCTCCAAGGAGGATCTTTACCAGTCCTTCTCCCGTACCATCGAGTCCGTTAACGTCATCATCTCCACCTACTTTGACAAGACTCTCGGTGATGTCCAGGTCTACCCTTACAAGGGTACCGTTGCCTTCGGTTCCGGTCTCCACGGCTGGGCCTTCACTATCCGCCAGTTCGCTGTCCGCTACGCCAAGAAGTTCGGTGTTGACAAGAACAAGATGATGGAGCGTCTCTGGGTAAGTCTCCTCCCTGCTTGAATGCAGATGCTCCCCTCCCACGATGGCGGTACAGGCCAGTCGCATTTCAAAGATTGTGTACTTACTCGGAACCACTTGTAGGGCGACAACTACTTCAACCCCCACACCAAGAAGTGGTCCAAGTCTGGTACCCACGAGGGCAAGCAACTTGAGCGTGCTTTCAACCAGTTCATCCTGGACCCCATCTTCAAGATCTTCTCCGCCGTCATGAACTTCAAGAACGACGAGATCACCACTCTTCTGGACAAGCTCCAGCTCAAGATTTCTGCTGACGACCGCCAGAAGGAGGGCAAGCAGCTGCTAAAGGTTGTCATGCGCACTTTCCTCCCCGCTGCCGACGCCCTTCTGGAGATGATGATCCTCCACCTTCCTTCTCCCGTCACTGCCCAGAAGTACCGTGCTGAGACTCTGTACGAGGGTCCTCTTGACGACGAGGCCGCCATTGGTATCCGTGACTGCAACCCCAAGGGTCCCCTCATGCTTTACGTCTCCAAGATGGTGCCCACTTCCGATAAGGGTCGATTCTACGCCTTCGGTCGTGTCTTCTCCGGTACCGTCCGCTCCGGTCTCAAGGTCCGCATCCAGGGTCCCAACTACACCCCTGGCAAGAAGGATGATCTCTTCATCAAGGCTATTCAGCGTACCGTCCTGATGATGGGTGGCAAGGTCGACCCCATTGACGACATGCCAGCCGGAAACATTGTCGGTCTCGTTGGTATCGACCAGTTCCTGCTCAAGTCTGGTACTCTTACCACCTCTGAGACTGCCCACAACCTCAAGGTCATGAAGTTCTCCGTCTCCCCCGTCGTGCAGCGCTCCGTCCAGGTCAAGAACGCCCAGGATCTCCCTAAGCTGGTCGAAGGTCTCAAGCGTCTCTCCAAGTCGGACCCTTGCGTCCTTACCTACACCTCCGAGTCCGGTGAGCACGTCGTTGCTGGTGCCGGTGAGCTGCATCTCGAGATTTGCTTGAAGGATCTTGAGGAAGACCACGCCGGTATCCCTCTGATCATCTCCGACCCCGTCGTCCAGTACCGTGAAACTGTCCAGGGCAAGTCGAGCATTACTGCTCTTTCCAAGTCCCCCAACAAGCACAACCGTCTGTACATGGTTGCTGAGCCTATTGAGGAGGAACTCTCTCTTGCTATCGAGGCTGGCAAGGTTTCCGCCCGTGACGATTTCAAGGCCCGTGCCCGTGTCCTCGCTGACGACTTCGGCTGGGATGTCACTGACGCCCGTAAGATCTGGACCTTCGGTCCTGATGGCACTGGCGCCAACTTGCTGGTTGACCAGACCAAGGCCGTCCAGTACCTCAACGAAATCAAGGATTCCGTTGTCTCCGGTTTCCAGTGGGCTACCCGCGAAGGTCCCGTTGCTGAGGAGCCCATGCGCTCTGCCCGCTTCAACATCCTTGATGTGACCCTGCACGCTGATGCTATCCACCGTGGTGGTGGCCAGATCATCCCCACTGCTCGTCGTGTCCTGTACGCCGCTGCCCTTCTGGCCGAGCCCGCTCTGCTCGAGCCCGTTTACCTGGTCGAGATTCAGGTGCCCGAGAACGCCATGGGTGGTGTTTACGGTGTCCTTACCCGCAGACGTGGTCACGTCTTCAACGAGGAGCAGCGCCCTGGTACTCCCCTCTTCAACATCAAGGCCTACCTCCCCGTCCTGGAGTCCTTCGGCTTCAACGGAGATCTCCGTGCCGCCACCTCCGGCCAGGCCTTCCCCCAGTCCGTGTTCGACCACTGGCAGGTTCTGCCCGGTGGCTCTCCTCTCGACTCCAGCTCGAAGGTCGGAGCTATTGTCACTGAGATGCGTAAGCGCAAGGGTATCAAGGCTGAGGTGCCCGGTGTTGAGAACGTAAGCTATATCCCTATTGATCCAAAAAAGGTTTTCGAACTGTGTTGGCTAACATGTCTCTCTTCTAGTACTACGACAAGCTGTAAGCGAACTTACCTTGAATGGATGATATCAGATCCTGTGTCCTTGTGGATGCAGAACCTCAACAGGCTGCTAGCGAAGACCTGGGACGCCTGCCTGAGCCCCATAGAGAAGCCCCTTGCGAAGACATCACGGTGGCCTTTTGTCAAATGACAAGCCGCCGAGACAAGGAACCAAAAAAATATGGTAAATAAATTTTGAGGGCTAGATTGAGGCCATAATCACGGGGAAGCTCTCCGCTTGGCTTTTATGTAGTGATGTGCCGATAGTGGAAACATGACAAAAGAAATGATGACTTTTTATGTTCAAAAGTGTGGCTCCTGCTCCTATTCATGTTTTTGTGAATGCCCATGTCGGTCCTGACAAACAAAGCAAGACTGGGCTGACTCTATTCTCAGTCGTCCAATAAGTGAGCGTGAGGATGAGATCTCATATGGAACGAGGAGGGTGGTTGCACATACTCACTCTCCCTGTGTAATTGTTCACCGCACCTTGCTGCGAAACAATCGAATTACCTAATCGTAGCGCCTGTAGCTAGTGCCTGGAGTTACCCAGTAGAGGTGGAGCCTGAATCTGATCTTGGGAGCCAGACCTGATTCTCAGAGTGCTTCAAAGTTTACGAGCGCCTGCGGAAGAAAAAGTTATCAACTACATCTACCGAGTGCCAATCTGCCGAGAGCAGCCTTATCTTTGGGCGAATTGGTTTGGCGACGCATCGAGTGCCCTCCGAAGACAGCGCGAACGCGATCGCGACAGAATCAAGCCGACCTTCCAAAGTTTCAAGCTGTGCATGACCTTCGCCTTATTCTCCGGCTTCGATGCCTTTACTTGAGGCACCATGATGTTCCCCGAGGAAGATGCGCCCTTGCTGAAGACATGGATTGTGAACCGAATCGAAGACACGTACGCCCTCCTTTCCTCCCACCTACCATTTACCACACCTTTCAAGCGCCGGAGCTCATCACCTTCCCGCTTTCTAGATCTAATGCAGACGCCGAGGTGTTGGCAGAATACATCATCGCGCTCCTGAAGCACGATGGCGATAAAGCGTCTGTCCGCGCGTTGTGCGAACAGGAGATCCCCGACTTTTTGAGCGAAGGTACCGTGCCGTTGCTCTCCCTCGCCACTGCGCTGGCATTGCGCCTGGGTTTCCTGCCAAATCTACCTGGTCACCATTAACTCATGTCACAGATCCGAAGCCTTTCCTGGACGATGTGTTCCAGGCGATTGCGTACAAATCCTACATTCCGGGCGCTGCGCCCGCTCCCAAGCTCCAGCCTCGCAGGCCCGACCCCCCACCGCCTGAAGTAGATGCAGCTCCCAGCGCGGGCCACTCTGGCTCCAAGAAACGAAGCTACAATGACCGAGACGACGCCGATCCATCTGGGAACCAAGATGGACATCAAAATGGTGGCCGGCCCGCTAAACAGCAGCGAAAACGTGGGCGAGGTCGAGGGGAGGATAAGCGTGGGGACTTCTCAGCGATGGGTATGCCTTCATTCGACCCCAAGAATCCGGCTACTATGGAAGCATTCATGGCAATGGCCATGCAATACCCTGGGATGGGACAGTTTATGGGAAATGGCTCTCGAGGCCAGCCGCGGCGGAGAGGTAGATGCCGAGACTTCGATTCCAAGGGGTACTGCTCTCGCGGAACGAGCTGCATGTATGATCATGGGAATGAGTCCTTATATATTCCTTCTGGGCCTCAGGGCGATGGTGAGATAGTCTATTTTTTTCTCCCCCTTTCCCAAGGCATATGATAGCTAACCTACGTTTGATTTGCCCGCAGAATATGATCCCGATCAGGCCATGCTCCAAGGCAACTTATTTCCCTTTTTAAATCCTCTGGCTTTTAAGCCCGAGAATAATCGTGGCCGTGGGGGCCGCAAAGGAGGACGGGCAGGCCGCAAGGGCGGAGGTCGATCGCATTTCTCTGCCGAAGGCCCTAGTAATGACCCCTCAAAGACCGCACTCGTGGTGGAGAACATACCAGACGAGAGTCTGAATGAAACTGAAGTGCGGAAGTTCTTTTCAGAGTTTGGAAATATCAATGAAGTATTGATGAAGCCGAACAAACATCTTGCGATTATCAAGTACGATCAATGGGATTCCGCAAATGCAGCATATCAGTCACCAAAGGCCGTCTTTGATAACCGATTTGTTAAAGTCTATTGGCAGAAGGATGAGAGCAACACGGGAAATGGGTCCCATTCCTCCAAAGATAGGTCGAAAGATCATGACATGCAGTACACAGAGGATGATACCTTCGAGATTGACCCCGAAGAGTTTCAGCAAAGGCAAGAGGAGGCACAGAAGAAATTCCAAGAAAGGGAAACGAAGAGGGCGGAGTTGGAACGGCAACGCTTGGAACTTGAGAAGAAACAACAGGAGTTGATGCAGAAGCAGCGCGAAGAGAGGGAACGGTTGCAGGCTAAGCTGTTGGAGAAGAACGGTGGGGTTCCCGATACCCCTTCATCGGGGGCAGACATGCTTCGAGCGAAGATTGCCTCTCTGGAAGAAGAAGCCAAAATACTTGGCCTGGACCCTAATGCCGCGGAAGACGACATCAACATCAGTGTGGAATACCCTCCCCGGGGAGGATACCGGGGCAGATCAACGTTCCGTGGACGGGCGACTCGTGCGTGGAGAGGAAGCCGCGGAAGCTTCCGGGGAGTGGACGGCCGTCATGCTGCGTATGCTCAATACTCCATCGATAACAGGCCCAAGCGTCTCGCGATTACAGGCGTTGACTTCACGGCAACTGACAAGGACGAGAGCCTTCGCCACTTCCTTTTGGTACGTTGTTCTTACGACTTCAACTATATATTCCCGCTTCAATTTTTCTTGCTTTATACATGAAACTAACATGGAGACACAGAGCCTCGGAGAGTTCGAGTCAGTAGAGCCCTCGGCAACTACGACATTTGTCTCCTTCCGGGACCGCAAGACGGCCGAGAAGCTCTATAACAGCCTCCACGGCAGCGAGCTTCCCGGCGTCGAGGGCAAGCTCGAGCTGTCGTGGGTCAACACGCCCCTCCCACCAGTTGCACCGCCACAGGACAAAGATAGAGACGATGTCATGGCGGGCATGGAGGAGGACAAGGCGGGTGCGCAGCCACATAACCAGCACCAGCAGGCCCAGCAGGCGCACGAGGATATCGACTACGACCAGCAGGGAGATGATGCCGATGCTTACTAGCCCCTTACCTTATCAGCGAGATTAAACAACGAATAGACATATATCTGACATTAACTATTGCTCAGACTTTACTTTTGGTGGCAGTTGAGCTTTTAGAGCTTCTGCTAAGCTTATGTGAAGAATGTATCATTCCCATTGGTGATTGAATGTATTAGCTCTTGTTCATTTACTTTTGGGCATTTAAGACGAATAGAAGTTCGTTGAAGTAGAGTCACCAGAAATGCAACATGGAGACCGATAAATCTCGGGTCAAAAACGACCATTCGAGAGCCAAGAGCCGCCAGACGTTTAAATAGTCATGGCGGTTCTCTTCGGCTTCACTGTGTTTTTTTTATTTGCTATTTTTCTCTGTCTGTTGGCATCCTTCAATCCGCCTCTTGCCAAAAACCAAAGGGAAGTAAGTTAGTCCATGATAGATGAATAGATCTACCCACTTACATCCCCTTGAATCTTGCCTAGTTGTTTTGACAGATCCTGCGTGAAGAACCGGGCCCCTCCGCTGGGGAGAGCCCCCTGCAGACAGTATCTATGGTGTCATGGGAGGTCTCTTTGCCTCCACTGTTCCATGGCCTGGGGTATCGTTGAGATATCATATGCATGCTATATGAAAGAACAAGAATAGGCCTTGGGATTCTTGTTGTTTTGTGTTTTCTTTTCCTCCACGTTCTCCTCCTTGCGTGCGTGTCTTCTTCCCCAATGTTCGTCATGTCGTGAAAGGAGGGAGATGTGACGACAACAAGCATTATCCTAGACAGCATATGATGCCGTAGGTCACTTATTGTGCCCATCACCCTCCTTTGCGATTAGAAAATTCTCGCATTGATATCAATGCTTCACTCCACTCCTCCCGTCTTATAGTAGCACATGTCTTCGTTATCATGAAACCCAGCCATTGAACCTCTTACACGAAGAGTTCTAGTGTACCTTTTTGTTGAAAAAGACACTCTTTCGTGGTAAACGCCCGCCCGATGCATTAAAAAAAGGAAACGCGATAAAAAGCTAAGAAGAAGAAAAAAAGATTCAAAAGAAAAGTGATGGAGATGAAAGACGTAACCAATCATCTTTTTAAGAACAAGCAAAGGGTGATAAATGCTTGTTACTCGGAAAATCCCCGTTAGTTTGCCACCAAGGCGGCAGCTTCCTTGGGAATCGCCTGGGAGGCGTGGGTGCCATTAGACACAGATTCCTGATTGTCTGTCTGACCTTCAAAAGGCGACTCTAGTTCCTTGAAATCAATCTCTAGGCCGTCAAAGAGTTTGAATATGCTCTCGTTGTCATGGAAGTCGTTGTTTACTAGGGAAAATTGTTAGGTAACCAAAGTTGTCAAGGAAAGATGCTGGGCCGTTTGTTACTCACCAATATTGATCAGGTGCCAGTCGGTCATGATATGCTCAATGAGCTTTCTGCTGGCAGAACCTGAATCAAAACATTTGGCCCAATCCATTCCCAATTGGAAGGCCTCGTCTCTCCATGCAAGGAAGCTGACGCTCTCGACGATGGTCGGCTGGACAATCTCCTTGCCGGGGAAGACGCCCCATGTCACGGCATTAGGGCCCTCACTGGGTGCGTTGGTCTCGAGCTGGCCAGACTTGGTAACGGCATAGTAAGTCAGGTCTTCATGCTTGGCCATGCGGCTGGTCAGCTCCTGATACAGTCGAGGATGAACCAGCACCTCGAGGTACGACTTCTGGTATACATATCCATTGGAGGGGCCCCAACCGTGAACAGGGTGAGATGACTTGACGCCGTCAACAGCAGGTTGGGAATTGACGGTCAGGATGCCCCGTCTGTTGAGGTTGACCAGGTTTTCCCTGATGGCATCTGCCTCGCCTGTCAGAGGAGATTCGCTCCAAGGCAATGTCTCAATCTCATTCTTCAGATACTTGACAAAGAGTTCAGCGATGTCTCGATAAGATCGAGGCTCCCCCCATTTCTTCCTGTTGGCTTCGTTGGAGCCAGTCAAGCCAATGCCGTACGCATCGAGTTCTCCAAAGGCAGGAGAGCGAGAGTCACCCCATCGTCCGTTGGGGAATTCGTCCCAGTCTTGTGTGCGCAAAACGTACGCCTTTGTGCGGTTACGCCAGAAGATGGGGCGCACGTCCTCGTCACGACGACCCAAGCCCTTGGAAGGCTTCCAGGGCAGTGCTGGCTGCAGGGGTCGCTCGGCCGATGGGGTCCATTGGAGCTCTTCCAGAACCATGCGGGTGGCTTGAGCAAGGTTCATGGTGTAGAAGTGCAAGTGGAAGATGCCATTGGCGAGCAGTTTGCGGCACATTTCGGCAACCAGGGTCGTACCAATTTCTCTCACAGCAACATCGTCGTTCTTGACAGGCTCAAGGCGGTCTAGCCATGCTTGGGGAATCTTGCACTGCATGTGGTTGGCCCTGCGAAGGAAGCTGGCGTATGTTGCAACAGGCATGATACCGGGCAGAATGGGAATGTCGATACCCTTCTCGCGGACCTTCTTCACCCAACGGATAAAGTTGTCGACATCGTAGAACATCTGCGTAACAATGAAAGAAGCACCTTCGTCAACCTTCTCCTTGAGGTGGTCGAGGAGCTGGTCCTCATCTTTGTTGTCGTCGCATCCCTCGGGGTAACCGGCCACGCCAATGTCGAAATGATCACCGAATTCTTTCCGGATATGCTTGACGAGGTCGCGAGCATACTGGAACCCGTCCTCGGTGGCTGTCCACTTCTCCTGGTCGCGAGGGGGGTCACCGCGCAAGGCGAGGATATTGGTGCAGCCAGCCTTGTAAGCCCTCTTTAGAGCATCGTTGACCTTCTCCATACCCATGTCAGTGCAGGTCAAATGCATGCAGGTTTCAAGACCGTGGACGGCCTGGGCTTGGTGGACCATCTCGCAGGTGAGCTCGGCAATTCTGCCACCTGCACCCCAGGTGATGTCGATGAACTTGGGGCCGAAATTGTACATACGGCCCATGCGATCGTAGAGGTTTTGAACACCCTGGGCCGTCTTGGGAGGGAAATACTCGAAGGAGAAGGACGGCTGGCCGGTGCCCTCGGCCTCGGTGAGCATCTGCTTGATATGCATGGTGGATTGTGTGGGAGCGGTGTCGAGGGAAGTGGTTCGATCTGGATAGGCGACGACGACGCTCTAGGCGGTCGGAGAAGAACTTTACGTCTTCAAGCCAGGAAGTAGGAGTGCGATCAAGCTCTGTGACCTGAAGAGAGCGACGGCTATAAAATGGAGGAGAGGACAAAAGGACAAAAAGGTACACCTGCCGGGCAAGCAAAGCTGTCAGTTAGGAATGGCTATGGACCCGATGCAGGAGAAGACAGATTCGGCGCTGCCAACGAACAGAAGGGGCAACGGTGAGCCTGCAGGTATCCCATCGAACGCAATTGGATCGATCTGAAATAGCTGCAGGCCGGGAAGCTTGGAGGGGTGGAGGGGTATGAGGGACGAGGGGGTTTAACTCACCCGAAACAGGTTCCCAGCTACACAACAGCGCCGCTGTTAGGGTCTTCGAGAGCTCCCAACGGGCAATCGAGGACAAAAGAGAGGGTGAGGAAGGGAAGGGAGGGGAGGGGCGGGAGAGTGTATCTGCACGGGGAGGGACGCAGATGCGAGGCAAGGTGAGGATAGAAAATGAAGAGAAGGAAAAAGGTTGAGGCAATACTAGAGAGTCATGAAGCGAGCAGGTCGACGGCAGTTTTGCACGGGCCAGGCAGCGGGAGATGGAGCCACGGACCAAGAGAACAAGGGTCTTTGTGTGGGCTACAAGGTGACAGGTACCTACTGGCTTACAGCGACCTCCGATAGCGGGTACAGGCATGAGCGGTACATGTACCTTGAACCCTCCAACAGACCAGAGTCATCAGCCAGTCTTCAAGCATGCCAGGCATGGAGGGGTACCATTGCATTGCCCAGCAGGCAAAGAAAAAAAATCCAGAAGGGAAATGCGCTAGCGATGGAAATTTCTCCCTCCCCACATTATCTCCGTCTAAGGCGGCCTGCTGCTCTTGCCCTGGGCCTTGATTGGCTGTGTTGGTGGCAGCTTGCTGGTTAGCGGAGGCTTTTCCTCGTCACCTTCAACCGGCCGGTGCAAACATGTGCTGTAGCGACGCCGTGGTAGAGGCTTGCTTAGCAGAACCTAAGTGACAGCCTACCTACTCCGTACCTAGGTATCATTCAGCTCCCCTCAAGATGGCTAATTGCCGCTGATGCAACAGCATGCTTGATCGGGTCTGGACTCCGTATCATGGACAATTCCACAATGCATGGTCAGTCAGAGACACATTCCGTGATCCCCGCACTTTTGGACAGGGATGGACAGATGCATTGACCACACCACCACGGGGACGAGCATGACGCAGAGTGGCAGAACGGGACAGCTGCTCACCGCCCTCCTTCTTTGCAACTGGCTGGTTCAGAGAGCGTAACGTTCATGTTAGACCAATTCGTCGCGTAGCTTATGGTCTCAGAATGCATCATTGATTACTGATTTCTAGGAACATGCATGCCCGTAAAGACAAGTTTGTCCCATTAATTACTCTCGTTATCTATCTGTACATGGCTTCATCATATTTTTACGTAGGTATATAAAGGGGGAACCCATCAGCTCCCTTTCAGTAGCAGCTGCGGCGCACCTCGACGTTTTCGCAACCGATTGCTCGTTTCAATAATGCCCCGATCAAACAGGAACCACCATCGCTCAAAGAGCACCTGTCCTACCTCCCAGCTCTCTGGGTCGTACGGATCAGATCCCACGCGCACACCTTCCGCGTTGTCCTCGAAGTCGTAGGCAAAATTCACCAGCGCCAGCGGGCCCCGCGCCCCAGGCGGCCGCGCCGACTCTGGCATGTTGAACATGGTGAGCACCCTGTCCCGCACGCTCGGCCAGGGCATGAAGTCGAGCATTGGGTGGTGGGGGATGGTGATTTGTGCCATGGTTGGGCGCCAGGCGACGGGTAGCTGATCTGACGGAGTGGCCGTGCCCTGGTTGAACGGAGATAGGCAGTCCAATTCCCACATGGCGCTGGTCGCGCACCCGATACGTTCTGCGATCCTCCTGAAGGCTCTCATGAGTGTAAGCTCGTGGACTGGGAGCAGGTAGTTGTCTACGAAGTCGAAGTCGGATTCCGAGGAGCTTGACAGAGCCTCGAAGGAGGACGGTGATGATCCGAAAGTAGACGAGAATGTCGGCGTGAATGCGCCATTCATGCACGTAAAGCCTGACTGGTCTAAGAAACCTGCTTCTCCGCATACGCTCTGGCCTGTGAAAGTGCTAAAAGAGTCGGATGAAGACTCGATAAGAGCCGTCACATCGGGACCATCCAATGAGTCCCAAGGAAGCAGCTCCAGATCTGCGAGGGCGACTCCCGTTTCCCCACCGACTGAAGGTTGTGGTTGCGTTGCTACTGTTGCATTACTGCGTACAGGTAGGGGCGACACATCAGCGTCGCCTGGGGACGAAAGGTCTTCCGACTGGGTTTCGGGAGCTCCATCTCCAGTATCTTTGCCCGTGGAGGCCTCATCTTGCGCTTTACTTTTCAGGCGCTCCTGGCGCTTCCTCTCGCCTGGCCAACCGAGTCAGTGAACCGGCCGGTGGAAAGCGGTGCGCCGAGGCTGGGCGTGTCCTTGTACTTACGATATCTGCGTTGAGCCAAGACATTCAGGACCCTCTTCCTCTCGGCTGCGTCCTGGTCTATGTCTGGGACATCTAGAGTGGGCGGTGCCTTGTATAACCTTTGTCGTGTCCGGGGTCTGACGGTCTCTGAGGTTCCCCTGCACTCCAGACTCTGGGATTTGTTCATGGCCTGAATGGAATCTTTGGAATTCTATCTTTGGCCCGCAATAACTGAAAGGTAAAGAGTCAAAGGGGACTTAATTTGGAAGGTAAATTGGATATCGCGATGGAACAACGGCTTGCGTTATGGTCTACATGCAGTTCTTTATACTTGTCGCAGGTTCGACTGGCATAACGCTTAGTCGGCGCGTCAGCATAACGGATAAGCAGTACTTGGTTAGCCGTATTGATATGGTGGATGCAGAAGTCATTCTTAACAATAACCGTCGAAAAGTGGATCCATTACTCAGTGAGATGCACCGTATGAAGCCAACACGAAGGATGCGAAGCCCACGTAGTTAAGAGGTTTGCCATGGCTAGCAACCGGACCAATTGAGCCTTGGCATAGCACCTGAGAGCCCAGAAGATGATGGTTCCAGCATCAGGCATATGTGAGATTAAGGTGCAAAAGAAGTTCAGTGGACAATCGGTTGCTACCTTGTCTCGGCCATGTCCTCGCCAGTAGCACAAGGGGAAAGAACGAAGAATGGAAGGAATATATAAGAACGAGAACAAAGGTGAAGACTCGTGTAAAAGACCGAGGCACGGAATGCAGAGCTAAAGGAGATGATATAAAGATGGAGAGCTGACGAAAGGTACGGTACCCCTACATGGGCGGGTTGGTGGATTATATTTATACTGCAGGAGCCTGGCCAGATTAGAGTGGTGTGACAACGAGCCATTACTCTTTACCATAACGGCCTCTTTGGGCATGCAGGTAAAGGGGAAAACATTATCATCTACCCGGTCCGCCAAGACTTTTATAATTGGTGTGTTGCTATTGCCATGTCTTGTAAGCCACACCTCACTCGGCTCTGTCGCTATTTCGAATGAGCTGCTGGAGACAAGGAGGGGAAGGATTATTTGTTGTAAATAGTCCCAAGTCCCATCAAACCCAAATATGCGATCATCTGCCTACCTGTTTCAGTGGAAACTACTCAGCAGTTACGGGGAGGAGAAGCGGCAGGCGACTTCCTCATATACGAAATGGATGCCTTCCTTCCTATGGAGGAGATGCAGAGATACGAGGAAGGTGTTTATGTAGATGCTCGAAATATCACTTTCCTCGCCTCGTAGATAGCAAGTAGTTTGTTGTCTCCTCACCAACATCATACAAAATATACACTCTGAGCTGCCAGCACCCCATTCTTCATTCTAACACCAATATCATATATTTCAGCGCGTCTTGGACCGCCTGCGCCATGGCTTCCATCCATGCTGGCCTGCCGGTTCCTCGACCAAGCCGCCGACGTGTATCTTTCTCTCCACAGGGCGGCATATCTCGCATGCCAGGGTACATCAACGAGACTAAACCCCCTTACCCCCCCAGACGTTGGAAGAGGGTGGTTCTACCCAAAGAGCTACCAAGCCTTCGAGAGGGGAGCACCGAGACTCCCACAGACCAAGATTCAGAGACCTTACCAACCGAGATCAAGCCCGGTTCGGAACCTCCAACTGAGCGTGTTTACAATGTTGCGTCTGCTTTCAATTTTGCTCCGGCCAGAGTGCACAATCTCTCAGAAAGCACCGTGTCGTTATGCCAAGAAGACGACCTTGTCGAAATGATGAAACATTCCCTTCACCTAGCGACACAAGCTCCTTCCATCATGTCAAAAGAGGATACTCCGTCTATTATGTCAAAAGACGATTTAGCCTCCAAGGTTCGAGATACCTCGTCATCATACGGGTCCAAAGACGACGATCTGGTCAGGGCCAGGTCTCCAGCGTCACCACCAAGCCTAAACACGCTCAATGAAACAAACCTTTCAAGATATAGCGAAGGAAATGACCAGCTCTCGAACCTACACTCGAGCCCGCGTCCGAACACACCTTGTTCTACTCTACATGATGCTGCTGATGAGGCAGCTGCTACCGCAAATGAGTGGAAGTCAGAACCTCGTCTAGAAATTTCCACTTATGATGGGCTTGACCTGGATAAGTGCGAAGAAGAGGAAGAGGTGCTGCCATCTGATTCTGTCTCTCAATGTCGCGCTCCACCCGACGTGATTCAAAGGTGCCCAAGGTGCCAATGTAGCAGCCGGGCCACGTTCGAAAGCACCCGTGCAATCAAAAGTCAATACGACGGAGGTGGTGACGCCGCCGGTTTCGAAAGCCCTCAGTTTGGCACCAAGCTACATCCCATCAACTTTGGGGACAAATTCCAGAGCAAGAAACGAAAGCCTTCAACCATTTCCCTTAAGAGCATCTCGAGCCATATCCCGAAGAAGGCCAAGAAGCTCAAAACCTTTGCCAATGACATTATTCAAGAAGGCACTATCCGATTCAACAAGCTCAAATCAAAACTGAAGAAGCAGAATGAACACAGCAGATCAAATTTTGAAGCATGGAAGGCTAATCGTCGGCGGGCACGGCCAGGTGATCCAATCAAAGGGAAACCTCAACCAAGCTACGCCATGTTCAACCTAGAGAAGAGTGTCCACGGCAACAAGGATGACTGGTGGAAAGAGGGCGTTCGACGTTATCGTGCACCTTCGTGGATGGTGTTCGGGGTGGGAGCTCAGCCTGCGGTATAATGTAAAATAGGCCACCAGTTGGCGAGCAAGGGCCAAAATTTGCGGACGTGTTGGGTATCAATACTGGGTGTATCGCATACGATGGATTGGCTGAGTAGACGACATCCACACAAGATTGGAATTAAATCCCCAAGAAATAATATTTATTCCAATTGCCGAAGATCGGTATTTTACAGATTTATTTGAACGTTTAAAGCATGTAGCGAAACGAGTCTGGTTGGGTTTGCCGCCTCCCGTTTCCAACCAAACCCTCCTCCTCTTCGTCAACTAGTTCAGAGGCTCGCTCCTTTTCAAGCCTATCCATCTTCCTGTTCTGATATGACATATATACTCGAAGAATGATGGCCAATATGGCGACCCCGAGCATGGCCCAGAAGCAGGTGCGCATGCCGTGCGCGTAGTATGGCCCGTCCTTGACTGGATATAGACGCGTGCCGACCAGGGGCCCGCACTGGCCGATGAGCTGTAGCAGAGCGAAGCCGCCTCCCTGCCGGCTCTGGTTGGCCTGGTTGTTGATGCTCCAGGTGATGATGAGAGTGACGACGTTGAAGAACCCCGCGGCGGCCGGGTAGACGGCCACGTAGCGGAACACGGGGGAGAGCTTCATGGGCTCGGCGACGGCGAGGATGGCGTACCCGGCGGCAGAGGCAGCAGCGTGGAAGACGATGGGGATGGTCCTGGTGCGGAAGCGGTCGGAGAGGTGGGCGGTGACGAGGACGAGGAAAAAGGCGACGAGGAAAGGGGGCGCGCTGAGGGCCTGGGCGGAGAGGTTGTTGAAGCCCATCTCGGTGAGGATCTTGGGGAGGAAGACGGGGAGGGAGGAGTAGGCCATGTTGGAGAGGAAGAACATGGCGGCGGAGATCCAGGCGACGGGGTCGCGGAAGACGGCGAGGAGGGCCTGGCCCTGGCTGCCGCCCGAGTCTTCCTTCTGGTCGGGCTTGGTGGAGGTTGGCTTCTCGCCGCGGAGGCGCAGCCTGGCGACTTTACGCTCGCGCTTGGTGAAGTAAGATACGGTCTGGGGGGAGTCGGGGATGACTCTGAAGGCGATGACGCCGGCTATGACTGAGGGGAAGCCCTCGATGAGGAACAGGAGTCGCCAGGGGGCGATGGGACTCAGCTCGGCACACTTGACGATGACCCATGCCAGGGAGGAAGCAAAGCTAGTGGCGAGAGGAGCAGCTTTGTAGTTGTCATGTTAGCAAGCGAATTCTGATGAATCTCGGTATAAGAAAGGAGACGTACCAGATATGAACATGGCGGTCCGGAAGGCAAGCTCGTCCCTTTTGAAAAAGAAGCTCAGGTAGAACGGGATTCCAGTGAAGCCCGCCTCGCTAATTCCCAGCACAACCCGGAAGAATATCAACACAGGATAGGAGGGCGCAATAGACTGCAGCGCTGCGGTTGCGCCCCATGCGATGACGATGCCGCAGACGAACTTGTGAGCCGGTATAAGCCTCCAGAGCAACGCCATCCACTCGAAAGAGATGTACGATATGTAAAAAGCCGTGAGAGACCAGTCGTACCAATCGTCGCGGGGCGGCTTCGTCTGAAGGTCCTTGTCCATCCCAGCAATCCGAGCGTTTCCAATGTCTATTGAGAAGGGTTAGATCAGAGCCTCAAGGAAAGAAGGCAGGTATCAATCTTACTGGAGCGATCGAGAAAGCTTAGCAAGAAGAGCAGCGCGACGAACAAGACGAGCTTGCGATCAAGCTTCCTCCGGACTGCAATCTCCTCGTCCGGCGTGTACAGCTGGAAGCTGGCGACGGAGCTTGTGCTGTTATTACGCATGTCCGGTCGGGGTGACATCAGCTCGTTCCCCTCCCAAGGGCGCTCGACGGTGAGATCCCTCCGCGCTTGGTTCTGCTCTACCATCTGGTATACCTCGGCCGCCGGACCGGCATTTCCAACAACCTCGGAGCGTAGATCGAAGTCGTCCTCATCCTCGTCTTCGTCGTCTTCCTCATCGCTATCGTCGAGATCAAGCTCGGCACCGGTCTGTGCGAATGAAGGGGAGATGTGGCCAGGCCGAAAGCCGGGGCTTCGTGTCGGGGTCGCGAGATATCCAGGGCTACCGATTTCGCTGTCGTCGAGACTGAATTCGGCCCCCGTCTGGGCAAAGGACTCGCCAGGCTCCTGGCCCGAGGCCGGGGTAAGATAGTTTTGGTTATAGCCAGCCATGACGTCCGTCGAGGAGGAGCCGGAGTTAGTCTGTCATCGGGAGCGCGATAGCCTGGCGACAGACCTTTATCATGCTCAGAAAACGGCTGCCCCTTGACGCAGTCTAATCGACCAATTGTGGTGGTGATGGTAGTGGCAGCTTACTACAGGCGCTGTTAGTGAAGGATGACGGTGACCCGAAACCACACTGGCGGCACAGTTCAACATTCACGTGACGCATTGATATCATTCCTTCAATCCTTCAACCCCCTAGGGATTGTTCCAGTTATATTTGCCAGGATTAAAATATTTATCAACCGAATGGTTGAATTATTACGGTGAGATCCAAATGTGCGTGGACAGTGCAGGTAGCCAGTGCCCGTTGCTGGTTCCAGCGTTCACCAAGAGAGGCTGTTTGGCCACTTTGAATCGAGTACACTAGATTGCTAGGCTCTACTTTATGTAATAAGCTGGTAGTAGTCTCAATTAATCTCTCGAAACTCTTACTTATTCATCTCGGTCAAGACGGAGCGAATTGCATTGGGTATTTTCTATCATGTTTATTTCAAGAAGCACCTGTTTATGTAGCTGTCTATAAGTCTAAGATGTTAGCGGGGGCAAGGCAAGTATTTGCATACTTTACAGTCATTTTCGAAGTACGATCTCTTTCAGCCGTTTCAACCTCGACGATGGTCTCTTCATATCCTCCTGTTTCCCCAAATCATCTATGTTGTCGTGGTTCGTGGCAAGCTCTCCCTGCTCTATCCTTTCATCAGACTCATGGAGTTGAGACTGGCCGGGTATCTGCTCAGCCATTCTCATCCCGCGTTCCGCCTCGACAATGTCATCCTCGACCCCGTTCACTACAACAAACCATCCGATCTCCTCGTCCTTCTCCAGGGTGTCCCTCAGTTTCTCAAACCA
Organism: Clonostachys rosea; assembly: GCA_026958235.1. Taxonomy (NCBI): domain Eukaryota; kingdom Fungi; phylum Ascomycota; class Sordariomycetes; order Hypocreales; family Bionectriaceae; genus Clonostachys; species Clonostachys rosea. The sequence continues at coordinate 3,356,907 of CP110207.1, forward strand.
AGAGTTGTCGCCTCTCTCGTTGGTCATCCGCTCATAACGAGCGATCTCCTCCGTCACATCGGCGTTGAGCTCCACCCGGACAGCATAGTCGGCAACATATGCATGCGGCCGGCACGGCTCCACGGTCTCACGGGGGTCATATTCCTCCAGTAGCTTCACGGCTGACCACTCATCGTTAATTAGTACGGGGTCTTGATCGAGGCGTGCGGTGCGGTTGTCATCGTCGTCCTCGTTCTCGTCCCTATCTGTGAGACCCTCGGGGCGCGGTATAGGCGGCTCGGAGTGCCCTCTAAAGGAAGGTGGCCGGGGCAGAAATTCATATCTCTCGTAGAAGTGCGCCAGTATTGCTGCCGACGAGCCCCGGCCGATGATCCAGTCCGGCGCCGCATCGAGCACGTCGTAGATGATGACAAAGAAGCGGATGCTCCGGCGATGCCACCGGAAGCCGTGACACAGGTAAGTGGGCATTTTGATGAAGAGTGAAATGCTGAATCTTAAGAAACGGTTCAAATACGCTGACGCTTTAACTCCTCATGCGATGCAATGGAAATATGAATATTTACTACGAATTGAAGAGGCAAATGCCTCTATGTATATATATGAGCGTGTTCAAATCATATAGATCGTGATCGAGAATCTTGAACTTGAATCGGTGATTGGAATAAAGCAACCACAAGGTAAATACCTGCCTAATAATCATTACGAGCTCCCTAAGGAAGCATTTCAGAACCTTGGTCATGGTACACGAAAACACTGGAAAGCGCTTGCTCATGACAAATTCGAACTAAGAGAATCAAGGTATGATGGATGAGCGTGGTGTTTTAGGGAAGAATAATCATTACAAATAAGAGGTAACGAGACCCCCAATGCCGGATTCCCCATCTTTTAGCACTGCCAGGATCGGATGAATGGAGTCTGACACAAGATAAACCCGTTTATTTGGTAATCTTAAGTAATACAGCTAGTGCTAACTACTGGCCTAATGCACCCATTCCTTCAACAAAACTCCGTCATAGGTATTATCCATACATCCAAACGTATTGAGTGGAATATCATAATCAATGCTGCAATATTGCACATCCCTCATCTTTTTTTGCCATGTCGAAGAAACAGATAATTAAATCGAGGTAAGATATCAGCTCTCAACCTCACCAAATCCCATATTCTAGATGCACGCTCGTCGAATAGCAAGTTGTGGCTATATGCACTCCGCCCATGCCAAAATCACCTTTTTTGTGTGTATACATGACATCCTCTTGGATATCATACAACGGACCCTAGTCGTTGAAACCGATCAGGGACACTCCGCCATCTGACTCTACCGCCCTGTCATATTGCCCAGAGCCGAAATCAAAGTCCATATCTTGGAGCATGTACTCGAGATCCTCATCCGAGATGTTGACATCCATATTTTTCGGCAGGCACGACGTCTCTGTCTCCGGTTCTGCCAACTCGACACCGGGGCATTTCTGCACTATCCATTCCTGGAATTTCGTCAAAAGCACCGGATCATCCACTGGTGTGGTGTCAGTCCTCATGACCTCCCTGGCGTAGCGTCTCAGGCTGTCCCCGGAAGGCAATCGGCCAGTGTCAACAACGGAGTTCCTTGTGAACTCGAGCAGTCGCCGCTCCAGCTCGCGAGAACAGAAGATGGCGGCAGGCCGCTGATCTCTGGATGTAAGATTCTCCAGGAAACCGTTGGCGCCCGATTGGCCTGCAGAGAACGGTTTGGTCCCAGCCCTCATACTGATTTGTACATCGCCGCTGAACGGCTCGAGCTGGCTCTTCGGGAATGTGTAGGGGGGAGCGAACCCAGAGCCTCCCTGCTCGACAGCCCAGGCAGAGCACTCTGGGAGACCTGGGCCAGCATCATGAATGATCCCAGAGTCGCGCTTGAACCGTTGCAGCCACTCGACGTTGTCTGCTGCTGTTTGGTTCCAAGGGTCATCACTGCATCAAGTTAGTTGACCATGTTTAGCCAGTCTAGAATAATGGTTTAGGCCTACCTTTCATAAATAATGTACCGAGCTTGGTGTCTCAACTCCTCGTCGGATGGAACGTGCTGGTTTGGATTATTGGGAGACATGGTAGCCGCGACCCACCGTCCCAATTCCTTTGACAGTCGACGATAGCAGTTTGCATCGTTGAGGAAGAACGGAGTCAGCTTGAGAAGGTTTCCATTCACATCGAGAGCTTTGGGCGCAGCTCTCACAGCATCCGGGGAATGTAGTGTGATCGGGGTATCCGTGGTGGTCGATGGGTGCGTCTTCGTCTGAGAGAGTCCCGGGGAAGTTTCCGTCCCCGCGGGGCTCAAGTCGTGAAGATGACGCTCCTTGAAAGCTCTCAACCACAAAGCATTGTCTGCAGCAGTTTGGTTCCACCCGTCGTCGAATTCGTATATGATGATACGGGCTTGTCGCTGGAGGTCTTCATCCGTGGGTTCCAATCCCAAAGCACGCTGATCCCGAAGGAAGTCACGCAGCTCGCTTTCCAACCTTGTATAACTATGGATGGTAGAATCGATGACCGTCGGGTCGTTCGATCGGCATGTGTCGTTCTTCACATCTTCAGTTCTCGGCAGGTGTGCTCGGCGTCGAAAATCGGCTAGCCAGTGGGTTGAAGACCGGATGAGTCGAAGCAGCCAGTTGGCAACGATGTCCGAAGGATGGACTGACACTTCCTCGACGCGACCAACAATTCTGCAAGCCTCCTGCTGCAACTCGTAGTCCATAGCAGTTAGGCCCAGCAGACGCTTGGCCCTGACGAACTCTTGAAGTTGGAATTCCAGGGGGCATAACTCGAACAGGTTGTCCTTGCCGTTAATTTTGAGTGTAGCCAGTCTGTTTTCCGTAGCACCACGAAGGGGTCCAAAACGAGCTTTGAGGGCCAGCTCCTCCATCTTCATGATGACATCACGAAGCCAGGAGACCTCTGATGCGATTCCCTGAAGCGACAACAATTCGCTAGCGTAAATAATACGACATCCTTCAACCATGAGCTCCTCGTCGGTCGGGTGGGTTCCGTTCTGTTCCAAGTAGTTGGCTGTGAAGTATTCCAGTTCGAGTTTAATCAGTTCGTAGGCATTACGAGGTGATTGCGGCGAAGGCTGGCTTGCTACGTAAGGCAAGGGGGAATTCCTTTCATGATGAATCAGGTCTATATTCTCAGGTGTTAGAAGTGTCCAGCTGATCTATGGGGTATTGTAAAGGTCGCATACAAGGAGGAACAGAGTTTTCGACCATATCGAGCACTGAGCTGTCAAAACCCCAGTCTCCCTTCCAGTCAGCCATGGAATAACCTGTCTTGAAATGCTCTGCCAAATGATCAACACGTATTGTCCAAGTGTCCATCACAATGCCGCAGAACCCGCAGCGTGACCTGATTTCCGGAGCCGCAACCTTCCAAGATTTCATAGACCAGTCTGCAAACTTGACATTATGTACCAAACGAAGATGCTGGTTCAAGTGATCTTTCCTGTAAAAAGTCCGCTCGGCTGCTGACTTCTCCTGGCACGTTGAGTGGTTGTGGCTTTCGATGTGCGATTCATCTGGATCAACTATGCCGCAGTATACGCAGCTTAGGAGCCCGGTTTCGGGGTTCACAGCTCGTGAACCATGTGGAGCGCACACCCACCGCTCAAGAGACAGATGAAGAGATTTCTCATGCCTTTGCCAATCATGTTTAGTTCGGAACGTCTCAGTACAGAAGGTACACTGGAAGGTTCGAGGGGCAGACTTGATTCCCTTGCCCTTTTCCTCTTGGCTCTGATTCGGCGTGGGCCTTCGCCGACGTCGCCGACGGCCATGATTGCTGAAACGGGCAGATCCAAATGAATTGCGAGATGCATAGGAGTAGGCGGATCCCCGTGAGCCATTGCTGGATTGCGAGGTCCCCAAACTGCTAACCGAGGACTGGTTGCAGAGTGACCGACTGGATCCATCATCTGTATAATTAACGGTGCTGAAGGGGCTGTTTAGTCCAGACGAGAGGCCAGACGATGAAGCCGTCACGGCCCGTGCAATGGCAGTCACTGAGGCCGGTTCGTTTTCGGGGGGAGAGTGTTCCCAACGCTGAAGGGGATTCATGGTTTCCAATGCGGGTGTTCCACGTCGCTTTGGAATATCGATGGAACCGATGCCGCTCGACGACCAATTACCAACCTGTGGTGAAGTAGACCGGGGGGGTTGGACTTTGCCACGGCGTCGAGCATTTGCCAACCAATTGGTGATTTGGGTTTTGCTCAACCCTGTGTTTCTTTGTAGCATCTCTTTTTCCTCGTCACTGGGATAAGGGTGTCTGTTATGGGTCGTCAACCAGGTTTTCAAAATGCGAACCGACTCCCTCGAGAAACGGGCACCGATTTTAGCAGGGGGGGCTTGAGGCCTGGGCGCAACGAGCACAGGTCCATCGGACACGGCATTGGTAATGCTGAGAAGGTCTGCTGTTGCTGTAGTATCGCGATTGTACATGGCAGCTTCGTCCAGAATTGCACTCAGGTCGCTGTCCAGGCCCGTCATTGAAGCCGCTGGGACCGATACAAATTTCGGGTTCAGGTTGGCAGGCACTTCGCCCCCAAAGCTGCACTCGAGGGTTAGAGCTACGCAGCTGGTGCAGTAGCCTTTGTGCCGACCCTCTCTGATTTTCTTGCAAGAGTACCCTCCCAGAGAACATTGGGAGCAGGGGACGGCAGGTGTCTCCCAGAAGGAAGCATGAACCGTTGGTTCATGAACGGCATCCGGTACAGGGGCTGGAATGTCCATGCCATTGGCGGCCATGTGTTGGTCAGTGAAGTGCTGAAGGGCGTTGAAGCTGAAGTCATCCTCATTGATGTTCTCAAAGACGAGGTCGGTATCCATCCCAGCAAAGGCGGCGTCGACGTCCTGAAGGGCGAACTGATGGTCGTCTTCCATGACCAGCTCAGGGTTGTCCCAGTTGACAAACTTGTCCATGTCATCCATGGTAGCCATGCTGGTACAAGAGCACGGGGAGTAGTGACCGAAACGGGTCTCAAGGGCGTGCGGGCATCCAGAGGTCAATTGAAAGGCGCAGAGGACATTGACAACTGTCAAGCACCCCTTTAAGCACCGACAAGTGTGTCGACGGGTCCTATTAACCACACCTTTGATCGAAAAGGCTCCGTGTACCGGGGCCCGCGTGACTGTGTATGATTGAGGTTATAGAGCATCTACCCACTTGCTTGATTGACCCAGAAGATAATCAAGAAGAAATAGGAGTCACAGGAACGCTAGCCTCAGGGGACGGTCTGAGAGTTTTGTTCTCCAGGCCAGAAAATCTGGCCTTCTTCTTGATTCTGTGTCCAAGTGCGAGCCAGATCTCCATTGCGCAGCCGGCAACGGTTTGCACCAGGCCGTTTTCCAGTCATCAGCGCTGACTCTTGGGCCCCACCCTGTCTACGCCCTGCGGACGACAGCCCGCATGTCGATACGGTATTATCAGTACTGTGTTCCGGGCGAGATCTGGTGAGGGGCACAGTGTTTGAGGCTGACCACCTCCACTCTTGTCCCTTTCTGCCATGCCCCACAAATATTGCCAAAGGGCGTGGGATGTCATGTACATGCAAATAGCCTCTAGTGCTATGCAAAACGCTAAGCCGATGGCGTAGCAGAAGTACCGTCGCGTCTGCCTGCCGACCCACAATTGATCGTTTCCTTTACGGTGGAGTGACGCTACAACTGCGACTCCGACACCATCTTTTTGGTCGCACGAGACCCGCCCACCGAAAACCGGCAGTGCCTCCACGGTTCTCCCACCTCGGAGGTAGTACTAACACGCCGACCTGGGCATCCTTCCAGGCTGATCCCCTCTTGCCCCTTCACCGCCATGCCGCTCGTCTCACTCTCCAGTTCATGATTGTCATTCTGATTATCATCAACCCCCCGGCATCAAAGAGGAGTCAGAGTAGTATGCATGCATTGAAAATCCCAACACCCTGTGCCCCTCTCGCCAATTAGACTTTCATCTATTCGGCAGTTCCAGCCGAGGCTGAGAAGTGAGGTGTGGCTGACTCTGAACCAGCGAGAAGTTTCTCGAATTTTGCGTTGAGGCTAAGCCTTTTCGCACCACAACAAGCCCGCTGACTTGTTCTGTATGCGCCTTGTTTAAAGGAGAACCGAACCGTGATTCAAGCCAGGTCTACCCAAAACTTAGAATGGGCCTTTTTTTCTTTTCTTTTATATCAGTTATTGACTAAATTTTCAGTTGGTGGTTCCACTCTTTTTTATCTCCAGTACATATCTACTAAAATGCAACTCCCAGCATAGAGACACTCTAAATACGTATGAATGCAAAGTTCAATGAGCAACAGCATCGAACAAACATATTTTGTTGATTCATGTCAAGCTGCTGGTCTCTACACCAAGCAGTGATCTAAAATATCATTACCCCGTAGAACATACTCATAACACATCAAGTTCCCAAGCCCAGAATGCAAGCCACTCATCAAAACCAGATCTCTTGGGAGTGTCAGTAACCCATCGACGCCATACATGAAAGAAATAAAATGTAAAAAAGAAAGTAAGCTGATGAAAAGAAATGAGGAGAGGACCCCGAAGACTTTTATCTCGGCCCGTGACTTTGCGTCGTGAAGTTAAGGCCAGCTAAAACTGGCAACAACCAGAGTAAGCAAGATTATCAAATCCGTGTGATGTTTGCGCCGTTGTTCGCCGGTCCCCGATATACCCCAGATGAAAGAAATTCTAGCCCAGAAAAACTCCTTACTCAACCCAAAAGGGTTATAGGTCATGATTAAGGTCGCCATAAGATCATTGACTTCCCGTTCTTTTGTATTTCCATCATTCATGTCCCAAGGCCATGAGCTCACGCTCTTTGGCCGCTAACATCTCTCGCATTTGTTCTGCTTCTCGTCGCAAAGCTGCTCGGCGGTCAGCTTTAGAATTTTCAATCTCGTCATGAATATCTGAATGTGTTGGAGTACCATCTCTTGTCGAAAACATGCTGGGGCTAGGCTGCGGAGTAAGCTTCGGTCCAGGCGATCGGAGCGGGGGCAACGAGTAGTCATTTCGGTCATCGTGGCCGGGTCCGGGATTCAAAATTGATTTGATAGAAGAGAGTCGTTTCGGATTGTCCGCCTCTCCATCATCCTGGTAGTTAGTTTCCACCTCCGCAGATGAAAAGGAACGTTTCCTCGCTGAGGGTAGAAAGGATGCCGGCGATACCGAGGCTCGCCTATCAACAACAGTATGCATTGATGCCAGTGGCGGTAGCCGGTTATCGTCATTGAATATTTGGGGAGATTGCCGGGGGCGGAGTGATTGTTGATGATATGAAGCCAGATCCGAAGCAGTCGACATAGGAGACGGCTGCCGGCTCGAATGAATAGCGGGTCGAGGTTCAATAGCCACAGGCAGACTAGCAGGTCTACGCATTCCGAGATTGATGGAGCCATCGTCATTAATCGTACCTCGTTCGGGTGTCTTCTCGTAGCGATGACCGTCACTCGATTCCGTCATATCGTCCATTTCCTCATCCTGGCTTGCTGGAATAACCCTCTTTCTGCGTTTAATGGTAGCTTTCTTCATTGTAACGGGGCGATGCACGCCATGTAGTTTATAGTAGAGGCCTGCCTAAGGGTTAACCAAGTCAAAAACGAAGGACATTCATCAAGATACTGACCACAAGCATTGCAGATCGTGTGCCCGCCTTCGTCTCGCCTCCATAAGGGTGTCACAGTGGTACCACAATTCTGGCAGGCAATGACAACTGTAGTGTCAGGATTTTGGGCCTGGTTTTGCGACTGGCCCTGTGACTGTGCTTGTGACTGGGTCTGTAAAGCATTCACATCAATCGGTTGCGGAGTGTTTGAAGCGCCCTGGTCACGTCCTCCACAGCCCCCGGATCTTTGTTTAACGGTCAAATTAGCGCTCTTGGATAGTCTGTTGTTGAACGCTGGGCAGCCATGGCAGCCTTCGGCTCCCCCAGTTCCATTACAACGGCCGCCACCGGGGCATGTCCCAGTGGGAGTCTGTTCGGCTGTCACGTAGGTGGCACCGGGCACGCCCTGACCTGCCTTCGGTGCAGGGGCAATAGATGTAGGCTGCGATGACGGTCGAGGGGTCGATTCTTGTATGACGCTTGGCGGCTTCTTCAATCCAGTGGGACGGGCGGCATTCCGTGCCTTCAAGTATAAGCCACAGGCATTACAGATCGTTGCGCCCTGGGGGGATCTTCTCCAAAGAGGCGTCCGTGTGGTTCCACAATTGCTATTGAATACGTGAGCTGAGAGTCTTGATCCAATTTCAAAATATCGGGAACTGACCTGCAGACTTGACCGCCATGAGAGCTGGGCACGGCGGGAGGGCTTGCTTTGGGGGCAAGGGTTGCAGACGGTGTATTCGGGCTATGCGACTGGTACGAGGAGACATCAAGCATCGAAACGTCTTGAGACGAAGGCGAGACACTGGTAGCTTTCGTTTGGTTCGTACGATCGGAGGGGCCGCCCACGAAATGAGCCGTCGGGGTTGACGACATCGGGCGAGATGGCAGAGCAGTCCGGATAGCCCCTGGCTCTCGATGTTGGTTCAGGGGGTTCCTCGAGTGAGGATTGTTGTCGCCCATGGCGGGTCGGCTTAGATGCAGGGTGTTTGAGAAAGAGTTTGCTATGTTGGAGGCAAGGTTTCCGGGAGTAGTGGCGCAGGCAGCGGCAGACAGAGTTCCGGGCAGTAGGGAGGACATTAACCTGCACAGCCAGCTAGCGAGCCTGGCGCACTCGGTCCGAGCAGTTATCCAAGTCGGCTGGGATTGACAGATACCGGGTTGAACAATGTTAGTTATTGGGTGGTCGTAATTAAACCCTAGGAGCCGGCCTCGTGGTCGCAAAACACGTGGAAGGAGATATCGGACACCGTCTGGTTCTTGAATTGTCAGCTGACTTCGAAACAAGGCGATGGCGTAAGGACCCTGGGGGCCATCCAAAAGTTGTAGATCTACTCCGATCGCCACATCCGATCAAGAGAAGTCCTTTGCTTTGGTATGTAGCATCCAGGTACCCAAAGCCAAGTCAACGCCACGCAGGAGATCTTGTGTGCCTAACAAAATGTACACACTTACGAAAGGGAGAGGGGAAAGACTGGGATCATCCAGCCCTGCAGAAATGCCAATGTGTTGCAACCTGGGGCGAAACGGCTCAGCCCAATGCAATGGCCAGAATATTCCTTGGCTACCACCGACTTCTAAAAATTCCAATCACACTTTAGCTGCGTCCGGGATCGCGGATTCAAGTATTCACCATCCCAACAGGAGCAGAGGAGTGTCACAGTCGCAGCAACTCGGAAACCGACACAAGACATAACCAATGAGCGGTCAACATGGAATGGCAATGATTACTTTTCGCAAGTCTCCGATTGGACACACTCCTCTAGTCTCTGTCGACGCTATTGCAAATACTCCACCGAGACATCGCGGCTTTGCTAGGGTGTGGCAATATGTCACCCGGTTTGGGTGGATATGCACTAGTCAGATTGCGTGCCAGATCTAGAACCACTTACCTAAGCAATCGCGTATGTGCCTGGTTCAGATTTCAACGATTGGCGACAACATCGCGACCCAACGCTCTGGTGCTTTCCAACATGACGACTGGATCCGAGAGTCCCAAGCGTGAGCCTACTCCGACCACCTCACTCTCCTCAGTTCCCCAGAAGCGGCTTCTCGATGAAGGCCACAGTCCTGCTGTACCCTCGCCCCTCAACCCCGATGTGAACCCCACCGAATCTCATTTGACCGACGACGCGCCGCCGTCGAGTCGCGCCAAGTCGGTCAGAGCGAAGAAAGACACCCTCAAGAAGCGAGAAGCCAAGGGCGGTGATGGAGACCGTGCGACGCCGGATCCCAAACGTCCCAAGGAACAGCAGCACGCCGAAGGAGGCCCCCTTCGGTACAAACTTGCGCCGCCCAAGACATCCGACTTTGAAGCGCCTCGTCCGCGCGTGTTGGCCTACCATCATGAAGTCGAAACTTCCAATGGCGAGACTATACAGTTTTTTGAGACTGCAGACCAGTAAGCCAGACCCGAAACTCGTCTTCTCGGAGTTCTGGTGGACGTGCGCGATTACTGACCGACCAAAGTGTCTTCAACAAGAAGAATTTCCGTTACACCCATTGCATCGCAGATCCTCTGTTCCCGTCAACGGTATACTATCGCCAGACTGAAGTCGAACCCTTTGGGCCTCGTATGAGCTATGAAGATGCTGCTGGTCACGTGTTTTTTGATAAATCGGCGCGACACGTCACGACAGACAAAGGCTTCCGCATGGCACGAGGGAATGTAGCGGTTCGAGAAGGAAGGTCGTACTGGGAGTGCAAGATCACGCAAGGAATCCGCAAGACGAATGGTGACGGCTCAAAGCCGGAAGGTGGGCGACATGTTCGGATGGGCTGGGCCCGACGAGAAGCGTCTCTCGATGCCCCCGTGGGGTTCGATGCCTATAGCTACGGCATCCGTGATGTCGCTGGGGAAAAGGTGTTCATGTCGCGGCCCAAGCCCTTCTTCCCTCCCGGCGAAACCATACAGGAAGGCGACGTTATCGGGCTTGAGATACGTTTGCCATCCGAGAGACTCCATCGGAAGGTTATGGCTGGTACATATAATCCTGCGATCGATCTTATCGAGGAGGCCCAGGATATGCCTATAACCGCTGAGGCAGCCAATATCGTCCGAGACCGAGTTCCAATTCGATTCAAGGCACATACATACTTCGAAAAGATCGAATATCACTCGACCAAAGAGCTCGAAGATCTCATGAACCCCTCCCCAGTCGGGTCTGGTTCGTCAACATCTGAGCCACCAAACCCTCTCCATAGGACGCCAGCTCTACGCACACTACCAAATTCCTCAATCAAAATTTACAAGAATGGCGTACTGATGGGTACTCCATTCGAAGATCTGCTCGGGTTCCTACCACCAGCTTCAAAGCCTTTGATGCCCCAGGTCGGCGCAAGAGAAGGATTTGATGACGGCATGCTGGGATACTACCCAGCCATAAGCATCTTCAGAGGTGGTGCGGCCGAGGTCAACTTCGGACCTGATTTTTGGTACCCTCCACCAGACTATCCACCCCCAAGCACAGAGAATGCGGACGCCGCCGCCCCTACTCCGACACGAGTTGAAACGATGCATGCGGTTTCTGAGCGGTACCGGGACCAGATTGCGGAAGACGTTGTGTTCGACATTATCGATGAGGTGGATGTGTGGATGCAGGACATTCTGGATTCTCCAGACAGTTCATCGGATGACGAAAGGAACTACAAAACTAAGCGGGGCCGAGGAACCGAGATTAAGGAATTGGTTCAAGAAGATTAAGATAGAAGACTAGACCTCGGTCGAGCTCAAGATACCCCTAAGAGAAGAAGGAGCAAAATAATATCAGACTAATTCCAGTAGTTTTCATCCGAAGACAAACAATCAAATTCTATGGACACTATCTACTAGGCTCCAAGACAAAACAGGAATTTCGTTGATTGGTCATAACCTTGGAGAAAATCCCCTCAGGACTGTGATAGTTCAAGAACGGGGAGAGGGGAAGGGTATGCTAGTTATCAGACATTATTTCAATAAAACCCTCATCAATACGTAACTTTCATCAATACTTGAAGGCATTGGCCTCATTATAATTTTGTATCCCCACCTAGGCGTGGGATGGGTCATTTGGCCGCGAGGCTTCAGCTGTTCTGGTGCCTGACCCGGTCGCGGAGTCTGCGGCCAGAGACTGGGTCCCAGTAGCTGGTGCTGGAAGCTGGGGGTCGTCTGGGAGCTCCTCGATACGATCTGCACCATCAACAACTCCCTGGGCCTCCTTCTCCTTCTCCAGACGGACTTCCTTGCCACGCTTGTAGCAGTACCACAGAACGAACATCAGCACTGTCATGCTGTTAGCTTCACCCAAAGCATAAGAATCCAAAGAAGGGAACTTACAAAACAAGGCAACACTCCAAATCACGTTGACACCAATAAAGGCCGGCCAGCGCGCCTGCAGGGTTGATACGATAGCCCTCAGCATACTCACCAGGGCACCTGGCTTCGTGACAAGTTCCAAGAGGTTCTTTGGCACGAAGAGGTTCTGCGCGGCCGCCTTGACACCGCCTTCCATGGAAGCCTCAAGCCCTTGGCTCTTGGCCGCCGCGGCCAGGATCTCTGGCGCGATGCTGCCTGTGACTTTTTCAGGCAACTGCATCACAAGCTTCTGGAGCCCGGAAGGCAGTTTCTCGAAGCACTTTGAGATGGTGCCGTCACGGTCGGTGAAGAGCTTAACGAGGTCGTCGTAGGCAGTTGGCACGCCATTTGCAAGATCCTTGAAGACCTGTGTGAATTTGGCCAGGAGCTCCTCGGAGTCATTGGAGAGGTTGATGACCTTGTTGTTCTTCGCTGACAGGTTCAGGCGGTCGAGAACATTGCTCAAGTCATTCTTCTCCTTCTGCAGCTCCCCTTCTGACAATGATGCGGCATCCTCAGGCTTCAAATGGGAACCGTGCTTTGATCTCTTGGAGAATAGGCGGGATAGGCGATTGGGTTTCTTTTCCTCCTCAACGGCTTTGCCCTTGCCGTCGCTGCCTGCCTTGCCGTTCTGGCCGTCCTGGCTTGCCCTCTCCCTGTTCATTGACGATGCATCATCCGATGGCCAGTCAATCTCAGGGACGGGGACCCGAGGTGGCAGAGGCGGCGCAGGACCATCTTCGGACCCATCGTCAGACAATAAGCTTCGCAGGAATGCTTCGTCGGAACGGTCAAGAATCGGGTCCCCGGGAGCTGGTTGGGAGTGAGAGCTCCCAGATGCTTCCGGAGCATGGGATTCCTTCTGCTTGCCGGCCCCACCTAGGCCACTCTCTTGACCGTGTTGGGCCTTCTTCTCATCCCTGACCTTCTTGATCTTCTTTATTGTGAAGTACTCCAGCATCTCGGGCGCGTTTTGAGTGAGGTGAATCGATACACCACGTTGGGACCAAGTGAGTAAAGAAATGAAAACAGAGAGTGACAAAGCTTCACCAAGAGCCAAGGCGAGCTCCGCTTCTTGGGTAGTTATACGGTGCACGCACTATGAATCCCTTGCGCAAGCCAAAGACACGGATGGCAAATTGGCGACCAGCAAGCGCCGCGCTCGCTGCACCGCCACCCGAGGTGATGTCATTCAGCCACCATCCAATCCCACCAAACGCCCGCACTCCATCGAGCCCGTTTTACGCTGAAGCGATGATGCCCATACAGTATGCACGTGAACACACCTGGTGAAACGGCTAGAGAATACAGGATAATGCGGTATCATCTATTGGTCGTCCCTTCATGATTCATTACATTATTTTTGATGCCTTACTCTTGGGTATCTTTAGTCTCCTGGTTCAGAACAAGACGCCACCAGGCTGCAAGCTCTATTCGTTGTCCTCCTCTTCATCTGCGTGGTGCATAGCCGAGCTTCGTCGGCCCTGTGTGCTTTTCGCGGGCCGCCGCCGCCCTCGAGCATAAGCGTCCGTCTGTGTCACCGCCCGCTCGCCAACATATCTTGTTCCATCAAACGGCGTGGAACACTTGGGGCATGTTTGACCACCATGGATTCGCCAGAAGTTGTCCCCACAATGCTCATGTAGCCGTAACAGACAGCCCGGTTCGTTGCATCTCAGTCCAACTGTGAGTAATTCCTTGCATGCCTCACAGAATTTGATTCGCTGCCAATCGCCGCCGTCGTCGTTGTATGTTTCGATCAGCCAAGGTCGCAGCTCCAGTAAACCACGAGGGGTGAGGCTGTAGAACCCTTCCTTGCTTCGCTCTAGCCACCCCCCAAGGACAAGATTGGAGAGAGTGGTCTCGACCTCGCTATGTTTCAATCCCTTATCGACAGATGTCTGTGTCGCCTCTGGTGCATCGTCCGAGTTCTGATTCCGATTGGGCGGCCGGGCGACCTTCATCGCCTGCATCTGTGTGATCGCCATGATTTCCATTCGCGGTGAATTGTATGTTTCGAACATTGCATCAAACAGGCGCTTGATGAATGAGAGCTCGTCGGGAGCAAAGATCGTAGCGAGCTGGGTCTGGGGGTCGGATCGTGTGTTGACAAAAGCATAGATTCGGTCTCTGGTGACTTGATGAATGGTGGTTCGGATTTCATAATCATATATTGAAGCAGCTTCAGATGCTTTCGAAAGGTAATCCGCAAAATCGTCTTCGGTGACTTCATGCCGCCCATCCCGTCCCTCTGCTTCCCAGATTCCCGCGATGATTGGGCATGCTTCGTCAAAGGTCAAGGCTCCTCGAGCCATAATGGCTTGCAGGAAGGCGCGATTGCCATTGTTGTACCCCGAACTGAGAAGTGTCTCCATTTCGGTCTTTTCGCATAGAGAACAATTCGCTGGCTTAATTCTTCTGCCACCTATAGATATTTTGCAGGATCGCGAGCGCGTCTACTTAGCTTTCGCGTTAATGAGTCGAGCTAACTGGAACCCCACACATTAACTGCTGACTCATCTCGTGACTTCGCGTTCCCAGACAAAGCACTTTTCCCCTTGAAACCACCTACAAGGCAATGCAAGCTTGCGCATGGCCCCAGGTCGGAGCTAAACAGGTCTGTGGGCTTCAAGCTGCATGGTGATAGATGAATGCGTCTTTCTTTCTCTATAAAAGAAAGAGGAGGCTTGCTTGATACCTCAATAGGTTGCTCTTGCCCAACCAATAACCTGTTCAGATCTCCACCCAACATATTCACCATTTGCCCATATCCAGCGAGAGAAGGACGTCATCTGAACTGATCCATTGGCAATCGAGACAACAAAATTCAAGCACCACTTGACAACACGTTGATTCATGGTCGCTTACTCGGGGGCTTATCTTAATCTTAATTAAACCAGGGCTTTAAACCAGGGCTTCTATCTGTCGAAGCCATGACTGATACTAAAGACTTTGACGTTATCCGCGTCTGTCGATCCGATGGGGTGGACACTGGCCCCGGATATTGGCCAGTTACCACACCAGCAGCGAATTCGATAAAGAAAACGGTAGCAGACAAAGCACCAAGAGCAAAACCACAGATGACGAGACTTGCTGAAGATGATCCAAGATTCACAGAATGGCGAGTGAAGTTAGGTATTCTACTCAAGCAAGAGTTATCTCAGAGTCCAGACGGTACGTCTCCCTTTAGGAATTCAGGTAGTTTCAATTATTGATTTCTTTCTTCTAGATGGTGTCTCCTGGTATGTGCCATTTCCTAAGGGATACTGGCTTTATGAAAAGTCTAAGCATCTTTGGGTTTCCGGATACCCAATCAAGGCGAAGCTCTTCAAGACGCCGCAGGAGTTTGCGCTACATTTGATATGGCTGCTGTCGGCGTCAATGGATTATAAGGACTGTTGCTGTGTTCATTGCAACGTTCCTAGTCTCCCGAAGCAGACACCTTCATCTGACGAGGGTCTCGCTCACATGCCTCACGAATCTCCCGTTAAACAAGACCATATTCCTCATAAAGTCACCCCAATTCCTGTCCCAACAGTTGTTGGTCAACCAATACCAACAAAGTCAGCATCACCGGCGCAAAGACCACAGGCCACACACATCCCACCGCCTTCTATTCCTACCCCGTCGGTTATCACGCCCCCGACTGCAACGCCTGTCCCACCTCCCCAAATACCTATGTCTTCTATACCGCCACAGGTGACACAACCAGCACCCAAGGTCCAATCTCAAGTCCAACCGCCTCAGGTTCAGCAACACCAAATCAAGCAAACACCGGTCCACCCACCTCCGATCCCACAACCTCAGGCCCAACCAACTCAAGCCCAGCAGCAACCTCAGGCCCAGCAGCAACCTCAGGTCCAGCCCTCACCTATGGTCTGGCCTCTGAAGTCATCGCTATTATTCCGTGTTGGTGAGCTCGTTTGGTATCAGAACGGACAAACTTGGCGTCTGGGAATTATCGGAGCCTTCAATAACACGCACGGCTTCGAACTTCTAGCCATCGGCCATCGGCTAGTCGCTCAGCAAAATGTCTTCAAAACCGCAAACGACATGCGCCCATTCCACGCATTCAGTGTACCGGGCGTCACAATTCAGGATCTCAAGAGCAAGAACTATGATGATGTTCCCTGGGAAGCCATGTTTGCTGCCTATCAGAGTGATGCAAACAGGCGGGATCTACTGATTCTCGATGCTTCAAAGATGGCCGCGTCGAAAATAGACTACTCCTTCTCGCTCTGGTCGCCCATATCGGAAGATCCGTCAACCAAGACGCCAGTGTACTACGGTTGCTTCTTCGGAGCCGAACGCATCGAGATTGGAGATGCCCTGCGACTAAAGGCCCTGCCTGCCGAGTGGAACATCACAACCGACACGGCGGTCCTGGGCCTGCGCCAGATCCTAACCAACCGGGACTATCCCGGCGCTGTTGTCTTCCGCGGCCACATCTACATACTCGTAAAGGGAGACTCGCCGCTGACAAACGCCGTCCCGGAGGAGCAGCTACCCGTCCCGCTGAGAGACGAGCTCGCGTGGCGCCAACAGACGGGCCCGAACTCCCGCTGGCGCTGGGTGCTCGTCAAGGAGAACGCCGCCCTCAAGGAGCAGTCCATCCGCGGCCGCTTCTACCCCACCCACCGCCTCATGCCCATCCTGAACCCCGCCGGGTTCCAGCAGGCGGTCCAGCAGGGCCAGGCGGACGAGCAGATGCCGCAGCTCAACAATCGGATGGACGGCATGGGTCGCTATATTGGAAGGAAGCGCAACAGGCTGGATACGCTTGGGGCTTCGATATCAGGAGTACACGGCACGCGGCTAGCCGTGGAGCCTCATGTGAAGGAGGAGGCTTAGGACCAGGCCTGTCCATCTTTCCGACGGGGTTATTCAACAGCCTCTCTTCATTTGACAATTCCAGTTTTGAATTCAGCAGCGTCGTCCCCGGGTAAAATGAGATTTAATAGATATAGGGATAAAACGATCCATTTCAAATCTAGAGATGGGCAGTGCTATCCTCAGGTATTCGGAGGGGTTGTCAAGGATTATCTTTATCAGTGTAGCAATAGAATAGGTATCATTTATTTAGTCATGGGAATGGCACACACACAATGCTCCAGCCGAATTCAAGTTTATTCAATACTTCGCTGCAATGAAGGGCAACCTGTCAAGGGTTCTAGGGAGGTGCGGGCAGCCAGCTCCCATATGTCCGTAAGCAAAATGATGGCTGTAGATCTATGTGCCTTCATCCACGGCTGCTGCAGCCTACCACCTAGACCCCCGTTTTCAAAGCAATCGTGATATGTGACATTTCTCGTTATGTAGCAGAAATGAAGTGAAACAACTAAAGCCAACCTCAACCCCCAAACTCTGTCGCATGTAGGTTAAATGACTCGCTTTCGTGATGCAAAGGATCATGAAAATGGTAATCAGTGATGCGCAACAACTCAAATGCAGCAAATCAAACGCTCTATCCTCTCCTCTACAATGTCTACAGGCTCCGAGTCCCATCTTAGGAGACTCTCAAAGCCTGAAGTCTAGCCTCGATCTTTTCAAGTATGGCGGGGTCGAGTTCAATTTCCGGTTCGACCTTGCGAGGCCGAGCGCGAACAGATGCCGCTGTCTTCTCTTGGCCACAACTCTTACATTTCGTCCCGTTCTCGGAACCAGGTGGATAAAGAGTCTTGCACGAGTGACACTCAAAGTGAGGCACACTGCTAGGTCCGAATTCGTCGCCAGGATAGCCAAGTGGGTATTTGTCTTTCTTAGGCCTAATGGGCAGGGCGTTAGTAGTGAGCTTGAATGAGAAAGATAAATAAGGGTTGCGGAAGAACACATACGGGTCTCGCGGACAGTCCGTGCAGCGGATATGACCGCAGCCTTCGCACGTCTTTGATCCGGGAGGGAACAACCTCGCACACTCGTGGCAGTTCCTCCTGACCCGCTGACGTGGTTTCTTAAAGATCAGGTCTTGACCACCAGTCCTGCTAGGTTTCTTCAGAACCACAGGTTTCTGATCAATGCGATAATCAACAATGAGGGGAGCATTTTCTTTCTGGGTCCTGATAAGCTCTGCCCTTCGCTCACGGCTGGCAATCTTCTCCTCCTCCGTGCGTCTGGGCGGGTAGCGTGTACATTTGACGCAGCGGGTATGCTGGCAGCTGGGGCACTCCTTGGTGGTCGTGAAGTTCGCCTCGCACCTGTGGCAGGTACGGCGAACTCGCATTCGGATCGGCTTATTGACGCGCAAAACAGTGTCGTCGGCAGGGTCGATGGTGATGGTCTTCCAATCGGTAGTCTTGATTTCAAGCCCATATCGCTCCCCAAGCTTCTTAGCCCTTTCCTCAAATAGGGCGGCCTTGGACAGCCTGGAAACTCCTTGCAGGCCTTCATATCTTGCCCTAGCCGCCTGCGCGCTCGTCAATTGGGGAGGCGCTCTGTTCCATTATTAGAATTGCTTTGGATTTCTCTGGCTTATTCAAAGCAGCGTGGGGAGTCTTTTGCGCCACAAGAGAGGGCGCAGACAATGGGTAGAAGGGAAATACATACGCTGCCTTGGGTGGCTCCTTGGGCGCCTCAGTCTCTCCCAATCCCGATCCCGATCCGCGCTTCGAGGAACCTTCTCTCTTCAGGATAGTCCTTGCCCTGGTCAGGAGTTTGGTGAAACTCTTCTCCTTCTTCTCTTCCTTGAGGGGTGTACGCCCTCCTCC
This sequence comes from Clonostachys rosea, assembly GCA_026958235.1. NCBI lineage: Eukaryota > Fungi > Ascomycota > Sordariomycetes > Hypocreales > Bionectriaceae > Clonostachys > Clonostachys rosea. The sequence continues at coordinate 3,375,576 of CP110207.1, forward strand.
TGGAGGCCCGGACGACGACATGGCAGTAACGAAATTCGAGAGTTGCTAGAACTTAACAATACGGCATATGTGCGCAACGAAGGTGGGTGGAATGCTGTATCCAAGTAATAGAAGTGCGAAGGCGGAAACGGTCAGCTACTCTTGAATCGATTTGACGTTGAGACGTTTTAGCCGCGCTTGCCAGTGTAGGGCGACGAGCAGGCGACCAACAATCTTAAAACTGGGCGACAGCGATTACAATGTGCACAGCAGAATGGGCCGTCGAGGCGAATGCAGTCGTGAACCTCAAAACATCCCGACAGCGCGGTGCAATTGTTGGCTGAAGAAATGCAGCTCCGCAAAGACGACGGACCTCGATCGAGGGTGGCGATCAGGGTGTAATAAGAGGCCTAGCAGCACCCAGAGAACGGTAACAGCGCCGGCCCTGGGCTTTGGGGGAATCCGAGATGGAGGAGTGGGCTGCTTGATGCGGAAAGGTGAGCATGCAGGCATGTGCTAGTGATGGTCGGACAGTTCAACCCACATCCACTCAGGCGGGATTTGGTGGACCGCCTAGGCCATATCATCACGCCCCTTTAGCGAGCCACTCGAGCTGGAGTGGTGGACCTGAGCGCCATGGTTCCGGCCCAAGAGCGTTGCCATTGGGCCCCTGGAGGGCTCCTTGGAGGTCCCGCCGACAGCTGGTCCCGCAGGCCCAGGGAGCTGGGAAAGAACCCTGTCTTGGACTTGCACCATGTACCAAAATACCTTCGACTCAGACTAATACCCGCCCTCGAGAAATGCTAGCTCCTCCCCTCTCGGCACCGACTCAATCCATTTCATGCCTACCGACCTTACTTACCTAAGATAACCTTAGCAGCTCAGTGCTCCGTCCCTCAGCAGTGGTTAGATGCCCAGTGGACCCAAGCAGTATGGCCCGACCTCCCTGCTTGCCTGCCCCCAGGAGTTCGGGCCATGGACCACCAGCTCACCAGCTCTCTCTTCCAGCAGGACCTTCCTACACGGTACACACACCCAACTACGTAATGCAGAATCGGCGGCACGTCCTGAGACCAGTACCTTACCTGTCAGTGGGCGAGGTAGCATTGCACATGCCTTCCCAGGCAGGTGGGTGGGCTGGCCAATAGGACGTGGGAGGGCGGCATGCGGGCTATCAGTCAGTGGCGGCCGCGCATTTTTTCCGTCCAGGCAGTCTAAAGCCCCATTACCTCAGTGCCAGGGACAAGAAGCGCCAACCTTCATTCCCTAACCCAAATTCCGGCTACTGACGTCCACAACCGCCTGCTACTCTCTTTTAGGGACACAACCATTCAACTATCGACTGGTTTAGTAGCTGGTCCGCCATGAAGGTGGGCAAACCAGTCAAGGGCTCCTTGGCGCATGTTGAGGATCCCGGGTTGAGAAAAAAGTCCGTCTTCAACTCACACAATGCATTGCCTCCCAAGCACCGTTGCAGATGCTGCATATGCTGGCTTTTTGTCCCTCTACATCATGCGCATGTTTCCCATAATGGATGGCTGCATCAGTTGGCTGTATTGGTCGGCGAGTCTCCAGCACAAGGGCAAAGGTAGGTGCATGCGTACAAGGGCTTCCTCACCACCACATACCATCCATCTCGGCGGCCTGTTGCGGAGCCCGATTCATAACCCTGGCACCGGGTTTACAGTGCCATGGAGTGCATGAACACAGTGAAGGGATGACCCGTTTTGATATTGCGTACCCATACCCCCGGCGCCAAAGCCGCTCACCAGCGCTTCACACAAAAAGGACCCGAGGCGAGGGGGAAAAAAGAGGGGATTCTTCAAATACACAATCGGCACATTTGAAGGTCACAGTCCAGTTTATGGTCTGATATCACAGGTGATAGAGTCACGTAACTTGGCGTACTGGAAACCAAGGCGCAGCTGGACCAGGGGGAAAAAGCAAAGAAATATCTTGCAAGAATCGATGCAGTCTGCCAACCTTCTCAATGGAAATGGCGTTGTCCAGCGCAGTCACTTAACGTCTGCGTCTCTGACATGTCTCTTTTTTTTGTTCAGGGAGGGTGGGCGAAAGCCGACCACAAAATCAAACGTTACACCAAAACAAGAAAGGGGAGAGAAAGAGGCGGCCGTTCGTTAATACCGGTGAACAGGCCGTTGGACATCGGTCCCCTGATATCGCACAGTCGGAAAGGCCCGTGTGCCTGACTCTGTTTACGAAGCCGGATATTTTTTCTGAGAAAGCCCACTCACTACCTATGCAAGGAAGAAGCCTGATCATACCTAGGATGAGGATCAACTCAGAGATACCCGCCAATAGCTTAGCGACTAAGACTCATACAACACATAATCAGAACGACTGCTTGATCTGCGATGCATAATCAGGAGTGGTTCTAAGAATCAGCAATGAAAGGGTCACTGCATCATTATACAACCTATATCATCAAGTACCAAGCAAGTGATTTCGGGATCCAGTCTATTGGTAGACATCAATTTACCTAAAACCCCTTGGGCGCAGATCCCTGCCATTCGGTACCATAGGGCATACGAGAAGATCAATCATATTTTTCCAAGGGAAAGATTACCACTAGCCTCCAGTCGATCGACCGTTATGGACGCCTGTTCGTACGAATCTGGGAATGCTGACGGAAGAATTGCTGGAAATCTTAGCGCTGGTGCTTGCTATGACATAACTTCAAAGTTGGTATTTGAAAAAAAATTCAATGTCATGTTCTCCTATTCTCGACAGGTTTTTATTTTGCCACGGTCTACTTAGGCCTGGCCGATTTTAGTATTCCTTGCAAACTCTGATTAAAGCGAGGTTGCAGCAGACATGCAACAGCATCATACTTTCCCCATTACATTCCTCTGCATTGGCCCGTCCGACGCCTCCTCCATGTGCAAGGGCCGCTGGCGGCCGACCAGGCGGTGAATTCTATCGTCCCATGGGATTGGGTACCAGAGGGTTGGGTACCATTGGGGACCGTCGTGTTCTCACGAGGAGCTGAGACATGCCATGGCCTCATGGCCTTCTGCCGTCAGCATGATAATTAATGCTGGTGAGAAATGACGAGAGAAAAGCTGTCGAGGGGACCCAACAAACGAGACGCCTACTTTCGGATCTGCAGGCGAGGTGATCGCCACCTGGAGGTATGTGAAAGCATTCCGATGCATAAGACCACACACCCAGCCGTTGCATTGGTGTAGCATCGCCCCACTGGGAGAGAGCAGCGGCTTACCGCGTTGGTAAAAATCGCCTCAATAATGAATAGCGTGGTGGCTATTGTCATGGTGTCTCAGGCCGTCTGTGTCTCTCCTTTTCATTAGCTGGTCCCGGTGACTTGGTTTCGCTACCCGCCAGAACCAGCCATTGGGGAAGCCACATGACAGTCTCGGCTGAAGTATACAGTACTTAGATGCCAGCTCTTCCTCGAAACGGCCTACAGTTTTGTCGAAGCGGTGAAGGACAACCTGCGAAGAGGAGGGCACACGGCACCTCCATCTCGTCGAGTCCAGTGGGCAGCCGCAAGCGAGAGTCGGAGCGTCCAATCTCCGCGGTATGACCAGACACACTCCGGCAGCAAGTTGTCTGAACACGGCGAACACCAAACCGTTTCGAAGGAGTTACCATTCAATTGGGACACAGCTCCCATCAGTCTGGTTGGGAAATTAATAATAGCCAGACGGACGCCATGCCCCCTGCGGGGTATGAGAGCATCGGCTCGTTCTGGGAGTAGCACCGTGGAGCAAAACCATCGACGTGGCACCCCAGAGGCCAAACGACGCAAGGCGTACGTCTTCGCGCATACACCCGCTGCAGCAGCGTGGTGTTGGCCGGGCTGGGCAGCTTGGGTACTGCATGTCGTGCCTCCCGCACACGCGTATAATTATGTACAGGAACCTGGAGCCCCAATGATTTTGACAAGATCTTGGGAGCCGGTCCACTAGGAGGCCATGGCGCATCCGGTAGCATTCATGTAGTGTACATACCCAGTAAGGTAGGTAGGTAAGTAGGTATGCATGTACGCCTGTATGCCGGACGACGGGTCCTACTCGCACGCCCGTTGACGATGCATTGCCTGTGAGATGCCGAAGCGAACATATGGCCAGACCCCATCGGCGTGCTTTCTCAGAGTTGCAGCATCTGGCCGGCCGGACATACTTACCCTGATTTCTGGCCACATGTGTGAATATCTTCTTTCGAGATGATGTGGTTGATTGTGGGCAGGTCGACAGCACACTCCACATCAGTCGGTGAGCAATCACCGATCCGCACCAGCGACGTTGCGAACAGGACAGAAGCCAGTTTCTAGACTGCCAGCGTGCCAATGGTAGGATGCCAGGCAGATGGAGCCACCGACCCGCATGCCCTGATCTTGTTGGTTTTGCATTCCCATCGTCCTGGGGGAGAGGTTGGGCAATGGAGACCTGCTCCGCTGAGCCCAGTGCGCTGGGTGTGCCGACAGCCTACGGCTAGCGGTCCGTCCCATGGTTTGGTTAATGGCCCGACGCCTAAAAATCCTCTCGTGTGCAAAAAAATTCACTTGATTACCTCCCAAGATGAAAGACACGGGGCTATTCGGTCTAGCGTTCCTACTCCCTGCTCCAGCTGCCTTAATCGGCCGCAGGTGCTGTTCTCGGCACGGCCCAGGTCTCGCTGTTCTGCTGGATTTGCGTCGCAGTTTCGCCCAGTGTTGCGGTAATATATGTCGGTGGGAGGCTCAGTCTGCGGCCAGTATTGCTTTGCAGGTCCAGGGCAGGGCAGTACCGGACCGCAGTTCGCCCCAGGCCAACCCTGTCGACCTGGATGCGTTTGCAACGGGATGGATCTTGGGGGCAGGATCAATAGTGGCCAGCAGCGCATTAGTGCCGTCGACAGACAAGTTCGCCCATACAAACTGAGACGCCCATGCTAGTGGTTGATTGCGAATACTATGTAGAGTGTCCCTCCATGTTTCCTAGGCCCCTTTACTATGCAGATGCAGCTGCTTTTGACCATACAGTGTCGCCCACATATGTGTTTCTCTGTAGGTGGGCATCCCTCCCATGTCGGTGCTGCCTCGTGTGTGATTATTGAGATTTTTACGATGCCGGTACCGCTCCTCGGCCTGTATTATGTACGTTGGGTAGGTTTCATGCCAGCAAATACCTGCAACGTGATGCCACAACCCACCCCCTCCGAAGACCTCCCGGCAGCCCGGATACACCTTGCGGTTCCCCCCCTACCTGGTTATGGAAGCAGTGTCCCCTGACCCAGCGTCATGCCAATCCTTGCGCAATGTTCGGGGTGATTTGTCGGACTATCCTCTCCAGACCCGTGGGAGAAGAGGGAATTGAGCTAGGCCTGCACAGAAACGGGTTTGGATGAAACGCCGACAATCAAAAAATATATGTAATCAGTTATTCTTCTCCCTGGTTCCTGAGGCCCGATATGGCATGGATGTCGTCGAAACGCCTAGCCTGACAGTTATCCAACGGTTCGGCCCCCGAGCTTTTGGGAACTCTATTTCCTAACCTTGGTAGACACACCGAGCCCCAGTACCGGTAACGTCTTAACACCGAGGATGAGTGTATCGCCGCTCGCTATTCGCCGTGACAATAAAACCCCCTGTCCAACCATAAAACGGGGAGTGGAAACTTGATGCCCGGTGAGAATATTACTGAGCAAAAGCTCGATATTTCTTGGATGGGCTGGCAAGATGGGCGGTGTTTGGTGTCAATTGACATGACTCGAGTATAGGGTAGGCAGATGATGTGACCCGGGCACTCGGATACGCTGACACAAGGAATGACGAGCTCAGGAACTGGCCTAACGTCCCTGTCGGCTCATCGTCGGCAAAAGCCCCGAATCTCGCGCATCACTCCCACGCGTATCCCGGAAGCACTTACTTGGCGATTGATTTGATATCATCATCGATCATTGATCTCAACTCACCTGCTCGACCTATTCTCCTAAGTATCAATCACCTCTGTGACAACCGTCCATACTTGTGGCAACTCCTCAGATTCATCAAGGACTTTAATAGTTGTCCAGCTCGTTCATCGCCTAGACTGCAAACCATAGTGCGCAGTCATAATTCTTCCCCCCCTTGACACTTCCGTTCAGCTTTATGCAACAAGAGCCCCCCAAGAGTTCAACACAGCGCAACCAACCCGACAAATCCCCAATCTCCTCACCATCTTCCCAACATGGCCTCCTGCACCATGATCCCAATGACCTGCACCGAGTCGGCTCTGATGGCTCCCAAAGCACGTCTCCCCACTCTGGCCCTCTCGACAATGACTCATCCGATGGGTTCAGCCCAGACAAGCTGGATGAGAAGCTTCTCCGGTTGAGATTTGACGACCCATCGAGGGCAAGCCCACCAGTTCCAGGGCAAAGAGTAATTGATTATGAAAATGCCTTGATATATCCCGGAAATCGGCATTCTTTTGGCTTCAAGGTCATCAAACGGTCTGAGCCACGGACTGATGGGGTGCAGCTTGAGGATCTCCCCAATGGTTAGTCTTGTCTTTGAAACCTCAGTTTAGAACCCTTCTAATCGATCGCCACACCACAGAGATTCTTACGCACATCCTTTCTCACCTCCACCCCGACTCTCATAACACCGTTGCTCTCGTCTCGAAGCGATTCTATGCGCTGGTAACTACCCCACACGCCTGGCGCATGGCGTTCCAGCGCTTCTTCCCAGGACACAGCATTATCAGCAATAAGGTTTCGAAAAGGGGCGATGATGGACCGGATGACCCGGATTCTGATGGTCTTCGATCGGATACCCGATACTTCTCCAGGCTGACACCGTTGGCGACTTGGAGAAGTGAGTACTTGTTTCGCACCCGACTTCTCAGAAGCTTGGAGCGTGGCAAGCCTGGAGCGTTTGCCGCTGGGGCCGGGTCGTCAGGGCGATCGAAACAAAACATCAAGAAAACTACAGCTGTTTTGACTTATAATTCCAAGTTGCCATGGGTTGTCTCTCATCTTCATGCTGTATTTACTAATGGGAAAAAACCTCCCCGGGCTATCCAGGGTACATCTGACCTTGGGGTTGGGACCGTCAGTGATCCCACAACCGGAAAGATCGAAAAATGGGGATTGGAAGCTCCCAATACCTTCCCCCAGTTGGAGGAGGTGGTGCCAAACCTAGTACCGTATGGCCTTGGGGATGGCCCGGCTGGAGTTCCCAATGTCATGGATGTTAGTCAACCCTATGGCCTGCTTGCGGGTGAAGGGTTTCCTGGCGGTCGTGCCTTCTTCCGCGGAGCCAACGAGGCTAGTGGCCGTTACCTCGAGCCGGATTCTGGAGTGGCAGACAGTTTTCTTGATATTCCCAGGATCCCCGAGATAACAGAGGCTATCTCCTGCGTTTGGCTTGCCAAATCCTCGGCTGTACCCACAGTCACCGAGTCGATGGTTGGTATGTTCGTTGGATCTACCGCTGGAGTTGTGACGTCTTATTCCCTTGGCTCGGACTCTGGTGGCCTTCGCTTTTCGATGGGTGACATGACGGGACGATGGGCTCTCAGCCCGGGAGTCCCCATCATCTCGCTCAAAGTGGATGAAAATTACAGCATCAAACGAAAGACTGCTAGCCGTGTTTGGGCCGTCGCCTTGAATGCACTCGGAGAAGTCTATTATTTGACCGAAACCCCTAAAAGCACCATAAACCGTGCCCAGGGTGATGATATTGTCAGACATGCCTGGCTCGCTGGTCGCACAGTCTTCTGGCATCTCTTGGAAGAGACACGACGTACTGCCCGTCCCGACGAATTGGACAAGAGCGAATCTGATGCCTCCTATTCGCCCTACCCTCCTTCCGACTCAATGCAGTTGGACAAGGATCAATTGATAGCCAAAGCCCGGGAAGCCGAAAAGTTTATGCATTATCAGCCCTCCCACTTCCTCAAGGTTTGCCAGGGCTGGGATATGCAACGCAGACTTGAGGTTGATTTTGCTAATGACTCTGGGGACGGCGTGGGGGAGAGCATCTTCGTTATTGACTGCGGCTTGACAGAGAGTCAGGCCCCTTGTGTCAAACGGCATATGCGGATTTGTCCTTTCAAGACTGCAAAGACTCATATTGACATTGAAACTCAACCTTCGGCCCCTAAGACATCACTGTTTGGTCATGTCAATGGCGAGCAACAGCCCACTCCCTCGCCCTTGGATTCGCAATCACCTCTGTCACCACCTTCAACACCCCAGCCGCGCGCCATCTCTCTTGTTTCTGAGCACGAGTGGAACACGCAAACTCTGGAACTCGGCATTCAGACCAATGCTACCATTTCTACAAGCGCCCTTGATTCTTCTCTTCAGTCAACTCACACGCTGGCGGAGGATGCGCTGCATGTAGCTGATCATCTCGCCAGCATCCGTACGTCCTCGGACATAAACCAAGCTAGTGTAGAGATACCTGGTCGCCGCGCTCGTTTTATCGCGATTGGGACAAGCTCTGGAGAGGTTATTGTCTGGAATGCTCGTGACAACAACCGAATCTCTCACATCGCACCAATTCGTATGATTCAAACTCAGTCCCCCGAGATTTCAAGCCTGGGACTGTCAGCGCTTTATCTCGTTCATGGAGGCAGTGATGGCCTTGTCCAAGTCTGGGATCCCCTGGGTTCAACGGTAGAGGCCATCAGGACGATCAATTCTAGACACAATGGTCGAGTTCCGCGTCACATGATGGTCATGAATCCGGCCCTTGCGCACGAGAATTACTCTGCTGCTGGCGCTATCTTTCTTGACCCTGACCCGACCATTTTAAGAGGCATCGTTTCCTTTGGAGCCTTTATGCGTTACTGGGCATATAGTTCAAATGGTCACTTTGCTCATAGAAAGCGTCGTTATAGGCACTCCGACATTCACGGACGTATTGCCAGTCGCCGCCAGGGAGGCACAAGCTCCAGATACATTGCCGCCGAGGAAGCCGAGTTGAGAATCGAAGATGCGGAAAGGGCGAAGGAAAAGGCCCGATTGCGTAATAGGTTCGGAGTTGGAGCCCTCGGAGACTTGACAGAGGAGGAGGCACTTCTCTACGCCCAGCTCATATCCGAGGAAGCATTTCACCAAGAAGAGCAAATGCGAGCCAGTGATTCTGCTGCTGATACCAGTGTGGACACCGCATCTTCTTTCAGCGGGGCAACAACTGATACTGCCACCCCGGAGCCAAGCATTGCTGGGCCCAGCCAGTCAGGAAACGGCCGTATCAACGAGGATGATGAGTATGAGCAGCAGATACAGCAGGCGATGCGTCTGTCTCTCCTTGAAAGTGGAAATGACACTGCAGACTCTCCCCGCGGCAACAGCGCAGGTGATTTCGAGTTCGCAATCAAGTACAAGCCAAAGAACGGGAAGAAAACGAAGGCGTCTGGGTCAGGCTTTCTATCGTCTACCCAGTCCCCTACCAATGGCTTTGTTCTTGATGGGGCATCGACCAACCAAGACGAAGACGCTGATCTCGCAATTGCCCTCAGCCTGAGCATGCAAGACCAGGCGTTGATCACATCGTCGACTGAGTTTGAGGACTACAGGGAATCCGAAGAATTCCCTGCTTTGGAGACGGAGGGTATTGGGAAGGGGAAGGGCATTCAGAGATGGTGATGGGTTTATTCTCGGTGGTTGTTGAGCTTCGACGTTACTGCTTTGTTTTATTTTCAATTCTCCTAATAGACTCAGCGTGCCTGGATCTTGCAGCTTTTGGTCACTTATTTTAATCTGTGGCCCTAAATATACTTGAACATTTATTATCATATATTGTTGAAGTTCCTCGTGCGGCGCGCCTGTGTGCTCTCTTTGCCTTTACCGGCTCTTGGAAACCTCCTAAACCTGCCTCGACCCCCTAACATGATTAGGCACTCTCTGATCGGTTCTCCTGGTTCTGCATGGATGAAATTTGAGCAGCTCTAGCTCGTGGTTGAGTAAACCTGTAAGTTTCGATTATTACATCTCTCGGAAGTATTGCACCATGGCTCTTAACTATGATCTACTATTACATTGTCAAATCTTTGAACCGTGATTGATGTATGTGTTGCTCAGAACCTCCGGCTAAGGGTATGATATGGCTTCCACTTCTTCCAGAATATAACCTCTATGGCATATAGGCGAAGAATTTGTTCCCTGAAGTGGAATGTACTAATTCCTGTATTGTACTCTCGGAATCTAAGTCTACCTAATTGCGGGCGAACATTGGAAGAGTGTCAACACCGGGAGACCATGGCATGCTGTCCCTGGCTAGGGTGCTTGTCCTTTCTTTTCCCGCGTATTCACGGCCATTTTGAGGAGCACTGATCGCTCACAGGGTATCCTACACTTCAATTATTACGTCTGCTTCTCTCGGTATAGGGTGGGCCCACAGACATAGTGGACGATACTCATGGTTTTTTGATTGAACTGTCTTCATAAGTACTTGATAACGAGGTGCACAGTCTATACTTCAGTGATGTAATTCTCGATTTTCAAAGTACAGTTCACCCCTTGATCTGTTGGATTGGGATATGTTGTGTATCTCTGGGAGAGGCCCCGGGAGCAAAGAGTGAGACGAATGTTATGAGCAACTTGATGTTCAGACGATTCGTTTATTGATTGGAAGTAGTCTAGAAACTTCCTTGACTTATTGAAGATCATCTTTATTGGGAAGCTCTTTTGAACCTTGAAATATACTTGATTTTCCTACTTCACACTGCGCCTAGAAACTAAACATGACTCTTCAAGGCCAACACTGCCTGCAGATATATTCGTACCATCCGAATGTTTGGACGCAGCTTGTAGTTGCCGAATAGGACAACCGGGTCACCTCTTTACAGGTAATGAATAATCGAGGCTGGCGCCGATCACTGGCCTTGAGCTCGACGAGAGCTAGATGGGCTGGTATTCGACGACTCATTTGTCGTAGGGGACAACAACCGGCTGCTCCGTCCTCAACAAAATCACATTCACTAAAAATAGTATTGTTTGATATTTGTTTCTTTCCTTGATCTGACTCTTGCCTGTCCAACGAAATGCCTTGTAAAGTGTCGTAATAGTCGGGAGGAATTGGCACCGATCACGGAGGATTACGTCGATTCAGACGGTGTTTGAGCCGCCGCAGCGGCCCATCTGGCTTACAGTTTCGAGTTCAGAGCCTTGCTCGTCATCTGGAGAGAAGTAGTAATACGCAGAGGCTTCCCTGAAGCGGTTAAACACACATACATGGCTGTTGTCTCCCATCATCGAGACTAGCCAGTGAAGTCCTGTCCATCCGCTACCCGCGAGATGGGGAGACAGCCGTCTCACCTGTCAAAGTGACAATGAGCCCGTCGCACCTTGAACACGCCCGGCTAAACTGTTCTGGCGGGATTACGATGTGCGAAGCGTTTTGGCCCCGCCTTGGTGGGTTTCACAATACGGACGAAATCTGATGATCTCAATATCCTGGCTGACCAGTGACCTACTTTGCTTTGCACTGCCGGGCTCGGGGAATTAATCAGGTAGGCCTAAGGGAAAGGAGGTGGTCTCTTTCTCCTCTCCCGTCTGCATCCAGGTGAGGGCTCGCGCCTGCACTTTTGTTGACCATGCTGATGGAAGGCGTATGAGTTTTATGCCGCCAGGCGTGAGATTGACCAGTGTCCTGGGTCGCCACATTGCGGTCCACGTGGGAAACGCATGTTTGGTGGTTCTCTGCGTCTCCCTGGCATAGATTGCATAGCCACGAAACTTGAAATACACCTCAAACGTCAACATACAGAAAACAGGGTCGGGGTGATTTTGCAAGCCCAAATCCTCCCATCTAGAACGGTAGCGATATCCATAGTTCCAGCCAATATTCTCCCAACTGTTGCATTGGCTGACGCCTTCACTACGTGTCGCCAATTTCACGAAATGAGAGCCACCTCAGGCATTAGGTTGGGGGATCTCTCCCAGGACAGCGAGCAGCGCGGATCCCTGCGCTCGATGTGCCAGGAGCCATGGGGCCTGGGCTCGCACTCGCAGCTCGACATATCATGTGCATTCGCCACGCTGGACCGAGCTCAAGTCTGCTCTCCAGATCCCATGTGCCAGCTGCTCAGAGTAGAATGATTGCCAGCCATGGGGTAGGCGACTTTCTTCATATGTACAACGTAGCACCCAGCCAAGTCGATCTTGATTCGAGGCCTCGTATAACGTGCTACTGTGCGCGTACGTACCTTGGATATACTGATACTAGCAGAACTGTCCCCACTCACCTCCCATCAACGGTCCTGCATCCTTTTCGCCAACCCCGGAATGACAAGTGGAATAAGGACAAAAGCAAACAAACAGACACGCACCAAGACGCGCCAACAGCTTGTAGCATCAAATGTAAGCTGCGCTACCAAAGGACCATCCATCCGCATTGGCTTAGGGGCGTAATACTGCCTCTCTTTCTTTACTCGCTCCATATTATGTGTGCCCATACACAGGCAAAACACGCAGAGCTGCCAACATGCATGTGGCTCTTGGCCATTGGTGCATCCAGTTTCAGTCCCTCACCGGATTCTGGAGCCCAGTTTCATCTTCCACCGAGAATGGGTAAATCCCCCAAGGCGGCAGCTAGACCACTGGTGGATTAATCAGTGCGCGACACATTTTGACTGGCTCCCTCCCCACCTTTACCTTCATTTCGTTTGATCCGGCCCGGGGGGTTCTCTCCAGAGGGAAGAAAAAGTGCAGGGCCAGGGCAGCGCATGGCACAGCGAGAAAGGAAATCAGTCAATCTCGCATAATATCTGCATATCAGGGGGCGGATGCGACACACTCTCAGGTAGTGCTGAGCTCGCGCGACGGTCGCGCTCACTCAGCCTTACTGTTGAGGCGAGCACGCTCAGCTCGTCGTTGAGCGTTTAGAGCTTACTCAGGCGAGATCCTCTCACATGGCCCCCCAACCAAGCCTCGCAATTGGAGTCTCATGTACCAAGATAGTGTCGGGTATCGACGACACAACGTCACGGGGAGCCAGGCCCAGCCTCGCCTCAGATCCTCAGCCAAGTTTTGGTGCGTGTCAGCTTCGACGTTGGCTTCTGGTCGTTTGGGAACGACACCAACACCGCACTAATAGCTAGCTAGTCTCTAGAGCTGCCGGGATCTGCTTTGTAGCAGGAATTGAGAATGTCTTCGCGCGGCATCAGGCCCAGCTATCGTGAGCACAGACTGCCGTCGCGAGCCTTGATTTCGATCCAACTCATTGCGTATTTAGTACGCTGCACTATTAAAACAATGCAAATGCTGCCCCCAAATACAAAACGTAGTCTCACTACCTAATGATTCAATGGCGGGGTGTCCTCTACTGCACCAGGCTGTGAATACAGCCAACGAAAGAACCATACTATTGGGTACACACGTGAAATATGATGCGGCTTGTTAATTTCTCGGGCCCAATCAGCGCATACAAAATTGGGTGTCTGAGTAATATCGCCAACCAAGTCCCAACTGAGCATTACTATTACTACTTCCAAGTTTCCACTATTCGCTGGACAGGGCTTGCCGTCAAGGAAGATAGCCCGGGGATACTTCCGGTTTTTGTGGCCGTTGCTTTTCACGCTCTGTCACGATTTCGGCTTCGCCAGTGAGCCTGCTTCTCTCCACTACGCCGTCTATCAAAACATCGTGAGAGCTTGATCTCGTCCAATGGGGTAGGATCGTGTAATTTCTTATCGGGCAATAAATTGCCTTCATCGGCTTAACCTCGAATATATTGCCTTAACCGTAAGTAGGTACTGTTACTACCTACCTAACAGGGTAGTGAGAGGTAGTATCGAGTTTGAAGCACCCAGGCGGCCGCATCGCGCCTCATCTCAACTGTCCCCTCAGGGCAGAAGCATTATGGGGTTTGCAGATTGACAGGGGACCCACTGAAGATACTTACCTACATCGTCACCAACCAACTTATGCGGTCTTGTTGACCCAGAATCCGGTGATGGAGGTCGCCCACCGAGGAGGACATTGGATGATCAGCACCTGATATTGATGATGCCTATATCTCCAAAGGTCCTTGACCTGTTGGCGATTTTGTACGTTACCCCTGTAGACATGCGTTGGTGGTCGTGTGCGTGAATCAAATCAGTGGAACGAGGAGCGAGGTTCGTGAGATGGAGCGCCCGGTCCCTGTCTGGTATGAAGTCTCAAAAGTGCAGGCAGGCAGAACTGAGAAGGAGCTCTCCGTTCTCGCCCCTCTCGCCCCTTCCCCTCCTGCGCAGGTGCACAGGTGCAGGCAGGTACGGTGCAGACGGGTGGGCAGCTGCAGGTAGGTGCGGGTGCTTCAGTGGTTCCTGTCCTGGCTTGTCCTGTCCTGTCTTGATGGTGTGCCAGACTTACTGCACTCAACCCGACCTCCATGCCACGATCCCTGCTTCTGCCCCTGTTTGATCCATCCTGGCGTGCCCACCATCGCGTGCATGCACCACCTCCCGCCGTCTTTCCCAGCCAGCTGGGCGGAGTCTCAGAGCGACCGCAGAGGGCCGTCCACTTCCGAGGCCTGTGCGGCCTGTTCTGGCCTGCTGTGTTCCTCTGTTCTGGTGACTTCATGCGAGCTTAGGCTTTTACCTTTGCTCACCTAATTGTTTCTGACCTCCTTTATCATCCTTCCCCTCCTTTTTTCTGCTTGTCTTTTGCTATCCCCGACCACGCGCCCGATACCACAACTTGTGGTGATAGTCGAGACCACGACCGACGGCACTAATAATACTCACGACGCCAGACGGGTGTCAGAGGGGCTCCCGCTGGACACCAGGCTCTACCGACGACAACTTTGATTGGGGACGGACGATGGTTATTTCACCCAAGACAACTCTTGCCGACAACTAGCTCCACCTTCGACTACTCTCGCTTTGAATACGCATTCCGTTCTTTTCATATGGGGGGCATTGCGCCAGGGTCGACCAGCTGGTCAGGTCAAGCTCTCCAAGCCTCCCGGCCCGTTCTCTCACAGCTCCTCATCTAGTCGTCGCAAGCCGATATGCCGACGACAACACCTTGCGGCGCCATGCCTCGACACGGCTCAGCTTCCAACATTCTCTACTTGTTTGTCTTCGCCGGTTTGACCAGTCATGTCTACGCTCTGCCTTCCGGATCTAGTCGGGCGGTATTGAGTGAAAGGTGTGTATTTGTGAGCCAAATTAGCTTTTTTTAACATGTATTAACATATGATGTAGGACGACTGCTGAATTGCAAGCCGATGGGTTTACTCTTATTCCAAGAGCCGAATCCGAGGGAACACTCTCCAAAGGTGCCGCTGCTGGTATCGTTGTTGGTGTAATTGTGGCTGGTTCCATTGTTCTCTCGGTCGTTTGGTTCTGTCTTCGGAGGAAGAAATCAAGTCCTGAACCCGAAACTCACGTGGTTCAAGAAAATGAGCGTGGACTTCAACCTGCGCATGATAATGACACTGACTCAGAAAAGCTCTCAACAACCTCTTTAACAGACGCTACAATTACCACTCCTCCAAGTCGATCGGGACTTTCTCGTATCATGAGCAAGGTGGCTCCCGCGCGAGTAAATAGTCCGCCCAAAAATCAAAGTATCGACAAGACGATACCGATTGAGGCCCCCGACAATGAAGTTTTCGAGCTAGCCGCTTGTCGGCCTCCTGCTGAGCTTGACGCCGACACGGGAGGTTCCGACGATTTCTGGATCGTCGATCATGAGGTTGGATTTGGTTTGGATGAGGCTTATCCCCTCAGCCCGTATGAGCAGACGAGGCTTAAGATGGACCGCCAACTGGCAGGACCCGTTCCTGCGTACACGCCAGGCGATTGGGCTCAAATTGCACTAGAAAAGAAGGGACAAGATGATGCCAAAGACGGCTACGAAGGCGAGCAACAGGAATCATTCCCTAACCGAAATAGCCCTGAGATGAGGAGATCATCATCTAACGCCTGTGTCGACCCATCTCCGCTCTCTTCACACAACACCTGGTCTACCCATATCTCGCAAGTGGTGTCCCCAATGACCATGGTCACCTCTGTGGTCACTCCTAAATTCCCTCCTACTGCTCTCACAAGAGGCAATTCAAGCGGTACTTATCGCGAGCGTTCCCTCGAGCTTAATCTCACGACTCGATCAAACTCTGTTCCCAACTCTTCATCAAGCGAACGGGGTTCCTCTCGAGTCCAGCGAACACCTATTAACCCTACCGAGGTGGTTTGTCTCGGCCCCATCCCCGAGAATATCATGCTACCCGGACAAAGCCCTAGGCCGGAGATGGATGGGCCCGAAGGCTTCAATCTCGTATTACCAACTTTTCAACCTTCAGATGACCCAGCAGAAGACACACTGGGAAGTAATTTCACAATTGAGGAGGAGGCCCGGATAGCGGAGGTATTGGAAACCGTCAGAACTGCAACACAAGCCGAACTGTCGCAAAAACTCCAGTCTAGATGGTCAAGCGCCAATAAGGGAACTTCGAATCAAACCTCGCAACAATCACCTCCGCTCCCGGCAATGGTAGCAGAATTAGAGTCTGCGATGCCAACTACAATGGAGGAGGAGCCGATACGAAAAGACCGGATCGACCCAGCACTGGATTTGATTCATGTTCCGCAAATTCCCAACCAGCGATATAGTTGGGAAGGCAGCACTCCCCATTGATTCGCTACATAACTTTATTACCGATTCTCGCCCATCTCGACGTTCTTTCACTTTTTAATAATTTCACCCGTGCGACATATACGCACATGTATACACCCACGCGATTTTAGCTCTACTTCTCTCCCCTGGACCCAATCGCTGAGGGGTTATGATTTAATGGGCCATTCGATATTTCCTACATGTCTGGAGATCCTGGATTGGATATGATTTGAGGTACAATATAAAACAAAAGGTGTTATGGATGGATAACAGCCAACGTGTCAAATGCTAATGCCGGATTGGAATGTGATTTCAGGGAGACCGCCTGACACGGACACAGAGTTTTCAGGTCTCCTCCCCTTCTTTATACCAAACACTTACAAATAAACACACAAACACACTCCTTCCCTTTCCTTTAACTTCGAACAACTGCTATATCAGAGCATTTATTCATATGTTATATTGTTGAGCATCTCCCGAAATGGGTGAGATGAGTGGATATTGTTTTCTCCCTCGTTCTTTTACTGAGAAGCCCGGCGTTTTGGTCCAAGCGGCGTCTGGCCCTGTACTCGATAGTTAGAGTTGCTCTTTCTACATAGATATTTCGTTGGTTGGAAGATTGGCTACCATCGTATTAATATGCTGAAACAATACCTGCAATTGAGATTATATTTCATCACTACAGGATATCCTGGCCTATGTCTTTCCTCTATTCTTATTCTATCACTGGGGTGACAATGGCCCTTGGGCAGTTGTCTGCCGGAGAAGATCGTACCATATGATTCAAATGTCGGCTACCAAATCTCCTGCCACCAAGTCAATGATTCAAGGTGCTTCTCCCGGTCGGGCTCTTCACCGCTCCTCCTGAACGAGCCGAAGACGGTCTCCTTGCAGGCATCAGCCATCTTTGTAGAGCCACCGCAGATGGAGAAGATGGCATTCCTGGGGATGAGGTCGTTGACGGTGTCGGCCTCCTGCCGGAGGATGTCCTGGATGTAGACCTTATCCGGCTGGTCCCTGGAAAAAGCGGTGAAAACAGTCAGGGTCGCATTCTCGTCACCACTACCACCACCATTGCCATCCTTGCTCAGATCATCCCACTCCTTCTCGAAGAAGAAGTCCTTGGAGCGGTTCCGGTTGCCGAAGAAGAGGAGCATGGGTCCCGGGTTGGGGTGGGTGAGCCGCTCGTGGATGAGGCACCTCACGGGGGCGAGGCCAGTGCCCGTGGCCATGGCAACGAGCGGGCGCTGGGCGTTTTGGGCGCCGTGGATGGGCGTGAGGACTGGCTTGTAGCCGACGCGCATGCTGGCGTTGGGAGGAAGGGAGGCTAGGTAGCGGGAGCAGAGGCCCTGGCGCGGTTTGCGGAGGATGGTGCGGTAGCGCACGAGGGCGACGAGGAGCTCTACGCGGGTGATGCTCTCATCGCCGGTGGGGTGGGCGAGGAGGGCTCCCCCGTTGGCGATGCTGAAGTCGCGGCCGCGGATGAGAGGGAAGACGTCGAGGAGGCGCTCTGGGGGGATCTTGACCGATGTGAATTCATCGAGAACTTCGAGGATCGTTCGCCGAGAGCGGGTGGCGTAGTCAAAGTACTCGTCGAGGAACTCGGTTTTGGTGAACTCGAGTAGTCTCTCTTTGTGATTAGGGTCAGTCGCGAAATAGGACATGCTCTTGAAAAAAGACCGGCGAGGGATCGAGGTGAAGTCTATGTTTTCAAGGAGAAGCTGGCGAATGGTACACGGTTGGGAGGCGTGGAGGTTTCGTGGGAGGGAGGGACAAGCCGAAAGGTCGAGTTGCTGGTCAGCGACAGACTCCCAGCTCATGAGAGTGATCAACTTTTGAACATCTTCGGGGAAGTTCTTGGGATAAATTGTTAAACAATCGCCGGGATTGCACGCCAGTTTCTGGCCGTCAGCACGGGAGGGGACATCGAACCCGAGAAGTCTGACGTCCTGCCAGTGGGAGAGCGGCGTCATACGTTTGCTCTCAGCAAGGGTAGCTTCCCATCCATCGGGTATTGGGAGAGGTCCTGGAGGTGGTATGTCTATATCCGAATGTGAAATAATTTTGGCCGAGTCGGTGCTGCTGTGGCTCAACGCAGGCGAAAGCGACCACCTTGGTGGTAATATAGAATCATCGGATATGGGAGCCCGGCCAGCCGGAGGAGGATATTCCTCTAGTAGATGATCATAAAATTTGCCGGCCCAAGATGAGAAAGCACCTTCTATCCTGGAGATTCCTGTCACTTGCCATGCTTTCACGCGTAGACTCGTTTTTACTCACCCGTCGTCAAAGCGCTCGTCAGCCTCGAAGCAGTCGAAAAAAGTATTCGCCCCTAGTTGTTCTAGTCGACGAATGAGCTTGCGAGCTGCCCAATTGAACCTATTAAAAGCATGTAAGCACAATGAAACTATATAAAGCAACGCCTTTGTTCTTACTTCAAGTATGTGCTATCTCCTAGGCCGAAGCAAGTATACCGAACTTGACTAAGACAACCGGGAGGCAGCTTCTTCCGCAAGAGTTTCCTCCAGAAGAGTAGAGAGTTATGGGGCATATCCCCTTGTCCAGTGGTTGAGATGACGAAGATGACAAACTGATGCTGTAAAAGTGAATTCTAACCGGCGATATCATGTTAACTGCTGTTGTAAACGGGATCAATTCCGAGCAACTGACCAGATCGGCACCATCTAGCTCTTCTACGTGGCTTTTGAAATGTAAGCGCTGACATAGGCTACCCAGTTCTTCAGCTATGTCTTGGGAATTTCCAGTCTCGGATCCATAGAGGATCAAGATGCTCCTGCTCGGTGAAGCCATGGCGGTTGTGGTGCCCAGAGGCTACGGTACAGTCAAAGGCTGGCTTTGACCCGGACTCGGAAACCTTGTGGGCTAAAGCGGGGCGAGGGAGCAAGACTGGAAATCTATCAAAACGAGCTCAAAACTCCTTCCGGAGGGCGCGCAGTGGGAGTTCAAGCGGTATTTGGGCAAGTGAAGATTGAAAAATTGTGGGCTTTGATAGATGCCGATGACGGGGCGTTGTTCCTAGTGCAAATAGCCTACTCCGAGGTAGGCACTTGCTAGATCGAGCATCTTATCAATCTTCAGCCTGGGGTCGGGTCCAAGGCTTGAAATTCACATTCTTGCGAATTCCAGGAATGGGACCTTTACAAGGTTTGGCGAATGAGTGCAGTGGACTTTTAATGTGTGGGATTGTTCATTTCTGTATGGCTGAAAACTACTTTCCAAAGGGTACTAAGATACCTTAGGTAGGTAGGTATATATGTTCTGGTGATACCTGGCGTTCACAGTTCTCGGTTTGCGTTGTTTGGTCAGTGTGCAGGGCTGTATTTTTTTGGCGTTAGAAATCAATCAACTGCTTAAGGTATGCGCCGTCTCTTTTCGCCATTGAGCCAAGGTTGGAGGGGGGAGTCGGAAAATAGAGAATAGAAGCCGTTGGCCGTAGATTGATATGCACTGTCGGAGAGGTGTACGTTGATTCCAAAATGCCACCCATCAAATGGGTTGTACATACCTAAAGCTGGACAAGAGCTCCTTCTTGCTTCACAACAAGCGGGACTGGGGCTCTGCAGGTGCACTTGCCGACGGACACTTCCTGTGGCGCCTTGGGAATTAATTGCTTTGTCTCGGTACGGGAAGGAACAGGAGGGCTACTAAATGCCTTGGGAGGCCTGGATGTCTTTGGCTTCAAAGTAAAACAACAAGTAGCGCGGCCCTGAGCAGGCACCTGCTGCTGCCACATCGAAGGCAATAATATCCGAGAGGCCACCACCTTCCGTGCACCACCTGAAATTAGAGTTCCGCTCCGCTTATCTTGCGAAGCATGTGAGGAGGCTTCGCTTCTTCCTTGTTCTCCATATCGTGTCAGTCCTTCCTGAAGACGAGCCTGGGGACTAGACCACACCCATGCATTCTCTTCCGCGGACTGGGGAAGCCGGAGGCCAGGTCAGGCAGTATTGCAGACCGGGTCCACCGCTAGACTGAGGCATGCGTCTCCTGCAAGACAACATCATCAGGGGCCCTGGAATCTCCGATCTACCCAATAAGTTCAAGTAGTGCCAGCCAGTGCGGAGTGAGTCATTGCGGTGTGCAGAACAACACTGTAGGAGGGTGAGTGCCCTTGCAGCTAGCGCGACTGTTCTCGCAGCTTCTGTCTGAACCACGGTGCATAGAGTTGCGGTGATCAATGGCCACCCACTTGCACTTGGCACTTGCGGCCTCCGCTCGCTCCGTACTTGCCTCTTCGTCCACTGCCCGCCATTCCTGCACCGTGCCCCAGCTCGGCAAGTCCAAAACAACAGATCCAAGAGCGCAATTTGCGGCCATCGGTCAATCCTTCCTCCTTTAATGGGTTCCCGTCGGTCCGCTTACGTGACCCTGTCTCACCTTTCTGTTGTAGCTCAGTGTTATGCGCAGGAGTAAGCTGTGATGTGGTTGTAGCTTCCTGCTGGGGACAAGGCGGGAAGGTACACCTCAGCCAAGGTTTGGGGCGGCCAGCTCCCTTTGAGTCGCGTGTACCTATTATTACCCTGACCTGGATGCTCCTGCGCCTGGAACAACACCTAATTAGCCCCCCCTGCCACAATTACCTGCAGCAACGCTCGCTAGGTGCCTCGCCGTAGTGGCCGCCACCGCCCCCTGGCTCTGGCCTTATTACCAAACATACCTAGAGCAGAGGTAGGCAGGAGCAAAGGCCAGCATGCCCAAAAAAATATTTCATATGTCGCGACGCTCCCAGCTCCCTCTCCTTTTCCCTTTCTCATCACAATACTCCAGTCAACTAGTGTCTCCGCGCAACGCATCGTCGTCTGTCTAATCTCAACCCGTACCTAGGGCACCAAGCCACCCTGACCAACACTCCTCCTTATTGCTCCAAGTGTTCGATTCCCCGAACTTCAACCACAAGCTATCACTTTCGAACGTTACCGCACCCTTAGGCTGGTCCACAAGTTCGAAACGTCATCCTTCACGACAGTCCTCTACACACTTCAAACCCGCCATCATGTCTGCTGCCCCTGTGGAGAAGGTCCCCGAGACCGCTAATGTTAATGACGTTACAAATGCTCTGAGCAATACCTCTCTCAATGATAAGGCCGCCGCAAACGAGGCTGCTTCGGCCAGCGCTGCCGAAGGCCGCCGTCTGTATATCGGCAACTTGGCCTACGCGACAACTGAGGGGGAGTTGAAGGACTTCTTCAAGGACTATCTTGTGTATGTGGCCATTCCTGACCGGGTTCCTTTGTCGAGTTCTTGGCAATGTTGTGATGGGACGTTGGGAGAGGACTTGGTTGCAAACCGTTTGGCCAACTCGAGGCTCTCGTGGTTACACCAACTTTTGCAATCTCGCATCCCTCGACTTTCCCTCGTGCTCATTTAACTCGCCTTTTACTTTTGAGGCTACATATCCCCAGTCTTGTTTTCCAGTATATGCTAACTTGTAATTTTAGTGAGTCCGTGTCAATCCCGAAGAACCCACGCACCGACCGTCCTGTTGGCTACGCCTTTGTCGACCTCTCTACCCCTACTGAGGCCGAGCGTGCTATCGAGGCCCTCTCTGGCAAGGAGATCCTTGAACGCAAGGTTTCCGTTCAGCTTGCTCGCAAGCCCGAGCCAGCTGGCGAGAAGACCGAGGCAGCCAACGGTGAAGGTTCTGGTGGTGAGGGCACTCGCCGTCGCGCCTCTGGACGAGGCCGAGGCCGGGGCCGTGGTCGCAACGGACGAGGCGCCCGCGCTGCCCGTGGTGTAAGTGTTTGACGGAGTTTCGCTCGCTTTTGCTCTTTTCTGACATTCTCTGTAGGACGGCGAGAAGAAGGAAGGTGAGACTACTGAGGCTGCCGCTCCTGCCTCTGGAGAGACCCCTGCCGCTCCCGCAGCTGCTGCTTCCACCGAGTCCAAGCCTCTGGCCGATGTGACCAACCAGGATGTCTCTGCTGGCGATGATGCTAAGGCCCAGCGCGCCCGCCGTGAGCGTGGCCCCCCTGCCGATGGTATTCCCTCTAAGATCAAGGTCATGGTCGCTAACCTGCCCTATGACTTGACTGAGGAGAAGGTTCGTGTCTACGACATATTGTGATGGCATTCTATGCATTGTACTGACCAAATACAGCTTATCGAGCTGTTCAAGGACTACCAGCCTTCCTCGGCTAAGATTGCCCTCCGACCTATCCCCCGTTTCATGATCAAGAAGCTTCAGGCCCGTGGCGAGGCCCGCAAGGGACGTGGATTCGGTTTCGTTACTTTGGCTTCTGAGGAGCTGCAGCAGAAGGCTGTTGCTGAGATGAACGGCAAGGAGGTTGAGGGACGTGAGATCGCCGTCAAGGTCGCCATTGACTCTCCCGACAAGACCGACGAGGAGGCCAATGCCCCTGCTGACGCCGATGTCAACGGAAAGGAGGAGAAGAAGGCTGATGCTAAGGCTGATGCCGCTGCCCCCACAGCCACCGAGGCTGCCCCTGCCTCCACTCCCGCCACTACTGCTTAAATGCAGGTGGCAAAAGGGTGTTGTACTCCACCTTCAATGAGTACATTACGATATGGTACGCGATTTTGACGAATTTTTCTTACAGTAGATGTTATCTACAGCAGTCTTTGAGAGGGCGTCTGGCTCTAGGTGAGCCGACGGTTGAGAATTCTCGACCGGACCTCTCTGGACAATTGAAAATCTTGGGATGGGTGTTGATGCCGCCTTCTTTTTAACACTTGGCAACGCTCTATTTTCATGCACTGGGACCATAATATACGGGGAATCAGACAAGGAATCAAAAGTTTTGAAGCTGGGGCTCAAATTTCGTGTATCCATATCAAAGTTTTTCCATTTTCACTTGCGGTCGCTTTCTGCTGGGTTATGTATGCGTTAGCTTGAGCATGGAGTGATCGGGTGGGAATATCTAATGAAAACAATAGCGCTACGGTTGAGCTGCCTACCTAACTTAATGCAGACCAATAGACCTAATTATGCTTGAGACCGCTTTCCCTTCACTATCGTGATCGCTTCAAGAGGAGGCTCTAGCCCTTCTTGAATTCCACTTGTTGTAGAAAACACCTTTTTTGGCCCGTCGCCTGGGTCCTGGAGCTAAGTTTGGTATTAAAGATTACCTAGGTAGTTGAGGTTGGGCTTGATCAACGCAACCAGAAGCGGAATTCCAATCCAAGGAAAGAGAACTAATTGAAAGACATGACTACCGTTGAGGAGTTCAATGGCTACAACATCCGCGCCAAGGGCTGGGGAGCTGTGTCCATCTCGCGTGATATGATTATCCTATCCCTACCATTTTAACTTTTCAAAATAGACCAAACAGCTGGTTTTGCAATATTCATATCTGGATTAAAATCAGATTCGATCAGTAAAGGGAAGAATATCTTGCTATGCTTGTAGATGCGTTCGATAGTAACTGCACGTATTCTAGAACTTTCTGTTTCCCCTGCTCTTCAAGAATATGTGTCAGGGGTCGCCAAGGGTTTCTTCATGTGTGCAGCACATCGAGAGGAAAGGCTGGATCAACCCAAACAACCAGAAGGAATATTTTTGGGGTCCCATGTGACATAGCCACCGTGACACAGTTGTAGTTCTTCAACTATGAGCATGTAGGGATTTTGCAATTTACCCACACATTATCGAACATGGATATGGTGATAGCCTGCAGGTTGATCGTCACAAGAGTACTGTTATTGCTGTTATCAATCAACGCCTCGCTGGGGTCTGGTGCGTGGTCATTGGTATCAGAACGTAGTCACGAGGGTGTGATCCGTTGGTGTGAAATGGAGTTTTTGGAGAGAAGGACAAGTATTAGCTGAAAGAAGCATTGAGATTATGTGAGTATACTGAAGTTTGGTATTTAAACGAGTATGTATCATGGTATAGGAATGTTATTTGCCAATGGCCAGTCTCTATCCCCTATGTCTTGAGTGGAAGCGTCATGGTATTATTAGTATGACAGACAGGTGATAAGTGGCAGCAGCTTATCGGTCCGCTGATGAGGCGACCAGTCACTCGATGATTGGGTGACCAAAGTGCTGTAATTACATACCTAGGGACAGTAGTGATCTCTTGATTCTAATGTATTGTATGTAAACAATATGTCCAAAAATTTGTTAATTGGTAAACCATATCTCCATGTATAATAATAGCTAAGATTAGGGGGTGGAGAGTGTGAAATGGGCTCAGGTGGTGTTCTGCGCTGGGGACAGCATTAGCTGTCCGGTGGTAGGTCCTCCCTCAGTGGGGGAGGTCTCGGGGGTCTGGATTGTTTTGGCCCCTGGAGGATTTGCTTTGAGACGACACACTCTCCCGCTTAGGCTATCTCATCACCGCTGCAGGCTCTCTTCTTTTGCTAGGCATTTGCTTTCCTTTGCACCTTCTCTCTCTATTAGCACAGCCAGAGACGGCCTTCCATATCACAATGGCGTCCAAGGCCATGTGGGAGGTAGACCCAGAGACCAGGTCCAAGGTAGGTTGCTCGTACCTAGAATTCCACATGCTCTGGTCCCTTGTCTTTGCTAACGCCCAATCTCTGTGTCCCCCCTTACGCAGCTGGCTGCTCTTCAAAAGGAATCGAACAACAATATTTGTTGCGACTGCGGTGCGCCCTCACCGCAATGGGCATCCCCCAAGTTTGGCATCTTCATTTGCCTCACGTGCGCCGGCAAGCACCGTGGCCTCGGTGTACACATCTCCTTTGTTCGAAGTGTCTCCATGGACGCCTTCAAGTCAGTCGAAATCGAGCGAATGCGACTTGGCGGAAACCAAGGCTGGCAGGAATTCTACGAAGCGCATGCCGACTCGAAAGTCACCTGGGACGCGGGCACCGAGTCCGATCGGTATACGGGAGAGATTGGTGAGGAGTGGAAGGAGAGATTGACGTGCAAGGTGGAGGGCAAGGAGTACGTCCCAGGAGAGAAGAAGCCAGCTCCCGCGCCAAAACCGGCCTCGAGGCAGCCCATGTCGCCATTGAGCGGAACTGCGAACCGAAGCGAGAGCCCAGCTCAGGGTGGAAAGGTAAAGGTGGACGACCAATACTTTGCGAGATTGGGCGCAGACAACGCCTCGCGTCCAGACCACCTACACCCAAGCCAAGGAGGCAAATATGCAGGCTTTGGCAATACACCTGGGCCTGGCCCCCAAAGCCCAGGTATAATGCCAACGTTTGACGATGTGCAAAAGGATCCGGTCGCGGCTCTGACAAAGGGCTTTGGGTGGTTCACGACAACCGTCTCTAATACAGCAAAAACTGTCAATGACGGCTACATCCAGCCTGCCGCAAAGAACGTACGTCTCAACTTGTCTGACTTCTTCGTTTCACTATTACCCATCATGCTAACTTGGTAATGCGAATTCAGTTTGCAGAGGGAGATTTCGCCAAACAGGCCCAACTCACCGCGGCACAGTTGGCAAAGCAAGCCCAGATGGCAGGGAAGAACGCACAGGAAGGATTCAACCGCTTTGTCGAGGGGGGTCAGGAGCAGCACGGCACTAGAGCTCCTCTCATGGATGAGAGCAAGAAGACATTCTGGGACGATTTCTCCAACCTGGCAGAGCAGAAGAAGCAGAACAGCAGCGCCATTGGAACAAGCGCAATGGGAATGGGAAAAAATAGAGCGGCGGCAGCGCCACAGACTAAGAAGCAAGGGGACGATTGGGACGACTGGTGAGCTCGGAAATAGAGGCTGTCGAGGGGGGCATTGGGTCTTATACTGATAAGGAGCATCGGCGTTTACATCACTGAGAGATGCAGTTTTGAGATGCCTCATTTGACAATGCTAGCGATTTACTAGCTTACCGTGTTTCTTGATTTGAGAGCTCTCATTGCTAGCCATGGCTTGAGACAATGTTATGGTTAATAGAGAGGTGGTGCGTTGGAAATGAAGCCACGCATATTTCTACTCGGGTGACATGTAGCGGTAGCCACGTTTGCCTGCCTTTTTCTTGCCTACAAAGCCGAGCAAGTCCACTGAGTCCGACTTCACATGCTACTTCGCCTTTATGGACTTGTGTGTTTGCCCCTGGCAACCTGCCAAATATTGGGTGGGCTGGATTTCAAGTTCCGACCTCCGGAGGCTACGTCACGTGCCCGAATGTCCCGAGGTCTGAAGCCGGGAGTAACCGCCCCGAGTCGCCGCAATAGTATCGCCAAAGCCCAAGTAGCCGGCTTCTTTGATACTTAACCACGCCGGAGTCCAACTGCAGGTGGTGAATTAAAGACGCAATTCAATCACAATGTCTGCGCTACGCATCCTCGTTCCCGTCAAGCGGGTCATTGACTATGCTGTACGGTCCTCTCCCCTCCAATACACTTTTTGTTACACAGCTAACCGGGCTTGAATTTCGCTAGGTCAAACCCCGAATCAACAAGGCGATGACCGGCGTGGAGACCGTCGGCGTCAAGCACTCGATGAACCCCTTCGACGAGCTCTCGGTCGAGGAGTCGGTCCGCATCCGCGAGGAGAAGCGCGCGCCGGGCGGCGTCGAGGACATCGTCACCATCTCTGCCGGCCCCGCCAAGGCCCAGGACGTGATCCGCACGGCGCTCGCTATGGGCATCGACCGGGGCATCCACGTGGAGCTCAAGGAGGGCGAGGAGCTGGAGCCGCTGACGGTGGCCAAGCTGCTCAAGGCGACGGTGGAGGCGGAGAAGAGCAACCTCGTGCTGCTGGGCAAGCAGAGCATCGACGACGACGCGGGGCAGACGGGCCAGATGCTGGCGGGGCTGCTGGGCTGGCCGCAGGCGACGCAGGCGAGCAAGGTGGAGTTTGGCGAGGGCGACTCGGTGACGGTCACGAAGGAGATTGACGGCGGCGTGGAGACGGTCAAGGCGAAGCTGCCAATGATCGTGACGACGGACCTGCGGCTCAACACGCCCCGGTTCGCCAAGCTGCCCAACATCATGAAGGCGAAGAAGAAGAAGCTCGACAAGAAGACGCTGGCTGACTTTGGGCTTACGAGCGACAAGAAGCTTAAGATCTTGAAGGTTACTGGTGAGTTGCAGTTTTCCCCTCGTCCTCATCACAGCTATGAAACCATTCCATTTTGCTTCTGTGCTGAGGCAATGGTTTAATGAATTTTGTTGGCTAACTTGTGTACCTAGAACCCCCCGTGAGACAAGGCGGAGGCAAGGTTGAGGATGTTGGTGGTCTTGTTAGCAAGCTGAAGGAACTTGGCGCTCTGTAGGCGGCAAGTTAAAAGATGGAATCTCTTTCGGGTATAATTAGACCGATTAACGAATGAAAAGACAGCAATGAACAAATGTAAATGCTACGCTTGCGTGAAGAATTGGCCATCCAGAGCTCCGGAGTCGGCACTCATTGATATATTTGATTCCAGGCTCCATGGTACACGGTCAACACTAGGCCACCCTTTTGATTATCGTTTGTTCGATGCCTTTGTCCAGTACCGTCATCGTGATGTGTACTTAGGTAACGTCACATGAGGCGGTCCCTTGCCTTTGTGTGAGAACGCGGGGATGAACTTTGATATTGGAGGGGAACCTTCCCAGGCCAGCCACTCGCACATTCACATGATTGACAGCTGTTAAAACTGGTAGAAGCTGGGGTAAGTCGACCACAGTGCACACAGGGTTTCGTCACTTCGCAACCCCGTGGAGAAGTCGTAATGGGTAAAGTGTCGCACTTGTCTAATAGGCTTGGGCATGAATTGGGATCTGGAGGCTTGTTACACGAGGGAGGATCCTTTCCCTAGGCAACATTCTGAGAGATCACAATGCCTCGTCGGTGGCTCAGTTGTCCACTTATGACCACGCATGCAAAAAAAATTACATAACGGCATTCTCAATGAATCATATGCAAATACTTCATGCCTAGACACGCATGTGTAATATGAGGCATTGCATTCCAGGTACCGTGTTGCTACCTCACCTTCATGCATGGTAGCTCTGCTACAAGTCGCGACAGCCCCTCACTAAAAATATGACCCCTAGGGGTAGCTGTGAGGGAAGATCGATCTGACAGTAAGTGAAGCGCTAGCCACGTCTGTTATCTTCGATCAATATATACCGTGCTGCTGGGCGCAATTCCTGTTAGTCAAAGTTTGTCGAGGGCTTTCGTGGTGAGGCTCTTGGCACTTCAGTTCTCCCGAACCACAGACATGGGGCGCCAGTTCCCAATTGGGAAAGTACATTACAATTCACCACCTGCATGGTTTAGACAGGGGCTCTGAGAGGCGGGGAGGTGGCGGCTCACTCGGTGGTGGGCGGTCTGGATGTGAACGGCGACGATATCGGCGTCACTGGGCGGAGACCTTTTAGCTGGTCTTGTGCGCTATCAGAGGGCATCTGGGCGCTGTGCCCCGCCATGCCACCGCTGATCGAATCAGCAAACGCGCCCTGACGAGCCAAAATTAGTTGCGTCAGGGTGCTGGAGCCAATAGATAAGCCTCTTTTGTCAATCTGTGACTCCTCTGTGTGGCAGTTCCGAACATTGCGGTGACTTCCTTTATCTACGTCTGCGTCGCTTTTTTTTTTTCTTCTCTTCCCTTCCACACCTTTTGCAAACCACCACTTTCACAACGCTAAGCTACCCATTGCTTGCTCAACATTTCCTGCACATCAGCTACATGTGCTTGATTACCTATTCATTATATTGAACCGACTCCTTTGAAACCGCCCTTATGAACGGGCGCCCGTCAATCTTCACTTCTCAAGTAAGTCTCTGGGAGCGGCTCCGAAACCCCACCATTGAGCTCACACGAGGGCACCTCGAACCTGTCGTGCAATGCATTGGGAAGGCATTGCCAATTCCCAGTGCACTTACTTGGCTTGGTATCTCTCGTTGGGCTCTCCGCTATTACAATTTCAACTCTCGTGCTGTCAATTGGCCAGAAACTAATTCGAGCTCTTACAGGACTATTTCTCAGGTTCGTACGACCCTCCCATCCGGGACTCAAACGTTGTCGAGGATCGATCCACAATGGCCGAATAGTCATGCTAACATGGCGCTAATGCAAAGACCATCTCTGGAGGTCTCTGTCATCGTAGAAGTTATATTAACCGAACAGCCTTTATCTCACCCAAAAACAACCACCACACCAACAAAACATCATGTTCTCCCGATTCGCGAAGAGCTTCGCCCAAAATGCGGTCAAGCCTTCCACATCATCCCGATTGAGCCTTCAGCTCAGGTTCTCATCCAACCAGACTGCCGTCTCCGGAAGCAAGGGCAGGAAGATGCCCTACGTTCCCCGATCCGCTACTCCCGTCGCCTCTGTCCCTGCCACCTTCACCATCCGAGTATGTGCACTCGATTCTCTGACGATCCCAACATAAAGCTAATCCCCCGACGCAGGATGGTCCTGTCTTCCAGGGTAAGGCTTTTGGTGCCAATGCCAACATCTCCGGCGAGGCGGTCTTCACCACCTCGCTTGTAGGTTACCCCGAGTCTATGACCGACCCCTCATATCGTGGTCAGATTCTAGTCTTCACCCAACCATTAATCGGAAATTATGGTGTTCCATCCAAAGAGCGAGACCAGTGGAACCTGCTCAAGTACTTTGAGTCGCCTCACATCCAATGCGCTGGTGTTGTCGTCTCTGATGTCGCTCTCAAGTACAGCCATTGGACGGCTGTTGAGAGCTTGAGCGAATGGTGCGCCCGAGAGGGTGTTCCTGCCATCTCGGGCGTGGATACCCGAGAGATCGTCACCTATCTGCGAGAGCAGGGTTCTTCCCTCGCCAGAATCTCCATTGGTGACGAGTATGATGCTGACGAGGATGAGGGCTTCATTGACCCCGGCCAAATTAACCTCGTTAAGCGTGTCAGCACCAAGGCTCCCTTCGTTGTCGAGTCTCCCGGTGCCGCTTTCCACGTTGCTCTTCTTGATTGCGGCGTGAAGGAGAACATCCTTCGTAGCCTCGTAAGCCGAGGAGCCTCCGTCACTGTCTTCCCTTACGACTACCCTATCCACAAGGTTGCTCAGCACTATGACGGTGTGTTCATTTCCAACGGGCCTGGTGATCCGACTCACGCCGCTCAAACCGTCTACAACTTGGCTCGCCTGATGGAGACCTCGTCCATCCCCATCATGGGTATCTGCCTCGGTCACCAGCTTCTTGCTCTTGCCGTAGGGGCCCAAACCATCAAGATGAAGTATGGCAATCGAGCCCATAATATCCCCTCCCTCGACCTTACCACCGGACAGTGCCATATTGTAAGTTCATCTTGTGATTCAGTTTGCGTAGGCTTATATTAATGTTATTGCCAGACCTCCCAGAACCATGGCTACGCTGTCGACGCCAGCACTCTTCCCAGCGACTTCAAGGAGTACTTCGTAAACCTCAATGATGGAAGCAACGAGGGTATGATGCACAAGACTCGCCCCATCTTCTCTACCCAGTTCCACCCCGAGGCCAAAGGTGGCCCAATGGACAGCTCCTACCTCTTCGATAAGTACCTGCAGAACGTCCAGCGCGAGAAAGAAAGCCAGGCCGTCTACAAGGACAACCGTCCCAGCCAGTTCCTACTTGACATTCTCAGCCGTGAGCGCGTCGGCGTTGAGCCCTCTCCTCTCGCTCAGGCGGCATAAGTGACAAAATTCAACTTCAAGTTCAGGATGTTGCTCAGGGATTTACGAGAGAGGAGATGAATAAGTTTGCATTTGAGAGTATAAGAATGTGTGGAATAGCGTTTAGGGAGGCGATCAAATCTTGATTTTTACCGTAATTGAAATGAAACAATTTGGAAATACGAGAATATTTCTGTGTATATTTGATTGATCTGATATGTGGTATAAGATTGCAATTGCGTTTCGATTCTATCTTTGAACCATCAGGTTCCCTTCGTACATTAAAAAGGGGCTATCTACCCGGATGCCGTGCTGGTGCTCCTCCTTGCTTCGAGCACGTAGGCCATCTAATCCCGTAGAACCTTTGCCCATTCATGATCATTAAATACCGCGTGGCTTTGCAATATCACACTGTAACTCCATTTGTCCTGAGTCATGCCCCCTTTTCCATTAGAGGCCCATGTGTGAACGGCACCCCCTTTTTCAGAAGTGCCATGGCAGGTGTTGACTAGCTCCTTACCATACCTTGGTGTATGTAAGTGAAGTTGAAAGAAAATAGATGATAAGAGCCCACCCTCAACGGTGTTCTCCCCGGCAGAGAGAGCAGATCACGCGTCTGCCGATAGTTACGTCGGCGTCCATCGATATGTCAGTGGCGTGCGATTCTCCTATCTGTAATCGCGACGAGGAGGGCGGTCGTCACGACCACCAGCACCACCGGGGAGGTATCTATCCCCGCCTCTTCTGTGTGGGGGCGGTCCTCCTCTTCGTCCTCCAAACCCTCCTCCGCCAAACCCTCCTCCACGAGGTCCTGCGCGGGATCCTCCTCGCGTGGGGCGATCGCGTTCGCGGTGGGGGGGTCGGATGCCCTCGAAGACCTCCTTACCCCGGTCAACGAAGCCGTCTCCATCTTCAAACGAGTATCGGTTGAAGTCACGGCCGAGATCGCGACGGTCGACGTCACGCTTATAGAAGCTGCGCATGTTATCCAAACGCCGACGGGCGAGATCCTCCGATACTGCAGTGTAGCCAATGACTGGCTGGGCCTGTGTCCGCTTTGCGTCGAACATGCCTCCGGCCATATGTCCAGGTGGAGGGCGTGGGCCGGGGCCGGAGCGCTTGCTACGGGGTCCCGTGGGTGCGTTGCTTATGCTCAGGTCTCTCTGCGACCGTGGGCCGACGGGGATGTTGTTCGCGCTGTCGGCGGACACGGGGGGTGCGAACCTGCCACTGGCTGCTGATGGGGCGGGGGGAGGTCCGGCTCGCGGGCCTGCAGCTGAGGCGACTTCCAGGCGAGCCTCGGTGTTCCCGTTGGCGTCGCCCGAGTAGACGACTTCCCAGCGGGTAGACGAGCGGCCGCCTTGGCCGGATTCCTTCTCGATCCAGGCTGGTACCTTCTCGGGCGGGATGAAGTCCACCCATAGAGCTTTGCGATTACTCTCGTTGGGCCAGACACAATCGTGGAGGACGTTTCGTACTCGGGAGGCTGCTGATAGGTTGTCGAATACGACAAATGCGTGACTGCGAACTTGGTCAATGTGGAATTCAGTGATGATATCGTCGTTGGGGGGTTGGCCAGCAGGAGTGGCAAGGTCGGCAAGGTGTGTTTGGATATCAACTGGACGAAGCGGTCGCATCAGGTTGGAAATGTACAGCGCCGTAGTGGCGGGGTGCACAGATGGCGGCACATCTCGCTCAGAGCCAGCCTTGTTTCCTGTAGAGCCTCCAGTAGGCTGTCCTAGCTTGTTCTGAGTCTGCACCCCTTCCATGCTTTCACCAGTGGGCTCCTCTGCTGATTGTTCGGGCTGAGCCTGCCTGGAACTCGCTGGACCAGCTGATGTATTGATTATTTCACTCTGTAGAGTACGTGCTCGCTTAGCAACAGCTTCCGCGTCGGGGGTCGGGGTAGCAGAGCGACGTTTGCGCTTCTGCGACTCGGCTTCGGTGGGAGGCGGATCGTTGGATAAAGTTTTGGTAGGCTCTCGTCCAGTCTCGGATGTGACAATAATCTCGTCTTGCTGGTTCTCTGCCGGCTTCTCCTCGGAAGTGCTTGAGGGCTCTTGACGGAGGGCTTCAGGCACTTCCTTATCCGCGGAAGGTGCTCTCGCTTCGGTGCTCGGTTCAGGCGAGGTTTGAGGCAGCTCTTCGCTAAGCACGGACCCTTTCGAATCTTCTGTGCTTTTGTTTTCTGGTTCGAAATCTCGTACTTCGACGTCCTTCTCTGAGCTGGGCTTGATTTCGGCCGGTGCTTGGACTGATATCGTATCAGAGGACGCTGTACCGTCTGGTG
This sequence comes from Clonostachys rosea, assembly GCA_026958235.1. Classification (NCBI taxonomy): domain Eukaryota; kingdom Fungi; phylum Ascomycota; class Sordariomycetes; order Hypocreales; family Bionectriaceae; genus Clonostachys; species Clonostachys rosea. The sequence goes on from CP110207.1 coordinate 3,408,925, forward strand.
TTTCAGCTTCATCCTTGCCTAGGCTTTCGGACGAGTCACCCTGCGCACCTTGTCCATCTTTTGCTTCTTCCTCATTGCTGGCTTCGGGCGCAGCCTCGCTCTGGTCGGCTTCGACGAGGCGCGCGACCAGCTCAGCCTTCAGGCCATGCTGAGGGAGGTCGCGGCGCTTGAGCTCTGCTTTGAGATCAACGACCTTGAGTTTCGCCCAGTCGGCCATAGTACGGCCAATTGATCCCCTCGGACCACGTTCTTGGGTATGTCTTTAGCCAGTCTCTGGGGGTAGATTGGCGAGTTCGAGTCTATGCGAAAGGAGCTATGGGACGGACTGTGGCCTAGATGGACGGTGCGGCTAGCCACGGGATGGGAATTCACGAGAGCAAGAAGGATTTTCGTGCACCTGTGCACTTGTCCAGGGGCCGAGTCCGCAGCGGTGATCGAGCAGACAGATGGTGATGCAGGTAGCAAGGTTGTCGAGGCTGCTGCAGCATCAATTAATGACACCCGGGTTAGTTCCAGCCCGCGTGCGCGTGTGTCGCGAGCCAAAAGGAGAAAAGCGACCGGCCAACAAATGCAGGCCCACCAGCCCACTAAGCCTGTTCTAGGGGCTGAGGTCGATTGATTGTGTGGCGAGTGGAGCAAGATCACCAGTTTGGCCCACGCACTTAGAAACAGGAGGACGGTTGCCTGCATGGAAGTACCCTGCTGGTACCCTGAGCTGTCTGATTGTGACAGATACCGGCCAGCAGCACCTGGATATACATGCACGTTACCGCCTCACCTCATCACGCACACCATCTTGCTGCTAAGCATCTCCGAAGAGCGAATAAAATACTCCGAACGCAACATTCCCCACCATCTTCTGTTTCAGTAAGCTCTCTTGTGCGCCCAAACTACATGTCGTAGGTACAGATTTCACTGCGATGCCATTGAACGATGCGACGTAACAGTAACCAGCCAGTCGTTTATGAGGGAAAATTTTTCAATTGAGGCCAACACAGCAGCACAAGGAGAAAAGACGGGGTTGGTGAGCTTGGGAAAGGAATTGAATTGGGAAAAAACAGCATAACATTCGATTTCATTCGTTAAAAGTAGCTAGGTAATATGGTTTTACAAGTTTGGGTTTTGGATATTAATATTGTCACACACGTACCAGCTCACATGGCGCCTGATGGGGGCCATATATATAGAGCGGCACAACTGGCACTCGTCTGCCGGGCTTAAACGTCGAGACCATCAACGACGATGCCCTTGTTCCAGGACCACTGCATGATCCTGGCCACCTCCACCGCACATTCATCATCAACCATAGCGCTGACAAGGTACAAAGCTGCGTCAATGCCAGCGCTATTTCCCCCAGACGTGATGACCCGAAGTCCGCCAAGGCGCATGGCTGCGCGGCGAACAATGGATTCACGGCGGGAGTTCGAGCCCTTGAAAGAGGTGCTACCCTTTCTATAATGGAATTAGTATCATACATGTAGTAATTAGATTGCATTGAGGTTGGGGCATACCGAGCATTCGATGGCCGCCGTCCATTATCGACACTCTTGCGACGGATGTATGGATTCTCATCCTCGTCACCCAAGTCAAATCTGAGATTGTTGACAACATAGCGGGCGTCCTCAATGACGTCAGTTCGCTCTTGGAGGTTGCGAGTAGCAGCGTCGCTGCAAATATTCTCGAACTTGGTTATATAATCGGGGTGGGTGGTGGCAGCGAGGCCAGAGAGGATACCCTCGCGGGCGAGGAAAAGAGAGCCGGTGCAAATGGAGAGGATGGTTCGCTCCCTGGCGGGATCCTTCTTCTGCAGCTCAGAGAAGTCATTGATGAGGCCGAGGGGTTCGGCTTCCTTCGCAAGGATCTCCTCGGAGTTGCCTCCAAGAATGATGAGGATGTCAAAGTCCTCAAGACGCTCATGGGCATCCTTGAAGGTGATTTGGGAGTCAACCACGACGCCCTGGTCGGAGAGCACCTTGGGCTCCGCACCAGCAACGGTGATCTCAAATGCATTGGAGCCTGAGAGGTAGCAAGTGATCAGTCTCGGGGTCCTCTTTGAAGGGAGAGACACGGTGATGGAATTTCAATTGGCCTGGCAAGAAAGGAATTGTGGTGACTTACTGCTATCCTTGAAATCATGGAGAGCGTTCTTGAGAACCTCGACTGGGCCGGCGAGATCGAGGAGGTCAAACTTATTCTGCAGTGCGATGAGGACGTCCACTGGCTCCTGCTCCGCAACAGCAGAGGTCTTATGCACACTCATCTTGACGGTAGTATGGGGTGGTGTCTTTTAAAGACGGGTGGGATGATAAAAGTGATGGTTGGTGGGTGGATTGATGCTTTCTTGATGATAGCGAAGAAGGGGAAAAAGCTGAGGAAGGAGGGAGGGAGGAGGAGAGGTAGAAGTAGTAGCTGAGGGTGAGGGGTAGTGAGCAGAATGAAAAGGATTGGAGCTTGCCAGATCAGATCACGCGACGATGGGATGCACGCCTCCTCCTCTACATACTACATCTCTGTGGCTGCAAAGTACCTGAAGCAAGGGCCAGGTTGCTCCCAAGGGAACCAACCCCTCTCCAACCTTCAAAGGTGACTGGACGGTGACAACATGCCTAACCCAGGATGGAGAGCATCTGCATCGGCACCGGATTCAAGAGTACATCTCAGGTGGCTTGATCCGGGCAAAACCAAGTACCCTCCTGTGTCTGGCGGTATGTCAGAAGACCACTGCCCCTCCTCCACAGGCCATAACAGCCAAGTCTCAAACTCAAAGCCAATGGCGGGCAGTCCCGATGCTCGGAAATGCTGCTACGGCCCCCAGAAAGTGGCTTCCACAGGGGATCGCTTGCAGCTGTGACGCTTAGCGGGCCCACTGAAAGCCGCGAATTTCGCGGGGTTATGCTTGTGGGTCGATCAGCCATGTAGCTGCTAAGAAATCAGCTGCGCTCGGTACTTGGGCCGGTACCTGACTCAGCTAGCCTGCGCAAGTACCCAACGCCGGATCAGCCCATGGCGATACCCACGGGCACCTCGAGACCTGTGCCCGGGCCCTCAGCCCACTCAAATCACAGCAGTCCCACCACGCAGCACAACGTCAGACACCCGGATGCCGGCGAAGTGCCACCGAGAATGAGGTCCTTGTCCTGCACGACCGCATCATAATCCCCATCGACAGATCCCGTGCCATCGACTGACTCACACCAGAGCTATAGGAAGAGCTACGGAGCTGGCTCCATTGGAGCTTGCCCCTGTCAGAGAGCTTCCGGCGTGATGGCTTCACAAACGTACGTTGGAAATCTTTTCTCGGGCGGACTCCCTCAACGCCCGCCACCCAGACCCCGGGGCCTTGCCTGCCTCAACCCACGACTGTGGCTAACAGAGACCTCCGTGATGCTAGTTCCCTCAAAGACCTGTCCAAGGCGATCACCGCCTTCACAGCCAGCCCCCAGGCCCCTCTGCCCGACGACCTGACCGAGACCATCGGCTCCTACCTCCAGCGCCATTCCAAGTACGAGGAAGCAGCGGCAGACCGGCTCCAGGAGGAGCTCGTATCCATCTTCGACAAACATGTCAGAGGCAATCAAGATGCCTCCTCCGTGTGGGTTGGCGTTATCCGACAGCTACTACCCATGCTGCAGACCGCCGAACGGGTGACGTTCTGGGTGGATATTCTCAAAGAAACTCTAAGCGAGCGCTCATCCCACGAGAAGGGTATTGTGGACGAAACGATCGGATCGTTGATGGATATAGTGAGCTTTGCGGTCGATTTTCAGGATAACTCCGAGGGAGACGAGCCCCTGAATGCCATCATGCATCATATGTTCACAATCTGGATGGACTGTTTCTACCCAGCCTTTGTAAAGGGTGTTGCGGGAATGGAGTTCAATGAACGTATATTTCGTCAAGCAATCATTCAATTTGGAAAGATGCGACCACAGGTACGGCGATGCTGATATCCTTAGATTTCAAAGGTGCTAAGCTAATGATCGGTAACAGCAATTCTTCGCCTCTCTAGATAGCTTCTTCGTCCAAGCCCAGCATCGCAAGGCTGCTCTCCGATTCTTATGCGATTTTATACAGAGCCACCCTCCACATTTACATCAGATTCTTCAGGGGACCATGTTCAAGAATCTTCTGACCTGCCTGCAAGAAGATACGTCTACGGTTGTTGTTTCGTCGGCGCTGACTGCCTTGATAATGCTGTTGCCACATATGCCAAGCTCTCTTGTGCCGCATCTTCCAGTCTTGTTCAACATCTATGCCCGGCTATTGTTCTGGACTCAGGAAAAAGCAGGTGTGACTGAAACCACATCTCATGATCCGGAAAAGTTTAGTGGGTGGGAGGCTTGTGAGCATGTTTATGGGGCCAGCGATGAGGCCGTGTCTCATTTGGCAAACTACTACACAATTCTATATGGCCTGTACCCCATTAATTTCATGGACTATATCCGAAAGCCGCAGCGATATCTTCGCCATGCCAATATGGCCGACGCAGATGATATCGAGATTCAGCCAACGGAAATGCGAGATCGATCTGAGCAATTCAGAAGGTGTCATCTACTCCATCCTAATTTCCATACTCTGACTATTGACTCAGAGAAATCCGATCTCGAGCGATGGATTCAGAGTGAAGCGGCAGAAGTCATTGCGCAATGCATGGAGCTCTATGTGGGAACTGAAAAACCAATCGCTGCTTGGTCACTTCCGACGGGGGCAATAGATGACAAACGAGGACTGGCCACTGTTGGGTCTGAGGATAACATTGACTCGGCTCTCCTCCATCGGTCAATGTCAGGGATGCTTCTCATGGATGGGCACCGCTCCGAGCTGAAGAGTAGAAACGATTCTTCATCCACGATAGCTCGACTAGACTCCAAAATTAGCCTTGTGTCAGATTGGGGCAGTCCCGAGGTTAGGGGGCGTGCGTCAACTCCCGATGGCCAGGGACTGCTAGCCAAATCGACTTCACATTCGCAGCTACGAGATATCATGGATGCAACGAGGGGAGCTAAGGTTCGGCAATCCATATCAACAGAAGGGAATGATTCAGATACCACAAGCCATCAAGATATGGCTAAGGAACAAAGCAGAGGGCAGTCGCAGCCTCCAATAGAGAGTCTAGACCCCACACCTCTGGTGGCAGAACTCGCGGCCCAAGTTTCTCATCTGCAGCGCCAGAACTTTATGTTGCAGAACGATCTCAGTTTCGAGAGATATCAGAAGCAGCAGCACATTGCGCATATCGGAGAACTGCGTAGGAAGCAGGTCTCCCAAGCTGCAACTGAGGCAGAGACTCAAAATCTCATCATCATGAATCGAAATTTCAAGGGTCGGTATGAGGAAGCTAAGAAGGCAGAAATGCAGGTCCGCAAAGAGTCGGAGAAGAGCCGGGCAGTGGCCAAGAAGTGGGAGGCAGATCTCTCGACCAAGATGAAGAACCTGCGGGACCAATATCAAAAGACCGCCACGGAGCTCCAGGCTGTGCGTACAGATCTGGAAGCGACGCAGCAGGAATGTGAGAAGCTCCGCCAACTTGTATGTGATGGCGAGGTGAAGGAACTCAACTGGAAACAGAACATGCAGTCTATTGAGCTGCATGCTGCCGAGGTGGAAAGGCTACGAGCCAAGGCTGATCGCCTAGGCCAGGTAGAACAAGAGTGCCGAATGAAAGAGGAAGAGCGTTCTGCAGCTGTCGACGCCGCCGTGTTTGCTGAAAACAGAGTGGAGGAGATGATCATGAAGCTTGCCGCGATCGAGAGCGAATCGCAGCAGACCAGGAACGTTTTCCAGGAACAGATCGTTGAATTACAGGCGAAACTAGCCCAGGCACAGGAGCAAGTGAAGCCTCCAGTGACTATACAGAGGCCAGAAATCCAGGGCATTCTGGAGTCAAGCCGAGCAAGACAGGCAGAGATGCAGCACCAGTATGACATGCTGATCCGAAAGTACACGGCTCTGCAATCATCTCTACTCGATATGCAATCTGGAGCAACCCCAGAGCAGATTAAGCACGAGGTATCGAGCGGACCACTTACCGGATCGCCAGAGTATCCGTCACAAGGTTCAACTAGTCCTGTTCGGACAAGGATACGACCTCGGGTATTTTCCAATCCTGAGGTCGCTCCAGATGCTACTTCCTACAACGTGACCCCTCCCTTGGAAGGGAAACTGGGTAGTGTAGGAGCGTCAAGTTCTGGGGCCAGGCCTGCAACGCCATCAGCGACTGAAGGAGGGCCACCGCCCGTGAGCCCAGAGCAACGTTATCACGGCAGAGGTAAGATACGCTTTCCATGCGTTTCACAAGTCTATGGGAATTTGTGCTAACTTGTCGGTCTAGGCGGTGTGCAAAATGCTGTTCGCAAGGACGGGAAAGGCAAACAAAAGGAAGAGGATGTTGCTGCAGGCAGCACTGGAGGAAAGAAAGAGAAGAAATCTTCTGGGCTTCGGGGATTCCGATCGGGAGTAAACGACTTTGTACGTGGGAAGACGGATTAGAGCGACTTTACGGCCTTTATCTATCAACTAATTTACGAATATTCGCTGAGCGAGATATTGGAACCAATGTAAACGGGCACCTATTCATGATCAGCTACACTAAATATGACACCCCATTTTGAACGATGGCATTCCTAACCAGGTCATTTCACACAAAATCTAACAGAAAATGAATGGTTACAAACACGAATAATTTATATCTAAAGTTCTTATCCAGACTGATGCGTCAATGTACCTTAATCGAGGAACCTATATAAGGGATACATACAGAGTGGGGAGCAAGACAGGTCAAGCCATAGAAGACCTACAATACCATCTGCGGAGAGAGATCTACCCTCTCCAGGGTATTGGGAGGTGCATATGAGCTGCATTTGAATGCTTGCCCTAGGGGAGAAAAGCCCGGGTATGCAATCAGAAAGATCTCGACGGACTGCCAACCCCCAGGCCCTCTTCTCCCTTATACGTGCATCCATTGATGCCAAATGCACCACTCGCCACCGTGGTCGTCTACAGACAGACGACTTATCCAAAGGCCAGCCAAGGGGGGAGTCAGCGCGGATAGGAGTAGCTCGCGTGTGTAACTATTGATTATATTCATCATCATCGCGGTAGATAGGATCTGACTTACCTGCTCAAAGGCACCCCGAGGTTACGGCTGTTAATAGTGTTCATAAGGGCCAAGGTAAACGAGATCAAGGAAGCAGAAACAACAACGCGCGCAGCCAGCACAACGGCAATTGCATAGGCAGCAATAGAAGTCACGATGTCACCAAGCTGTTACATCAAAATCGACCAATTGCATGTGATGCTTTCAACGTCCTATTATAGAAACGAGTCCAGAAGCTAAGCTCCGGCTACTGCCCTTGTACATCATCACGCTTCGCTTTGAAAACTCTATGTCCTAGAAACCCTCACAGGAATAATAGAAAAGTGTGGTTCATACATAGAAGTAGCCTCAGTAAGCACCCTAGCAGCCTCTTCCATCAGCGCATATAATGTCGGGCTTCTAATTTGAGTATTCTCCTGGACCGCAAACCTGCGTTGTTCTGGATCCCATCTCCAGCCCTTCCCTCCAGAAGGCTCATATTCCCATGATTGCAGCAACCCTGTGGCGGAACTTGCTGCGTCTAGTTCTGGCATTTCACCATCAATAATGTAAATTGTTGCCCCACCATAGACATCAAATAAGTCACCAAGCTCAGAGACACAACTTTTGAGCATCCGTTCTGAGAGAATGAAACTCTTGATAGCTGAGATTGGCGTCACAATCTGATTGATAAGATCAGGCTCCGAAAGAAGATCGGTAAGCTCGAGAATAAGATTCTCCCACTCTTCATATGGAACGCCAAGCGCATCAATGTTTGTATTGAAGGAGCGTAGAAATACCAGGCGCTCTGTATCTGGGAGGGGGCAGAGTGGTAATCCATGTTGCTCTGCCCATTTGAGTGTAGCTTGCCGTGATTCATGATTCACATACACCATGGGAACTTCAAGCCACGTCTTCTTGACTAACTCAAGTCGAAAGGAAACTGGGGGACCTTCATCGTCTAGGCCATACCCCTCATCGGATGGATCAAGTGGCTGATGACGCCAGCAACCCCTGTGGTAGAAATGAATGGACGGCTTGAGGGTTGGCAATGCATCGAGCCATATCTGATTGCGAAGTTCAGGAGGAAGGTTTGGGAAAAGATGGAAAGTAGGATGGGGGTCGCTAGCTGACATTATCATCAGACGGAAATAGCTGGCGTGTTGAAAATGGACGGATGACTCGCGGATGTTGGAAGAAACCGAGTCGAGGCCCTGGATGACTGGTTATATAGGCACTCATCATGATCATGCTTTTCCCCGCTCTGGTTCCTGTATAAAATGCAAGGATCCATATTATTACTTGTCGAATTAATGCATAAGACCAACAAATGCGTCAGCTGGGCAAAGATAAATTAGCCAGAGGACCAACAGTAATTCAGTCTTGGCCCATCCAATCAGGGGCAGCGCTCCTACTACATCCAAAGCCGACACAGCAACTACTAAGGCTTGAGAATTAACATGTAAACGGGACCTAGATGATGCCACGTCTGTTTAGAGAGGGTGTTAGATTAGAGAGGGAAAGATGGGTTGTATTAGAGAGAGCACTAGGGGAGCATCTGCGAAGCACAGTCCAACGCTATGATTATGAACATAATAGCAGGCCGGTTCTATCGCGTCTCGTCGAAAGTGCTCTGGGCATATCTAACCTATGTGCATAATTAAGCCGGCTTGAAGGAAGATTTATGTGGGCGTTGCATCTCGGCATATCTTGCTCTGCGCAAGTGACAAGCGTGATAAAACTCGGCCACGGACTCTCTATAGTGACGGCTGTGAGATATTACGGATACCTGGGCCATATTGTTGGTGCGGGTAATAACAATTGTAACGGTGAATAGTTACCGAGTTTGTCATCACCCATCCAGGTAAATTCAAGCATCATTGATGATATTCGTTACTTAGGTAGAACCGGCTTGCGGTAAGCTCTCTTGATCCTCCAGATCCCTCGAATCAACCCAATTCCCATGCAACCCTGCCCTTAGTCGAATATTCAAATGGACAATTGCCCTCGCGGTGGAGAAGTCTCTGGTGTCTACAATGTGCAGTTCGCTCGACATGGTAGCATAATTACTCACCAGCACGATCAGGAAGCCGTCACCCTCGGGCGCAGCATCCGATCGCGGAACAAATACAGGCTCCTGGACCATGTGCGTCTTCCCAGGGAAGTACACCTCAAGCTGGCCGGTGTGGTGGTCAAGATGGCCCAGGGAGTTGTACAAGGGGTGCCCGCCGCCGAGCACAGGCATGATGGCGGCAAAGTCTGTGCCCCGGCTAGGATCCATCATGTCGAAGAAGCTATGCCTGTGACGCTTCATGGACATGCGGTCGTCGATCCGGGGAAACTCCATATCGCACTCGGCGATGATCTCGTGGGGGGGCAGCTCGAGGTCGGATGATTTAGGGTCGAGCGTGAACCGCACATACTTGGCTTGAATATCGTGGGGCTCGGGGGCGTTCCCGTTGGCGTCAGGCCACCAGAAGAATACGTTTTTGTCAGTCAAGGGGAGGTCGAAAACGATGTTGCCCTCGGGCGTTTCGTATGCATTTGTGGTGTGGCCCGGGAAAGCATTTGGAGCCTTAAACCACTAAAGAGAAGGCAAAATCAGTCATGACTGTGAATAAAATGGAAGTAAAATGAGAGCAGGATGCTCTCGATACCACCATACCTTAATATCATCGCCTTTGGCCCCTCTGCGCGGCAGGACGCCCAGGTAAAAGGGGACTTCCGGGTCCCACTGCCAGTGCTCTCCCCCTTGCTTAAGCCTCTCAATGTCACATAATTGAGGGATCATTGGAAACAGAACCTGCAGCCGTCGATTAGTCGAAATCAATCTCCGCAGGGGACGACTACCTACCCAGTTTTCAGTCACTGCGAAATCGTGAATCATCCCCACCACGGGCGATACGAGCCAGACAACTTGCGTAAACTTCCCACTTGGGCTAATGTTGTAATAACATATGTCCGGCGTCCCATCGCCCTTGGCCTCGTATCCGAAGCAGACCAACTCCTTTGTGACGGGATCCAGCTTTGGGTGAGCAGTGAAGGTGAGACTGGGAAGTTGGCCGTTGAAGTCCCAGAGGCCAATCGTATCGAGCGTGGCGGGATCCATGGCCCAGGGAGCCGCGTCTTCCTTAATAGCCAACAACATCTTGTTGAAGTATACGATGTTTGTGTTGGCAGTCGTGCGAATCTTGAACTCGACAGCATCCGTATACTTGTTCCGGTACGCTCCTGTGCAGCCAGGTTATGAACAATGTGGTCTTTCAGGGGCAGTATGCGGCAAAGACTTACCTGCAAGAGCTCTCTTGGCGTCCCTTTCCCTGGTGAACTTTTCGGTGCGCACGTACTTTTGCTGGAGATGGACGCTGCCCTTGCTGAACCGAAAAGCACTGATGTTGCCATCGCCATTGAACCACTTTGTCGAGCATTAGCGCCCAGGCCCATCCCGTTCAATTCGAATCAGTTAGTACCTACAGGATCATTCTCAATAAAGGGTGGGAATTGGGGATCGGGCATGACACGGTAGAAAGTTCCATCAAGCTCTTTGGGCAAGTCACCCTCAACCTCAAGATGTTGGATCTCGCCTTCGAAGCGGCATGGCTTCATGAACCCCGAAAACTGGGGCTGTTTTGGGAAGGCCTGGGCGGCCTCGGAGCCTCGGAAATGTCCTGACATGGCTAAAACTAAAGCGAGCTAATAGTACGGTTAAGAGAGCCCAGGAAATGGTTGGAGTTGTGGCACAGTTTAATACTGAGTCGAGTTTTGATGGCATAAAGGAGCATGTGGAAGATGATCCCGATTTCTCCCCGGCGAAGCTGCTATATGTCACTGGTACTAATGCCCGACTTGCCTTGGTTGCCCTTGATTAGAGTCTCCAGGAGCTGTAAAAATACATGAAAGTGACTTGAATTATTATTATAATAAAGAATCATCTTTGCCTTTTAGATTATCTATCTTGATATATAACTTCAGTATCAACATACTTGTGGTAATTACTTATCTCAGCATCAACCCTGGAAAGGTACCTAAAATAGCGTACTTTATAGTGGCGGCACGGTTTCCGAATCTCCCCCGCAAAATCCCCCCGCGGATTTGGCCCCGCGAATTTTCCCCGGATTCCGCTACCACCGCTGTCCAATAAGATGTGGCAGCCAGGCACTGTTGGTTATTCTTATATTCAAGCCAGTGGCTCAAAAATCCTGTTTCAAGACCTGATTTGCATCTTTACCATATACATTATTACCATATCAATTGAACACTGGGCAGCCCAAAGTTCGTCTCATTTAAGCACCAAACGACAACTACCATGACTTACACCAAGCCTCACCCAAAAGAGACACCTGACGATGTGACCAACATACCACTCATAATCCATGGCACCGACGTCTTTGACGAGGCCGAGTCAAGAACTCACACCTCAATAGGTCGTCGGTTTCACGCTGCCGACCTTTCAGATTGCCAGGAGGCTCTCCAAAGTAGCAGCAAGGCGTTCCAGTCATGGTCTCGGACATCCCCGCTGGAGCGACGCCGTCTGCTCCTGCACCTTGCCCAGGCATGCTCCCCTCTCCTTTCCCAGGAAGAAAAAAAGAACAAAAGAGAGCATGGTTATAGGTTCTAATGCTAAACAGCTGCTTCGTCAACGGGAGAAAGAGATCCAGGACATCATCCAATCCGAGATTCATTGCTCTGAGGTTTGGGCAACTCAAAATGTCCGCGACAGCATTAGTCTGATTGAAACAAGCGCCTCTCTCATTACATCAAGAAGTATGGGTGGATCAATCCCTCACACAGAAGGCGAAAGATCATTTGGATTCGTCTTCAACCGGCCCATGGGAGTAATCCTTGGAATCGCGCCCTGGAACGCTCCCCTAGTCCTAGGCTTTCGCGCCGTGGTGGCACCTATCGCGATGGGAAACACAGCTATACTCAAAGTAAGTGGTCTCCGATGAGCCTATGCACGTAACATGAGACGCGAAACTAACGGTCCCCTCCCCCCAAGGGATCTGAGCTGAGTCCAAGGACTCACCACTTCATTGCGCAACTGTTCGTTGAAGCCGGTTTCCCGCCTGGAGTCGTCAACTTCATCCTGCACCGACCGGAAGATGCGGCGGATGTAGTCAACGCCCTGGTGACGCATCCTGCGGTTCGGAAGGTCAACTTTACAGGCTCCACGGCCGTTGGTCGAATCATTGCCGAGACGGCTGGCCGAGCCCTCAAGCCGGTGCTGCTGGAGCTGGGTGGTAAGAACTGTTCCATCGTCCTGAAGGATGCCGATGTCGAGAAGGCAGCCGAGGCCATTCTTCAGGGTGCGACGTTAAATGTGAGATTTAACCTTCTCTAAACTAATATTGGGAGTGGAGTTTTCTCATGCTAACCGCTGCACAACAGGGAGGTCAGGTTTGCATGTCTACTGACCTGGCCATTGTCGCGGCTGAGATTGCCGAAGCCTTCAAAGAGACGCTTCGAAATAAGGTCAAGAACTTGCGCGCCACATCGCACAAGGCCATCAGTACTCGCGGGGCCGCCAAGTCTCTGTCCTTGATGGAAGAAGCCAGGAAGAAAGGAGCCAAAGTAGTATCTGCTGCCACTGAAACTCAGACCAATGGTCGAGACCCCCAGGATGTTCCAGTCACCTTGATTGAAGACGTCGAACCATCGATGGATTTCTTTTCCGCAGAGTCCTTTGGGCCTTTGGTTGGCGTGGTGGCGGTCAGCACTGTGGATGAAGCTATCAAGATTGTCAACGAGAACGAGTACGGCCTTTCTTGCGCCATATGGACCGGAAACCATCACCAGGCGCTGGAATTGGCACAGAGAATTGACACTGGAGCTGTTCATGTCAACGCATCGACTGTGCATGATGAGGCAACATTGCCACACGGCGGAAGCAAGACGAGCGGATTCGGCAGGTTTGGGGCTGAATGGGGACTTGAGGAGTTTGTTCAGACTCAGACGGTAATTCTAAACCCATAGATTGCAGAGAATTCTATCCCAGCCAAAATAGAAGCATCATCTTGTCACATCCTTCGCTCCTAAAATGGGTTCATTTCCCATCGAATCGTAGACTGAGTGGAGTGTAGGCAATCAACCAAAATGGGCTTGACCAATTTACAAGCTACACATATGTGCATTAAACCAGCAAGCAATACTTTGTGAGTTGGAAATATGTGCCAGCGTGTCTTTGTTAGCCATGATCGTAATAAAAATTGACAGCATCTTGACTCAATTGACCCTAACATTGATTACTGAGATACTACATATGGATATGAAGAAGCTCGTGAACATGAACGTAATCTCATGCCAGTAAGTTAATTGGATTCAATAGCTATCTGTATGATAGCTACGGCGTTGTAGCTTGTCCCTATTCGGTAACATATTTCTCAGTGTCGACTCCTTCGACACGGTAAAAACCAAGGGCATTGAGCATTGGCTTGTCGTCAAACCGGTAAAGGTAGACCTTGCTATCCCCGTCCGCAAAGTGCTGGTAATGGTGCCAAGCAGGAATACAGAAAGTATCGCCTTGCTTCCACTGCAGGGTTGTGCCGTTAATCTTGGAGTAGCCAGATCCTTCAATAACATGGTAGATGGAAGAGGCAGTCTCGCGAATGCCAGGGGACTGAGACTTTGGGTCAAGTCGTTCAGCAGAGGCTCCGATGATAAGACCGACTAGGGAAAGAAACGTATTAGTGATATTCGCTTTCCAGGACCAGCCGCCACTTACTTTCTCTGCCGTCTTTCTTGAGATACGGCTGCGAGACCCAAGCGTCCGAGCTAGCATCAAGCTTGGCCTGCATCTTGTCCCAGGGGAAGACAATAGGTGACTCGTCCTTGTCCTCGGCAGGATATCGAGACTTGGCATAGTGCTCCACGAAATGGACGGGGAAGTGAATGAAGCTGGGCAAGTCTAGTCCATCGAGCCAGATCACCGGCTGGTCGTCGCCACCCTCCTCGTCGGCGCTCTTCTTGCCATGGTCATGCCAGTTCCAAGTCGGGGTTACGATAACATCGCGAGGACGCATGGGGACGCGCTGGCCGTGGACAGCTGTGAAACCGCCCCTGCCTTCGATGATGAAGCGGCAGGCAAAGGCAGTGTGTCGATGTGCGGGCGCAGTCTCGCGAGGCTGCACAAGCTGGAGACCGGCATACAGAGTGTCCGTAGTGTATGGTGCCTCTGTGGAAATGCATCAGCAATGTAGGACCACAAGCAGAGAGAAAGAAGGGAGAGCGGGAGATGTACCTCGAGCTGGATTGGCAAGCATCACGACTCGCCTCTCCGCCTGCTTCTCAGTGATGAGATCGCCCGCCCGCAAGAGGTACGGCCGAAGCTCATCATAAGCCCATACATGCGGGACTGTCTGAGGATTCGGCGCTGGAGGATTAAGACGCTGCATCTGAGCCCACAGCGGGGCCGTTTTCAGGGACCGCATATGCTGCACGAGCTGGTCTTCGGTCTCGATGGACTTGGCCGGGATATTAATGTGGCCATTTGTTGCCAGTCCATTCCCGTTGGCTACGTTTGGTGCTGCCATTGTGAGGTGTTGATGCAACTGTTGAGTACTTGCCTGCTAATGCTGACGCTGAATCTGCCTGTTATATGTGTAAGTATGTCTTGTCAAATCAAGATAAACAAGCAACAGCTTTATTGATTACCTGCCTACCTACTTACATGTAGTATATAAACCTACCATCCATGATTACTGAATATGGCAATTACCGGGGAAGCTTTCCGGAATACGCCCGAGGGGAAGAAGCAGATCTTCATGGCGGGGCAAGTTCGGAGCACCTCCGGCACCCCGACTTACAAGACCATCTCGAAATACGCAGCATATTACATGTAAGTCAGCTCCATCCAGTTTATTACTAAACGATAACCTCTCTCAATCTTACTAACTTGAATATCTCACACGATTCTATCATGATCCTTGAGCACACCATGAATGGAGTTAGTGTGCCCGAAAAAGTACGCCTCTATCTATATACGCCGTGAACACCGGAAAGTCTGAGCTACTGACACCAATGACCTGTAAAAAAGATCTATGAATATCCCTCTCGGTCGATGGCGCTTCTCAAGAGAATCCAAGCTACCTATCATGACCAGAAATTCCCCGCTGAGAGGTCCCATGTGCCACTCCGAGTGCTGGTCGTTGGGGCAGGGCTAGGTGGGTTGAGCACTGCTATAGCTCTGGCTCGTCGCGGACATGACGTGACTGTCCTTGAGCAAGCTGCGCAGTTAGGCGAAGTACGTTCCAGTATATCAAGAGCCTGACCCTCGATAATCCCTTGCTGACTGGGTCTATACAACAAATAGGTCGGCGCAGGCATTCAAATCCCACCCAACTCTGGCCGGCTACTCTCCTCTTGGGGTATCACCCCGTTCTTTAAGAACAAGGTGGTGCAGCCGGACAGCATGACCTTCCGCCGATGGGAGAATGGAGCCCCTATAGGCTTCACGCCGCTCGTCCCCCACTTCTCCGATACGTATGGCGCGCCATACTATGTCATCCACCGATCACACTTCCACGGTGCCCTGTGTGATCTGGCGGCCAAGCTTGGGGTCAAGGTGGTGACGAACAGCAGGGTAGTGCGATATGACGAGAACAAGCCCTCTATTGAGACAGCGGATGGGAGGGAGTTCACTGCCGACCTGGTTGTGGCCGTTGACGGCGTCAAATCCATCGCTCGCCCTGTTGTTCTCGGTGGAGTGGACAGGCCCCCTCAACAAACAGGATTCGCGGCATACAGAGCAGTCGTTGACACTGATTTGATTAAAGCTGACCCAGATACCGCTTGGCTACTGGAAAATCCGGGAATTAACATTTGGTAAGCTCGCTCATGGATATTAAAAATCCCTGCAGTGGCTGACATTGATGAGTAGGATCGGAGAGGACAGGCATGTAATGACTTACTGCATCGCTGGAGGAAAGTCGTTCAACATGGTTCTGTCTCATGTTGACCGCACTGACCCGACAACATGGGCTTCTCGAGATTCTGTAAAGGAGATGCGAGTTCAGTTTGAGAACTGGGATCCAAGGTAAGCTCCCGCTCTAAAGGGGACCGTTGTTAGACGGCGCAGTTCTCACGCTCAACGCCACAGACTGACGAAGGTGATTCACATGATCACCAAAACGATCCAATGGCCACTGCTGAGCGGCGCCCAGCTTTCAACCTGGATCTCCGAAAGCAAAAAGGTGGTCATACTCGGCGACGCCGCCCATGCCATGGTTCCGTACATGTCCCAAGGTGCCGCTATGGCAGTCGAGGACGGGGCCGCATTGGCTGAAGTCCTTTCACTAATCAAGTCCCCGGGTGAGATTCCCGAAGCCCTTCACGTATTCGAGAAGGAGAGAATGCAGCGCAGCTACGGCATGCAGCGTGCCAGCCTCGTCAACGGGAAGCTCTGGCACTTCCCCGATGGGCCGGACCAGCAAGCCCGCGATCTGGGGATGCGCGCCGAGGTTGAAGGTCTGTCATTTGTCGAAAGCACCAATCAGTGGAGTGATCCGACCACGCAGCTTTGGGCCTATGGCTATGATGCGGAAGAGGAGGTGAGAAAGGCATGGGAATCAAGGACCCCTCAGGCTACTGCCAATGGTGTACACAAGTAGTATACGCAGTAGACGCCAATTTAATTCAATTTTCTTCAAAGTCTCGCAGATGTTTCGGCTATTGCCTTTTGCATTGAAAAAGACAAGCTCCACGGCATCGAGGCTAGTTCGAATATCATGTCGCGGTTGTTCACGCCATTCAGAGGACATTACAATGTTTTAATAGATTATTAGGAGGTATTTCTTGATTTGCCACCAATGTTTTCAGTCCTTACATAGCTTTAAAGTAGTCAAATCAGATCATTAGCTCAGAAATTACTTGTCAAAGAACCACACTGAGCTGTTATTGAGTATTCTATGCATGCATATTGCCTTCTTCTGGTCTATTCTATTTCCGTTACTTCCTAAGCCAGGTCAAACCCCGAGAAATTCCGTGTTTACTAAGTTCAAGCCTTGAAGAATTCATATGTTCAATCTAGGCGAATTCCACCCCGTTTCTGAGGGTTCCTATGCTCGAAATGTTCACTTCCATACTCGTCCCGGGGACAAGATATTTCGGTGGCTTGAGCCCGGCACCAACACCTTCAATTTGGAGATTAGCATTTGACTTTGCCAGAAACAAGAATAAGGCAGAACAGATTGCAATGCTCACCTCCGGGAGTGCCCGTCATAATCACACTGCCTTTCTGCAGGGTAGTCCCCGATGAGAGATGAGCGATCAACCGCGAGACAGAGAATACCAAATCATCCAACCCAGCATTTTGGCGCAGCTCCCCATCAACAATTGTTTTGAGGTGGAGGTTTGATGGATCGGGAATTAGAGTGCTCGATACCAAAACAGGACCAAGAGGCGCGTATGTGTCGAACCCTTTGGAGAAACACCATTGAGGGACGCCTCCAGCCTTTGCCGGATCTCTTTGCCATTTGCGAGACGAGATATCGTTGCCGGCCGTGTATGCGGCCACGTAGTCGAGTGCTTCGGATTCGGGAACATCCTTTGCGTCCTTTCCAATGACCACAACCTAGTTTCAGGGCAAAGGCATCAGCATTTTCTTAACGAACCAGGTGAGAAAGTGGGCCATCTTACCAACTCGCCCTCATAGTCCGCCTGATCATCTTGCGCGATCTTGGGAATCACCACTGTGGCTCCATGGTCGGTTACGGTAGTCGAGGGCTTGAAGAAGATGGAAGGGAATGGCGGCTGCGTTCGACCCGCCTCGCGAACTATTGGCACTGCTGTGAGCATTTTTGGCGCCCGTGCTGGCCAGCAAACAAGAAAAGACTCACTATGGGTGGCATAGTTCAGCCCGACGCAACGAAGTATCGGCACATCCGCGGGGGCGAGAGGACCGAGGAGCTTCTTGACGGTGACGACCTCATCTGTCACTTTCGTGGCCCCGGTGGTATCGTATATATCCTGGCCCTTGATGACCTTGGCCTGCAGGCCAGTCTTTTCCGTGGTGTCACCAACATCAAAGTCAGGCTTGGTAAGAATGGGCTCTCCATA
Source organism: Clonostachys rosea (assembly GCA_026958235.1). Taxonomy (NCBI): domain Eukaryota; kingdom Fungi; phylum Ascomycota; class Sordariomycetes; order Hypocreales; family Bionectriaceae; genus Clonostachys; species Clonostachys rosea. The sequence continues at coordinate 3,427,052 of CP110207.1, forward strand.
AAGTGTCCGGCCATCGGTGGCGACAAAGCGAATCAGGCGTGACCAGGAAACCTTCATTTTGCAAAATACTGGCAATCCCAAAACTGCCGCAGGAAAAGGACCTCTGTCTGCGTGCCATTCTCTCACTCGATGATTTGTTCGTTCCTCGCGTTGAATATGACCTCGATTCCGGGGGACCGGTCCCGATGGTTCCCCGGCCCCGTCCATCTCGCTCCTCCAAATTGCTCCACCTCTCCCCGCACTTTGGCCGCGGACATTAATCCAACGTTTCCCCGGATTTTCTTACACTCTTCCCTCTTCGCTTCACTGCAACAGCTGTCAGCCCACAATCGCTCTCATGTCAGCGGCCGGGGTCCCATCGGAGCGACAAGATGACAGTAACTCAACGAGTGACCGGATCGAGGGTGCTGCGAGCCCTCCGGCGCCGAAACGGAGACGGGTTGGCCTTGCATGTTCCGCCTGCCGGATCCGAAAGTCCAGAGTGGGTTGAATCCTGTGGTTTTGACTGGCACAAGCCGGCAATAAAGGCTGATCTGCCGTGACAGTGCAACGGCGTGCGGCCTAAATGCGACCCCTGCGATCGCTTAGGATTCGAGTGCATCTACGAACTGCCCGACGCGTCTGCCAACCTACTCGTGCCTCGAGAGTGAGGAAGAAGCCCCCAGCAAGAGTGATTACCCAGGTCTTTAGCTCACAGCAAACTAGCATATTTACCACCTTAGAAACCAAGGTCAAACTGCTTGAGGCTACTGTCCAACAACAGGACCAGCGCATCAAAGCCATCGAGACATCCAATGTCAAGAATGATCGCCATGTAGAGTTGCCCGTCGCCCGCCACGAGGCTCCGGCTCCGGGCCCGGGCATCACGACCGGCGTCATTGTCCATCCCGAAGGCATTGAAGATGCCCCCACGGAACAGAGCATGACTGATGGCATGGCACTTTCCTTTGTCAACGAAGAAGACTGCGGGTTCTTTGGTAAGTCTCTCTCTCCAGACCCGCGCCCGTGAGGACGCATCTCATCATCCCTCGTCTAGGCCCGTCTTCAAACATTGCCTTCATGCGTCACATCTTCCGTGCAATGTCCAAGAAAGGCATTACGAGCCAGGGTCGGTCGCCCGACTCGCCCTTGAACATCGGCGCCTACCAGGCCAGCATGATAAGCGTGCCACAGCCAGTGTCGTCCTTGTCTGTCCAGGAGCAAAATGGGGAACTGGAAAATGCCGTCCAGGCCAACATTCTGCCGCCGGAAGAGGAGACTGAAAGGCTCATCCGGTCCTACTTCTCCAACACTGGCCTTCTCTTCCCTTTTATTCACGAGGACACATTTCTAGCAACGTATAACCGCATGCGGGATCAGCATTACCGAGCCAACATCAGACGGACCTGGCTCGGTCTGCTAAACATGATAGTCGCCATGGCCATTTGCACGTCGCAGTGGGCTGAAGATGGTACAGAATATCGAACGGACCAGTCAGACGTGTATTATCGGAGGGCGCGAGAACTCTGCAAAACGCAGATGATGAGAGGCACTACTCTCGAGACCGGTATGTTGGCGCTTGACATAAGGTCAAGCACTCTGGAAAGCTGACGGTGAGCACAGTGCAGTATTTATTACTCACGAGCCAGTACTTGCAGGGCACGCAGCGATCGGTCCAGACATGGACTACCCACGGCTTAGCTGTGAAGGCGGCTTTATCCATCGGCCTCCACTCGAGGGACGTGATGGCTAGATTTACGCCCATCGAGCAGGAGATGAGAAAGCGGACCTGGTTCGGTTGTGTGCTATTGGATAGGTACCACACACTTTTTTGCTTAACCAGGGCTGGCTAGGTAGCTAATCGTGTTCGTTCACCAGGAGTCTCAGCATGACGTTTGGGCGGCCGGGTGCTATTCCGGAGGAGTATATCCAGCTGGATCTTCCCACAATCATTCCCTTGGATAATGGTACCGAAGCGACGTATAGCATCGCAAGCGTCGGCTTCTTCAACTCTACCATGCACGCCTCCCCCTTCTTCTCGCAAGCGTTGAACTACCACTAACGGTTCATTTTCAGTCTTCTATACAGAGTTCTGTGGAAAATTGTCGCCACGCTCTATGGCCATAACCTTGCCAGCGTAGAGACACCACCCGAGACGTGGATGATTACGCAAATCTTCCAACTGGAGCAAGAACTCAACAACTGGGCCAGCGCATTACCCAGTCCGTTATTCTTGCGGAGTTCCACCAACTTACCGGAAGAAGGCGATGTGCAAGATGATGTTCTGGAGCGATTCAGAGTGGTTCTTTCGCTGCGATACTTGAGCGTGCAATTGTTGCTATACAGGCCGGTGCTGGCCGATTCCCTCGCTCGCGGAACGAGTGGCGAAAAGCAGCGCTCGGTCAGCAAAGTCCAGGCCAACTTCAACTTCATGTGCGTGCAGGTCGCAGAGGACATCATCAACATCATCCACGCCGTTCTCACGAAGCCGGGTCTCGGGCGGCATCTCATGGGAGCCTGGTGGTTCACGCTGTATTATAGTAAGGGGAGCCCCCTTCGTCACCGTGACACACACCTTTTTGGTCCAGCACAGCACACCGCTGACTTTGTTTCCTTTATCAGCTTTCAACGCGGCTTTGGTCCTGTTTGGTAGCCTTTTGGTGCCGATCCAGGACACGACGAATGATCCCTTCGGGGTGGGGGAGATCAACCGTACGAAGCAGTACCTGGAAAAGGCTGTCCAAGGCCTCGTCCAACTTGGGACGCGGAACATAACCCTCCATCGGTGCGTCGACTATCTGAAGCAACTGGTTGGGCTGCTTGATAGTTGGGGTTCGTTTTTCCACTCGTGGACCTTCTTTTTAGTTCAAGTCACTTTTGCTGACCACTTGCACACAGGTTCATCACCCCCTCTTCATCTGGATGGGCCAGGTTCGAATAACCTCTCTAGCAACGCCGCCCAAGATGCAAGTCTCTTATCCGACCTGCTTTCCAGACCTCCAGCGCTGGAAGGGCCTGGGATGGGCTTTGAAGATGATCTCGAGCTTGGGAACTTTTTCACGAGCGAGTTCCAGCGGTGGTTTGACCGGTTCCCGACGTAAGACCTGCTGCGACGTCCCCAACGGACACCTGACAGCAGAGCAGTGAATACACCATATGTCATATGGAAAGTACCACCATGGATGGGTACTATAGTGGTACCCACACAGTAGCGAGACCAAGGAGACTTATATGCCAACCCATGAAGTAATATAGTCTAGTAACAATCCTGCGTACGAATGTGAACCCAATTTGTCTCGTCCTCACCAAGCCTGCAAGGCACCAAGAGACGATAACCACCATCCACCATACCGTCTAGCCGTTCGGCTCCGTTTCCCGATATTGTCTCGTTGAAGTCATCGTTCAAGGCGAAGTAACTCTCGTGTGTGGACTCCATTGTCGAGTTCCGCTCCTGTTCAGTGCCTGGATCACATATGGGCTTTCAGCGTAGCATCACTCCATGCTCGTGCTGCAGGTGTTTGAACTTCTTGTTGTTGGATGCGAATGGCATCGCTCGACACGGCAGTCACCAACGTCAATTGGCCAATTTGTAAGTTCAACCCGGACTGAACTTCCCCAAGCGGGTCTGTATCCACGAGTTGTCCTGCCCGCGATACCAACACACCCTCCGACAAAAGTGAGCTGGCGGAAGTGGAAGCTGCAGGAGTAAAACTCGACAACACACTCTATTGTTGGGGCTCCGATATCGGTTGTAAGGGTTCCGGTGCCTGCAAGAGGCCCAAGCCAGCTTGTGGTCCTGGGTTCGGTAAATCGAACTGTTGAACTGGTGAATTTGAATGGTGGAGATGTCGGTTGTAAGTCTTTAAGTCTCTAGATAATGAATACCGGAAACGAAAAAGCGCTCTGCTTTGTGGTCCTGAACATGCGCCCCTGAGCTTCCATATTTGCGACTTGTTCTTTCACGATGCTCTCGTTCTCCCAAAGGGTACTTCTTGCAGCGCTTCGGCGCGGGCGCATAGACTTCCTCCTACCCTATATCCGCTCTTAGAGCATAGGTATGTTTAATTAGCTTAATTCTTTATGTCTCTCTTTCTTTAATTACACATAAGTGAATAATCTCTTCATGGTTTTTATTTGATTAGAGATTGTTATGATTGCCTATATATTCTCCAGGCTTTAGTGTATTGGTGCCTCGGCCTAGACGTACCTGACCACAACGGTGAGCGGGTAAGCATCCACACCACTAGAGCTGGGAGCCAAATCGGGAAATCTGTCTCCTGTGAACACATCTGTTTATCTGATCGTTACCTTGGATGCGGAGAACCCTTCTCTCCTGGTCCCCAACGTAGCAGCTCGATTTCATTTTCTGCTACGCTGCACACCATTCTCCTAGCAATGTCTCTATCTTCTCGACTGGGGCGTCTGGCCTTGTGCCTGGCGCTTCTCGTAGCTCTCGTCCATGCTCACAAGGCCGCCGATAAAAGCCTCCTGGACAGCGTGAGCCTCGATGGTCTCGACGAGCAACTCCAGGTTTGAGCGCCCCCGGGAAAACATGATTCGACGAGCAGGCGAACGATTGCTAACAGCCCTCTTCGTTATATAGACCTGCCCCATCGTCCAGGAGCTCAATGCCGCCAAACACGCCAAACACTCGGCGGCCCCGTCCTCCCTGACCACGCGCCTCTTCGCCGTCCTCTTCCCCGGCTCCCCCGCCGTCAACGCCCTCCTCGCGACCCTGTACATCTCCGGCCCGCCCAACTTCTTGCTCGCGCTCTGCCCGACCGACATCGACCCCTCGTCCCTCTCCGTCATGGTGGCCTTTGCCGTCGGCGGCCTGCTGGGCGACACCCTCTTCCACCTGCTCCCCGAGATCTTCCTCGGCGAGGACGAGCCCGAGCGCGTCCGCCTGGTGCTCGTCGAGCCCAACCGCAACCTGCTCCTAGGTCTGGGCATCCTGGTCGGGTTCATGGTCTTCGTCGCCATGGACAAGGGGCTCCGGATCGCGACCGGCGGCGCGGGGCACGACCACTCGCACGGGCATGAGCACGGGCACGCGGAGATCAAGAGCGAGGGGCACGCTACGGGAGCTGATGCTTCCAACGGAGGGGTTGTGTCGAGGAAGAAGAAGGGCAAGGGCTCCAAGGAGGGGGACGCCGTCGCCGAGAAGAAGGAGGTTAATCCCAGCGTGAAGCTCGGCGGTTACTTGAATCTGATGTATGCCCACTGGCCCTCGATTGTACAACCCTCTCTCCTAGTCTATGATGGTTGCTAACATGGGATTCGCTGTTTAGTGCCGATTTCACCCACAACATCACCGACGGTCTGGCCATGTCTGCTAGTTTCTACGCCTCGCCCACCATCGGCGCCACGACTACCGTTGCCGTCTTCTTCCACGAGATCCCCCACGAGGTCGGCGACTTTGCCCTCCTCGTGCAGTCTGGCTTCTCCAAGCGGGCGGCCATGGGATCCCAGTTCATCACTGCCATCGGAGCTCTGCTGGGTACTCTAATCGGCATTGCCGTGCAGGAGTTTGGCGGCAGCGGAGCGAGCGCGGGCGACGACCCCATGGCCAGGACCGCTGGACTCTGGGGTACCAGCTTGGTAAGTACAGAAATCGCCTTTTGTTTGCTTCATTGACCCCGTTGTGGTGGGTGTAGTTGGTTTGAGAATCGATTCTGACTTTTTGGGGTATTTCCAGACCTGGGGAGATATGCTCCTGCCATTCACCGCAGGAACCTTCCTCTACGTCGGCACCGTGGCCGTGATCCCGGAGCTGTTGGAGACGGGCAAGAACAAGGGCGAGGAGCTCAAGAAGACCCTCGTCCAGTTCACGGCCGTGGCCGTTGGGGCCGGCATTATGCTCTACATCTCCTGGCACGAATAGACGGAGTAGACTAGCGAGTTTAGAAGAACGGCTGGGTCTTTATACGAGTGGGAAAAAAAGCCAAAGAGTGACCCGGCTTGACTTGGAACTACTTATTATTGGTTGTTGTTTAACGGGGTTGGTTAGAGGACTGTGCAATTTTCAGAAATACCGGCGGTGTGAGATAAAATGTGTTGGGCGGGAGCAAAAAATGTTACAGCATGTCTGGTTAGCGGATATTATTGATAGAAGTTTAATTTACGAGTTTGCTCCATCGCATTTCCAAAAACCCATGGGCCTTTTTCTCCATTCTGGCGTCCTGGCCTAAGCTGGCGCTATTGATAACCGAGCGAGGTCGGCATAGGTGACTTGTCGATGGCGTCTTCAGGGTCCTGCTGTCGGCCCACACGCAAAAGGGCAGGGAGGGGGGCATGGGCGAGACGCGGTTCGGGAAGCCATTAAGGCGAGCAAAGGGGCATGGCAGCATGCAGAGAGAGGCGGCTCTACCCGGCGCGCGTATCCAAACTCGGCCATGGCCCTGATGCGAGAGGGAATTTTGGCACACGCAGGGTCTTTTTTTTCTTCTACGGTGAGCCAGGAGGCCGCGGAGTCACGATGGTTCCAAGCTGCTTCCATTACCTTATTATGTCCAACCATAAAGGTAGCTGTGAGGGCGTGCAGTCTGGACTGGTGATCCCTGCAGTTTGAGATGTCACTTAAGGCGTGCCTGCCATAAAGGGCATATAATTGGCATCTCTTAACTCGGGCCTGTTTATGGGGATTTATCTAGATCTGGCGGTCTGTTTCCATAGTTCTGGACAGAGGGATGTAATGCTATATTTTTCCAAACCCACAGACCATGGACGGTGAGAACGGGAGAATGTGCTGGGCTGTGTAGGAATGGCTTTGATAAGTTTCCATTCCTAGGTTAGGCTAGGGAAGGAGGTGGAAGTAAGCACTGGCAGACGCCGATGGCCTCGTGGCTAACAGGCATGCCTCATTGGATGCGAGAACTGGTTTAGAGGTTGTTTGTTACAGATAGAGAGGCTTATGCTGGGGATAATGATGTTCAAACGAGGTATGCACAGAGACAACATACGTGGCAGTGGCAACCACCTGACGTCCCCTTTCTGAAGTTATTTCCTATTTTGCTGAACGTGTTAGTCAATGAATGGGAAATGCTGGAGAACGTGGGTGGGAAGAAGAGCACGATCCCCAAAGGAGGCATTAGCTAGTATACGCAAAGACGGAGCACACTTTTGCGCCTGGGGAACCAGGAGGCGTGGAATAAGACGGGGATGAAATTAGCGGGAACGGGAGGGCGGCTCGCGAACAACGAGCCTAAAAAGCCAAAGGTTGAAGGAAAAAAAGAGCAAGCTCGTGATCTGACAGAGGGCTCCCGAAGATGGAAAGACTACTCTGACCCGGGGACGAATACAGGCAAACAGAGTGGTAAAAGCGGCGATGACAGGTTCGTGGGCCGTCGCTAGCCCAAAGGAGGGGATCGGCAGGCAAGTCGTGCAGGAGGGAATTCCCAGGGGACCAAGCCGACAAGAGAAGTGCGCGCCAATGCACCAAGGGACGGGTAGGCACATGAAGGACGGGGTTGTTCTCTTAGAGCGCAGAGCTTGCTTGATGGGCAGGGCGAGCGCTCCGACTGGTGCGCGGCCTGACAGGGGGCTGGGGGACAGGCATCGGCAGGGCAAAGCGGCTCTGATGAAGCGCAGGTCTGCTGGTAGGTTCGATGTCGTGATGGCCAACAACGTGCTCTACACTGTACGGCTGGGGGTGTGGCGTGCGTGAGTCTGCCAGTGGAGATGAGAGGGAAAAGCGACATCGGCATATGTTTTTAATGTTCTGCCACCAGGAGAAGGACCGACCGATGGATGGGGGAGGAGAGAAGGGGGAACTCTGTTCAGCCAGGGCGAGCTCGTCTAAGCCAAGCAGACTACTAATTTGTCTGAAGGTAAATCCAAGGGGACTATTCCTTAGATTGTGTGATTAAAACTCTCCCCGCAACTGCGGATGTGCGCGAGGTCTTAGCGGTACAGCTTCTCGACCAAGAGCCACTATAATCCCCAGGTTTCTTTCTTCAATGCAGCAACTGTGGATGTGCATGTCTAGATCCCAAATGTCAAGCACCAAAAGCAAATTCTAGCTAGGATCCCCTAGTAGTGGGCACATCAAGCGTGCATAGCAGAATGCACGCTCTAATCGCCCCCTGCCGCTCTCGAGATAAAACCAACTTCCTTCATGGACTGAATGGCCGCGACCTGGGCATCACAACCTCGCGATAATTACTTTCCTCACCGCTGGGAGGTTGGTAGGGTGACGGGCAAGTCCGTGTAAGCCATGAGAGATCAGTAGGCGAAAATTGGAGCAAAATGGAAGTGGACCAGAGAATGGCGACAGCAGTGGATCCGTTGACTAAAGAAAACCAGCCAGAGAGTCATTGCATTGACACACTATCACCTCTACAAGTCAGCGAGCCAGTCATGAAGCAGGCCAACCCGGGACGCTGCTGGAGCTCATGGCAGAGCTTCCAAAAAGAATTCCGAGTAGCTCGTCTTCCGAAGCTTCTGACGGGGCGGCTGGTCCAGATTGGTTCTGGTGCGAGGCTACCATGAAGCTACCGTGAGCCAATCTGGGCAAAGGGCAGTTGGAGAGAGACCAAGCCGGGGGCTGGCTGTTATTTTGGGTCGTTGCGGAACAGGGGTCAGGAATTTTCTTCAAGGTCAACTGATTCTGTTTGGGGCAAGCGAAGGGTCCAGATTGCATGCAATGGACCCGGATGGGAGAGCCTCGAGATGAAATGGTCCGACGGCAATAAGATCCTGGCTGTCAATGCCGCTGCCCGTCGACGAAGCTTCGCGAAAGCCACCGGCCTGGCCTGACACACGTGCGTCGTGTCTGAAGCCTTCCCCTCTGGGTCTGATGGAGAAGAGCAGCCAGCTGGTGTTGTCCCCAAGAGAGAACGAGGCGTGGAACCAGTGGAACCTCATGCAAGTGCTGGGGTTCAATTACTCTCTTGGGAGATCGGATCAGGATGGATGCAAGGCACACAGACGGTGCACCCATGATCTGTCGCCTAGGTGGTTTCATGCTTGTTTTGACAGGCAGAGTCGTGAAATCATCAGCACCACTTGTTCCTCCCCTCCTCCTCCATCGGGATGCTTACGATCGCGAGGCGTGATCACGATGTGACGGCCAAAACCTTCCGTTCTGTGGCCCATGCTGGAGACAGAAGCATCCTTTATGATGCAATGCATCTGTTGTCCCTCCAAGTCGGAGATTGTCCTCCGCCTGCCTCCCACCATGATGCCGTAGATCCCAACAGCATGTACATAGATCGATCGCATAGATGGCAAGAAAAGAACGGCGTCGTTGAATTAGGAGCGCGATGTTACAGATGAGACGATGCGGTGAGACGAGATGATTCATCGCACACTGGATTACGGGATCATGGGTGCGCCACGGTGGAAGAAACGAAGCTCTGCCGTTGACGGACAAATGACAACAGAGATGCGCATCAATAAGCATTTCCACCGGCATCTCGATAGCTGGAATTTCACACAGTTAGTCGCGGCTTGCCCACACATGACCCCCACCACTGGCCTTTGCGCCTTTGGGGGATGCGGTGGCCTAATCATTGCGAGCAGCTGGGGTCTGCTCTTTTGCTTCCTTTCCAGCCCAAGTGCAAAGGCTAATGGCATTATCGATCCATCCGCCCACTTTCAAAAGCGGCATCAGAGCCAGAAGGTGACTCAGGCCAGTGGGAGTGCACCGTGCCAGGCGTCAGATCCGGCCACACCCACGATGCCTTCACACACCCCCCCGGAATTCGTCCCGGCATTTGACGACGATAAATAATCAGCCTGCCTGGCCGCTGTCTGCTTTGCCATGGCTGCTCGTCATTCTCTCCCATAATCCTTAATATATATATATCTTTACACATCTCCCTTATCCGATCTGTCCAGCTTCTGCCGTGTCTCTGTATAGACAAAGATTGATTGATATCACATCCCTACCACGTATATAATATACCCTCCGACCATCTATACCCAAACTTACCTCTTGCCCTTTCTCCCCGCACGACTTGGCTTACGCAGTTACCAGCCTTTGGGAAGACACCGCATCACCATAACCCAATTACAAAGAGCGTCAGCTGTTTTTTTAATCTGCCACTGGCCAGCTGATTACGTTTTTTGCTTGGCATCCATCCCCTCATCCAAATCGAGGAGTGCATAAGAGGAGGCAAACCGCCCCCCAACCACCATCTTCCACCTGCTCTTTATATCCGCAGCATCTAGGATTTCTGGATTACTACCCGCATCAAAACCGAGAAGTTTGATATGCCCGGTATTGTCGACACTGCTGCGCGCGGCGCTGTTCGCCCCAAGGCTGGTGGCGCTGCCAAACCCAGTCTCGAAGTTGAGATTAACCAGCACTTCACTTCCAAGGCATATACCTCTGGTTCCCACGTGTCTGGCCATGTGGTGGTCAAGTCGCCCCGCGATTTGAGCTACGATGCCTTCAACATCTTGTTCACGGGCACAGTCGCAACCCGCCTTGATTTTGTCCAGTCCTACACAACCAACTCGGTAAGGACATTTCTGAAGCTGCGAATGCCAATCGACAACGAGCATCTTCCCGAGGACCGGGTGTTTGTGGCCGGAAAGACATACAGCATCCCCTTCCACTTTGTCATCCCCCACCAGCTCATCATCACTTCCTGCAACCACGGTTGTGAGAACCCTGCTGTCAAGGACCAGCACCTGTGCTTGCCACCAACCATCGGCTACTGGGAGGCTGACGACCAGGCCCCGGATATGACCCATATCGAGTATGCCATCAAGGCCCAGGCGGTTTCTCGCTCTGCTCCAGGCAGCGAGTCCAAGTACAGCGTTGTCGAGGGCAAGAAGATCATCAAGGTTCTGCCAGCCCTCCCAGAGGAGGCTCCGCTGGATATCAAGATGAGCGATGAGCGCTACTGCATGAGCAAGACAAAGACCCTCCGAAAGAACCTCTTTGCAGGCAAGCTGGGCGAGCTCAAGGTAACCGGAAGGCAGCCCAAGGCTGTCATGCTGTCAAGCAACGGTCTCTCTGCCTCCGAGACCACCGCACGGATCAACCTCGAGTTTGAGCCAACTGTAGCTGATGGAGTACCCCCGAAGATCAACTCTGTGGCTGGCAAGATCATCACCACCACCTTCTTCGGCAGCACTCCGCAGGACAAGTTGCCCAACTTCGGCCCCAAGGACTCTTATGCCACGAACCAGCTTCTCACATACGATGGCACCCACAACCTGTTTACCACCCGACCCGAGAAGGTGTCGTGGGCCCAGAGCCGTATTCCCTTGCTGCGCAAGGATTCCGGATACTCTACTGTGGGCGCCACTGACGAGGACGAGATGACTGCCTCCGACGAAGAGGCCCAGTCAAACTCCCGGGTCAAGGAGAAGAAGAAGAAGTCTCCTGGTTCAGGCATAAAGCACTGTGCTGCCATCGACTTGCCCATCAAGATCCCCGTCTCGAACAAGAGGATCTTCCTCCCCACCTTCCACAACTGCCTGATCTCGCGCACGTACGTGCTGCAGCTCACCCTGTCCGTGGGGCCCTCGAACACGACATTTTCGCTCAACGTTCCCCTGCAAATCGGTGTCGAGCAGCGATTTGACCCCCGGGGCGACGACGAGCTCCCAACCTTCGAGAGCGCTATGGCTCAAGCTGAGGGTGCCGGGCCCGACGATTACCTGCGTCCTCGGTCGACGCTGCAGGTTCCGAACAATACAAACATCGTCCCCATGCCACGAACTGGCAGCATTCTTCCTGGCTACGACGAAATCCGCCGTCCATCGGTCCCAGTTGCTTGAAGCTGTAAATCTGGGACGCAATGAATAAAAATAATAATAATAGTGTACGAGAGGAGGAGACAATAATCATCACGAATCATGATCAGTTTTTGTTTTTGTTTCATTTGGTTGTTTTTAGCATGTCATTGTTGCTTTTGTCGACGCGAAGGGAGGAAAAGAAAAGCTGTTTGAGATGCACTACTTAGCAAAGGTTTTGTTTTCATACGTTCTTCGGTTTCCCGAGGCAATGTTTGGGCAAAGGGTATGGACTTGGATATTTCTTTTGACACGAGCGCTGCATGGCATTGAGAGTGAGAAGTGAGGATATGGCGTTTCTGGTGACGATGATGGGACCGTGACACGAGCATAGTAATACTGATGATACCCGCCAGCCCTACACAAAGGGGCTGGCATTGCGATTTCCTGGAATGATGTTTGCCCCTGACCCAGCCGTACCAAGTTTAGCTCCCTTACCTCCCTTCCCGGATCCAAGACGTAGCGGGCTTTGTAGATGTAAACGTGAGCCAACGTTATTTACCTTGGGCGTAGCGCAGGGTCCTGAGCGTGGTCGCGTCTCCCGTGAGACACTATTGGCTGCATGGCAAGCAATATAATGCTTGGCCGCATACCTTTGCTGCACGGGACGCTGAGAATGGTACACATTGAAGAGGATTCAACGGCGAGATTCAATGGCCAATTAGTGTAATTCCAAGACATCCATTGCATCCAGCGGCACAAGATGGCTGCCCTGGCTCCCGGAGAATAGATGTCTCCTCGGACGGTAAGCGAACGCCAAGACGATGCACTCCCAGATTTTACGGTCGCGGCCGTGTCCAGAGTCGATACGATGCGCTAGCAGCGTCTAAAATGGAACCATCGACCAGCTGCCCCGCTTTTAATGCTTGTTTGACGGGTCGCTGGCCACTTGGCGAGCGCGTTCAGCCAGAACGAGGCGCTGTGATTGGCTGGGGACTGCTCGCACCTGCCGCGACCGCTACGGAATGGCAGCCTGGAAACGGCAAAACTGTCCCTCCGAACGGCTCTCTGCCACTATCCGCAGGGCTGATTCGTACCTCTGGCTGGCATAAAGACTCGAGACCCCTGGCTAATCACCACTCAGGAGTGCTTTGCTGGCTTCCCCACCTTTGCCCTCCTTCATTATCATACGTATACGTCGTCTTTCGACCCTTTTTTCCTCGCCCCCCCTCGGGTATCGTCGTCCATTCCATTTCTACCGAGAATATATTATCTATTAATCAGGCTATTTGTTACTTTTGCAGGCCAAGCCAATTTGCTGGTCGACCGTTTGTCTATATATTGTATTTTGTAATTTTACCTGACCTGGCGTTCCCACTCCAACATTCGTTACCTGAGCAAGCCTCGACTATTTGAGCACCACGCGACCTCCGGTCGTACCGACGATCGCCGTACCCCTTCCAGATTCCCAATTCCACCAACTGCGGTGGCGCACATACCCGCTTCAATTCTACGACAATCTCGAAGACACGTCAGACATCCTCCCGGAAGCTTGGGGCGCCGGACATAAGCTTCCGTCTGGGAGTTGAGACGTGCGGTAGCACAAGGACAAACCACACCATCCACGGCGGACGGCCCGCACTTGTGCATTGGGTTGGACGAGTCGCCAGGCAACATGGTCATCAATCCGGGGGCCGGGCTTCGCAGCCTCTTGTGGCTGGGGCTCCTGAATACGGCGGGAGCTTTCTACATCCCGGGTATGTTTCGCGCATCGACCTGGCGGCGTTCATTTTAGGCGCGCGGCGGACAGCTAACGGAACATTGGTTTTTTAGGTTGGTCGATTCTGAGCTACAAGGATGGCGAGCACATCCCACTGCTGGTGAACAAGGTTTACTCCGACAACACGCAGCTCCAGTACGCCTACTACGACCTCCCGTTCGTCTGCCCCCCGACCGGGAAACACAATGCAGGAGGGGGTCTGCTGAGCGGGCAGAGCATCCCCCTCAACCTGGGCGAGGTTCTGCGCGGAGATCGGATCATGGTTTCGGACATTGACCTGGAGATGGGCAACGACAACCTGTGCCACTCGCTGTGCAGCGTCAAGCTGTCTCACGATGATGTGCGCCGCGCCGAGGGCATGATCCAGGAGGGATACGTCACTGAATGGATCGTGGACAATCTTCCCGGTGCCACCAGCTTCGTTTCGGTCGACAAGACGCGCAAGTACTACGCCGCCGGCTTCAAGTTGGGATACACGGAGTATTCCTATACTACCAAGATGATGCACACTTACATCAACAACCACCACACCATCGTGCTCCGCTACCGCAAGGCTCCGGGGAAAGCTGGCGACCGCGGGGAGAAGATCATCGTTGGATTCGAGGTCTATCCGAAGAGTATTGGTCCGGGCAACCGCCGAGATGAGAAGGGATGTCCCATCGATCTCGCGCAGGTGGATGGCGCCTTTGAGCTTCAGAAGAACAAGACGATCCAGGCTGACGGAACATTCAGTGAAGATGGCCTTACCATTCCCTTCTCGTACTCGGTGTATTTCCGCGAGGACGACAGCATCGAGTGGTCGCATCGGTGGGACTTGTACTTTGTTAATCAGGAGGAGGGCAACCGCATCCACTGGCTTGCCATCATCAATTCTCTCATCATCTGTGGTCTCCTGACGGGAATTGTTATGATCATTATTGCCAGGACTGTCCGAACAGATATCAAGGGCTACCAGGAGGCGGTTACCCCGGAGGGAAAGCTCAGGGTCAAGCGCAGGGTCAAGTCCGGACTTTTCAAGGAGAAGCCCGCCGGCCTCCTCCAGCAAGAAGGCGAAGACGAAGAAGCTGGCCTGTCAGAGGAGGAGGAAGCTTTGGAAGATGTTGCAGGCTGGAAGTTGTTGCATGGCGACGTCTTCAGGCCACCTCCCTTTGGCGTTATCCTGGCCCCTCTGGTTGGATCCGGTGTGCAGCTCCTGGTCATGGCTCTTGGACTAATTGGCCTGAGCGCCTTTGGAGTGCTCAACCCCAGCTTCCGTGGTGGTTTCATCAGTGTTGGAATCGGTCTGTTCATCTTTGCTGGCTTGTTTTCGGGATACTTCTCTGCTCGGACATTTAAGAGTTTCGACGGGCAGGACCACCGCCGAAATGCCTTTGTCACGGCTATTCTGTTCCCTGGCCTCTGCTTCTCGATTATGTTCATCATGAATCTATTCGTCTGGGCGCAGGCCTCGAGCACGGCAATTCCATTTGGAACGCTGTTGGCCATCGTGGTTCTTTGGCTCTGCATCCAAGTCCCCCTCGTGTACGCTGGCTCATACTACGGATACTGGAAAGCAGCAGCTTGGGAGCACCCTACCAAGACCTCAGCCATTGCACGGCAGGTTCCAAAGCAAGCATGGTACATCAAGTCGCTGCAGTCTATTCTCCTGGCGGGCCTGATTCCATTTGCCGTCATCTTCATTGAGCTGCTGTACGTGTTCCAGTCTCTCTGGCAGGATAAGAGCGGGTACTACTACGTGTTTGGATTCCTGGCTGTGGTCTCTGTGATCCTGATTGTTACCATTGCCGAGGTGACGATTGTGACTGTCTACGTCCAGCTCTGTGCTGAGAATCACAACTGGTGGTGGCAATCGTTCTTGGTCGGCGGAGGCAGCGCGTTCTGGATCTACGGCTACTGCGTGTACTACTACTTCTTCAACCTGCACATCACTGGTGTCACCAGCAGCTTGCTCTTCTTTGCATACAGCTTCATGGCGTGCTGTGTGTATGGCCTATTGACGGGAACCATCGGCTTCCTGAGTGCCTATGCATTTGTTCGACGCATCTATAAGTGAGTGGACCCGTTGCGTAACATCGATCATTCAAGAATCAACTAACTGGAAATAGTGCGATCAAGGTCGACTAAGGAGAGAAGAACGTATGACGACGACAAAGACGAAAGAGGAAGAAGTGGAAGCAATGTGTGTGGTACAAACATATGAAAGCGGCATCTGTGCAACTTGGGGCGTTTTGTATTGTGATTTTGGAGATGGAATTTGAAATTATTAATTTCTAATCAATTTCCGAGGCTTTGTGATGCTACTTCCTTGGAACCTAGCCCTTCGTCTTGATGATTGGATATGGCAGGGAAATTATCTTGGTGCTCTCTGTCTCTATCCACTCACGGCCCCGTTGTGAGTCCGTCCCCGTTGAGCTTTCCCCTGAGTGTGACTCTGGGATGTTCCTGTCCACCATAAGATAGAGGAAGCAGCCGGATATTCCCATTGTGTTATTGAAGGCGTTATTGTGGATGTTGAAAACTCAACTCTACGTGATTTATCAGTGCATCACATCCTTTACTTCTTTTCTTTGTATACATCTTATAGATCAAATGGCAACATATCTACTTTTTACATTTACCAAACATCCCACAGGATTGAGTATTGTACGCGCTCATCAATATTCCAAGCAAGTATGTCAATAAGCGGCGCTTTGGGGTAGGGAACTCCTCCGTGCGCGATAGGTATCATGTGGGATAACCTCGAGATTTGCTCTACTTGCTTGGCATTCATGCCAATAACAAAGGTAGTAATGGGACGTTATCTTCACGAGCAGCGGGGAATGATAACACGAACGCAGCTTGGCGCCATTGGAGCCTCCTTGATCGACCGGAATACCTTCACCTTCTAAATCGGGGTTCAGCCGGTGAACGGTTCTGATATAAAATTTTTTTCTTACCAGCTCTCAGTTAAAGCTTGAATCAACAGTCAACGAAGAAAGGCCCCATTTCCACAATCCGAGCTTTAATAGCCATGAAACCGCCAAAGTTCTTCTCAAGCGTAATGCGTAATCAGAACCTGTGCCGCCTGCACACACCCCTCTGCCCGCCGAATGTGGATGATGGGCTTTGCAGGGGCCCAAATCCATCAGGCCAGGCCAGGGACACGCCCGCGGCGGTTGGTCAGCGCCCGGAAGTTCGGCCACGGTGCCCTGCTTTTGTCGTGCAGATGGAGGATTCGCACGATGCGAGCTCGCTTCGCACCTTGGCGTGGCGGGAAGTGGCCGGAAAAATCAAAGCAGAGTTGCAGATCTGGAAACCGTGCCAAGCCGTAAGCAGACTAGAATAGAATCATCAACTGATTGTGATACTACGTATAGCGGTTAAGGTGGGAATCATGGTGCGCAGGAGAGGCCTGTTGGGATGGAAATTCATGGTCGTTAGCTGTTTATGCTTCTGGTTGAGCTTCATTTTAAAGAGTTTCAAAGACAGCAGGATTGGATCCGGGGTAAACCAGTAGGGGGAATATTGAACTTCTAGTTCATGTCATGATATTCTTTCTCTATGCGTATAGTGGTATCTTATGAGGCGGCCGTTAAGAGCTGGGTCAAGTGCCCAGCAGCGTTATTGACGTGTGTCCCTTTCTCTGTTGTAGTAGGATCTCCTGTGTCGACGTCGGTCATGAGCGTCCTCATCATTATCGTAATCATCATCATCGCCCCAGTCTCCTCTTCTGCTCCGCCTCCCGCTCTGTCTTCTGTCCCCGTCGAACCTGCTCAGATCGCGGTTTCGATGCTCACCTCTGCGATATCCATCGTCGACGCTTCCATTCCATGTCTCGGACCGGGCCCGGCGGCCACCGATGCTCTCGCTTCTGTTCCTCATGATCTCTTGACCTTTGCGTAGCTCACGGTCTCTGTTTGCTTGTTCTTCCTCTTCCTCCTGCTCTCGTCTCCTTCTCTGGTATCGTTCCAAGTTTCTATTGATGCTGAAGACCGCGACTGCGCCCGTCAGCGCCAGCATAGCGGTCTCGGTCCAGTCAAACCCGCCGTACATCTTCTCAACTTCCTTGCATGTCATCGTGCGTTCGCAAGATTCATGGCGGCGACGGCGAGAAGAAGAGGAAGAGGGGGATGAAGAAGGATGACGGCGACGGGGATCATACTGTGGGCGCCGAGGTAGGTCTAAATCATATTGCCGGCGTGTATCCAGGTCCAAGTCATACTGTCGTCGTGAATCCAGGTCCAATGTGTATCTTCGGCGTGGGTCTAGGTCTGGATCATACTCTTGACGTGAAGCTAGATCTGGGTCAAATCGTCGTCGCGAAGTAGTATCCAGTTGATATTCTCCACGAGAGCCAGGCTCTAGTTCATATTCTCGGCGTGAGGCTGGCTCGACTTCATACCCTCGCCGCGGGTCCAGGTTTGAATCGTACTGCCGACGCGGATCCAGGTCGAGATCATATTGCCCATGAGAACTTGGCCTCAGTTCGTATTCTTGACGTGGATCCGGGTCTACCTCATCTTCTTGGCCAAACTCCAAAGCTGGATCATGTTGTTGACGAGGTTCCAACTCTGAATCGAGTTGTTGACGCGTGGCTAGGCTTAAATCATGGTGTCGACGTGGAGGCAAGCTCAAGTCATGGTCCGAAGACATTCTTGTCAGTCGAGCATGCCGTGTTCCAGGTATCAATCTGTATTATTCGTTGTTGGGGCGCAGACTTAGCGATCACAGTAACGTGTGTCGATTTGAGATGCCTACGGAGAGAGCGCACTCTATTCTGGTATGGGGTAGTTGGTCATGAACATTGGGAAAAGGGAAAGGGGAATGGCTTGCTGGAGTGGTGATCTGCTCCACTCATATTATATGCATGAGATTTTATATCTATAATGCCTCCATTGTACGACCCATGGTGGAACGGACGGCACAGGATTTAAAGAACCATGGACAGATAGCTCACGTAATGCATGGACGTACGTGGCAGGTTTCGTTCGCTTAACCATGGATCATGGCAGATGCAGCTGGCAGCCAAGGCTTTACGGAAATAGACTCCTACATAAGCTTAATCCTTCGCGGGTCCTTGGGAAGGGTGATCTTGGCAAACGGAGCGGTCAAGACAGTGGAGCGTCTCGGCGTCGAGTTGAGTCTGATTGGCCTGTAGTGTTATTGCCAAGACGGGTGGGATGATGCTTCGTGAAACAATGATGTCGACATTATCTAGGTATCTCTGCTCTGCTTCTTGGTTGACTACATTGCATACTGCCAAGCCGAGCATTATATGCTCGCTCTTCGTGGGGCAGTAGTTCTCCGCATAGCTTCCTTTGCCTCGGCCTCTTCCAACATGGGGAGGGCTTTCTTATCCCTCATCTTTTGGATGAAATCTTGACCATATTTATACCCTAGATTGTAGATCTCATCAAACTTGCCAAAATCAAGTGTACCATACTCATCAATTGGCGGTCGCATGTACACGCATCCTGGCATGATCTTGGCGCGTTCAAGAGCATCCACACTCGAGACATAAGCCAGCCGGGCTTGGATTTCTGCCAAGGTAGGTGGATTTGGATGCGACGAGAAAGGATTCCACCGGTTGAAGAATGCCCACACCCCTGACAATGAATCGCCGTATGTCTGAGGCGTGTTGTCATCCAGTGCACCGACGTCAATGGCGAAGATAATATCAACGCCAAGACCCTTCATGTGAGACACTGTTAGATTGTCCACATACCCTCCATCGAGTAACATGCTACCCTCATCACTCAGTGGCGGTAGTAATCCAGCCAAAGACATGGAAGCTCTGATATACCTCCATGCGTAGCCGCTGGTGTGGAACTCAGCTCGGCTTTTGCTGATATTCGTTGTATTGCAGTAGTACTCCAGCCAAAAGTCCTCAATCTGGGTATCTCCAAAAGCTTTGAAAATACCTCTGTTGAACTCATGCCCTGTAGTGTACGAGGCAGAAGGGTAAGTCAGGTCCAAGGCGAATCGCCACAGACTTGCCATGCGGCCAGCGAATCTCTTCGCGAATCCAAACATGGGAACTACATCTGCATGTCGTGCATAGAGAGCACCTACAAAGGCACCGATGGATGTCCCCCCAACCATGTCTATCGGGATACCAGCCTCTTCAAGAGCCTTGATAATACCGATTTGACTGATACCTCGTGCTCCGCCTCCGCCTAGAACAAGACCAATAGACTTGCCACACAGACGTCGAGCGAGTCGATGGAAATCTCCCTTGTACGGGGTTTCGGGCGAGTAGTAAGGGGTATGATGAATCTTTTTCGTCGAGGTGTATTTTTGAATTTCTGCTTGCAGAACTTGAACCCGCTCCTTCAGAGCCTGGCCGAGTTTCTTTGACGGCGGGTGAACTGGGATAGGATTCATTCGAAACGCCATTTGAATATGGAAATGACCCCCATTGATCCACATCCGATTTCGAAGCCAGGCTCTTGTCAGTCCTGGTGGAGATAGACGCTCCGTGTGAAGAAGGACAAGCGTCTTTCGGGCTGTCGACTTCATTCCTAACATGAAGCGTTCGTACTCCCCAATGGCAGGTGATCCTTCGGCCACACCGACAAGTAGAATGCTATCAGCTTGAGAAATACATGTTTGAGTCCAAGGCGAGTTAACATTGGTATCTGTAACATTACCTCGGCGTTAGCATGGTATTCTTCCTGAGAATGCAACAGCAGCATAGATAATCGTTTGGAAAATAGGATCAGGAAAAAATTAGAGTTAACATGTACCATCAGCGGCTTTGCCTTTGGACATAGGAGTTTTATCATCATAAAATCGAGGTAATGGGGTGAAGAATTCGCACAAAACAAAATGAACAAGCTCATGCTTACCTGCAATATACACCACGAGACCAAACTTCTCTTCGAGGTCGGCAAGATACTGAGAGAGTTTCAACTTTCCCATCTTGTTGAAGGCATGTTTTCCAAGGTGTTTGAGAATCGCTGTCTGGTGGAGGGATGTAGCACCATTAGGCGGACCGACTTGTGCGAGTGCATTCAGTAATCGGTTGCCAAACTCAACAACGGGAACACCGGCCGTGACAGGCAAAATGGCAACGGTCCGAAGATTCAACGCCGACTTGCGCTGGTTTGCAATTGCACCAGCGGTAGTTTCTATGCCCTGGTAGCTTGTAGGATCCTCAAGAACTGCCCTCATACGAGAAGCGATGATTTTGGATATCTTAATCGTGATATTGGGGTGCTCTTGGGCTAAGCTGTTGAAGAGTGTCTTCGGAAACTTGACAAGCTCAGTGTCCCTGATGGCATGCAAGGTTCCAGCACGAGCTGTTTCCGTCAATACTTCGAGCTCTCCCACACTCTCGCCTTGACCAAACTCAGCACGAGCACTAATCACACCTCCCTTCTTTTGTTCGACGAGCCGCAGTCGACCGTTAAGAACAACGTAGATAGCATCGCTCTCATCGTTGTTGTGGTATATGACTTGCCCTGCGTTGACCTGAACCCATTCCAGAGCAAAGTCAATGTGCAAGATCAGTCTGGGGAGAATATTGGTCAACCTCTTGGCCATCGTGAGTAGAATGATGGGATATTTGTCCACGATGCGTTCCAGAGAAGCACGAGGTAAGAACCCGACGTAGACGTCAGTTTTAGCAACCACATCAATGAAAGATCTGTACGAAGAGACGCTCCCGATATACCCAGCTAAACCACCCGGCTTGACCAAAGCCACGCTTCTGCGATGTGTTCCGGAGTGTTTCTGAAACTCATCCTTCTCGCGGGCAGTTTCAGTCCGAGCCAGGGTTGGGAACGATTCCAGTATCGATGGCTCATCATCATGATCAACACCCACAAAATCGGATTCTGACGCAGGAAAGAGATTGTGAGGATCGCTCGTGCTCGTTGTACCAATGTCAAGAAATCCATCGACAACATAGTAGAGACCGGGATTGCGCTCGCCTTGTTCCACAAGAACAGAGCCCTTTGGAAAGAAGACAATCTCAACTTCGTGTTTCATGTCATGGGACAAACTCTGAGGACTGGGCGGTGAGTTCATCGCTATGCCACTAGAGGTAACGGATTCCGAGTCACCGTCGCCAGGACCATCAAAAGGACCCATGATGCCAAAGGCATTGTTTGAAAACAGTGCCCTGGTACGCTTTGTATCCATAGCTACCAATCTTGGTGATGCCTCTATAGACTCGGATTCATGAGAAAAAGGGCCGCCGTTGTGTAGGCCAAGAGCCTTGAACATGCACTCTAATATCGATGCTCTAAACAGATTGTCCTCATCCAGCGATTCGCGAGGATCCATGTTGATACGGCCCTTTTGAGGATTGAATGGGTTGTAGGTGCGTTGCGACAACGGGTTCCCATCGTCTTTTCTACTGCCGTCTATCAATGGACTACCTCGTAGATCAGAGAAAGAGCTCTTGTTGAACCCCCGGGCTACTTGGATGCTACCCAGCAGATCACCAGGCCTTGGGGTTGGTGGGGCAGCCCATCTATGCTTATCCGTCATAGGAGATGCAGAACTCATGTTCATAGAGTGCAGCATTGCCTCTTTGCGGAGAGCGCCGCTACTAGACCGCCGACGGCGAGGCGTTACTGGATTGTGGAGCGCAATCCCTTTTGCTCGATCATCGTCATTGCTCTTCTCGCGCTCTTGGCTGAATTTTTCCTTCAGCCTCGAGAGAGCATCACCTCGAAGAACATTGGGGAGCTGGCAAACAGTATGCTTAATCATGTTCTTTTCAGTCTGCAACACCTCGCCAGTCAAACCCAAGTAGTTGAATGCATGAGACAATGTTACTCTTTGGAAGCGGGAAAGAATAACATGAACAATGTGCGACGTCGCCTTTGGGTAGACTTTAATCAATCGACGGAAGGCGCTTGCTGGGATGATGGCAATAGTTGTGTCGACTGTGGCTCGCGCAATGATATCAGGGTGAGCTGAACCGGAAGTTGTTTTGTGAAACAACCTCGGACGGTTTGGGGGTGTAGCCCCGTCCAAGGACATATGCGGAATTCTCGACGAGTTGGGGTCTGGTATAGTCCGGTGCCTCATCTCGTGATCCGGAGGGGGGCCTTGACTTCCTGTTCCAGATCCAAGCTTGGGGCTGGTAGGCATTGAGGAAGAAACGTCTGGAGATCCCTGCATGCTAAATGACTTGTGGAAACTGAGGTTCCTTCTGCTATGGCGCCGGGATGATGGATGCGATTGCTCATCAACGTGATCCAGTTTGACATCCTCGGTGAAGAGCGACATAATGGAAAACAATGACGACATGGGCGCACCATTTCGCACCTCTGTCAAAAGCTGATATCTTTGGTGCCCTGGATTCATATCATCGTCATCGTAACCATCGCCATGGTCGGCAGCATTGGCCCTTGGATCCAAGCCCGATTTGACAAAAATTTGAACCAGCCCATCAACAACAATGCAGAAGCCTTTCTCTTCCTCAAGGTTGATGGTCTCGCCAGCTATAAGTTTTCGAGTCTGCATGCTCCGGGTGAGCTCATGGAAGACAGGGCGCTCGAGATAACCAAAGATCTTGATTGCGCTCAAAAACTCATCCAAATAGCTCGAGAGGCCCGACTTGATCCCTTCGTCATGAGTATCCGGGAACAGGTCGATGTCGGGCTCTTTGCGTTGGGGCTCTGGTGGCAGTCGCGAGTACATGTTGAGGATGCGGTATCGCACAACCCAGCTCACCGCGGAAACGATGCCCGCCAGAATGAACATCCTGAACTCATTGTCAGTGAGCTACCTTCTGATTCGGGTGGACCGACATACAGAGTGGTTGCATTCATGGTGACGGTCCAGCTTGTGGAAAACAAGGTGAAAAGGATGGTGGGCACGCTAATCGTGACAATCCGAATGACCCAGTACAAAACAGTGGTGATCAGGTTCAGAAGCGACAGAATAAGCCGCCCAAATAAGCCCAGCCAACTGGTGGACTCTTGGGCGGCTGTCTGGTTTGCGAGGGCGCTCATGCTGGGCGAGGCCAAAGCGTGGGAGACGCTGCTGGAGAGAGAGGCTGCCATCTGTGTGGCATTTTCTGATGCCATGGCCACTCCAGTGAACGACGGAGCATTATGCACAAAAAGAGCGACGAAGCTCGAGGGCTTCCGAGGACTTTGGTTTTTTTCCTTGTGGTGGAAGAAGAAGCGGGACCTTTAAATCAAGCTATTTGAGGTTGAAAAGCTGACTTATTTACCGAGGTGTCGCCGCTGGCCAATCATGCACCGATATTAATCGTGTCTCACCGTCGGGTCCCACCGAGACATGCGGTAGAGATAGCAGATGATCAAGGATTCAAGGTCACGCAGCCTCGGTATAATCGGCAGGTCATATGCTAGGAACAAGTCTATTCCTCGATGTAGCTAAGGTGCCAGTTTGCATAGCGTTCTGTGCGAGCTCTAGTTTAAAGCGATGATAGAATAGGCTTCTATGGCTTTTCTCCTTTGGTTAAAGGTCATGACGCAGAAGCTAGAGAAGTCTCAGGCTGGGCGTGAAGGTGGTAGATAGCGGACAGCTTTGTCAGCGATAGCGACAGATAACCCCACCATGAACAAGAGAACGAACATGAAAGAACCGTGCTGTATCTTCACCCCATAATTTCACTCTTGCCTCTGTCCCATCAGATGCTTGATCTCTCTGTCATGCGCCCCTGAGAAGCTTTTGCCTATAGGCGACTTCACTCCAACCAGATTCGATGCCGTTTGCACAACTCGTCGTTGGCAGCCCTGGCTCTGGCAAGAGTACCTATTGCGATGGCAGTAAGTTCAAGAGCTTCCAGATTTTGAAACCAGTCGCTAAATAGCCTTCTCTTCACATAGTGCACCAGTTCATGGGCGCCATCGGGCGCGCATGTTCCGTCGTGAACCTCGACCCAGCAAACGATCATACCAACTACCCCGTGGCACTCGATATTCGGTCGCTCATCAAGCTCGAGGACATCATGCGAGAAGATAAGCTTGGACCGAATGGAGGAATCCTATACGCTCTCGAGGAATTGGAACATAACTACGAATGGCTTGAGGAAGGCCTAAAAGAGTTTGGAGAAGACTACATTCTTTTTGACTGTCCTGGTCAGGTGGAACTATACACACATCATAATTCTTTGAGGAATATCTTCTATAAGCTCCAGAAGAATGGTTTCAGGGTTCGTTGCCCCCCTCGCCGTGGCTGAACGTACATACTTGAGATCAATTGCTAACCGCAGCACTTTAGTTTGTGAGCGTCCACCTATCAGACTCCATCTGCCTCACACAGCCCTCGCTCTACGTTTCGAACGTCCTACTCTCCCTCCGAGCCATGATCCAAATGGACATGCCCCACGTCAACGTGTTGTCCAAGATCGACAAGGTCCACGCATATGACGAGCTACCCTTCAATCTCGACTACTACACCGACGTCGAAGACCTAGGCTATCTTACACCGTACTTGGAAGCCGAGTCTCCTGCTCTGCGCAGTGAGAAATTTGGCCGCCTCAACGAAGCTATCGCCAACCTGATCGAGAGCTATGGTCTGGTACGGTACGAAGTCCTGGCCGTGGAAAATAAGAAGAGCATGATGCATCTCCTCCGCGTGATTGACCGCGCGGGCGGCTATGTCTTTGGCGGCGCAGAGGGGGCCAATGACACGATCTGGGCCGTGTCCATGAGGAACGAGTCGTCCATGATGGGGGCGGAGGACATCCAGGAACGCTGGATTGATAACAAGGAGGACTATGACCGCATGGAGGATGAGGCCGAGGAGGAGCAAGAAAAGATACGGCAGCAGCAGGCCATGGAAATCGAGCAATCTCAGCCAGCGGCTCCCAGCAGCGCTGGGATGGATCCTGATTTCGGAGACATGGCGGTGCCTCCAGATAGCGGGATCAAGGTAGTTAGAAAGAACAAATGATACCCCCTTTCTCTCAGTCATCGGCGTCGTGCATCGACTCGTCATCCGAATCACCCATAGCGTCAAGAATTACATCTGGCCGACTTGATTCTGTAGGTGCCAGTGGGGAAGGTATTTGTGAGGAAGCTTCTTTGGCCTCGATGAGTCGTTGTTTGGCCTGGCGGATGGCTTCTTCCTCCGCCTTGCGAATGGTGCCGCTGACACGTACAACGCGAAAAATGCAAGGTCTCCCACTCCCGTCCTTGGTTGGAACGCGATCCATAAAGGTCAAGGCTGACCACAACATTTGATAGTGGTCTCTAGAGCATCTTATGATGGCTGTAGAAGTAGCAAGAGAAAAGTATTTAACTATGATATCGGGTAAGCTTAAAACCCAAAAGAGCCCAGGGCGCCTGGAGGAATGTGTCCGCCTACCTGACAGATCGCTCTCGAGACACCCTGCACCATAGTCTCCGAATAATGAAGCGACTTGTGATTTGAGAGCCCTGACCAGTATGCCTGGAGTGAGATTCTCAGTGGTTGGTTGGTGCTGCACGACAAGATTTGGCGTGGTCGCTTTGCCAACGCGAGAACCCTCGGCGGGGGGGTAAATGATGTTGACCAGAAGGTAACGCTCCTTCACTCGGACCATGATGACTCGTAATTATGTGTGTGAGTGTGTATAATCGCGTATGTGAAATCCTGAAATTGGAGAGATGGAAAAGAAATATTTATTCCAGTAGCTTGCCCGATACAGGTCGCTGTGGGGCCTGCCAACTATAGACCTCGATCATCTACAGGCTATTCCCATCCGCCTCAGGTTGGTGCTGGATAAACCTTCTTCTGGCATCAATCCAAAATCATGGACGGGCCACTGAAGATCGCAATTCTCATCGTTTCGACGACTGCGGCAGAAGATCCTTCAACGGACTCGTCGGCCCAAGCTCTGCAGGGAGTGATTGATGGCCAAGGACCTGGGAAATGGAGCGTTGACAATACTTCTATTGTCACTGATGACGTTTCTACTATCCAGCGCCGACTCATGGCTCTGGCCGACGGGCCAGAAGCAGCAAATCTCATCATCACCGCCGGCGGGACAGGTTTCTCTGTAGCAGATGTCACTCCAGAAGTAAATGGCTTCCTTTTCCCTAGCCTGGCCTCTTATTTAATGTGACTATTCGTTTGAATCGGGCTCTAACATGACATATATAGGCTGTGACCCCGCTGCTTCACAAGCAAGCTCCGGGCCTTGTCCATGCCATGGTGTCCGCATCTCTGGCAGTCACACCTTGTAAGTCTTCAACGTGAACCGCCCATCAACTACCTAGTATTCACTCGGGATGCTGAACGCCTTCTCCTCACTCAGTCGCGATGATGTCCAGACCTGTCGCTGGAGTCAGGAATAAGTCTATAATCATTACACTGCCAGGCTCCCCGAAAGGAGCCAAGGAAAATCTGGAAGCGGTAATCAAGACTCTTCCTCATGCTTGCATGCAAGCGGCTGGCGCCAACTCTCGTGCCTTGCACGCTGGAGGTGTGAAAAAGCTCGAGGCGGACGCTGGCCTGGCTGGGGCAAAGCCAGGCCACCACCATCATCATGGCCATGGCCACAGTCATGACCACAGTCACAGCCACGGCCATGGACACGGCGGCCTTGTCAGACACACAAAGCCTGACCAAAACCTTCTATCTAACGACCCGAGCCTGGGTCCCACTCGACGGCACCGCGAGTCCCCGTATCCTATGTTTTCTGTGGACGATGCTCTCGCTAGAATATCACAAGAATCACCCGACCCCGAATTTCTGACCCTCAAAGTGGATGAGAAGATTGTAGGGTCCGTCTTGGCCGAAGATGTCAAGGCCCGAGAGAACGTCCCTGCTTTCAGGGCCAGCATTGTAGATGGATATGCTGTTGTCGTCCCCGAGGATGGAGTGCTCCATGGGACATTCCCCGTAGTGTCAGTTTCCCACGCAAGCCCTGGCGAAGTCAAGCCCCTGAAAGCTGGGGAACTTGCCAGGATAACTACGGGCGCCCCGCTACCTCCGGGGGCTACATCTGTCATAATGGTAGAGGACACAATCCTGAAAACCATGACTGATGATGGGAAGGAGGAGAAAGAAGTGGAAATCAACATCGAAGGCGTCAAGAACGGCGAGAATATCCGTGAAATTGGCAGCGACATTGAACAAGGCTCCGTTATTCTCCAAAAGGGGGAGCAGATATCGGGAGTGGGTGGTGAGATAGGCCTCCTCGCTGCCGTGGGAGTTGTGGAGATCAAAGTCTTCAAGAAGCCTGTAATCGGTATTCTTTCTACCGGGGACGAGATCATCGAGTACAACCGCCCCGAAGAACTTAGATTGGGGGAAGTCCGAGATACTAACCGGATTACTCTCATATCTGCAGCAAAAGAATGGGGTTTCGAGGTCGTTGACTTGGGTATCGCGAAAGATCAATCGGGAACGCTCGAGGAGACTCTTCGGGATGGTCTTCGGAGAGCTGATGTGCTCATCACTACGGGGGGAGTTTCCATGGGGGAGCTTGACCTGCTCAAGCCAACAATTGAGCGAGCTCTTGGGGGCACTATTCACTTTGGTCGTGTAGCCATGAAGCCCGGCAAGCCCACAACTTTTGCCTCGGTGCCAGTCAAAACCAACGCTGGCGATCGTGTCTCTAAAGTCATATTCTCTCTTCCTGGAAACCCGGCCTCAGCTCTGGTAACGTTTCATCTTTTCGTTCTTCCCTCCTTACACAAACAGTCGGGCGTTTCCCCTGCCGGCCTACCCAAAGTTCCCGTCGTTCTCGCTCACGATTTCCCACTCGATTCCCGACCGGAATACCATCGTGCTATTGTAACGGTTGGGGGCAATGGTCTTCTATCTGCCAGTAGTACTGGTGGTCAGCGAAGTTCCAAGGTCGGCAGCCTCAGGTCTGCAAATGCGTTGATATGTCTGCCAGGTGGGAAAGGAAAATTGGAAAAGGGCGCAACCGTCGATGCTTTGCTTATGAACTCAATTCGCTTGGGTTAAATTGGAAAGTGAACGAGATGAGAATCTAATGAACAACATATTGACGCGATTCAAATCATCTAGTCTAAGCACAAAGAAGGTCCAGGATACAGATTCTTCCCAACTGATACAATTTGAATACCATGGTATGATATTTTAAGCTGCAAAACACACTTTCTTTCTTCTGATGATGTACACGTCGATTTCCGAGAATTGACGACAATACAGCCTGCGGTAGTAAGAAATACCCTAAGCCAAGCCTATCCCCTAAACGCCTGTCCAAATACTCATTGGCGCGATGCAAAAGCCTTCTCGCGCAGGAAAGGCGCGAGTAGTATCTATCTTGTCCCGTGGTAATCGGGATATTGTCTTGAAGGTGGATGAGGGGTTCGATTATTTGCCGAATCCTGTAGTCTTACCTGAGACGAGAAGACCGATGATTAGTCCAAACAGACCCAGGATGGAGGAGAAAATCTCAATGACGAGGATCTTGACAAAGCTATTCGAGTAATTGCAGCGTTAGCATTGGAGACGAGGACTTATTCGGTGAGTTGCTGCTACGTACAGAGACGGGTCAGCAGCATCTGCGAGTGCTGCGCCGCTGCCATTGATACCAACAGCGACACCGCAAATCAGGTTGCAAAGACCGACGGTGATTCCAGACCAAAACAGAGCAAAACCAGTATAGTATGAGTCGGCTTCGTAAAGCGCAGCGCCGGTCGCGCTGTTAACCTGGGCGGAAAAGACAATGGCCATGATGACACCGTAGATGGCGACGACTTCGCAGAAGATGATGGAAATCAAGTTCTTGGTTCGGATACGAGGGGCTTTGACACCACCACCGAGAATGGACGATCCGGTGATGAAAATTCCCCTAAGGACGTCTGTCAGCAGGGGATGCGGAAGGTTTCGATGGGATCGCGGGCAATGATGCTCACCATGCGGCTCCAACAACCGAGAAGCCAATACACAGGGCGATACCCATGCTAGCCCAGGTATAGGGCGATACCGACTCCAAAAACGCGCCGACATTGAAATCCTCGCCGCTGCCAGTGAAGAGCATATCTGTGACGTTGTGTTAACTTGGTGCTGTCCTTCCCGTCATCCTCTCCATCCCTGAGCGCGGTCTTTCGATGGGGACGTACAAGCTCCAACAATGGTCACAAAGGACCCGAGGCCGCCGACTCCGTATGTGAGGCTCATTTTGACGAATGTGACGGTGCTGACTCGATTCGGATGCTTCGTGGGTAGTGGGTTGAGGAAGCTATTCGTAGCTCCTTGGGTGGGCGCAACAATCGATTGAGCAACTCTGTCTGACCTTCCTTCAAGCTGCTACCTAAACTTAGCGACGTAGTTCAGTTGGGGTACGTACTAATTACGGCTCTTCCGCTGCACCACTGAGCGACGTCACATGACAGCGCGCTAAGACGCAGGCACGCACCTTTGTCCGCCTAAGGCTGTGCACTGTGGCTTGATAGGCTAAGCCAAGAGTGGAGTTGCCTGATTACCTAAGTCACTGGCCAAGGCTGCCTTCTTCCTTTCTCGGAAGTATAAATTGGATTCTCATCTTGCCTCCTACATATCACTCCCCACGAGCATCCCGTTTTTGCTCTCCTACGGTACCGAAAATCACTGCAGACGTGAAAGGACCTTGCAGGCAAATATGGCGACGGGCGGACAATCATTTTACGAGCTGTACCGCCGGAGCAGGTACTGCTTCTCCTCTTACTGCCATTGCTAAGCGCTGTGCTACTGTCATGATGCCTTGCGTTGACTAACCACTGCTCCCCCCTCGCACAGCATCGGTCTTGCTCTGACGGACACGCTCGACGACCTCATCAGTGATGAGCGCATCAACCCCCAGTTGGCGATGAAGATCCTGAGCAACTTTGACCAGGCCATCACCGAGGCGCTCCAGAAGAACGTCAAGTGCCGGTTGTCATTCAAGGTGGGACGCTACCCCCCCGGTGTTGTTGGCAGCACATGGAGCTTGCGCGGCCAAGGGCTAACGATGTTTTTTCGCAATTACAGGGAAGCCTTGACACCTACCGGTTCTGCGACGAAGTTTGGACCTTTTTGATCAAGAACGTGACCTTCAAGATGGACAACGGTACTCCGCCTGTAGTCGCCGACAAGGTGAAGATAGTGAGCTGCAACGCCAAGAAGCCTGGCGAGGGCCCTTGAATACTGCAAATGACGTTACTGGGAAGTGTTTTTTTCGAGACGACGATTTTCTTCTTTCCTTCTTTTTTCCCCATATATGAGACGGGTTTAAGCCAGAGCCCGATTGCATGATTAAAGGCGTTTTGGTTTTGGGTTCGCAGTTCAATGCGCTGGGACAATGAAACACACACACATCTACACCGTCTGGGATTATGCGGACAGAGATTAGTTACTATCAAAGACTGGAAAGAAATATACCTGATAGTTTTTACGTTGTTATATGCTTTTGCTTGCTTGCTGTGAGTTCCCGTGCAAATTTAAGGTTATCGCCTCATCCTTCCCGAAGCACCTACCTAAAATTGGTACTCAAGACAAAGCCTAATTCCTTTTTACCTACATATTGCATGTCACCATCACCATTTCCTAAACACACCATTCAATCGCCCGCAACACACCACATTGCTCGCTCATTTACACGTGGGCGAGATCGACGTTATCGCCTGCCAATACAGGGGTCTGTCCACGTAACTCAGCCACCTCCCACTGACTCGGCTTGGCTCTTGGTCTCCATTAATCAGTCCCACCCGCCCAGTCCTCCCACATGACACAGGGGATGGCAACCGCCAGGGAATCAGAAGCCATGCTTCGTCAACGTCGTCCTCGGCCATCTAAGGATCAGGCCAATCCTCTTCCTACCGAAATGGCCAGATCAGACAACCTGACGGGCGGCGGCATCGCTTCCTGGAGCGTGCGCAGCCAGTGGATGTTCTTTGCCGTTGCCAGCGGTGCCTGTGCCGCCTTCAACGGCGTATTTGCCAAGCTGTATGCTCTCACTCATCCTCATGGGCGTTGATTCGCCTTCTGTTTCCCTCCATGCGTTGTGAAAATCCAAGAAAATGCTCGATCTGGGTTCTCGTGGGCCATCTTGTGCTGATGAATATTTGATGATAGAACAACAACCGAGCTGACGACGAAGCTGTCAAATGCAATCGCCAGCGGGCTTGGCCTCTCCTCAGCAGAGAGAATCGTAGAGATTGTCGTCCGAGGAGTCAGTAAACCCAAGTGTTCCCCAAGCCAAAGCGCTGCCATGAGGAAAACATTCCCTTGCTCACCAAATCAATCTCAGATATTCTTCGCACTTAACCTGACCTTCAACGGCGTCGTAAGTGTTCCTCCACCATCGTCATTCCCCCTCCAAGTGTATGGCATCTCACAATCTCCCCAGATGTGGTCTCTCTTCACCACCGCCTTGGCTCGAGGCACATCAACCACGCAAGTGTCCATCATGAACACCTCCACCAACTTCATGCTCACTGCCTTCCTCGGCCTCATCATCTTCTCAGAGTCATTGCCGCCAATGTGGTGGGCAGGCGCAGCTCTGCTCGTGGCCGGGAATGTCATCATCGGCCGCAAAGACGAGACAAAGGATGCAGATGGCGCCGCGGAAAATGAAATCCTAGTCCAGCAGGAAGAGGGGCAATCGGAACATGAGGAGGACGCCGCGCCTCCCGGTATCTACAAAGATGAGGCTGTAGATGAAGATATCGTTGACTTGGGTGACATGAACAACCAAGGCAGGTCGTGAGTAGATTGTGTCTCAATGCGGGTTTTAGAGATGAATGCACGAAAACCTTATTTTAGCCAATAGAGTTTGGCGATGCGTGGCGTGTCACTGCCCGTGCATCACAAAGTACCTCGCTGTATATACGCCCAAGGATATAGTTTCACGCCGGTCAGTAGCATAGATTGCAAGAATATATAAGGATTTGACCCAACATGTATTTTACAATCCCTGGTAAAAACAAACAAGATCCACGAGCTGTGTGGACGATCTAATGTGTACTAAATTGCTTCGTTAACGACGGGGTTCCATCTCCAATCCTTCGTCTATCTCATCCTCATCTCCGTCAAGAATATGTGAGTTCCGTACAGGGCGCGAGCCCTGCCAGTCTCCGGCTAGCTTAATCCTCCCTCCCGACATGTTCTCGACCTTCTCCGATACCCAATAGCCGACGCGTTTGAACAAGACCCATAACTGTTCCTGGCTCTCGAGGATGTGGTGATCTTCCTTAGGATTCTCCGCCGCCTCGGCTTGGAACTGATACTTGAGGCAATCCTTCACCGTGACCAGGCCTGTTAGCTTGCCATGGTACTCGATGAGGATGACACGGGGGCCGATCTTGCGGAACAGCTCCATCACTGTTTCCAATGGCAAACGAGGATGGACTGTGACCGGCGTAGCATCGATGTATCGGCTAAATTCAAGAGTCGTCGACATCGACTCGACATTAACCGTCACCGTAGATACAAGAGGCACGCCCAAGTTCTCGGGCGGTGGTGTAAACACGCATTTCGCGTCAGGGCTAATTGTTCTCTCACGCCGAACCTTGTCAATTGCATAGCGAAGTTCGGTGCGCCCAATGAACCCGACAAGGATGCGTGATTCCCTGTTCTCGACAATGGGAAAGCCCTGGTAGGTTTCATCGCCAAGTATTTGCTCGACTTCACGGACGGTCAATCCGTGAACCGGCAGCGACACGACCTCCGTCCGCATGGCCTGTGACACGGGCACACCAAAGTTGTGTTCCTCCTTGTTGTCTAAAAAGGGGAACCCGCTGAACCAGATCATCCGGTCTGCGATGCCTCCCTTGCCAAACATTTCTCCAACAATCTTTGTGACGCCGACAACGATCATTGTGGGCAAAATGTAGGTGAGGGCACCGGTCAGCTCGAACATGATGACAACCACAGTCACTGTGATGTGCATGATACCACTCAGAGCTGCAGCGGCCCCCAGAAATGCATATGTCCCTGGCGTGATGCAAGGCTCGTCAGGTTTACACGCTGCGAAAAACGCGCTTGTTGGATGGGCTTCATGAATGGCCTGGACGATGATTCCGACAAGACGGCCAAAAGATGCGCCAACGGCCATGGAGGGCACGAAGATTCCCGCAGGCACCTTACATCCATAGCAGATGATGATGAGGAAAACTCGAATCACCGTGGCCAAAACTAAGAGCACGATGTTTTTGAGTCGCTTGTCAGCGTCGCAAAGGCCGGCATAGTCCTTGGTACCCTCACACTCCAAGAACAAGATTTCCATGCCCTCGGTCATGTCGATCCGAAGGAAGGCGTTTGGATACGCAATAATTGCCGTGCCCAAAGTAAGCAACGTCGCCTCGCCCACAGCAAATTCCTTCAGGTATTTCTTTCGGAAAGACTGGACACGGAGATTCCATTTCATGACGAAGGCTCCGTATAATCCGCCAAATATTCCGAGAACGACATAAAAGACGATCTCAAAGAAGTGCCAGTCTCGATCGTATTGGACTTGGAACATGACCAGTTGACCGGTGCGGAAGGGGTTCATAGTTGATAGAGCTGCCGTCGCGACCAGGGCACAAAAATAGCTTCGCCACATGGTTTTGAGGGGGAAATAGCTGGACATCTCTTCGAGAGAGAACAGCACACCTCCGATAGGGCTACCAAAAGCAACGGCAACGCCGGCGGCAGCACTTGCGCTCAGGATCTCCCGAGTCTTGGATGCATTGCTACGATATTTCCTAAAGAGACGGGAGATGACGTTTCCTGTGCATACAGCATAGTGCACAGTTGGGCCTTCCTTGCCGACGGACAGGCCAGAGGCAATGGCCAGGGGCAAACAGATGGACTTGATGATGAGCGTCCAGCCTCCCAGGAATCCCTTCATGACAAACCCAGCAATGATACATTTGATCTCGGATATACCAGAGCCTGCGGCGTACGGCGCATAGTATTTGACCAGCACAGAGGCAACATAAGCGAAAAGAGTCTATGTCGGGAGCAATTAGTTCATGCGTCCTGATCGGTTTATAATCGAGATCCTTACTCCGAAGATCACATAGATGAAGTAGTTGAAAGGCGCGAAACCAGTCCAGTGCTTCCACTCTTCGCATCCTAGGAAAGTCAGCCATCAGCGACATTCACCAACGGATGAGGCTATCCAAACTCACCGTTTTCCTCGCCCCAGCAACAGAAGTTCTCGTTGAGATAGAAGGCAGTGGAGCAGTATCCCAACTTGATGTCGGACAGCCACTCTGTAATGATACTCAAGAGGGCTGCATTAAAACCAATCGCTATTCCAACCAAGGTGACGACGACCCAACCTTGTGCTGCGTCGTAGAGCTCCCACAACTTATACCTCCATCCCACCGAGCCTCGCGCTCGGAGTCCCGCACTTTGTCTCTGGCGCACTTTTCGTCGGGCTTGTTCTCTCGCTGCATCCTGTACCCAATCTTTCCCATTGCAGTTAGTACCTCATGCGATGATTGCGTGTGATGACTTCGTTTGTCGATGCATACCTATTGTCGAGAAGTCCTAGCTCTCTGTCAGTAACCTAATCAAAGTACAGTAACTGGTCGTTCCGCAAGGAAGCGCCAATGATGACCACCTACCTCATACCGCTTGATCTCTGCAATCTCCTCCTCTACATGTGTTTCGGCCGGTCTGTGACCCTCTTCAGGTTCTCCCGATTCGGCGCGATTCACAGCGGACGAGAGACGGTGGCTGAAGGAGGGCCGGCTGTCCAAGTAGGCCCTGGCTGAGAGGGGCGCTGATTGGGAAGTCATGATGCTGGCCGGCAGATCATGATCGCAATGCCTGCAATATCGGATACTCGGGTTTCGCGGGTTCAATCGATGAGCGGCGGGCTGCTCCTCGTTGCTGTTGAGATTGGAACTTATGAAAGCTGTCCAGCCGTAAATAGATTATCCTACCATGGTAATCGATTGTGCCAGATCTGTGGCGCAACACTGCGTCAGTTCCCTCCCTGGAGGCCCCACGCCGTATGCAGCGCTGAGCTCAGCCACACCATCTTCCACAGCGCTTCTCAGACGCGTTAAGTAGCACGCCTATGGACCTCAACATCATCTATTTTATAGGGCGGCAATTCTCGCCCCAGCTTAAGTCTCGAGGACCCCCTACGCGTCGAATTCATCCCAACGAAAGGCTTGGTATATAAAGCACTTTTGCAATTAAAATACAACTCGCCTGAGAAAGCTCCTAGAAAATGCCTTACAACACAACCGCCATCCCTCCCAAAAAAGAGCCCACTGGGCAAACTCAGCTGCCTCGTGAGTAACCTAGACGTTCACCACAGCGGCAGACATGTGTTTAACCAGATTATCCTTCATAGTATCAAGAGTCAAAAAAATCATTTCACAAGACTCCGATATTAACATGTGCTCCAACAATGCCGCCTTCATAATCACATGCGCTGCTGCAAGTTTCTCCCCCATGTCCATCTCACCCCTTAGGGGACTCACATTGCTAACCTGCAATTGCAGGAAATGTTCATCCAGCACCTTGCGGATGAGTCGCATACACAGGCAAAACTGGAGCGTAAACCCCGGCGAAACATCCAGTATAAGGATGTTGGTACGTGTTGGCCCCCAACCTCACCTACCAAATCCCCAAGTGCTAACAGCCCACAAAGCCAACGCAGTAGCACGTCAGGACCACCTCGAGTTTCTCGAGGACGTCGTTCCAAAGACCGTGCCATACAAGGCAGTGAAAGCAGCAGCCAGTGAAACCCAGGCTCGTCTGCGTGGTGAAACCAAGACTGATGAGAGCCAGGCCGCCGCCTCTAGCCAGTCCCCGGCCGCCACCACAAACGGCAATGGCCCCAATGGAAAGACGGGGACACCTTCAGCCGCCAAAGCTAGTAACAATGCTGATGGGAACCCAAGCGACCAGCTGGAGCTAGAGATGAGGCAAGCGCATGGGTCAAAACATGACGCGGACGTTCAAATGACTGGATAGGATGGTCATGGGACCTTCGTCATCAACTTGCAGCGTAATACTTCAAAGGGGGCATGAGAATATTGCACAGGCGTTAAATTTTTCTTCATTATTCACCAACTAAATCCACTGTCACAACTGGCCGACTCCATTTCCAGTGTCTAGACCAAAAGGAGACCACCCGTGTATCAAAGTGATTATGTACTCTGAAAAGCCAATGCAAAAACAATCATGTCCTAAAGAACCGTAAACCAAGTCCCTCATACTTGATCCGCCCCTTATACCGTATTGGAAAATGTGATGACATAAAACTCCGAGGCTCCCTGATCTATTCCTCCATAGCATCGGCCTGAATACCCGAGGGCAGCCTTCCCTCGTTGAGCTCCTTCGAAAGAGCGGTGATTTCTTCCAAGGTTGTGGCGTTCCGAATCCTCTCCTGAAGTCTCTTCTTCTCTGCGTCCGTGAGCTTCATCCTTGACAGTTTCGATGGCGCCGCCGACCCGTTCACCGAAATGGCCGTCGCGGTAGACTTTTGGCCCATGATCTGTGCAGCAATCATATGTCAGAACTGACACCAAAAAGGGATAGAGACTGGGGGAATATACCTCGACTGCTAGTGGTGTCGGCTCCTCTAGAGTTCCAAAGAGCTCGGTCCCCCTCTCTCGCTCAGCTTGCTTTACCTTGACATAATCAAGGAACCGTACAGTAGGGCACAGCCAAAGAACCCAGTATCGATAATTCTTCAACGCGCAAGGTTAGACAAAAAATTGAAAATAGTACGGCATAGGAACTCCGTCCTCGGTAATGAATAGCGCACTCACCTCCTTCTTCGCAACGGGGTTATCCGCAAGAACTAGATGCGTCAAGTGCGAAAACTTGCCCAGAGGATCCAGGTCCGCGAGTTCTGTCAAGTTGTTCGACGATAAAACGAGATTCTTCAGGTTCGGTATGGATGTGGCCAGCGTGTTCTGGATAGTCACCACTCGGTTGCGTGCCAGCAGAAGCGTCGAGATACGCGGCGAGAGTGGGAAGTTCCCCAGCACTTGGATATCATTATCGGTGAAATCGATCGCGTCGTGAGCCTAGCCAAAAGTCGAAGTCAGCAAGATAACCTAGGGTGAATTGGCCCGATCCCAGGTCCGGTTTGCCGCTCGAAGGCTGGGGGAATACTCACGCCGGCGACACCCAGATTCTCGATGGCGGGAATTCGGTGTCCTGTTAACGTTCAAAAGACGAATTTGGATCAACTCTGCTCTGCACAAGATCAAATAGTGTAGCATCTGCTCTTTTCAAACGCACCTCGGAGATCGAGCTCTCGCTCTTTCAGTGGGTTGAGGTAGGAAAGGGAGTCCCGAATAAGGTCTGTCGTGAGCCTCATCTTGGGATGTCGTTACCTCGATCGCTGCACGTGGGCACGCGACGCCTCGCTTTAGGTTGATTGACGGGTCTCGATGGGAATTCTAGGGTTTGCGATTCGGTCAGGTATCAATGCTGCCCTTGGTTCACTGATATAGATCTGAATGAATACTCGGGCTTGGCTGTTTCTTCCACAATGAATTGCATCCTCAAACCGGAAAGCTTCAAGCTTCTGGGATCTGAGAATTTTTGTGGGGCGATCATGCGCCACTCGCTGCTTTGTGCGCCACACTTCGAGAGGTCCTCGTTTAGATAGGACCTCGACTCAACGAACAAATTGTGTTTACGAGCAAACTCAGGAGTTATTTTGTTTATTATTTCTAAGTTCAGAAACCCGCTAACCATAAAACATTTGCTCCACGTTTTCTCAACTCAGAGAGGAATAACAACCTAGGTAGCAATAGCTGCAGGATCTCTATTATTCAAATCTATCCGATCACTCCAAATATCTATTGAAAGACAAACACAACTCCAGATCGATCAACCGAGACACTCATTGTATAAGGGTATTCCAAAACAACCACATCCAGGATCAGATCCAGATGCGACTGCAAGAGTTGTTGCTGCTGAGAAGATATGACCGTTGACCTAGGCGGTCGTCCGGCCGTCGACGGTTTGTGATTCTTCGAGGAATTCGGAGCAGCCGACGAGTTTCTGGAAAACCGCTCCGTAGTGACGGTCACCCCTGGCACGGGATTCGTCGTTGTGTATGTCGGCTTCGGCTCATCTTGACTGAGCCCGCTGTATATGCAAGAACTCTCCAGACGAGGGATGTTCCAAAACCTGAGTCGTCTATCAGAGCCACCGGTAACGATGTAGGCATGGCGTATATCCCTCGAGTCCTCGCTTGCGCCAACACCCACAACCATTGTCCGAACTCCTTTGTCGGAGTTGGTGACCTCGTTGCTCTCAATACTCGTAGCGAATCGCCTCAGCATACCTTCGGATTTGTCGTCATCGACATCCCAGGCCTCATACACTGCTGGTTCGTCCTTGCTACTGCTACCGGTACGGTAGACTTCTCTGCATGTTGTGCGCTCCAGATCCCAGACAGTAACCTCGCCTTGTCCGGTGCCTCCAGACACACAAACCCACTTCCCTCGGCCTTTAGTTGGGTGAATAGACATTCGGTAGATGGGTCCTTTCCCTGGAACCCCCCACGCCCTGAGCCGCATTCTAAACCGCAGATCCCATAGGGAAACAACACCATGAGTAGTTCCTAAGCAAAGCCAATTCCGTTTCTTATCCACGCAGAAGCAAGTTGGCGTCCCATGATGAACGGGATTCTCGAGAACATATAGAAGTGACATGGTTC
This sequence comes from Clonostachys rosea, assembly GCA_026958235.1. Taxonomy (NCBI): domain Eukaryota; kingdom Fungi; phylum Ascomycota; class Sordariomycetes; order Hypocreales; family Bionectriaceae; genus Clonostachys; species Clonostachys rosea. Next base: position 3,466,024 of record CP110207.1, read on the forward strand.
GAAGATCCAGACCTAGAATTCTCGATCGATTCGTCGCAAGGAGCAGAGTCGAGTTCGAATCCTGTCTAAAGTGCTCACACCATGTGACATATTCTTCGCTGGGGAGTCGGTACTCCCGTAGCATTCGTAGTTTTCCATACCTAAGGACACCACCTGCGGGTACCGTATCAACCTTCACCACGTGAACGGCTCCATCGGAAGCACAACTGACAAAACAGTGCGTGTTTTCAATAAAACACAAAGCTACAATACGTGCGCCTTCTGCGTGTTTGTACGTCTGGCGAGAGCGATGGGATATATTACGCTCCAACCGCGCCGAGTCCCAGACCTTGACAGCGCCATCATGACCGCCGGTGATGAAAAACAAATGGTCAGGTGAAGCTACAACTCGAGCAATGGGTCCAGTATGCTCTGAGAACGTGGCCACAACCTTGCCTTCGGGTTTCCAAAGGCCAGCTCCTTGTTGAGCATTAACCTGGTTTGCCTTCGTTCGCGATATCGGCTGTACAAACGGCCCGAATTGAACCACGTCGCGTGGGAAGTTATCGAGGTACATGTTATCCAACATTCTCTGGATGTTGGGATCTGTTCCTTCGTAACTGTGTTTGGATATCTTCTTCACAGGAAGAGGGGCTTCTCTTGATTCCACGGTATGCGGCTGAGCGGGTTGTCCTTGGGCGAACGGTCCTTCGACCTCTCCAAAGGCATCTGTTACAGTCATGCCAGTTTCCGGAATGGATTTATTGCTATCCTTCCGATCTAGAAGACTGAGCGCGTTTGATAGAAGTCGAGTTCCTCGTCTTGAATCAGGTGTAGAATCCCCGTCTCCGTTTGATCCCTGGCTCGTAGTATTAAATTGCAATCCTCGGGTGTCCATCGAGCTTGATCGTCCAGCACCAAGAGGCGACAGTACCCTAGATGATGGCCTTGGGCGTGGGCCAACGCTCTGAACTCTTTGTCTATGATTGTTCAGCGAAGCTCGTTTCCTTTTGCTCGCCAAGTCATCGATAGTCATCGAGGCGTCCAATAAGGCATCAGCGATAGTGTAAGGCTCTGTTTGGGATAGAAGCTCAGCAAAGGCCTGTGGATCGCGGAGTGGCGTCTCATCAAAGAACACTGTCTGTGGCGTGACACCAATGGCTTTCAAAGATACGATTCCGTTTTGCGAGACGTTGTTTCCAGCAAAGCCATCACGGCTCTTAATCTTGCTCAGGCGGTAGATGAATTGCCGCAGCGCAAGCAGTTTTGGTTCGTCCTCAGACTTCAGGCCCAAATTTCTGAGCTTCATTAACCACTGCTCATCTTCTTCGTTGTGCGCTGTTTTCCCTGTTGCAGAGCCCAAGAGGTCTTTGGATGAACTTGCGCCGAGGAGTCTCGAAGGCAAGGACCTGGCCTGTTGGGCAGCTTTCCAGAAGATGCCTCTATCTGAGGTCATAGCCCATGTCACCGCTTGGTCAAACACGGGCCGCGAAATAGGTCTCTTAAGGGAATCCAGCAAGTTCAACTCGGAGAAGTCCCATATAAGATCCACCTTCAGATATGGTTTGACCACAGGCATCAAGATGCACCGGACATCGGCCGGATCCAAGTACTTTGTTGACAGTGCAACGAACTCTGCTGCCGATTCGCGTATCCAGATATTCGGATGCATCGTAAACCTACTGATAAGATCTACGAGCTCCCAAAGCTTGGGTCTGGATAAGAGTCCGAGGCCCGCCAGCTGCGCTAGGGAATGAAGCGCAGCCTGAACCACATACTCTTCGGTGTCTGTCAGAGCCTGAATCATGAGTGGCAACATGAACTCTTCCAAACTCTTACTTCCAACAAAGGTTGCAATACCGACGATAGCGTCAAAAAATGCACATTTCAGTGTCCAGTCCCGATCATTTAGGTAGGTGATTAAATGAGTCAACAACACATCGTTGGAACTCTCCTGAAAGAAAACGCACAGCTCCGGGACTGAAGCCAGGAATGCTCGCCGAACATATACGTCGGGGTCCTCGACGAGCTGCTTGGTATGGCTCTCAAGTATTTCGTATAACTGCCTGCCGGCATTATCAAAGACACCCTCAAAGTTAGCCTCAGCATCCATGCCAGGCTCCACTTCGGGGTCAGTCATAGGCATGGAGCCGTCTGCTCTGAGGCTAGATGCCATTGCGAGAAAACGCTTTGATGTAGTCGCGAGGCTTCCAATGCACGAAGCATACGAGGCCCTTACTAGGGGACTTGAAATCTGCCATTTGGATCCCAAGGCAATCTCCATCCTGGGAAGGACGTACTCGACCAGTACGTGTGAATTAATAGGGGTGACGGTTTTAACAAGTTGTAAAAGCTGTGTGATGGTTCTTATAGCAGTGACCATCACCAGGTCCGTTTCGTCCTTGTGTAGAAGCGTCATGAGATAAGGAAGCACTCGATCAAGCTTTGCTTCATCAGTGATCCTTTCCGAGAAGGCTAGTAGTATATCACAGGCTCGGATACGAGATGAGACTCGCGCCGTTGTCCTCATTGATGATACAACCAATGTGAGGAATAGGAGAGTTCCGTCATCCTCAGGAGGTTCCAAGTCGGCCGAGACAGAATACTCGTGATTAGGAATACCCAAACGAACAGGGAAGTGGTTGAGCCCCAGTCTTGGACCAAGTTGTTGAGCATCAGCCTTCCTCTTCCCGTCTTGATACCCGAGGAAGTAAGATATTTTGTCAAAGTCGTAGTACACGCGATCTATCCTGTCGTCCGACTCTCCAAGGTTCTTCTGCGCGTTCGACATCATACTATTCCCAGATGACGGGTCGGTGATGAGCTCCATATACTGGTGGAGGAAATTGTAGAAGTATGACGGGAAGACTTTGTCTTTCCAAAATTCAAGATACTGATCAGCAGAGTAGCGCTTTTCTGGATCGAGCTGGATCATATGGGATATCATCTCCCGAACATCCTTGTCCGAGATGACACTCAGATGGGTAATGATGGGATCATACTCCCCTCTACGATATTTGTACAGCTGGGCGAGACTGAATATCTCGGTCTCGAGAAACATCTGGGCAATTACACAGCCGGCACTGAAGATGTCCATTGCCCAGGTCATGTGCGCCTTCTGAGGCGGGGCCTCGCCTGCAGCATAGAATCGCTCCGGCGCAATGTAGCATGTTCGCCGGCCAGAAGTATCGAAGAAGTATGAAAAGTCTCCCGGATTGTCGTCCGGGAGCACAACAGGCTTAAACGCTGACGAGAAATCGGTAAGGTAGAGCCAGTTCCAAGAGGTGACGAGAATATTCTGAGCCTTGATATCGCCGTGGTAAATATCGCGGGCGTGACAGTCGCGCAGTGCGCACAGGAGTTGAAACGCAAGCCACTTCTTCTCTATATCTTCGAGGAACGGCCGAGTGCTCATACGGTCGTAAAGAGAGCTATAGACGTGCTGGCGGACGAGATAACCGTTGGTCTCAGTTTCGATTATGCGCTGGAAGCCGAGGGCGTTCGGTACATCGGCCAGAGCCTTCCGTTCATCTACAAAGTAATCAGACTAAGTCCGTATCCATATAGTTCAAAATATGAAAAACCAACTTACTGATTATCCTCTCCTTGTATTTATCCAGTTTGACTTCAGTGTATGGCTTCACCAGCACTTTGACAAGAACGACACCTTGCTCAGTCCGCCCGCGAATACTTTTCATGAAGCGCGCATTTCCAATGCTCCTCTCATAATGAACATCGCCCAACTGGGGAATATCTATCCCCGCGGAGCCGGCAGACGGCGTCGCGAGGGAGAAACCTTGGCCCATGGTCGTTTGTGTGGGTGCTGGCAACTATCAACCAGTCGGGAATCGTGTAACGGTCATGGCATTTTGGGGCGACAAGGTAGGAAAACCCAGCCAGAGGGATCGCGAATGTCGAGCTTTGTATGAGCGAGGGTCAGGTAGCTGGAGTCGATGTGCGTGGGCTTAGATGTCGTTGTATGCGAAAACCTTACGTCGGCGTCGCAGTGGTCGGAGGTATGTCGTCAGGAGCTTGCCTTGCCGCCAGTGGAAGCTGTTCGTACTTGCGTATAGAAGGGGTACTTGCCTGAGGTGTGGGGATAAGGCGGGCTTAAGTACCGTTCTGGTACCTCAAGCCCAAATTGGGAAACACAGCATGCCGTAGCCCAGCTATCACGTGGGTCACTCATACATAAAATACAAGCGAGTACTTCGTGGCTAGGTCCTTAGTCAGGTAACGGTGTACTTTCTTCAGCCAACTGCCTTAGCCTGACTTTTGTTTGTAGGTACCTACCTACACAAACAAAAAAGGCTTCATCCAGACGCGCATATCGTTGGTTCTTGTTCACCATCGATTATAGACGCCCTTGAATCTGCTGGTCGATGTTTGTTTCCATTCATCACACAACCGTTGTAGCCCGACGTCTCTCACATCTTGACAGGCTCTGCACTTGCATGAGATGATTGTATGTATGTATCAATGTCGAAACTTGGACATGTTCCAAAACTACAATATCCTACGTTTCATATACATTCCGGTAATTCCCCTGCCTAGAAAGGTACACCCACCTAACCAGGTCTTGTTCCTGCTGAGTCCAATTTCAAAAATGTCCATTCCATCCCATGCGATCTGCCCATTATATGCAGCAAAATGAACGAGTCGCTAAAGCCATGTCCAAAAGGAAAAAAAAAACAAGTCATAAGATCATCCGCCATGCCGAATTAGAGCTCCCGCTCCAAAGAAAGGAAAACACCAGGTAATGTAATAAGATGACATGAGGTCTTATTAAGATATGTTCGTTGACAAAGTTTCAGAATCCATCTGTGGCCAGACTTTGGTTCTGTTCTTTTCTTCTTTCCCCCCTTACTTCCCTTTTCAATTCTGTGGCTTTTCGGATGTGTTAAGGAATTCGTCGTTATTCACACGTTTCGACGCATCGCCCGCGTCGAGCGGTATTGTAATTTGGGTAGTTCGTAGTCCACAGCAATACCTTCATCTGCCTCCAAAGCTGTGTCCACCTCCAGAGTCTGCGGTTGGAGGGCGGGCTCGATATACGAGCCTCTGGGGTTCGAGGACGGGAGCACCTCGGCGACAAGCGGCTCATCGTCCTTTGCATTATCACCATCCTTGGAAGCGAGCTGCTTTCTCATACTGATGGGCCGATGAGTGCGAGCTTTTGTCAGCTCACCCGTCTCCTTTGCAAGTTCCGGCTCCTCCTTTTGGATGCGCTCCATCTCAGCTTTTGCCATCTCGTAAACCTTCAAGAGTCTGCTCTGAATATTCTTGATCTCGTCGTTGCAATCAGCATCTCTCAAGAACTGATGCGCTCCATGCTCACAAGTGCCTTGCACAAAGTCCAGGCCCTTGTCGAGATTGTCGTAAATATCTGGCTGGTCATTGGCCCTGGAGGGGCCAAAGCCGGGTCGCGAAATGCCTCCCATAGCACCAAAGCGTCTTGAGCTCGCATAACGTAGTGAGGGAAGAGCCATTTCACCGTCTTCGCCTTCCAAGTTCCCCTCGGCCAGTTTTTTAATCTGCGCAACCTTGGCGGCCATCTTGGCTTTGCGCATCAAGTTTCTACTAGAAGATGTAAATCTCACCAACTCATCAAAGAATCCTTGAACATAGCTATCATAGTAGACAATGATCATGCTTCTTGTCCGATACGTGGGCTTCACAGTTCCCTCTGCAGAAACCACAGATGATGGCTTAAGCCTCTTCTTGGCCTGCGCTCGAGCACGCTCCTGGGCAGCTTTGATGGCCTCAGCCGTGTTCTCACTAGCCTTTAGATCACCAGCTGTCGGGTCGGAAGATGATGGTCGTGGTTTCTCGGTGGTGTCTCGTGGGTTTCTATTCACATTGGGAGGGCGTTGACTTTGTTTAATCTCGGAGAGCTCCTCGGGGGCGGGTATATTTGATGGACCGTCGTCTTTGGGTTTCAAAGACTCCGTCGAACCCTTATTTCTCATCGACCTCGTCTCAGCATTGACATCGTTCTTGGCCAGAGCGGCCAATTCGGTCTGGCGCTTGTCGATCTCACCACTCAGGACATCTAACCTTGAAAGCCACCCAGGTATGTGTGTAGTCAGGTTCCTCAGTGCATCCATCGCCATCTCGCGCGGATCTGTATCACGCGGAGGCGCCGTCTTGAAAGCTTGGACAGCGAGCGTCAGGTGCGTTTTCACCTAACGTGCTGTAGAAAATGCAGAGAAACGAGAATGCCGACGATCTCGTTGATGGGAAAATAGCGGCCTCGAAATATCGTCCCCAATACGAAAGTCGGGGGGATTCCGTTGGGGAATGCGCAGATCAATTGGCGGCGCACCGGCTAAGTCAAAGTATGATTCGAGACCAAGGACTAGACGCAAGGGAGTAGCATGCACTGCCCAGCAAGCATTCCCCGAAAAGCTAGAGTAGCTATCAGACGACCAGCCCGAGTACAGGTAGCTCAAGAGGGGAAGGGCCAAAGCGTAGCTTCAGCAAATCGATCTCCTCGAAGAAAAAAAGCGGTATCGTACGAAATTGGCCTGTCGACCAAGTGCGCGCGAGTGGTAGGTAAGAATTTCGACCTAAATACAAGAATAGGAGGGTGCGCGGTCGTATTAATAATATTGTCTATGTTGGCAATGTCTATGTTGGCAAGCAAACAAGGTTCTGCTGGAGCTGCCGGAGGTAAGGCCCGCAGCGAGAACTGCAAATATTGGCAAGCTGTTGTTGGTTGTATCAGGGCCGCGGATTGTTGGCGGATAGCGACAGTCGGGTACTGGGACGGTGTGCCGGGCCGCGGGTGTCTCGATGGTCTGTGTTCGCTGGGTCTCCTGGGATGATATTAGGTTATCAGTCGGTGCCAAGGGTTCTTCATTCGAAGTTCGTCAACAGAGGCGCAAGACATCGGCCGATGTCCATCGGAGAATGAGCCAAAAGTGTGAGGGAATGGGAGCAGGATGGGGAACGTCGAAGTTTTGTTTGCACATGCGTCTGGAGGTAATTGCGACGTAGGTAGGCGGGCCACTGGGAACTGGGGTTGGCTGCTGAGCACTAGGTACCTCGTACCCATAGGCTATTGCCTATCAATCCGGTGCCCAAGGCAATTAGCCGTCCTTGTTCAATCCAACAGAGACCGAGGACAGGCCAGGAGAATGCCAAGGTGCAGGGGCCCGGCGGAGATGGAGCTGGCAGCGGGGCAAGAGAAGCGCTACTTAAGGGTACATCCGTCCCCCCAAACTTGCAGTAGGCCCAAACATCCTGGACAGGACGAAGCTGGTGGTGCATAAGTCTGGATGCAAAGGGCCATTCGAAGGGTGCGGCTGTGGAACCAGCCAGCTATTCAGGTACCCACCACAGGTCGGATGCCCTCCATCACTTGCAGTGTTCAGACCACACAAGCTGTGCCGGCCATCGCGAGCCGAGGGTAGCGAGCATACCGAGATAAGATAGATGTGTAGGGCTCTGGAGCAGGAAGAGCAGCCTGCCTGCCTTGCCGGGCAGATGGTGAGATTTGGAGACGAGACGGAAGGTACTACCTATCACCAAGTAGCTGAAGCATCAATTAATTCAGGTAAGAAATCCGCGCACAGAAAAAGCACACACATGGCGGGAGCGCAAGGCACTCCCAGCACCATGCCGGGGATCGCCAGAACAAGCCAACGTATCATCAATCTGCTCTCGTCAGCTACCACACAACAAACCATGGCTATAACCGCTTTTCCCAAAGAAGCCCTATGGGTAGCAGACGAATGAGAATTAAGCCGACTCGTCCCGTTGATACATACCAGCAACGAGGTAGTAGCGCCTCAAAATTACGTCGGCGACGCCCCCAAGGATGATCCTCTATCCGTTTAGATAGAGGGGAGCCACCGAAGCCACAGGAGCACAGTATATGCACGCGAGCATGAGCGCCGTGCCGTGGGCATTATGTGCTTACACGTCGTAATGAAGCAGTTTCCCAATTGCGATACTTCCCCGACGCGAGATCGGATCACAAGATGCCTTCCGGCGGTAGCACAGCGGCGTTTATCTGGGATCCCCGTGCCACACCTACATTCTAGCCTCATGTACATATCACAGACAGCAGTCATGTACGGATACGGAGGCAGTCGTATTCGAGGCAGTCAGCCCTCGTCCACATGTATGCAAACCTGGGTACTTTCGGCGTGTGAACTCTATTGAATGGCATGCCAATTGATTCCATACCCCTGTCGGGCATTTGTTATCGGCTATCACTTGGCCGATCATGATTTCAATGTCATCACTTTGCCCTTGCTTTCTTCGGGCAACCCTGGCGTTATTGCGGTGTACACAAACACCGACCACCTTCGGCGAAGTGGCTACCTGCGTAAGTGCTTTGATATACATATATCGTGCAACAGGCGCGCAACTGTGCCTCATTACGGAAAGCGACATATGCAAAGATGCAGTGGGGACGACATTCTGCCGGTGAATTCTTTTTACTAGCACATACCAACTCTGTTCAATTGACATGCTCTTTTTAACCCCACAAGTTCCGCTTCGAGGTTCCGCGCTCTGGTCTCCATCGCTCCTAGGAAACGCGTGATTGCTTAACAGAGTGGTATCTGGCAAGCGCCTGAGTCTGTTGCTGTCGTCCAGAATCTACAAAGTACAGAATCATCTGCTGCCGGTGTGCTTCGGTTCCGGAAGCCCGTCAAGGGGACAATAAGCTGTTGGCGTTGTCGCCCGGCCTGGCAGGATAATATGCACGAGATAGTCGGAAGCAACAGGAGTAGAAGAATGCCAGGCCTGTCGGGGCCGCTCCTACGTGCATACAGGCCTGGCCCCGTTGTGATCGACCTGCAGCAGGAGCACACATCAACAGGCAGGGTGCTGTGACGCGGGGTTCTTCAATAAGGACACCGCTACTCTCGCCCCGGAATGAACGACGACTGCCGGACGCATCCGCCGACCCCAAAAGCTCCAGACGGCAGAGGTCACACACAGAATTCTGCCTCAGAGGGGCGCTGACGATACATGTCGTTGCATTCATCACCTGTGTAACCCTCGGGGATGATGTCGTGAGCAAGGCTTGCTATTAATACATTGACTGTATATCTGCATGTACATCCAGTGAGGATGTATGAGGCGGCATCACCTGATCTCAACATCAACATCAAACAACAACCTATCCGTTGGCTGTTAAAGCGGATCGCACACCACGAGCGTATCCGCTTCCATTGCACCCAATTCCTTGCTCATTTAGTGCAAGAGCAGCAGTCCTGGCTTCCAGAAGGACGCTATAGTATGTCTGCGTGTACGACAACATCGAGGTGTGTGAGATACTCCACTTGGAGCGTCATAAGTTTCAACGTCTCGCGGGGATTGAGATGCAGGCTAAACGAGAACCGTATTTTCAGCTGTCGCTGAGAGGGGGCCCCAGTTGCCGCGAAGGTTCTAGCGAGTCACAACGCCCTGCAACCCGAGCTAATCCTTGGCCAAGTACCTTCAGATTTGACCAGCACTGCATAGATCCGCCTTGGATGTAACTGCATATGTGGTGCGCGGCGCATGTACATACAGTGACCAAGCTCCTCGGCATGACATATATTACCATCTTAGGGAAACGAGTCTTGATGGGGTTGGCGCACGCGAGGAACCCCGCCCGTCAAGAGAAAGGGGGCAAGATTGAGCTAAGAGGTCACCTCTGGATGTCTTTACGTGTTCGGATGCACAGAGTACGAACAGGGAACGAGAAGGATCCCTCCCCATCATGCTGGGGATGGACACAAGTAAATGAAAATGTGGTAGATGCTTGCGGAGTGCAGAATTGGCAACCTTCGCCCGTTCAGACTCCCGGTTCGGTCCTTACCCGTCGAGGCCCTTCCTATGAAACAGAAGCTACGAGTTCGAGTGAGGATGGGGGAAAGGAGGTTCTCCTCATCCCGGATCAGATTCATCAATACGCCCTGTATGTTACCCCTGTCGAAGGTCATGCATCATCCTATGCGTACCCAGGCTAGAGAGGAGAGGCCTTTGCAAGCTTGAGACAAGACTGTCATTTATTCACGGCCGTTATTGACACAAACGATTGTCTCGAAAAGCAAATAACCACATGCCGGGGAACTGCCCTCATTTTTGAGCCTCTTTATCTCGTCTGTCATGCGGGTTCTCAACCCAACCCTTGCCCTAGTAATTAAAGAATCTCGGCCGTTAACCCGTCTGAGATTTGCACACAACTTGATCGTCGGAGAAATGTAAAATTGCGGGTGTCAAAATGGGCCACACGACATGGCCAACTCGTGGCAAGCTCGTCGGCCAGCCCCCGTCGGCTGTCGCTCAAGGCGGCGTGAGTGACGCATCGTCTCTAGGAGCGAATCCCTTCCAAATTCCATATCAACGTACATGGGCTTCTTTTCTCGAGCCTGCCTGGAACTTTTGGCGATAGCCGGAGCATCCACTGGCAACCAGGGTTAGCATAAAGACTGCGGGCGCGACAGCTTCACCTCCACCTGCTCGCAACTCGGTTTGTCATGGAGGGATTGAGGCCGTTGGCGTTGATACCCAACCCGCTACATACACACATTGAGAGGAATCGCGCGGCGAATGTCTGCCTAGTGGCGCGTAGGATCCTTGCGCTAGCCTCTCATGAAAGAATTTTCCTCTCACTTCAAGCCTTTGGACTGATTTATCCCATCACACCACCACATGGCAAGCCTGCTTCCACCTCCGCCTCTCTAACTAGCCACGGTAAGACAACATCTCCACTCGGATCGGGAAGGATCATACGCGGGCATTGGTTCAAGGGTGATGCCCTGAAACCAAGTAGGCTAGATAAACCAGAAGGTACTTGGGAATACCTCTGTGCGCATTTAACTTGTTGTGCGCTGGAGGATACATTCGCTGGTTGATCTCTCGCTTGCGTTGATGTTGTCCCTTGTCTCTGCTGATACTCCGAACCCCCAACCCTCCACCGCAGTTATCTCATTACTATCTCGTTTAATTTTCCCTATTTCACTTGATTCTCTTTGTGCCCAGCTTGTAATTGGAGTTTCTCGTCCCTATTGAGGGTTGTCGGCAACTTCCGTTAAATCGCTCAGCCGCGATGAGGGTCGGCCGCCTGTCCTTTAAATAGTTTCGGAATTCTCCTCATAAACAGACAGGTCAACAGACAATATCAGAACAAAACCCGACCTTACCCTCGCAGTCTCTGAGTTATTATCAGTGCCTGGTGTCTGCCTTACCTTTCATTGGCAGGTAATAAGTTTTGAGCATAGTATTACTACTGCCCTTGTATGGGCGCATAAATTAGCACTTGAGAGTGACATCGGGAGGTGGATTACTCCGTGGAACTCCGTGAAGACCAATGGGCTTTTGTCTTTTGTTCAGACAATGCAACAGCCTGCCATTGCTGTTACGAGCCAGCTTCCCAGGGATCGATCAGTGCTGTTGCCTATACCGTAGACCGCGCGCCATCTTACCGCATCACGGCTGTGAGGTGCCAGACTACTGCTCAGTGCGTCACGCTTGTCCTCGGAAGGCAGCCGCTGGAGTCTTCCTCAGTCTCACTTTGGCCGCAGGCTGCATGTAGCACAACGCAACCACGCCCAGGGGAGGTTGGTGGAGAGCGGCGGGGGAGGGGTTGAGGGTTTGATCGCCCAGGCCTCGAAACGAGTCGAATCCGCTGTTCTCGAGGGTAAACGCACGGTTGAGCGTTAAACCTCCACTCAGAATGCTCCCCTCGTGCATTCCCGCCTCCGTCCTCCCTCCCTCCCAACTCCGCCCAGTCCTGTTCTGATTGAACTTGCATGACAAGACAGGTCTGTAAACACGTGTCTCACCGACCGCCTGTTGCTCTGTCACGCTAGTAGCTAGAAGATTTAGTAGAGTAGGATAGTGCCATGCAGAAGAAAGTCCAATGCCGTCGGCGAACTCCATGACCGAAGAACCCTCCTCTTGATCGCATCTTCTTGCCTCTTGCGTGAAGGGGGTGCGAGCGAGAGTCTGCCGTCGGCGGTTAGCTGCCTGTTGCCCGGCGCCCTCCCGCAGAGGAGACCAGAAGCGGCAGCCCCCTCCCAAGGCCCTGCATGAGGAATCTGATGATTATGCAAGGCCGCGCTGCGGGCTTGACGCAGAGATAATTTAAAAAGGTCATGCCAGCGTCCCAATATCTTCGACGCAGGCCGGTGGGTGAGGCTGGGCAAGGCCAAGCCACCAAACGGGTGAAAGGCCCGGCGGAAGATCACCAACGGCTGTCTCAGCTGGTAGCATGTCAGGACGCTCCTCCACCTTGGTTGGCTGGTTTTCGAGATTGATGGTGTAGGGAGAGGATATCAATGCTCAGGATCATATGCAGCCCTATGCAGTCACACATGGCCGCGCGTTGTTGTTTTTCTTTTTCTTCTTCCAGGTTGATGGACATGATAATGGTACCTACCGTCAAGGTAGGTACGGTGATTCATGCAGGCCAAGGATGAAATAGCATGTTGGTCGCAAACTCACCAACATTCATGATTGAAGCAGGATAGGGGTTCACTCTCAAATTAATCTTAGAATATGATCTCAATACGCCGATGCCCTCGTCATGCCTCCCCTCTTCCCTCACGGCCGGTCAATACCTAATCTGGAGCTTGAGCTCATACTCCAGCCGGCATGACCTGGGCCCCAGCTGAAGAGGGAAAAAAAGCAACGTTCTTCATGCTAAGAGGAATGCGAGACACCTTTATTGGATTACCTCATTTGTGATGCACTTTTTACATGTGTCAAACACACGTGTTTGCTATATTTCTACACAGTCGAGTACCAGTCTCATCGTCTATGTCTTGGTGACGCATTTTCCTCGCCTCATCATTACCTTCCGTAAATCATTTGATAACATAACATCCTTCCCCCTCTATCAAGTCATTTTCCGCATGCTTTACAGCTATGAGATAAGGAGTGCAGGTCATCATGTGTTGGAACAAGTCAAACAAGGTCACTCATATCGCACAGGCGTATATTTCAACACACGTAGCAAACGAACCCTCCTCCTCCGATAGACTCATCGATGTATCCCTGATCAAGGCCATAGCTCTGCCGACGTCCATGTCTGCGATTCTGTACGCTGGTAATTCCACCGTCGCCCTCTATCCGGATCGGTGAGATCAACCTGGTCAACGTCGTCTGGGACAATAACGAGAAGGCGAAAGTGTCTTCTCGCAATCTCATCCTCAAGATCTTCCACCTTCTGCCCCAAACCGTACCCCTCCTCCGGCGTCTTCGTGATGGGTCTTCCGGAAGGTGGGTTACGGAAAGATCCTCTCATGGTAGGGCTAAGGTTACCGAAGTGAGCGGTGAGCTCCGTTCCCCAGCTCCAAGGACCGTCTCCGATGCGCCGCATCTGATCTTCCAGTGCCTTCCTCACGGGCGCTCCAGCATCCGTGTCGATGTCCGGACCAATTACGTACGCGTGGCCCCGGAGCCGCCATTGCGTTTTGGTTTTCGGTACCCAGAACACAGCTTCGACAGGGCCCCCTCTACCAGACTGACTCTGCTGGTTTTGGCCGGAGGAAGATCCCAATAATTCGGGGATTTTCTCCATGCGGTCGTCGGTTGTGAGGGTGAGCAGGTCCGACTCCCACGTATCCGGATTTAGCTTGGCCGAGTTCTTGGGATTGACGTCCATTCCACCCAGCATCCCACGGAAGACGACGGTGCGGGCCCTCGGCGCGAGCGAAGAGCCTGCGGCAGAAAATGGCTGCTCATTGGAGTGAAGCGTACTCAGGTTGAAAATGGGCGCCTCTTGGACGTGAGAGAGGAACTGAGACCTCCAGGGTGCTGCCATTGCGGGAGATGTGCGAGTCAGGCCGTGCTGTAGATGATGTCGAAGCTGCATTGTCCTCTCGGTGCGGATATCTAGCGATCTCATTTGAGTTCGTGGGTTGCGAGAGGAGCGGCAAGTCGCTTGGCTTAATCATGTAGGTAGGCAGGCAAACTAAGAGCACTTGAGGACGTGGACATTATCATATTCCCCACCTACCCCAGAATCAGGCCAGGTTGGGGACTACTCAAGGGATAGATGACGCGGTTACTGAGCACTTATACGCGGGCTTTACATTGAGATATCGAGATCCATGCCTGATAAGATTTTTCTCTTTCAATCATGCCTGTATTTCAATTGGACGTAAACTTTGGCGGCTATAGGTTGATAAAAAATTGGAAGACTCAATCACGTCATAGTTCTGCTGCATGGTAGCACATATCTTGTCTCCTACAAATTCCTTCAGTCCAGTAATCACGATGAATGGCAGCCGATTATTCATCAATATTCAAAATGGGTATTATCATGCTATTCTATCGACGTGGTTGGGGTTAATGAAATGGCATCCTGATTGGTGTGTGGCCTACCTCGATTCATGTGTGATTTGGAGGTAAGGAATATCTACCCCAACCCTCTTCGCCATCTGCACCGAATATCGGAACGGGTGCGAATCATACGAATAGTGTTGCATTTGCCCCAGTACTAGACGAGGGCCCGCTGATACCGAGTCCGCTGCGCACAGGTTTTATCTACTTGCACAGATGCGGTGAGTAATGTTGAAGATTTCCACAGTAAAGGCTTCAGGCCACCGGTGGCGGCCGGCAGTCTCGGGGTAGATCCGGAAGCAACTAAAGACTGGGGAAATGCTCCGTATCCGGCATCTCAGCGATCAGGTCGGGTTTGACAACAGTCCGTCCGTCTGTGGTCCAAGGCGGACAGCAGGCCAAGGGAATTGCAAAGCTGCTTGAAGCTTAACGCCCTCCAGGAGTCCAGATCTGACTGCTTGATTGTGACTGCCTCTCTAAATACAGGTATCCGGTCCACACCAGGGACCCAGCCACTTATACAAGGCCATTTTAAATGGTCGGCAATAATAGCCGACCTGACCGTCCTGTGACACACCCAATCAATCAAGATCCGCCTAGACTGGGGAATCTAGGTTTAAAGGACAAGGTTATGTGTGAACTACCTCCTAGGTAGGTAAGCAAGCGCGACCGGTGCTCTAGTAATAATATGATCATTTCACTACTACTATAGATGGACTCGACGCGATGTCACAATCAATCCCTCATCAGCGAGGAGGCAAGGCATGGGCAACGGACTGTTTCGCGAGTGGAATTATCCACGTCCAGTTGCGCTTCCTTGCTCGCCGCCGCGCTGGTCGGACCTCCATTTATTCCCCATCGCAACTCGCCCAGAACTAGACCTACCTAAGCGCCTAACGGCATAGCAACAGAGCAGCCGGGATCGGGCCCGTTGCGCTTGCTCTGGCTGCCCAGTCGCCCCTTCCCCACTCTCCCATTCAATCGCACCTTCTCTCGCGCTCGCTCTTCGTCTCGCTTATCCTGTCTTTCCTTTCTTTTGTCCAAATTTGCGTCTTATTCCCATTGCATCCGATTCCCAGCTCCTCTTTCCGCCCCAAAGCTCATTGGACATCCAAATCCATCACCGCGCTTGTCTCTCCCCCTCACGGTCTATTCCCTAAGGAAAAGCCCACCCGCAGTCCGGCCGCTGCACGTCATCTCCATCAGTTATTCCCGGGCTAAACAGACTGGACTTGGCAATTCCATCAGCCACTTTGCTGGTCTGGGCCGGGAGAAAAAAATAGGAGGGTCCCCATGTGTGAGTTTTGAACTTCGGAGTCGGCCAGCATTTACTCGGGAATAAACAGCGCCTCTGCCCGAGCGCTACGGCATCCAATCGCGAATGGATCTGTCTCGGCGGTACCATCATTCTCCGGCCGCCTCACATCGGTCACACCAAGGCCAAGGCATTGTTGTTGGGGGAGGCTCTGTGTCACCTTTAGGCTCATTTCCGTCGCCAACCCCATCCACAATCCGAGTCGCGCCGCCAATTGATAGCGCTGGCTCCAGTTATACCGACCGTGATCGGGATGGGAGTCCCCAAGAGTCGCGTCAGAACGGGGATCTGCGGGCCAGGAAGAAGCAGAAACGTAACAAGCCGACGTTGTCGTGTCAAGAGTGTGTAGAGAGGAAGACAAAGGTACGGGCATTCTCCAATTTGTCTTTTTGGCGTATAGTTTGCGTACACATTGCTTTTGAAGCTCTTGGCGCCTACATGTATGCATGTCTTATATTGACCTTGTACTGCATAGTGTGACCGTGGACGACCTCACTGTCTAGCTTGTAAGTTTTAGCTTCCACTTACCCCATCATAGCAACGTGAGCTTACAATAAACAAGGCATAAAGAGGCAGACTGAATGCAGATATGCACATGTTGCCAACCTTCTTGAGTATGACATTCAAAGTATTCCAAAAGTTCATTTCGTGGTCGAAGTGCTGACATCCACTCAGAGCCACCTCAAGAACCGAAGCCAATGGGAGGCGTATGACCAAGCCTCCTAAAAAGAAGCTCACAGGACTGGAGAATCACTCTCCAATCCCGAATATCGCTGACAGAGGCAATGAACATGAGACTTCATCCAGAGGAGCGATAGCCTTGTCTACGGGACTCTTGTCCAACGTGCCATACTCAATTCCCAAAGCCAGCAACGTGTTTGGTATTGGATCGGAGCACCCTTTTGCCAACTATTGGACTTGTGAAGGAGGCTTGCCCGAGGTCGTTTCGGTACTCCCTGACAAAATTCAAGCCGATATTCTCATCAATCGGTATTTTGAATGCGTCGACCCTGTCTACCCGATGCTTCATCGACAAACCTTTTATGCCGACTATGAGCATTTTTGGCAACTCCCTTCTGAGGAGAAGAATGAGGCCGACCCTGCCTTCGTGGGACTTATATTTGTTATGCTTGCACTGGGGACACAATTTGTTACCTCGACTTCTCCCCGGGATCGCAAGCAGACTGCAGAGTTTTATGCATCTGCAAGCAACCAGGCCTTGCGTATGTTCTCATACCTCAGCGCTGCATCCATTAGGTCAATCCAAGCAATGGTTCTGATCACCTATTTCTTGATCAATGACAACCACGCTTCTGATGGGTGGGCTTTCGCCGGGATACTGATACGACAAGCATATGCTATGGGATTACATCGCGATCCCAAAATTGGTATGACTGAACGAAGTGACAGCGTTCGTTAAGATGCTAACATTGTCATCATAGTGACACCGAACGCTACTCCTTTCGAACAACATCACAGAAGGAAACTGTGGCAGGCCGTGTTGCTGCAGGATACATTTCTCACAGTTCTCCTGTCGTTACCGCCGTCAGCAACACATACTGATGTGCTGGTGGATGACTTGCTTGAAGATGGAGCCTCTATCGCGAGTTCTGATCCCACCGATACGGCCTACGTCCGGGCTTCTTGGACGCTGGCCAATCTGGTACAAGAAACGATCTGCTCACCGCGCTCGTTAGACCTACCCATATGCGCCACGGCGAGGCACAAATCCAAACTAGTAGCGGACTTTCGGGCAGTCTATCGATCGTTTCCAGACGTTTTCCGGTCCTGGGATCCTGATAGTCTCTCCAGTCTATCCAAGACCAACAAGCGGGTTGTACGGCAGACGTTATTCCTGACCAGCAATTACTTCCACAACTTGATGCTTGTGCATGCATCGGAGAGCGCAGAGGTCCCCGTCAACGTGCGAGGCACGCTTGAAGCGGCACACGAGGCCATTGCCGCCTTTTTCATGCTGTTCAACTTACTAGAGCCCGAGGCACGGGTGTGGTGGGTTTTCAACCATCGAGCGTTTCTGGAAGCTCTCTGTATTGGAAATGTTCTTCGCGAGACTTCCAAGGAGGTAGGAGGAGAGGATTTATTAGCCCGCGATCCATTGTTCGTAAGGGCAAAGTCTGATATCAGTAAGCACACCCTTAAAGGATCACCGGAATATGAGCTAACAAGACGCAGGTCGGATGATCCAAATCATGCAGATAATGGGTGATGAGTCTGAAGTTGCGCGGACGCGGGTTCAGGTATTGAGCGAGTTTCTCAATTGAAGTTTCTCTCTCTCTTTTTTTTTGCCTTCTTTTTTTCATCTAAGAAGTAATAGTATTCATTGACCATAGTGTAAATATATTCACGTACTTGTCATTCTAGAGAAAAAGATATCTAACTTTTGCATACCCTTGTCAATGGGGTCCTGTGGGATATTGGCTCTGACTCACTGATAGTTCGACATAGGACACATCTCAGTTGGCGTCAATATTTTCGTATGTGTCTTCTTGAACACGTTGTGCAATATCTGGGCTGAAAAGAGAAGACCAGAGGAAGAGGTCGGCCTGAGTCACTGTGATTGGTTCATGGTGTTGTTCATGGATGCAGCCAAGTGAGGTGGGGGTCAAGATGGGTCCCGGGAGGCGGGAGAGTGGAACGATCGGTGCACAGCCCCCTCCAGCTCGTGGATTGCCTGCCGCGTCCCGGTTTCATCCTTTGAAGAACAGATCGGTCTGTTGACGTGGCACGTAGGCTAGGAGCTTCGAGTATGTTTGTCGAGGGCTAGATACCGCGCAGTATCGGTATCGGATACAGACTGATGCTGATCATGCGACCACCACTCTGGGGGAGTGCAGCTGCTGAAGCTACATACATTAGGTGCCTGAGTAGCATGGAGGAATTTCCGCTAGCCCTAACGGCTACAAGAGGCATGGCAATTTAGTGGACGGTGCAGCGCGTTGGCGGAAACGGGGTACCTTGCCCGACGCACTGGCTCAGCCTCACAGTGATTCGTACTGCCTCCCGCTTACATGGACTCGCCGCTTACACGGGTTTCTCGCTCCCGTCGAGCTAGTTCTAGGCAGCACAATTCCTCTCTTCTCCTCTGATCGGCTCTTGACCAAGTTCCTTTCTGCCTTGCTACCTACCAGGCTCTGGCCGTTTATTGCGAGCCCACCCCGCACCCTCCGTCCCGGCCGGCCCTTTGCTCTACCTACTCTTGGCTGTGGTCACGAGCAAGGGACGCGCATCTCGTCCCGTGTACAGTTTCCTTGATTGAGGAGGCCAGCCAGGCATCCTAATAATTTTTTGTTTGTCCATACCTCTGTTTGGGTATACGTAAGGGAGTCGATTTCGAACTCGGGCGGCCTCTGCCTGAAGCCCACCACAATGCGTGGCGACGTCTCGCTCGCTGTCGCAACGGCACTATCGTTGTTTGCGCCACCAACAACGCTGGCGGCGCCCATCACCGCGCCTTTGTCTATTCCTTTCCATCTTTCATCCCGTGAGTTATAGTTCCGATCAGTGGTGGGGGGGGGGGGGGGGGGGAAGCCTATTGTATCTTGTAGTGGCGGTTGTGGACTGTATTAGACCATTGTATTGACTCATGAGGATGTAGGTGGCAGCCCTGATCTGCCTGTCACTCTTTCTATTGGCGACCAACGCAAGGTTCGTTTAATTCTTAGCGGCTCTTCCCTTCGTGGTTGCTGAGATTTGCTTCTTCCAAATTGAAGACTGACATGTGTCTTTGTCTCTTTGTGTAGATCGTTTGGCCGGATGCAGCGGAGTCTGTGCAACTATGCGACCCTGACCGCGTCACAATCTCAGGCCAAGCCCTCGCTGTTGAAGCAGATGGCTTGGGAAGGGGATTACTGAAGCTCGAAGATGAATCCATTGTCTCGGCCAACTGGACCCTTAATTGTGTGGAGGAAGATGGCATATCTGTAGAGCAGACTCTCAAGCTGGAGTTTGAGAGCTTTAATGGGGAGCTCGTAAAGGAGACAACTGGGTTTGTGGCCAGTTTCGGCTTCTGGGACGGCGTTAGCCAGAAGAAGAACCAGCCCATCATCTCGACAGACACCACAGATAAGTGCCACTCCTGGAACTGTTTCTTCCATGGCATCGCCGACTGCCTCAAGAACAACCTCGCCTCGTGCCTCAAGGAAAACCTCCCCTCGTGGTACCCTGATGGCTCGTCGACGGGAAGGCCTTCGTCCTCGACGACGGATGAAGCAGTCAAAGTCGATGGCAAGAAATTGTCCGTCACCAACCATCCCAGCACTACCGCAAAAGAAAAGCCCATCAAGCCATCTACAACTCAACTCAAGCCTTCATCAATCCACCCTTCACCCTCTGCTACTGACTTCACGACCCTCGTCTCCGCTATTGTGAGTATCTACATGCATGCCTCCAACTCGCCTCGGCTAACCTGAACCCCCTTTAGCCACCCCCTGACAAATCCCTTGTCCTGTCCCTCGTCATGGCAGCATTTGCCTTTGGCCTTTTCTCCCTCTTCAGCATCGGCCTTATCCACCGACGCATCGCCCCGCAGATCCGTCGTCGGCCGCGTCACCGTGAGACTCCCGAGGAGCGCCGCGCCCGTGTCGAGTCTCGCAAAACCCGTGTTCGTGCTTTCTTTCATCGTCTCTTCTGCGGCCTCTTCCGCTTCGAGGAGAAGGATGACCGGCAGCTGGAGGAGGGCCATGCGGCGCCACAGGGGAGAGATCTGAGGCGGAGCGAGTCACCCAGCTCCGACGACGAATCGATAACCATGGAACAGGAGCTGGCCAGATTCAGAGAAGCCGCCAACATGGTTAGCAGCCTCATTGCTTTCGAAGAGGGAAGAAGCGCGGCAAGCCAGCCGAGACGTGAGGACTACCCTCCCGCGCCTCCGGCCAGACCTACACCCGCACCTGTCCCTGCCCATGTGCCACCTCCAGCCCCTCGCATCAGTACCGATGATCCTTCCCTTCCCACGTATGAGAACGATACGGTAGACGGGTCAATGGTTGCAGATGGTTTCAGATATATCCCGGGCTCAGATTCTTACCCGGCTCCCACATCTGGGGTGGGATCTCAACTGAATTCCAACAGCGATCGACTTGGTTATGGCAACAAGGACTGAACGGTTAAACTTGACATTTTTGAGATTTTTTTTTCTTGGCAGGCGTACGGTGCATCACATAATGACGGATGTTCTCCCCACATGCTAATCTGGGCTCTCGAAGGACATAAAGGCGGGTTGATATATACTTAATGATTGCT
Organism: Clonostachys rosea; assembly: GCA_026958235.1. Classification (NCBI taxonomy): domain Eukaryota; kingdom Fungi; phylum Ascomycota; class Sordariomycetes; order Hypocreales; family Bionectriaceae; genus Clonostachys; species Clonostachys rosea. Next base: position 3,486,872 of record CP110207.1, read on the forward strand.
TTTCCCGGAAGCTGGGATGAAAGACGGAGGAGCTGTAGATCAGACGACACGTCGAATATATAGCGTGATTGAATCACATTGCTTTTATTCTATGTATAAACGCATTGGATCCCACAATGAGAAAACCCGGTCATCGCAGGGTTTCCCCTTTTATCTATGATTTTTACATTATAATCTTAACCAAAGATGAAAGCTTCAAAGTTCTTCCTTATCCTCACAACTCCGTCCTCCAGACTCCAACCTTTGATCTCGCACACTTTCCGGTACATTGCCTCCAGTGCTGCGTCCATCTGCTCCCCCGCGACATGCAGGTCGCTCTCCACAAGCAGCCGGTCATCGGGCACCTCGCGAATCACCTGTATGGACTTGGCGCTGGCCGTCTCGGTGCTCAGGTTGACCGCCTCAGAGAAGGAGAAGAAGATGTCGGCGGGGATGGACGGGTGCAGCCACTGCGTGAGCACCTCGGAGGCGGCGCTAAACGAGTGCAAACATATCCTCGGCGGGAAGGGTTTTGACCATTCAGCCTTTTCCTTCTTTCTAGAGCTGCTACCGGCCTCGTCGTCGCTCTCCTCGTCGCTGTCAACCTCCGCGCCGGGAGCGACCAGCCGCTGCTTCCTCCGGGAGATGACCTCGCGCTCGTGGCCCTTCCAGCAGGCCGATACGGTGCTGAGGAGCACGCCGTGGGCCTGTACGCCGTGGACGCTAACCGCGCGGCCCATCTCGCCCGCGAGCTGGAGCTGGGCCCGCAGGACGGCCTGCTGGTGGCTCATGGAGACGCGGTGCGGGCTGAGGAGGCGGCCCTCCCTACCTCCCGGGGTGAGGGTCTCGTCTCTCGAGGCGGCGTCGGAGTCCTCCCACTCCCGCGGTATGCGGAAAGCCTTGTCGAGGCCGATCTCGCCCACGAGTGCGCTGGGGTGGGACTGGAGGAAGCTGCGTGTGGAGGAGATGAACTGGGAGATTGGTGTCGGCGTGGGCAGGGAGGCGAGGAAGTCTGGCGTGATGGTGCTGGGGGCGAGGACGGCGCTGTAGTGTTTCTGCTTTCTTTCCTCGGGGCCATCTGCTTCATCGGAGGGATAGGTTGGGCTTGAAGCCGAGTCGTCGTACAGCTGGTGCGAGAACCAGGGATGCCATCCAAAGGCTGGGATAACCAGGCCATCGGCTGTGCTGGACTGTTTGGTAAGAGACTCGGGGCTGGGCACGCCTAGCTCGTTGGACACTTGGGAAACTAGATGCTGGTCCTGGGACCGGGTGGCCATGATGGTCAGGGCTCGCGTGCGCATGCCTCTGATGGAGGCCGTGGAAGCTATCGTGTCTGTCGGATGGCAGTGGGCGTCAAAGGCGCCGAGGTGCCATGGGAAAGGGTCGGAATAGACTGGACGGGCATATTGGCCGGGTTCCTCGTGTGATTGACACATTGTTGCGAGATGCGAGCCCTAGCCTGGACTCATCGGATTTCCCAGCGTTGCGTGTTGTTGGATGATAGATGAGGTGGACGTCATCGTTCTTTCAGGCTATAGGCTGCGAAGTTGATCGCCCCTCCCCCGCCCCGTAACTGCTTCGCTCAACCTCTCTGCTGTGTTGCCATCAAAACACAATGTAGAAGCCACCTTCGTTTTCTCTCAATAATGTTTTTCTGGTGTCATCGTCCATCCATGGATGCATCTTCTGAGAGACTTCATCTTCGTCACCGCATCTTGGCTACCCAGCTTAGCGTAGGAGCATCTATATTCGTCTCACTCAACCAACAGGTTTTGGAGGGCTGCTGCTAGCGTTGATAAGTTCGGAGAGGAGCATTGTTCCGGATATTCAGTTTGCTCCGCGAACTGTATCGGCAACATACATCATCAATCGGAGGAGGGAGGGGAGTGCAAGTACTAATATAACCGAATCAATATTAAAAGACACCTTCTGGATAAATTCAACTAGAACTAATTGTTAAAAGCCAACGCACCACGGCCAGAGACAATGGGAATAGACTTTCGGTATGCGCAAGGCCGCACCATCTGTTTACATAGACAAGATGTCACTTCATTCTGGATACTCATCGAACATACCTAAGCGTTGCATACTAGCCCAGCACCTTGTTGGAGCATCTCGATACCGAGGCTGATCATCGAGCTCGGAATTGTGCGATCTGGAAGATCACGCCCGCAAAAAAAAAGCCAGCGGCACTGTGGCTGGTCTCGAATCAAGGGGACCCTGATCAACGACTAACCCCAGACTTTCGAGGTCATCCCCACACGAGCTATCCTGCAAAGCCTCCCCGCACCAGAGGAGGATGGCGTCTGCAAAGCTCCAGGCCAAGACAGCCAGTTCCTGTTGGTTTTCGTCGGCTGCGACCTCACTTGCCAATGGGGAGACATCCATCACGCCACCGACACTATTATGCTGATAGCTCCAGGCCAGATGCCTCCACACGCTCATGCAACCACACCGAGGCGCGTTGGCATGTGACAGTCGCACTATCCATCCCCGTCTCAACCCACACCCCAAACACGACTAATTAAGCAATGGCTGGCTTCCATCTCCCATCCATCCCATCTTCCTCCAGAGTTCATCAGTGTGCAATGCCAATGGCCACGGTCCCTCCTTTGGCCAGCGCACCACACACACTCGCCATCCGACACCCTCCCTCAACCGCGAACGGCCTCCAGGACGCATCTTATTCCTCGAACAGCCTAGCTCAAGCCTGATGCTAGGTGCTACCTCGCCCTCTGTCCATATACCATACATTCATCCCACCTTAAAAGAGCAACGCCAACAGCCAGCAACCAACCCATCATCTCCCCGTGTGCTTCCTGCCAGTTCGTTTATCTGATATACCACGCCAGCCATCCATCTCAACGGGATTCGCCGTCAGCATCATCATGGTCGCTGCACGCGTGTGGTGAACAGAAGCTCGCTTATCATTGTTCATTCCTATTGTTCGACTTGTCGTTTTCGCTCGTAGACATTCCAGGTTACAAAACCGGGCACCTCCCGACTCCCCAGCACCTCTACCGGCAAGGAAAGCAACAATCACAATTAGAGGAAGGGGGCATTGATCCAAGTGACTAACCATGGGTCTATTCAATCCTGTCTATGCCCTTCTCATCCCCTCGCTGCTCTTTGTAACGATACCTCTTGCTATCCTGGCCGGTCTCACCACCACCCTCGCCTTCTCCGTCCTCATCCTCCGCGTCATCGTTGTGTATCTTGACATCGCCCTCTCCGTCCCCCAGTCCCTCGCAGGCCGAGGCACAGCCTCCTTGCAGCAGCGTCTCGCCGCCTCGAGCAACGCCACCAAGACTCTTCCTTACTCTCAATCGTCTTCTCCTCTGCGCTCTTCTATCCGCCACCGCCGTCGACGCAGTTCTGTAAGCGCACTCTCAGGAGGTTCCACGTCCTCGCTCTCCGCAAGCGAGCGCGGGCCCGGCCTGATCCCAAGTATCGGGCCTGAAAGGGAGTTTGAGGGCATAGGAGGGTGGCGGCTAAGAGATGACGATGACGACGAGCTTTGGACCACCGTCAATGCCCTCCCAGACCGGTCTCTTGGACGGCATCATGGTAGGACATCATCCACGGGTCCAACCACCCCCGGCGAGGGCGGCTATCTCATGATGAAGGGCCGCACACACAGCCCCGAAGCCAGAAAGGCGGCATCCCCCAACTGCTCCCGAGCAAGGACGCCAACCGGGCCTCGAGTTGGGTTTGCAACCACAAATCTGAATCAAAACGAAGGCGGGTACTTTGCACTGGTCCGCGCGAAGCAGTGAGGAAGCTCTACCGCGGTGTGGGCGGATGAAGAAGGCATTGGCTGGTCAGATCCCGGCTTCACGATGTATGATGAAATGATGAAAAGCCATTTGGCGTCTTGAGATTCTATGTTGTATATCTTTTTCAGAGTTGTATTTTAGCTTTAGCACATTGCACAGGTTGGCATTAGCTATAAATTTGATCATGGACTTTAACAACCATTTAATTTTAAGAACCAGCACAGATCAAGTGCCCAACGGATGCCATACTCATTACTACTCAATCATTGGTATCATAAAAGAGACAACGTCCTCCAACGCCACTAATCCAAAAAAAACGCACCAAGCAAAGTTCATAAAATCGGAAACTCAGCACCACACACACACACCCATCCGCTGCGCGCTTCTCTTACAACGTTGACCAGAAGTAATTGGCATAAAAGTACCGCGAGAACTTCTTGTCCATGTTGACCACGTGCACGTCCCCCTTGCGGTCGTTCCTCACCACCGCCTTGGACCACTCCCCGTCCCTCTCGTCGCGCTCAATGTCGATCCCGAGGCTCCGGTACACCTTGAGCCGCAGGAGGACCTCGTCGTCGACCGCGTCCCGCCGCCTCGCGGCCTCGTCGCCCTCTACCCCTTGCAGCTCCAGCTCCTGCAGTCGGGCGTTGAGGTCCGCGGCCTGCTGCGCCAGGCGCTCGGCCTCCATCTCCGCGTCGCTCGCGGCCTTGGCCGTCCGGAACTTCTTGGTGTCCAGCCGCGAGATCTTGGAGGCGTGGTCGGCGGACGAGTGCGCCGTCGAGAGGTCCTCGTATTGGGACGTGAAGGTGTTGAGCTGCCGGTTGAGCTTCTTGAGCGATGTCTCCTCGTCCCGGAGGTGCAGGTCCCGGGCTTGCTGGAGGGTGGACAGAGATTCGCCGATTCTCGCCACGGCGAGCCTATCTTGGTTGATGTTGAAGTTGTCGATTGTGGCGTGGATGAGCTGTTGGAAAGAAAGTCAGTCAGTTCTTAGCGCTGTTTCTTGTAGAGCTTGAGTAAACTTACAGTAGCTGGCTCCTCCTCGAGCAACATCTTGGCTAGATTTCTCTTGTTTTCTCTTCTATGTGGTTTGTCTCTTGTTCGTATGAGAATTTTTGAAGCAAGACGGTGAATTGGTGGGATGCGTAGAGTGCTTGCATGGACATGGTTGTTGTGGTCATTCTCAGAAGGTCTCCAGGGCGACGCGTCTTATCGGGCTCTTATCAGGCAGCCGCCAAACCCACTACCCGGGACTCGGCCCCCACCCAAGCTACGGTTGGGATCGGTTAAGCCATTTGCATAGCGTCATCACACGCCACAGAAGCCTCTCGGATAGTCCAGAACGAGGCTCCATTAGCCACACAAGATTGCTTCGGCTCCCAGCATCTTCCCTCAACACGACGTAACGGCCGCCCTCTGCCCTCCCGTACCCCTCGCCCATATCCTAGCTTTTTTTTTCTTTAATTCGAAGCGCCAAACCGTCGGGAGAGAGCTGCTTTCTCTCCACCCCCAAATTTCACAATGGTCACCGAACTTCCATGTGAGCTCACTCTCTCTCCACCTTCGGGCACCGCCCGTCATACCCACTGAAGAATATCGACTAACCTCGCAACTCTCTACAAGATGCCCTCGACGCCGAGACGTTCGTCCACACTTTCCCTCAGAACTTGGAACATGTTTCCCCCCCGACTAACCTCTCGCTAGTCCCTTGAGTCCCTCCGAGCTCAATGTCCTCCGCGCCCAGTACGAGAAGGAAGGGGAGATGGCCGGAGTTCAGACGAAATTCAACTACGCCTGGGTACAGCTTCCTTGCCCCTCCTCCCCCTCTACCCCTCTACCCAAACCCAGCCTTTTACTAACACATTGCCAAACAGGGCCTCGTCAAGTCCAACAACCGCAACGACCAGCAGCTAGGCGTCCGCCTCCTCTCAGACATCTTCCGCCTCTCCCCCGAGCGCCGCCGCGAGTGCCTCTACTACCTCGCCCTCGGCAACTACAAGCTCGGCAACTACGCCGAGGCCCGCCGCTACAACGAGCTCCTCGTCGAGAAGGAGCCCGCCAACCTGCAGGCGGGCAACCTCCGCCAGCTCATCGACGACAAGGTCGCCAAGGAGGGGCTCATGGGCGTCGCCATCCTCAGCGGCGTCGGCATCGCCGCCGGCGTGGTGGGGGCCTTCATCCTCAGGAATGCCAGGAGGAGATGAGATATATACATACACATCACACAATAACAGAATAGCACGCAAATGATCCAAGGGATGAGAAGGAAACGAGTTTGGGGGGGTTCCAAGGTCGACGCAGAGCTGGGAATCACCTCTGAAAGCTACGATTTTTGGGTTATGGAGTACGGATTACAGATGGGGGTAGTTACACACTGGTATTAAAGCATATCACTCGCCTCGCTTGTACTATATGGGGAAATCATTTCTTCTTTCTTTGCTGCGTTAAATAGAAATAGCGACTCCTCGCGCCGATTCCGTATCAAACAATGCCCTGTGTAATCAATCAATTTGCGACCATGATCATCTATCTCATTGCTGGCGACAATGAGTGCTAGCACAGAGAAACCGATAAGCAAAGAATTAGCACATTCTTGAGACATGGAAGACGTTCAACTTAGGAAAAGAATTCACTGCGCGAGATGAGTCTGAATCTGGAAATGGTGCAAACGACAGTGGAATCAAGCTAGCTAAGGAAACAACAGAAGAGATATAAAGCAAACAAGCCGAGACATTGAAAATGACCTGTCCCAGTTACATACCGTAAAATAAAATACAACAATTTTAGTTGACAACCTTCGCCGGCTCTCTGCATGCCTCCCACCTACCGACATTGTGGCCTATCATCAACTGAGGCACACAGGAGAGCTCCCCGATGATTCGGGAGAGGGGAACAACTGGACCGACATATCGTCCGCTGATGTTTCCGGAGATGAATAAATTAAAAGGAAACAATGAACAAGTGTGTTCAACACGTGTGCAGGCGACAGATCCCACGTCGAGTCGATTCTCGACGATGAACCCAGAAAACCCCAACCAAATCTCTCCAAAGAAACCCCTCCGCCAGAGACGCAACGAATGTCAAGATATGCTCCCAAGTTCCGAATAAAGTAAAGCAAGGGCCACCAGCGTCCCTTTCCTGACACCTTCCACGCCTGCTTCTCATTGTGGTATTTGTTTTGGAATTTCGTAGCCAACGTGCCCCGCGCACTGCATGACCAATACTCATGGAAGAAATTAGGGCACTCGCCTTACGAGACATTCTTTTTCTTTCTCGGCGATATGATTAAGTGAGACGACTTGTATGATTATAGACAAAGACGTGACAAATGAAGCCACGAGAGAGAAAAAGAGAACAGAAAGAAAGGAAGAGCGTCGAGCTAGTATTGTATGGGCATCATGGGTACTCAGGCGTAGATCGTAGAAGAAATGAGAGGGGCGGGGCAGGTCACTACGCGTGTGGCCGTTTATCGCAAGGAGAAACCCTTGCGCTTGCCCTCCTTCTCCAATGGACGTCCGCTCTCGACGCGCTGCTTCTTCTCCTCGAGTTCGGCGCGTTGGCGCTCGAGCTGCTCCTTCATTTCTCTGTGTCGGGCGTAGAGCTCCTCTTCGGACTGCTTGAGCTTGCTCTCCTTCTCCGCAACCTTCTGCTGGAAGACCATCTTCATCTCGGCCTCCATCTTGGCTAGCTTCTGCTCGTGCAGAGCGCGCTCCTCCTCCTGTTTGACAGCAGGGTTGACCTCCTTGAAAACGCTGGGGTCTTGCGACACACCCATAGCAATGAGCTTATCGGTTCTGTAGTTCTCGTACAGCAAGTTGTTGGTGTGTTCTTTGAGCTCTTCCATGTGGGTACGGATGAGCATCTGTCGGAGCTTGACAAAATCACAGTGCTCCTCGTTGTCGACCTCGATGATACCCCAGGGGTACTCACGACCACGAATTTTGCGCCCATCAGGAGTAGCAATCTCGTTGGTAGCACCAACAACAGCGAATGGGACCTTGGACATGATTTCGTTGTTCTCTGCGATCGTCTCCTCGTCGTCAAGCTCATATCGGGGGCCCTCAAAGATCTGGATGCCGTGGTACTTGATGTCGGCAAGGATCTATTGCATCATGTTAACTACTATTGACATCGATTATTTCCATTGTAGTGAACTCACTCTAGCCTTAAAGCTGAGAATCTCTTCATCTGTGAGAGTGTCTGACTTGGCAATAACGGGAATCAGGTTGACCTTGGTGTGAAGTCGGCGCATCACCTCAATATCCAAGGGCTTCAGGGAGTGGCCAGTGGGTTGGATGAAGAAGACGCAAGCGTGGATGCGGTTGTCAATGATATTGACACGGTTAACCTTGTTCTCAGCATCGAGATAGGCGTCAAAGCGCTGCTCAATGTTGTCGACAATAGGGCGCCAGGACTCATCGTTGTTGACGAAGTCACCAAAACCCGGGGTGTCGACCACGGTGAGGCGAAGGCGCACACCAGCCTCCTCAATGTCTGCGCTGATTGACTCAATGGTGACGGTCTTGGGGATGATGTCGAGGCTGGGGCCCTTGCGCTCCTTGGGAGGGTATAGGGAGGTGTTGAACAGGGTGTTAACAAGGGTGGACTTGCCAAGACCAGATTCACCTGCGAAATCAATTAGCAGCAAGAAAATTGACCATCGAGTTAGTGTACATACCAACAACCATAACGTTGAAGTTGAAACCCTTGCGAACACTCTTGCGATGCCATTGGTTGGGCAAGTTGGCAAATCCAACGTATCCAGTCAATTTGCGGCGCACGATGTTCTTGTTCTCAGTGATAGCAGAGGACGTGGGAGCAGTGAAGGTGGCTGGGTCGGCAGAAGGGACTCCTTGGACAGACTCCATGATGTCGTCGGAGTGTGGCGAGGACGGTGCCACGGCGGGAGGGGCCTCGGTAGCTAGAACTCGACATATTAGTTCAGGGCCTTGTCACACGTAGAGTCTAACACTGTTCAATTTTAGGCAGGGCAAGAGAGAGATCCTGACACGATGCATCCTGGGGCGCTTGGAGCACTGCACTGGAAGGCTCGACATGTTGGCTCATCGCATTGTCGTCCACATTCTTTGTTGTCTGCTGGATTTCGGGTGGATAGAACTCGTCAAACGACAGAGGTTCGACGGGTTGGATCCGAGGCGATTCCTCAACCTCGAGCATACTGCGATATGTTCGGATTATCGTTGAGCCCTGAGACCTCGGCCGGGTCACATTAGGCTCATGGTCATGGACCCCAGGCGCGGTCTCGTTGCTTTGACATGGATCGCTTTCGTTGGCGTCCGCCAATGACATGAGCGCTCGCTCGTCAATGTGAGCACTCACGGGGCGCTGTTTACGATGACTCCGTAGTCCAAATGCCATCGCAAAGTCCCGACCTAGCGGAAACAGATATAACGCGCTCGTAGCGTTAAGACCCAATGCTCAGGGGTCGGCCAAGGAGGGACCGGAGGCGCTTCAGCCGAGCTCGTGTTGGATTCTTCGACGGCGAATCCTATCCACATATCACGAGCTTGTTGCTGAAGTGACATGGACGTGTCGCCGTGGTAGATGCTCTAGCTCCCAGGAAAACGTGGCCCTCCGTAGCACGGAAAGGGGGATCACTCTTGCCCAAATACCCATCGCAGAAGCGCGTAGAAGAAAGTGTTGCCTTACCCATGTTTAATTATAAAGAGCGCTTGGTCGGTCTAAAAGAGAACGGAGGGAAAGTGCAAGATCTGGTGTTGTCAACCTATTAGCTTCTTCATCAGGTACCATCCAGGAGAACCCGCCTGGATCGATGGATAGCGAAGGAATGGTCGCTGGATTGAGAATGCCAACAGTGAAGTCCTCTGTAAAGGGAAGCTGGCAAGAGCTCGAGCGGAAGGTTCAAAGAGCTCCTCGGGTGTGGCAGATTATTGTTTGGGCGCGCGAGGTAGAATTGGCTAGTGTGGTGAATTGAACGTACCAGGAGAAAGAAACAACGACGCGTCGAGTGTTCCTCCGGGATTATCGCAGAAACAAGACGGCCACAAAAGAATCGACGGTAGCCCTTGAGGTGGCGCAAGGTCAGTCGGGGTGAAAGGAAGCAGCAACGATGGAGAAACGACGGGCGAGAATCAGAAAAGTGAAGTCAGGTGTGAAGGTCGAAAGGTAGGTAGGGGGTGGGTTGTCAGGCACGGGAAGTAGTAGGCGGCAGGGGATGGGGAAATTTTACTGCTGAGGTGGTCGGAAGCTGGCAGCTTGCACGCAACTAAGGTACCCTAGGCCATTACCCATACAAGAGGTAAGGGAGGTAGGTACACGTCCACTTAGGTGCTACCTGGTAATTTCACTATTACAGTGCTTAAGTTGGCTGGGATGATCCCAAAACCCCTTTCCCCCTGGCAGGACCTTCCTGCTGGACTCCTCCACTGGACGGCCCCTTTTGATCAGCCTGCTCTCGTTCTCTCCCTGAATCTCGGCTGCCCAGGTGCTAGTCGTACCCTGGCGCCACTGAATGACTGCTGGCTCGCCTTTAATGATGGTGGAAGTACATAAAAGGGGTTCGACAACGCTAAGCCCAGAGTGGCTAGATGACCACATCAGGGGAAGACCTAGCCCAAGCTTGGTCTGGGGAGGACCATTATTTATCTTAGAATGTCTGGGTTCATAAAGTTTGATGGCAAAGCTCTACATCATGCCGAAGGCCTGGGTGATGAGAAGAGCAGCTAGCGACCTGACAGAACGGCTATCCTGATTACTAGTGATGTTCTGAACGTTGGCGCCGGTAAGGACGGGACAGCGACACATGACGGGCATCCCTTATCCATCGAGCTATGCGCTATGCGCCGCTCCTCGCGTCCCAAGTCCATTGGAATCCAAGGGACGTGTTTCCTCCAAGGAGGATTGGCACTCGTCCCAGTTTTCTATGCATGGCTCCCTGCCGCCGTTGAATTAAACCGCACAATCTTCACCAATGGACGGGCTGCGTCAATGTCTAGCAAGGTCACACACCACAATTCCCAAATATGAACGCACCATCCAAACCCAATAGGTATGATAAGTACCGCTGCATACATTTCGTGAGCAAAGCGACTCTGCCAGAATTGCTCATGCATTGTTTTTTTATGTGTCTAAATTATGATGTTTTGCGCACGTATTAACGCTCTTCTCAATGATTAGAGTAGTTAGGTCATGTCGCAACAGCCGCGAGCCGCTGACGGTGGCGAATGCGTGGCGTTTCGAGCCAAATCCCTTTTTGTGTCACTTTAACTCGAGAATTAGACCACCCGAAGCGAGTCTTGACGGATTGACTATGGCTGCCGTGTGTATATTAAAATTATGCGTGCGAGGCTAAGTCCCACAACGTAGGTAGAGACCTACATATGATCAGCAATGGCTGCGGCATTCTGTAGTCGGTAGCCCTACCTGACGGTTGGGCTATGAACCGGCAATTTGGTCTCAGCACACGCAACGTCACCCGCCATTCCGGCAAGTGCGTGATGTCTCATGGACAAGTACATACGAGGTAGATAAGCATACTGATTGCTTCTTATTGGGGAGGCTGGAGTTGAGCAGCGCATTGTGGGGCTTTTATACGAAACAGACTCGTATTAATGTCTATCTGCTGGACAAGTTGCATGGTACCGTTTTTACCGTCATAGAAATGTTACAAAGAAATCCTAGACCCGAGTATTAAATCATACCGTCGGCTCCTCGGTCGTCTTTGGCGCGCGCAATGGTCAATCCGGTAGGTTCCCGTTGTCCACAGAGTGGTATCATTGTAAATGTTACATATTGGTGCTACAATTTCCACAGCCGGGTGAAATGAAAAAAAAAACAGCTTCTTTTACGCTATTTGAGAGAACACCTTCTCCTGCTGGCCAGCAAAAAATTTCTTAGTCTCGGAGCATCTTTCGCTCTTGCAAGCAGGACATCGGAGGCCTAGTTGCTGAGAGGTGGCCGATCCGGTGCTTAAGTGCTCCTTCGCAACATCTGCTAAAGCCTGGATGAACACAGGACTTCCATTCAGGCTCTCTGCCCGCTTCACCGTATCTGTATGACCACACTCCCCGATGACCTCCAGGTCAAGTTCGTATAGTGTTTCAATGTGGTCAGATGTGAAGGCGATAGGAATGAGGACCAAGTCTTTCTGTCCCTTCTTGATATAGTCCTCCACGGTATTCGAGGTTTGCGGGCCGAGCCATGCCGAGGGCCCAACTTGTGATTGCCAACAGAGTCTGTAAGGATTCGAAAACTTGAGCCGCTGCATCACAGCATACACTGTTGCTGCTACCTCGGCAGGGTAAGGGTCACCTATAGGCAGATTAGTGGAAAATCTCATAAGCAGCGTGGGGAGATTATGTACCTCGATTGACAACAGACATCGGTAGGCTGTGCGCAGAGAAAAGCAAGACGACATCCTTCCGTCGCTCTTCTGGATATTCGGCCAACTTGGCCTCGATGTTTTGAGCAAAAGCCTCCACCAATCCATGGTGAGCCGGCCATCGATCGATCACACTCCAGTTGATAGTGCCATCATTGATGCCAGCGCTCTTTCCTTCAAGCCGGTGCCTCCATTTCCACAGCTCATTTAAACTGCTGCCAGTCGTAGAGCATGAGTATTGGGGATACTGAGTAAAGGCAACAGCCCGTCCACCTTTCCCATTGCCAAAGCCATCCGCAAGCAGCTGGCTGTACATTTCCTCCGTCAATGGGTTTGCGTAGCGGAAGGCCACATAGGGTTTATGTGGCGCTGTCTCCGGAGATATCTTGTCGAGAATTTTACACATCTCAGCATTCTGATACTCCGACCACTTGCGAATTGGTGAACCGCCACCAATCTCGGCATATTGCTTCTCGATCTTCGGCGTTCGGCGTTTGGAGAGTAGAGGGCCAATATAGGATTGAAGTCTTCCCAAGGGTATCAGGTCGCCATCCGACTGTATTCCGGCATTAGCAGTTGGCTGCAGGTGTGCAGAGGGACATGTAGCATACAAAAAGCCGGCTCAGAAAATCACCGACTTCGTCCGTTGTGGAGGGACCACCCATGTTCAGGAAGACCATAGCTGTCGGGCCCTTTGAACCGGTCGCATCCTGCGTGACTGGCGGCACTGGCGTTGCGAGATACCGTCTTTGTCCGAATTGTGGTAGGAGGTGAGCAGAGGGGCTTGAGCAAGCACGTCTGGATACCCGGTTCAAGGATAATCTGATAGACATGGTGAAATGAATTGGCGGATCGCTCAGCTGGGCGAATCGCAAGAGCTCAACAACTTTTTAGAGAAAACACAGCGGATTATCAGGCATAAAAGTTTTTCAATGAAAGAAATAAAATTAGACAAAATTAGGCGGATAGACCGTCAGAATGTATGGAGACAATTGTACAAAGCAGCTTTTTCGATGACCTCTGTGAATTGGGATTCGAAATCACCGAGGCCTGCTCCCAAGATCGGATTGCAGATCGCCGTGGAGCATCATTGTTAGAGGGGTACCTATATTCCGCACTAGCATCAACGGCAATACAGGTACTGTGTATCACAGCCCATTGCCCAATGAAGCACCTGGAAATGTCATCTTAGCTTTGTTCACGTGATCTCGCGCACTCCTTCGCGGACCCTTGTCCTACATCTGGCGCGACCGCGTTTGCCTGGAATATGCTCCACCTTGACTGCCTAGAGTGAGGTGAGAACTGACATTATAACGCCAAACTACCGCTGCCAATTCGAGTGAAGCTTCCAAATCCCTTTTTCAACTCGATTTAATTATACGGAAAGTAGCGCCATAATCATTATGTCGGGTGGAGATCACGGTTGGAAACGAGAGGAGGAGGATGAGGCGGATCAGGAGATTGACGAGACTGTACGTTACCATACTAACCTGTTGAGCCAAGCGGGCCACTGACATCGAGTAGAGCTATAAGACGCAAAAGGATGCTATCCTATTAGCAATTGAGGTCAGCGAGTCAATGCTGGAAGCACCTCCAGCATCTAGTTCTAAAAAGGCAGATCGCGATAGCCCAGTTCAGGCTGCGTTAAAGTGTGCTTATCACCTAATGGAACAACGCATCATCTCTAACCCCAAAGACATGATGGGCATCCTTCTATTTGGAACCGAGAAGTCCAAATTCCAGGATGACAATGATGGTCGAAAAGGGCTGGGTTACCCACACTGTTATTTATTCACTGACTTGGACGTTCCTGCTGCCGAGGATGTGAATAAATTGAAAACACTGGCCGAGGACGGTGAAGATGAAGACGAAGTGCTGAAACCGACATCCGAAACTGTTTCAATGTCAAATGTGTTCTTCTGCGCCAATCAAATATTCACTACGAAGGCCGCCAATTTCGGGAGTCGCCGACTCTTCATTGTCACTGACAACAACTCACCGCATTCATCAGATAAGGCTGCTAGGTCTGCTGCAGCTGTGCGAGCGAAAGATTTGTATGATCTTGGTATTACAATCGAGCTATTTCCTATCACCCGGGGTGATGAGCCATTTCAAGTTGGGAACTTTTATGAGGTCCGTTTTAGCTCAAACTGGGTTTCATTCCAGCACTAACTAAAATCCATGTAACAGGACATCATATATCATGAGAATTTCGGAGAAGCCAACTCCATAGACGTCCGTTCATCAAAATCTGGGGACGGGTTGACTTTGCTCAACTCGCTCATCGCAAACATAAACTCGAAGCAATCCGCCAAAAGGGCACTATTCTCGAATGTACCTTTTGAAATTGCCCCAGGGCTCAAAATTTCTGTCAAGGGATACAATATCGTTCATCGACAGACCCCTGCCAGGACTTGCTATATTTGGCTTGACGGCGAGAAACCCCAAATCGCTATCGGGGAGACCACGCGAGTTGCAGAAGACAGCACCAGGAATGTGGAAAAGCAAGAAATCAAAAAGGCTTATAAATTTGGTGGCGAGTATGTTTACTTTACCCCTGACGAACAGAAAACTTTGAGAGATTTCGGCTCTCCCACGATCCGTATACTGGGATTCAAGCCCCGAAAAGCTATACCCATATGGGCGAGTGTGAAGAAAGCTACTTTCATATTTCCAAGCGAAGAGGATTACGTTGGATCAACTCGCGTTTATTCGGCCTTGTGGCAGAAACTCCTCAAGGACGACAAAGTAGGAATTGCTTGGTGTATTACCCGCTCAAACGCTCAACCTATTCTTGCAGCCATCATACCATCAAAGGAGCAGTCTGATGACGATTCAGGCACCCCGTACCTACCTTCAGGACTGTGGATATACCCGCTGCCTTTCACGGATGACATAAGGGAGATTAAAGCTCCAGGCGAGCTTGCCAGGAGTTCGGATGATCTCACGACTCAGATGAGAACTATCATCCAACAGCTTCAGCTGCCGAAGGCTATGTTTAACCCTAAAAAATATCCAAATCCGTCTCTACAATGGCACTACAGAATTCTCCAGGCACTCGCGCTCGAGGATGAGGTGCCAGAAAAGGTCGAGGATGCAACAGAGCCCAAGTACAAGGCTATAAGCAAACGCGCCGGTGGTTACCTTGAAGATTGGTGGGAAACACTAGAGAAGGAGGCTGGCAACGCCAAGCAAGCCAAGGCACTCAAGAGAGATCCCGATGAGGCTCTTCCCGAGCGGCCAGCCAAACGAAGTCGTGCAGGGTCTGAGAAACCCAGTGGATCTAGTCTCAGTCAAGCGCAGCTCAAGTCTGCAGTCGAAAACGGGACCCTCGCTAAGATGACGGTGGCGCAGTTGAAGGACGTACTTGGTGCCAAGGGGCTGAGTACATCAGGGAAAAAGGCAGATCTTGTTGAGCGCATAGAGGAGTGGGCGGAGCAGGGTGTGTAGGTGCTGGCTACCCGCTCCTTATTTATGTCATTGATGAACTCATTCTTTTCTGTTTGTATGATATACGTCGCTTAAGACATGCCTGTAATAGTATTGCCAATGCCTTAATCCGGTTTGCGGGAGCCAGGTCATTTTGATCGTGCTGGTATGATTAGCCTTGGCCTATGCTCCTACCTAGTTAGCTTTGAGCAGGCATGTTGGAAGTGATCTCAACAAGTTTGACGAAATGCCGTGAATTGGCAAGCAAACATCCTGTTCTGCTCTTCGACCGGGGAAAATAAGCTACGCCGAATTGCGGGTATCTTAGAGCCCTTCTCAAACGTGGTCGTCGGTTCAGGTGCAAGGGGCTCTGATACGAAGAATCAGTCGGGCAGTAAACTGGTCAGATCATTAATCAACCTGGAATACAATCATAGTTCAATGAAACCATCGAGCGATATACCAACCATATTGCTATTTATTGTATAAAGTTACATGGTGAATACTTTAACTGAGACTTGCGTTCGTGATTCCAACGGCTCATTAGGGAGCAAAGCTCTAGGGTAGCGACAGAGAGCGGCAGGCGCAAACCTCCCCAACGATGGACGATACACGTGACCAGGCGCCGCCAAAGCACCCTGTAGGCTCACCAACTGACGAGAAGGTCAGGAAGACGAGTCGCGCTTGCCACAAAGCGCAGCATCCCAAGTCGGACGTCGCACAATCCTTTCATGACGGAGAAGGATTGGACGTCCAGCGCCTACACGTTCGGAGAAGACGCGTTTAGACGACGTAGCAGGCCTTGACCTGTTGCAGCGATGGCCGACTTCCTCGCCAGCTTCAACTTCGGCCAGGCCGTACCAACTGCAGCCGACGACTCCGCATGCCATTCCATTGACGACATCCAGGCGCATCTGCGCAACACATTCGAAGCGAAGGTCACACCCACCAGGGCTGAGCATATATCCCTAAGCCTTGAGCTGCGAGGCTCGTCGAGCATTACACTTCCCCAGATCGAAAATGATAGCCTTGATGGCGCCAGCGAGCGCCCAGCGGAAGGGCAACCGGAACGACCTATGCGCGTAGTGTCCGTGAACGATGCGCTGGCTAGACAAACGGACGACCCCCTCTTACAGCGCACCATTGCGAAGCACATCCTGCGCGCGGTGGGGGACGTCGATAACAGTAACTGGATAGTACGGGACATGTCAAGGGCCTCTCAAGGCTGGTCATTCACCTATATCTGTAAAGGCTCACATCAATTTTGGAACCGGCAAAATACCAAGAACCCTCCAGCGTCCTTGATCGGGGAGTTTAGTTTGCGAGAACCTGACCCCGTATTGATGGGTAGGTCGCAGCATTCATAGGCCCACCGTTGAGAATTCTATTCTAACCACCCCAATGTAGGGCGTCCTGCATTTGATTGTCGTGGATCCGTCTTGGTCGCATTCGAAAGGAGCAGCCGGTCCATAACAATTCGATATGAGCACACGCCTATACACCGTACAGTCGCACAGTTGAAGGAGTTGTATCCACCACCGGCGCAGGAGCTCGGTGCCGGGGCCCAGCGTCAACTTCAGCAAAAGACACCTGTGAAGTCAAAGAAATCGAGGAATAAGAGCAACGAAAGTACGGAACAGGGTGAGGGCCAAAGTCGGCCTAAGAAGAAACGGAAAGCAGACACCGGCGAAGAGGGCGAGGCTGGCAGTCGGCCCAAAAAGCCGAGGAAGAGGAAGAAGAACCAGGCGGAAGATGTTGCTCCCCAGCAGCTTCAACAAGAGCTGGCCCATGACCCCGGCCAAGAAACTTCCCAAGGCCAATCAAACATGGAACCGGCAACCAATGTCGGACTGCCTAGCCAGCCTTCGAATCAACCTCAACCCTCCTCACATCTTCACCCAGTAAATGTCGATGCCGCTGAAGCAACGCGTCGCTTAGCTCATGCGACAAAGTTGCTGGAAGATGCTGGAATTGATCCAAACACACTATCTTCCGACCAGATGCACATATTTTCTAACCAACTTCCCGAGCTACAAAGAGACTCACTTGCCTTGCTTTCCAAGTATGGTGCGCAGCACATTGTCATTGTTCCTCCGAAGGACAAGCCTGGAGCTGCTCCTCGGAGCCAGTCATCAACCCCGGTTCAGACACAACAAGCCCCTCCTCCTGCTGCGGCAACCACTACGCAGGCTGCGACAAAAGACGCCCGTGCGGGTGCAACTGCAAAGGATGGTGCACAACCTTCATCTGAGCAGGCATTATTGGAGGCTGCTGCAAGTGCTCTTAGCACAGTCGCTCAAAGTTCAAAGAAGAAGGGCAAACGACCTCTCGGAAAGTCACGACTCGCGTGTTCGTGTTGCAAAAATCGCAAGGTCAAGGTAAGAACAATCTTATGATACACGCCCTGAACCAAGTTTCTTTCAATCTGACTGATTTTGAAATAGTGTCCCAAGGAGAGGCCAATTTGCTCTGAATGCCAAACTCATAGCTTGGTCTGCGAGTATCCTCCCACAAAACCAAGAAAACAGAAGACACTTTCTGAGCCGGTTGTTATTGACGACGACGAAGGAGATGATGAAGAAGGTGAAGAAGAAGAACAGGAGGAAGAAGCCCCTGATGAAGATGAGGATCAAAGCACATATTATACCGGCGTGACACAACAACCGTCGAACTCACACGCTGTCCACACCGAAGAGCAAGACACATCTTATTCACAGATGCCTGTGGCAGATATGCTGAGGCCCATCGCCCAGCATAATGCGTCGGAAACATACCCAGCACAAACCACTTACTACCAGCCAACTACAGTCGCAGCGGAACCACCAGCCGAGCCGAGTCAAGCTCGGTATTCAACCTCGAAAGCACCTCAATCTGCCACAGCACATTCTTCATGGAGTAGACCTGAGATTCAGACTAATCATACTCATGTGTCCCATACATCTAATGTTTCCGCCAGTTCTACACAAGGTGGACAGATACCAAAGCCGACAGGAAGCATATCTCCGAACCGAAGCAGGCGAAACGCCAAGGAGCTGACTCCCCAGGGTCGATGGAAACTTCCCGATTCTAAACCCAAACCTACCACTTCAGGGTGGGGGAATGCTGCTGCTACTCACGCCTCTACTCATTCTGGTAATCACTCTGGTACTCATTCAGGTACTCACTCTGGTAATCTCTCCGGCACTCACTCCAGTACCCACTCTGGGACTCTCTCCGGCACTCAGCCTGCCACCTACTCCCATTCTCACACTCAACCTGGCACTTCTGCGACAAGTTGGATGGGCGACCAAGAGGCGGGGTCTTTTAACATGACCACCAATGAGCGAACCACTCAGGGTACTGGGCTATATTCTCACCAAGCCCCTGTCACTTCCTCTCATTTTCAAAACAGCACATTCCAAACTTCGAATGATAATACCTATTGGCCGCACTCTACCCAGGCTTCAGTTATGCACCAGACTCAGCCTGCAAGGCAGTCACCCAGCATGACAGCGGTAATGCACGCCCACAACCGCACCTCGCCGTTTCAGGGAATAAACTCACAACAGCGGACCGCCTCAAATCAAAACCACCAGTCACAGACTTGGGCAGCAGCGAATACGCAGGGAAGGGACGCATCTTTGTCTGCCGTTCCTCGGGCTACGGACACGTACCATCAAAATTACTATGGTGCACTGGACATGAATCGTACAAATAGATATACATAGTCAACACATAACTTCAATCCTCGCGATAATGAGCGAGGCAGATTAGAGGTGACGATGTTTTGACAGAAGAAAGTCACATGGCTTTCGAATACTGATGTTAATAGCAATGCTTTTTGTGAAAGCATGACGATATTTTGGAAGTTTAGCGAAGAAAGAGACCGAAGATCTGGCGTTGTCTTCTTTCTGTTACGCAGATATTTAGTTCTTTAACGAATCTTGAGTATGGAGCTTCAGGATTAGAAGCTCTACTACGAATTGGCCTCGGATCGGGCTTTTGGTGTGGACTTGGTGAAATTGACGAGAGAGGCAACGATAGAATTGTCCATGAAGATACCCCTTGCACTGGCTGCAGATAACAAGTAATTGAATTTCATTCCAGAAGAGTTTGTCTCCCTTTCGCCGTTCATTCTTAACCTTTCTCCCCATCTATTATCCTCCTCCCTATTATCATATGTTCTCGTTGTCTCATAAGTTTACCTGCGTACATGCCTACTCCTTATTTCTCTGGAGTGAATCCCGCTTGTGGCCAGTACTTACCACTTCCATATTCCAAGACTAGAAGGTAGGCGTCGTAGAAATGGCGAATTTACTGAGCGACCGAAGCTTGGCGCCGTAAAAGTACAGCAGCCAGATACCAATGATACCAATGACGCTCAGCCCGCCGAGCAGACTGGTGCCCCTGGCCACGCCGAGGTTGCCGAAGAGTGGGTGGGCGAACAGGACGCTCCCGCAGGCGAGGGCGCTGCGGAAGAAGTCGTTTGCGGCGAAGAGGCTGGCGGCGTACATGGGGTAGGACAAGGGGATGTAGATGAAGATGCACTGCATGACGACGAAGACGGTCCCTCCGTAGATGGTGATGCCGATGGTGGGGACGATCCAGTGGATGGAGGCGCGGGCGGTCCAGGCGAAGAGGAAGAGCCCTACCGTAGGTCCCACGGAGGCCGGGAGGGCGGGGATGAGGCGGTCCTCCTGCTTGCCCATGCCGTACTTTGCGGTCCGGGGGTCCTGGACGAAGTAGAGGTAGGCGACGTAGCTGGCGACGCCGAGGAGGCAGGAGACGAGGACGCAGAGGAAGACGAGGCCGATCTGGCCGAGGTTCATGCCGTAGTAGACGGGGTAGACGAGGGGGAAGACCTCGAAGACTGGGATGGGTTAGCTTGTGTTTCTTCGACTTGTGTCTGAGGGAAGGGCAGTACGTACAGGAATAGTATATGCCGTAGATGATGGCCGTGTAGACCTGGACGAACATGACTGCAGGGTCCTTGATGGTGATCTCGAGGGGCTTGATGAGCGCATCGAGAAAGACATGGGAGAACTTCATGTTTCGCTGGTCAATCTCGCTCTGCGACATGAAGCGCTCGTTACCGGTGAGCTTGCGGATCCGCTGGGCTCGGCGCAGCAGGATGTTGGGCGAGCTGGTCTCGGGGAGGAAGAGGAACATTGCGATGCCGACGGGAGCAGAAGCCCAGATGGATTCGTAGAGTGACCAGCGCCAGCCCATGACTGGCACCGAGAAGCCGCTCAGAAGGGGACCCAGTGCGGCTAAAGAGACGTGTTAGAAATGGCATTTTGAGAGATTCAGGGTCAAGTGACACTTACGTCCGCAGTATGCTGCAGATACCCAAGCCATCATGGCGTAAGGAAGAGCGCGGAAGCTATAGATATCGCCCAGAGAAGCACCACCTGATGCCAAGCAGGGGGAACCGAAGAATCCTGTGAGGAACCGCAGCACCACCAGGCCCGGGAAGTTGCCTACAAAGGCGGTGGGGATCGAGAGGATGACGAAGAGGAACATGGTTACGATGTACACTGGGTTGCGGCCGATGCGTGGGATTTCACTCAAGGGGGAGAAGAGGAGAGGGCCAACACCGTAGCCCAAGACGTACAATGCAAGACCCAGTGTGGCCACGATCGAGCTCACGCCAAATTGCTTCATGATGCCTTCCGTGGAGGGCACATAGATGGCAGAAGTTGTGTATACGACAAATGTGTAGAGGCAAATGATCAGAGTGGTCACCAATCGTTTCTTGATGGTCCAGTTGTGTGGGTTTTCTGGATCATCGGTGTAGTACCAGTCGACTAGGATTGCTCCATCTTTGGTTCTTCGGGGAACAATCGGTATGGACTTGGTTCTCTGAATGGCCATGTTGTTGTTCTCTTCGTCATTATGAGCCTGCTCGATCTGGATATCCTCCATACTATCTCTTGGAGGGGGTGATGGCTTCTCGTCATCTGCTGTGCTTCTCCGAGGTTGCTTACCCTCGCCATTGAGAACTGTTGAGCCGGACTCGGAAGCGGTGGTTGCGTCAGGGGCGATTTTGGCGGATGGAGATTCCAGATCGTGAACCATTTGAATCCAAGCGTCTGGCAGTTTGAAGCCCTCCTTCTCCTCTGGATACTTGAGGTATCGGCCCCGACTTAGGAAACGAATGACCTGCCCGATTGAGGCATCCCGTATAAGGTCGGACATTGTTTCGACGAGATCTTGTATGTATCTCTATTCTAATGTGACTTTATCGTGCTGATACTTGGGGCAGTGATTGTTGATATATATTGAGGAAGGAGATAGTTAAGTTGATATGCCTCCTGTTAGCTCCTTTGCTCGAGGGAGAAAATCTAATGAGGCCTGTAAGTCGATTGCTATTCAAGCTTTGACTGACAAACAGATGAGATAGCAGAGGTGCTAGGCCATGCTTCCTTATATAACTGCATCGCTCACCACGTAATGGCTCCGTGCAGATTCCCCCATCCCTATTCCTATGTGCTTGACAAGCATCATTACGCCCGCTTCCAACCCATTCGGAGTTAACGGCTCGCCCTATCCAGAACCTACGGCTGCTTGGGCTTTGAAAGCACGGAAGGTCTCATCGCCGAAGAATTGATTACACCAAGAGAGCAGGCCGGCTGTCGCAAGCTTCACGCCGTTTTAGCTCCCCGGGGCACCTTTGACGATCAGCTTACCAATCCCTGCACGAGGAAGCTCCTTTGTCAACACCAATTCGGAAGCCCTGCCTAAATCTGCAGACGCTTGGCTCGACTTGACGTGGCCTGCGAGATGAGCGGCTAGGCGCTAGGGCTGACGAATGCCTTGCAGCCTTGGCGCTGGTTGGTTGAGATAGAGTTAAAGTAAGGCATCACGCCTTGTGGCTGGACCAGTCCTTCGGGTGAGATGCCGCCCAAGGGTCTCCTCCATGTCGATTGCGTCAGACGGAGATTCTGGGATAAGCACTTGGTCTAACATCGCTCGTTCCAGAGTCTGATTGGTCTCTGTGCCTCTTGGACCGTGAACGGGCTGCTACTGCTGACAATTATCTGTATCTAGGTAGGTATTTGGCCCGAATTCATTAAACACCACCAGAATTGATAAGAAGCTGGAGCGGTCTGACCCACTTCGGATGAGGTTTTGCGCTTAGAAATCAGACCTTTTATGTAAACTTCCCTTTCCTGAAAACAATGAGAAGAATGATTTGATTGCATTGCATTTTGGAAATGCTTGGCTCTCGTCTAACACAGCCGAGAATCCATTGGGGACCTGTTATGCATATCTGTTATGTACATGTTAGATCCCACATCGATGCCGGGATGTTTGCCACTAGATCTCAGAGACACAGTCAAGCATGGCCGGATGTTCCGGGGCAGCTGTCGATCTGGATAGTTTCATCATCTGCCGCCGACGTAACACCATGGGTAGCTCCTAGCTTCCTAGATACCGGGGATATGGCTCGGCCTTATGATTGTGCGAGGGCCGAGTCAGATGCGAGAACCGACCTCAGATTGAGATGAGATGTGAGATGTGACGATAAGATGGAGTCCATGGACTAGCGACAACCGGCCCTAGGAGGTGCGATGCGATGAGATAAGCTGGAATTGCACGGTGTTGACTCATCGGCCAATTGCTGACCTCGTATCCTGTCGCTCGTCCCATTTCCTCTTCATGCTCCTCAGGCGTATCACTCTTTGGACGATCTCAAGGGCATCCTGGTTCTTCGCCTCCTCCAGCTTGTCCATCATTTCCCACACACGCGTATCTTCTTTTGCGACTGCTTCCTGCGCAAGGAGCCTTAGCCAGGGGTACTCTTCCGTTCTCCGAGCATCGAGTGCCTGGAGGGCATAACTCATGGCCATGTCCAGCTCGCCTAGTTCCAAGCATTTCGTAATTATTTGGTTATTGACTTGCTCTAGTCTCAGTGGTGGATCTCCGTTACCATGGAACCTTTTCTTGTAGCTGTCTAGCAGGGTTCGTGTAGTGGCTGTGCTCCGGCTGTTGACAATCATGTTTTGCATGGTAAAGACGTCAGGGGGCTCTCCAGTTAGAGAATCAATATCCTGGTAGAGCTCCATGGCAGCCTCGCTCCCCCTAAGGTGACTAACAACCTCGACCAGGACGGCCACAATGGCGGGTGTGATTTGACTGTCCTTGGCCGTCGCCCTAACCGCGGCTTCTAGTTCGCTTATGAGGCTCGCATCCTTGAGTAGAAGTTGGACGAGCCCTCTTGTTCCTCCCCGCGACAAGGGCACGCCGTCGCGGTGCATGATGTTGAAAATGGAGAGCGTCGAGGCCATATTTCCATCATTCATAAATGCCTCCGCCAAAGCTTCGTAGTGATGAATTTGGACTTTGCGGCGGCTTGATATTATGCCGTATACCTCAGTAGCAAGATCGACATCTCCTTGCTTCGCCGCTGTGGCCAAAACATTCTCCAGCACGCCGTCGGGTGCCTGGAGGTCTCCGGTGCGGAACGCGGAGTTCCAAGCGAAGACTGTTCCCTGATAATGGAAGACCTGGCTGCAGGTATCGAGGATAAAATAAAGCAGGTTAGAAATGGCGGCATCGGACCCTTTGGCGTGCTTGCGCCGAAGAAATAGCTGCAGCATCTCGTCCAGAAAGCCCTGCTGTCCAAAGACAAGGATAAAAATATCGAAAACCCAAAGGGTCACATGGACTTTACTTTCAACCATCTGAAATAACTTCTCATAGGCCAATTCGTACTGCTTGTCGCGAAGCAACCCCAAGAGAATATGCTCATTCGCGTGTTGGTCTCTGCTGAACCAATGCTCTTGCATAATGGAGATGACTTGTTCGCGTAGTGTATAATCGGGATGGACGGCCAATGCGACCAGCGCACTCTTGCAAATCGTCTCCGTAGGCTGGATGCCCTCGTTCTCCATATCCCAGAATAGCGAGTGCACGCCTGATGCTGAGCCTTGAGGATCGGCCATGGCGTCCATCATACATTCATAGATGAATGATGAGAGGCGAACCTTCCGTTTTTGAATTAGATATTCAACAAGCTGCAATATTCTCTGATGGCGATCGATATCTCCCTTGGGCAACTTGGATCCTTCGGGGTCACGTATTAGAGCTAGCGCCTCGTTAATCGATGAAGTTGGCACCTTTTCGAGCTGTTTCTCGGTTGGCGGGCGTGGTGCGAGGATAGCTTCTAGAGCTTGTCTATCATCTCCCTTGGTTGTCGTTACAAGCGGGATGTCCCCGGAGACTGAAACAGCCGTGGCTGTCCCTAACAGACGTCTTTGGCTCCATCTCGGTTGGGGTATTGGCTTCGATGGCCGTGCGCGAATCTGGGTGAAGGCGACAGCGGAAGGTTTAACAGTCGCTCGACGGGTCGTTTCCTTGAATGCTGAGCAGAGGCAACGGCAAAGGCCGCCATTGGCCGACCGAGGGCGCGACATATCCCTTGTCTTTGTCTGGCTTGAGCGGGCATCACGCTCTGGTTCAAAGATCTCCAACAGCTTTTCAGGAACTGCAGCGGAAGCTTTCCGACGACTATCGCAGTCACATATTCTTCAATCCGAGTGATGCACCTAAGCAGTAATATCGCAGTGCCAGATAGCTGCAACACAACATCATCACAGCAACTCGACCTGCCTTAGAAGAGGTTTCCTAAATGAAATATGAATGGATGAATAAAATTTAAATAGTTTGTTACATGGTTCTCAGCCGTTTCATAGCAAGCTTAAATCTCCGGCGTAGCTATCTGTGATGGTATCCTTGGAGGCTCGAGCTATAAAAAGAGCGGAGCTCCTTGTAGAATCGCCCGTATGTCTGTTGGAAGCCATTGGACAGAAAGAACAAGTAAGTAAGATCAGATAAAATGCATTCTGTAACTCTTGCTCTCTCTCAGGTAGAGAGCAAAATGGTACTGAGGAAGACGTAAAGCGGAAGGCTTCCGCTCCATATTGGAGGGGTTACCCCTCAATCGGGGACTTGCAACTATCGGATTCTTATGCAACCCACCATCGACCACCAGCTTCGAGGGAAGCCGCCCAGCGCGCAAGCTCCCAACCCAACAGTATCTAGAGCCCGCCGAGACACATTCAACCCCCCTCCATAGGCGGGGAAACGAAACGAAAGATGGTGCGCAGAAGACACATCCACACCCCCGCCCCCTTTGAAGTCCGCAAAAAGCGCTGACCACGTCACAGTTACCTCTCGGTCTACTCAACGCCGCGCAGGGCCACCCCATGCTTGTCGAGCTGAAGAATGGCGAGACCCTCAACGGACACCTCGTCAACTGCGACACGTGGATGAACCTCACATTGAAGGAGGTCGTACAAACGAGCCCGGTAAGCTAGGGCACTCCTCCCGGGCAACAGCGATCTTGAATACTGATTACGTCCGAATGATTCCAGGAAGGTGACAAGTTCGTGCGATTACCTGAGGTCTACGTGAAAGGAAACAACGTACGTCGCCAACCCAATTACTTGCCAACCTCGAATACGGTTTGCTCCGGTGTGATCAGACATTTACTGACGATGCGAGGCGTGCGCAGATCAAATATCTTCGAGTCCCCGATGAGATCATCGATATCGTCAGCGAGCAGCAAAAGGGCCAGCAGAGCAGCTTCAGAGGCGGACGAGGTGGACATTCAAGGGGCGATCACCACTCTGGGCGTGGCGGAGACCGAGGAAGAGGACGTGGCGGCGGAAGGGGCCGTGGTGGAAGAGGAGGCCGAGGCCAATAAACGTCCCAAGGGAATCACATCGACTTGGATGGCTGGAGTTTTCGGTTCCAAACTGATAGAACCAATTATTTATAGCAAAAAAGGGGTGAGGTCCGTGTATGGCCTTGCATAGATAATGAGTAACCCTCAATGATATTATTGATACCCAAGACTGTGACGAGCGACGGATATCGAAATTGGCTACCTACCCTAAGAAACAAGGACACGGTTTGTCTTGAGCAATGAAGAAATAACTGTAGGTCAAGAGAACCTAGAAAACAATTCTGGCATCTAAATACAGGGCAGAAAAACCAAGTTTGAGGATAGGACGGAATGCGAGAATCAATTAAAGCCTGGATCGCCAGCAAACGAGAAGCTACGAAATACGTCTTATACGCATTACATTTGTTACCTATGTGGCTTGAGAAGGCTAGAGAAATGTGAATATGAAACGTTCAACATTGACTAAAAATCTATAAATATATATATCATGTCTTCCCTTTTGTCCCTATTGCCGCATAATTGATGCTGGTTATTTTTAAAAATTAATTACAAATAATCTTGCCTAATCATTCAGCTTAGAAGTTTGCAACAGCAACGGCAATGGCCTGGTTATCAGAGTGAGAGATGGACAAAGTGATGTCTTGTACACCGGCCTTCTTGGCAGCAGCAGCAGCCTCACCACGGAGCTGGTATATAGTTAGCATTCGGCTATACTTGGGAGATAATGGGGGGAAACTTACTCTGACAATGGGCGCACCGGTTTCCTCATCCTTGACAATTTCGATGTCCTTCATGGCAGCACCAGCTCCCCTGCTTGGCACGCCCAGAGACTTGAAGACCGCCTCTTTGGCACTCCAACGGCCAGCAAAGGAGCTCTGAGGGCTTGGGGCCTTCTGGCAGTAGGCAATCTCGTTGGCGGTAAAGTTGCGCTCAACAAATGTCTCGTTCTCAATGTTCACAGCGGAGATATCCTCGACATCAACACCAACTTTGCTGTTCTTGTTGGCGACCTTGGATGCGAGTGCCTCCATAACCTGTTGAGTCTCGCTGGCTCGCGATGATGGAATTGGCTTCTCCGACTGCTTCATGAAGTTGGAAGAAAATACCAGCTCGGCCGACTTGGCGTCAGTCGACACTCTTGCATCAGGGTTGAGAAGAACCTTGCTCAGCTGAGCGTCGGTGTAAGGGGAGTTGGACTTGGCAACAAAGAGGCTATTATTGATCAGACCGTTGTGGAAGTAGCGGTATGCCTTCTTCTGGCGACCTGCGACCTTGACGGCGTACTCGCGGTAAGTCTTCTCATCCAGAGTGGCAAAGAGGTACTTGGGGTGGACACCAATGGCTTGGGCTCCCTTCTGTCCGAAACCGAATGAGGTGACGGAGAATGCCTTGATACCATCTGTCTGAATGCTGCGGCTGGGGTACACGATGAGATCAAAGTCCTCCATCACAGGATC
Source organism: Clonostachys rosea (assembly GCA_026958235.1). NCBI lineage: Eukaryota > Fungi > Ascomycota > Sordariomycetes > Hypocreales > Bionectriaceae > Clonostachys > Clonostachys rosea. Next base: position 3,514,544 of record CP110207.1, read on the forward strand.
GACGTTGTCAGCGTTGCGGTTGCCAGGGACAAGACCCGTGTTCAGGACTTGGAGGCAGCCGTTCATCATCCAGGCACCAGCAGCACCCTTGGGATGACCGGTGAGGTACTTCTGGAAGATACCGAGCACGGCGTTACCCTTGGTGCGGCCGAGATGGCGCAGTTGCTGGCAGATGACAGACGACTCATTCTTGTCGTTGGCCTTGGTCGATGTGCCGTGGAAAGAGGCAACCTCCAAGTCGTCGATGGTGAGACCCCAGGTGGCGAGGGCACCACGGAGAGGAGCGATGCTGGTATCGTTCTTCCAGAAGTTGTTGCCCATGCTTCGGAGAAGCTCCTTCTCTTGCCGGAGAGCCTCTTTCTCGACATGAGCGATGCGGTCTTGAGCATACTCGGTCTCATCAAAGGTAGCTCCTTGAGCCTTCATGGCCTCGACTTCGTCGTAGACAAACTCGAGTTCCGACTCCTGCCACTGCTTAATCTGTTTCTTGCGGCGCTCGATCTGGCGGCGGCGGTAGTTGATGTCGAGAAGAGGCGAGGGGAACTTGCCAGCATGTTCACGAGCAGTGGTCAGGACACCCTGTCCAGGGGCAGGAACTGAGCGACCAATCTTGTCAGAGGCTGTGGTAGTCAGGGCTAGGATACCGTAAATGGGCACGCCCATATCCAAAGCCAGCTTGGCAGTCATGATGATTTGAATACCGCAACCCTGGGACTCCATGAAGCCATTTCGGGTCGTAGTAGTCGGGCGGGACATTTCCTTGGGTGTACGTCCGTGGGCAAACTCATCAACAGTGTTGCTTGTGGCCTTCATGTTGGCGAATTCGTAGGATCCCTCCTCACCAAAGTCATCAAAACCACCGACCAAGCACACTCGAGCCTTGCCCTCCATGATGGTCTCGTAACCGATATCTACTGACTCAACAGCTGTAGCGCACGCACCGACTGGAGTCTTGATAGGTCCAGAAGATGAGAGCAGAAGCATGTTAACCCAGGCAGCCATGGTGTTGATGAAGGACTCCTGGAGAATGTCGTTCTGCAGGGGCTTGTCAAGGAATCGATCCTTGTGCATGCCACGCAGAGCAGCGGCACCACCCATACCAGAGCCCACACAGTTACCAACCTCAGACACGTGGACATACTTGTAGAACTCGTAGGGATCGGTGATACCGCAAGACAGCAGAGCCTCGGCGGTGGAGACAAGAAGGAAGAGAGTGACTGGGTCGACTTGGGAGATGATGTCTTCGGGAACACCATAGCGCTTAGGATCCCATCCAGTGGGGATCTGTCCAGCAACCAGACGATCGAAGCGAAGCGCCTTGGGGATCCACAGAGCAGCACCCTTCTTCAAACGAACAAGGTATTCACCACTGTCAGGAATCTCAAAGACCTCCACCTTGTCGCCATGCTCGCGCTTGAATTCATCGGCAGTCTCCTTGGAAGCCTCGAATGGCTCAAGATCTTCCTCGATGACAACCTCGTGAAGCATCTGCTTCTTGTTGGGGTCATAGCCGTCAAACAGCTCAGGTTCGATCAATCGAATACCGGAGTGTTCAAGAATGAACTTCTCGTACTTGGCCTTGATATCCTTGTCGTCGACTGGGTCGCCAGACTTGGCATCAACCCAGCCTGCGTAGGGCTTGCCCTTGAGAGGGCCATTGTGGTTCTTGATCAAACCCATAATCCAGGCCATTTCGACACAGCCTTCAAGAGAGAACTCTCCGTACGCTTCCATCTCCCAACGAGTGCGAGAGTTACCCCAGGGGCCAACTTCGGCGAAACCAGTCACGACAACGACCTTCTCAAGGTCAACCATACCCTTCAGCTTATCGTTATGGGGGGCGATCTCTGTCTTCCAGTCAGGAAGATTTGGGAAGTCAAACTTGATGTTGGCACGGGGGTCAACGGTCTTCTTCTTAAAGAGAACCTCTGAGTCCGCACCGTTGACGACGGAGTGCTCGATGGCACTCTCCTTGGAGACGGCCTTGCGGATCTCGCTTGTCTCCATAATGTCCTTGCGCAGCTTGGTCATGGTCTCGTTGAGGTTGGGGATAAACTGAAGACCACCATTCAGGTCGGCAAACACTGGCTCGGACTGGCAAAGGTCAACAATCTTAGGGGACATCAAGCCCAAAAGGTTGAAGGCCATCTCTTGCTGGGAGAAAGTGCGAACGCCGAACGCCTCAACACCCTCAGCAACGATGTTGTTGCCAGACATGAGACCAGTTCCACGGGTCCAGCCAATGACAGCTCCGCAGACGGTGAGGTAGTTGGCCCAGCTTTCGGAGTACCATCGGTTGAATAGTGTCTCGAGAGCCAGCTTTGATTCAGAGTACAGACCGTCGTTTCCGAAAGTTCCGTGGTTGGGGGACAGGGGAAGGACAACTTGAGCGGGACGAGTTTCGAAGCCGCGCTCGGTCTTCTGGGACTTGACGCAACCTAACAGGCGAATAAGGTTGGTCAGCATGATACGGTGGGCCAGTTCTGAGCGGGAGTCGATGGTGTCGATTTGACGCCCGTTCTCTGAGATAGCGGCGAAGGGCACAATGAAGTCAAGATCCCAGCCGAGACCGGTCTTGGTATCATAGATGTACTCAACCAAGGCCTCGACATCCTGCTTGCTACCCTGATTGAAAGGAACGACGACGATCTGGGAGCCCCGAGAACCGAAGCGCGTGTACATGGACTGATAGTACTCGGTCACTTCACGTGAGAATCGACTTGTGGTCACAACGACCTTGGCACCACCGCTGACGAGGCCCTGCAGGACTTCAGCACCGATGGAACCAGCACCAGCACCAGTCATCAGAACGTACTTGCCCTGGAAGGTAACACCATCTCTGGCGGCATTTTCAAGGCAGTTGAGATACGTGCCAGTGAGTCTCTTGCTGTAATCCCAACCGTGGAGGGTCTTCTTCTTCAGGTGGAGGAATGGAATGGTCTCTACCTTGCCCTTGTTCTGGCTAGTACCCTTGAGGGTCTTTCTGGGCTTTCCATTCTTCTCTGGGATGATCTGGCTCTCATTCATGGCTAGAGAACGCAGGACATCGCCATAGAGGCTTCGAATTTCAAGCTGGGATGTCTTGGACATCTTATGCTGCTGCTTGATAAGCTTGTAGATGCGCTGCAAGTCGTTCTGGACCTTGGTACGGTTGCCATATTCAGAGATCTTGCCACCCTCGGCCATTTGCTGGACATAGTGCTCGAGCTTTCGGCAACTGGCGCGAGGCACTTCCTCGTAGTTAAGGTTACCCCGAGCATCAATAGTCGTTCGGGGTGCGGTGGGAACCGCGACATCTTTGTACATAGGAGCAACGTTGAGGACCTCTTGGCAGTTCTCGAAAAGCTGCTGGGCGAGCTCCTTAGCCAGCTTGTAGGTCTCGCCTCTCTCAGTGGGGCAGTTGTCAATGTGATATTGCATGAAGTCGAGCAACTTGGGGTTGGAACGGCTCATGATACGAATACATTGACTAACAATCTCACGATCGACAGCCTGAAGTCGCCCAAAGATGACATCGTAGTACATGCTCAAGGCATCTTGGCGAACCCAGTTCCACGATGAATCATAGACGCGAGCCTTGAGGGGACTGAAGACGGGCTCGATTCCGGAGGCGTAGAAGTCGCCGTGCTCAGTGTTCCACAGATCGAGCTGGGCTTGGAGCACCTTCTCTGACTTCTTCGAGTCAAGGGATGCCTTGTCTCCTGCACGGAGATCCATCTTGAGGTAGCGGGCAAAGAGCTCCAGCTGCTGCTTGAACAGGGCACGCTGATCCTTGGTCAAGGCATCGATGGCAGCGGGGTCCATCATCATACCACCACCAGAACCACCCGAGGAACCAGTCTCTGCCGCGCTGGACAGGTTGACACCGGCATTGGCGGCATATTTCTGAACGACTCCGTCAAGGAAGGCCTTGGCGTCACCTTCAGATCCCAGACGGGCAGGAGGCTCCATCGTCAGTGCTAAGAGCAGAGCGCCATCCTGACGCCCAGAGGCAAGGCCCCATCTTGATTCGAGATACTTTCTCGTCGATGTGATATTGAACCCACCGGGCATCTTGGAGGAAATCAGACGAGCAATAAGCGATTGTGACTGTTTACCAAGATTGCCATCGAATGTTGCTTGCATGGCAGCACCGAGTTCGTCGAGGGGGGTATCTTCGGGCTTTTCTGGGGTGGAACCGAATTCTTTACCAAGATCACCGAGAATCTCGTTTTGAAGTGTGGATTTGCCTGTTCGAGACATGTTAGATGTTTGCTGTGCTCGTAGAAGCTCTGTTTCAATGATGCTTTACTTACCACCAACAAGGTCTTTAATGGCCTTGCTCAAAGGAATTTCAAGCAGTGGCTTCTTGAGCTTCTGTGCGATCAAGGCGCGCACAATATCTACGGCCTGTACAGGCTCATCAGGAACCTGTGCGGCAGGGCCGCTGCTGGGTGGAGGAGGAGCGGCGGCGACGGGAGCAGCACCAGCGGCAGGGCTGGCAGCTGGTGCATCGCCAGCTGGAGCAGATGATCCGGCAGCTGGCTCAGGCTCATCCTCGACGGGATCGACGTCGTAGTAGATCTCCTTGGCGTCTTTATTATAGCACAAAATCTGACGCTGTACAGACTTTGCGGCATCGTAGGCTTCGTACTTGGCCTTGAGGGTCCTCTTGGCCATCACTCCGAGGGTGTCTGCGGGACCGATTTCGACAACCCGCTCGGCGGTCTTTTCGGCAAGGAATACATCCTGGGTCTCAATCCACCTCACTGGCGAAGCGAATTGGTATGCAAGAAGCTCGATGAGCAGTGTGTGAGCGAGCTCTTGCTCGACCTCGGGACGCATGGCGGCGGTTGGTGGCCAGGAGCCAATGCTGGGTATCTATAAAACCGTCTCGAATTGGCCGATGATCTATTCACGGACGAAAGCTTGCAGACTCCAACCGGTGAATGGACTTTTGGGGTTGGAGAAGCTGCAAGAAAAAAAGGCGAAGAGAAAGAAGTGGACTGGTGGTTGAGGGGGACCAGTGTCGAGGAGTATATTACGGAGGGAGGGGCCAAACTCGCCGTTGGCTGTTGATCGCCGTTGCTTGGCTGAGAAGGGTTGAAGTAGACAAGGAGGAGAGGATGGTGATGACGGCAAGGCAATTGAAAAGACAACTGGCACTCGCTTGACGATTGATGGTCGTCTTGGCCGAAAAGCTGTCAACCCAAGTCAATGGCAATCCACAGCAGCCGAGATGATGGCCAACGAGCTTCGACCGCACTTGCAAACGGATAAGCGTAGCGATTGTTGAATCCAAGCACCCACACGGACGGCACAAAAAAAACATGGCGCACCCTGGTCCCCTGCTGTGGTTGCGCTGATAGCAGGCCCTGCAGCAAGCTCCTCAACCATATTGCCGATCTAAGCCTAGACGGGCCTGGTGTGGGTCGTAGAGTGAAATGTAATTCCCCAGAATTCACACCCGGTGTCGAAATTTTTGGGGCACCATCAGGCCTCTTGCCCATCAACGCGTCTCCGCCAGTCTTCCCCCTGGGCAACCGCTAGAAAACCGCAGGGGGTGTTTGGGGGTTTGGGGGTTTGGGGGCGTCGATGCTCGGTGTCCGTGCTACAGGGCTTCGGTTTTAGTTGGATGCATCGGCCCAAGAACCTGTCTTTGCTATCGCCACGGTGCGGCTGCCTTATGTCAGGAGCCGTGTGTGCTTGTCAGCAGATGATTGACATAATGCCTCCCTGGCGACCAGGGTGGCCATCGACTATCGTCCATGGACCACGACGTTGGACTCGATGGGTCCTGGCTCGAGGAGCGCTGCGAGATGAGCGGGAAGCCGCCGGCCCTTGCTGGTTCCGCTAGGCGGCCGGGCGTGGGCATCCGGGACTCTGGCCCAGGCAAGGCACCACACTGACAGCAGAGACGGTGTGTGTACCTGGTACTTTGGCACCTAACGTAGCATCTGCGAACTACCGGTCTGGCTACTATGCTCTCTTCTCTGACATTCTACGGCTGAGATGAGCTGGTAAATTTGATGCAGGCATCCTCCAGGAAATCTCTGAAAGCAGGCAATTCTTCATCACAGCACTCCTTCTCTTCGGCGTCGCCCTCTCTAAGCTCGGCTATGTCGCGGGCGAATGGTCGGACTGATACAACAACCGCGACGTCGTAGTTTGATAACGTTTGTTGAGCTTGTTGTTGTGCTGGCTTGAACATCGAGGTGGGTTATGTCAATTGCCACGGGGACGATACGGAGTTTCTGCAAAGGCGTCAACGGGAGGGCAAGGGATATATTCCAACACAATGTTGGCCCCTCCACAGTCGTTGAGCGTTGCCGCAACCAGGTTCCATCAGTAGTAATTAATCAACCCTCCGGTTCCGTGTCATTCCGCACGGGCGTACGGCTGTGGCGGAGGTTGCTTGTCATGGCCCAACAGGAAAAAAATCAATTCAAGGGAGAAGGGCCAAACCCAGACCGGAGCAAAGCAAGGACCCCTTCCACGTGTACCGGTACCTTTGCTGGGGGCTGGGCCTGCAACAGACACGCTAAGGGGACTAGCACCAGACATGATTTCCAACACTGAGAACGACCCCTTTGGCAATCAAGGGTTGTAGAGGGGCAGAGGGCCATCCATATCCGTCATCCCCAACAGAACTAATTTTTTGACGAGCAACCGACCACCTTTTGCTCTGCCGTGAGCAACCCAAACACTCCTGCTAGCTGCCTGGGTTTTAGGCTACCTAACTGGCCCGTCCGCCGCGCAAGTCTTATCCATAGGTACTACTTACAGCGCTCGGCCTGATCTGGCGGCGTTACCACCCACACCCACTTACTGCCTCCAAGCTCCCACCTCCCCACCTTCTTGTACTAATCCTCATCCTCATACCGACTGGGAAATCTTCATGCCTCGTTTCCTCCTCAACTTCTTCTCCCTCTAGTCCATTCATTGTAATTCCTCTTCACCCCGTCCCAGAGGCAATAATCAGCCTGTTGTTGTTGGAGCTTTGCCATTGCTTGCTCCATCTTCTTCTAATCCCCTGGGCATTTTTTTCACGTCTGGGTGTCGCCTTGCGCATTTGCGCATTGGCAAATTGCTGAGTATTTGGCTGTTTTCCAACTGCCAGAATCGTCAATTACAAACGTTGAACTAGGTATTTGAACATACTCGATTTTCAATTCGGTGGATTTGAACGTCCAGAAGCTAACTGCTCCCTCTGCCGCCAGACCTCGCCCATCATGTACGGCTCAGGAACGGGCCCTCAAACGGGCATCAACACCCCGAGGTCCAGCTCGTCTCTCCGTCCATTGACCCTGTCTCATGGCACCCTCGACACCTCCTTCCTCATTCCTACCAGCCTTCACTTCCACGCCACCCAATTGAAGGACCGCTTCATTGCGAGTCTCCCCCCGGCCACAGATGAGCTTGCCCAAGACGACGAGCCCTCGTCTGTCCCGGAGTTGGTGGCAAGATATATGGGGTTTATTGCAAAGGAGGTGGATGAAGGCGAGGACGACGGGCAAGGTTCCTACGAAGAAGTTCTCAAGCTCATCATAAACGAGTTTGAGCGAGCATTCCTCCGCGGCAACGAGGTCCACGCTTTGGCGGTGACCTTACCTGGCATCGTTAGCAAAAAGCTCGAAATCGTCCGAAGTTACTATTTCGCCCGCTCCGTATCGAACCGTGCCATCAAGCCACACGAGTCTGCCCTTTTCAGAGCTTCTGATGATGGCTCTGCCAAGGTCTTCACAATTTTTGGCGGTCAGGGAAACATCGAGGAGTACTTTGAGGAGCTGCGAGAACTCTACCAGACATACCCCACATTCATTGGAGAGCTTATCACTTCGGCGGCAGAGCTGCTCCAGTCTCTCTCCAACGAACCCAGTGCCGAGAAGACCTACGCCAAGGGTTTGGATATCATGACATGGTTGACCGACCCTGATTCCACCCCCGATGTAGATTATCTGGTTTCGGCCCCAGTGAGCTTCCCCTTGATTGGGCTCGTCCAGATGGCTCATTACGAGGTCACCTGCAGAATCCTGGGTCTTGACCCTGGCCAATTCCGTGAACGACTTGTCGGCTCAACTGGTCACTCGCAGGGTATTGTCATGGCTGCTGCTACTGCTGCTGCTGCTTCCTGGGAGTCGTGGCGCGAGATCGCCACCTCCACTTTGACAATCCTCTTCTGGATCGGAGCTCGAAGCCAGCAGTCCTTCCCAGTCACCTCGATGACACCAACTATGCTTAGCGAGTCCTTGGAGCACGGTGAGGGAACACCAACTCCCATGCTTAGCATTCGTGACCTGTCACAGGCCGAAGTTCAGAAACACATCGATGCTACCAACCAATATCTGCCAGCGGATCGCCACATTAGCGTCTCGCTTATCAACAGCCCCCGCAACCTTGTTGTGACTGGCCCTCCCACATCGCTCTACGGTCTCAACTCGCAGCTGCGGAGGGTGAAGGCGCCTACCGGACTTGACCAGACCAGAATTCCCCACACTGAGAGAAAGGTCCGCTTCTCGAACCGTTTCTTGCCCATCTCGGCTCCTTTCCACAGCAAGTACTTGGCCGAAGCTACCGCTTTGATCGACGAGGATCTCAAGGATATCAGCATTGACGCATCCGAGCTTGGAATCCCTGTCTTTGACACAAACAACGGCTCTGACCTGCGAGAGTCAGTCCAGGGCAACCTTGTCCCCACGCTTGTGCGCCTCATCACGCGCGACCCTGTCAACTGGGAGAAGGCTACTATCTTCCCGGATGCCACTCACATCATTGATTTCGGCCCTGGTGGCATCTCTGGCTTGGGTATACTCACAAGCCGAAACAAGGAAGGAACTGGTGTCCGTGTCATTCTTGCCGGTTCCATTGACGGAACTGTTACTGAAGTTGGCTACAAGCCTGAACTCTTTGATAGAGACGAGGAGCATGCGGTCAAATACGCCATTGACTGGGTCAAGGAGTTTGGCCCCAGACTTGTCAAGACCTCTCGTGGAACTACCTATGTCGACACCAAGATGAGTAGACTCCTGGGTCTTGCGCCCCTTCTGGTCGCGGGTATGACACCCTGTACAGTTCCATGGGACTTTGTTGCCGCCACCATGAACGCTGGTTACCATATTGAGCTGGGTGGTGGTGGTTATTTCCACCACAGCGGCATGACCGACGCCCTCAACAAGATCGAGCGCGCTATTCCCGCCGGCCGTGGTATCGCCGTCAACTTGATTTATGTGAACCCGCGTGCTATGGCCTGGCAGATCCCACTTCTCGCCAGATTGCGTGCCGAGGGTCTCCCTATTGAGGGTCTTACTATTGGTGCCGGTGTTCCCTCCATCGAGGTTGCACAGGAGTACATTGAGACTTTGGGCTTGAAGCACATCTCGTTCAAGCCAGGTTCCGTGGAGGCTATCCAAGCTGTCATCAACATCGCCAAGGCTAACCCTCACTTCCCTGTCATGCTCCAGTGGACCGGTGGTCGTGGTGGTGGTCACCATTCCTTTGAAGATTTCCACCAGCCTATTCTCCAAATGTACGGACGTATCCGCCGACAGGAGAACATCATTCTCGTTGCTGGCAGTGGTTTTGGTGGATCTGATGACACTTACCCTTACATCACTGGCCAGTGGTCTAAGAAGTACGGCTACCCTCCTATGCCCTTTGATGGATGCCTGTTTGGTAGCCGCATGATGGTCGCCAAAGAAGCCCATACTAGCAAGGCCGCCAAGCAGGCCATCGTGGATGCTCCTGGTCTGGATGATGCCCAGTGGGAGCAGACTTACAAGGGCCCTGCTGGTGGTGTCATCACCGTCCGTTCCGAAATGGGCGAGCCAATCCACAAGCTTGCTACCCGCGGAGTTCGTTTCTGGGCTGAGATGGACCAGAAGATCTTCAGCTTGCCCAAGGAGAAGCGTATTCCCGAGCTCAAGAAGAACCGTGACTACATCATTAAGAAACTCAATGACGATTTCCAAAAGGTTTGGTTTGGATGCAACAAGAACGGCAAGGCCGTTGACCTTGAGGATATGACATACGCTGAGATTGTTCGCCGCCTCGTTGACCTGCTCTATGTTAAGCATCAATCTCGATGGATTGACCCATCTTTTGTTCGACTGACTGCCGACTTCATCCACCGTGTCGAGGAGCGATTTACCAGCTCTACCGGCCAGCCCTCGCTGCTGCAGAACTATGCTGACTTGGACACGCCTTTTGAGACGGTTGACCGGATTTTGTCCCACTACTCCGAGGCAGAGACTCAGGTTGTGAACGCTCAAGATGTTCAGCATTTCCTCCTGCTCTGCTTGAGGCCTACACAGAAGCCAGTCACGTTCATCCCTGCTCTGGATGAGAACTTCGAATTTTTCTTCAAGAAGGATTCTCTTTGGCAGTCCGAGGACCTCGATGCTGTTATCGGTCAGGACGTTGGCCGCACATGTATCCTCCAGGGACCTACTGCGGCAAAGTTCTCTACGGTTCTTGATCAGCCAATCAAGGAGATCTTGGATGGAATTCACAATGCTCACATTGATGCCTTGACGAATGATATCTACAAGGGTGATGCCAACGCCATCCCCGTTGTCGAGTACTTCGGTGGTAAACTTGTGGAATCAGAGATTCCTCTGGACATTGAAAGCTTGACTGTTAGCTACGACACACACAAGAACACTTACCGCATTTCCAACTCTGTTAATGCTACCATCCCCCCAGCTGACCAGTGGCTTGCTCTCCTTGCAGGCCCTAACCGTAACTGGAGACATGCCATGATCATGTCTGAGGTCATTGTCCAGGGCAAGAAGTTCCAAACCAATCCCTTGCGACGTATTTTCGCTCCCTCGAGAGGTTTGTTCGTTGAGATCCAGTATCCCAACGATCCTGCTAAGACTACTATCGTTGTCAAGGAGCAGCCCAGACACAACCAGTACGTTGATGTCATTGAAGTCAAGCTCACTGGCTCGAACGAGATCACTGTCAATTTGATCAAGGATACCACCGCCCTTGGTGAGCCAGCATCTCTTCCCCTCAAGTTCAAGTACTTGCCCGAGGCTGGTTATGCTCCGATTCACGAGGTCATGGAAGGCCGAAATGATCGCATCAAGGAATTCTACTGGCGAGCTTGGTTTGGCAATGATGAGCTCGACCTGGACGCCCTTGTCACCAGCCAGTTCGACGGTGGCAAGACTACCATCACCACTGAGGCCATCAACGACTTCGTCCATGCTGTCGGCAACAATGGTGAGGCTTTCGTCGACCGACCTGGCAAAACCGTTTTCGCTCCTATGGACTTCGCCATTGTGATTGGCTGGAAGGCTATCACCAAGCCTATCTTCCCTCGCACAATTGATGGCGATCTTCTCAAGCTTGTCCATCTCTCCAACGAGTTCCGTATGCTTCACGGTGCTGAGCCTCTCAAGAAGGGCGATGTGGTTTCGACCACTGCACAGATCAATGCCATCATCAACCAGGAATCTGGCAAGATGGTTGAGGTCTGCGGTACTCTTTCACGTGATGGGTCGCCTGTCATGGAAGTCACTTCTCAATTCTTGTACAGAGGCGCCTACACCGACTATGAAAACACTTTCCAGCGCAAGACTGAGACCCCCATGCAAGTCCATCTCGCGACATCTCGTGACGTTGCTGTCCTGAAGTCAAAGCAGTGGTTCAACGCAGATGAAATCCCTACCGAGATTGAACTTCTTGGCCAGACATTGACCTTCCGCCTGCAGAGCTTGGTCCGATTCAAGAACAAGAGTGTCTTCAGCAGTGTTGAGACTCGTGGCCAGGTTCTCCTTGAGCTTCCTACCAAGGAGGTCATCCAGGTCGCCAGTGTTGATTATGAGGCTGGCGAGTCCCACGGCAACCCAGTCATTGATTACCTGACCCGCAATGGTTCTACTCTTGATCAACCTATCAACTTTGAGAACCCCATTCCCCTCAGCGGCAAGTCTCCTCTGCAGCTCCGTGCTCCTACCTCGAACGAGATCTATGCCCGTGTCTCTGGAGACTACAACCCCATTCACGTCTCTCGTGTCTTCTCAAGCTATGCTGACCTGCCTGGTACGATTACCCACGGCATGTACTCGAGCGCCGCAGTCCGCAGCCTTGTTGAAACTTGGGCTGCGGAAAACAACATTGGTCGTGTGCGAAGCTTCCACGCCTCTTTGGTAGGTATGGTTCTTCCCAACGACGATATCCAGGTCAAGCTCCAGCACACTGGTATGGTTTCAGGCCGAAAGATCATCAAGGTTGAGGCCAGCAACAAGGAGACTGAGGAGAAGGTTCTCCTTGGTGAAGCTGAGGTTGAGCAGCCTGTGACTGCTTACGTGTTCACCGGTCAGGGTTCTCAGGAGCAGGGTATGGGTATGGAGCTCTATGCCAGCAGCCCTGTGGCCAAGGAAGTTTGGGATCGTGCGGATACCTACCTCATGGACAACTATGGTAAGTTGGCTGTCAATAACAAAGTGCTTGAGATGCCGAGCAGGTCGCTAACTTTGCATCACTAGGTTTCTCTATTACCAACATTGTGAAGAACAACCCCAAGGAGCTGACCATTCACTTTGGTGGTCCTCGAGGCAAAGCTATCCGACAGAACTACATGGCAATGACCTTCGAAACTGTCGCTGCTGATGGCTCTGTCAAGTCTGAAAAGATTTTCAAGGAAATCGATGAGAGCACTACTTCCTACACGTACCGATCACCGACTGGTCTGCTGTCTGCCACCCAGTTCACACAACCAGCCCTTACCCTGATGGAGAAGGCCAGTTTCGAGGATATGAAATCGAAGGGCCTTGTCCCCAGAGATAGTACTTTCGCTGGTCACTCTTTGGGAGAGTACTCTGCTCTCGCGGCTTTGGCCGAGGTCATGCCTATCGAGAGTTTGGTGTCGGTTGTGTTCTACCGTGGATTGACCATGCAAGTCGCTGTCGAGCGTGATGCTGCTGGCCGCTCCAACTACTCCATGTGTGCCGTGAACCCAAGCCGCATCTCAAAGACCTTCACTGAAGAGGCACTGCAGTTTGTTGTCGACAACATTGCAGATGAGACTGGCTGGCTCCTTGAGATCGTCAACTACAACATTGTCAACATGCAGTACGTGTGTGCTGGTGATCTGAGGGCCCTGGATACACTGGCTGGTGTGACCAACTTCCTCAAGAAGCAGCAGATTGATATCGAGGAGATGAGAAGCAACATCGAAGAGGCCAAGGGTGCCCTTCGAGAGATCATCCGCGGATGTGCCGAGGCCACGCTCAAGAAGCCTAGGCCTCTGGAACTGGAGCGTGGATTCGCTACCATCCCTCTCCGTGGCATTGACGTCCCCTTCCACTCCACGTTCTTGCGATCTGGTGTCAAGCCTTTCCGATCCTTCTTGATGAAGAAGATCAACAAGACTACCATCGACCCATCTAAGCTTGTTGGAAAGTACATCCCCAACGTCACTGCTAAGCCATTTGCCCTGACCAAGGAGTACTTTGAGGATGTCTACAAGCTGACCAACTCGCCCAAGATTGCCAACGTCCTGGCCAACTGGGACAAGTACGCTCAGGAGGAAGTTAACGGTACTGGCGACAGTGAGAGCGGCTCCAATGGCCACTATGAGGGCCCCGGCGCTGCTGCTTAAGCAGGCACCGAAAGAGAAAAAAAAGTAAAAAGAAAACAAAAAGCCAAGCAAAGAAGGGGATAGAAAATGAGCAAGTGCGGTCATGAAATATATATTAGAGAGGATGGAGGCCTTGTTATGTCTGGTCAAGGCTTCCATTCAATCAATCATTTAGTGAATGGGTGACGCAAGAAGAAATATCACAGATATGGGATTGGCTTGTCGGTTTAACGCAGATTATGTAGATTCCCTTGTCACCTTTTTAATATTTTCGAGTAGAGCGGCGTGCTTTGTAACGCAAATAGAGATACAGTACGTGAACTTTGGTCGTGTTGCACCAACTTACTGCCGGTGATGATGCTCCTGTATGTCGACTTTGAATAAATGTAAGCATACCCAACCCTGCTTCACTACCATGGTCTACATCTAGCCACATCAGATCTCAATAGCCCGGGTATCTAGTCGATTAATAACTCATCAGTGTTGTTGCTCCTAATCACACTCTGCAAGATCGGATCGGCTGGCGGCGATCCCCGCCTCCAACAGATGGGCGCAAGCCAATCACCAGAGCAGATTCGGGCAGCGTGGGGGATGATGATCCTCCCACGATAGGAATGCAAGATTAGATTGCATATGGATGCATGCATATAAGACGTAGTTCTCTGCCCGAGCCTTCGGGGCACTTTGCCTCTTTCCCCTCGTTCTCTTTCTTCATTGCATCTCGAAGAAGGCTTTAGGTCTTGTGGGAAACAGCCTGCAGATCCCGAGAGCCTGCTAGACTTGCTGACTTTTAGTTGGTAGTTAGTGGACGTGCACTGGAACAGCAGTGAGCAAACAGTGCTATTAGTTTGACCTGCCAGTTGAGCCTCTAGGCCAACTTCCTCACTCACCCAACACTCGCTCTTTTTAATCACTTTAACCGAAAACTCGCATTTGGTTTTGCATTAAATTTCATCTACACTTCTTAGTGAATGATCTGCATATCTGCCTCTTGACAGACGAGAAAAGAGTAGAGTGGCCACGATGTCCCCTTCGCAGGTCCTGGACGGTGCGAACCGGCAGGTCTTCTTGGGCACCTTTGTACACAGCAAGAGTCGCGCCGAGCTTGAGTACATGCATGACACTGCTGTTTATGTCGATGAACATGGTGTCATTGCCAAGGTTCAGAAGAGCGGGAGCGATACTGTGGGAGAAACGCTCAAGGATCTCGGCTGGGACGCGGCCTCCGTCGAGCGGCACGTCTCTACAGAGGGCCAGTTCTTCTTCCCTGGACTCATTGGTGAGTGCGATACCGAAATCTATCCATCTATCACACGTTGGTTTCGTTGTGCTAATCAGACAATCCCAGATACACATGTTCATGCCTCCCAGTACCCCAACGTCGGCATCTTTGGCAAGACTACCCTCCTCGACTGGCTGGAGAAGTACACCTTCCCGCTCGAGTCGAGCCTCAAGGACCTCAACAAGGCTCGGAGAGTTTACTCGGCCTGCGTTCGTCGGACACTGGCCCATGGGACCACAACGGCCGCCTACTACGCCACTACAGACGTCGCCGCAACAAACCTGCTGGCAGATCTGTGCCTCAAGATGGGACAGCGTGCCTTCGTCGGCCGCGTCTCCATGGACAACCCCGACCTCTGCCCAGACTACTACCGGGACGAGTCGGCCCAGGCGTCGGCCGAGCTCACCGAGCAGACGATCCAGCACATCCAGAAGGCCGACCCAGATTACGAAATCGTCTCGCCCATCGTGACCCCGCGCTTCGCGCCCTCGTGCACCAGCGAGGCCATGCACCACCTCTCGGCCCTCCAGCGCAAGCACGACCTGCCCCTCCAGACGCACGTCTCGGAGAACAAGGGGGAGATCGCCCTGGTCGCGAGCATGTTCCCGGACTCGACGTCGTACGCGGACGTGTACGACCGGCACGGCCTGCTGACGCCGCGCACCATCCTGGCGCACGCGGTGCACCTGACGGACGCCGAGGCGGACGTCGTGGCGGCGCGCGGGTCCAAGGTCTCGCACTGCGCGTGCAGCAACAGCTCGCTGACGAGCGGTGCGGCGAGGGTGCGGTGGCTGTGGGGGAAGGGGATCGAGGTCGGGCTCGGGACGGACATGAGCGGCGGGTACAGCTCGTCGGTGCTCGAGGCGGCGAGGCAGGCCGCGCTGGTGAGCCGGCACGTTGCCATGGGCGAGGAGGGCGGCGACGGGCACAAGCTGACGGTGGACGAGGTGCTATACCTAGCCACGAAAGGGGGAGCCATCTGCGTGGGGCTGGAGGACAAGATTGGGGGGTTTGAGGAGGGGAAACACTGGGACGCGCAGCTGATTGGGATGCGGACCGTCGGCTCAGGGGAGGGAGAGGACGGCGAGGGTGAAGGTGAGAGTGAGGACAGCAATGTTGACCTGTTTGGCTGGGAGGACTGGGAGGAGAGAATGGCCAAGTGGCTGTACGGCGGAGATGACCGTAACACCAAGAAGGTCTGGGTCAAGGGACGACTGGTGCATTCACGACGGGGAAGTGACCGTCAGACCAAATAAGTAGTCAGGGTGTTTGGAGGGGCAATCCGCGGATATAGATGGCTCATTTCAGCAGGTTTGGAGTACGGATTTTACATAGATGGATGGCTGTTTTCATTGCGGTTACGGAAAGACGCATCAGCACGCAAGCAAGCAACTCATGAGCTCATGGCAGATGGATGAAATCAATTTACACACACTTACATTCACACTGTTCATATATGATCCCGTGGCAATTGCATGATATAAGTCGTAAATTGGTCAACTACTTGAGAGTTGAACTCCTGGCTTCCCTCAAAGGGAACGGCAAGCCCAGCAACAAACAATAGACCCCGAGACAAACGTTTCCCTCCTAACCATGATATTCCTCAGAACGTACCTCCCCTTTTTCTCCATGCCAGCTTCACGAAGGCGAAGTGAAAAGCAAAGACCAAACCCCCAGATTGACGAAACCGGTGATGAAACTCAGATACCAAAACTCCTTCCCGTGTGAAACCCCGCCCCTTTGACCGGTTTTGACCGAGAAAACCTCCCGTAGACAGACCAAGAAGAGCCTCGTGATTGCGACAGATAAAAATAAGCAAATGTTTGGATAACGGAAACAAACTATCAAAAAACGACCGGATTTGGAAGAGAGGAGAGGTTTGAGCAGAGTGCGCAGGCAAAAAACCCGGCACCCGCTCCAGCATCAAACGCCCCCCAAACCTAAGAATGATCGATAAAGATACTTCCAGTAAAGACCCAGACAGGAAATGCTGTCAAGGATGAGAGAGATAGTTAGCCCCAGGGGGTGTTCGCCTGCGGCGCCGCCAGCTGCGGTATCCACGCCTTGGCGTTGGCGGCGTTCTCCTTGGCCTCGAGCCTCGCCTTGGTCCTCTCCGCCCGTCTCCTCTGCTCCTCCTTCTTCTTCTCCTCGGCGAGCCGCTGGTCGCTCGCCGTGACGCGCTCCGCGACCTTCTCGACCATGCGCGTCCTCATGAACTCGTCCATGGCCTCCCACTCGGTCGGGTCGCCGCCCAGCGAGATGAGCTTGAGCCGCAGCCACGCGCACTCGGCCGACTTCCTGTTGAGGATCTGCCGGGTGTTGTGCAGCGCCTCGAGCCGGGTCTCGCGGCTCTTCTTGGCCGCCTGGTTGTTCCTCTCGCGGTCGATCCGCTGGCTCTCCGAGGCGATCTTGTTGTTGTACTGCCTGATGCGGTCCTTCTCCTTCTCGCTCGCGCCCTCGGGCACCTCGATGTACTCGCCCGCCGTCGCCTTGGCCGGTAAGGCGGCCACCCGCGAGGGGGGCAGGGCGGGAGGGTTGTCCTCCTGGAGCTTGAGCTCCCTCTGCCAGCGGTCCTTGATCTCGCGCTGGTCCTGGGTGCCGAGGCCCGGCGGGAGGAAGATCTTGGCGTCCTCGAAGGCGATGGGGCCTATCCGGAGTCCGCAGCGCGCCATCTGCGTGAGCGGGATCGTCCCCTTTGGCCGGTGGTAGGATTGGCCGTATGGCGAGCAAGTCGAGGAGGTGAGTCCCACCGGATCGTCAGAGGGGACAATCGCCGTCTGGGTGAGAGGGAGTGACAGTGTATGGGGCGGCTGAATTGGAGTGCCTGGGATCGGTATTTTCAAAAGGGTTGTTGAGACGTCTCTGCTCAGATCGCTTCCTGTCTTGATCCGTTTGCCCTGTATTTCGTCGGGTACTGCCGTCGACGGGGCATTTCTCTTCTGGCCTTGCTTAGAAACAAACGCCATCATTCTCGGGTATGTATAAGTGCCAGCGGGTGGATGAGTAGGTGATATGGCGATGAGGAGACTCGGTTGTTGACGACTCTCAATCCGTTGCTTCAAACGATAATCGGTGTGTTCGACACCACAGACCTGGATTCATCTTCCTGTTAGTGATACTTGATTGGGAGGTTTGTAAGTAATAATAGTAATGATAGTAATGATGCTCGCAATCCAACCAGAGGGGTAACAGTTGTCTTGCAATCGGCTTCTGGCACTCAATTCGGGGAACAAGTCGCAACTATGACAAAGGCTACCCTACCCGGGCCTTGGTTGCTTGGGTAGCTCGATGACTTAAATGGCAACTCTGTGAGTGATTCAGATGTGTGCTGAGCGGACTCGACAGACACGCTGTGATGAAGCCGGTAGGGAAAGCCATGAGAAATGCCACAAGGAAGAGTTGAAAGTTTTACTGGGAAGGTAATTACCTAAAACGTACGGTTCCTGGGTGAGTAACCGCTTGAGTCGTTGGACAGCCGCTGCTGGAGTCTCACTCAACCAGTGCGAATCAGCCACTGGGCTGCTCCGACTCACACTCGATATTCCGGTCTTGAATCACAACCGGACCAACGCACAGTCGAGGGATACAGAGGCCGTGTCAAGCAATTGGAGTATAGCATGAATGAGTCAGCGAAACTCTCCCTGTGTGATGTAGTTTCTCAGTGAGGTGAAGCTGTTGGTGAAGAACAGCTTTTCAACTCCGAGCAACTGTTCTGAGTTAGTTGGTGTTCGATATCCAAAGACCTATGTATCAATTATGCAGCACAACAATAGAGTTATGCTCCTTGGAATGTAGCTGTGAATCATTCGACATATAATCATCTGGACTTCGGTCTGATTCTTCTTCGGGTCATGAATGCAGGTGGATTCTCCAGGCAGACAAGTACTCGTGGCCAACCGATTGCTGCTATTGTCTATTGTCCCTATTGTTGCGTGTATTGTGTGAACACTCAGGCGCAACGTGACTTGATAAAGCGAACGGGAGCAGACCGCTGCTATCTCTCGTGGATCGATTTCTGGCAAAGTCACATCCACCTTTGAGCGGAAACAAGGCAGTAGGCCAATAGGTATTTCCAGGCTTCACAATCCACATCCAGCAAAAGATGAAGTAGGCGGAGTTCTGTGCCCTCGGGTCAACCAATTCTTTCGCAAATAGTCTGCCCAAGCTGACGGATAGGACAATATCCATATACCTTGGGAGTCTGCGCAGGCCATTGCGCATGCTCCCTCCACTGCGTCATCAACAATCTCGTCCCACCTCAACACACGTCCGGAATACAAGGAGCACGTGTTTGACGGCCCTTGTATTAGAAATGCAATTAATCAAGCAAGTAGCACAACTCGTTACACCTGGAGAAAAAACAATGCCGCTTTCCCCCCTCCACAACGTAGAAGAAGTAAGGAAGATATCGATAATGAAGATATCGAACTTCACTATTGACCGAAGGGAAGCCTAAACGAGGAGGGCCTAGGTAAAGGAACCGGGCCTGTGCTGTATAGATATTCAACGTGCTTTTGAATTTGACCATTTCTTATGCCCAAGCTTAAACTCGGGACACTGTCTTGACTTGACGAAGAGCAATAATAAAAACGAGCAACTCCGGGTCCAAACTCCATGCTTTCGGATCGCAAACCAGTACGCCCAACACTTGAATCAATATCATTTTCCTTCTCTTCATTTACAGAGCCAGTCCAGTGCCATCCCCAGTCCATCGGTATAATGCCAGCAATTCTCGCCGCCTTTGATTTTGTTCGTTGAGATCCTCCGGTACACGACCTCGTACTTGGGCTAAGGCGCTCCGCATTACTTTACTAAAGTTTCGCTGCTCTGCGTTAGTGCTTATCATTCGAACAAGATGGATAATGCAGTGGCCAAGATCGTAATTACCTGGTACTCGGTGCTTAGGGTTACAACGCAAGCTTCGTGCGCCCGGACAATGGTCTCACAAGCTCTGACAACGCTTGGCGATGCATCAAGTTGTAACTTGTCTGCTATCAAGAGAAGAAGAAAAGAGCCTTGGAGCAAATAGATGCCGAAGAAGAAAGGCATGAACTCCAGGCCAGGGTCGAATTCCAATATATGGCTGATAGCATCAGCCGCTGATACGGCATGACTAGTAGCCGTGATGAAGCCTTGTGAAGAGATCCAGAGATCTTCATCATCAATTAGGTTAATAGGGTCCCATTTTCCTGCAAGTAGAATATGTAAAACATGCATCACGTGTGTGCCATATGCAATGACGATACGAGTTTGAATATCACTCTCCGTCATCCGGCCAGACGAGCTTGTGTGAACTGATTTGACAGAAGGGGTTGATGCTTCTACGCTCGCACCGCCCATATCCTCGTGATGACCGAGGCCAGACTCGCCCTTGTCATCGCAAGATTTGGGCAGGTTGTGCTGCTCAAACGCTTTCAGGGTTTGCTCATACATCTCCAGGTGACGCGCAATTTCGGCCGTTTGTTCGTCCCACTCGCCGTTAGATCGAAATCCGACTCCGAAACGGGGGTGATTCCTCGCATGATGCAAATCAACAATTTCACCGAGAATCGTCATAAGCGGCAAGAAATAGCCAAATATTCCATGCCCTCGGCAGTCGAATCCTGGCCCACGTGGCCGGATCAAGTCCGCAGTTGACCCTTCGGGTATCGGATTGAGGACATTGGGATCGATCTTGGCGTTACATGAGCTGCCGAAGTCGCCCCTCTGCCATTCCGAATCGTCTAGTGGCTGTAGAAGCCCTTCGCATTCGATGTCAAGAAGAAATAAAGGGCGATTGTAGCAGAGAGCCAAATGTCTGTCAACAATGTAAACAAGCCACCATATGCGTCTCCGCTCTTCCCGTTCTTCTTCAGTGACAAAATTCGAATTATTCCGATGAAGGTCGTGCTCATCCAAGCCATCCGTCTCAAGGTCTCCCTGGTCAGAATGCAGGGGCATTGCGCTCGGGGGTAGTTCACGACCAAGCTTCAACTCTCGAGCAAGAGACCATGCTGCGTTCCACCACCTCAGACTAGCGCCCTTGTATTCACTAGCAGAAACAACGGTGGCCAAGTGAATATAAGTAATAACATCGTCCAGGCTACCCGCAGCACCAAATGCACCAGACTCGCCTGTCAAAGCGCTCATACTGATGGAACCGGGCAGGGCGACACCGAGCCCACCCAGTGACACGGCCCCTTGGGTACCAGGATGTGTTCCTGGAGAAGGCTGGCCTGCAGATACGTGTATCAAAGGGTTAAGTAAGCCAACCGTGAGCTCCAAGAGCTTTTGACACGTTTTGCTTCGGGCGGAAGGCATGCTGGTTAAGAAAGAAGCATCACTCGTCTGAGCAGCAACCCATAGCATACTGGCTAAAAGCGCAGGTTGACACCTCCGTGGTCGTGTTGGGTGCAAGAAAGCACGCTTGCGGAAGACGAAGCCTAGCACATATGGTGACATTGGGTGCATTTTCGCAGACGAGGACGAAGCAAAGTACAAATCGATCAAATCGCACGCTAGTGAAATCGGCAAGATGTTTCCGAGATGTGGAAGTAATGGTTCAAGAACCGGATACCGCATGCTTGGGCCATTCTGGTGGGTGGAATCGAAACTGCCTTGGTGAACCCGACTACCGCCAAACGCAGCCGCCGGTGGTGATGAGAAAGGTATACCCCAGCCGGGAGATGGCGCCCCCGCACCAATCGCATAACCTCCAAGGGGACTGTTCCCTATCCGAAATCCGCCATTCGTTTGGAAATTCGGGGGGCTTTGATCTTGCATAGGAAAAGGTAATTCTTGATACCCTGCAAGAGGATGGCCTTGATGGGTTTCGTACGGGCGGCTTTCCATAAGCTGTGCGCCGATATCTTGCCTTTCAAAACCATGGGGCATGTTTGCGAATCCGTTCATATCGATCGCTTGTGCGTTGTCCACATGGCCATTTTCTAATCCATGATGATCGACGCGAATTGAATCTTCGACTCCGGTCGCAGACGCTGCGGCCATGGCGGATTCTTCAAATTGATCCACAGAGTTATCCGCTTCATGCTGGTTGAGTTCGTGATTTTGGTTTTCGGTGCGTTTCGAAACTGAGTCCACGCTCGGCTGCACTTCTGATTCCATAGACCCATCGCCACCACTGTTCGAGCCTCGTCTCTGCCCGTTAGTTGACTCTGCCGCAGCACGAGCTGCTGCCTGGGCCGCCAGATCTCGCCGAGACGCTTTCCCGCGTTTCTTCCTTTCTCGAGCATATTCGCAGCCAAGCCCAAATTCTATCAAGTCAGTTGCCCATTCCATCCTCCGGAAAGCCAAGCTAACTTTACTCACCAAGACAATGGGCGCAAGGATGTTGACCATCACATTTTGTCCTTAGCTGATTGCATTGATCACAGGCACGACTGATCCTTCGCCTGACCTGCCCTGAGGTCCCTCGCCCACTGGAACCAAAGCTCGGTTGCCGCTGTTTGGGCTGTGGTGCTACTCTAGCCAGCTGAGGATCCTGCATCGCGGCATGCTGCTGAAGTTGAAGATTGTATTGCGTGGCCTGACCAAGTGAATCGAGGCCATGGTGTGTTAGGGATGACGGTTGAGTTTGCCCGTTAGGGCCGACCGGGGACTGGTTGAGGTTTTGATATGGAGAGTATCGTTGAAGAGGATTCGACAACATTTTGAAGGTTGGACATCCAATTGAAACCACGAATGGGTCCGTTTCCGAATGATTATTCTGAGAAGAGGAAAATGGTGTCAAGAAGACCGTCAACTAACTGGTCGCATGCCAAGCAGTTCGCATCTCGAGAAATCGTATCAGCAGGTGCAGCTTATGCGCGATTCCTCCCGGCGCATAGAATCCTTGTATAGCCCTCCAAGTCTATCCTACCATGGCCCAACGTCAGAACTACCAAATATTTAGGGTTAGCTAATGGCGCTGGTTTCAATGCTCGAGGGTGGAACAGAGTCAGGGAACGCGACGCGAGCAACGAATAATGCGGCAATTTGTAGATTGTAGAAAACAAGGATTGTTGAGAGCGGCCAGAAAAGACGCCCAGCATAACATCAATTGGGAGGTCGAGAAGGCCCAGGTATAAAACAAGCAGACGTAATTAGACAGCTGATATAGTTGGTCATATTACTCCACACCAGGCGCACCTTTGCGCAACCTGACCAAGCCGTAGTTGGGCTGTAAAACTTGACAGAGAGCTTCGAAATCGTAGACTCACAGCTTCACTCAACGGGGCGCGTATCTCGCGGGCCTAACGATTCGAAACTCGATGATCAATGCGTTATCGGAAATTCCAGCTCGACTTTCGGCCTCTTCGTCGTGTTATACTCGGGCTGGCGTGTCGAAAACTACTACGCAGTCGTGGACAAGATCTGGAAACGCTTTCGAGGTCGTGAACCAAGTCAAAATAAGGGGCTTGGCGAACAGAAGTGCGAAGAGTGTGAAGGATGGCTTGGAATTCGTGCGCATGCGCATACAATGGAAGAAGGCTATTGGGTGGGAGAGAACGTCTACTGATCGATCGCATACGAGATATCGTCTTCAATTTGCCCGCGTAGGGTATGGATTTTCCAGGGCCGAGCAGGCAACACCCGAATCCAGGCCAAGAACAAGTAGCTTTGCTGGAGGAGGGCGGGGGGCCGTGTGGGTTAACCTCTTTTTTTTCTTGTGAGTGACGATGATGCGGGTGAGAAGGTCACCCAACTCCACATCTCCACGTCCTTCTGTCTGCGTTGACGGTCCCGTCTCTTGTGACCTCCAGAAGTACCCGAAAGTAGCCTAGACGCATAGCCAAGGAAGAGCGAATATGCTGGCATGAAAGAGACCCTGGCGCTCGGCATACCTCCATAACGGCACCAACAGGCTTGGAAGCGGGGAGTCAGGACATTGCAAGTGAAGAGGTCCGAGGCGACCCGCTGGTATTGGCCAGAGACAAGCTGCTGGACCCATGAACCATGTGGGGAGGTGGAGGTGGAGAAGCATGCGCGAGGGCACAGCTTGACTCAATTTCCATCCTTCCCCGTCGCTCGGTACAATTGACGGAGGCAGAGGATGGGGCGAGGGCTCGACGAGGGGGTGGTTGACATCTGGACTGGCCGAGCTAGCGCACCAGACAAGCAGGTAACTGAGAGGTGCCGGCCTCGATGGAACCTAAGCCAACCAGGGGATGGATGTGCTTTCATGCATGCAGACATGGACTTGGGAGGAAGAGAGTGAGACTTCTTGGTGGGGTGCAGCAGCAGCAGGAGGATGAGCAGGAGCAGCGCTGGGCAGGCAGTCACGACCCGGGGCCGAGACTCCACATACCGCCTTTTGGGGCTGCCCATGCACCGTTTTCTCGTCACAGCGGTATAATACTACCAAACCGCCCTGGCACCCGGGAAGGCGCTGCGTGACTGCCTGCCAGGCGGGCAAGCCGTACCAAGGTTCTTGCCCAGGTAGGCTCCATCTCGCTACCGGTCTCCGCAAAAAGGCAAAGATACCTCACCTCCAGCGGACCAGGGGATAGCGTATAGGGCTAGTTGGGGCCCTGGTGCTAGCCACGCCGCGAGGCTGCTCAATGGAGGATGTCGACCGATTGGGGGGAGCATCAGGGAGGGCACCAGCCGCGTACCCAAACCGTGGATGACCTTCCCGAGTGGAAAACGTCCCTCGGTCAAGATGTCATTCAAAGGATCTAGGTCGGTTTGTGGCCGTGCTTGTTCATGCTAGCTGCAAGAGGCGCGAGCTGCTGTAGGTGAGGGAGGCAGGTCATGCCAGTTGCTCCTGCATGAATACCCACCGACCTGCTAGCTAGTACCTGCACTCTGATCCGTGCCAACCAAAGGCAGCGCTGCCCAGCACACCATCACGAGTTTGACGTAGCAGCAGCAAACACATCCCCTTGGCCCATCGGATGTGGCCTACTCAAGTTCCAGCTATTCGGCCGTGGTCCTCCTCAGAACCGACCGAGGAGCTACGTACCCAGGATCCCAACCGTTCCACTCGTGATCTTGCGGAGGCACTATCCAAAGCTGATATTGGAGGCCCTAACGAGCCATGCCCGTCTCCATCTCGTCGTTGGAAGATGCTTATTGCAACTACGTCGTCACACGGTGACCGGGTTCCCAGCACTAGGAAGCACCAGCCTGTACTACCGGAGCTCAGTTCAGATGCCGTTGATCGCTTCCCCCAGAGATCCGGAGGGGCACATGTCTCCGTGGCACAAGCATGGTAAGGTCAGCTTCATGGCTTCCCGTAACCGATGGGCTTCGATCCCTCCCGACCTAGAGTCGGCTTGGCTGGACAAGGTCGACAGGGGCAGGCTGGCAATACCAGCATGGATCCAGCTTGAATACCTCATCACTTCCAATATACACCTTGCCACATCTATATCGGCATTCTTATACATATGCCTAGAGGTAGGTACCTACATTCAGACGCCGGGCAAACTAAGGCGAAGCAACGGTCTGCGGGCCGAATTCGTGAGGATGGTGGGTTGTTGAAGCCACCACATGTTCCAATCACATCTCATCGCACAAGACGGGCGAACCTAGAGGAGTGTGGGAGGGGGTGTGCCCCAGATTGCAATTTCCCCAACTTCCCCTCCTCGGAACGCCCAGCACACCCTTACTGAGCATGTGGCCAGATACATCGACGCGCCCTCGCTGCTAACAAGTCACTGTTCACATCACACCGGTCCGCGTTTGAGATGCACACCAACCAATGTAGAGTTTTCTGACCCTTTCCGAAATGCTTGCAACCGATCCTCGTCTCAGTCTTCCTCCGCTACCCCTCGGCGTTTCGGGACTTGGGCCGTGAAATCGGAGATTGTCGTCGTCACAGCCGCTACTTAATGTGAAATTAAACCCTGGCTCCGGAACCACCCAGAAAGGCTCAATCGCATGGCCCGTCCTGCATTTATGGGCTCACCTCTCCTCTGCTACACTACATATGCTAACAAACACATTAACATGGAGGGCGGTGATGGCCAGTCACAAGTGCAACCGAACGCCAAGAAAGAGAGCGACGGTGAGGATGCGGGGTGCTGATGTTGATCACTGTTGAAGATGTGTGTCTTGTTGCAGATCCAGAGCAGGGTATCGACGTGATGCTGCACCATTCAGTGTGATCCTCATACTAGGTTTCTAAGGCCGCGACAGTGGGTAAGCTCTTCCGTCGCATCTCGGTACCAGAGCGAAAGAAGCTTTAGAAGGACCGGAGCATTCGTGGGACCAGCCACTTCAGCTCCATTAAGCCTGCCACCCCGTATTCGCCTCCTTTCCGCGACTCCAGTCATATTGAGTAGAACGAATAAGCCTCGGGTGAGAACCCTACCAGGAAGCGTAGCAACGAACGAAAAGTCCCGTGGACCTGCCGACCTGTAGCATCAATGCAAATTGCAAGGAGTGGCGAAAATCGGATGACCTTTCTTTTTTGAATAGATGGAGTGCAACGTGCACTATTCCAGAATTTATATTTTATAAGAGGTCGACTAGATCAATAAAAGATATGAGTGTGTAGCTTTCGGCATATACGGATAAATTCAATGTATTCGTGGTGCGCGCCTAGAATTTAATAGAATTGTGTAAAGCAAAGGGCCTGAGCATAGATACTTGGAGGACTTTAATCCAAATTAGAGAGCCATTCATCTTGGTTCAGTGTTGCGTCAAACCCTTCGAACCCGGTCAGGTTCTCTCTGGCCCCCGATTGCTGCGGCAGCACTCGGCCACCCTCGTCCGTCATGTCCAAAGTGTCGTCACCGAAAACATAAGGGGCAGCCACGAAATTTGGTGTGGCCGAGCTCCGATTGCCCATTTCCCACGTTTCAAAGCTCTGCTGCCAACGCACGCCGTCGTTGAAGAACCAATCCGGGTTTTCCATTCCCGCCCCGGAAAGAGGTGCCTGTCTCAAGTTTGTTGGGTTCGGAGTCATCCCAGAGCTGAATTTGGACGCCGGTCCTGGGCTGAACGAGCCAGTGAAACCGGACATGGACACTTCTTGGGGCTGTTGCTGCTGGGTTAGGAGGCTGGCGGGCTCTGCACCGGAATAGCCTTCCTGGGCATTTCCAGTGAACAGACCTCTCGCCGTATTGAACGACTGATTGGTACTGGCTGAGGGTTGGCCAGCAGCACCTTGGGCCGAGGTAGGTTGGTGGAGGGATCCGGCCTCATTCTGGGGTAGAAAATCCTCACCCGCTGCGGGCGGGGAGAGAGTGCGGTGAGACATGGGAGACGGCACATCTGATGGGTTGAAATATCCATAGGTCTCGTCTGCTCGTTGGAGGGCAAACGCCGCGTCCTCCGGGAGCTCGCATTTCCATTTCCTCGCCAAGACACTGAGGATGGACAGTGTTCTTCTGGCACACAGCCAGTCTTCTGCCATTTCTTCGAGGTGCTTGATGCCGTGGGTGATATCACGCTTCGCGGTCTTCTCTGGAAGATTGAGGAGATGAATGATGCAAGCACTGTGAATCATGTAGACTGCAATATTACAGATTTGGCGGAGGCCCCAGGATCTCTTGTAGAGGCGCATGAGCTTGGAAATAGCACCTGCGTTCGCTGTGCAAATCCGTCTCGGAGATACGTGGGAGGGTAAGGGAGAATTTGAAGGTGAGTACTTGAGGAAAGGTCGGAATAGGTGGATATATTGGAGATTGAAAAACATGCTATCATAACTGTTAGCTCTCCCGAGTCTTTGAATATAAACTAAGGCGCCTTTGAAACCTACTGTGTGAGGATGACATTGGGTAGCTGCCGTTCCTTGGGCTGGAATTCTTGGGGAAGATCCTTTCGCCATTGTTCGAGCCGTCTATGCAACTCGCTCAATTTCTTCAATTCGACACCTTTCCCACTCGATCTCCCGATGTGATTAGGGTGGTAGAAGAATACAAGCAAGTCATTACTGATTTCGCAAAGCTTGAACAGGTGAACTGCTGCCGCCCGTGTTCTGGACGGCTGCGCCAGGGACGGCTCGGGTCCGCTGTCTGGGAACGGGCACCAAAGTTCGACCTCCTCATCCGGAAAGACGTCGAGCGTGGGAACGTTGCATGATTCGTTCGAGAGCTGAGGCAGTCGACCCAGATAATTCGACCAGCATTTGTCAAAGAGGTAGCATCCCCAAAACGTAACGCGGCGTGCATCGATCTCATACTCATTCATTGCCTCCTTCTCGAGCCCTCCCATCTCCAGGTTGAGGCCAATATCCTGCGCCATGCGGAAACTCATCCCGCTGTACACCCATCCCTTAGCCTCCCTTCCGCAACCTGCCTCACGCACTGACATGAGGGCAAGGGCCTGGACTGTGACTAGTCGCGGTTTTTCGTATTCATCATTCTCGACAATCAGGCGCTTCGCCTCGGCGAAGAAATGATTGCCTTTTGTGCGGCTATCTCCTGCAATCCCATACGCGCCAGAGATATCGCTGAAGTGGCAGCCGAGTGCCAGCATGGCGTTCACCAACAGAGAAGAACAATACACGGTCGATTTGGGGTCGATCCCAGCTCGCCCTTTGTAATAGTCTCTCTCGAACATCTTCTTTGAAAGAGTTGTGAAGTAGGGGTAGTGATAGCAAAAGTACTTGTTGATGAGGTGTGCGATCAGTACTGGGTCATCTGTGACTCGAGTCCAAGTAGTAATGGGGTTGGTCCCCGGCGCGTAACTGTCAGAACTGGGCTCATCCGCGGGGTTGCTATAGGAATCTCCCATGTAGATGAGATGAGATGTTCCGCCGATGAACCGTACGGAGCCATTCTCAAGTCTCAGCTCACCCATTTTCCGGGCCAGGTCCCTTTCGCCCTCGACCGCCGACTGAGCTCCAGCCTCATCATCTGAATATTCAACCAGATGGTTTGCGTCGTCATTTTCATCTCCTCCGTCTTCCTCGGCATCGCTATCGTGGATCTCACTCCGGGTTATCTTATCAGCCAGCTCATCCAGGTCATCGCTGGCCCGGAGCCTTCTGACTATCCTGATGGCCTCGCTCTCGGTGCCCTGCCTAAGCGCATCGATAATCACCTGGAATACCGAGATCTGAGGCTTCCCGCTGGTTACCTTGTCTTTATACACGCCTCTCCGGCGGTGATCAGAATTAGGGTCATAAACGCACTCTGTGCCATACACGCTGGAACAGGCAGCACAACTAGGGACAACGCCATCGCACTTGGACTTGCGCTTCCGACACGCGATGCATGCGTTGCTCACACATCTTCTCTTGGGGCTGGAGGCTCCAGGTCGCCGTCTAGCCAGTTTCTTTGCTGGGGCCTCGGTGCTCTGAGAAGGGTCAGACATGGCTGGCGGTGCCTGTCGTCTTATCTATGCGCAGAATTTTCTGGCTACAACGTGAGTGAGATGCTGTCGTTGACCTGAGCTAGAGGTACCGTCGGTACCAAGGAAACGTAGCACTGGCGCCACTGAACTGCTCATCCTCTTGTTCTAAGTAGCTTGACGCCGTAATGTTAGCCCCATCCCAGGACAACGTTTAGATAGATGTGCGTTGATATGTTGCGCGCATACGAAGGAACAGAATTTGCTTGTTAATCAGTCTAAACACGGCTGTGGTTGGTGGATGCTGAGTTGGGAGCCATCGAGTTTGTATCTACAGGGTAAATAGTGGCCGGCAACCTGTAACATCGGTAGCGCAACCGCAAACCTTGTTTTCGCCATCAGTTTGTACTTCAATTAGTAAGGCAATTTCTCAACTAGAGCAGCTGGAGAGGTAATTTTTTTTTTGCGACGCTTCAAGCTAACATTGCAAAAGAGTTTTTAGGATCATGACGTTTAGAGCAAGGTCTAGAAAATCGTACAATGTATCATTTAATATACACACATATATCCCCAGCTATCCAACAGTCATCATATTACACAGTTAGACAACTTCAAGTTGCTAACTAATGGCTTGTGCCCCAAATCACCCACGACCCAAGTACCAATTGTGAGCAAGTTGACTCGTGAAATATGGGAACGGTGTCGGAACTTCACCAAGACCCTTCCTTGCAACAGGATGTCGGAGGTAGACAGCGGCGCAGATGTTGGGGTTGACCTCTAAATAGCGGGGAATGAATGCAAACGCTGACATGAAAGGCCGAGGCCGCCAGGGGGTTGCGTATGGCTTGGACTCGTCGATTGGGTTCTCGGCTTCTTGCTTGAGCAGGTCGGCTAAGTTGCGCAGTTCGCTCTTCTTCAAATGCTCGTAGCCAATAATTTTGATGGCCGTTTCCTTTTGCTTGTCGTCAAGCCCCTCAATGTCTAGGGCGCGGTTGATTCTTTGTTTCTGTTGCTCATTGGGCTCCCGGACCTGCTCAGCTCCTTCGGCACCCTCGCTTGCCTCAGCCCTCTCTCTGCCGTACGAGTACATATTAAGTGACTTCATCTGCGACTGAAGCTCATCAATAAGCTCGTCAGCATCGATTTCTGAACCCTCGGGACGAGCCAAGAACTTGGCAGCAGATTTGCGGAAAACCCGAAGCCTAGACTTATCCTTTGCTGAAAGCTTCATTCGGGTCTTGTCTCTCAGAACCATTTTCACATCAACCAGAAGAGACTCCAAAAGCTGCTCCCTCAAAGCCAACTGCTCATCTTCCGATAGAGTCGCCGGCTTAACACCTTCGGGGGACTCTGAGCTTTCTTCAGCTGATTCGGATTCAACCTCTCCAGAGTTCTCCTTGAGCAGCTGAGCCTGAGCCTTTTCCTCTCGCTCTTCTGCTTTCTCGAGCCGGCTTTTGAAGCGAACAGACTCTTGTGGTATCTTTTGCTGGCCAGTGCCATAGAGAACCTTCTCGACGTCAACCTGAAACATATCACCTGGGTTAAGTTGAT
Source organism: Clonostachys rosea (assembly GCA_026958235.1). Lineage (NCBI taxonomy): Eukaryota > Fungi > Ascomycota > Sordariomycetes > Hypocreales > Bionectriaceae > Clonostachys > Clonostachys rosea. Next base: position 3,545,167 of record CP110207.1, read on the forward strand.
ATGAAGGATGCACCATCTGGAAAACCAATTAGCGCCATTCAAACCTATAGTGTCACTGTACGTAGTGGCGTACCTTCTTTCCGTTGACTTTAACTGCACCATGAATGACGAATTGCCGCGCTTGCCTGACACTGCTGGCGAACAGAGCTCGGAAGATGGCAGTATCAAGTCTTCTCTCCAGCGGAGCAAATGTCATTTGCATATAAGGAGTCATATTACTGAGTGGTTGGGCGAGGAGGGTGTTCTTCGATAATCGTGACGCGGATCTCATGCGGGGATGATTGACTCTGTCGGGAAATTGATTGCTAACCTCAGCTGTAGCCCAGAAGTTCTCGGCAGACACTTGATTGGTTGTCAAACCAGAACCACGACCAGCAGCTTGTTCTGAACCGTCGTTTAAGGCAAGATACTTCGGCGGCATATCCACAGCGGACCGGAGGCGGCGGTCAAAGAGTCGTATCCATTTCTTCTCGGGAATGTGGTCTCCGTGATATCCTCTAGTTCGAGCTTTCGCGTCCCATTTCTGCTGGAAAAAAGTTCTCATTCCGTTCATTGGAGGCTGGTCGCCAACCATACGGGCCAAGTTGTAAAGGTTGTGCTTGTTCCATGACTGACGTACTTTCTATATCCAGCCACTGTCAGCGGGAGATCAAATATCAAAGGGATCACGGCTCGGCAATATGACGTGAGGCTCAATTGGTGTAGCTTACAGGGCGATTCAAGCTGTAGAACCTCTTTGGTTTTCTCATTTTGGCGAATTGACCTCACAATGTGTGAGATGTCGGGTGGGTTGTTCGCGCGAGTAACATCTAATGGCAATATGGTGATGAGAGCTTGTTGGTAAATTTTTGGCCCTCGTTAGCGGATAAACGTTGGGACGATGCCGGCATTGGCCGAGTTACTTGCCAAGTACTGGTTACCACCTGTGGCGCCAGCACTGTACCTGGTAATTAGTACAGGTACACGGTGCCTTTCCCCGCTTATCTAATGTACTGGTTACCATTCAATAGGTGACATTCAGCAGCTAAGTCTAGTACCGGCTACATAAGCTAGCCCCAGACCAGATACTCGCGAAACGCGTCTTCTTCAATTAAAGAACTATTCGAGACGCGTTTTATGCGTGGGCTAGTATTCAATTGCTTGGTCCCCTCCATATCACCAAGCCAATGCACATAATCGAACCAAGTAATTGAACTTTTTTAACAGCTCTGCACTTTTTTAATTGAACTGCTAGAAATGGTCAATTATGTTGTCGTTTTCCTCTCCGTTGGATCTTTCCCAGAGCAGAGCTTCGGCTGCTAAACGCGACAAACCCCACGATTATGAGCCTCCGAAATCCAAGCCAAAGCCTCGGGCAACGGGACCTTTTATTGAAGACGATGATGAATCGGATAATGACGAACACGAAACAGAAGTCCCCGAACCACCTTCAAAAAAGCGGATGACCGAGAGTAGTAATGACAGCACGCAAATTCCAGACCGACAGCAATCATCAACACAGGACGCCCAGGAGATCGTGTCCGAGGAAGACCAAGCAGATTCTCTCTCGGAAGCACCCGCGATAACACCACCTCCGCCTCCAGCATGGTCCACCGGGCTGCCATTCTTCTCTAAATCGCTACTGAACACTCTCGCACCATCGTCCAGCTACACCATCACAACATGTAATGGAAAAGGGACCGTGGTGAAGGAACGAAAAGTCTCGGCAGCCCCTTCATACGAGTCCATGGTAGCCTCGAGGTCCAAGACCAAGGACGGCCGAGCGAAAAGAAGCTACTACGGCATCGATATCCACGAGCTAATCAGCGCCGCCTCGAAAGACATTGCACAAAGCCGAGCGGACAAGAGTGTCTCCAACAAAAACACAGGCCCATTGCCATCCGTAGAAACGCCGGCAGTTACCGGCGAAAAGCCCAAGAAGACCCTTTTGTGGACCGAAAAGTATCGTGCACGCCACTTCAGAGACCTTTGCGGAGACGATAGCACGAACAGATTGGTTCTACGATGGCTCAAGAAGTGGGATCCTGTTGTTTTCCCCGGGGCGGCCAAAGCCAAGCCGATCATCGCAAGACGGCCCGGGATGAAACAGCAACCGGAGGAGGAGAAGCCGCATCGGAAGATCTTGATGCTCACTGGGCCCCCGGGTCTGGGCAAAACAACTCTAGCCCATGCATGTGCTCGACAAGCTGGCTACGAGGTTATGGAGATCAACGCCAGTGACGATCGAAGTCGTGACGTGGTGAAGAATCGCATACGAACGAGCTTGGGCACAGAGACCGTCAGGACGGTTAGCAACCGAAAAGGCGAGGATGTAACGCAGAAGCCAGCCAAGCCAGTGTGCGTGGTGGTGGATGAGGTGGACGGTGTGGTCTCCGGTTCCGGAGGTTCTGGAGAGGGAGGCTTCGTCAAGGCTCTGATCGACTTGGTGTTGACAGACCAGAAGAACAGTGCCTCGGCGGCTCTGGGGAGAAATGCGAACCAAGGGCGGAAGAAGAAGGGCGATGACTTCCGGCTAATGCGCCCACTGGTTCTCATCTGCAATGATGTATATCACCCCTCGCTTCGGCCGCTTCGCCAGTCGAACCTGGCAGAAATCGTTCACGTGGGCCGACCATCCATAGACGCAGTGGTGAACCGCCTCAAGAGTGTGTTTGATAAGGAAGCTATTCCATGCGACAAGGACGCAGCGAGAAAACTATGCGAGGCAGCATGGGGCATGTCTACTGGCGCCGATGCCAGGAAAGGCGCCGCGAGCACTGTCGAAGGTGACCTTCGAGGTGTCATGGTTGTCGGAGAATGGGTAGCAGGGCGCTTTCGGGCTGCCAATGTCCACGGGAATGAGCGGCTCACAAAGCAGTGGATTGAACACAACATCATGCACGATCTGACCAGCGGCGCTGCTGGATCTCGAGGTCTCGGACGAGGCAGTTCAAAGGACATCGTCAGCCGGTTATTCCAAGAAGGCGGCGGCTTTCCCAAGCCCGCGATCGACTTCCAGGAGGAGAAGAAGCACCAGCACGAACAGCCCCAGGCAGAACTGGGTTTTGGGGAGCATCAAAAGAAGCACGCGATGGAGCGTCTGGGCCAGATGATCGACACTAGTGGTGAGATCAGCCATATCCTAACAGAGGTGTTCGCAGAATACCCTAATCGCGACTTCAACGACGATTGCTACCTCACCAAACCAAACAAGGCATACGATTGGTTCTATTTCCATGACACTTGCCAATCAAAGCTGTATGCCAGTCAAGAGTGGGAGCTAGCACCGTACTTGAAAATGCCAGTACTTGCGTGCCATCACCTATTCGCATCCCCGAAACGGCACTACGAAAACATGGGCTACGACAAGCGCTGGGGTGCCGACGATGGTGAAGCAGAGGCAGCGCCGTTGCCCTTCACTGGCCCGCGAGCTGACTACCAAGCTTACGAAGCAGAAAAGCTGAACCGCTCTCAGCTCCAGTCCATCCTTGCTCAGCTGAGCCCTACAATGTCACGGTCCTTCCGCAGCGCAGAGGAAGTGTCCTCCGAGTTCCTCCCATACCTGATCCGAATGGTTTCCCCCGATGTGAAGCCCGTTGTGGTCGGCGGTAGCCAGGGCTCGATAGCAAGCGTCCGAAAGGAGAGCGAAAAGGCCATGGTGCAACGCGCAGCAGAAGTACTGGCCGAGGTCGGGATCCTGCTACAAAAGGGCAAGATAGAGAGCGAGGATATGTCGAATCGTGCCCCCCAATGGGTCTATCGCCTTGAACCGTAAGTTAGCCCCCTCAGCCCCTTTTTCTTGGTTCGTCCAAGTTATCTGTGATTAACTCGGCTTTTTCTTCCCCACAGCGACCTCGACGCTCTCTCGACCTTTGAGACGGCAGCTTCACTCCTATCTTCACAGGCACCGGTACGTTTTGCCGTCCGGCAGGCCCTTGACCAGGAGCTCCAGCGCACGATCGCCCTCCGCGAGGCCCAGGCTCGCCAAGCCCGCTTCAAGTCAGGCGGCGGCGCAAACGACCTTCTTCAAGCACCAGTTCTGGACAACAAGGAGAATCTCGAGCCTGCTGCCGCCCAAGCAAAGGATGCCACCGTGGTCAAGAGGGACTTCTTCGGCCGGATCATCCTGGCACAGCCGCTGGCAGAGCTGGCCGGCAACAGTGAGGAGAAGCGGGCCAAGAGGGAGGAGCAGAACGTCTGGATCACGTATCACGAAGGGCTCAACAACGCTGTGAGGAAGCCAATGTCATTACATGAGTTTATGCGGGGTTTGTAAAGGTGTTTGTCTCTTTTTATTTGAGTTTCGTCAGGCGAGCATTTACAATGACAATGGGTGTTATTGGGTTGCGTTTTGAGTAGAAACACAGGGGCGTCATTTCAGAGTTACCAGGAATATATAAGTAATGAACTCGTGTAGAAACTGCTTTAGGTGTTATATGCAGAAAGGAAAGGAAAATAAAGACTATGTCATATATGCTGCTGGAAAGAAGGTAGCTTACAACTCATCTACAAATATGTGAGCAAAACACACGATCTACACATCTATATCTATCTACAGTTTCGACTTGGGTCTCTGCGCAGGCGTGGCAAGGGACTCGTACGCGCTGCCGAACAAGTGGTCCGGGGGCGTCGAGCTATGCGAGAACAGCGCCCTGGTATCCAGTAGGCTCGAGTTGAGCTCCTCGATCTTGTTGCACCCTAGCAGGCGCATGTTCATCTCCATCTCGTCCTTTAGGAGCTGCATGGCGCGCTCGACGCCGGGCTGGCCGTAGGCGCTCATGGCGTAGAGGAACGGCCGGCCGATGCCAACGCCCTTGGCGCCCAGGCAGATGGCCTTGAGGACGTCGGTGGCACGGCGGACACCGCCGTCAATGTAGATCTCGATCTTGTTCTCCAGGCCCAGCTCGCGGAGAACGGGCATCGTCTCGGCGAGGATCTCGATACCCGAGCGGGCGAATTCAAGCTGGCGACCGCCGTGGTTGGAGAGGACGACACCCTGGCAGCCGGCCTCGACGGCCTTGATGACGTCCTCGACTCGCTGGACACCCTTGATGATGATGGGCATCTTGGTGATGCTCTGGAACCAGGGGATGTCCTTCCAGCTGAGGCTGGGGTCGATGAAGCTGGAGATGGCTCTGGCGGCGCCCTGGCTGTTGTCGGTCTCTTGGCCCTCCTGGACATTCGTACCAGGGTCGGTGAATTTCGAGCGCATATCCTTCTCGCGACGGCCCAGCTGGGGAGCGTCGACGGTGATGAAGAGAGCCTTGCAGCCACGCTCCTCGGCGTACTGGACGATGCGCTGTGTGATTTTCCTATCCTTGTTGACGTAGAGCTGGAGCCATTGAACCTGCTCACCCTTGCGGGCGTCGCAGATCTCGTCAAAGGAACAGGACGCAAGCGTGGGGATCATTTGAATGACACCGTGCTTGTGAGCGGCCCGGGTCAGGACGACCTCGCCCTCAGGGTCACCAAGCTTGCCCAGAGCAGTGGCGGTGACATAGAATGGGACTGAGCTCTTGCTTCCCAGCATTGTGGTAGAGATGTCGACATTCTCAACGTCAACGAGAACACGGGGCCGGAACCATATGCGATGGTATGCGCTGTGATTCTCCCTCATTGTCTAGAGTTGAAACCCCATATTAATACCATAATTCAACCGACGAGTGGGACGATACGGTTAGGAGACTCACTATTTCATCATCAGCTGCACTGGAGTAGTAACCCCAGGCCGTCTTCTTCATGGTCCTCCTCGCGACGGCCTCGAAATCGTGGAGATTGTAGCATTGCGACAGCAGAGGCTTCTGGGCGACCCTTTCCAGACGCTCAGCCTCCTCTGGGTCCTCCTCCTTCACCTCCTGCTCGACGGTGCCCATGTCAACCGGCCCCAGATGCTTGGACTTGTCCAAGAACTTGTCCAGAGTATCAGGGGGGTGGATTGGCTCGAATTCTTCTGTGCAGTCCTTGCCCTGGAAGTGCGCGGAGAGAGCTCGTTAGTCTCCTTAACAACCTGCGATTGGACAGACGGCGGCCGTTCATGCCCGGGCTCGAGTCGCACTTACGGCATACTTGAGGATAATCTTCTGTCCTCCGGGGTGTTCTGGAAGCAGAGGAGAGTTAGTTGGCGAAATGTAACGACGAAAGCGGGCGTTGTTGGTTATTAGTCGTACCAGGTAGAAACTCGGTCACATCGTACGCCTTGCCCTGTCCATTGCACCGAAATTAGCTGCTGCCCGTATTTCTCAATGTCTGTACAATAAACAGGCCAATTCTCATCGTACATGAACAATAACCCAACACGACTTGGCGTCATTGTGCTCGGCGATCTCGCTGCCCTTGAGCGCCGCCATGGTGTGAGGTGCGGTCCTTTCGCCCGAAAGTCGGACGTCAATTACGTAGGTAGATGGGGAGAATGCGGTCGGTGGGGGAACTGACGAGCAGCGCACCGTCGATGGTTCCTCGTTTTCGGAGTCTGGGGCAATCGCTCTAGAGACAGCGGACAGAGCCAGAAAGTAACGGCGAGCGAGAGCAAGATACGAATGGGAATGGGAATTAAAAACAAGAAAACAGACAGGAAAACGTCGTCCCAGGATCCTGGACTTAAAAGGGAATCCCGATCTGCTTCCCCAGTTGTTCCTTCCCCACAGCGCTTCTCCGGCGGTGCGTTTGATTACCTGCCCCCGAATTCGGGGCTCTCTGGTAGGCTGCTGGGCACAGGCTAGGCATTGAACCAGCACTATCTCTCTCCACCTTTATTTTACCTCGTGAGTCGGCCTTCAATAACCGCCCAAGCCGCCTTCAGTATCCGTTCCGGCTCCACTATGCCTCGGCCGTCGGGTTAATGCACCGCGGGGGAAGCCAAGCACCTTAATGAATGCTTGATACTTATGTCTGTCGTCGGTTGGTGTTGGTTGGGGAAACCCAATAATAGCGACATTATTTGTCACCCACGTATGATTTGCTGCATGGACTTTCCAACCGCCTCCTACCAATATATAATTACGGGCGTGGGCATGAAGCCTGTCCTTCACCACGGGTCAACAAGAGATCAACTCAGGTGCAAATATGCATGCATATATTCCGTGTCAATGATGATTAAAACACCGCTTGGTAAACAATAGACACAACCCCCCATTCTAAACATACCCTGACCAGGTCCATACCCATGCAAAACCCTCCTCTTTTACGCTATGTATGACGAGTAATTCTTCCTCCTTCTCCATCTTGGCCTCCCATCCTTACTTACTTCCAGGCACTCAGTCCTGCCCAAGGGTCATGGGGCTGTGATGTTTGAGCTGGTGGTGATTTCTGCCCATATCCCTGTGGGATCTGCTGTTGCTGCCCATAGTGGATTGTCTGCTGGGGTCCCAGAGGTGGAGGGCCGGGAGGAGGTGGAGGTGGGACAAAGCCAGGCGGCATGTAGCCACCCTGGCCTTGTTGGGCTGTTGGCTGCACTTGTTGCCCCTGAGTGGCATAGCCTTGGTAGCCTTGGATCTGCGATCCAAAGGAGGATCGATTTGGTGGAGGGGACACTGGGCCTCTCATTGCATTTACGCCGAAAGTGGACTGGTTTGGCGGAGGTGACGTTGGACCAGGGTTCCGTCCATATTGGCTTGGGTTGTACGCGGCTTGCCCAAATGAGTTGACTTGTGGCTGCCCATATGACTGCGCTGTTGCTGGGTTTGGGTTTCCATAAGTCTGGTATCCTGGCTGTACCATGTTGGGTTGGTTAGGGGGAGGGGAGGTTGGAACTTGATATTGTCCCTGGTAACTTCCTTGCCCGTATCGGGGTGCCTGTCCAGCCTGAAATAGCGGTGTTGGCGCTGGCCGTCCACTTGCGGTTGGCTGTGGCGGTGACTTTGGGCTCTCCATCGACATTCGGTCCATGAGAGCTCGCAGACGTTCTTGCTCCAGCTCGGCCTGAGAAGACCTGCTGGAGGATTGTGCCGCCTCAATCTTGTTCAACAACTGGGCACCCTCGCCTCGTCGGTTGTTGACGAATGCTTCAACATTCTTTTCTAAGCTCTCTACTGTCTCCTTCATCTCAGCATACCACTTCTTCGCACTGGCGAGTCCGGCCACGAGGTCAAGGAACTCTTGATAGGCCCGGTTGTATCTGCCAATCACGGCCGATCTCTGTTTTTGAATTGTTTCGTACTTGCTCTGCTCCGATCTCACCCGCTTGTCTTGCAATAGTGTATTAAACGTTCCTGTAAGTTCCTTCATCAGAGCGGACTGCTTGTGATTCGCCTGTAACAGCCTGTTTTGGTGAGGTCGGAACTTTTCCAGCTCCTGCTGGAAGAGTTGATTCTCGTAGTTGGATATTGACTTCTTGTTTAGGATCAGAATTTGCGAGATGTCATCGTTATGGACCTGGGTGGGAAAACTGTTAGCTGGGTAGACATGGGTTGCACCATTTGGATCAACCAACCTTCTCTTTTAGGTCTTTAAGGACCTGGTTTCGCTCCCGCTTGACAAGATTCAACTTTTTGAGGATATCCTCTACTCTGTTTATCTGGTCTATCACACTCAAGCCGCCTTCTTCAAAATCGGCGTCCAGAAGGTTAGCTTCGATGGCAGCTGGGCTGACAGAGTAGCCACTCTTGTCTCGAACATCGGTTACAGCGCTGTGGAACAGTTGGTCAACAGCATCCTCCTGAGCAGCACGCCGCATTTCTGCGAATTCCACCTCGTTCTGGCGAAGCTTCGTGGCAAGCTGATTGTCGCTCTTCATTGCCTCATCAAGCGCCTCTCGATAGCTTCGAATATCCCCGCGTAGGGTGGTTGTGAGGGGTGCGCTAGGTTGCTGGGTCCATTGGCTCTCGTGTTTCGAACGCATCTTCTCGCAGACTATCTCTTCCATGTCCAACTGCTTCGAGCACCCATCCAGAACTCGAATTATGGACTCCTTTTCTGACCTCAGGTGCTCGAATATCCCAGCTGGATTTTCGTGATTTGCCACATCGTGACACCATTGGCGGAAGTCTTCATCAGGCAAAACATCCTGATCAAATCCGCCCTTGAGAACTTGAAGAGCACCTGGAAGCCTCAAGTAATCCAGACTTGCAGCCATCTCGCCATTTGCGGTGTCAACCTTCTCTGTTTCTGCTCTGACAAGCTTGGCTTTCTCTTCATCGTACAAACTTGCTGACTCCGTCACCGCAAAGGGCACGATCTTGGCGAAAAGATCTGGGCCAGTAATGTGCTGTATATCCTGACCTGCGTACAGCTCACTAACCGGGATGGGTTTTGCGGCAGGTAGTTTGTTGATGGCTTCTAGGCTGGCTTCGGCTGGGACGGGCTGGTGGTAAATGTAATCATTGTCCTTCTCTGCCTCCCGGAGCTTCTCCTTCACGGTAGCGAGATGCCGCTTCGAAATACCTTGCAAAGCGCTGGCGCAGTCTGCACTGAGGTTGGCGCTGGGTGGCAGAGATGTAGGGAACCCCTTGGCGATGCGGTCTGCTTCCTTAGCCAGCGATTCGGCGTACTGCAGTCGGCCCACACCTGAACCGAACTGACTGTTCTCATCATCCGTCAATGCTTGGTAGTATTGCGCCATTGAGTCCAGCAGATTTGATTTATACTGTACATTTGTAAGCCATCGGCGGAATCATCTTGAACGGGAAGCTCTCACGAACCTGGAGCATCAAAAGCCACGACTTTTCGAAAATTGCCTTGTTAGCACTTTCCTGAGCGCTCTCATAGGCTTGATTGTAAAAGCAGCCTGCTTGTGAGGCCAGTTTGGCCAGAAGTGCATTCTTCTTCTTGTCGTTAATTTGCTTCTCAAGGAAGACCTCCTGAGCTTGTGCCAACATTATGTGGATCAGCGTCTTGACTGTCTCCCTACTCAGATCTGAGGAAGGAGCATGGAGGAAATTCTCGTTGATATACGTGAACATGCCGGCAGATGCCTGGAATGAGTGGTATGCTGTCTTCAGGGCAGACTCGTCGGACCTGTTCTGGAAAGCAGCATGGCAAGAGAGTACGGCTGAGATATTAAAGATGATGGAAGCCTTTTCGAATGCCAGTGAGTATTGTGAGGTCGGTTTATGGGTGAACGCATCGAACCTATTGTCATGTGGTAATCCAGTCAGTACTCGATACTCAGGATATACTCGCTTGGGAGGAACGGGCAGTCTTCCGAGTCATACCATGTGAAGGAGATCTTGATATGCTGCTCGTCCACGGGAAACCGTAGGTCCAGAAGCTCCAGTTGGCCATAGTACCGATATAACATGTCCCTTCCTGAAGTGCTCTCCTTCCCCGCACCGCGTACGTCCTGCCTCAAGCGCTGGAGGGTGGCGCACTCCTCTGCGTACCGCTCTGGGTCATCGCCATATGTATCACGAATATATGCCTTCAATGGTGCCACCCAGTCAATCTCGTTTGTCGCCTTGAGGGGCACGGAGATCATTGGCGACTGCGACATCTTGTGCGACGAGGCGAGAGGCAGTTACTGAATGGTATGCCAGCAAGTAGCATGCGCCGAGGCGAGAAGGGTAGTAACAGCAGGCCAGAAGTCGTGGTCAGGTTGGCCGGGCCGCCCGAACGGGCCAGGAGCTCTAACGCTCGGCGAGTTGAGGTCGTGATTTGCGGATGGGAAATGGCGGCGTGGGGCAGAGGGGTCAGATTCGGGCTCGGAAGGTCGCCTCTTATGCGGCCTGGTGTCGCGATCCGTGGGGGGAGGGGGAAAGCTTGCTGAGAGGAATGGTTTTAGTGAGGCAGACGGGTTGTGTAGCCAGTAGGCACCAATGATGAGGGTACGCCGCCCGTTGGAGGAGAATGGGAGCAAGGTAGCCTGGGTGACAGCGTTAGAAGCCGCCCAAGAGAGGCTCTTGATGTGCGGACAGCCAGTATCGGGTGGACTCGGTAGACATAGGCTGGCCGAATAGGTCCTGAGGCGGGGTGAGGTGGTGAGGTGGTGAGGTATACAAATACTGGTACATGGTAGACCCAAGGTACGACGTCGGCAGATGAGGTGAAGGCCAGAGAGCTCCGTCCCAAAGGTGGGCGGTATGACGCAGAGGGGAGCAGGTAGCTGCGGTACGCTCGAGGTACTGGGAGGTACCTTGACGCCCACTCTACTGTCGATTTCCTCTGCAGGTTAGCTTCGGCGCCGCCGTTAAAAGGCTCAGTCAAGAACAACTAACAAATGCCTTTTGAGTGTTCCTATAAGTAGGTAGGTTTTACTTGAGAACCTTTGGATAATAGGTAGTTTAGTCTCAAACAATAAGAATTCGGTATAAACAGTTCACTAAATTAATAATCATCGTGCTATGTTTACTTCCCCATTCTAATAATCGTGGTCTTGTCATGATATTAATTCATCCATAGAACTCTAGAGGTAGGTATTTAAGAGGGTAGACGTTTGCTGTTAGGATTCTTGGGGTAGAACTTCTCATAGTTGATCCATGCAATGGAAATCCCATTTTTGCGCGTATTTGCAAGCATCTTCAACTGTGGGAAATGAACAAACTTCCTAGGAAGTCAAGGTCATCTCCAAATAAAAGCGGCGCCGTCCCGAAACCCCAAGAGAAACTGTACCTGAAATGACAAGCTGGCCACATGGGGTACATCCGCGAAGAGGGGCGCGATCTTTAGATCCCTGTCCCGACAAGACCAGGTACCTGCTCGATAACTCAGCAGACCATTCGATTGGGAGGCAATTGCTGAAAGAGCGGTGGTATGGGCAGCGTCCGGAGCTGCAGCCCAGAGTGTGATTGGGGCTGCAGGTCAGCCAGGTGAACCTCATGTCTCGCAATGTTTGCGTGTGGCTTGATGCACCACGCAACGAGGACTCGCTTGATTCGGCGCAGTGGTTGGCTGTGCCCGAATGGGGGCCGGAAGCCCGCTAAGGAAGCCAAATTAGCCGCTGCAGTGCTTGCTTAGGCGCCGAGCTGTCAGTACCCAGCGAGCCCCTCAGCTTACACCAAGCCGCTGGGCTCCTCTTCAGACTCGCAGCTCACCTCCTGCAGCCCTGCCACAGTGGCACATGAGGTGTAATATTGCCTGCGGTACGAGTGTGTGCTGGCATCCTACCTTAAGATAAGGTATTAAGGTCCAAAGTCCCCTCAGCCATACGCTCTCCAACAGCCATGCTCTCGTCCAAGGTCGCAATAGCCTGCTTGTCCGCTGCGTACAAGATGCTCGCATGCTCATCCAGCTTCTCGTCCTCTAACCGCTTGGCTGGACACTAGCATCCACGGCGTCTATTCCAGCACAGGCTTGGTTGGACCTTGATATCCCCTCCGCGAGCAAGGATGGAGGCTCGTATACCACATCGGATTCTGACCTGATGTGGCGTCACCGCAAGGCATCAATGCCCAAGAAGCTATGTTGCGGCTCAACCTCATCATCAATCCACAGTAGCCCGTTATCCTCGGGCCCGACGCAATTTCGCACAAAGCCTGGAAACCGAGTTTCATCGAAACCGGCACAGCAAAATCTCACTCCTCGTACTTGGGGAATAATACCACACCGGAAACGCAGCATCACCAGATTTCCCCCCCCATCAACCGCTGCCGGGTGTGGGGGCCGGCTCCACACACCCGTCGCAACCCTCGACAAGCGCCAGCCTCCCAGCGAACCAACAACCACCCAGGCCCTCCTCCGTTGGAGCTTATGCATGTGACGAGGGAGCTTCTCTGTGACCACCCCGCGCCAGCTATTGGCCCAGAGGTCTCAGTTGTCATCTGCAGCCGTCTTGACCGGGAAGCTCTGGCGAGCCCGGTACACCACTTTCGACCTCCTTGGCTACCCTATTGGCATACCGGCCCTTGTACGTGAAATGGGACTTGGGTTAGTATTCGTTACATCGTGGGTATTTCATTCAAGTCTGGGTTTCCATTAGTTCTAGACTTGAGCATCTCAAAAAGCAAGCAACTCGTTTGTAAGCCAATGCCCTCCCAGGTTACTCCGTGCCCCCGAAGACCGTTACCATCGTCAGACTACCATCGCCGGTTCCCACCTTGCTCCCTTAGGTAAAGACACTCTCCGTCAATGAGTTGACCTGGAGCCCGCGCTCGGCCATCTCCGCGTCTCTCAAAAACTCCAAGGGGTACCACACCAGATGCCCCTTGATCTGGTCTAGTTTGTTGCGGATATCTTCAGGGGGGAGGAACTGATCAAAGACGTGACCAGCCTTCACACCACGGGGCGGGAGATACCGATCATAGTCATCAAAGTCCTTGACTGCTTTGGTGTTAGCTTAAAGGGACAGAGCAACAGGGAAATGACGGGGGAAGGAATCTTACTGTGGTCATCGGGGTCGGCATGGAATATATGGCGGAAGAGCTTGGTGTTTGTGTCCGCCTGTGTGGTCCACATCTCCCATAACTCATCGCTCAACGGATCCTCAACAAACTTCCAGCTCTCGTCTTTGTCGTAGATATCATTCTCTGGGTTGACAGTTGGCGGCTGTGCATTGATATCACCTTCTGCGTTGAGTGGCTGAGGCGGAAGCAGCCCCAGATGCTCTCGCCAGAGATAGCGCCGTAGAGTGGTGGCATGATATCCAGCCTCAAACGCCTCTCCATTCATAGTGCTGGAGACCATCCTCGTATCCTCCATGACGATGCTCAATTCACTGTCGTGGTCCCCTCGCTGACTGCGGTCATTCAGATTACTGGAGCCACAGATAACGATCCGATCGTCGGCTATCAAAATTTTGGAATGGACGTAGAGCTCCTCCTGAACCCAGTTCTGCACTTCACTCTCGGGATCATCTTCATCCCAAACTTCATCCAGAATGGATCCTTGTCCGTGCATGGCATGGTGGGCTACTGACGCTGAAGTCAAGACCTCCCCTGGAGGAAGAGCCTCATCAAACTTCTTCTTTGCCTCCATGTGTTTCTTCACCTCTTCATCAGTTGAATCCACCTTATTTTGGTTCAGTTTTCCAAGATGGGGATTCTGGGTCTTGCTCCTAGCACCAAATGTCCCGTGGATACCTTCTGACATGATCTCTTCAGCTTCCGCTCGCTGCACCTGTTGATAGCTAACGCCGGATTTCTTCTCGGCTGCCTTGAGAGCCGGTGTTTTGTTGAGGCGATCATAAGACCGGAGATTGAAGAAGAAGATGTATTTTCTGGGGTCGACATCCTGTGCCTTGATCTGCTCAAAGATGGAGTGCTCTCCTCGACAAATAGACTTGTACTGGTAATCCATAATAGCTCGAGTACCAGCCGCGGCATTGTCTCGAAGGTCACCTGCGAAGCCGGGAATGGCGGGTATCACGATGATGATTTTGAACTTCCGGTTCTCCTTTGCAGCTCGAACAACGGCGTCCACCATGGCCCTGCCGATAGTGTTATGAATGGGATATTGCTGGTCTCCTGTAGCTGTAATGAAAAACTGATTCTCAATGTAAACGTAATGCTGTGCGTTTTGGATAATTTCAATGTAGGCGTTTTGAATCGAGTGGTCTAGCAAAATTCCGCTGGACCAGTCTGAGCTGGATCGAACGATTTGAGCACGAATGGTGCCACGGTTAAAGAGGTTTTTGGTGTCGAGCGGCGTCAGGGGATGCTGGACGTAGTCTCCAACGGGGTGTTTGGGACGCTGGACACCGACAAGGTCCTCATCTTCGCCAGTGCGGTTCTCTAGCATAATCCAGTCATAGGCATCGTGTCGCTTATACTTGTCACGTTTTACAAAGTTCCATCTGAGAACGAAGTGCTCAGCAATATCATAGACTGTTGGGCCGATCACTGCCATGGCAACATCGTGCCAGGGCATGCGGCCATAGTCTGCTTTGCTCACTTCGTTCTGTTTCCAGTCATCCACTTGCTTGAAGTCCATCACGCGGTTGTTGTTGAAGTCCTGTCCCGGGAAGGTCTCTTCAGAAACTCCTTCGGGGTGAACGTCAGACAGTGGATGGTGGTTTGCGTCCCAACGCCCGAAGCAAAGATCTAAGCCACCGATAAAAGCCATGGCGTAGTCAATGACGATGAATTTCTCGTGGTGGGCCCAGTACATGGTAATGTCGGCTGCGTTTTCAAAAGGATTGTGGTCTGGGTGGCGAAGAATCTTGATGTTGCCAAATCCTGGTGTGCCCTCAGGGCACAGAGCTTGGAGGGCATGCTTTGTATGCACGGAATTGCAAGTCAGAGCAGCCTCGACTTCCTTGTACACGATCACAAAAATCTTGACCCCTTCCTCGGCTTTTCTCTTGAGGAGTTGATCCAGCCGGTAGTCCCGGTTATAGAATGGGGGGCGTCGCAAGAAGAGTTCAGGAGACAACCACCAGTCTGCAATGTAGATGGACTCTTTGGCCTGCTCGAGAGCCACAGAGACAGCCCAGAAATAATCACGGCCGTCCACATACCATTTTATGAGATTTCCATCTCGCTCAGGGAAGAAGGACTTGAAGCGATTAGACTCGCAGATCTTAGTCCGCTTGTCGTCACAGCGCTGCTCATGCTCCTCATCATGGCGATGATTGGGGTTGAACTGGATCACACTTGAGTCTTAGTCATCTCGCAATATTCAAAGGCCATGGCCTAGCATCAAGATTGAGGGACACCGTACCAAGTTTCCCAATTTTCCAATCTGGTGCCTAGACACCAAGAGAAGAGAAAAATGATGTTAGAATAGCGGTCACATGCATCTACAGGTTGAAAGAAAAGACGGACTTTTTGTGCACTAAAGCAATCTTTGCATCGTGCAGCTTAGTGTCGCTAAACTTTTCCTTAAGATCGTCGATGAGGTTTGAAACTTTGCCGCCATCGCTGGCCTTCTGTTGCGTCATGGTGGTTGCCCGCTTGGTGTCGTTTAGTATGGGGAAGCTGAAGGGAGGGAAAGGGAAAGATGAGCGGGGAGGGAGGGGTTATAAGTAATTCAAGGTAGAACAGAGTAGTTATTTATAGGTAGGGACAGACACTACTATACTTAAAAGGAGTGGTGCGAGGAGGATGGAGGAGGATGGAGGAGAAGGGAGGAAGAGCTGTTGATGTAGGCAGAGGGACTGCGGTGCTCTTACTCGGATCAGCTAGAGCCATGCAGGCTGATCTGCACCTGCAACCTGTTTCCATCTTCTTTTGGTCTTCACGGCTCACGGCCGATGTCATTGGCAACCAACAATAAGCTTAGGAAAGATAATTCCTGATCCGCTGCCACTGCCCATGCACATGCAGGCATCCATGTCGCCGACCCATTCCCCTCAAGGAAGCGGTTGTTGGTCCGATTTGCCATGCCGGGAACCCTGGAGTGAGCCCGTATTGGACTCGGACGAGGATTTTGGAAAAAAAAAAACCACAGGCAATAAGCGGGGAGACACGTCATTGCTTGGAATTGGGGGTCTTTGCTTTTCTTTCAGCTGCTCTCCATATTATTCAAATGAGCTGCGTGGAGCAGTAGTCGGAAGCTACAAGTATTCAGCCCTCCAATCTTACCGTCACGGTATTGTCAATTGCTATTCGCTGTTGGGTGCGGAAGTGCTAAAATTCCCATTTCCTGCGATGGTAAAGGAAGCCCATTCGCCCATTCACTCCTCAAGATCGCCGCTGCAGTGAGGATCGGTCAATTGTGTGCATTAGCCTGGGTCGTGTTTTCCAAAATTCAACGTCCGATTATCTTGGTGATTGGAGGACGCGACATCCTTGAGTCTATGACGTCAGGCCAAGGATGCTCCCACCAGCTCGCGCATTGCAACATCATGCTATGCCTTACTATAGGGTAGGCCTCTAAAGACGGGTGATAAGATAAGACTGATAAAAACGATCTGCGTGCCCCACCTTAAGATTAAAAGCATCAGGTATAGGTTAGGTGAAGCTAAGTTGTATTGTCGTCTCAGTGACCCCGCAGTCAGGCAATGTTGTCTTCTCTGCAACTGGACAAAGTAGGTCTAAGTATTTGCATCTCTCTCCTTGACGTTCGCAGGCGTTCGCATGGAAGTGGAAGCATACCTAAATTTGAGAATTCTGGACGCTGCCACGCGCAATGTACCTTGCCTCGTAGATAGTGCGTACTATCAATCTCAACAACCCCCTTTATTACTCTCTCCCCGCCTAGTTACCCGCTCCTTCTGTGAAATACCAGTGTCAATTAGGCGTATTCGATACAGCATGTACTTCAGGGGAAGCAATTATCAGTTCTTGGGTCATTGTAGGCTAATAACACACGTTGCACATAGTTGGCAACCTTCCAATTACACCTGCTCCTGGCCTGCCCAGGCTCAAAGGACAGTGCAAACACTGTGGCTTCTGCTTCGATTCGACTGGGAAGCATCCATCAACCAGCACTGTGCTGCCAAGTACCCCTCTGCGTATCATTTAGATGAGTGGAGCAATAAATGGCGAGAGTCTGCAGTTCTGGACCATTGCCCAGGGGTATGGCAATAGTAGCGGCCCCTCAATACGCCACAACCTACCCCACCATTCGAGCTTGACCGCTCAACGAACACCTCATAGCTACAGAGCTAGCAACTGCTTAAGGAACCAAGACCCTTTCCCCCTTCTCCTTTATCAACCTTCAACCTTTGGAGATTCATCAGAAACAAATCCCCATCCATACCCATCATCATGTCCGTCCAGATTCCCGCCGGTGGCACAATTGTGCAGACCTTCAAGAAGTCCTTCACTGATGTCCCCATCGGTGCCGACAACTCCATTGCCACCACCGAGTTCCTCGACGCTGCCGAGTCCCTCACCACCATCTTCGGTATTTGAAGCTCTCGATGTGACAATTCTTACCCAGGGGCTTCGCTCTAATCGCTTGGGGGTTTTAGATGTTCTCGGCTCTGTAGCTTTCTCCCCCGTCAAGAATGACTTGGGAGGCAACATCAAGGTTCGTGCCCCTCACCCAAGCAATGACAATCCATTCGACTGACCTCTCTCCCCCCTTTCTACAGAAGCTCCGCGACCGCCAACTCGCTGCCCCCGCCGACTCCGAGACTATCCAAGCTCTCGTAAAGAATGAGCTTGCTACCAAGAAGCACGTCGCCACTGAGGGTCTTCTCTGGCTCGTTCGGTGCGTATCTATCATAGAAACCCCTATACCTCGTGGCCTCCCCTAGCCACGTTTCAGGAACACATCAGTTAACACATCTTCCTTGGCAGTGGTCTCGAGTTCACCTGTCTCGGCCTCAAGGCCAACGTCGCCAACCCCTCCGAGGAGCTTGCAGACTCCTTCCGCAACGCATATGGCTCCACCCTCAAGCCTCACCACAGCTTCATCGTCAAGCCCATCTTCAGCGCCGCCATGAGCGCCTGCCCATACCGAAAAGACTTCTACCCCAAGCTCGGTGACGACCAAGCCAAGGTCTCCGAGGAGATGGCGGCCTACCTCGCCGCCCTGGAGAAGGTCGTCGGCATCCTCAAGGAGTTTGTCAACTCCAAGGAGGCCAAGTGGTAAACCCAGCGGCTTCAGAAAGCTGCGGTAAATATATGCGGCAATCTTGCCGTGTTTAATACAGATAAATGATGGCAAGGGGCGTGTCGCGTGAGGAAACCCCATAATCTAGGTTCTCAACATGATGCGTTCATATCAAACGAAACAAAAAATCCAACAGGGCTGGCCGTATTCTGGCAGCAGATTAGTTCTTATCAAGGTACTAAATTAGGATTAGTCACTCCAATATACCACTTGATATTCCGTCTCTAAGAAATTGAACCAGAGTGAAAGATAACAAGACTACAACTTGTCCACACTGGCGAGTGCGTTCTCCAAAGGATTCTTAGCCCTAGAAGTACGTAATCACAACGAGCCGGCTAAAGGTGAAGCATTATGTATTCCCTCACAGGTTCGGTCTTGTTGTTTAACGATGACACCGGGGGTTAAAGATGCACGGTGTCCTTAGTTGTTCCATGTTAAATCGAGATCCATGGATGGAAACCTAGTCAGAGGTCGAATTGTACTGAATTCCATGAGTGGCACGCTTTGGTTGGCTCCAAGTTTACGAACCAGCAAATCAATGGCTTAGAACCCGCCAAAAACCTATTTATTATATATCGAGCTCTATGTTCTAAGCTCAGAATAAAATATGTAAACAAATCCAGAACGTATGTAAGAACCTCTCATGTGTGATCCGCTGTGTACTCTAGATCGCTCTATGATAGGAATGACAATCACGCCAACGCTGATAATATGGACAAGACAAGGCAAGACGAGAGAACAACGCTCATCCGGGAAAAAAAGTAGTACAAATCATCCCATCCGTCTGATCATGGTCGCAACTGAGAGGATCTCTCTCGTTGTAACTTTTTCTCGGTGTTTCGAACCTCGAGGGCGGACACGGCACGGATTAACAAGCCCGTGGGCCGATCGAGCCTGGACTTCTTCGTCCGCACAGTCCTTATCGAGTCTTTGTCCGTCGTGTCGCCGCCTAGCCAGTCGGCCATGGACTGGACTGCAGCTCCGTACTCGACAGCAACGCTCTCCTTCGGGGCCATGGGAGGGGGGCCGTCCCAGGCATGCTTCTCGCCCTTGACGACACGCATCTCGCATTGCTTTCGATGGTCTTTGAGTCTGCTTGCAAATTTCATCCCCTCGAGGAGAAGCATATCGTATTCGCACACGCAAAGGTGTATAGGAGGCAGCTTCTTCACCAGCTCGTCAGACATGAGACCCGGAGACAACCTCGGGTCCGATCGTTTTTCCCGCGGGATTGGAGGATACACATATGAGGCATCGATGAGGTCAGTCAGACTCTTGGGCAGAGTGAGGTCTGGCCGGGGACACTGCTCTCGCTTCTCAGGCCGTGACATGGTGTAGTCCAGAGTGGGGTAAAAGAGCACGAGGCCAGCAATCCTCGACGGGTGGAATGGAAGCGTGTAACCAAACTTTTCGGGTTCCTGAAGACATATCCATGCTGCCAAGGTGTTGGTAGCGCCGGCTGAGAAGCCCGAAATGATGATCTTGTCTGGGTCGATGCCGAATTCGCCAGCGTGTCGGGCTATCTGACAGACGGCATCCACGCAGTCCTCGATGGGCGTGGGGAAAGGGAAGCTCGGTGCGAGCCTGTAGTTGACGGTGAAGACAACAGCGTCGAGCTGGCTCATGACAGTCCCTGCCCATCGGGCATTGTCAGTCCCTTGGCCGAGAATCCATCCGCCACCGTGGAATGTGATTACTGCTGGGCGAGGACCGATGGAAACTCTCGGCGGGATCCATACCTCGGCCTTGATCTTCTTGGGGCCACTTAGCAGGGATAACGTCGAATCCAGGTAGATCTCCCGAGTGAACTCTGGCACTGGAGGTTCTGCCCTGTTGGCAATGCTGAAGCCGACGCTGGCGGCATATCTGATCAACTGGGCTCGGGCATTAAGGTACCACCGAGAACTAGACTCCAGAGGGTTTACATAATCCCGAGGCTCTGGGGTAGTCGGGTTGTCGACACTACTTGCTTCCACCAACTCCATCAGAAGATGAGGAATCGGATGGAGAGGATAGAGGTGGGGTAGCTCAAGCAGAAGGAGGGGGCCCTAGACCGAGCTCTAGTGGGGTGAGAGAGGAATGAAAGGTCAGAATCATGCAAACACGGATGTTTAGGGTGAGTGTAGATGCTGCAGGTCGGAAACGCTGGGAGTGAGGGGATTGGCTGCTTGGATGCAGGTGATAATCGCTGCCGTCTAAATCATCCAAGGCGGTCGGACCCCGTGGAAAAGGCGAGAATCCGGTGCGGGAGACCCGAAGCTAAGAAGGAGGAAATGAGAAGAGGAGGGAAGACGGATAAAGCGGCAAAGTATTGGGCGGGCTCAGTGAACGATTTAATTCCATTGCAGCGCTTTTGGGGGGCAGAATTGGGGGGAGGCTAGAAGCAAGCCGACAGGGCTAAAGGCCTGATTTTAGGCGCAGATCCCCAAAAAGGAAAAAGGCAAACCAGAGGACGGACCCTGATCTCATTAATCGCGGTTGCATGCTGCAGTAGGCACGACGACATACGAGCAGCCCACATGAGATTGATCTGCAAGGTTCGAATAGGGCTGATGGAATCTTAGCCAGGATACTAATAAATCACGCTCTCCGCTAGTTACGACATTTTTGAAGTGAAACTTGGGTTTATAAGAGCACAGTCATATCTATAGGCCATGTTAGCGCTGCATGGCGCCGGCCTCCAGGGTGAGCTACAAAACTTTATGAGACTGTCTGTGGAGATAGAGCGGGCGTTTCCAAGCAGCCATGATATTGGTTATATGCTTACTAGTAGTGACAAATATTACAAGTCTTGGTCAGCGAGCATCCTAAGCGTGATGAAATTTTCAACAACTCCAATGGCGGCGGATCCCAACGGGCGGCACCCAGCTGAACAGCAATCACATGCGTTACTATTATTGTCGTAGCACATGAGCACTGAGCTCGGCCAGTTTGCGAGTTTTCGCATGATTGATGATCGGACCAGGGACCTGGACAGGATTCAGGGAATCGGGCATTCTTGGACTTGTCGCAGTCCGCACGACCCGAACGCCCCGAATCTTGGTGGCCGTGGTTGACGTCACATTGGGCTAGCACCCCCTGTCCCGCCCGTGGCTACAGCAGACCTGTTTGTGGGTGAAGTCAGGGCGGCTCGTACGGTACGTGACATAAGCAATTGCCTCGCACAACTCAGACATCTCAGCTGAAATGGCTGATTGGCAAACCAGCCGGAGGTGAGCTCCGCGAGCCAATTTCCATAGCAATGATGAGCGCATCTATGACCAAACCACAAGTCAGGTTTTCTGCGTCGATGTCGATGAGACGAGGGGTTACCTCGTGCTAGCGAAAGCCGCTGTCAAGCCACCAGCGAATCACACATGTCTGGCGATAGACGGGCCCATGCCCTAGGGGCGTGGCGTCCAGTCTCGGTAACTCGGTACCTTAACCCTCACGTCTGGTCGCCATTCAACGGGCCACGAGGTCTAGATTCGGAAGACGAAAGAACAAGGGGGAAAAAGGTTGTTTAATCCTCCAACGTCCGAGCGATGCGATTGGCGCCTTCCGTGGAAACGGCCGGAAAGTCGCTCCTGCGGCCACACCTGCGTGCCGAGGCCTTGTACTGGGTACCTGCTATGCACCGCGCCTTCCAGGATGTAGTGGCAGGGATCACTGCCCGAAACCACTGCCGGGTCACTGCCGCACATGCGTGTAACCGCCCATGACCTCACCACTCCCCGGGCGCCCAGTAGGGATGCAAGTATCCAGATGTAGACGGGACGTCTGTAGATTGGCGTGGATGCATCGGCACCGTCCCAGCCACTTCCCATCTCTAGCACCTGCGTGCCTAGGCCGACTTACAGGCGCCTTACAAATTGAGACCAGCAACGTTGTCGTTGGAGTCCTGGAGCAGTCCGGCCCCATTTCTTTCAGCATCCATCCGTCTCCTTGCAGCGTGGGCTAGCTCAACCAAAAACCGCTCCTAAAAGCTTCTCGCTGTCTGACTTTTCGCTTCCTTGCCGGACTTATAACCATTGCCCGTGCTGAAAACCCTTCCGGCCGGCCCCTCTACACCCTTTTCTGTCTTCTTAATAATCGCCTCTCCCCGCGCCACTGTCTACCAACGCTTTTCCATCTCACTCATCTTCTCTCTGTACCACCTGTCCTACCTAGCCTAGGTACCAGTGAATGGGGTCCATATAACACCCTGGACCTTCGATCTTCAATACGTCACCGACTGGTCAACCATCGGTCGATCCCGTCCTTGCGACCTGAAATTTGCCCTGCCAAGCTGGGAGATATTAGTTGGCTCGACATCACCACCATTTCCACTTGGGCAAATTCATTGTTTACAACTCTGGCCGACGAGCCGAGAATACAACATGCCTAGCGCCTCTGGGATCTTTGCCCCTGTGGTATCCGCCCTCGGGCTACCACATCGCTCTCGAAGCAAGAATAGAAATGGCAAAGGGCAGTCGAGTGATAACAGTGGTCGGTCGAGCCTTGAAGGCGCAGCTACCAATGGCAACAAAAGCGACAGCGCCTCGACGATTCAAAAGGACTCGACGGATACAACACCTGCTGTCCGATCCCCGTTAATCGAGACGTCTACGGTCAACGAGAATCCCACTTCTAGCCGTGCGCCGACCTCTCCCGTGTCCCCAGCATCTCCGACCTCGCCCACTATCGCCAGCAACCTCAGCCTCAGCTCCAACCCCAAGCGAGTCAGCGCTGGTGTCTCAACTATTCCTGCGGACCACCGCAAACTGCTTGCAAAGATGAATGACAGCGGCGTTGAGATCAAAAGCTCTACGCGCTCCAGCCTGGACATAATGTCGGCCAGGTCTAGTATGGATAGTGGCCGCAACAGTCAACGCACAGGCGCTAGTTCCGAGTTACTCGTTCATCCCAACGAGCTCAACACAATCTCGCAGCTCGACAAGCTGCCGATTGGTACCGAGGTTGACTTCCGTGCCCGGATTCACACCCAGCGCCAGCTCTCCAAGGCATTGGATTTCCTCCTCCTCCGTGATCAAACACATTCTATTCAGGGTGTCCTGTCTCGCGAAAACATGGATATGGTCAAGTGGGTTCAAAAGCTGAACCCTGAATCCCTCGTGCAAGTTCACGGTGTCCTCAAGGAGCCCCCAGAGCCTATCAGATCCGCTACGCACTCCGGCGTAGAGGTTGACATTGACTCCATCTACCTTGTGAATGCTGCCGCCAGCGCACCCTTTAGCAACTACAAGCCCCCGGAGAGCCTGCGTAACCGCATGGCATCACGCATTTTAGATTTGCGTCACCCATCCAACCAGGTCCTCTTCCGTGTTCGTTCTCTAGTAACTCGGGTGTTCCGAGAGACCATGGAGAATAAGGGTTTTGTTGAAATTAACACCCCCAAACTTCAGCCTGCTGCAACTGAAAGCGGTGCGGCCGTATTCAAGGTCAACTACTTTGGTAGAAATGCCTTCTTAGCCCAAAGTCCACAACTGGCCAAGCAGATGTGTGTGTCGGCTGACTTCCGTCGTGTTTTCGAGGTTGGCCCTGTCTTCCGAGCGGAAAATTCCAACACCCATCGTCACCTGACTGAATACACCGGCCTCGACATTGAAATGGCTATCGAAGAGGATTACCACGAGGTCATCTGGGTTCTTGATGACTTCCTCAAGGCAGTATTCGAAGCAGTGTACTCTCTGCCTGAAATCGAACTCTTGCAGAAGCGGTGGCCTAGCTCCGAGTTCAAATGGCTGGAAGAAACCCTGGTGCTCGATTTTCAGGAGGGTCTTCGTATGTTGCGAGAAGATGGACGAGACGTCGAAGAGGAAGATCTCTCCACCCCCGACGAGATTCGACTTGGGCAACTCGTCAAGGAGAAGTACGGCACTGATTATTACATCCTCGACAAGTTCCCGGCCAATGCCCGCCCCTTCTATACCCACAGAGACCCCGAAGATCGCAACTGGACTCGGTCTTTTGACATTTTCATCCGTGGCCAGGAGATTTGCTCTGGCGGCCAGCGTATCCACGACCCCGATGAGCTACGCACCAACATGCTGGCAGCTGGGATTTCCGAGGATGGTATGGAAGATTATCTGGCTGGTTTTGACCTTGGTGCACCGCCTCACGCTGGCGCTGGTCTGGGCCTTGAGCGTATTGTTAGTTGGATGTTGGAACTCGGCGACGTTCGATACGCGTCCCTCTTCCATCGCGACCCCAAGTCGCTGCCCGAGCGCAAGCCTGGGTTGCCTCACCCCGAAGCTGACACTACCAAGCCCCATCCAAATGACACAATGCCACCCCTGGAGAAGCTTATTGCCAACTATGGTGATGCTTCGAACACCTCCTGGCTTGACGACCGTTTCGAGGTATGGAGACATCCCACTGGTGCTGCTGTGGGATATGTGAAGCAGGAAAAGTTTGCCATGATCACGGGCGATCCCCTCTGTGATCGGACTCAGTATAAGGAGGTTACTTTGGCCTTTGCCAAATTTGTGACGCATGAGCTTCATCTGACACCAATGTGGATGTTGGTCTCTTTTGATATCCAGAAGATTTTGGCCCAAGAACTGGGATGGAGGACTCTGTCTTGTACGGAGGAGCAGCGGGTTGATGCGGACAAGCACCAGAACAGTATGGGACCCAAGACCCGACGAGTTGAGCGTGAGGGTGTTAAGATTCATGAAGTGAAGTATGACGCGGACTTCATGAAGCGTGTTGACCCTGCAATTGAGGAATGGAAGAACTCCCGCAAGGGGAAGCAAGTGCATCTGACTGAGGTTCGCCCGTGGGTCGATCAGGAACATCGCCGTTACTTCGTCGCTGAAAAGGACGGCAAGGTCATGAGTTTAGTCGTTCTACACAAGCTCGCCCCACGTCACGGCTGGCAAGTCAAGTGGGCACTTGATTTCCCAGGGGCCTTGAACGGTGCTATCGAAGTATTGATCAACTTCGTTCTCTCCAGCGTCTCGGGTCAAGTCACCTTTGGCGTAGGAGTATCCGAGACGCTGACTCCTGGCGAGCATCTTGGTGGCATTCGTGCTAAGTTCCTTGCCAGCACATATCGCTCTATTGTCGAGAATCTTGGTCTTCGCCGCAAGGCTGACTTCCGCAACAAGTTTGGCGCTCTCGGAGAGGAGGTCTACATCTGCTACCCCAAGCATGGCGTGGGCCTGAGAGACCTGCAACAGGTCGTCAAATTCTTCCAGGATTAAGCTAATCTTGTATCTGCTATGATGAACGCCATAACGAAACATCAATTCTTAGCCAGTCTTTAACTCGCCCTTTCCTCAGGCAGGCCATGCCGGCTGGCATGATGATACGGGCTCATGCGCAATTTTTTTTATCCGAGATACCTACTTCGCTTTGTCTTTTTGTTCTTCCTGATTCCCCTTGAATATTGGTGGGCATGGTTTGTTTTCTCTTTTTCTATTAGCTGGGTCACTGTTGGGCTTCTCTCTTTTCTGGCTCCCGGCTTCGTTTGGGGTCTTGGCTACGCGCAGGAGCAACATAATCGTAACAAGTAAACTTTTCGCAAGGAGGGGATTCACTAGATACCTATATATCGTCGATGGGATGGATGCAAAGATTTCTGGAAATGACATATCGGGAATTACACCTTGGGCTCTCGCTACCTAGTTTTCAATAGATGAATACGCTTATAAACCATTTTTTCTATATTCACAGCATCGGGTGACATACTTCATGATGGTAACCTCACGTAGAAACGTTTGTGGAAGCTGGAGAACCGAGTTCTGAATTCTCCTATTTACTGGGTATCTTTGGGCTGCGTAAAGATGACATAGCAGCCACATTCAATTTTACCCTAAGCCAAACTCCTCCATCCTTGGCTAGTGATATAAAGGGTCATGACGTCTTCCAAAGAGATTATTGCCGATAAGCGACGATAGAATACCATAAAGGCATAAAGAGAATGCGACGAGCGCAAGTTTTTGCCTGGATCGTAAATGTCCAGACTAATAGAAGATGGAAAGAATGAATAGCGAGGTGTGCTTGAGGGCCTGGTGTAAAAAGTGAGTCAAGGATGGGGATGAGCATCTATCACTCCTAGCTGTAGATTCCATTATCTTTCCAAATAGAAGAATTCCTTGAACGCCAGCCGAATATATCTGTGTCTGTGTTTCACAAATACGTCTTCAGCCTGAGCCTCTGCAATGACATACCGCCCCAGTGACGGAGAAGAAGTCCTACTCCTAGGATTGTCTTTCATCACGAGACGGACTGTTCCCGTTTCCTCCTCCCGAAAACCGTCCCCGTAGCCAGCTGATAGGGCCACCATTCGTAGAAGAATGCCGGGAGTCGCGTGTATTCTGAGAAGGGCTCCGCT
This sequence comes from Clonostachys rosea, assembly GCA_026958235.1. Taxonomy (NCBI): domain Eukaryota; kingdom Fungi; phylum Ascomycota; class Sordariomycetes; order Hypocreales; family Bionectriaceae; genus Clonostachys; species Clonostachys rosea. The sequence continues at coordinate 3,571,835 of CP110207.1, forward strand.
GTCTAAACCGAGTACTCTGCTCACCAATACCAACTCCTCTAGGGCTGGTTGGCGACATTGAATTTCGACGTTGCATTCGCGAAGTGTCATAGCTCACTCCGGATGAGGTGCCTTGGCCTCTGTCCCTGTCCCGCTCATTATCACTCTCCCTGTCCCTGTCTCTCTCCGCTACGAACCGGAAGGCATCATGTAGGCGTGCGTGACTGCTGGGTATACGGATAGGCCGTCGGGAAGGGGGAATTTGCGTAGGCTGTGCAGGGGTTGATGCACCACTGAAGATAGCCGGAGAGGGGCTACGATCATCTGATGTGTAGCCTGTGGCGGGATTTGCACCGCTGTCTGTTCTTGTTCCAAACAGCCAACGTCCAATTCCCGACGGTTCTCCTGAGTGGGCTCCTGAATATGGTCCGAAACCGAATTCGGGATTCCTAATACCCGGGTTGTTGGATGAGTTGTCGCTCGGTGGCGTTGGGCCACTCCTTTCACGATTGCCAGCCTCGCTGCCCTGCTCACTCTTCTCGATTGGTGACCGACATATCGGACAGGTATTGTGCTCTTTCAACCACAGAACTACACAATCTTCATGAAACCAGTGTTTGCAAGGTAGAAAAATAGCCTTTTCGCCTTCTTTGAGATCATCAATGCAGATCGAGCATTCAGTTTTCGAATCCCGACTCAGCATTTCTTTATCCACAGAGCGCCGGTCTAGTTTGTTCAAGGCTTCTTCCGAGGCGGGTGGGGCTGCATTTGACTGAGGGTTTGCTTCCATCAGTTGAGAGATGATGCGATCTAAAGCTTCTTGTGAATAGACAGCATCACCGGCCATTGCGTTGGCAGGGTTGAGGAGTCCTAGAATGTCCTGCAGACCACGGAGGAATGCAGGAGAAGGAACATCCTGTTGTCGACCATCTGGTTCTCGGCCATCTGGGGGGCCTATGTCTCGCATTACATTGGCGAATATTCTATAAGCGAATTGTTAGCATTTATACGATTGCCCGACCTTTATTGGATGCTGAGGAACAAGATGCATGTCCATTACGTACTCTTGGAAAGGGTCCCCTCTACCCTCGATCGAGGGGTTGCCGCCAACACCTCGGACTGGACCTGAGAAGATTGTAACACTCGCAGTCCCGAACGGGCCACTTCTAAAGGTTGTTCGGTGAATACGAGCTGAGGAAAATTGACGTGCATGAGTTTGTTCAGGGTTGGCCTGGGGCTCGACTTCCGAATCATGATCGTGGTTGTGCGTATGATCTGTTTCATGGTGATGGTGATGATGATGATGGTGGTGTTGATGACTGACACCATGATTATGATGCAAGTCATCCCCAGGTCGCATTCCAGAAAACTGTCTCGAAGCATTCGATTGTCCGTCATTACTGAAGCCGTTTATCATATCGAAAAAACGGGAGATTACAGGCTCCATTTCTGGATTGTGGTGTTCGCGATTAGGACCCTGCCGGGTGCTCCGGTGGAAAGCGAACCCATGATTTCCTTCCATATGATCTTCGATATCAGCTTCGTCGGGATCTGAGTCTTCATAGTAGCGTGCTGGGCCAGAGGGGTCGGGCGACGTTGCACCGGAAGATTGGTCAAAGTCTCGAGGGTCGTTCTCTAGGCTGATCTGTAATACAATGATTAGTTATATATTCGTTATATGTTCGGAGATAAAGCAGGAAGACAGCAATGAGCGCAAACTTGAACGAACAATTTCTGTGATGTCACTCTCACACCTGGGACACTCTAGGCCATGCTGATCCCGATACCATTCGTTGGAACAGTTGTGACAGAATACGACTTCTCGATCTCCAGCTGCATCGAGATGGCCGGGATCTCTCCTAGACGACTCCATCGGCCGTGATGCCTGACTATTCTGATAGGCCCTGAGGGCACCTAAACCAAGGCCGAAAGCGAGGCCGGCCAGACGGATCGCTCGAGACGCCAGGGTTGATAATGTCGGCAAATCCGGTCAAGCACGAATCGAGAAGGAATAGTAGGGTTCCGACGCGTTATGATGCTTTAAACAGCGAATGGTGCTGATTGAGATGGGCCTTGGGTGCGGTTCATGGGATTAGTCAGTATGGTAGAATGACTTGATATCTCGGTCGGCTGCCTTGGTCGTTGAGTTGGCTGGAAATGAAAAAGCAGAGCAAGGTGTGCGATAGGTGAAAGTGCTGTTAGGTGGTATTGATTGCAAGCCTGCGAATTTCGGATCGGGACGAACGAGTTGAGTGGCGATGAGGAAATGGGAATAAGTGTAGGGGTAAGACAAAGCCGCGAGATATTTGGAGACGGTCGGAAAGAATGGAAGATTGTCGAAGCGCTATTATATGAAGCAGGGAGTATACAAGAAAGGAGAGGGCTCAGAGCTCAATAGGCATAGGTAAAGGCAGCGCAAGGACGATGCAAGGAAAGATGGAAGCTGAAAGGATGGACGTCTAAGAGCTTCGATTATGCTCTACGGAAGTTGGGGGAGGGGCGTTTGGGGGCCCAGGTAATGAAGTCAGTCACATTCAGCGGTCTCGGCTGGCTTGGGTAGGAACGTTGAGGCCGGTACACAGGCAGCAGTAGCCAGCAGGTACCCTGGCCGATCAGCCACGCCTTATCGTGCAGTAGCGGATACAGCTGGCCGGTACATGACGCCTCGTACCTGCCAATACCCCAGTTCTTGGACGGTGCCAAAACAACCCGGAGCGTGACTTCAAACCGCTTTCTTCTCTCTCCCTCGGGGTCTTTTGTCATCTTGCAAGTGGCCAGCGCTCTAGGCATGCCATCCACGGCTGCTTTGTTCTCATCAAAGGGCACTATATGCTAAATTATACCTGAGCCTTGGGTATAAGAAAACAAGCATTATCTCCATACTGAAGGTACCCGGTACTTGTCGCCTGATTAGCACCTACCTGGCCGCGCTTGAGGTGTACCTGAGCCACAAGTCACTCCCGATGGGCCCCACTGCCTCTGACTGAGTGACACCTGGACGTGCGTTCGTGTACAAGTGCCAGGATTGGATCGGCCTCCAAATCCCGCCCATTGTTCTACATGTGGCGTTGGACTCCTCACACTGAGAGGACGCACAGCCACAACAGTGCAACGATCTCAAATATATTCAAAGCAAAGTAATCAAGAATGTGATTCAGTTGTAGAGGATAATGGATACCGGGATTCTATTGAACACGAGACCGGCAGATGAAAGGGGCAATCTCATAAGCGGGCAGTAGTAATGCCAATAGCTAACAAGTGTATAAAATATGCGGTAAGCCGGACGTGGGACAGCCTGATGTTCTAATCTGCGACCATATGTTGCATAAAGGGTGGCTTGGCTCAGCCCTTAATCTGATTTGCACTTGTTACCGAGTGTCTGCTGCGTCTCGTGAAAGCGCTCATTGGCTTGAGAGGAATATGGCCGCACAATGCCATCATCGAGCGAGAGCACCGCTAATGCCGATAAACGAACGAAAGCTTCCCGTTGAGTTCCCAGATATATATGTGATTATACTTCATAGGGAGATAGTGTAGAAATAACCTGGCCCTCCTCGTGCTTTCTATTCCACATTTTGAACTAAGAAATAGAAAAAGTAGGCCGATATATTATTTGCAACACAAGATCCCGGGCCAGCGGCTCATCCGGCGCGTACTCTCCTATTGTGTGGCCCATCAGCGGCCTAATTTTATATCGGCAATAATGGCAGAGAGCTTCAATGTGTAGAGGATCTAGGGGCTTCTGGTCACGGCGTACGACGATGATACTGCCGACTGACTGCTGCTACTTAAAGCTTGCCATAGACCAGCCAGGACCTGCGGGGAGGCTGTCTGCTTTTGGATCACAGTATAGGTAGAGGAAGGTGGCGTTTTGGTTGTTGTCCAGGCTCTTGCTGCCGAAATCATACTGTCCCTTTGTTCTTATCCATCGGAGACTTTGCGGGTACTGGCGCGTGAGGATAGGGAGGCCGATGCGGCCTGCGATATCAGATGTATCGTTCCAGAATTGGCTGAAGACTGAGTCTATTGAGAGAATATCAACGGGCTTATAAAGTGGCTTGCCAAAGATTTTGCGATCCCCGAGGCAGTTGATCCTGATGCCCTTGACGACCTCCTGATGAGACTTCCCAGGGGTATTGGTATCTAACGACCAGCGACTATATGCGATCAAATGATCGGCAATGTACTGGAAATTGTTTATATTAAGGTCTCGTCAGCTCTCAGGGTCCAGGCTTCGTCCTTCCCGGCCTACAGTGATAATAGGTCCTCGCCATTTATGAGACCCGTACGGTATCGTGGTAAGGATAGCTGCAGTGCTCTTGTTTGGCAAGGAACTATCAATCAAGAACGTGTCGCGATAGCAAATATTAATACTATCAGGAAGCCGCTTTTGCAGAAGAGCGTTAGTCTGAATCAGGGTGCTCGTATTTATCGAACCAGAGCCCATGAAGGGGGTTAAGTTGGGATCCTGCTACTTGATGCCGTTATCCTTATTATCACGCCATGGATAATTGAGCTATTGAATCTCTGGCCTGGATTGGTTTTGAGGGAAGAAAATGCTTCTAAAATGGGTTTCCGATGGACGAGCTGACACATCGAATTTGGAGAATGATACGCAGAGGAGCTTGTGGACGGGCCAGTCATCAAGCTGGCAATCCGGAGAGCAATACGAAGATAATTTGCACCGGGCACAGACGCGTGTCTCACAAATGGTACATGGAGCCGGGCACATGGCGAAGGTTGATGTGCACGCAGAGGAGGATGAGGAAAATTCTTGATGTTCTCGAGCGTTCGAACCCTATTCTGCTGATTTCGGTTAAGTATAGTGCTACATACATCTGACAGTATATATCTAATAGCGAGACACAGCAGCCGGATAGCAGCAGTAGCGATGACGACGACGAAGATGATAATCATTCTCCAATGCTAAGTCGTGCAAGTTGCTCCCTGGACGGCTTGTCCACGCCTGCAGTCATATCTGCTTCGCCTGATACGCCAATAACTGCTGATTGGCTATAAGGATGGATGCAGAGTGCATGCCGCTTCTTTTATTGGGACCACACGTTGCTCTTTAAGTTGTATCTGTCGTCGTATGGTTATAGACTCGTGGCTAAAGGCATTGAGTGCATGGATATTGCGCGGCTACATCGCGAGAATCAGATATAGATCACCGGCAGAGCCTCCACGGAGTCTTTATCCCGTGTCCTTCTGCCCTCTCTGAACCTTCGCCATCTCCTTGAGTGGTCTGTCAGTAATTGACCCAAAGAACTGGAACGCCCCACGTTGCCAATGACGGGCGAGGGTGGTAAAGGCTAAGTGACCCATGAAATGAGGCGGCCACCACGGCGCATATGAGCATAGAGATGGAAGAATGAATATTTTAGCTTCTATTCGGAAGTCTCTCACCCGACAGAACCTCTCAATCATCTCCCACTGCTTTGTGTTGTATTGCCTTTGACGCACTATTAGGCCTGACTATGAATAAACTCGAAAATGGGGTGGGCACCTGAAGATGTGATGAATGCCTCAATCGCGGGGTTTTACGCAGTGTTAGATACCAGCATAAATATGGCTGCACAATGCCATCATCGAGCGAAAGCACCACTGATGCTGATGAACGAACGAAAGCTTCCCGTCGACTTGCTAGATATAGATGTGATAGCATGGCTCTCCATTCTTATCTATGACAATATTTGCGACTTAACCGCTCATGCTCCAGGGTTGTCGTACTTGGTGAATCATGTTGCAATTGGGTATTGACAATAGACGCAAGTGAAATTCTGATTGTTGTACACAGTATTCTGCCATTTTATAAACCCTATTGCTTTTCCTGCGCAGCCTTGCGATCCTCCTCATCGTATTGCTTCAGCTGCTTTGACCAACTAAGACGCATATCGTTAGCAAGACAAGTTCTGCTGCCCAACCGTCTCGAGACTCGGCATTAATCAATAAAATCATAACGTACTATCGGCTAGGGTGCCATTCCCAGGGTTCCGGCTTGTGTGCCCATGTCTCCCTCTCAGCGCTGAACTTCCAGGTGACGGCAACAATGGCAGCGATGGTTGCGCCGGCAATGATGGTGTTGGCCTTCCAGTTGGCAGGCTGGGCATACCAACCACCGGCAGGCGACCAAACGTGCTTGGGGTAACTGATTGTTTCGGGGGCTGTTAGAAATGATTTCGTCGTCGAGACTCCAGATATCGGTCGAGGGATCGAACTCACGGGACCTTTGCGCCACCACCCTGAACAAAAGTTAGCCCAATTCTCATTCTTCAGCACGTAATTCCACTCACCATTGTGATATCTTGTTCGAGGATGTTCGGGAAAGGGTACTGGCCGCTCAATTGCGTTGCTTGATGATATTCCCTGGGCCAGAAGGAGGTTGATAGCGAGCTTCCAAATGCCCGCGACGTGAGTGGTCTGGCGAATTCGCCCGGCCCGGTTGATTTTCCGCCCGCTAGCTCCCTACGCCCACCCCCCGGAACGCTCACTCACACGACCCCGAACAGTGGCCCGGGCTTGTCACAGCTGTTTGAGCGCAGAACTTTTTCTGGGCCATCCACTACCGGTGATCTCAAGTCGACGAAGAGCCTCCCAGCGACAAACCCACCCACCTCGCACCGGCACGCCTGCCTCGTTCACATCCTCGCCCTTTTCCCGAGGGGCTTCCAAGGGGCGCATCTACGAGGCTCTGCCGACTAATTGGCCCCCATGAAGGGTATCCGGCCCTCACGATGGGGTGGGCAGCTCCTCCACGCCCGCTCCTGTCCCGCCACCATCCCAAGGAGAAATTTCCTAGCCAGCGCCGTCCGCTGCCAATCGACAGTCCCAGCACCCGCCGCCGAGGACCTAATTGAACAGATCCCCGAAGAGGGGGAGACCCTGCCCAGGAAGCTGCCGTCTCCTCTGCCCGAAAGGGCCTTACAATCGGCCAAGCTCGCCGCCCTACACTCCCGACTATCCCTCTCAAAGAAAATCCCACTCCAGACTCTGGCACGAGCCCTCGTCACACCTTCGGCCGACCCCAACTCCAGCTTCAACAACGCAAACCTCGCCTTCCTGGGCAGCACCATCATCAACTACCATGTCGCCGAGTACATCACTTGCAAGTGGCCTCGCCTACCCATGGCCATCCACTACGAAGCCCTGAGAGCCTTCTCCGGCCCCGAGTCGCTGGCCCAGATCTCCCGCCGCTGGGGTGTCGAGGCCGCCGCCGCCCCCGGCGAGGAGGTCGACCCGGGTCTGCTCCAATGGGCCTCCAACTCCAGCGCCCTCGTGGGCACCCGATGGGGGGGCTACGTCCGCGCCGAGACCGACCGCAAGCACAGCTTCTACCGCCGCGGCATGAGCAGTCGAGTCATCTTGGACAACGACTTCGGGGACGCCGTCGACGCGGGTTCCGTCAAGGACGCGCACCAGCACCACCAGGACACCTCGTTCTCGTCCTTTGTCCAGGCCGTCGTCGGTGCCATCTACAGCCACTCCGGCCGCGAGGCCGCCAAGGACTTCGTCGAGTCCCACATCCTCTCGCGGCAGGTCGACCTGTCGTCTCTGTTCGAGTTCCAGCTGCCGACTCGCGAGCTCGCCATGCTGTGCGCCCGTGAAGGCTTTGAGCCCCCGCTGGCTCGCTTAGAGAGTGAGACCGGTCGGCACTCCCGTACCCCCGTCTATGTGGTGGGCATCTACAGCGGCAAGGAGAAGCTCGGAGAAGGAAATGCCCCCAGCTTGGACTTCGCCAGGCGGAAGGCGTGCATGAATGCGCTAAAGTCGTGGTATCTGTACAGCCCCGGCAACAAAGTACGTGTGCCGAGTGACATGATGGAGGAGGGCGCAAAGCCGTGGAAGGCACCTCACATTGATATTGGAGAGGTAATCTAAAAAAAAAAAAAACCGAGCTCATGTAGCTAGGACATCCATGATCACCAATCTCATGATAGAACCGCAGTGTACGAGTGTATTTAACGCATATATTGAGTCGAGGTTTAGGGGCGCAGTCTACAAGTAGATGCTGGGTTGGTTCTCTGGGACTTGGCTGCTATGCTATCTGTAAAAATACATTGTAAAACAATGACTCTACGTATCAGCATTTAGTTATAATATATCCATATATATTATATATTAGGCATATGAGCTTCTCGTTAATCTCTGATTTCTCTAACTAAACTGATCGCCGTCTCCTAGGAATCGACGTCGGGTTATGGAGTGATATCGCTCATCTCTCCGTTTCTTCTCGCCCTCTTCACGAAGCTTCTTCTTTCGTTCATACACTGCCCTTATTGTTGAGCGGATCTGCTCCTTCCCCTCATCATAGTTTGCACGTGCTAGGCGTACTACACCGTCAATCTGCTCCGGTGTGTAGACGAAATTCCATGTGCTGAGGAAATCCGAGGTGCCTGGGGACACGTCTGGTACTTTATCATTTGAAAGGAACGGGAGGTAAATGACGGCAATTCCGGCTTTGGGATGCATGAGCTGCCATTTGTCATCTCCAGATACGGCTTTGGATTTCGAAGGAGGGTCATTGGATTTTCGCTCCTCAGTTGAGCCAACCCAAACTGTGCAGTAACCCAAGTCACCGGCTTCTTCGTTTCCTGGATCGAATTTGGTGGCGTCGGTTGGGGTTTTTATGCCATTTCCCTCCCCAGCGGCCTCTTCTCGTAGATGACTTTGTTGTACCTTTGCTTCTTGTAGCCTTTTGTTGGCTTCCTGAGTTGTGCCTGCCGATGCCTCTTCTAATTCTTGAACTGTTTGAGAGACGGGCTCCCCAGATTTGGGCCATCCCACTCCCACGGGCCATCCCTTGATCCCTCGTTCTCGAGCATATCCGTCAGCTACAGAGAGCCAATTGTCAATTTTCACATCAGCAGACGCATCGAATGTAACCAGGACATCCACATTTCGTCCAGGGCGAAGCAACGGATAGATTGGGAGATTGTTGGACATGCCGGCATCCATTAACTGAATGTACTCATTTTCATAGATGCTTGCTGGCGTTGATTTGGGCAGTTTTCCTTGCATACCATAGGCAAAGTTGTGTATCGTAGCAGGGTCTATAGGGTGTACCTTGCTCAGATCCTCACTCTTCCCAGATATCAGGTCATCGACAGCACCCATACCAGCCATACTTTTAACAAGGGGCTTGATTTCTCGATAATAGTGATTCAGCGTGGCACAAAACGCACTGCCAAATATTCCCATCAGCAGCGGCATCCTGATCTCAGGGAGGTGGAAGCCATGCTCTGGCGGAACGTCCTTCCCGTTGTTGAATTTCCGGCCAACAGCCCAGGTCGGGATTCCAGCATTGAACTCTTCACAGAAGAATTCATAAGGTGTAAATTCGAACCATTGGAACCATGCCTCGCGGGCTGCCTTTTGCCGGGCCGCAAGTGAGCCGGCTGCCTCAGCTGGAAGCCCAGGTATCTCGTGGCGGACAGCAGTATAAATGGGTAGGGGATTTTGGCCGTACTTGATGTACTCTCTTTGACTGGAGAGCTTAAAATCGCTTGCACTTACACCAAGGTCGCCTTTTGGAACCAAGTATCTCGCCCCAAGGAGCAGTCCGTAAACGTCGACAAGACCAAATGTGGCATTTACATCGCCCTTGAGTTTCTCAACCATACCACTCAACAGATATTTGCTAGTTGGCAATGAGACAAGAGACTGAAAAGCTACCGGCGGGTAAGCGATATGAATAGGGGCTCTTGCTTTGAGATGATCAACAAGAGCACTGATCCGGCCCTTTGTGAAGGACGATAAATAGAGGGCCTGGAGCCAGCAGCTGCCGCTCACACCGGCTGTGTAGGTGATGCAATCAAACAAACCGTCTTCCTCAGTAGCTAGCATCGATCCTGTGCCTGCAATGAGAGCACGAAGGCCTCCACCCGAGCCACACATAGCAATAGTGGGAATATCATCTGGATGGATGTCGTTCTCTTGCAGCCCCAAGTACCTTGCGAGCGCTACCCTGATTACCCTCTTGCGCCGAGAAAGATACTCCTTCTCCTCTTTGCACAAGTCGGATGAAATGCGAACCTCAGCCGAATACCGGATCTCTGGATTGACCAGGGGATCATGTGCCTCTGACCAAATCTCATCGGCCAAGGAACCCGGGGAGATGGAGAGCTCGTGCTGGAGCTTCCGTAGATATCCTGGTACGAGTTTTGACCATTCGGGTAGGATGTAGTCAACCAATGAATCAGAGATTGCAGTCCACTGAAGGTCTACTGCGTTTGAGAAGGAGCGGAAACCGCGAGAAAAGTCGGACCATGCGGATGGGCTCGCAGCGTCATCTTCCTCGGCTTCCTCACGAGCCTGAGATTCCTGCTGCTGTCGATTGGCGCTTTCCTCCTTCCGTGATGCTGGATGACTAGAGAGCCGCGCGAAATCCTCGGATGGGTACAGTAACCAAACAAATAGCCCTCCGGTGATGATTGCGAGTGGTATCCTCGGCCTGGGACGGAGCCTCGTGCTATCACGTTTGCCGAAAACAGTGAAGAGACTCCTTTGACATTGGCGCGTAGGCAACCGCCCTTGTATAACCTGGAACCCGGGGCGGATCCTCCTCAATCCCCTACAAGAGCTGGGGAACGTCATGGTGCGGATGAAATGATGTCCATTCAATGATGAGTTAGAGCAGCATATCACCGCAGTGCCTGGGACATTGATTGGCTGAGGACGAGGTGAGATCGTGCGCAGCAAAGATTCGCATGGTAGGTGAATGGGACAATGGAAGAAAGCAATGGAATTGGCCAGGCAATTCAAGCTGGCCGCCAGCCTGATCTGGTCCTAGCCGATCTCGATCTAACTTGCAGCTTCAAAAGACCATCCGGCAATTGTTGGGGCGACAAGGAGCCCTCGGCCGATCGAGCTTGGTGGCACTAGTACTAAAAGGTGCCGATTATCAGCAGATAAATGGGTGAGTTGGAAGAGAAGGAGCGGTTGAGGGCGACTCCTGCTTGCGCTATCGGGCGATTATTCCTCGCCTGTACGTTGCATCATTAGCATGTGCCAGAGGGCGGCGGCCTCTTAAACCTGGCTATTGCACGTCAATTCGGACAGCTGCTCAGTGTGATGAGTACCTACCTATAACATGGGCTTTGGTACGATTATTTATTGCGTTGTAAAATTCTACGAGTTTCTTGTCGATGTTCTGGCCTTACAATCAATGAAGCTTTAAGCTACCTCTGTCTCGTAGGCGACAGCATGCTGATCCGCTGCTTGCAAGGAACAGAAACCATTCGCATGACAGCTGCCGAAAGACAAGGCCGCCGCGAACGATGGTGGGGCAAGCGGGAATGGTGGGGTTGGCAATAAATTAAGTCGCAATCGCGCAGAGCTGCAAGAGTTTAGTGCAAATCATCATCAGGCGCGGCTAGCGGGCGGTCAAGTCGCATTTTTTTGGGTACAATGTACCTGGGAAGTTTTCCCATCAGCGCAAGAAGCAATAGATACCGCAAACTTTATTCAACAACGGCAAAGAAACAGGGAATTTGAGTCAAAGTCAGAAATTAGCGCCTTGGGCAATGCTGCAAGGCAGTGAGCCTTCCAATTGTCGAAAGCGTGACTCATTGGACTCGGGGCCAAAGAGTAAAGAGTCAAGGTTCCCTTAAGAGCCCTGCTGCGCGCTAGAGCTCCAAAAAGTGCCCCGCCACTCATTTTCTCATCCTAACTTTTTTCCTTCCAAAGGCAGCCTTGCGAAGAGTCACATTTCCTCTCAATCTCTCCTCACAGAATCCGGAATTAATCGACCACTGCACGTATTGTCTATTTAGGGATCATCAATTGTCGCTTCAGCATCACAATGAGCGACGCAACTGCTGTTGAGGAGCCCAAGGTGGCCGCCGTCGCCGCTGAGAAACAGGCGCCTGTTGAGGCTCCCGTCGCCGAGTCTGCTGACAAGGCAGAGGCAGAGGCAGAGGCAGAGGCAAAGCCCGAGACCAATGACGAGACAAAGGACGAGACTAAGACTGAGGCCAAGGAGGAGGCTAAGATCCTGAAGACTAAGGGTCAGATTGATTACGAGAACCCTCGAAACAATCGCAAGTTCGACGCCAGCGCTCGCGAGGTCAGCGACGATCCCGCTGCGATTCGCAAACAAGTATGTGACAGGTCCTCTGATGCTAAGTATGTATAGCTGCTAATTGATATCACCCCGCAGGTCGAGTTCTACTTTGGCGACTTCAACTTCCCCCAGGACAAGTTTATGTGGGAACAGTGTGGCGGCGAGGAAAACAAGCCCATCGCTGTCAAGAAGATCCATTCTTTCAAGCGCATGCGATCCTTCCAGCCCTACAGCGCTGTCGTCGCCGCTCTCCGCGACAGCAGCCTCCTCGATGTCGAGGGTGAGGAGGGCGAGGAGACCCTCAAGCGCAAGATTCCCTACAAGCCGATGGGCGCCGTCAAAGCTAAGACCGAGGCTGCCACGGTATACGTCAAGGGCTTCGGTGACGAGACTCCGACCACTCAGTACGACCTCGAAGTTTTCTTTGCCAAGTTCGGTGACATCAAGGGCATCAAGCTACGACGTACCAACGAAGACTTCTTTAAGGGATCCGTGTTCGTCACCTTTGCCAACGAGGAGGCCGCGAAGGCGTTTGTCGGCCTGAACCCCGCCCCCAAGTGGAACGACCATGACCTCAAGATCATGACCAAGCACGCCTACTGCCAAGAGAAGAACGAGCTCATTCGCCAAGGCAAGCTCGAGCCCAACAGCACTAACCCTAAGAAGTTTTACGAGGGCAAGCTAGGCGGTGGCCGTGGTCGCGGTAACGACCGTAACGGCCCCCGCGACCACGATGACTGGAAGAAGCGCCGCGACTACGACCAGAAGAGCGGATTCAGAAATGGCCGCGGTGGTCGGGGCCGTGGACGAGGAGGCCGTGGTGGACGAGGCCGCGGCGGCAACCGCGATCGCGACTCCCGACCTCAAAAGGACGCTCCCAAGGAGGAGGTTCAGTCCACTCCTAATGAGTAAGTGATTCGTCTGCGTCTTTTGATTATTCTATGTCGATACTAACCTCCATCTCAGTGCCAAGAAGCCTACAATCCAATCCAGCTCAGAAGCCACCAACGGGAAGCGCTCACGCGATGACGATGGAGCCGCTGGGGAGCCTGCTGCCAAGAAGGTCGACGTCAAGGACTCATAGACGAGGGAAATATTTGCGGTGGTATGCATTCGGGAAATGGGAAAAAGCAAAAACCGGCGCCATGACTTGTATTTGTGAATCATGATTGTTCAAGGGAAGTGGAAGTAACGGCAATTTGGGAGGCCAGTTCTTATTGCGCGCACATCTACAGTGCTCTTTTTAGGTATCCGTTCTATCTTTGTTGTCTTAAAGGGGAATACAAGGTCCCGATCTTGGGATACGTCTAAAAAAACGACACGTCGTTCATCACACGGAGGTGCTTCTGCTGATAACCCATCTTAACACCCAAATCTCACTCTCAACATGAGAAAGATATCCCGTCGTCTATTTTATACGGGGTAGTCCAGCCGGCCATCCCCAATGACACCCCAAAACTCCTCGACGAGCTCCTTCTGCCCGCTGGGAGCGCCGCGCACGGCGAGGTACACCCTCTCCTCGAGCGCGGGGTCCCACGTCCCCGGGTTCCCGCCGGCCATCCTCCCTCCCGCCTCGCTGAGGATGGCCCAGCCGGCGCACACGTCCCACGCCCAGCACCCGCCCTCCCAGTAGCAGTCGAGCTGCCCCGCCGCGACGGCGGCGATGTTGAGGGCCGCGGAGCCCAGGGACCGGAGCGAGTGGCACATGGAACCCCCGAGTTCGGTGCTGGCGGTCAGCCGCCGGAACACGGCCGTCTTGACGTCGAAGTTGGCGCCGTGGCGGTCCGCGCCCCATTCGACGGCAACGAGGGAGGAGCCGAGCCCGTCGATTGCCCGGGGCGTCTGCGCCAGTGGCAGCCTCTGGGGAGTTGTTCCCCTCACGCGGGTCATGTATGCGCCCTGGCCCTTGATGGCGGTGTAGAGGAGGTCCTGCCAGGGGTTGTAGATGACGCCGACGGTGGGCTTGCGCTCGATGGCGAGGCCGAGCGAGATGCAGGCGTCGGGGAATGAATGGATGAAGTTGGTGGTGCCTGGAGTTTGGGGGAAGAGGAAAAGTTCTGTTAGATGTTGCTCTGGCTGCGGGTTCCCGTGGTCTCGAGCTGGCACGAACCGTCAATTGGGTCAACCACGAATGTAGGCTCGGGGCCGATTCTCATCCCGGGCTTGTAGGTCTCCTCGCCCATGAATGAGATGGATGGGAAGGCGGCGGAGAGACGAGTTGAGACCATCTTCTCGACTCCCTTGTCGACCTCGGTGACAATGTCAACAGCTGGGAAATACTCAATTTTTAGTATGGATTTCCCATGCTTAGAATGGGGGGATCAGGGCATTGGTGAGCTTACAGTTCAACTTGGTGCCAGTGTCAATATTGGCCGGATTGGCGGCGAGCATCATCTTTCCAGCTTCATAAGCGACCTGGATCAGCTCATCGTGGATGGCCTGAAGATCGAGATCCGCCATGTTGGGCAATAAATACGCAATGAGCAAAAAATACTGTCGAAAACTATCCCGCCTATCCGAGCTTCTCACCAAGAAGTTCTCCAGACGTGCAATAGTGATGTGAGGGGTGATTGGCGGAGGGGTAGCTTACCCCCAACGTTTCAATGGCGGGGCAAAGATGTTACGTAGGTGGGTGGTAGGTATGCTCCCTATGCCATCATGGGGGCCTCTAACAACTACGACCACTAAACATCAAGTGCACATTCATGTGTGAGATGGACAAGCTGCTGTTGGTTGCATCCCCCAGCCATTGTCAGCCTTGGCCAAACAAGGCTGGTTGGCCACGTCCAGGTCCTCATGTCAATTGTAGGCGGATAGAATCATATCCGTACATACACATGTCCCTAGAAACATACATTGCCAGGATTTTTTGGTCCCCCAGTTAACACCTTTGCCAGCGTTTACGATCGCCGCGCAACGAAGACTATGTGCCACGAGGGGATTTAAACAGAGAAATAGAGAGACAGACGTAGGAAATAATTGAACCGGAAACCGAGCCATCGATGATACATGCGAAGAAAGCGAACGAAAAGAAAAAACAGCCTGCCTTCACCATACAATTGAGAAATCAACACACGCCTCCAGTGTTAGTGGCCTGAGAGTCACCCCCACTCACCCCAATATCCAGACACCGCATTCCAGGTGGATGATAGTTGAAGTTTCCATCCACCCCGTAACGCAGTGGTCTACCAAATTGGTTCCCCATGACCTCGTCATACATCCTCTCTGAACGCTGACCTCCGGCCCTCAAGACTGTTTCTGACGGGTGCCGCTCCCGGCGCTCCACTCATCGGCCTTGGGCTCACATCCCTCAGACTGGACGCCGCATCATCGTCGAATGGGTTCGCACCGGGAGCCCCGGGTCCCCGTGTAGTCGTCCTCCCCCTCTCCTCAGCGGCATCGAGATGGACAGAAGTCGGGTTCCTGCCGCCATAGTCGGCCGCGCCGGAGTACTCGGTGCTGCCGTGCTGGCCGAAGCCATCCCCACGGCCCTCCAGCTCCCTCTCCTCGTAGTAGCCGTAGCCGTCGTCGTGGACCCGCGAGTCCCACGCATCGTCCGGGTCGAGGCCGCCGAACCCGCGCTGCTGCCCGCTCTGCTCGTAGGCGCCCGCCGCGGAGCGCTTGTTGCGGTTGCCCAGCTTGCCGAACCAGCCCCTCACGCCGCCGCCCGAGGCGGAGCGCGGCTCCCTGTAGCTATCGGATTGTTTCCATGGGATGTATGACGAGAGGGTGGGCGGTGGGAGCTAGATGCCATCGCATGATCAGTTAGCTTGTGTGGCAAGAGAACAGCAGGCAGCTCGGCTGGCCGCAGCGGCTTGGGCGCACTGTATTTGCAGGCGCAATCAAGAGAAGGAAGCATCTCTTGAATGGGAAATCAATGCAGAGGGCCGTCACTTACTCCAAGTTTGCGTGCGCGCAGCTGCGTGAAGCCGACCCAGCCCACGACCGCAAGCACCAGTAGCACGGTGATCGCAATAGCGATGCCGCCACCTACCGACACCATGACCTCAGTGCTTCTCGAGCTCTCGATCCACGTTTTTTTGTCGGGTCGCTTCGGCGATGTCGATCAAGTTGTGTGTAGGCCAGGCACGTAGACAGGTCCTGGTCACTCCTCCAAAGTTCGTTCGCCTCGATGGTGGTTGGTTGATTGTGCGAAGTACTTCGGCTTGGGAGTGAGACAGCTCGAGGAAATCGAGGGTCGGGGGTCATCGCCCGCCCTATCCCACTGTAACCGAACGCTGTTTGCGGTAGGATTCCTTCAATGGTGGGGCGTTTGCGAGATCCCCCAGAGGATAGTGGATGGTTGTGGGCTAAAATAGGTGCTTGCGCTCGGATTAGTGAGTAAGTCCCCTGTAAATTGCCCTACCATAGTCCGGGAATCTCACCCAGCTGACTGCAGGCTGAAGCTGTCCCCCTCATAGCCCGCTCTCCAATTGAAAGTGTTGATAAGGCCAGAGTCCGATGTCTCACTAAAGTTCTGCAACTTCATCTGTTCCTTTCGTCAATGACGGGTCTGAGAATTTTAGATCTGCTAGGCCAGATAAACTATTCATTCATCCCTGTGCGTCCCTCGCAACTGCCTTCGGTAATAGATGGGCATCTAGCTTCTATTTTTGGATAAGACATGGACCGTGCAATGCCAAGGCTGTCATCAGCAGCCTGCCGGTTCGCTCTCTTCTGCATTCAATCTATGAAGGAATTCTAGCTAATTAATTACAAGATATCTACACCTCGCAGGTCTCCCATTTGCCACCCGACTTGGCAAACGATAAGCTGTCGATAAACGAGTCCAACTCACAGCGACCATGGCTATCGGCTTTGCACTTCGGTGTCACCACCCGATCGCTGATCAGAATCCTCACATATTCCTTCTCGTCAGATCCGCATTGCATCTTCTCCAGATACATGCGTGCAGCGAATGGCACTACCCAGGCAGCAGAGAAGCCACCAGCTTGGTCTGCTGGCACCCTGTGCTCCACAGGTAGATCAGGGACACCTTCGTATAGTCCCAGCGCAGCGTAGATGGATATCATCGTGTTGTCATGGCTGAAGTCTGCATAGAGTCTCCTGTCCAATGGAAACGTCTCAGGGGACGAGTCGAGAGTAGAGTTCGTCGAGGTGTGGTCTTTGACCGGTTCGCCTGTCAAACGCGCAATCACCTCGTTGACATAGCCCACCCCCTGAGTTGGGCCCAAGGGGTTTCCGAAGCCGTAGCCGTACCACTTGTCTAGCGACTCGTAGTAATCATACCCTCGCCACTCATCTTCCGAGAATAAGCTACAGAATTGCGACGGCTTAGCGTTCTTGTCAGCAACCGAGTGAAAAGGACACAAGTCCATGAAATAAACAGTTTCGGTTAGACTCAGGTTGGCACCGGGCAGTTTCTGGTTGAGCCGCTTCGTGATTGAAGGCAGCCACCTTTCTTTCCAGGCAGCCTGCTTCTCATGCTTGAGGTCGGAGTATGGTCCATCCTCGAACCGGGAGCAAGAGCCGTGGTTTATGGAATTGTTAAAACTGTCGGTTTCGGGGATGATCAGGATGTCTTCTTCGGCGTGACTGCCACCATTCCCTCGAGCGGCATAAAGTCCATGGGTGAAGTTCTTTGCAGACGCGATAACCCTGGAAGAGCCAGCCGCACGAATAAATGGGTCAATATCGTCTGCTAGTTTTCGGTAGCGCTTATAGAAGGCGGCGCCAGAGTCAACCATCTGCTGTTCTCCATAGATAGTAAGGTCGTCATTGCCAAGGGTATATGCGTAGTCGTCGAGAAACTCGAAGCCCTCCCCGTAGTGTGAGACTGAGCTTTGGATGTGCTCAATCAGATCCTTGTAGAGCGCCGACTTGGGGCTCGTAGGGTTCCTAGATCCATGGCGAGAGAGAACTAGGGCGAGAGTAATCTCACATCCCGCAGGAATACTGCCATCAATGTCTGAGGGCACTGAGAAGAACGGAGAATATTGGCCCCATCGGTGAGGGTTAGGCTTGCATTTGCCATGACGTTCACAGCCAGGAAGTGACTTGGCAAGATCACTTTAATATTTCAAGTCAGTGACTGACGGTGCGCAATGGACGAATGATGAAAGCAGAAACATACCCATAAGGAATGGCGACATAAAGTAACAGCAGAAGCAATGCGATGCCAAAGCAGAAGTAGCCGGCCTTCTTGCGCTGTTCCTTGACGAGATGTGGCCGGAATTGAGGCGCCTCGTCGTCCGGAACAGGAGTATATCTGTAGGTTGACTTCGCAATTCGAGAGAATAGCCATCGAATGCGTGCCATGATATCGGAAGCCATCTAAAAAAAAAACAAGGGGGTGGCAGAGCCCTCCACCGCACGTAGGCCTGCTTGCTTCTAAGAAGAACCAGGACAGGGTAAACGAGTGAATCGACCAGGGCGGAAACTGGTCGTCTGGTGTGGGCCTTTATCGACTCATATCAGCCGCGCCGAAAGAAAATGGAAGATGAAGTGAGTCTTCATCGAAAGATAGGGCGCGGCGATTTGCGGTGCCAGTCTGCGGTGAAACACTCATATTTCTGACTCTTTGGTGCCCGAGATCAGCAGCGAAAGGACCACGTGCAAGCTACACCACCAATAATAGCAGGGCGCACTCTCTTGAGCGACAGGCTCCCTCTAAAAATGCACCGCCCACAGTTCCAGCGCAACACCAACTTACTTAGCGGTGCTGGGCTGTCAATTAAGCGCTGCAATACCCCTGCTAGCCGCTGGAAGTGCCCGCCCCAACACAGTTAAATTGATCCAGCCAGTTGGAAAAGCCCCTGATCTGTCGTTCGTCATGTCTTGTCCTGCACCCCAGACGGATCTCACTCCCACGTTTTGAGCCCATGGCAGCGGCACTTGCAGATATCTAGCTTGCCACTGCCCTTCATATTACTGATTCGTTGCACGGATCCACCATCAGCTCTCATCATCTGACATGATCTCACGAGAGAGAGTAGAGCATACGAAGTCGAATGATCCAGCATAAGCTGTGCTCAATTCCATGGTGAAGTAGCTCAACATTACGGCGTAGATGTATCCATTACTAGTGTCTTGTCGATCTTCCTGAAGATCAAGTTCCAGGCGAAACCCAGTCGCCTTCTATTGAGAAATGACAGCCTCCAAAACAAGGTAGGGAGCTGCTCTCGGCAACCGCCCACGGATATATAACAACACCCTGCATGTACACAAAGGAAAAGAAACACTAATATGACAATCCCGCTCATCTATACGCGCCTTTGAGCAAACCGACCTATTTACAGTACCCGTAACTCTATCAAGGACACGCGCTGCATGTCTGTGAATGTACAAAATGGTATCATTGACCCAAAACAACATGGGGGAAGACGAAACATAAGGAAAAACTGCTCATACAATGAATGCAGGTGGCAGAGTACTCGCTCTACCTAGGGAGAAGAACAACCTCTTTTTCCAAAAGTCAGTTGTCTCTCCATAGGAACACCCTCCATTTTAGGGGCGGGTGTGCTTTCAGGCGACCAATTGGTTGGTGCCGTGCGTTGGTCATCCAAGGAATCCCAGGTAGAGACAGTATCCAAGGAATCAAACGATGTACGCTGAGCGGACCCTCCAGGTTGGACACACTGGTAGAATCCGTCGGTCCCTTTAATTGGCCGAGGAACGTTGGTGACGGAATCGAGACTCACGTCACGTTTATGCTGGCCATGAGGGAATAGCCATGTCGAAACCCGAGAGAAGGATTTCTTCTTGCGTAACGGGGGACGGAGCACGAGGGGAAGAGGCGGCGCCAGCGTGGGGGTATGTTGCAGCTGCAATTTAGCTTCAAGATCGGCCAGGCCTTCTCCCAAACGCTCTGATGAGATAGGTGCAGGGAACATATGATTCAATGGGGCGGTGCGGGGCCGCTCAAGTTGGACACCAGAATTCAGCCTTTCGGCGAACGAAGGTGCGGCTGGCGGGAGTGCAGGTATCGATGGCATGGGTTCTAACTCTGGTTCGAAAGAGGTCAGCCAAGGAACGGCAGCCGAGTTCGATTTGCATATTGATGAAGACTTACCAGCCCTCGACTGGCTTGTAGATGGACGGCTAAGAGCATACAGACTCTGACGCTCAGCAGCTTCTTCAATCTGTCTCTGGAGCTCCTCAACCTCAAGCATGGCGTTCGCAACACGTGCTTTGATCGCCTCTATTTCTGGCGAAGTGTTCGCGCGGGGTCGTGCTTGGGACTTCGGTGGGATGTCTGGAGGACAAGTCTGACTGAATGACAAATCTTCAATCGCAGGCTTTCGAGGAATATGGAACGGCACCGATGTATAGCTTCTCTGTCGTACAAGCTGATGGTCGTCTGAAAGTCGCTCCTCAAGAACAGCTTTCTCGGGGGTTTTGACGGGTGGGAATTCAAAGTGGGGAAGAATTGGCGATATCCGATTGTCTGGCATATAAATGCTCAATTCAAGCGGACGAAGGTGGGGAGAGTGTTGACGCAAGCCATCCAGTCGAGGCTGTGGAGGAGGCGTTTCAACTGGAGGAAAATCGAACGAGCCGGTCTCTATGTGGCGGAAGTCGGACGGTGCTGAAATCTTGGGTCGCTTGTTTGGATTGGCTGGTCGAAAGATCTTCTTAAGACGACTGTCTTTACGAGTCGAAGCAAAGCTCTTTCGGGGAGCCATATCCTTCTCGTCCAACCCCAGGGAGTCAGAAGGTAGGGGTAGGATGGAAGGGCTGACCTGCACAGCAGAGGTATGTATCACCGTCTGTCTGCTTTTTTCCTCCGCGTCTTTGTTGATCAGCAAGTCCTGATCGGTATATCTGCCCACAGGCCACGACTTTTCGGTAGTAGTAAGAGACGGCGACTTACTACGACGTGACTTCCGGGCGAGACAAGAAGTCAACGGCGAACAACACATAAAGAGGGAAAAGAACCACGAGTACGAAGAAGCATGATTCTCATCTATAACCGGCATTGCTAGGGCAGCTTCTCTCAATGATTCATTCCGCGGCGGGGAATAGGATGAGGATAGAATAAGCTATAAGACAGGGAAGGGGTCGAAACAGCGACCAGCGTGACACAGTCTGACGAGAATGACAAAACAGCATCGAATCAGGTGAGGGTAAGATATGTCAGGAAACAGGAGGGTAAGCAATGTAAAAAAGAAACAAGCAGGCAAATGAAAAAAAAAAAACAAAGCTGGAGCTGGTGAGAAGAAAGTAGCCTTGTACCACGCCAAGGGAGAACCTCAAGTGTGAATGGGGATCGGGTCAGAGGACTCGAAAGGGATTGGGACCAGACCAATCCCAAGTGCAGAAACTGGATCTCGGACAGCTTTTATCTACGGAACAAGAAAGAACGTGGGAGCGTCATCAGGAACCGGAGATGAGGATCAGAAGCAGAAAAGAAAGCATGGAAAATAGCCTGCTTAGCTCGGCTCCATTTTACTCGATGCGTGGCAAGCAAACACCTCCATCACACAGTCTTTACTTAGTCCCAAAGGGTAATTAACTCTGCTGCATGCAATGGGAACGGTCCACGGTGCACCACACGACCAGGCAGCGCAACCTGACTGTGTATGATGGAGGTGAGGTTCCGCGGATATGATAGGCCAGGCCATCACGGCGGCTGGCCAGTCGGCATGGAGAAGAGTTGGATTCGGCTGGCTGGCGCTACACACCAAGATTGAAAGGCCCACCACTGGTGTAAGACGACCAGCCCAGGAGAGCGAGTCGACGGGCTGCATCTACACCCACATCTGCTCCCGCATCCACCCCTGTCCGCTGTCCTGCCACAAACGCTTGAGCAGGGTGTCTCGTGGATCGCCGGCATTGGTCGGTTGCTTTCATTGCCAGGGCCATGGATGTCGAACCACCAGCCACTATATGTGGACCCCAAAGCGAAGCTCTGTTTTGGCCTGCGCTTGTCGCATCACGCGGCTCTGATTGGCGGTGCCAGAAACGAACCAGACCCTTGGCAACAGGAAACACGACAGGAATCTGACCGGGCGCGATGGGATAGACGTCCAAAACAGGGGAAAGAAAGGCCCGTTTCCTGTTTAGTTTGTTTGTTTTTGGAATGCTCGCTTCTTTCTGGCCATCCTCGCTCATTTCCAGGCGCGCGTTGGGCCTCCTCCGCGTGTGTCGCAGCCCGACATTTGTGGCAGCACTTGACTGGATGCCATCATTGCTTCGCTCAATGCGTGCTTGCCCATCTTACATGGTGTTTGGCTCGACGCCTTGTTTCGCAACGCAACTAGCTTGCCTTCTCTAACAAAACACACTTTGCCGTACCTCGCGGTAAGGCGCGGTGTTTCTAAGAATATTAGTGTCGTCATCCATCAGCTCATCTCCTGAGTGATTCGCGAGGCAAATGACTAAATCGCAGGCTGGCCCCATCGCAGCTTCTGGTTTGGGTGGGACACATGACGTGCGAAGATGCGAATGCTGCGGACCGGTGGCGGTTCACGATGCTGCAGAAATTCTTTCATGTGTCAATGAGTCTCCTTATCACGACTCATTCAGAGCTGATCGCCACTGTGTGCCAGTTTACCCGGTCATAAGCCCGTACGATGACCTGTATGACTCCCTCGTTTATGCTTGTCTCACTCTGATGGAGAACAATTGAGGCGAGGGCCCGTTGGGCTTCCCAGATGTCTCAAACTGCGTGCTCTGAATGGACAGTCAGCGCTGGCCAGGCAGATTGGGGCTCAGCAGAGAGTGAGGGGACGTTAGCCCGAGTCCAATGCTCCAATGGAGACGACGGGAAGCGTTCGCATGATGATGAAGAAAAAGCAGGAAGCGTGGATGCTAATGCACTCATTATACCGCTTGTGTGTAAGTGTAACGTTTCTTTGTTCGTACAAATCCTGTGGGATATACTACAAGTAGGTTGTTCCTGGTCGGAGGGAGGACATGTGCAAACGCTTCACTCTCCAATTACAAATCAATACCAACAACAGGCTGTGTAGGTGTCGGTTGGGAAGCAAGTGGATGCACTGCCTTCAGGATATTAATGCATATACAGATGCACGCACACACATGCATGAAACATCCAAGTCATCCAAAGGCACATCAAACATGCCGCCTTCTGATTATCTTGCTGCATGTTGGTGCGGCAGGAGCGGCTGGAGAGGCGTAGGTACATTTCCGCAGTATGTAGATCCAGCATAATTTTAAGTACCCCGGTCCAAGCATAACGGGCCACTCCGCAATTGGTTCTGCATCGAATCAGGATGCAACTTTTTATCTTATCCGATCTAGTCCCAAACGGAATGGCGGGATGGCGGTCAGAATTGGCAGTATCCCAAAACTTCCAAACAATTTCCATGAACCGGATTCTGTATGCGGTTATCGTCGTCAAGGTGCCTATAAGTCCCTGAGCTTGTCGCAATGGGTAAGAGAGGTAACCACCATGCCGATGACCCGGCGGCATTTCGAAAACGCCAAAAGGTGACGCACGAGGTCCCAGCCGGCGAGGATGTTCTCTCGTCTGACCAGCTCAGAAAGCTCTTGACGTTCGACCAAGACCTGCATCGCGCAAGACATGGTAAGCCAATTCGGCAATACAAGACAGGCCTATGTCCATCTATGAAGTACCCAATGACTGAAATCATCAATTTATAGGCCTGAGCTCATTCAAGCGTCTCCTCGATGACATTGTCGCCAACCAAGACGACCGCAATGCGAAAATCAACCTCCTACAAGAGTATCTCGAAGCCGTCAAGCCAAGGCAAATATCTGAGGATGCAGTGCACCTCAGCGATATCATGGAGATGTGGTCTTTTGCAGTTCAAGTCAACAATGATGGCGTAATGTCTTCGGCGGCTGTGGTTCTTGCGCTCCTCCTGCACGTAATCTCTGACTCGCTTCGCCTGGTCCCGTATGGCCTCGACATCTGTCGCACTCTTCTTCAAGAACGACAATTAAAGTCTTTGTCAAAGAATCTTTCATCAGAGAAGGGGAAGGGTTTCGTTCTTTCTCCTACCCTTCGGCTCTTGAAAGAGATCGTCAGCCTCGATGGTGGAGCTTTCGCCAAGCAAGTTTTCCGAGCTCGTAGCTATACGTTTGCCTATCTCGGTCGCAACCTGGAAGTTGGCAACACCGGTGAAGGTCCTGAAGATGCCAAGAAAGCCTCTGTGCGGACCAATGCCGTTAAATTCTTTCTGGCTTGTCTGAAATTCTTGCATTCAGACGGGCGCAAGGAACTATTGACGCAGAAGGAGTTGTTCTCTCATCTGACGTTCATGATCAAGACTGATGCGCCATGGCTTGTCTTGGAAATTCTCGACGCCTTGAAAACTTGTGTTTTGATGGACGATAAGATTCCGCGCGATGTCAAGTTCAAGAGCTTCAACACCAAGACTCTCACCAGGGTTCTCGGTCTCTATACCTACGGAACTAGCGCCAATACAGACGAAGAGAAGGCGTCGGTGGCCGACAAAGCACACGAGTTTCTTCTGTATGTGTGCACAACTCCTGAAGCTGGTATCTTGTACCCCTCTACGGGACTCTACCCCAAGCCAGAGTCGGATGAGCTCGTTGGAGGTCGAAGGAGAGGCAAATTCGCTGGCGTCGAAAGCGGCCTGGCGGACCATAGTTTCAGCAAGGGGATTCCTGTCTTCAACTTTGTTCTCTCTGAATTCGCTCAGAAACTCCGTCCCTGGTCCAGCCTGAAGCATAGCGAGCTCCTTGTTTCGATGTTTTCCGTAGCCCCGGAGCTCCTCGCAGACTATTTCTTCACCAACCGTTCATTTACATTTGAGCCAAAACTCACAATGACCTGGATTGGGTACGCAACCTTTCTCTTTTCCACAATGCAACTTCCGTTACCATCGTCGTTTGGAGACAGGTCCCAATTCGCACATACGCCACCACCTACCACCATCCTTCTCGATAACATCATTCCCCTCCCGATTAATCAAAAAGTCCTTGTTCGATGCCTCTCACCCAAGTCAAACCTCACATCATTCTTTGCAACAAGACTATTGGTCACTGCGCTGGAGAAGCTGGCTACGGCAATCAAAATGCACGAAACAGCGACCGATTCTAAAGATCGTGCTGTCTGGGAGGCAGCCTCACGACGTCTGATCGATGCTTTCTGTCAGAGAATCCCAGACATGAAGGAGATTGTGAGATCATATAAGACGATACCGGTAGAGAACTATCTCCATCGGACTCTGGCCACTCGGTTGATCCGGCTATACTATGAGGTGATACCACGAGTAGCACTTGCTGCCAACTTTGACGTGTCTCCATTCTTTGTGGATGTTCTTCGAAGTCTTGACGACGAGGCAAGTGATGCCGAGGCCAGATCGTTTGGTGTCATGCAGTTGGAGAATCTCGTTTCCATTGCCAGCTTTTCTCCGGGTATGCGATGGTTCTCGAAAATTGACAATATTTCAAACGGTGCATCTTCATTACCTTTCACAGCCCTTCTGCGACTGTTATGTGTCGACAGCGAGGATTCTCCATCTCGACAGATTAACAAGGTCCTGACTACCGTTGCTGTTGAGAACCAGCTTGTTCTATCCACCACTGGCATCGCATCGCTTCTCCAGGCCCTACGCGCCTACAAGTCAAAAGACTCGAAGGGTATGATTTCTGTGTGGAGCTACTTGGACAACTGTATAAATCGCTGCGCTTCCTCGCCCATCAAATACCTCGAAATGTTACAATTATTGGTTGAGGAAACGGAAGTATCGGACGATGACCCACGCTGCCCTCTGCTCATGGTGACCTTGGTAGAGCAATTGCAGTACCTCTCATCCTCCGTTGACGACTCGGGCACAAAGGCTGTCGCTAAATTTTTATCCCTCTACTTCAATGCAGAAAGCCTTGGTACGAAGATTCCCGCGTTGGTTGATCACCAATACGGAAAGGTGAAGGAGTATTTTTCCTCCAAGAGCGTAACTCTCAAAAAGCTCGGCTCTTCCAGCGATATCACCGCACTCCAGGCATTTGAACCGGAGACCGCTGAAGAAGATTCAACCCCGCTCAGCAAAGAGAAGGACGAGACAACCGTCGATGCTGATAGTTTGAAAGAGAGGCTACACGTCGTAATAGAGGAGGACCCAGATACAAACGTCATCACCAGATGGACTACCAAAGAAGTAGAAGACTTGATCGAAGACAGCGTCGCCGCGCGCCTCATCCGCCTCCTAGCATCACCGCACGTCAATATCCGCAAAGAAGCATCGACAAACATCCTCAAGATGGCTTCCAAGATCAAAGAATCATCGTACGAGGAAAAGGACCAGGTGTGGCTCCTCCTCTGCGAGGTGGCGGAATCTTCCAAGCCTCACATCGACGCCGGACCCGCGCCATCAGCGTTTGTTGCCTTCGCCACGCACTCGCTCGACGTCCTCCGAAACCCTCTCCACCCTCTATATCCCAAGGTCAACACGTTCCTCACCCGCGGACCCGTCTGGTCAGCAGAGAAGCTGCCCCTCGCCCACGACATCCTCCACGGCGAGCCGTCAGAGGACGACAGGTACTACACCGAGGTCACGTGGCTCCTGGCGTACCTGCTGGACGCCCTCGTCACGCCCTTCGACCTGTCAGTCTTCCACAAGAAGCGATGGTTCGAGAAGATCCTGTCTCTCGGGAGCAACCCTTACCTACGTGTCAACCTGAGGACGAGGATCCTCCGCATCATCTACCGCGCGACTTGCATCGAATCCGGCAGCACAACTCTCGTGACTAGATTCGGCATAATCAGCTGGCTGGATAGCCAGCGGACCCTCTGTGAGTCGAGCGAGGAAGCCTCCATGATTAGAGCCTTGATGAGGAGGATATGGGATACGTGCGACCAAAAGAAAGTCGAGGCATGGAGCAGAGGCGGAGTTCAAAAACTAATTGAGAATGTATGCAAGATCTAGCATACAAACAACTCACATATGGCGTTCGGTACATTACACGTAGATAGATTCGAATCATGTTTATTCCACAAGCTTGTTCCACTGATTCATTCCATAAGTTTCCCATCTTACATGCACATGCTAGGAATTATACATACTCGTTCTAGTTATCAGACACGTAGAAATCACCGAGAATCATTTACTGCTCAGTTCACGGAAGTAGAGTTATTCAATATATATATTTCATTGCCTATATTGCCTTGACTCAGGGTCACTTAACCAAGTATTGACCCTTGAAATCTCCGGATTACCTAAATGGAATTGAATTCGAGATGATAGAGGAAGAGGAAAAGAAAGAGAAAGCTCCAAGTCAAGATAAAGACCAGCAGTATCCATGTATTATCTCAAGCTTCATACCGCGTTTGCAAGATCGCTAAATTATATAACAATTTTGGAGGAGCTAATTAATAAGTAGATAAAGTGTTAGATTCGTCGTACAACATCCATCTAAAGTTGGCCAGACAAAACAGCTTCCGTGGCTATAGTGTATCAGTTAGCATTGGTTTGTCGAGGTGAGAAGAGATTGCGAATACTTACCGCTATTAATGTAGGCTCGCTTAGCATCCAGCGGCACTCCGAAACGTCCCTCAAGCTCCTGTTTGATGCCCTTCTTTGTGACAGTCATGAGATCTGCGGTCTTGAGAATCTCACGGATCTCAGCCAGGATGGCGTCGTCGCTGGGAAGTCCAACCATGTCTTCAGGGGAGAAGAATTGGGATTGGCTGAAACTGCTCAAACGGTTATTGTTGTGGAGCATTTCCGAAGGAGCCAGCGACATGCGAGATTGGTTGCGTTCAAACCCAGCGTTCGGGTTAAGGCCAGTCGTTGAGGCCGGTCGGCTGGGATAGTAGGCATACTCCGAGCCAAGACCTTGAGCCTTGGTGCCATAGCTGTAGCCAGAGACTTCGGACTGCGCGTCATCCCTGCCAGTCTGGGTTTCCCAAAGTTCGGCCTGGTACTCCTCCCACTTCTTTCGGGGAATAGAGCTTGGGTCAAATTTGCCCTCGTCAGTGATGACAATCTTCTTACCCTTCTCACCAGCAACGACTCGAGTGTTACCCCAGTTGAAGTCGTCCATGTGCCAGAAGGAGTAGAAAGGCAGACCAAAGGAGAAGACAGGGGTAGCAAGGATGTAAATTATCATCCATCCAACCATTTCCCACTTGCGGCGCAGGATAAAAATGATAGCTTGAAGACCATAAATCGCACCCAGAAGAATGAATGCCGTATAAGGGATAACACCAGGGTTAGAAACGCAGCGATAGATCAAGTAGCCAATGTAGACCAAAATGGTTGGCTGCACAATGGTACTCAACAAATCGATGAAGACGATGAAGCGCATACTGAAGCAGCAGAAACCACACAGTTGTGCCATGGGGATGAGCTCAAGAAGATTGTGGACTGTCGAGTTAATCCATCGTCGTCGCTGGGACAGGAAGACTTGCCACGAATCGGGGGCGATGGTCCACGCATGAGCGGCGAAGATATACTTGGTCTTATACTGGGAATGGAATTTGAGAAGCAAAGTGGTAAGGTACCGATCTTCACCAAGATGTAAAAGGTTCTTCATGTGCAAGGTATCAACGCGAATGCAAGCATAGGCGTCAACAATCTCTCGGCTGACGAAGAGAGGCTTGCCGGTCTCCGCTGCACGAATTCGGTACATCGAGAAACAACCGGGTAAACATGTGACGGAGCCAAACAAACTCTCGAAGGCCTTCGTCAGATTGTGGGAGATCCAATATTCGTAAACCTGGATCATGGTGATGAAGGACGACTTGGCGTTGGTGAGAGCAGTCTCGCCGCAAATGGCAATCAGCCGTGTATCATTCAAGAAGGCTGAGACGAATCGTGTAGCCGAGTCACTAGCGACAACAGTATCTGCGTCAATCTGGAAGAGGTACTCATAGAATGTCGGATTGACTCCAATGATGTTGCGGATCTGATGGTACATCTCCAATTCCATAGGGCTCATAGGTAGATTGTAGTGAACGCGGTTAAGGAAGCGCATGAGGATCATTTGGGAGTCTCGCTTGCCACGGTTACCTGGCCGCGAAACTTCAGATGGCTTGCCAACCTTGACGATGACGAGGAAAGGTACGATGTGACCCTGCACCTCATACAAGCCAGAATAAACCTTGCCCATGTTGTGTTGTTTCAAACCCTCGCCGAGTGACTCAAAGCTGAGCGGCTCAGGATCAACTGTTTCAGAAACACCTAGAATGTCCAGAACGATTCTAGGGGTAGGTCGGTCATTGCCCTGACCGATAATCATACCATCGCAAATAACGCAGAGCAATTTACGTTTATCGTCGTACTGCATCCTAGCAGCGGAATCGATTGCACGTCGGAGAGAATCTTCGTCCTCGGTGTAGGCAGGAATTTGGCACATGACAAACTTGTCGAGATTTTCTGGCAAGTTCTTGCCGCCAAACTGCAACGCAGCAAGGAACTTGAAAACGATGACAGCCGCAAGTACGCAAGAAATTGCGAGAACCAAGTATTCGGAGAACTGGCAGCGCACTGAGCTTCTCGTGTCCACATCTCCCACGTAAAAGAGATTATCCAAGCAGGTCTGTTGGCGAGCTAGTGCTTGCGCATCCATATCCGTCTTCAGACGCTCCCAAATTTGGCTAATATCGGTACCAGCCCTTTGGCGAAAGAGGTCCGCAACACGGGGTTCCATAAAATTCCTCACACTGTTGTCAGGAGTTTCTTTACCTTGCGCTGGCTTGAGAATCAGGCCCCCACTGAGATATTGTGTCAAATCGTAAACCTTGCCGTTGAGAATAGCGATGGCCTTGCTGGATTTTGACGCTTGGGTGCCGACATATTGAGTCGAGTAGCCAACATTGCCCTTCTTGAAGCTGTTCTTCATCAGATACATTTGCTCGTAATACCAGTCGGGTCTGCTATCGTTGGTTGAGACTCTGAAATCATGGTATTTAGCAACCACATCCATGGTATCCACAACCACCTGGCTGCTAGTATTGTCACTCTTATAGTCAAGTGTGACAGCCTCGTCCACGCTTCCATCTTTGCCAAGGCATAGAGCAGAAACCTGGATAGGGAAGAGAGCGCTAACGTCTTTACCGGCGTAATCCATGAAGGAGTCCTGGGAAATGATGGGGGCTTTGGGATAGTGAGCGTTGTATATCCCATTGAGATCGAATACCCAGCCGCGTACTGAAACGTAAGCGCCCTTGCTATTCTTTCCATTGTCATATGCTGAGATTTCCGCGGGACTATACACATATTGCCTTGGGCAAATGAGCATTGGGAGCCCAATCATGAAGAATACGACAAAGGCGATCATTAACCAGATGAGCATGTTGATTGCCAGCTTCTCGCGCCAGGCCATACGAACATCCTTGCGAGGCATGCGTCCAAGATGCTGGATAAGGAAATCCGGGACGAAAAAGGTCATCAGGTAAGTCACGAATACCCAGCGCTTCCGGCTGGAGCTATCCTTGTATTCCTCCACTTCAACCATAGACTTCTCATTGCCCCTTTCAGCCATCTGCTCACGAGTGTCGAGATTCTTGAACATGTCACCAGCGCCAAGGGCTGAGACACCAGCCTCCGACCGGGTGTCATCACCAGAGAAGTACCCAGATCTCCCCTTCTCGCCGTACATGAGAGGAGTGTGGCCCGAGGAGTGCAGCTGTTCCCTCGAGGCCCCAAAGCCGCCACCATCAATTGGGGTACCAACGTCCCCATCGGATGGAACAGCACCAAACCGTCCCGAAGCTGACCCTGCCTCGCTGAGTTGGGCAATCTCCATCCAGCATCGTTCGCTGAGGAAAATACCAGTTGAACCAACGAATACTTCATTAGACGGCCAACGCTTCTCCTCGATGGTGATCTCGACTCGCTCCCTTTCGCTGCCAACAAGCATTGCCTCGGCCTCGGTCAATCCCAAGAATTCACCGAAAGGCATGAAGATACTGAAATCGGCAGTACGAAGACGCTGGCTGATTTCTGCAATGCCGAAAGTCTGCATCTGAGTTCGGACGCACTTGCTGTCAAATTGATTCGCCATACGACGGTCATTGGGCTTCAAGCAGAATACAAAGTATGAATTGGTGTTGGGGTCAGCTAAGACCTTCTGGACATTGTCCAGCGAGGACAGATACTGTCCTGAAGCACCCTGCTCGGTGCCAGTCTTCATAGACCCAGCCTGCGAGTCACCAACCTCGCTTCCCTGCTCGAAGGGATCCATAGCTTTCATTTGTTTTCGTCGGTATGCTGCTGGGGCTTTGCTTCGCTGCGTCTTGCGAGAAACAACGCTGGGTGCCCGCGTAGGTTTAGAGCTGACGGTTGCCTGCATAATGGTGCTCTTCTCGTTGGGGTGAGTAACTGTCTTGAGAATTTCCTGACCAAATAGCTTGGCAACAAAATCATTCTTGCTTGTCTTGACCATGTTGAGAATATCACCCGATATCACTTCTCCATTTTCCTCAATCAGCCCCTTTACTGGGTACGTTACTTCACCTGCGAAGTGCCTGACGGTGAATGCAGCGGTAGTGTTTTCTGTCAGGAAATTGCTTCCGGGCAGCTTAGAAGTGGCTGAGGATACTTCAATGGCAGGGTTCTTTCCTTCGAACCTCTTCCTCAAACTCTCCAAGAGTTGCATGTCAGTTCGGTTTCGGCGGGTTTGATCATCTAGAATGCTCAAAAGTCCATTACCGGGCTTCAGCAGACCCTTGACAGCGTCTGTGTTGTCGAAGTAGCTAGTAGGAGGAACACTAACTTCTTCAGATTCCAACATGTCGGCCTTGCGGTCAAAGAAGTAATGGAGAGACATGTTGTAAACAGCTTCTGTTCCAGCGTTGTTGAGAAGTTGGTCGAGAGTTGACCCAGTGGGGGACTGCTGGGCGAATCCTGGAAAATCAACAATGGAGATAGTGTTGGCAATTGTTTCATCTGGAACACAAACTCGTTGGTTGACGTTTTCCATGATCCATGCAACAAGTAGAGAATATAGAGTCCGTGCAAGCTCGTTTGCGTGAGAGCGGGCTCCATTTGGATCAAGCATGACTGTCACTCGCTCCTTGTGGATCATCTTGCTCTTGTATCCCAGGGTCCTCTGTAGATCCATGGCATTAACACCAAGGAAAGCAGCAATGATAGTCAGGGCCTCCTTGTTCTTCACACCAGTGAAGGTATTGGCACCTTCGTGAGAGAAACCACCACTGTCACCGGCAACCGCGCTGGTGTCATTGGTAGTAGCAAATTCCAGCTGACCGATATGGAGGATAACCGCAAGCATCTGACAAATTTCTGCGATCTCACTCCGAGGAAACTCGAGTTTCCTCAAGGCATTCTTGAACACCTGGAAACCTTCGGCATCGTTGATGCCGACCTTAAGCTGGGTAGGGTGTCCGAGGTACTTCCAACGCTGGGCCTTGTTTGCACCTACGTTGGCAGAGCTCAATCCAAGATGCTCTTTCTCAGCTTCGCTTGTTCCAGCTAGCAAGTAATACAACACATGAAAGTTTCGTTCACCAGTTGGTACGTCGGTAATACGGCTTCTCTCAAATCGGTGGTCCAAAAGCTTACCACCAAGCAGAACAGGGTTGGTTGTGGCTGTTGTATCGTACTGAAGTTCATAGAATAGACCAGACTTGGAGGCGGTTGGGGTTGTGGCCGTCTTGGTGGTCGTCAGCGTATCAAAAATATAAGTGGCGAGCGAAAGCTTGGTCGACAACGGCGTTGAGGATTTGTTGAGGATGGCTGTGAGCAAATGTGATCGAATCGTAGACTTTCCGGATCCCGATTCACCCCTATATCATGTTAGTTTCAAACACACCGGAGGGTGATGAAGATGCAAAGAATGATACTCACAAGAAGACAATCGCTTGACTCTCTGATCGATGCCCAAGCCTTAACCAAGCACGGTCGGCCAGCTCCTCGGCACCTCCCATAGCACTGCCATCCTTACCTCCTTCGGGTCCTTTGGTGGAGGAGGTGTACGTATTCAATGAAATAAGAGCATGCGAAGACAGACGCGCGGTAGGATGGGCCGCATGGAATCGACTGGCGAGATGAGCCGTGAGGTGAGTGTCGGACTGGAGATGGGCAGGCAGCGACGGAAGCGAAGGTTGGTTGTGTGCGCCGCTGCCATTCCCCGAGGCTCCCACGGATGGGAGATTCAGGGCCATGGTCGGGATGGCTCCGTAGAGCGGAATAGCACGCTACAGAGTGAATATCCCAGCCAACGGTGCGGCAACTTAACTCGTAACGTCGGGTTCGAGAGGCTCAACGGTCACGGAGCTGAGGAATTAAGAAAAAAAAGGTAGACGGGTCTTGGTATAGTAATTAGGAGAGATTCGTATATAGTTCAAAATAAGAAGAAAATATTAGAGGGAATAACGAATGATCCCATACAAGAAGCGAGTGATTGAGGTCAGCAAAAATTCTGCCAGAAAGGAAGTCGATAAAAGCAAG
This sequence comes from Clonostachys rosea, assembly GCA_026958235.1. NCBI lineage: Eukaryota > Fungi > Ascomycota > Sordariomycetes > Hypocreales > Bionectriaceae > Clonostachys > Clonostachys rosea. The sequence continues at coordinate 3,605,207 of CP110207.1, forward strand.
GTAACGGCGGGTAGAAGGTTTGGGAGGATGTTCCAAGGCCAGATGTCAATGCCCAGTCAGGGATGGGGGGACAGTTTGTTTTCTTCCGGCTGTTCGCACAGTACGGGGTTGGCGCTGGTCAACACGAAATGCAGAAGCGCCTCGTACTGCGGCGGCACCTAGAGGGAAAAGGCGCACAAACCAAGGTGGAAGGCGCGCGACCGCATTCCGAGGAAGGCGGTGCTTGTGCCAATAACTTCACATGCGCACTGTGCCTCCGGGGTCTTGGGTCGGCCACAGCCCTGCTGAGCTCGTATTGCCCTCACACGACGTTTCGTTTCGGCATGAGGCGAGCAGTAGGGAACGCCGACGATATTTCTAGACGTTTTATTTTTATGTGGTTTTTGCTTAGCACGAAATGCATCGTATGAACGGAGACTTTTCCAAGTGTAGCCGCATTCCCATGTAAGCTGCCACATCGCGGCTGGAGCAATACCGTCCCGCCGAAAGAATTTGGAAGCACATTGTACTGTGGTGCCACACTGTGCCAGGCCCCCAAGCTCAAGACACACAGTGAAGTTCTGCCTCTCTCCCACGTCTACATCCTGGCCCATTTACCCATCTACTAGCACCCAGTGAAAAAATCACCAATGCTAAGGCCCTCAGCACAACGCCCCCAACCAGCAGCTACCTAGTAGCGATGAATATGATCATCTCGTGAGGGTGGGTTCTACCTATGAGCACCAATCCCCTTGCAGTCTAGCGCCGCCGATTCGAGAACGCTCAGATCGCGCTTTGTGATGCTTGGCTTCCGGTCATTTCGTCAGTCCTTGGGCTCCCTTCTCATTTTTTAGGCGGGGAACGGGAGTCCCCCTTTTCCCTGGTGTTTCTATTTTCTCATCAAGTGGGCTGTCCAGCTGCACGCCAACGCATACTAAGGGTACATTGCTACATCAATTCACCCGGGCACTATTTCATTATGGCGCAGGTGGTTGCCGGCCGCCATACGAGGATCACCATCAGCGATCAGCACGACCACAACACATCCATCTGCTGATGAACGAGCCCAACAGCCCGGGCGAGAGGCGAGAGGTGAGGGAACACCCGGATGACAGAGCCGTTTCACAGGCCAGTCAGAACGGCACTGTGGTTGACCTCATCACGCATTCAGTGTCTCAACTTTCATTAGCATCCACTCCAATCTGTTTGCTTCCCTGGACTGGTGGATTCACCTGAAGCTTAGAAGAATGTGTCTTCGGCATCCACGACACACACGCTCGACGTGGAAATTTTGGGGGGCTCCCTGCAGTGACCTGCCTGCCCGCGCTGCCCGTCCTGCCTGTCTCGCCCATGAACCAGCCTAAGAGCAACGCAGCTTAATAATCGTGTCACGGTTTTTCGCCGTCTCGTATTCCCAAGCACAGCCCGCCCCTCGGAACTTGATAGACGCTTATTATCTGGGGACAGAACAGCTGATCCAGATTCACACCCTCGCTCAAAACCCACATCTGGCATCAACCTTATCCTAGAATATGATATAATATGGTCATTGCATTGTAGTATCGCTGGCTGGTGAGGGGGGAGAGCCCGACGCTGGCGACCAGGGAAACAAGCACGGGAAGCGTCATTGACAGGGCTAGCATCAGTAGCTTGTTTGTCTCAGCTGGCTCGAACATGGGAATAGCGCAAAACAAAAGACAGACGCACCGTGCTCCAGCATATCAGCCGAATTGGGTTCGGGGCCAACGGTACGGTGGGTGGAGGGTGGGTTCGGCTAGCCCCTGACAACATCCATATTTTTGTTTTTGCCACAGGCAGCGCGTGTGAAGGACCGTGCCTTAGTGCTGTCCGCCAGTGTCTGTTTTGCCGCTTGTGCCTGTATTTGTGCGCTTATCAACGCTAGAGTCCACCGCACCCTAATGCATCTTCGCTGGGGGCACAGTGCGCAACGCCCCAGTCCTCCTCGAGAGCAACACCCGCTGGCCCCTTCGCTCCTGTGTTGACCCATCCTCAGCCAACCTTTGGAACCACCATCCTCCAGGCTGTCGTTGTTCAACTCTTCTGCCCTTCGTTTTCATCAATCGTGCCTCACTCGCTTTGGCACCGTAATTCCCTATTCAATTATCTGCACGTCTTTGTTTGGTTCTTGCTATTCCTTCCTCGCTTAATCCTGGGGGAAAAGGGGACCTGTCTCAGTTGCTCCACGACTACCATTTCCTTCGCTGTCTGCCATTGTCCTCGCCTTCTTCACACGCCATTTCCGAATACCTCGAGCCTAGAACGATCATAATTGCTGGTTTTAACGATCGAACCCTCGACTTATAACTTAATTCTGACCTTCATTCCGTGATAGTCCCTTGAGGACATCACTCCCGGTCATCCATTTCCAACATGTCGAACCGAATGTCAATGTTCTCGGTGGCCTCGACGAACCAGTTCGCACCATCAGCTGGTGGCCCTCAGACCGCCCAGGTCTCGACTACGACGCTGCTAAATGCTGTTCATAATATCTACTTGTCTTCCCAACCACACAGCCTCGAGGCCAGCACGAGTTTGGTTGTAAACACATGGCTCACTGCTGCTCAGGCTGGTCCAACAGTTGATCCTACTCTGGCTGCCAGAGCTTGGGAGCATGCTCGACGCCGTGCCGAAGATGGATGCATCGTCCTAGGGTATGTAACTACGCGGACATGAAATACTTCGATTTACTAACAGCCAACAGATCCCTTCATCAGTCCGCCCCGTCCGTTCTGGTGCCGTTCTTGTCCAACTTCCCATTTGCTATTCCCTCCCACGTTTTCAAAGCGCTCGAGGCCGTGCGGCCATTCGTCCGATGTGTTACACCTCACAATCCTTCATCTCCAAGACAGGCAGCTCTGAGTGTTTCTCTGACACTCACCCTTACTGGCCACTTCACAGGTGCCTCACTGTCTCTGTCCAAGGGCGGGATTGACACCGCCAATGGATTACTGAATATTCCCAAGGAGGCAGGATACCGTGCATTCGATGTGTTTTACTACCTACTTACCTCTGCTTCCACTCCTGCAGAGAGAGAATTTCTCGGACTGCAGCCTGCATCCAGTTATGCCTTGCTATCCCGCTCGGGCACATACGACGCCCCATCCTACCTTCCTACAGCGGATGACGCCGCTGCCGCCGATGACTTCCGACAGGCGCTAAAGGATATTGGAATCAAGGGCTCAGCTCATCGTAACTTCATTTCGACCCTTGCTGGTCTTCTAAAGCTGGGTAACACGCTTGATTATAACAGCGATTCAGATTTGCTTGAAGAAATCTGTGAGGATGTGGGGGGGCTCCTTGGCATGGAGCCTGAGGTTCTATTCCGCCAATGCAGCACTGAGGATCGCCAGACTCTTGTGGGTGGTCTCTACGAGGCACTCGTAGACTGGGTAATTTCCAAGGCAAACGATGCTATTGCAAGCCAGATTACTCGCATCAAGGAGGGCGAAGAATCGCTGGGCAGCTCCTCCAGCTCTAGCTCCATCCAGGAAAATGGTGATACTGTTTCTATTACAGTCATTGAAGTTCCTGACCCTACTCTCGGCAAAGCACTTTGCATGCGGTCCATCTTCGACGATACTCAGGGTATCAATGCCGAAATCATAGAGGATGGACACACCGCCTCTCCTGCTGGTGCGTCTGTTCTGAGAGAGATGGAACAAGCCGTGTCAGCGGTGGCCCCTGATCTGGGTATCATGACCGGTCCAGAGGGCAGACAAAGACAATACGACTTGGAGAAACGAGAAGTAGTCCTTGAAAAAGTTGCCTATGCAGCAGATGAGGACGCCTTTATCAAAAAGCTGCTGTTCCCTATCGAGGGCCAAGGAATCAACCTCGGCCGCGCTGGTCGCTTTGATCTACCCAGCATCATCTCTTCCAGCCGCGTTTGGTATCATCTCTCGATGCATCCAACTGATGACTCTCCGGTCAGCCTTGCTGCTCTCCCATCCATCACATCTGCGTGGTCTGCAGGCACGGTTTCTCGTCAACTCCGTTCCTGGAGGCTCCCAGAGTGGGCAAACAGGCGGAACAGGAACCTCGATTTCACTGCTGACTTTGACGTTGATGAGTTTGCTCAACGATACGCAGCCCTGGGTTGCAGAGATGGCAAAGATGGTATTGGAAGCTGGCTTCTTGAGAGAGGATGGAGCAATGGCGAAGTATTCATCGGCAAGGAGCGCGTTTGGATTCGCGAGAGCGCTTGGTGGGAAGCTGAAAGCATGCTCGATCTTCAGCCCGGTAACCAGCCTCTACCCGAAAACCCATTCAACACAGGCTTTGACACAAGCTACTCTGCCAACGGGAGCGGCTACTTCCCCGGCGCCCCCGCCACAGAAAGCGGACTTGACGTGTCGAATATGAACCATCAACGCAACTTGAGCCAAGGGAACCTGAGCCAGATGACAATGAGTCAGCATCCTATGCCAATGGCTCAACAGCACAACATTGCACCGTCCATTGCACCTACCTCCAACCGCGGAGGAAACGTTGGTGATTACGGTCTCGGTACCAAGGGCGATGAATACAAGGGTGATATCTTCTTCAACGAAGCCGGTGAATTTACCGGCATGATGGATCCCGAGTTAGCAAAGAATAAGAAGGTCAAGACAAATGGGACGACTCCTTCTCGTCGCGCATGGGTCATCTTCGTATGGTGCCTGACATGGTGGATCCCGTCGACTGCACTTCGGTACATTGGGCGCATGAAACGACCTGACGTCCGTATGGCATGGCGCGAGAAACTGGTTCTTTTCTTCCTCATCTTCTTTATCAACGGTACTATTCTCTTTTGGATGATCGGTTTCGGCCTCATTATCTGCCCCAACTCTGACAAAGCCTGGAATACAAAGGAAGTGGCCACCCACCAAGGAGAAGACGACTTTTGGGTCAGTGTCCGTGGAAGTGTCTATGATATGTCTGATTTCTGGAGAAGACAGCACAGTGACATCAACATCGAGACCACAAAGGATAACATGGAACCACTGGCTGGCTTGGACATGGACGGATACTTCATGCCACCATTGAGCGAAGCTTGCCGTGGTCTAGGCATCGCTGACACCACAGTCCTGACTCTCAACAACACCCCAGAGAACCCGACTGCCGTCCACACCTCTGGCAAGACATCACCCTACATCAAGAGCAAGCTGTATGATGAAAGGTGGTACTGGGATACTTTCCTGGTCACTATGAAGGAATATTACAAGGGCGAATTGGTTATCTCAGCAAAGAAGCTCTACAATGAAGGCAAGGACGAGCAGCACAAGTGGGCAAGATACGAGGAGGGAGTATACGATCTCACAGATTACTTCAACACCCAAGATCTGCAACCAAATGTTGCTATCTACGAATTCCTAAACACGAAGGTCTCGAACCTTTGGAAGAATAACCCCGGTCGGGATATTACCAAGGACCTCGACACGCTCATGACGAACAACATGAACAATGAATCGGAATATGCCAACATTATGAACAGCTGGAACTGCATCCAAGAAGTCTTTTACAAGGGCAAGGTCGATTTCCGAGAATACCCGCGTTGTACAGTTAACAACTGGATCCTGTTCGCATTCACAATGGTACTCTGTTCAGTCATCTTGATCAAATTCATAGCTGCGCTTCAATTCGGCTCCAAGCGGCGTCCTTCCCCTCAAGACAAGTTTGTCATTTGCCAGGTACCAGCCTACACAGAAGGCGAAGAGTCCCTTCGAAAAGCACTGGATTCGTTGACGGCACTCCAATACGATAATAAGAGGAAGCTTATCTGTATCATCTGCGATGGTGTCATTGTGGGAGCAGGTAATGATCGCCCAACCCCTAAGATTGTCCTCGATATTCTCGGCGTTGATCCCAAGGTCGACCCTCCTGCTCTGCCCTTCAAATCCGTTGGACCAGGTAGCGAGCAATTGAACTACGGCAAAGTCTACTCAGGCCTCTACGAATTCGAAGGCAATGTCGTCCCCTACCTTGTTGTTGTCAAGGTGGGCAAAGAATCGGAGCAGGCCAAGTCGAAACCTGGTAACCGCGGAAAGCGTGATTCTCAGATTCTGCTGATGAGCTTCCTGAACCGTGTCCATCACCGTGCGCCCATGAACCCCTTGGAGCTTGAAATGTTCCATCAGATTAACAACGTTATCGGCGTGGACCCTGAGCTCTACGAATATCTCCTCATGATTGATGCCGATACTTCCGTTCAAGAAGAATCGCTTACTCGGTTGGTGTCTGCCTGCGCTCATAACGCCAAGATTGCTGGTATCTGTGGTGAGACGAGTCTTGAGAACGACGAGAAATCTTGGTGGACCATGATCCAAGTTTATGAATACTTCATCTCGCATCACTTGGCTAAAGCTTTCGAGTCTCTCTTTGGCAGCGTTACTTGTTTGCCTGGTTGGTAAGTTTGACTCCAGTTGTCCCAATGCCATGCTTGATCATCGCTAACTCATTTTATTTACAGTTTCACCATGTATCGACTCCGTACTGTGGACAAGGGCAAGCCTCTCATTATTTCAGACAACGTTATCCGGGACTACAGTGTTTGTGATGTGGATACACTACACAAGAAGAATCTGTTGTCCCTGGGTGAGGATCGTTATCTGACCACACTTATGACCAAGCACTTCCCTTCCATGCAATTCAAGTTTGTCCCTGACGCAAAATGTAAGACTGCTGCGCCAGACTCTTGGAGTGTGCTGTTGTCTCAACGTCGTCGATGGATCAACTCAACTATTCACAACATGGTCGAGCTTATGAGACTCAGCGAGATGTGTGGTTTCTGCTGTTTCGGCATGCGTTTCGTTGTCTTCATCGATCTTTTTGGTACCGTGATTCTTCCTGGAACATGCGGTTACCTGGCCTGGCTCATCTATCGTGTCGCTACCAATCAGGGTCAATTCCCAATGATCAGTATTGTCATGTTGGCTGGTGTCTACGGTTTGCAAGCTCTCATCTTCATTCTAAAGAGACAATGGCAGCACATTGGCTGGATGATCATCTACATCCTCGCGTTCCCCATCTATTCTTTTGCACTCCCAGTCTATTCCTTCTGGAATCAAGATAACTTCACATGGGGTAACACTCGTGTGGTCATTGGAGAAAAGGGAGACAAGAAACTGGTCATCGTCACAGACGAAGATTTCGACCCAAGATCTATCCCATTGCAGAGATGGGATGATTACGCCCTTGCCAACAGCCTCCCCGGACGACGTGGCAATCCCCAGGACATGACAGGGGACCCTTACGAGATGGACGAAATGAAGTCAGTTTACTCAGCTGGTCCTCAGGGTTCTGTCTTGACGGGAATGCAACGCAACACATTCATCCCTCCTCAGTCTCCTTCGCCGTACGGTGGTGCCGTGAACCGTGCTTCGACCATGACGGGACTTTACCAGGAGCAACCATTGATGCAGAACCGACAGTCAATGTTGTCACTCGGTACAGGTATTCAAGATTATAACCGTGCTGCCTCACCTTACCAAGACTATCCTGCGGCCCATCCAAGCATGACAAATCTCCGCGGCCAGTCGAATACGCCCCCGTCAGTCGTTGGAGTTGGAGCAAACAGGGCACCCTCAGCATTCGGCCGTCGCTCGCCTATGGTCCCTGATGCCATGCGCTCAACTACATCGTTCGACTTCCAGCGTGGCACTGGCGCCCCAGATGATGCGATGATTGTCGAGTGCATCCAAGCAGTATTAAGAGAGGTTGATCTGGATTCCGTGACCAAGAAGCAGCTGCGGGCTCTTGTCGAACAGCGCCTGCAGGTTGAACTCGTCGGCGAACGACGTACATTCCTTGATCGACAGATCGACCGTGAGCTTGAGAAGATGTAAGCTTGCAAGCGCAATGGCTGGCTCCATCACAGGCTCATCATGTCACCACGACGCATAATGGGGCGGATTGAATTATCAGACTGACGGTGACGGCGTTAAAAGTGTTTTGAACATATTGAATGGGTTTGACGACCTCGATTTCTTTTTCTTTTTCCCTGGGGGCTTGTTGCATCTTATAGGTTCTACTTTGACAATGCCGCGTGAGAAGCTGCGCCGGTGGTCAATTTGTCTGCGACAAGGTCGACCAGGCTGCTGTCGTGTGGGCGCTCGCATTGGCGATTGGTAATAATATATGGGTTCCTACTATCTAGTTTCATAATAATCACAAATAAAACTATCCCTCGTTTTTTAGCATACTTGGTTCCGAAATACATAAACCCATTCGCCCGTATCTCATGAATCTTGACACGCTGTGCATTATATCTCACTTGGTTTCTTTACACCAGGACACGTCGCGGGTGGTTCCCCAAGACTTCCCGTTGCATAATTAGCATCAAACTATCATCATACTGGGACGCTCAGCCGTCAATCTGGCCAATGCCCTTCAGTCGTAAATAGACATCCGTTCCCCATCTGTAGAGGCTCTGGACGGCGATGCCGCCGCCAAAATACTCCGCGTAGGCCCTGCTCAGCGGTAAGCCGTACCCCAGCCCGGCAATGGAGCTGAGACCGGACCCGGCGTTGGCGATGGCGCTGAGGCCGTCTGAGCCGCTGGAGCCGGGGAACTCGTCGTCGTCTGAGAAGGTGGAGAAGGAGTAGGACCAGATGTCCGGGACGACCTGCGGGGGGATGCCGCCGCCGCGGTCGCGGATGCGGATGGTGACCCCCGGGGCGTTGTCGTCGAGGGGCAGGATGGCCTCGGCGCGGAACTGGCCGCGGTTGCTCTCGGGCGGCGTGATGTGGGGGATGGCGTCCGGGCTGAGGCGCTGGGGGGGCTCGGGGGCGATGGTGACGACGACGGGCTCCCTGGACCTGTTCTCGATGGTGGCGCGGAAGGCGTTCTTGAGCATCTCGGTGACGATGTACTCGAGGTGCATGGGGACGGAGGCGAAGGTGGTGTCGGGCTCGCCGTCGATGATGACGGGGGGTCGGGTGCCGTAGCGGAGCTCGCAGATGTCGGCGACGAAGCCGGCGCAGCTGTCGACCACGGTGGCGGGCTTGAGGGCGGTGTCGATGACGCCGATGAAGGAGGGGTGCTCGGGGCAGGGGGTCGGGCTGGCCTCCGGGTCGAAGTGAGGCTGGCTGCTGAAGTGGAGGGCGATGTGCTGCTCCGCGACGAGGCGGGTGCCGATGCGGGCGCGCAGGTGCTCGTCGAGGAAGGTGGTGACTTGGGCGGGGGAGATGTACCGCCGGCATTCGAGGAACCCGCGGGCGAGGATGGGGATGGTGTCGGTGTGCATGGCGACGAGCTCGGCCAGGGTGTTGGTGAAGCGGATCTCTTCTTCCAGAGAGTTGATCGGGCGGCCCTCGGCTGCCGCTCGCCAGTACGGCAGGAGGATGGAGAGGGAGTTCAGGTAGGTACTGTATATACGAGAGATGTTGGGGTTCGATACGACAATGTATGGGAGGTTGCGGAGGGCTTGGAGTCGGTGGGCGAGGCGGATCGGTAATAGAGAGAGGGTGAAGTTGGCGGAGGAGAGAAGTGACTTCTCGGAAAGAGGAGGACGGCCGTGTCTACGGAGGGAGGTCTGATTAGCGTTGGATATGAATATGCATCGTATGTGAGAGAGAAGTACTTGACAAGATCGGCAAGGCTTAACGAGTGTTGGCGCAGCTTGGACAGTGCCATGATGTCGGCATCCGTCACATTATACCCCGTTTCCGATGCAGGCGAAGCCGTCGAGAACGAGCAGCACCGCCATATTGCTGGGCCTATCCGGCGTGTAGGATAACGTGGGAGGGAAGGGATGCGGCAGCGCCACATAGGCTGAACGAGGCGATTCATTGCGACGGCTCCTTCATATCCAAGGCGGCAAGACGAAGGCGAGGGAAACAGCCAATTGCTACGCACAGTGTGCAATAAGATAAATTCGCTAGAATGGGACAAGTTGTAAATGAAAGATCAAGACCGAATTGGTGGCATTGACGGTTGGGGTGGCATCACAGCCGAGGATCCATCACCGATCGGATCTATAAGTCGAGTAGCAGTGCGTGAATGACTGGCGGTCTTTCGAGACGTTCGGCCCCAGACTGGCGGTTTGCTTAGTAAGTGGGGTTATTACCGATTGTAGCCAGCTTGTGCCGCTGGACGCTAAAAGTGAGATAGCGGAAAGCCAAAGGAGGGGGAACGGTGCTTATCCCGCGTTTCTTATCGCGGGGTCCGTCGCTACGTCACAGCACGAGCAAGACCAGGCGAGGGGTTGGAGGAAGCCAGCCAAACCACCGTGGTTAAATTGAATTCAAACTATAGGAAAACAAAAGAGTCTGGATCAGGCTGGCTGGGAAACAAATTATATCATATTGAATTCATGATGAGGAGGAAAGCTCTAACACTGTTGGTCATATCTGCTCCCGTCACTGTACACGGTGGGGATAAAGCCTTCCGTGATGTGATATACATGCAGGTCTTCGGCGCCCTCATTCACATGACCGCGCGCTCCGCCGTTCCCTACTCGTACACTGTTCACTGGATCTTCATAACGCCGTCTGCCTCGACCGCCTTGATGCTGGGGTGAGAATCCAGCGTGGTCACGGCGCCTTCAGGAAACTTGACTCTGTCGCAGTGTGTTAGCTCCCGTCCATAGATTCAAGAGGGCGCGGGGTTACGTACGAGAAGCCCTTGATGATCTTGTATTCGTGCTCGATGGTGCCGCCCTGCTTAATGGCGTGGTCCTTGGCCCTGCGACGGTCGTCAGTTTCATCCCTGTTGTCGGCGGTAATGATGTAAGGGGCAAGCGTTATGGTACGTACGACTTCACATCCTCGTCGGAAGCATTCTCCTTGCAGGTGATCTAGGCAACGAACGACTGTAAGTTTATGATACCAGACGGCACGGCGTTGTTTATAGCATATCGCAACATACAATGTAGGTAGGCATTTTGTCCGTTCTCGTAGAGTATGATTGTGATTTCTGTGTAATTTGTGGATAGCGGGGTGAGTTCAGAGGCGGGTGTTGTTGGTGTTGTTGGTTTAGCCAGGGACGAATGCTCGGGGCAACGCTTGGCTTTAATAACCTCGCCATGGAACCACCAGCCTTGGTCTCGAGGCAGGCTGTGCATCAAACACCACCAGATCCTGCCTAGGGAATGCACTACGTCGCTTCTACTCCCAAAAACTACTTCGTCATATAGCGCACTTTGCCCACCACAAGTGGCACCCACTGATGTTCGAAGCCCATTCGTCATCCTACATCACACGCACCCACTGCGGCATGAAAGAAGCCCAAGTCGGCAGGTAATTCTCAGCACAGGCGACCACTAGGCTGCGATGTCGCCTTCCATAACATCCAACCATTTAACCCAAAAGGGATTGGGAAACTGAAAAAAGCGAGCCTGACGATCTGATTTGAAGCCGAAAGGGTTCCGGCCGCCTGTCTAGGGTAGTCGAATACTTGGAAGCGGAACAGGATGACGCAATTGAAAGCGATAGCGAGCTGGCGATCGATAAGAGATAAGAGATAAGAAACTAAGGGACCAACCTCAAACCACGGTCATCATATGTGACTAGATCGGGCCAGTCCAATCTCTGGATGTACCCGGAGGGTACAGTACCAAGTGGGCTGGTCCATTGCATTGCACAACTGTGCAACACCCCAAGCAAAGATGGGCAGTCGTACATGCGATGGCATGCACCACGCATCAATGCGACAGAGCAGCATAGGCGCCCGTCATGCAGCAAACCCGAACACTAGACACGGAAACTTCCGACATTCCCTGACGAAGCTATCAGCACCTGCATCCAATCACTTGACTGCCAAAAGACCTGCAGATTTTTCTCAATGGTCGGTAAGATCATAAATGACACTATTATAATGAGATGGTTATCGCCCAACCGGGATTCCTACGTCCCGAACCAGGGTCTGAGATTGATCTTCCAGGAACACAGTCACAACCGATATTGATATGCGCGTTGTAAGACCAGCCTGAGTCCTTTGCGAGGTTTCTGAAACCGCAGTAACCCAGTCTATCGTCCAATTCTCGATGGAGTCAGCTAGATTACTCGGTAAGCTATTGGGTTCGCCTGGATGCATGCCATTGTGCTAGCGGATTGTGCTAGGCTCGATGCGCAATTTGCAAGCGAACCCAGTGACAGAAAACGGTCGGTGAGACCCTTACATAGGCAGCTGTCAATTTCTTACTGAAGCGACAAATTTTGCTCGTGCGTCGGGTTAAAATGATCGACCGTCACCTCTCAATATGACGGGCCTCGCCCAGCAACGCGACACGGCTGCCGTCATGCAAGAAAGCGGTCAAGGGGCCAGAAGAAAAAAGAAAACCCTGAAGACCCCCGTTCCTTCAACGGCCAAATGAACACATGGTAATAGGATCATTACAAGGGCCTAGACCTACAGAAACCTAGTCAGCGAATACGATAGTGCTACATAGTACCTTCAAAAAAAAGCTTTTTCTCGCTCGTAGCGCACTCGGTCGCGGGAATGGCTGCACATGACCTCGACGAGATGGTTGTGTAAGACAAGCCAAGTTCCCAGTAACTAGGTAGCTGGGCTAGATTTCCACCAAGAGCATAGAAATCGACGCGGAAAAATCCAGAGAAATTCCTCCTCTCTCTCTATGCCTCCTTACTTCATCGCATTGGCTTCTGCTCTGCTTAGATCCGAGTTGGGATGATTGTTGAAATCTTTGGTTCCGAGACAGACAGCCCGGACAAGGTTCACCATGCTCCTAGTGCCAGAATAATCTGGAAAATGGGGTGATCTTGAGATGGGTGGCGGCGGTACCCTGGTATTACCCCTCCACACTTAAAATCCCCCCCGGGATCTGGCGCCGTCGCAGAGTTTGGGAACAAAAGTGTTGGGAAGTTCCTGGTCGAGATATCGAAAATGACCAAATCCGATAGCAGGCGGGCTCGGTTGGTCCGTTTCGACTTTACGACTTGCAGAGAGGCGCGGGGGCTGGCATCAGCCAAGCAAGGGAGCGCATCGTGAAGCGCCAAAGATGCAGACTCGCGTTCTGATACTGTCGTTTCGAGTAAGTCCCCGGCTGGCCTCGTGGTCGGGACATTTAGGGCAGATTGTATTACCGTTGATGATCAGAAAGTGGTCTGCTTTTTGCATATGTGGAGCTCCCTAGTGCCGGGTTTCCCAGGTCTAGAAAGCTACCCAAAGGCCTGGAGATGGCGTTAGCATGGCAGCTAAGCATGTCGCCCAGCGCTGTCTGCCCACTGTAAGTTCTGGGTGGACAGGGGCGCGGGTGTCTTGAATGCGTTAAGCCGCTTCGGGCTGTAGCGGCCACTGCAGTCGGAGCCTCCTCCCAATAAGGCAGGGGAACCCCATGCTTTCGGTGTAAGTTGTTAGGTCGACGACCACTTCTTTACCTCAGGTCAAATGCTGGAGGAGCTGCAAGGGATGCCACTGACAGGCCGTCTGTATCCATTCATGGACTCTTCATTGCTCCTGTCCCCTTCCCTCCCGAGATAGGACCCCGCTTACCTGCTGGCGGGCCCGTGTGACAAGCATCTCTGGGACCGTTCACACACCCTGCGTCTCCATCTCTATTTGCCGTTTTGGCAGGCGGCAGATCTCTCTTTACGCTGCCCTACACGCGCTCTTCCTCTTCTTCCTTTTCTTCCCGGATTGCTCTCTCACCCTCCCCCTGGCCTTCAACGACAGCACAACGTGCTTCTCTCCCTGTTGTCCTTCCGGCAAGCACCCGGAAATCGTAACATCTCCTCCGCCTGCGTATTCGGGTTTGGACCCCTACTGCAGGCAGTTCGACGAAGACGGTCTCAGGGTCATTGCTAACATCTCCACATTCGTTTGCGGATTTCGTCTTCTTTATTACAGCCTATTCCCCTCCATACTCGCCTTATAGTATCGTCCTTACTCTTTACCGTATGGTCAGCTTCCCGTAGACTCTTGATAAGCTCTCCTGCTAGGTGGTGAGCTGCCAGCAGACAGATACTCGTCAAGAGAGAAACAGGATTGGGTCCATTGCTGCGACAGAAACCTACTCCAAATGAACGCAAACACCACTTCCTCTGCCTTCACCTCGGTGTTGGCGCAGACCAAAATGGCCGGCATGGCTATATCACCCAACATGGAGTTCCTTTTTGGAACATTGACCGCCCCCAACATCTGGACAGTCCTGTTGACGATTGTCGCTATGTGTGTTATTTACGACCAAGGTATGCATGGATATCCTTCGTCTTGATCGATCGGCAACTCGTCCGATTGGACAGAGTCTGTGAGATCGATTCGCCTTTTGGTTGTTCTTACCTCTTGGCATGGGTGAAGAGAGCTAACATAATGATTTCTTACCCTTTGTACAGTTAGCTATATTGCCAACAAGGGCTCAATCGCTGGTCCCTCTTGGAAGATGCCCTTCATCGGCCCCTTTCTTGACTCAATGGACCCCAGGTTCGAGGGATATTACAACAAGTGGCTCAGCGGACCCTTGAGTTGTGTGTCCGTTTTCCACAAGTGCGTTCGATTAACCTGCCTAGTTGTTTCAATTGAGAGAAGGCGAAGAAAGTTGACACCAAGTTCCGTTTCATAGATTCGTCGTTATTGCTTCGACCCGAGACCTGGCCCGAAAGACGCTCAATTCTCCCTCGTACGTCAAGCCAACAGTTGTGGATGTTGCCCCCAAGCTGCTTGGCCACGACAACTGGGTCTTCCTCGACGGCAAGCCCCATACCGAGTTTCGCAAAGGCCTGAACAACCTCTTCACACGCAAGGCCCTTGCCAAGTACTTGCCTGGCCAGGAGCAGGTATACAAGGATTACTTTGCCCGATTCGCCAGGCTGACCGAAGAAAATGGTGGCAACCCTCTCCCCTTTATGTCCGAGTTCCGCGAGATCATGTGCGCCGTCTCCCTCCGAAGCTTCGTTGGTTACTATATCTCGGACGAGGCCATCAAGAACATTGCCGACGACTATTATCTTATTACTGCAGCCCTCGAGCTTGTCAACTTCCCGATTATCCTTCCTTATTCCAAGGCCTGGTATGGAAAGAAGGCGGCTGATATGGTATTGACCGAATTTACAAAGTGTGCGGCGAAGAGCAAGGTACGGATGGCCGCTGGTGGCGATGTCACCTGTATCATGGACGCCTGGATCGATATTATGATCAAGTCCCAGAGATGGCGAGAGGCTGAGGAGACTGGGGAATCGACCGCCAATCTGGAGAAGCCGCAACCCATGATCCGAATGTTCAACGACTACGAGATTGCGCAGACCGTTTTCACCTTCCTTTTCGCGTCACAGGATGCAACCAGCAGTGCTGTTACCTGGCTGTTTCAGATCATGGCTCAACGCCCCGACGTGCTGGACAAGGTCCGCGAGGAGAATATGAAGGTCCGCAACGGCGATATCCACGCAGAGCTTACCATGGAGCAACTCGAGGGTCTGAAATACACACGAGCTGTGATCCGGGAGCTTCTGCGATACCGACCCCCCGTCCTCATGGTCCCTTATGTTGTCAAGAAGCCATTCCCCATTACCGATAGTTACACGGTTCCAAAGGGTGAGTACTCGATTCGAATAAGTGGCTGTCCTGGTGGGGTTCTCTTGTGTCGAGTGTGCTGACCGTTGCCGTCCATCTAGGCTCCATGCTGATTCCGACAACCTATATGGCTCTGCACGACCCCGAGGTGTACGAAAACCCCGACTACTTCGACCCAGAACGCTACTACTCTGGTGATGCTGAGGAGAAGGGCGCCAAGAACTACCTCGTGTTTGGTGTTGGACCTCACTATTGCCTTGGTCAGCTGTATGCGCAGCTGAACCTGGCTCTCTGCCTGGGAAAGGCATCAGTTCAATTAGATTGGCAGCACCATGCGACTCCCAGGTCGGAGGAGATCAAGGTGTTTGCCACCATTTTCCCCATGGTATGGTTCCGACTCGTTGAGAATAAATTCATGTGTTTCATTTCTGACTCGTGTTCCTTTAGGATGATTGCCCCCTTACATTCCAGAGGAGGGGTTGGTAGACGCGAAGCAGGAGAAAAGCCGGACCGGTCTGGCCCTGCAACAGCATGTCCTATTGAAGAAAACAACGACCATCTGATATAGCATTAGCAAAAGGCGCGTCTAAGGAACGCAGTCTGTTTCATGACCCAGATTGGGGCAACGCCAGCGTTGACAAGTTTGGGTGTTTAAAAGAAGATAGCGGGGTGTCCTGATCGAGTGGACTTGAGGCCACCATATCAATGGCCAATAGACCCATGCTGATCAGGATAATGTATCCCCCAAACTAATTGTAATGGCCGCATCGAGATTTAGGATGTACATATTTTAGCGGCCGGGTTGAGATATTCTCGGACATTATTGGTAGAGAATAGATCAGCTCAATTTGAATATAACTGGTGATAATACTTGATCGGGGTAAATTCCGTTGGAAAGTGCGAGTGGTTTGACGATTTAGCCTGGTACAGATCAAGGCTGCGTAATACGTGAGGGAAGGAGCTAGACATGTACCTACCCTGCCGGCCTGCCACACACCGATCTGGATTGCAAATATAGATGTTCACTGGGTTGAATCCAGAAACTTGGGGTCAGGGGAAATCCTCTTCACAAGCCAGAACAGAAGGGCAGAGCAAACAATAACTGCCAACATTTGCATAGTATTCTGAATAGGTAGGGTAAGAGCAGGTGGTAGCTTGCAGTGCATTCATTGCTTGGGAAGGCTCCTGAGCCTTGATGAAAACCATTGGGGCCTTGACTTTTTGGGATCAATAGAAAAGTGCTAACCTGTTAGATATACAAACAAATACAAAAATTGAGAATATAACATAGGTACCTTAGACAAAGAGAGCTGCAAACTAGGTAGCTGAGTCGTAGAATAGTAAAGTTCGCATATCCACAGGCCAGATAAAAGAAGTGGGGCCGCTGTCGGCGAATTTCATCACCAAGTTCATTGGGACAATACCTGAGCTTCAACCCCACTGGACTCGCACTCACCACGACAATTTACCCTCAATACCGGGAGAATACAAAGGTGTGAAGGTAAGTTCAATGCCAGATGGTTACCGGAGCGATCCTCTGCACCCCGGACTATCAATCGGGCTCTATCCTGCTGTCCCCGGAACCCCATCTCCGAGCTATAGCTCCCGCTCACAATTCCACCAGGACTCCAGATTCCCGGCTTACCCAATCGCAAACCGGACTTGTCCACTGCAACTCAATATGGCGGCACCTCGAAGATTCCTCAGCACCGCCTTGCTGCGCGTTGCCGCGCCGGCCGCCCCCCGAGCATCCTCCTCCATCACCACCAAGGTGGCACCCGTCGCAAATCGCTCCTACCACCTCCAGCGACGTCCCCTGATCCCTCGCGCGACCGCAGCCGCGAAGATCACCTCGCGCTCTTACTCCGATGACGCTATCCCCGGCAGCCGACAGTGGAATCACCTGGATATCAAGGAGCAGATCAAGGCCAACGAGTCCTCGGACGACAAGCCCAGCGTAATATTTGTCGGTATGTGAACAGCACCACCCCGCCCCGCCCGCCCTCCTCTCCTCAGTTCGGCATAATGACCAACTACCATTTTGTTTAGACGTACGAGAGCCAGAAGAGCTCTTTACCACGGGCAAGATCCCCGGCGCCATCAACATCCCCATCACCAGCGCCGTCCAGAGCTTCCACATCTCAGACGAGGACTTTGTCGACCTCTACGGGTTCGAGCGCCCCGCCAAGGACGCGGAGCTCATGTTCTACTGCAAGGCCGGCGTGAGGGCTAGGTCGGCCGCCGGCCTGGCGCAGCACGCTGGATGGACAAACGTTGGGGAGTACTCGGGAAGTTGGATCGACTGGCAGGCGCACAATGGCCCCGTGGAGTATATCAAGGGCAAGAGGAGGTCTTGAATATAGATGATGCAGCCCCGCACGGGACGTGGCGTTGCGTATTCTGCTATGAGGGGGCTACCGGAAGCAAAACGTATCTTGTTGATGCATAGCTTGGGTAATTGTACAAATAAATTGAGAAAAAAAAAAGGAAATAACCCCCAAAAATACATACATACAGTTTGATCTTGAGCCTATCTTTCTACCAACAATCAATGCCCTGGAAGTGACTCCGCTGAAAAAAAGGGGTGGAAAAAATATTGGAATAACACCTGAACCCGTTTACACCCATAGAGACAGATAGTTTAGAAGAACATAGCGGCGGTGGAGTTATCAGCGGCCTGGTCGGGGGTGGTCGTGTCTCCGCCTCCAGGGGTCGACGGGGTCTGTGCCACGGGGCTGTCGTGTGCGAAGAACAGGATCTTGATGGCGAGGGTAAGACCGGCGTGGAGCACAATCACGACGACGAGAAGGACCTTGCTGACTTGGTGGTCCGTGGCGCTTAGAACGGGATACAGGTTTCGGAGGAGGAAGGCGACAGATACGGCAAAGCCGACGCCGACAAACACCCAGTTCAGAATGCTAATAGGAGACCAGCTGATGATGGCGACGGGGATCCAGATCAAGTTGGCATAGCCGTATAGGGCCCAGCACTCGAGGAGGTTGGCAAGCTCGCTGCCGAAGTATCGCAGGGCGAGGAAGAGGCCAATTGGGATGAACAAAGTGTAGCCGTAGATGAGACCCGCGGCACCTGCGGGAGGATTAGCCAATGGTTCGACGGAAAGCGTGGGCTGAACACCTCGTAGATTACAAAAACTCACCACTGAGAAGCCTAAAGTCGTATGCGAACTTGGCCTTATCTGTTTCAGAGAGGTACTGGCTTACAGTGCCTCCGAGGAAGAGAATCAGAACCACTGTGGTGGCAATCCAGACTGGTCCGTAGAGGTCGGGGTTGCCTTCAAGCACATCTAGGAAGTTGGCGCGGGGCCAGAGCGCAGCCCAGCAGCGGGACAGCACGGCAGAAGTATCGACATCGAAAAATTGTGCGTAGAAGGAAATTGACCACAAGAAGCGCTTCGAAGAACCAGAAGAGGAGGCCGTGGCTGGAGGGGGCAAGCCGGCGGAAGGGGGTTTGCGGGAGCCATGAGCTGAGTCGTCGAAGTTTGAGGTATGGAATTCGAGATCCTCTTGAAGATCGGTGTGTCCAAGGTCGCCCTGAGAGGGTGAGTTAGTACATGCAGGTGATGGTTGTGTTGCGCTTGATGGCGATCACAAATCGAGGCCACCTCATCAGTTCGCGTACCTCATCGTCGATATCGACTACCGCGTCATACCCTGATCTAGACATTGTGATTGTGGTATTTGCCGAAGTATTGTGTGTAGAGAAGGGAAGGCCACCTATAGCAACAACCAAGGAGCTCTCAGGGTTCGGAGGGGGCAGCGATTCTCTCAGCGGAAGAGTCTCAGGATCTATTTCGGGATCTGTCTGCTGCTGAGATCTGGTGCTAAGCAATCAAGCTCTCTGGACAGGGTGTTGTCGTCAGAGCTGATGACTAATCATACGTCTTGCGCGACAACTGTGAATCTTACATAATATCAGGACCTTCATCGCATTTGGCCAAAACGATTCTCCCAGCTATTTGGGATCCTTAAGAATAGATATGACTAGCAATCGGGCACGAAAGCTGTGAATTTCATAGCGCTGATATCGTTAATTATCCCTAAATTATGGTGTAAGTTGAGAAAAACATGATTACGATCATTACGTGCAATCAACTGCTTTATCCTTCCTTGCTTAATCAACACTTAGATGGGAGTGGAAAATATCAGTGTGTTGGATAAACAGGAAACGACATAGCATTGCATTGTTTATGATGATCGTTTTTATGTTTATGAGGATGCGGCCACTTAATCTGGCTAGGTCTGACTGGTAAGGATAAAGATGATTATAGACACGATAGGAACGGGCTTAATGAAAGAGGTGTGGTTGTGAGTCTTCCCCCTAGAGCCATAGCTAAGTTAAACCACACCGGCCCTTATTAGATTCTGGGAAGAATCGATGCCGGGCCCGATCTGCTGGGCATAACAAGAATGACTTATCCGTGTTTACTGGGTTTGGTATGGACCAACATCTTTAATTGACATAATTTTGCATGATAGTCATGTGTAAGGCGCAAGCTTAGATTCTCTTGCTTATTATAAAAAGGAAAAAAGGCACAAATCTCTTAGTGAGCTCGGAGGGCTACTTGAGATAGAAAGCCTTGACTGTATGGGACTTGCAAGTTTAAGAGAGATTTGTTTTTAGAAATTCAGATACTTATTTTTTATTGGCAGCCTACTGCCCAGTTTGCACCGCAGACCAGAGACCTTTTTAACGCCATGGTACCTCTAAATCTTTCTGCCAATGCTTACAGTGATGTGGGGTACGCAACGATGCAGCATGTCACGTCCGGTACGTGGGGGACCAACGATTTGATCCAGCTGCGTAATCTAGAATGGATTCCCTAAGCTGCCGGTGCTAGTGTAAAAACAAAGCCAGTATCTGCGAACAAAGGAACCCTTCTCTCCTTGCCAACCCCATAATGCCAGAAAGACCAGACGCCACATAGATGGTTGATTCGTTTATTTGAGCTTCTTCTTGGGTCGGAGCTGGTTGGTGTGACCGCACTTTCGCTTACGGCAGTTGGTGGCACGGGGGGGGAGACGAGCCTATAACGTCTTGTCAGTCTACTGGTCTGCCTGAGTCGTGGAGCTTGTAATGTAACATACGTAGCACTTGCGGCAGATCATCTTCTCGCAGTTGAACTTGGAGGCAAGAGCCTTCAGGGAGGGCTCGATGATACCACCACGGAGACGGAGGACCAGGTGGAGAGTGGACTCCTGTTATATCGGTCAGCATGCGATCCCAAATTGCGACGACGCTCCTAAAACGACGAGCGTTTCCTGGTCGTGGTTCAATTCCTGGTGTTACGGACCTTCTGGATGTTGTAGTCTGAGAGGGTGCGGCCATCCTCGAGCTGCTTGCCGGCGAAGATCAGACGCTGTTGGTCAGGGGGAATTCCCTCCTTGTCCTGAATCTTGGACTTGACATTGTCAATGGTGTCGGAGGACTCGACCTCAAGGGTGATGGTCTTGCCCGTCAGGGTCTTCACGAAGCTGGTTTTCGAAGTCAGTAAATTGATCGGTTTCGTTCGAAATTCGGGACCGGCGGATTCCTAGCTTACATCTGCACTGTTAAAGAGGTTAGTAAATCATTTACACATGCATTTTCAAGCCGTCTAGGGGCGCACTTACTCTTGACTGAATTTTGAGACCTTGTCGATGTGAAGTTCGAGATGTCCAGTCTGCGCGCTGATTTGGTGGGGCAAAGTTGAGAAATGTAAGAAAACCCTAGGTCAGAGACGAGGTCACGTGGTTTCTACCACAATTTGGACGAGTGTGTTTGATGGCCCCACATCAGGTACTCATCGCCGAGATAGTGGAGACGACCGGCCTGAGGACCTGAATACCTCTGTGGCTGACGGCAGGGACACTTCCAGAGCAACAGCAATCAATTGGTGATGCTCTGGCTTGTATGAACGGCAGTGTGTCTGATAGATGACGCCACTTCATTTTTCAAATTGGGTCTTATGTGTTTCGGCTGGGTTGCTGCCTTTGCCATTTTATTACCTGCTGCTCAAGCATGTAGACAGCCCGGACAAGGGTCTCCGTTTTCATCCCTCCTAATTCGGCTTTTCCAGCTCATTAGCGAGTGGTTTTGTATATTGGATAGAGGTCATGTTCTTACCTGCAGCTTCGTAAAGCGTTTTCCCAGGCGCATTTAGATCCTCGAGGTGACCGAATGCCTCGTAATTAACACCTAGATCTGCATCCTCGTCGGTAGCCTTTTCGTCTGAACTGGATGACTTTTGAATGGCTTCAGACAACACCTGCTTGACGCCCGCATCCAGTTCCTGAGGTACAATTTCTGGAACCGGAGGCTCTAGCTCTGGAACATCATCTACAGGGAAAAACCTGGTAACTGGATTCTTAACTAGGTGGGGAGATGAAATGTGAGTGAAAGCATAGTATAGTGGGATCAAGACTTACTTTTACCATCGTTTAAGCTTGCAAGCTGCGAGAAGAATTGGTCTAGCTCTTCGTCGTCTAGTGACACAATTTCCTGAGCCGAATACTCGGTCATTGAGTGCTTTTCTTGAATTGGCGGTTCTTGTTTTGCCCTTGCTTGAGACCATCGTTCCCAATCAAATGTATATCCATCTGTGACAAGGGGGCGGCTGCCATCGAAAGGAAAGCATAGCTTTGCTGAAACAACCAGCAATGATATCAAAAGGATTTCAGGGTGATCTATTGGAAACACCCGCTGCTTTCGAATTGGGTATTGGAAAGTGCAACTCAGGGCACTTGAGAGCTCTTTTGCCCCATGGATCACCTCGGCTGGGTTTCAAGTTAGTGAATTGAGTGAGATGGAGAAAAGGAAAACAAACCTGGTAGTGAAAGATTTCTTGTTAGCTGGACGAAAACCGGCACGTAAGACAGGGCCGGGAATCTGAGCTCGTAGTTGAAGCTAAAGGACGTCACCAGGTGTAAAACTGTTTGGTGTAGCTCTCCACCAACAAAGGGAGTTTGAAAGGGCAATTTCAGCGCTTGGGTGAAAAACGATGGCATTCGGTCTTTCATCTCCTGAGGCAGGCTGAAATACTGGCAGCTTATTAGACTCTAGCACCTCATAGGTAGTGTAATATGTGGCCAACCTACTACTCGATTGTAGGGCATATTGTTGCTCGTAACCCATTGAAAAATCTCCCCGATGCGTATTGGGATCCTGAGAAGAAGACAGCCGAGGTAGCATAGGCCTAACGTATCGCTCATCTTGGGCATGGGCCAATTGGACCCTCTATCGGCGTCCCAACTCCGATTTGTTGAGCTTGATTTTACGACAATTTCTCCTTCGTCGGGTAGCGGCTGAGAACTGAACACCTCCAATGTGTCCGGAGCCTCGGTATCGTCTGGAACGAGGGATGAGAAGGCCCGGATTCGGAGATCCCAGAGGTCACGAACAACCGTTTCAAGTTCCTCTCTGAAGCCTTTTTCGTGGATCATCCAAGACAGCTGATATCTTAAGATGAGCTGGAGAGCTTCCAGAAACAGGCTCTTACCCGCCAGACCAGTGAGGTGCTTTCTCTCTCGCTCCTTGCGTTCCTTCTCTTTTCTCGTGACCATGCCCATCTTACCAGAGTCTTCTTCCTCACCAAGGTCAAATTGAACGAAGCCCTGAATGCACATTCAGCATACTGCCCTCAAGTATTTATCGTGAATCCTTCATGGCATAGCATAGTGCAGGTACTCACCTCGATCTCATGGCCGTTGGATGCGCAAAACCGAAGGCCATTCTCCAGATAGTATCTTCGGTCTCCGCACTGCGTGCATCGCTCACCTCGCGGGAGCTTTCGTGTTTCACTTCGCTCAACCATGTTGATTGTTGTTATCGAGGTGCTATTTTCGGGTCAAGAGGCTGGACGACCTAAATTTCAATAAACAGCATCTCTGAGAGTAAAGCGGTGAATCCATTTGACAAAGACAAGGTTAAAAGTGAGAACCGGCCTATTTCTTAGGAGACAAATCCCTTAATTCCGTAGTTGCAACGACAATGCTATCGTTTGGAATTGATTTACAAGCCGTGGGGTGGAAGCTTTTGCTGGTTTCGGCATCTGGCAATCAGCTACTCAGCGCAAGTGATTGATGTTTGTTCGGGGTGGGTGCCTCCTTTGGTAGACGCTAAATTGGGTTCCGAGGTCAGCCAACATGGGTGGTATGAAATCAACATCAACGTAGCTCGATTTCCGGTTGTATATTTATATATTTTTCGGCGTACGCACGATTTGCTACATACATTGACAAACGAAAAATAACTTTTTTTCTATCACAATACTGAGGCCGGAGTTTAATGGTCATATCTCCAAAGCTCTTCTCTCCTTTTCCTTTCTTTTCATTTTTATGGGAATACATTGTGTGCCTGGATGACATGGCAGCGACGTTATTGAAAACAAGGAAATCAGCATCGTTGCATGGGCATATTCATGGACCATTGTGTATAGAAGTCATAAATCCTCGTCCGTATCATATCCTCACATGCAACGGACCAAACCGCCACTCATGGATACTTGATGAATGTTCCAAATATCAAAATTCAAATCCACCGAGACAAAGCTCAACAAATGAGCAACGATAGAGAAGCCAGGAGTGCAGGAGGCGGCATGTGGAGCTAAAAGAAAACTTTTTAACCCTGCTTGGGAGCCTCCTTGGCTTCAACGGCAGCCTCTTCACCCATGGAGGTGAGAATGACGACGTCTGGGAAAGAGGAAACAAGTTAGGGATGAGTTCAAAGTAGTGCAGATATCAGGGTTACATACTTGTGTCCTTCTCATCAGTCTTGAAGAGCTTGGTGATCTTGTCGCCAACTTCACCGTCGGGCATGCGAACATCATCCTTGGTGTCACCATCATCGTTCATGAGAGAGAGGAAACCATCATCGGAGATGTCGAGCTGCAGACCCAATTAGATTTACGTTCCAAAAATATGGGAAGCTTGTTTGCTTGGAATGACTTACAAGCTGGTACTCGCGGCGGGAGACGTTGGGGACGTCCATGTTGTGGGTGGAGGGACTGAGATCTTCGTACTTCTTGCCAGTGAAGATGTCGAGAGCGACGAGATGGACCTTGGCGTGACCGTGCTTTCCAGTCTTGGAGGTGGACATGTCGACAATCTTGCAGGGGCGGTTCTTGATGACGACGAAACCGTTCTTGCGCAGAGCAGAACACTGCATGGGGTAGGTCAGCGAGGCGCCGGCATCGGCGGACTCGAAGGTAACATCATGCTGATGAGAATTGTGGTTAGCAACAAGTTTCCATACGATGTGTCGTGGTGGTTATGGACATATGTGATGAAGAGGGCAGGGGAGGTGAGGAGCGAGAATGCCCAAGAGGGAAAGTGGTGCGGTTGGAGGGGGTGGTCGTGCGCGTGCCGGCTCTCTTCATCGGAATCGTGCCTCTGGACCCCGCAAGACTGGAACAATTCAAGCGCGAAGACTGCTATTCGCGTCGCAGAAAAGTGTTTGAAGTATTGGACCAGGCTCGAGATGGCTCAATTCGATAACAGCAATATTGCCCTTTGGTGTTCTGCTGGTCGTGGGGCACGAGCCACAATGCGGGGTGATTTTTTGTGTGGCCAGGAAGGGCGACGGCGCAAAAAAAGAGAACAGGTCAAGGTGCGCGGCCAGTGCGCGGGCAGGCAAAATTGAGAGACAAACTTACCTCTTCAGCCATTTTGATGGATAGCGCACAGAACGGAGTCGTCGACAAGAAAGAAGAAGAAGGGGTTGATGAGGGTGGTGGTTGTGGGAAAGATGGATAGCTGGAGGGAGAGAAATAGAATAGGTAGGAGAGGAGGGGAGAAAAGAGATGCTTAGTGGCATGGGAGGGGCGAGGGTAAAAGTGCGCCTGCTTGGTCTGGTCTCGAATTTTTTTCTCGCCCGTGTGATTGGTGCCCCTCCTTCACTGTCCGACACGCTTGTCACCAAGCAACCGTAATAACAGTGCTCCATACTGCCTTTTGCTGATGCTGGTGCCGTTGCCACTGCTGCCTGACCTGCCTGTCGGTAATCTATTCCATGTTTGTCTGGGAGGGGACAGCTCCTGGTGGCCGCGGCATTGCACAGAAGTGCTGGACGAAGCCCTTGTCCTAGGTAGGTTGCTTGTTCCGGAAAACATACATAACCTCCATAACTCTATCTCCTAAATACACTCACCTATCTATCCGCTGCATATTTCTCCGACCAGCGTGCCCTCTTCTAAACCAATATCGAAAGGGTCCCTCGGGCACCCGCACCGACCTGTTCACAGGATTACTCACTGATGCGGAACAGATTTGTGTGGTGTGTTTTGTCCCCGCTTGCTGGCTCGGTTTAGCGATCCCATTGGAGCCTAATGCTCAATGGCTTGCAGAGGGCCCTTCTTCCCGGGTGATATCCAGATGCGGCGGACCCTGAAATATCTGCAGCGATGCTAGCGACCAATTGGCTTGACCCTGGGTGTGCATCCTCATGTTCGTGGTGACATGACGAGTTGGTGACCCAAGACCTGCATATCCAAACCTTGAGCTTCCGTATTCCCAATTCGCCCATGCCCACGAGTGACAGTGGTGTGACGAATGCGGAAGAAATACTTAAACTTACGAGAACCCAAAGTTTCGCCTGGACGCTGCTTTCTAAAATCATTTGAGTTGTGGGCAGACCATCAAAGTAATGTCTTCAGTTAGCAGCTCGGACGGGAGCCAAGCCTCATCGTAATTGTCGATCACGCAGTAGTCACAGACCTCAATCCAATCAACAGATGTCTTTCATCTTCCAGTATCTGAAGCCAGAACATCCACTTGTACGCTGCTTTCTTGCTTTTTGAAGGTAGGCGTCCTTAGGTGGATGGGCAGGAACTGTATTGATCTAAGCTGAGCTAAGTGACGTTAAAATTAAAGCACTCCAACATTAGATATTCTTATGTTTCCGAGCCTGTGACTGATATTTTCAGTTTATGAAGGTCTAGTAATAAATATTCGAGAAACGATATACTACAAATTGCCAATCTATCTCGTTTATATTGCTTCATTATAGTTATTGCTGCTCTCCATTTGGTTGTCTCATTTCTGTCACCCAATCGATGCTGTGTTGCCCGCTGGAGTACGCTGTCTGCCCTGTGCTTGGGGCGCTGGGGCCAATCACTGTCCCGATACCTTGACAGCTGTCCACGCGATTGATAGGTGACGCTACATGGACCATTGCTTAGTCGTAGGTACTAACGTACGTGGTAGGAGTAATATCAAGCTGTCCTTGACCCTGACAACTCCTTACGTAGATGCGCCTGCCAACCACGTGCCTCTTTGTCTTCCAGCTCACTATGTGACACGCCTGTTGAATAGAATTTCTTTCGAGTTTTTCTTTCGCCAGCCCGCCCTGCCTGCACCATGTGGCTGGATCGATTTGGGGGTGCACCCCCCAACGCGTCAGGGTCCTCGACTCCCCAATCCATCGTCAGGTCCTATTCACCACTACCACGACGAACGACGTCCGGCGGTCTCAGCCCATATGTTACCTCCCAGCGTACAGGGAGCTCTCCTCGAAGCTCATCGCTTTCCTTGGCATCGAATGACTCGACATCGTCGCTCCTCTCCTCCTCGCGCAAGCCCAATGGATCCGCACTACGACAGACATCGACCGTATACGATGGTCCTTCACCGGAGGATATTATAGAGAAGCTCCTCGAGGAAATACAGGATGACTCCGATCAGCCTCAAGAACCTAGTTTTGTGAAAAAGGAGGACTTGGACCTCATCCCCGAGTTCGGCGGGTTATCTTTAAAGCAACTGGCAGATCGTAAGGGCCAGGGCGAAAGCGATTGGGAGGCTCAATTCTCCGCTCTTTCCATTCGATCGCATTCGGCAGAAGAATGTGCGTATCTACGCAGCTGCTTGCTTGAGAAGCGCACACGCTAACGTCGTGGGGTTTTAGATGACAATCGGAGAACCCAATTCAACGAGCTACATCAGAACATCACAGCCTGCGATGATATCTTAAATTCCGTCGAGACCTTTCTTACTAGCTTCCGTAACGATCTCGCCAATGTGTCTTCCGACATTGAGTCCCTGCAGTCGAGATCTGCTGCGCTGAACCGAAGATTGGATAACCGTCAAGCTGTCGAGAAGGCCCTTTCCCCTATTGTCGAAGAATTGAGCATCTCACCGGAGACAATTACCAGGATAACGGCAGGGCATATTGACGAATCTTGGGTCCGAGCCTTGAATGATTTGGATCGCCGTGCCACCGCACACCAGAAGCGAACCGGCTCACAACCGCCCAAGGCTCTGGAGGACCTGAAGCCACTGCTGGAGAAGCTTATTCTCAAGGTACGAGCGCTTCCTTGGGACCATGGCCCGTTATCAATTGAGACACCCGCTGAAACAGAAACTAGGCAATTGAGCGCATCCGAGATTTCCTCGTTGCACAGATTCGGGCCCTGCGAGCTCCTCAAATCAATGCGCAGATCATCCAACAGCAAAACTTCCTCAAATTCAAGGACCTGTTTACATTTTTACACAAACACCATCAAACTTTGGCGAATGAGATATCCCTGGCATATATGAATACCATGCGATGGTACTATCTCAACCAGTTTGGCCGTTACGAGAAAGCTCTGGGGAAGATCAAATTACATTCTCTTGATAAAAGTGATGCTCTAGGCCAGGAAGATACGCCGAGGAGAGCCAATGTGTTGTCGGCCGCGAGGATACCTGGGCCCCCCCATGACGCCTTCAACCTGGGTCGGCGTATCGATATACTGAAAACCAACAACCCATCTGCCATCTCCTCATACCTCGCAGAAGAGGATCAGTCTACTCATTATCTTGAAGTTCCGTTCCGCAATTTCAACCTAGCCTTGATGGACAACGCGACAGCTGAATACACGTTCCTCGCCACTTTCTTCTCTCCAGCCCTCTCATTCGCTCAAATCTCCAAGAACTTCAACTATATCTTCGACCCCACGTTCGAGCTCGGCCGGACTCTCTCCAAGACGCTTGTTGGCGACACATACGACGCCATAGGTATACTTCTCTGTATTCGACTGAACCAGAGGTTATCTTTTGAGCTCCAGCGTCGAAAAGTCCCCGCAGGCGAGGGCTACATAAACGCTACCAATATGTTACTCTGGCCTCGCCTGCAAGTTATCATGGATAGACATTGCGAATCTGTCCGTAGCTTGACCAATGCTCTTCCCACGAAACCAAGCAAGAGCTCGAGCGATCCATCAAAAATGACTGCAGCGCCTCACATGTTAACACAGCGATTTGGAGCTCTGTTGGAAGCATTCCTGGCCCTAAGCACGGACGCCGGTGATGAAGAGCCAGTGGCCTCCAGCCTGCGGAGGCTGCGGACTGAGGTCGAGACGTTCTTGACTCGGCAAGCTCAGACATACGGCAGCGACAAGAGGAAGGGCTCACGCTTCTTGTATAACAACTACTCCCTAGTCCTTACCATTCTGGGGGACATTGGTGGGAAGATGGCGATCGAGCAGCGCCATCATTTCGAAAAGCTCAAGCTCGCACACCAGGCTGACGCTTGATTTCTGTACTGGATTGGATTTTCTTGGTTTTTTTTTTTTCTCTTTGTTAGTCTCGGGCAGCATTGGAGAGGAGTAGGCATGGCGTTCCACATGGCTGATATGTATTTCTGTTCTTTTCTACTTTTTTATTTTCCTTCTCCCATCTTGGTGGAATATTTGTATGTTACATATTGATTGGGTTCCTCAAGTCTATAAATCTTCTTATCCCTCGGCAGCGACGAAAATATCTCTAGTTTTATTTTATAGCACATGCATAAGAGGGGGCCTGGTTCCTTGGTTAGACATGTGACCTGTGCGCGAAACAAAACGAACAAAAACAAAAACAAGCCTTTTTACTGTAGGCGTGTTGTGATGCCGAATAGGCCCATCGTGCGATGAATGGCCGACGGGTTGCGGCGGAGGTAGATGGCCAGGGCGCCCACCGCCACGGCCATGCCGAACGTGGTGGCTACCCGTCGGTATCTCCATAGGAAGACCTTGGCCTTGTTCTGCAGCTCCAGCCACTGGAGCTCCTTGACCTGCTTCTGGAACCAGACCTCCCCGTCCTCCAGGGTCTGGGCCGTCGACGCCTCCACGTCCCTTGCCGTCTTGAGCGCGCTGGCGCTGGAGATGTGTCTCCACGATCGAAGCGATTCGGGCGGGTGGCGCTGGAAGAGCGCGATGGAGTCTGCGATGAGGCCGTCGAGGTCCAGGTTCCGGGGCAGCTTGCCGAGGATGACGTGCAGCATGTCGGCCTCGTCGATCTCGAATATCTCGTCGCGGCGGTCCAGGACGGTCTGGGCGAACACGTAGATGCTAAAGACGGGTTCGCGGGCGATGAGGACGTCGAAGAGGCGGGCGATGTCGTGGTAGGCCTCGATGTTGTGGGCGTACATGGTCAGGGTGCCGGAGAGGGCGTAGAAGGGCTCGACGCCGTCGAGGTGGCGGCGGAGCTTCGGGTCGGCGTGCGCGATGATGTCCGGGAGGAGCTGGAGCTGCGAGGTGGTAGGCCCAAGGGTGGGCAGCATGAAGTCTCGAATCCTGAGGACCGAGAGGCGGGCGACGAGCTGGGCTCGCAGGGGAGGGTCCAGGACCAGGAGGAAGACCTGGCAGACGTCGTGGTAGCCCTGGAAGTAGCATAGGAACGGTAGGCGGCGGAGGACTTCTGTGATGAGAGAGGAGAGCTCGTTCTTGCGTTGTTGGAGCTCGGCGTCGGATTTGTCTGGAGGGAGAGTAGGTAAGTTAGTCGCCTGGGTTTGAATTGTCTGAGAGGTAGTAAGGTTAGACATACTACGTGGGTAGTAGACAAAGGAGCGCTCGACGTCAAGTTGAACCTGGGCTTCGTCCTTGTGAGGTGGAAGGTCTTCCCACGAGGTTTTGGTATTGTTAGAATAACAGAGATGGTCGAGATCATTGCGACTGGAGCTCTCTGTGTTCTTCTCATTCTTTGGCGTTTGCGATTTTACTGCACCAAGGAGAATTGGCCCTGATACCATAGCTTTGTTAGTTGGTGAAGGCGGATTATCAGATATATGCAGGTCCTACGTACAAGCCTGGCGTCGAAGCTCATCCGTTAGGAGGCCACCCTTTGATTCAGCAAAAGAACGGAGGCGACAAAGATCTAAGCGTCGGCACGCATCTTCGATCTCTATGTATTTTGGGTTGGGGACATGTTCAGACTCTTGGCTATGCAACGAGTCCTCAGTGTATTTCTCATCTTGAGACGGAGGGTCAGCAGCCGGCTCCATCTCTACGGTGTTCGTGAGTGAGCCCCGGAAAATCTTGTGTGGCGCGCCTGAAATGCGCCCGACATCTGATGCTACGACGGAAGCTTGATCGCCAGCTAATCAGGCATGATCCAAGGACGATCAAGGTAGGCGCCAGCCAGCCGTAGGGCGGAATGTCACGAGACAAGATACCGGTGAGGTACTACACAGCACGGTGGATGGCAGGTCGGGAGGCCAAACGGGCAGTCGTGCAGGCTGTATCGAGTGCTTTGCCTATGAACCGTCTTACTGCTTGCTTTTAAGACGGGCAGCATGAATGAGCTTGGTTCCGCATTCGGTCTTGGGGTTTCAGAATGAATACATACAGGGTCTTGGTTCTTACTATTGGCAGGGGCACGTCACCTCAGAAAGGCCCATTTCCCAGCTCCCGTCTAGAAGAAGTCCAACGGCCCCACCCAGGTACCCGCCTCATTGCTGGCAGTATTTGGCTGGCTGAATTCCTGCTCACACATGCCCGCCTGGTTAACTTGGGCTATGCGCGGTGTTACGCATGGGGATGCAGTGCCTTATCTATCATGTTGGACGGCACTCGCGGGCAAGTTGTTCCTCGCTGTGGGTAGAAGAGATCACAGTAATTAGTCACTAGAGCAATCTGTTCACTCATGAGCACCTTAGGCTTTGGCTGGGAAATGTGGCTGCCCAGGGATCGACCAAATAGTTCAGCCGCAGCGATGCACATCATTCTAGAATCATCAGGGCGGTCAATGTAATGTCTCAGTTAGAGACATAAGCGAAGCTGTGGACAATCGAAAGCATCAGCACCTGCACTTTCTGCCTCTTTCGCCTTGCTGCTGCTCTGCGGGGAAAATAGGCCCCCCAGCTACCTACCTAATATTAGGCACATCCAATCTTCGTAGAGCTCCAGCCGTCCTCCACTACATGAATGCACCTCGACGGGCGACAGCCCAATGCTGCTCCCTCTTGCTTTCTTGTCGATTAGCACACGCGCTTCATCCTGAATTGTTGACCTGGCCGGTCTGTATGCCATCTTTCATCCAATAAAAACCCGCCAATTATCCTACTTCCTGTCGCCCAACAGGCGCCTATGTTCAGCTTTGTGCTCAGGCTCGTATCCACAAGCTCTGTGGTAGCTTGACACCTTTCCGCCAGGGCCCCAGCACTGTTTTCTTCCATCTTCATCTCGCCTTACTACACAAGCTGTCATTTCAACTGGCTGGGCTTTAAAGGACCAGGGACAAGGCCAGGCGATTTTGGCTTCACCCAGACCTGGTCTAGTCGTGTAAAGCCCTCGCTTGGAGCAACGTGCGACCACCTGATTCACTACCGCAAGTCTGGGTATAGCTAACCAACCGCCGAAACTGTCTCGTATATCCCATCAGATACCACCCTTGCGCCACTTGGGCTCCGGCTCCGCCCAAGCTGTGGCTTCTGTTCGTCCAAGTGAGCAAACAGTCGAGACAGAGGTCTCCACCGTAGTCGCCGGGAATTAGGCATGCAACAGCCACCATGGCGTTTGAGACCAGTGTCCTGAGGGACGGTGCCTGGGTCACGGAAAGAGTTGATTTCCAAGCCGCACTGGATGTATATGCACCGCCGGCCAAGTCCAACTCCGAGGAGGTTTCATTCGGAGACCATCCTCCCTGTGGGATTTTGTCAAGAACTGTCATTGAGAGTCCCGTTGTCAACTCGGTGCACTCAGTCCGCTTGAGGTCAAGGTGGAAAAATGATATTGCTTTCATTGGAGTATGTGCAGTTGTTTCCTTCTTGGCCCCTCTTCCCTCTGTTCTTCAGATCTCTTTGCTTTTGCTCCCATGGAGAATTGTTTCGGTTCACGAGGGGAGTAGATTGCGTTCATCACCCAATTGGTGGTATGCGATACTAGCAGGACTTTTACCACCGCTAACTGATGTTTCCTAGGACCGATATGTCCAAATATCGGAGCTTCGCAGTGATGGGCAGCTTCACAATGTTTTAAGGGTCACTGACTTTGGCGCCCGAATTCGCAATTCCACAGTCCTGGGCACCGGCCCAATTCCAACTGGAGGTGCTGAAAATGGTCCTTCCTTTGGCATGGACGACGATGTCAAGCTTGAATTGCTCAGCCAATCCGAGCGCGTGTCGATCAATATGAGGGAGGACAAGGCACCCAGCCTTCCTCCACAATTACTTCTCCTGATACTTGAAACGGGAGATATTCTCTTCGCATTTATTCAGCTAGATCCCATCACGAATGCACTTAGACTTGTAACCAGCAAGATCCCGCCACCAGGAAACATCCCATACTTTGGTAATCAGTTTGTTGTTGATCCATCCGGTCGTTACCTGGCAGTTTCTTCCCTGGACGACACCCTTGTCATTCATCTATTAAAACCATGGAAACTACTGAATGAGGAGTTCAAACAACATGGCCGTATCATGCCGGTAATGGAGACCTCCATCCGAGTAGTGAATGGCAATATTCAAAATATTACATTTCTCTTCCCAAGTCAAGCAGACGAATTCCACATAATTCTAGCCTTGACGGTATTCTCACGGAAACGAACCAACAACCAAGGCTGGATGCTGTTCGTACATGAATGGGAGCTGGGTGATGATCTCTTGAATATGTTTGCGAAAACCAGGAATCCGGTCCGTTTTCCCGAGTTTTCCGAATTCCCCTATCTTCTCATCCCGATCAAATTTGGGAATGCATTCTTTATCCTTTTTCAGCATTTCATTGGATTGTGTAAGCAGTCGTTGTCGGCCCCAGAGTATGAATTCACGATGCTGCATGCTCCAGGCCCATCGAAACATCATCACGGGACCAGCTACCCTCTATGGACAACATGGGCGAAGCCATTCCGGCGGGAGTCATACTCACAGGCGACAGAAATTATCTATCTTGTACGAGAGGATGGATTCCTTGAATACATTGAGCTAGAATCATCCCATCTGATGTTCTCAGTCACTGATGTTGGGTTCCTCAACACTCATGTATCGCTGGCGTTCACTGTTGCCTCTAACGGCTTCTCTGATTTTCTAATAATAGGTGGGGATTCCGGCCCTGGAGGTATATGGAAGGCAAGCGAACCGTGCTCATTCAGTTTTGTTGAGATGAACATCTTTTGACTGACTTCTCTCTTCATTTAGCTTGAAGCACGGCAGGAGCCAGAGAAGATCATGGCAATCCCAAATTGGTCGCCTGTTGTTGATGCCACAACGACCGACCTAAACACATCTTTGGTGAGCGTGGCCCCGGCAAATCAGCGTGGAGACAATTCTAGAGGTCACAAGCCCCCGGATAGGATATTTCTTGCCTCTGGACGTGGAGCAACCGGTAGTGTTACAGAAATCCGGCATGGCATCCAAGCGAGGATTGGGCTGGACTTGGAACTGGGTGAACCTGTTCGGCAAGTTTGGCTATTCTCCGATGATAGATTAGAAAGTGGAAGCATGGTTGCAATTTTGGCGCTACCTTATTCCACTGCCATTCTCTCGTTCTCGAGCAATCTGGAAGATGTTGTGGCTGAGCCAGCGGACCAGACGCCCTTTGATTCAACAGCACGTACTCTGTGTTCAGCTCGGATTGTTTCAGACATCATTATCCAAGTTACCGAGGAATCGATCACAATTGTTACGCACTCTCAGAGGTATGGACAGAGTTGAAATCGGAGACTTGAATTTTTTTTTATTGAAGCTGACGAATGGACTTGTACAGCTCGCAGCACAGGCTCAAAGAGCTGTGTGGTTTGCCAGAATATATACCCCAAAGGGTCTTCTCGGCTCACCAATTCATTGTACTTTCGAGATCTCAACCGCAGGGCTCTGAGTTGCGAGTTCTTCGTGTCGAAGAGATGAATGTAATCCCCGAAAGCTGCTGGGAAACTCCAGGAGAGGATTCTTGCATCTCTCTACTTGAGTCGTCTGGAGAATGTTATCTTCTTCTGGGCGAAATGATAGATAGCTTGCCCTCAATTTCTATCTACTCGATGGATGGGAATCTAGTCAAGAGACAAGGCATCACGGAAAATACAGGTATGGATTCCCTGAAGAAGTGAAATGAAAGGCAATGTCAACTAATATTTTCTCTCATAGCTACAACTCAAAATTCCCAATCCTCACTAGAGGCACTCACAAGTATTGTTGTAGCTAAAGAGCAGCAGGATTACTTCGTCGCCATTGCTGGAACTCGCTGTGGCCGTTTGATAACCTTTCAAATACCCAAAAACGCCAGTATGCAGATCTCTTGGAGGATTGAGCGATTAGGGAACTCGCCTGTGGAAGTGTTTCCCTATTCAAATTCAGATGGGGCCGGTGCTGGAACTCCATTTTTATGCTATGACAATAATGCAGTTCAGCTGGGCAAATATTGCCCTGAATCGAATCGCTTCAAAAGCAAAACAACTATCTGGCCAACGGATATGAGCGACTCTTCTCTTCAAGTACCCCCGATTCACTCTGTCTTTGAAGTTGGCTCATACCAAGGGGATAGTGCCAAATACTCGATGCTTGCAATGGTCGCTGGTACGAGAATGCTTATCGCTGATCTGAGTGGCCACTCTAGCTCTATCCCGAGGAGCATACCTGTTGATGGTACCCCGACAAGGATACTCTATTCAGATGTATGGAAGTGTCTTGTAGTCGGTTACCAGGTTGAAAATAAGCCCTCCATAGCCTTCATCGACCCTGACACTGGGGACTCGATATCAAAAGCGATCGATAAAGACAGAAACGCATGCGAGTTCATTACCGGGCTGGGCCAAGCTGACGATCGGATATTTGGGCTCCAGGAATGGCTTTACATGAAAAACGGCGAGATGTTCCCCTTCATTATTGTCACAACGCAAAGCGGCGGCCTTCTAATCGTCTCTGTCCGGGAAGAAAGGAAGAGGAAACAAGAAGGCGGCACTAGACAACTTCAGCACTGGACCCGATATAGGAAGAAAGGGTTCAAAGTGCCCATCTATTCAGTAGTGCCTGACCAGGAAGGACTTGTCTACTGTGCTGGCCGAACACTATACTGGGACGTCCTCGACTTGGCTGAGAAGAAGATGAAGACAGCCAAGTCGTTTGAGCTGGACTCGCCAGCTACTTCGCTGTCGATATCGAACGGGAAAATCTGGGCGTTGACGAGCATGCATTCACTCCAAATTGTGGACCATCGGAGTGATCCTGGATTACACGATATGAAGCTTTTGCATATCGATCGGGCCACACGAACAACGAGCCACATGATTAGCGTTGGGCCAACTACGCAAAGTGATCTCTGGCCAGTTACACTTCTGTCTGATGTCTCGGGTGGCATTGCGGGTGTGTGGGTGCCATGGGATAAACGAAACCAAGAGCTGGTGGCGGTATTCGAAGGCCAGCTGGGCAACTCGGTGAGGAGATTTATACGAGCAAAGTGCCGCCCTACCTGGCTGCTGGAAGGGCATACGCGGCCGCGGTACGGTTGCATACAAAGCACTGCCGACGGGGCTGAGATCTTGGGCGTTTCTCTGGATGGATCGATGCGGCATTTCACTCTTTTACAGCAAGACCTCAGGCGATTTCTGTATCTTGTGCAGTCGCTCTGGAGAGCCGAGAAGTCGGCTAGATATCCCCACGAACAGCTCAATACGCTCCTCCAAGCTATGGAGCACCCCAAGAGCCAGCATATCGATGGTGATGTGCTGATTGCCTGTCTGGATCAGCGATTACTGGAGAGGTTGGTCCATGAGAGCGGTACTCAGGATCTTTTCCGCAGATATCTGGATGAGCTGGAGGGTGGGTTGCACACGAGAAGCTTTGGACGAATCGACACCGAGGAGAGCATGGATCTGGGCCTGGGGGATGATCTGCAGGGGAAATATATGAAACTGGGGTACGATATCTTGGACTATGTTCTCGCGCCTGTTCTCTAGCAGACAGGGGTTATCTTCAAGATTGGTCTATCATTTAACTTGTTCATGCAAATGACAACAAATAGATGCTATCCACACTTCAAGGTCTTGGGTAGGTCCCCTATTATGCAGGTGTTGCTGTCAAAGTGGGTGGGCGAGCGGCTATGCTATCTTGATATTACATAATATTGAAGCTGGGCATTGAATTTCGGGCAAAATTTCTGGTGAATGATCCAGTGCCGAGTGACGTGGTGAGCTGGTAGGTAGGTAGTGCATTCAGGTGCCTCGGAGCGGGGTCCAGGCGCTCAAGGGTGCCTGCTCGGCGCTATGCGGCCTGTACTCACTGCCCCTCTCCCTCGTGAGGGGCCTGTAGCAGCAACGGGCAGAGGCACCTACAGGCGCTGGCCGACTTGCCCCGCGGGAACGTCTCTCCACATCACCAATACCTGCCTGGCCATTGAAAAAAAAGAATCAACTGCCACCTCGACAACCCGCACGGTTCCTGGTGATCGATTGACCCTGACGGAAGCAGACCGGACCCAACGACCAGGCAGGCTGAGCGATTTGCGACCGACCTGTGATCCCCCGTTTGCCCAGTCTGAGGAGCTTACCAGAGCATGTCTTGTCGGTTCCTCCCACTTCCTCAGCAACCTTCTCCTCCCTCGCTGGATTTGCCACCAGACCCCGTCAACCCGTGCTGAAACCGAAAGGCTTCCTGGACCTTCCTTCGGATACATACGTAAAGTAGTATATCCGACCGTAAAACCTCCAGACCAAATCTCGACTCTTTGTCTGTTCCCAACCTCACACTCGACCGTGTGTGTGTGCCTGTGTATAGTTTCGCAGCGCAGTCCCCCCACAACGACTAATCTAATACCGATTGCTTCCTATACTTGAGAGGACAACGTTAAAATTTTAATCACGAACCTCGAAGTTTACACAAGAGAGCATTTGAGGAAAAAACCAAACACCGACATCATGCCGCCCAAGAAGAAGAACAACAAGAAGGCCCAGGATGACTGGGAGGCCGACCTGGGCGAGACCATTGCCCCCAACGGCGGCGCCCCCCCCGCCGAGGATGCCGATGCCGCCGCCAACGAGGACGGCGAGGAGGCCGCCGCGGGTGGTCTGATGGCCATGCTGCGCAAGAACAAGCAGAAGCGCAAGGACAAGGGCCTCCCCGAGGTCGAGGCCGCCGAGACCCCCGTCGACGAGCCCCCCGTCATCAAGACGGCGCAGGAGGCCAACATGGACGACGAGTTCGCCCTGCCGGATAAGAAGGGCAAGGGCGGCAAGGGCGGCAAGCAGGCCCAGCAGAAGAAGGCTGAGCCCCAGGGCGACGACGACGGCTCCGGCCGGATCCTGACCAAGGCCGAGAAGGAGAAGCTGAAGAAGGAGCGTGAGAAGCAGCGTAAGAAGGAAAATGTGAGTTGGCAACCCCCCTTTTCCATGTTTTTCTTTGGTGTACAAGATTCATGTCGCTAACCACCTGAATTCAACAGGCCGCGAAGAAGAAGACGGAAAAGCCCGAGCCTGCCAAGGCCGCTCCCGAAAAGAAGGAGGAGGCGGCACCCACGCCGGCCGCGGCCGCCGAGCCGGCAGCCGGAGGCAAGAAGAAGAAGATTCCTGCTCATCTGCTGATGATTCAGAAGCAGCAGGAGGAGCTGCGCCGCAGACAGGAAGAGGAAGAACGTGCCAAGGCCGAAGCCAAGCGCGTGGCTGAGGAGCAAGATCGTTTAGATGCCGAGGAAATCAAGCGCAGGGAAGAGGCCAAGGCGCTCAAGAAGCAGAAGGAGAAGGAGAAGATTGAGCAGCTCAAGAAGGAGGGCAAGTTCATGACCAAGGCCCAGAAGGAAGAGAAGGCGCGAAATGAGAAGAAGCTGCAGCAGATGTTGGCTGCCGGTATCAAGGTTGGCCCTCAGGAAGACGCCCCAAGCGAGCCTAAGAAGAAGAACGAGGCACCTAAAAAGAAGAGCAGGCAACAACAGAA
Source organism: Clonostachys rosea (assembly GCA_026958235.1). NCBI lineage: Eukaryota > Fungi > Ascomycota > Sordariomycetes > Hypocreales > Bionectriaceae > Clonostachys > Clonostachys rosea. The sequence goes on from CP110207.1 coordinate 3,643,733, forward strand.
GGTATTTATCCCCCCCCCCCCCTCCTCTCGAATATGTATTTAAGCAGTTACTAATTCTGTCAACTAGATTGATGAAGAGAAGGCTCTTGCTGAGGCCGCTGAGCGTGCCCGGTTACAGGCAGAGAAGGACTTGAAGGAGGCTGAGGAGAAAGCCGCCCAGAAGAAGGCTGAGGAGGAGGCTGCCGTTGCTGCTCAGAAGAAGGCCGAAGAGAGCGACGTTGAAGATGACTGGGAGGCAGCAGCAGCATCTGACGAGGATGTTAAGGACAGCTGGGATGCCGATTCAGACGAAGAAGGCAAGGCCAAAGAAACCAAGAAAGGCGAAGACGCTGAAGAAGAGGACGAGGATGATGACGAATCTGATGAGGACGACGAGGATCACATCTCCGCTGCTCGTGCGGCGGAAGCCCAGAGGAAGAAGGAGGCTGCTGAGCGGAGAGAAAAGGCGCACCAGGCTGCCCTGGCTGCTCGTTCAAAGGACAACCTTCGATCACCCATTTGCTGTATTCTGGGTCACGTCGATACTGGAAAGACCAAGCTGTTGGACAAGGTCCGTCAGACCAACGTTCAAGAAGGTGAAGCTGGTGGTATTACCCAGCAGATCGGTGCCACATACTTCCCAGTCGAAGCTCTCAAGCAGAAGACGGCCGTCGTCAACAAAGACAACAGCTTCCAGTACAAGGTTCCCGGTCTGCTCGTCATCGATACCCCTGGTCACGAGTCTTTCTCGAATCTGCGTTCTCGAGGTTCTTCTCTCTGTAACATTGCTATTCTGGTGGTTGATATCATGCACGGCTTGGAACCTCAGACCAGGGAATCCATCCAGCTGCTCAAGGACCGCAAGACGCCATTCATTGTTGCCCTGAACAAGATTGATCGTCTTTATGGCTGGAAGAAGGTCGATAACAACGGCTTCCAGGAGAGTTTGCGCCTCCAGAACAAGGCCGTCCACAACGAATTCCAGACTCGTCTGGAGAAGGTCAGGCTCGAGTTCTCCGAGGTGGGCTTCAACTCTTTCCTCTACTACGAGAACCCTTCGCTCAAGAACAACGTGTCTCTCGTGCCCACCTCAGCCCACACTGGTGAAGGTGTACCGGATATGCTGAAGCTTATCCTTCACCTGACCCAGGAGCGTATGACCGGCTCTCTGATGTACCTGTCCGAAGTCCAGGCCACTGTCCTTGAAGTCAAGGCTATCGAAGGTTTCGGTATGACCATTGATGTTATCCTGTCCAACGGTATTCTGAGAGAAGGAGACCGCATTGTTCTGTGCGGAACAGAAGGTGCCATCAAGACTAATATCAGAGCTCTGCTCACACCACAACCGCTCAGAGAATTGCGTCTGAAGTCTCAATATATTCACAACAAGGAGGTCAAGGCTGCTTTGGGTGTGAAGATCAGTGCTCCTGGTCTGGAAGGTGCCATTGCTGGTTCTAGGCTCATGGTAGTCGGTCCCGACGATGATGAGGAGGACATCGAGGACGAGGTCGAGTCTGATCTCGCCAACCTCCTGAGCCGAGTCGAGAAGTCCGGAAAGGGTGTCACTGTCCAGGCATCCACCCTTGGTTCCCTGGAGGCCTTGCTTGACTTCTTGAAGGACATGAAGATTCCCGTTGCCAACGTTGGTATCGGCCCAGTCTACAAGCGAGACGTCATGCAGAGCGGTATCATGTTGGAAAGGGCACCCGACTACGCCATCATGCTGTGCTTCGATGTCAAGGTCGACAAGGAAGCCCAGGCCTACGCCGACGAGCAGGGCGTCAAGATCTTCACCGCCGACATCATCTACCACCTGTTCGACTCCTTCACCAAGCACATGGAGGAGCAGCTCGAGCGCAAGAAGGAGGAGTCCAAGATGTTGGCCGTCTTCCCCTGCGTGCTCAAGCCCGTCGCCGTCTTCAACAAGACCGGCCCCATCGTCATCGGTGTCGATGTCACTGACGGCCAGCTGAAGATCAACACGCCCATTGCGGCCATCAAGCAGAACCCCAACACGGGTGCCAAGGAAATCATCAGCTTGGGCAGAGTGTAAGTTCCACCCCATTGCTTTCTTATCCTAGTAAAACCCCGTTTACTAACAATCGTCTAGAACGTCCATCGAGCGTGACCACAAGCAAATCCCCGTGTGCAAGAAGGGCCAGCCCTCCGTCGCCGTCAAGATTGAGATGGGCGGCAACCAGCCCGTGTACGGCCGCCAGCTCGAGGAGACCGACACCCTCTACAGTCTCATCTCCCGCGCCAGCATCGACACCCTGAAGGAGTTCTACCGCAAGGACGTGAGCACCGACGAGTGGAAGCTCATTGTCAAGTTGAAGCCCATGTTCGACATCAACTAAGGGAAGGAAAGGGGGGTTTCTTATCTAGGTCATGTGTAGTGTGATTCAAACAAAAAGATTGGCAGTACGGGTTGTCGTTTTTCTCTTCATCATTTACATCCATGCATCATAACTAAAAGTTATTTCATAAATCGGGACTCTACTCTTTTGTGTGTGATCTCTCTCATCTTTCTCGCATTTCTTGAGACGACATGCATTCAGGTGGAACAAGTGTAAAGCTTCACGAATTCATATGAACCTTAGGTATAATATAGAAATATGTGTTTAGAGTGGCCTAAAAATCGGCATATGTCCCATCATCATTTAGCACCTGTCTTTTACCCCCTCTCTGCGTCCCCCGGAAAAAAAGAAGCTGAACCAGAACCAGAACCAGAACCTTAGAATCTATACTGGCACAATTCCAGCTGCCATTAGTTTTACCGCCATGTTTCGTTCGTCATCAACAGCGTTAGCAAACTCCTCTACCCGCAAACATCTATTTTGGGTCGCCCTCCGTTTCTGGCGTCGCGTCGGCGTCCTTCATCTCTGCGTCCGCCTTGTCACCCTCGGCGGCTTTGCGGGCATCCTCCTCGGCCTTCTTGGCGGCCTTCTCGGCATCCAGACGCTCCTGGACGGCGATTCGGTCGGCCTCAACCTTCTCGAAGTGGCGCTGGACGATGGGGCCGGCCATGGCGCGGATCTCGTCCATCTTGGCGATGTAGACTCCCTTAGAGGCATCCTCGCCCTCGTCGTACAACCAGTCCTAGGAAGCAGGGTTAGAATAACATTCTGGGAGTTCGGAAACAGAATGGGAAACATACCTCGGAAGCTTCTAGCTTGGCCTTGATGGTGGCCTTCTCCTCCTCGCTGGCGAACTCATCGTATTGGTCATCGAGCTTAGCTCGGAGGTCGTAGATGTAAGCCTCAAGCTCGTTCTTCTTCTCCTCAGTGTCTGCAACAAGCTTGTCCTCCATGACCATGGAGGATTCCTTCTCTGTCAAGGAAGCCTTGACGCTCTCCTCCAAAGAGGCTGTGCCACTGACGATAGGAAGATCACCCTTGCGGACCTGCTTCTTAACCTTGCGCGTCTTCTTCTCTTCTTTGTCGGTCTCCATAGCCTATTTTTGAAATCGTGTCAGTTAAAAATACTCCTGAAGCGGTACTTGTATAACTTACATCAGGGTCCTTCTTCTCTCCGTCCTCCTCCTTGACCTCCTCCTCGACTTCCTGATCCTCAACGTAGTAACCGTTCTCAACGTTCAAGATACCGTGAATGTTGACACGGGCCTTGAGCTTGCAAATCATAAAGTCGTCACCACCGTCCGCCTTGACTCCCTTGACGGAGAAGCGACCAATCCAGGGGTTGGTCTTGCCAGGGAGCTCTTCTGGCTTGGCGTATCTGGCCTCCAGATCGAAGGGCTGTTTCCTGTAGAAGGTCAGGATCTTAGTAGAAGGAAGGACATTGCCCTTGTTGAAAACGGTGAGGCTAGTGTCCTCATCAGGGATATCAGGGGCCTTCTCCCATGCGAACTCGATGGGGTAGCTGACAATGTCCTGGACGGCGAAGTCACGGACACGGAAAACGGGAGAAAGGATGGCACAGCTGAAGGCGGAACCACGGGCGACAGCCTCGTCAGCGTTCATGGTGTATGAGAGGGGCTTGCCGAAGAAAGACTGGATGCGCTCCTTGAGGGCGGGGACACGAGATCCACCACCAATGATCTCAACGACATCGATGTCTTCCTTGGTGAGCTTGGCCTGGGCCAGAGCCTGCTCGAGAGGAGCGGCTGTGCGGACGAGGAGAGGCTCAATGAGAGTCTCGAACTCCTGGCGGGTAATGACGGCAGAAGCATCAACATCGTTCATCAGAGACTCGATGTTGACGGGGGCCTGCTGGTTGGCAGAGAGAATCTTCTTGGTCTTCTCAGCGGCGGCGATGGTACGGGCCATGGCGCGGCCGTGGGTGTAGATGTCGACTTTGTACTTGCCCTTGAACTCCTTGGCGAGGTGGTCGACCAGAGCCTTGTCGAAATCACGGCCACCAAAGTTGCGGTCCCAAGCAGTAGCCTTGACAGCTAGCTCACCCTTCTTGAACTCGACGATGGAGACGGTGTAGTTGGAGTGACCGATATCGACAAAGGCAACTCGGCGGGGCTGCTCCTCGGGAGCTGGGAGATCCAGCTTGGTGATTCCCCAGCCAAGAGCGGCAGCTGTGTTGTCATTTATAAGACGGAGGAGCTTGAGGCCGGCGATCTCGGCGGCATCGTTGAGAGCACGGCGCTGGACATCGGTGAACCAAGGAGGAACACTCATGCAGATATCGGAAACTGGTAGCTTGAGCTCGGCGGCAGCGGTCTGCTTGATCTTGCTCAGGTACATGGCCACGAGCTGGGTGGCGGTGAACTTCTCCTTGTTGCCCAGGTAGTTGACTTCAGCACCGACTTGGCCGTTGACATCAACAAGGGGAGCAGTGACGAACTGCTGCTCAATCTGGACATCGGGATCGCTGAATTGGCGGCCAGCAAGACGCTTGAGGCAGTTCACGGTGTTCTTAAGGTTGGAAATTTCTTGCGTCTTAGCGGTCTCACCGAGGTATCGAGACTTGGTGCCGAAGCCAACCAAGGATCTATATGACGAGATCTGTCAGCCCAATTTGCTTCTTCACTTTGTTTATTTCGGTAGGGAGGGGGTCTGGCTTACGGTGTGCTTCGGTTTGAGACTTCATTGGTGATCTGTTGCAAACAAAAAGTTGTCAGCCGTTGTTCCTTGGTAATTGTGCAAAGTTTATGTTTCAGTCCCTATCATCGTGAAAAGCCAGCGCTCTTGACTGTATCTCGATTGCGAGGATGTTGCATGCGGATGGATTTTCAAGACTGGGGACTGGGAGGGGGCATGGAGGGGCAGAGAGAGAGGCACTCACCACATCGACACCACGATTTCTCGCGACAGCAATCACTGTCTTGAGCGTACCGAAATCGACACCTAGCTTGAAGTTAGCATGTCCATTTTAACAGGGCGAGAAAGCAAGCAGGTCTTGCTGCTGTTGATCCACGGCAGGACGCAGTGAGGGGCAGCTCGATCGCCATGGGGACCCCCAGCACTTTTGCTCGCGGTCTGGACGCAGCAGCAGGAACCCAACGAGCAAGGGACCGAAAGTATGCAAAGGCGTAACGTACCGACGACACTCATGGTTACGGCTGAATGTGATGAGAACCGCGATCGGTAAAGAGACGGGGTTTGTGTGTTGTATCGTTGTTCACGACCTGCGCACGACAAGATATCGACGAGGAAGCGAAGCGGGCGGCTGGAGGGGCAGGCGGATAGTATATTTTGCTCTATGAAGTAAAAGGAAGGGTTTATGCAATAGCGGAGAGGTGCGTTGGTTTACGAGGGGCACAAAAAAAAAGTATTAATGGTCGGGTCCTGCGGGCGGTTGCTTTGGGCAAAGCCTGAGGAAAATTTAGCCAGGGCGAAGTATCTGGTACAGCGCCTACTAAATATGTCAGTTGGCAGCCACGGGTTGTGCTAATAACAGTGCTCTTAGTAACACAGGCCACAGCCAAGGCATCCTCCTCCACGTAAGTCGCCGGTATCGAGTACCTCCAGCCATGTCGGTGTGGTAATTCGTGGTGTCCGCCATTGCATCCTAGTGCCGGTGCTGCTTTGCATCTCGACGAGTTTTCTATGCACTGATTGCCGCCGTTGAGCGTGGGCAGCCGTTGCCGTTCCCCAGCTCCTGTTCCCGCTAAAGCAGCGCTGCCCGACGGTGCGCTCAGGCAGGGTTGGACTTGTAAAAGCTGCTCGCTGTGGCCGCCGCGTACCTGGTACTACGGGCCTGGCTCGAGTGGAGGGCGATGGGGGTTGCCAGCTGGTTCTACAAGGCTCTGCCTGTTGAATTGCGCTTTCGCGCTTTGCCAATTGGACTGTTCAAGAGCAATAGCAATGCTCGTCATCCCACCCCGGAGCCTCTGCCCCGCCATCGAAGTTGAAAGAAATTTCCAGACACTTCAAACTGCCCCGCGACCCCGATAAGATAAGGAACGTGGTGTCCCAAGCACCGAGTACATTGTCCTTTTGCTCGAGTCCAGTCCAGCCTCCATCCAAACAAAACATGCACAAAGCTGCATCTCGGTCAGGCAGCTTTGCCATCTTCCTCAGCCCCTTCCCTCCATCCTACTTGGAGGTCAAAATGGGTCTTTGGACATGTGATTTCAAGATTTTCATATGCACTGACACCAGTTTTCACCATATCCTCGCTGCAGCAGGTACACCCCGGTTTCGTTGCTATGTAAGTGAGTGAATGTGGAGAGATGAGGACCACCTCCCGTCCGCGACACAGAATGACTACACTACCCAGCTCCAAGGCGAGGAAATCTCTTTATCTGACCCTCTTGGCGCCTTTCTACATCTCAATATCTCGCAGAGATGGTGTGGGGGACATAGCCAAATTGGGCAAAAAAGGAACAGGGTTCTGTACACCTCATCTATTTACGAACAGGGATTCATCATGAGTGGCGGGGCAACACACAATGTGCAGAACCGCCTCATCGCATGAACCCAGCCAATCCAATGTCACTACGTCATGCGATACTACCAAGTGCATTTCCAAGACGCTCTAGATCGAGTCCGAGGCAGCATTTGGTTGAACAAAAGGCAGGGAACCCACGACCAACCAAGAATGAGGCGACGCATAACAGCTGTGAAAACAAACAGCGTCAACTAGGTGACAGAAGAAATGAGGCATCCATATGAAAAGCGTTCATAAGCAGACCGCTTTGTATAATGGCTGCCTAAAATAATTCAACCGTGTTCCATTTCCCCTTGGAATTCAGGAGAATAATAAGCGAGAGAATCTATATAGAGGATTCCAATGTTAGAAATAGCTTCGTTCTTAGAGAGTGAGGCTCAGTAGTGCTAGCAAGCTCACGATCAGACCTGAACGTAACGTTTGAAACCACTTGCTTGGCCAGCAAAACTTTGATCTTTCTAGCCAAAGGACCTCCATTCTATCATTATGCGCTTCAATTCGAAAATTCTGTATTGCTCGCTCGAGCGCGACCGACTCTCGGGGAAGTCCTTTTCGAGTCGTCCTATCTGTGACCGATTTTCACAAAAGTGATGATATCTAAAGTGCCGAGCACATGAAGTGGCATGTCACCAGTATCGAGAGGATAATTCGAGAGTTCTCCGAGCTCGTAGGCACTACAAGATGTGTGGAACTGCTATAATGACGAGTGTAAACCATGACTGCTATGATGGCTGAGTAGGGCTCAGGGAAGACCAAGACTGGAGTCAAAATGGGGAGGCAAGACAAGGTCGCATATATCTTGCTCTTGCGGGCCATTAGGTTAGCTTAGTTCAATAAGAACACAGTATCAAACTTGAAAAGACTTAATTGTGCATGAAGTTGTCCATCATTTTATCGAAGCAGATAGCATGATGAAAATAGCTTAGTTATGGCAAGCCTTTGATGCTAGACAGACTTTAGTCTCGCCTCCATCATGTTGGTCAATTCGTTACGCTCATGGGCAAAGTCACGATCTCGTCCAGACTCATGTCAATTACCTGACAGTGAACCCTGATAATTTCCATATCGCAATGTAGCCGATGCAAACGAATCTATTGAGTGTCTCTAGCTGGTATCACTCTCCTTAGTTGCTTTTGATGTCATCATCCATAAATTAACAAGTTCATCCCGAGAAACCCGTTATCACTTTATTCCCAGATAAAGGTCTATACATGGCAGCGCCGACTCCATTGAAACGCTGGCCGTCCATGAACTCTTACGCCCTCAGTGGCGTCGAAAGTTCAGACGGGGCCATTGAAGTATCGCTCAAAACATTTTCCCTTTTTTGTCGTCAGTTCGCTTTCTAGCACATCCTGTATACGCTCTGGCCCTGGGAGGAGCGGTTTTGATCCTCGCTCTCGAAGTTGTAGTCAATCTCAATATCAAGATCACGGCGGTTCTTAGAGTTGGGCTTGACGCGCAGGATGCAGTCGACCTCCTCGCCCTGCTGGACGGTGAGGACATCCTTCAGGTAGAAAACAGTCTGCTTCCAGTGGGTATACTTGGTATGGGGGCCAGTAGAGAAGCGGATGGGCTTGTGGCAAGCAGCGAAATCAATGTCAAACCAGGAAACCAGGGCGTGGATGTAGTCGTCACGCTTGACGGAAAGCTTGAAGTTGGAAGTGAATGCCAGGTCAGCAGTGGTGCAAGTGTTAAGGTCCAGGTTCAAGACAGAGATTGGGTCGGTGACAACAGTCTTGACCTCGACAGTGTCGACCAGAGGCTCAGACAGAGCAGTCTCTTTCAGAGGGGAGTAGTCGAAACCATAGACGTTGTCCCAAACTAAGATTGCAAATGTTAGCAATAGTCGTCGATACAGAAAGGCCCGTCCACCAAATTGCGAGGTACTTACATCCAATCTTCTCGTCCTTGTAGTCGCCATCCTCAATTCCGGCGAAATAGATGGAGGCCTTGTCGGGGAAGATCAAGCCGCCCTTCTCCAGATAACGGTCACGGGCGTACAAGACGGTGTCCAGCATGGACTCGTAGAGAAGGAAATAACCCATCCACTCAGAGATGATAATATCAACCTTAGGGAAAGGAAGTTCAACCTCCTCCATCTTTCCCTGGATCAGGGTGATCTTATCGGAGAGGCCATTGACCTTGACGATCTCGCGGGCCTTGAAAATAATGGTTGACATGTCCACGCCAATAACGTGCTTGGCGCCAGCCTTAGCAGCGAACCTGCATCATCCAACGAAATCCTTTGTCAGCTCTTTGTTTCTGAATTTGCAATGATTCGCGGGCGGCGGTGCCCTCGTTGATCCTTCGGAGGCAGGATCTCGTGCACATACATGGAAAGAATGGCGGTACCGCAACCGACATCGAGAACGACCTTGTCCTTGAAGATGTGCTTGTTTTGGATAATTGCCTGCATATAAGACTTGGTGCGGACCTCATCTTTCTGTTCGGTTGGTTAGGTTATCGCTGTCATGTATCGTGGGGCCATTCAGCCAAAACATGGTGGGGGAGGGGAAACTCACCAACATCTCCTCGTGGATGCCTATATAAATGAAGCGGCAAGAACCATAATGTCAGTCAAGACCTCCAGAAAATACCAGCGCAAAATCGGAGTATTAATATTAGACCGTACCATGGTGATCGTAACTGTGCGAAGCGAATTTGTTAGCCCAAGGTGTCCAGACTGCGCCGTTGGGTTGGAGAAGGGCCTTGCGAAAAAAAATCAGGGTTCTGCTACACTGTACCTCTTGAAATAATGCTGCTCGCTGTGCTCCATAGAGTTCATCTTCTGCTCAGCAGCCTCGACATCCATCTTGTCGCCGCTCATCTTGATCGCGATTATGGAAATGAAGAATTAGCGAAAGTTGGGTGGCACGGAAAATATGGAAGAAGCAGCTGTTCGAACTGTCGCAGCAGCGCAAAGTGGTTTTGATCGGGCAGAAAAGAAATTCAGGACGGTCACCGCCCACCACCAGCAAGTTCTACTTAACCTAGCGCCCAGCTCGACTCGCGCAGGACCCTTATGCCGCCCCACTCGGCACGAATCAGATCAGCACGCGCGGTACTCCATAATAGAAGGATCGATTCATGATGCTTGTTGCATGGATGGATGGTTATGTCAGGGCTATTTTCAGTTCTTCCATTGGGCTCTCAAATCAACAGGATGCACTGCTGAGAACCAATGGGTAGTTCTGCAGTGAGGCCACATAATTGCAAATACATGATCCTATCTCGGCTGAGAGAGAATTCGCACGACTGTGTTGGAACAAACTCGTGCTTCAAGAGAAAAGGTTGAAATCAGAAGCCGACCACACCTGGTGCCAGTTTGTCTACCCCTCCTCAAAGCATGTCGCTATTGCAGGATTCGATCAAGCCAGGGCATTTCCGTGTCTTAAAATAACTGCGTATTACTATATGGATTACTATACAGATTACTTTACCGCCATGCACACATCTATCATTGCTGAGTATCCGTTGGTTACAGGGAGGAATCCGCAACAACTCAACGCGCAGCTGTAAACATACCTAACTTAACTACCTACCTAATAGCTAAGTGGCGGAAAAAATGAGACACCAAGGGTCTTATGTAGTCTAAACTTTTGGAGCTATAGCGAGTTACTTCGATTTCTTCGGACTTACAATAAAGACATGACTAGATAATACCTGTATATCACCAAAGCATCCCATTTTTGTTGTTATATTCTTCTGGTTTATTGAAGATTGTGCTCTACCTAAGGTAATTGTCAATTTAGTGTCTCATTTCTTCTATCACCCATTTCTAAGCAAACCTGATGCACATTGCACACAGCAAGACATGGCATCACCCCAGATTTCAGCGGGTCCCCGGCCGCGGTGTTTTTCCGGCCAACACCACAGCTCGCTCGGCGTCTAAACACCAACTTTTTTGCTAGGTCGACAGGCAGGCTACACATCCTCGATCGCAATTGGCAGCCCCTCCGGACCTCAATCCGCCATTGGAACAGTCCCGCCACGCCTCAGAGGCACTGCTTCACCATCATGAGCAGGGCGCTCTTCCGCAGCTCCCTCCCGGAGCTCGGGAGCTTCAGCGCAGCCCGTCTCCGACCTACCGCCGCCGTGCTCCCATTCTCTTGGGCCACCCGCTCGTTCAACAGCACCGCTCCCATCGTCGAGCCCGTCTCCTCCGTGAACAGCAACAACAACGCCCCCAACCCCACGGCCAGCCAGGTCCGCCCCCTCGCCCTCAAGAAGAGCCACCCAGCCGCTCCCCCCGCCCCCATCGCCGACTCCGTCAAGAACCTCCTACCCTTCCTCGCCGCCCAGCCGGGCCACTACATCACCGTCCACATCCACGGCTTCCCCTACCTCGTCCAGGAGGGCGACCAGATCCGCCTCCCCTTCCGCATGCCCGGCGTCCTCCCGGGCGACGTCCTCCGCCTCAACCGCGCCAGCGTCATCGGCAGCCGCGACTACACCATGAAGGGCAGCCCCCACATCGACGAGAGGGTCTTCGAGTGCCGCGCCACCGTCCTGGGCGTCGAGTCGGAGCCCCTGCGCATCAAGATCAAGAAGAAGAGGAGGCAGAGGCGCAAGAGGCAGGCCAAGAGCAAGCACAGGTACACCATCCTGAGGGTGTCGGAGCTGAACATCAAGAACCTGGAGGAGGCGGCGACGGAATGAAAAGGGCCGACAGCGATTATCATCTATCCAATTGGAGGAATTTTTGGGTGTGCGAGAATGAGAATTGTATCAGCATCACGAGGGCATATCAAAGCCGTCTGTACCATTTCCTCGAGGAAGAAACCCTTGTATAATAGATATTTGACTAAATGACTAAAAATGTGCCATTACCGACCAAAACTATAAGATCCAAAAAAGCAAGAGTAGTTGGTCTATAATTGTATTATGCTGAAAATGCTTGGTTTTTAATGCGAAATCGCTATAACAAAACACGGAGTTCAAGACGCTATGTCGTCTTGGAGCCACCAAACTCTTTCAATCCTCGGGGATTTCAAAAACAGATAAGTACAATAGGGGGTATTTAAATAGGCCCGCGGTGAAGAGGTACCAAGCAAGATTGGAAATAGCAACGAAGGAAAAAAAGAAGCTCGAGAATGGGAAACACCAAACACCGTGGCAACAAACGTATGCCCTCTGCCAATCGCCAATTGTTCATAATAGCATTAAAATCGTCCAGCTCTCGAGGAAAGATGATATAAGTGCACGATATTCCCTCAGGAAAAAGCACGGAAGAAAGGTAAATATGATACCAGAAAAGCTTCTAAGCGCGAGATGTGAGATAGGTAAGCAAGTGCACTCGCCTCCCCGCCTGCTTCTCTTTTTTCGAGCTGCGTTTAGTGTTTGCTGTGTGCGTATTTGTGGCTGGGTGGACAGATCTCATCTCATGATCTGTTTCCTGTAGCTTTTCTAATGCTCGCCCAGTATGCCTGTGGCCACACATTCTTGCTCTCGGATTCCGTCGGCATGCGCTCACGGCAGCGTGTCACGACACTCTGGATAATTCTTCCCAGGAGCTCTTCGTCAATGGGGAGGCCCTTGTCACCAAGCTCAGCAGGGTGAAGGAAGGGATCCGTTTCGTGTAGGAGCTCCTCGCAAGTAGGCCGCATATGCTGATCACGAAGCAAGCAGCGCTTCATCGTGCGAATCAATGAGGGAGGAACGGTTACACCACCGAGACCGCGGGAAGGAAACTCGATAGCATGGTCCCAGTTGATAATTGCTTGGCACCGAACCACATAGTTGGGAATGTGGTTAAATGGAGGAGCACCATAAACCATCTGGTAGAGAATGCAGCCAAGCGACCAGACGTCACTCGGTTTGCCGAGCTTCATCAGTTTAGGACGGCCAGGAACACGGCCGTCGCGGGAACTATTCGAATCAAGCAGGGATTCTGGAGACATGAAGTTGATAGTTCCAATCTGGGTTTCACGGTGGATATTGACAGTCTCATCAGTCTGAATCGCATTAGCGATGCCGAAATCAATGAGCTTCAAGCGTCCCTTGACGAGAACAAAATTCGCGGGCTTGAGATCGGAGTGAACGACATCATGCTGGTGGACAGCACTGAGGCATTCAAGCATCTCCTTCCAATAATGTCGGACAAAAACGGTATCCAGCTTAGCTTCTTCGAGGGTGTACCGATCCTTCAGAAGACTGTTCATATCAAGCTCACCCATCTCCATGACCTAGATCGGGAAATCATTAGCTTGGCTCCTAGATGAAAAGGAATATCGAGATTTACATACCAAAGTAAGCATTTTCTTTTCCTCATTCATCTCATAGTCGATGAGGTTGATGACTCTTTCGACGTTTGCAAGTCGGGTGAGCAGGTCGATTTCTCCACGGAAACCCTTGATTGTCAGAGCGTCCGCATTCTCAAGGGACACGCGTTTCAGAGCATGCATCTTGCCGTTCTCTGCTGTTACACGATACACCTTGGCACTGCCACCTCGGCCGAGACAGTCCAGCCGAGTGTACGGCTTGCCATTGACTTTGAGGACGTTCCTTCTTTGCTTGACCTGGGTGGTAGTTGCGGCTCCAGCCGTGGCGGTAGCCGTTTCGACAAGAGACATCTTCGGAGGTGGCGGCGGAGCTCGATGAGGCGTGTTGTGCTTCTGAGCAAGCGCGGCGAGTGGCTTTCTCTCCGGTGAAGACGCCTTCCTTTCTTGCAGGTCAATGCTCATCGGTCGGTTGGGGGCCTTTTCGAGAACATGTTCCTCAGCCGGCTTAGATCGCCTCAGGCTCATCGGGATGTCATTCTCCTGGTCACGCGCTGATGGGAGCTCGGGACGTGAGAGTGCCGGTCGAGGGTTACTCTCTCTTGCCTGTTCTTGTTCAACAACAGGCTCAGGTACAGATTGCTGCTGTTGTGGTTCTTCTGGTACTGGCGAACGTCTTAACGAGCTACGTCTCTCGGTGCTCGAAACCTGGTTTCGTTGGCTAGCTCTTGCGGATGCATTGCCGCTTACCGGGCTTCCGGAGTGAAAGTCGCGGTTGACATCGCCATAGAAAGAAGAGGCGGCAGGGTCGTCGCCCAGATGACCCCCGTTCTCTTGGCTAGAATTCAGCCCCTCGCCCTCGAGGTTTTCATTACCGTCCTCCTCACTTTGCCTCCTTAGGCCGCGTCGAGCTGGCCCGCTGAGGAAAGCTCCACTGAGCTTGCCCACTCTCTTTACCCGCATCGAACTCTGGGGGTTCGCGATGTCTTCCTGGCGATTCTTGTAGCTACTTGAGGGATAACGAGCCATGCTGCCCATACTAACGAGCGGAGCCTCTCGCGCAACTGCCTCTGGGTCGTCATACTGGGGCAAGTCTCCCTCGAGTGCTGATCTATCTCCAGCAGAGCGATCCGAGCCTGACTTGGAAGAGGAGTTGTGCAGCGATCCAATACGGCTTCGGTTACCCGATGACCCAATCGCAATGCGCACAACCCGACCTTGCTGGTTAGGGGTGTTGATATCAGGCTGGGGCTCTGGCTCCTCCTCCGCCGGTTTCTCGCGATAACTGGTGCGGCTAGCGGGTCTCGCGGGCTGGCCGGCGGCTCTCTGGGTAGACCTGGTGGTTGAAGTTGAGCGCCTCTTGCTTGGGCCTATTTGATTCAGGCTCTGAGCGGTATGGCTCAGGCGGACTACCCGCTTCCTAGGGGGGCTGGGCTCCTTCTCTTTCTCAGGACTCGGGGGCTTGGCAGCCTTTGGTTCCTCAACAGACGCGCTACCTGAGCGCAGGTGTCTTCTCCTCTCAGTAGCCGAGGATGTAGACGAGTTCAAATTGCTTGCGCGTCTCCGAGTGCGAGGCGGCGACGGTTGAGCAGGTGGCTGGGATTCTTGTGGCCCATCAGTATTCAGCAGTGCCTTGGTCAGGGCGCTGAGCTTCATAGGGACAAATATCTCGTCCTCTGAGCTGTCGTCGCGGTACGGTTGCTGCTGTGACTGTGGCTGGGACTGCGACTCCTGTTGTTGTGGTTGAGGCTGGCTCTCTTGCGAAGCGCTGGCTGCTGCGGCTGCTGATTGGGCTCTGGATAAATTGGCTGATGATGTTGATCGCGAGGGGATCCTCCGCAGCGCCTGTCGCTGGGAGGTCCTGCGGCCAAGTCCTGCCGGTGCAGGAGTCGGCGAGGCTGCGGACATTGCTGTGTTGGTGTTGCGGCGGAAACGCGGTAAACAGTGTTAGTGACAGCCCGAGTGGTGATATACAGGTTGTGGTTGTCGGTGGAGGTTTTCAGAAGCAATTTACGTGTAAAGTAAGGGCATGGTCCAAGAAATTAAAAACAAACTGAATTGCAGCAAGAAAAGCTGGGCGGCGCGTGTGTATACATCACCAGGAAAGATATGGGAGGGACAGGGAATTATTTTGGAGGTTTCGAGGTTGGGCCAATCATGTTATTGGCCGTTGCCCTGAGCAACGGAGCTCGTTGGGCCCGTAGCCCCACTTTGAGCACCACCGAGGACGTTGTAATTATTCCTTGCATTGACCATGATAGGTTAGGAGTAAATAATGTGTTCAATAAGGGGTCGAGAAATCTTGTAAACGGATGAGTCAATGTACGCTGGCTGCGATTGATTGCGTCCCCTTCTGGCTATGCCTTCAGATGGAAACATACAGAGTGCCCAGGTGGCATATAATCAAGATGACACCCATAGAGGTACCTAGATGATCATCCGGGTACTAGTGCCACGAGGTCACTTACACAGCTTTTGGAGAAGATACAAACTCAATACCTCGGCAGTAGTGTGCTGCGAACATAGATGTAGACACTGTAGACATGAGACTCAATCAAGACACCTGCAAAAAATCCAGTGTGGCCAGAGTAGATCAAATCAGACCCTCCACACAGATCAGATGAAATGCAGCCCATTAACTGGCCGGAGCTGAGACGTGCCCCGGTTTCCCGATGACTGGGCATCCGGCCATTGGTGGCCAATCACTTCCAGAACACGGCGGAATGCGTGAACAGACCGACGGTCGGTGTTATTGGTGGTTCCAACCTCCAACCATTATCTCCCACCACTTGGCGCAACCGCACTTCACACCACCACCGTGTTGACCTCGTCGCTGCCTGCTCCCTTATCTACCAGGCCGATTGCCGTCTCCTCCCTCCTCCCACTTCGACGCCAACACCATCGATGCTATGACAATGGCATCACCGAGGAGCAAGCTATGGACGTTGGTCCTCTCCCTCAGCTTGCTCCTAGTCTTCTTAACCGACTTCGCCCACGCTTCCATCGGCGACAGACTGCCAGAGTTTGGCCAATGCCTTGAAGTAAGCTTCCCGTTGACTCCGCTGGCACAATCTAACCCAGCTTCACCTTGTCCCAATGCTCGATCCTCTAGCTAACCTCCCCTCAGATTTGCAAGACGGAGAACTGCGGCACTGGCGCTGCCCACACTCCCATCCGTACGTCTCATCGCCCATCTTCCAAACCTACCTACCTCAACGAAACCAAACCCTGCGAAACAAATCTCCAGCTCCCCTCTCGTCTGACAACCCCGCCTCTCTAGCCCTCCTCCACCGCCTCCTCCTCTGGAACTGCGCCAGCGAGTGCGACTACAGCTGCCAGCACATCATCACCAACCGCCGCGTCCAGTCCGGCCAGCCCGTCGTCCAATTCCACGGCAAGTGGCCCTTCCACCGCTTCCTCGGCATGCAGGAGCCCCTCAGCGTCCTCTGGTCCCTCGGCAACCTCCTCGCCCACTGGGACGGCCTACGCAAGGTCCGCGCCTCCATCCCGCCCTCCTACCCCCTCCGGCCCTTCTACGTCGCCCTCGCCTGGGTCGGCATCGCCTCCTGGTCCTTCTCCGCCTTGTTCCACACGCGCGATTTCCCCGTCACCGAGCAGCTCGACTACTTCGCCGCGGGCGCCAACGTCCTCTACGGCATGTACTACACCCCGATCCGCATCTTCCGCGTCGACCTGCCCACCCCGCGCCGCCGCTCCTTCCTCCGCGTCTGGTCCCTGCTCTGCGCGTCCCTCTACCTCCTCCACGTGGGCTACCTCAAGGGCATCCGCTGGGACTACACCTACAACATGGCCGCCAACGTCGCCTGCGGCATCGTCCAGAACATCCTCTGGAGCTGGTTCAGCTACGACAGGTACCGCAAGTCAAGACGCACCTGGGCCATCTGGCCGGGTCTCGTCGTCTGCTGGGTCATGTTCGCCATGAGCATGGAGCTCTTCGACTTCCCACCCTGGTTCGGGACCGTGGATGCCCACAGCCTGTGGCATCTCATGACCATTTTCCCCACCATTTTATGGTACAAGTAAGTAATGGGCCAGTGACCGACAAGGTCTCTCATTTCTATAGACGAACAGATGTTAACTATCCCTCAGCTTCTTGGTCAAGGATGCACATGATGATATGGCCGGAAGCGAAAGATTAAAAATGTAGGCTCGTAGGCCACATTGTACATATTGGCTTAAATGGAATGGGTTCAGCGGGGCATATACCTTCTTTTGCAGCTTAGATATTGATACATTGGTGGTACTCGCAGAGCTACCAGAAGAGCATTTCGAACGAAAAAAAAAGCTTTGATGAATTAGGCCCTTATCTAGGAGCCAACTTGTGCCTGACTTTTCAATGGTTCGGATCAACCATTTCCATTATTCTAAGTTGTTGAAAGCAATATTCCCACCAGAAACACGCAAAATAATAATCCCTAAAACTCCCGGAAAGCTACCCTGCCAAACTCGGTCGATCATGACACGAACATCCATTCTATCCAAGTGTGTTCCCATATAGCCAGCAAAGTAGGACGTCCAAACACCACAATCAGTACAATCATGCTCCACGTGTATCATTGCAAACGTAAACGCCAAGACTGTCCCTGCCCTCATGTACTCAGGAGGTCCCGAACCGAAACAGTCCGTCGATTTGCACCCTTAGCGTAGCCTCTTCGGTCACTGTTCAGCATTAACAGAGCTGCGGTGGCCTCCTGGTCAAGGTCTGACTGAGGGTTGAGAGCTGGGCTTGTCAACGTCGAGCCCGCATTACTTATAGCATAAGGGCCCTGTGTCTGTGGTCCAAAAGCAGGAGAGGTGCCGGCAGATGAGCTGTAGCTATAGTTCCGATGTTCAGTTGAAACTGACGAGTATGAGTGCTGTCTGCCCCGTGCGTCTTGAGCATAAAGAGCTGGGGATACAGATGGGTGGCGAGGGTGCATGTTACTAGGATGATCGGGAACAGCTGTAAACGTTGGGGAGACGGCTTCGGAGTCCGTCATTTCAACGTCTGCAGTATCATCCCGGAATGTAGGGTGAAATTCGCGAATTGATGGCAGTTGGCTGACGAGGCCACGGCTCTGGTCTTGATCGTGTTGCGCTTTGAGCTTAGACACGCAGTCTTCCAAGTACCGAACGTATTCAATAGATGCCTGGTCAAAGCATTAGCCATCTATTTTGAAAAAGTTTCCCACAAACGGAAAATGTTTACCTGTAAAATGGCCAATTTGTGCATCTCGCCCGTGCAAGCAGGAATCATACTCTTGAGAAGCGCAAACTCCTCGTTCATTTTGCTTCTCCTCCTCCTCTCGATCAGGCTGTGAGCTGTCTTTCTTGCAATCTTCCTTCCTGCAGCACTAGTCGCACTAGGCTGCTTCTTCTTCCCTTGTTGGCCACCGGATCCCGCAGCCCCAGTCGCGGGAGTCTTGCTCGCACTCGCAGCTCCCTTGCCCTTGCCCGACTCTTTTCCCTTTGCCGCCGAGTTTGTTGCGTTTGTCACGGTACTGTCACTGGCCTCATCTTGGGGAGGCTTCATCTGAATAATCTTGCGAGATCGTGTGGGCGGCGGAGGGAGGGCAAAGGTGTTTTCTTTGGCGGTAGACGATCGCCTCCGGGCCTTGACGGTCTCGGCGGCCTGCATGGGATATGTCGACTGCGGCGAGGGGGGGAGCTGGTTCTGGCCATGCTGGTCTGTGGGCGGCGAGATGCGGGCAACATCATGAAGAGCTGGGGGAGGCAGCTCAAGGGATATGTTGAGAGATGCCAGCTTCTGCGTGCCGTCCTGGCCCTTCAGGTCAGATAGCGACCCCGGTGTGGGGGGGAGGTTAGGGCGAGGCATCGGATTGGTAGAGGTGGATGTCAATGTAACAGCTTGGGGGGCACGTAATATGTCGAGGCGATTGGTATTGTTTAGAACAATTCCCTGGCAAATAAAGGCCAAGTGACCAATGTTGCTAACGGGATATTGACCAGACACTCAACAAGTGACGGCGCTGGGCAGCACCGATTTGTATGTTTTTGGACCTGGTCTTGCGGCCGTGTGTCTGCAATATTCAGAAGTTGCCCAGTCGGGAGGATGGAAGCTCAAGTGAGATCCTGTGAGACGAATAATGGAGCCGCCGCCGTTGAATCAAACACCAAAGGCAGGCAACATATATGGATTCCGGGGAGTAGAGCTCAGTTGAGGGGGTGAGACAGCAAGATCACTGTAGCACGACGGAGGACAATGGCCATAACTGATGGAAGCAGGACAGACAGATAAGGACGGGAGGGAGCAGAGATAAACTCCCAAGACAAAAACTCGCGGGGATGGCGAGCACTACCTGGGTTGGGCAGGTAGAAGAGGGATGTAGGGATGGAGAGAGCACACGCGGAAGGCGGTGCTGGCGAAAGTTGCCTCCCAGCCGATCACCAAGCGTGACAGACTACTAACGCAGGAGACGGTGGCAGGAACACCTCCGTGGCCGTGAGAGAAGAGTGGGCGACGGCTACAGAGGAGGGCTAGGTCGGGACTTGGGTTGCAAGTGCAGCCCCTCCAGGGCAAGATACCTCACAGAACATGCCTCCAGACGGCATGGCTGGCACTTGCGGCCGTCCAGAGATAGACGGCGTGTCTAGCACAAATCATAGGGGACCCGGAATCTGGCAGTCGAACACCAGGCCGATTGACCAAGCATCATCAAGAAAATGGTCGCGTGCTCCCTCCGGGCTCGACTGACAACGGGCCAATCAGAGGGCCGTGCTCGCCCATGTGGTCGGCCTGGGATTTGCCTGGCCCCCGGTCGCAGACACTCCAGATGCGCCTCCTGCCTCTAGCAAGGGAACGTGCTCGGATGGGACGAATCGGCGTCGAGCATGGCTCGAGATGTGAGCATGTGAGACTTTGCCCTGGGGGTATTGGGGGAGGGTCCGGAAACCGTCAGAGGGCCGGCGGCGGGTCCTCGAGATGAAGCTCACCGGCGTGTGGGCGAGCGATTGGCGATTTGGCCCTTTGGCTGCTGAGATGGGCGTTTCGGTACCCAATCCAGGGATCGCCAATTGACTCGTCGCGACTTTGCGGAATGAAGAAGAGAGTTTTGTGCTAGAGACCAGCCGCGCCGCTCTGGGCAGTGTCGCATGCGAGTTGCATTGATCGTCGCCTGCGAGACGGGCAGCAGAGTTTGGCCTTCTCCTCATCTCGGCCCCTTTTATGCAGCCTCAATGTCTTGCCACCTCATTGTGCAACATGTAAACCATCATAGGCACGCGACACAGCTCTGCAGCTTAGACAGGTACTCAGAGAGCGCGGTGATCTCGCTGCCAATAGACTTTGAGCTTAATTGGCGTGTTTTCGAGGCCGCCCATCCTCCATCTTGTGCGGATGTGGGAACGAACATCACAGCCTTCATCCTTGCATAGGCTTGCCAAATCCACGGTCTACAACATGAGACAGCCGAATTGATCTGCTCTAACCCATCAATGGCGTCAAACTGGCAAAAAAGAACCACTGGATCCAGGTTGCCAAGTGCACGATCAAGTATGCACATACGGGACTCCATCTTGTTGCTTAATAAGTGGACTGAGATTGGCTTCACGAGTCCCAAGATTCACTATTTCAATATAATTACATAAGACGCCATGGGGAGTGGGCTGCTCCCGTTGCCCAGGGTAGTTGCTCCTTTCCCTTCATTTCGTAAAAATCATATTCCATCCTGTTCTCTTAACTCCCAAATCATATAAATCGTGGAATGCAATGCTTTTCCATGGGTGCTTTTGTTGGGTATCTCAAGTCTCCTAAACCTCATTGCTAGGGTATGTGACCTTGAGGGTAGGGTTGAACTCCTCCTTGATGGCCCTGATGTTGACGAACCGTGTCAGCAAGTTGGAGCTGCCGGCCTTGTCGTCAGTACCGCTGGCCCGGGCACCTCCGAATGCCTGCTGCCCAACGACGGCACCAGTGCTCTTGCAGTTCACGTAGAAGTTGCCAGCGGCGTTGCGCAGCTTCTCCTCAGCGAAACGGATGGCATTTCGGTCCTGGGCGAAGATGGAGCCAGTGAGTCCGTACTCGGAGGTGGTGTCAACGAGCTCGGCAGCCTTCTCAAAGCCGTTGGGGGCTGCGTCGTCGTAGACGTAAGTTGTGAGGATGGGACCGAAGAACTCGGTAGAAAAGTATGGGTGGGCTGGGTCCTTGGCCTCGTAAACGGTAGGGTGGATGAAGTAACCCTTGGAGGAGTCGTAGGTTCCGCCGACGACAAGCTCAAGCCCGCTGTCCTTCTTCGCGGCGTCAATGGCACCCGAGAGCTTCTTGAACGAAGCGTTGTGGATCACGGGGCCCATGAAGTTGCTGTGAGTCCAGGGCTCGCCAATGGCGATGTTCTTGATCTCAGCGACAAGCTTCTGCTTGAACTCGGGCCAGAGGGACTTGGGGACATAGAGACGAGAGGTGGCACTGCACTTCTGGCCCTGGAACTCAAAGGCTCCACGGACGGTCTGAATCACAGCGTTGTCGACGTCGGCAGAGGGATGGATCAGGTGGAAGTTCTTGCCGCCAGTCTCGCCCACAATTCGAGGGTAGGACCTATAACGTCCCTCAGCAACACCCTGGCCAATGGCGCCGTACAGCTTGCGGAAGACGGCAGTGCTGCCAGTGTAGTGAAGGGCAGCGAACTCCTTGTGGCCGAGAACGACCTTGGTCACCTCCTCGGGGTTACCGGGGACGAACTGGATGACATCCTTGGGCAGGCCGGCCTCGAGGAGAATCTTGTAAACCAGCCAGTTGGAGAGGATGGCAGAGTCGCTGGGCTTCCAGACAACGACGTTACCTAGCAGGGCGGGTGCGCCAGGCAGGTTACCAGCAATGGCTGTGAAGTTGAAGGGGGTCACGGCGTACACGAAACCCTCCAAGGGACGGTACTCGAGTCTGTTCCAGACACCAGGGGTGTTGTGCTGGGGCTGCTGGTTGTAGAGCTCCTCGGCGTAGGCAACGTTGAAGCGGAGGAAATCAGCCAGCTCGGCCGCAGCATCAATTTCGGCCTGCCAGGCATTCTTGCCCTGGCCGAGCATGGTGACGGCCATGATGTCATAACGGTACTTGTTGGCGATGAGATCAGCAGCCTTGAGGAAGACGGCAGCACGGTCGGCGAATGGAAGAGCCTCCCATGCTGGCTTAGCGGCCAGGGCAGAGTCGATCGCCTTGGAGACATCGGCGGGGGTTGCGGTGTGGTATGAGGCCACGGGCGAGGCGTGGTCAGCTGGGTTGAACTGCTGCGACACAGCGGATGTCTTGATCTGAGAGCGGGTTGCTGGTCAGCTTCTGCCACAGGTCTCGCAGCTCATTTGGGAAATTCCGAGGACTCCTTACCTCCTGGCCACCAACAACGACGGGGACGGTCCAAGGGCTCTGCTTCTGGAGCTTCTCAACGGCAGCAGTCAGGTCGGCCCGTTGCTGGCTGCCCTTGGCATAGTGTTGCTGAACCACGCAAGTCAGTATCACGAGATTGGGCCAGTTTCAGGAATCGACCGGTACGTACGTTTGGTTCGTTCAGGACTTTGGGAGTTTGGAATGCTGCCAGGGTGGCGGTAGCAAGACCACGCTGCTGACGCAGGCCACGGGCGGCAGCTGCACTGAACTTCCTGGAGAGCATTTTGACCTGTTTTTCTGTTCTTTGACAAAGACTTGCAATAGAAGAGAACAGAGCAGCTTGGATGGACAACCAGAGAAGATGGAAAAAGCCAGTCAGCCCTGACGTCTGGAATGCCAGATGGTATTTATCAGTCGACCTGGATCATCAATCGGTTTATCGCGGGTTAAGTTGTAAAGCGAGCGGGGCGGTGGGGGTCGGTGCATCTCGATATCGGTGGATTTGCTGCGAGTTCCCGGGCTGGCCATTGGACAATTGCGGGTGGCTGATAACGAGCCAGGCGGCTGACCCCCGCCGAAGTCGGCTTGGCCCTTCTTTTCCACGAGAGCTCCGCTGCCTAGCTCCAGACCCCGTCGACGAGATGGACTATTCAGGTCCGCGGTTTGCCGCTCAGCTCCCCAGAGTGTGGGGCAGACCGGCTGGTTGACAGGCAAGGGACCAATATTTCACGTATAACAGAGGGGACGAGGAGAAGGATTTGACCGGCTGGGTCATATGATCATTATGCCCTCTTCCGATCTCGCTGGCAACACATTTGGAAGCTTCAAGAGGACCTTGGAAATCGGGGAGTTGTGGTGCCATGCAAATGTCAATCTTGAGCAACCTTCAGGCCCGGAAGAAAAAGTGGTGGATTATTATGTCCGGCATTATCAGATCTTCTCTAGCTCAATATTTATTACAATATCCGGCTTGGCTCCAAGTCCCTCCTCTTCACACTCTCTACTCTCCCCCATCAGGTGGTATATTCGTAATTCTTGATGCCCCAAACGCAATGCATTGGACAGGTTCGCCTAGCAATACCCGGCCCAGCCAAGTCCGGCAAATTAGGCATGGGGGTCCAAGCATACAGTCCATGCCCGTCTACCTCGAAATCTCATGCAGGTCGGCGTCCACGCCAGGAGCACACCAGCACCCGTCCACATCTCTATTGTGCAGAGGCGGCTGGAGCTGCTGATGCAGCTGCCGCTGATGCCGAGATAGCAGGCTTCTGGTACCGGAGCAGAGGAACAGTGAGGCCATAGCCTTCTGTAAACCCTTGACTGTCATGCTGGTCGATCTCCACGTTGATGCGGATGTCCAAGCTACCGTCGCTGCCTTTACCGTGTGTTTCAATCGATGCAGACCTGTGCTTTGTTCCAGCCCCAATCTCGCCTTCGTGCAGGGGGTGGTGCCCGTCCTTGCCTAAAAATGATGGCTTCTCGCTGTTAGGAGCCTCACCAACACTCCCATTCGCCGAAGCACCCGGGTTGTTGGGCGAGTTCTCTGTAAGAGAAGCAAAGTTTCGGCTCGGCATTGTGCAGTGATTAGAGCCCGCCGTCTTGTTCGACGTTCCGGGATCTTTGTCAAAGAGGTCGAGCAATGTCTCGTCGGTGTCTGAGTTGAGGTGATGGATCTTGTTTCTTCTCGCGAGCAAGTTCGCAACTGCCTGGGGAGGCGGCTTGTTCACAATAGCTGAAGAAACCACATTGGTGATGTAACGACTGTCCTCCTCGGCAGGGATCTTCAGCTTGGGGTTAGAATAAAAACGTCCCAAGGCAGCCAAATGAACATCGCCTCCCAAAATGGTTGTGCGAACAGAGAACTCAGCCGAGACCTGCTGCAGTCTTTCAATAAGGCCGAGGCGTTCCAATTTGTGAATCTTGGCCGTGTAGTGGTCGTCCAGGTCGTCCAGCAAGTCAGGGCTGCCGTCAAAGTGGTTGAACAAACCACCACCAACACCAAATCGCTTGTGCATCAGCTTCACTGGCCCGATGAGGGGGCTGCGAAGAATGTTTTCCAACCATGTCAAACGCTGATTGTTGGTTGTTAGTGTCAAATATCTTGCCGTCTGATCCAGGGACACATATTGCTTACAGGATATGCGATAGGAATTCCGAGTAGCACGATCAGGTGCCTTATCGGCTTACCTGCATCGGCAGCAGCACGCAACTCTTTATGAAGTCTATCAAAGATCAAATCGTATGTCTCTGGATAGTTGATTTGATGGCGTGTACGCTAGGTTCCACAATGTCAGTGCCAATGCTTACAATCTAAGCCGCTTCCACTCACCTCAACTCGAGCATCAAGACCAATAAGGGCCATACGAGCACCCAGCCGAGTATATAGGTTATACGAATGCTCTGCTACGTATGGGCCGGCCTTTCTACCAACAATGTAACAGGGCTCTACCTTGCGCGGGGCCACAAATGTGTTGATGAGCTGGTTTGGGTCAGGTCCCTGGCCTGCACCGTCCAAGGCCACATGGTCTGAGAGAGTCAGTTGCACGGTTTCCAGCTAATGGGTCGGTGTTCGGATCACAAACATACCTGACGTGTACGTCGACGCGGGAGGGGGGAGATGATGCTGGAATAGCAGGTAATACTTGTGAGCAACACCACCAATGCCACGGAACACATCGCATCGCATGAAATGATCAGTGTATGAACCAAAACCATCGATAATCTGCAACCCTCTCAGTCAGTTTCAAGAGCCTACATCTCAGATTCAACGTGTTGTCTCACATCATGATCGTCCCAGATATTAACCTGCGGTATCTGTCCGTTGGCGGTCGAAAACGGCTCCGTATTATACCACCGGATGTAGTTCTTCAAATAGTAGTCGTCGCACTCGGCTCGGAGCTTGCCTGGGAAAGGGAAGTCTCTACGCTTCTGAGGGTTCGAGACCTCCGTCCACGGCCGCAGAGGTCCGTTGACTCGGATGCCGTCATTGTAGATCTGATCACCACCACCCAACATGACGTGGTACGGAGCAGCCTCGTGCTTCCTAATCACGTCATTCCAGAGCGCAGCACCACTCCAAGCATCTTCGTCGGTTCCGACACTGAAACCATTGCAGGAATGGAACATGATGCGCATCGACTCGTCGATCGCAGGGATGAAAAAGTTGTTCCTCGCAGGCTTGTGGTCGCTCACGAAGCGCAGCTCGGGGAGGAAATACTCGTACTTCACCTCGCCTTGCTCCAGAGGGGCGACAATATCGAATTGCCAGAAGGTGTTGCGCGGGTCGGAATAGAGCCGCTGAGATTCAATTCGCGAGCCTCCGCTCTCGTCGTTGACATCACCATTGGCCTGGCCCTCTGGTGTCGGCAGCCCGCCCCGAACACCGACCCGTCGCAGGATCAGCGATGGTTCGAACAGAACATCCTGGCCGCCTCCCTTCACAACAACGAGGACACTGCCATGCCATTGACCGTTCTCCATGTGGCGATAGTTGAGCAGCGGGCCGCAGACAATCTCCTTGCCATCGGTGGAGCCGTTTACACGACCATCCTCGGGGGCATCTTGGGGCAGGCCATTGCCCTCGTCGACTTGGCCAGCGGCAGCCATGACAGATTGATGGGGCCCTACACCGTCACCCTCGGGCTCGACACGGGAGGTCTTGTTGATGAAGCTCGCCAGATCACCAGTCGTGCCACTCGCAGTGGGTTCTCGAGCTTCTCCGGCGGCAGGGTGGCTGCCGGCATACCTGTTGAATGCGGTCGACTCCTGGTGTCGCCATCGTGTAGCCGACGCGTGTGGGTTGGATGCGTGCTCCCCTCCAGGGAGCGGGCTCCGCGATCGCGCGCGCTCTGCCATGATTTATGAAACAGTGCAGCTTTTATTCAAGGCCTGTCTGGGACCCTCAGGATGTCAGCTATACGGTGCGATTCCAAATTTTATGCGGCGCGGAGCGAATTGGTGCCCACTTGCGCAGAGTCATGAGCTGGCAGCTGGGAGATGTGGCCGCCTGTTGTGCGTTTTCGCGACGAAATGCACTCGGTTGACGGGAGGTTGCGAGGGACGGGCGAGCCAATGTCTTACTTTGACGGCAGGAGCAATCCCAGCAGCATCTACTCAGCGCAGAACGGCACCTGTTTGAGCACAAGACAGGCAACGCGATGCTACGTAGTAGTCGACTATGCGATGGGTGGTTGGGAATGTAATGGCAGAGGAGGCTTGGGAAACCAGACCAGACTACACGCGGGTGGGAGACACGACAGAAAAATATTAGTATGGGAAGCTTGTGTATTATTTTTAGTTGGTGAAATATGAACACCACCATCATGTATCTGCGCCAAGGCAGAGGATCAGCAAGGAACTTGGAGTTCGTCCCACGCCAGTAGGTTCGTGATGAAACCGCCGCCAGGCGCCGCGTGGGCAACTATTCATCCGCATATACCATCTACCAGGGGCTGCGATGGACGTCAGATACACTCAGCATCATCGTAACAGCTCGTAATATCCCATTGCTACCTAGGCAGCTCATTACCCGTCAGGCAGGGAAGAGTATTGACTCGGTTAATCTGCATGTTTTGATGGCCAAGTAAAGGGAACATGCAGCAATCAGCGAGGCCCCTATTGGCTGAATGCCCAGCTACTATCGATATGGCTTAGCATAGCAGATGTTGTCATCATTTCCATCGGCGCTGAGGCTGGTGATTCATTTTGGGCAAGCAGCTGGGATATACGTCACCACTCCACTCTGCCGACAGATCTCCATCTTGCAGCCTACCCTACACGCAGCGTTCCTTCCATCCTGATCGCGATGTACGAGTGATGGATCTGGCGTGCTTCTTGAACTACATGGCAATCCGGTAGTGTTTGGTTTTATAGCGGGGATTTGCACTTGCTGTATCAATGGATAAGTCAATTCGCAAATGCTAGAATCATGTTGGTGGCTTTGGTGTTTTATGTACCCAGCTTAGTAGCTTGATGTCTGCCGCCGCGAGTTTTTTCTCTTCTTATTTGCAATATCCCGGGTCATTAAGCCGAAAGAATCTGCCTGCCAAGTTCTAGTCATCCGCTGCAAGGATGATTAAGAAAACGCACAGCTCAACGGACATGCAGCAACACGGGTGAAAGCCGCCGAGTATCCGGGGACACACAGACTGTCT
This sequence comes from Clonostachys rosea, assembly GCA_026958235.1. NCBI lineage: Eukaryota > Fungi > Ascomycota > Sordariomycetes > Hypocreales > Bionectriaceae > Clonostachys > Clonostachys rosea. The sequence goes on from CP110207.1 coordinate 3,671,284, forward strand.
GTCGGGATTCACTCACCGCCAATCATCCAAAGCGAAACATTTTGCGGACAAAACCCAAGGAGAGTAATCTCGCCAGGGGCCACAGTACTAGGACAACAAGTCTCACGGTATGTCTTACTACAAATGCATCGTCTTGCTTCACCGCAGTAGCATTGCAAACTATCGGAGAGCGAAAAGAAATTGCTGCGGAGAGGCGTAGGTGCTGTTCACCAATCGAGGGCAACCGGCTCCACGAGACCGCCGCCGAAGTTAAGAACCGAGTCATGATCACATCGTATGCACAACATCCACCTACTCGACAACAAGTGAATGGGAAAGCTAGTGCCGGGCGAATATTCGGTATTAAGCATGGGGAATTGTGCAAATTCGAGCAGCGACCAGGTTGTGCACAACTGGACAGGGCAGCCAGGGGCGATTACATAATATACGGCGACCCACCCCTGAGGGCTCTTTCTCTCAGGTCACTGCCATTTTTTTTTCGAGGGAAATTTTTTTCCTTTCTCAATCACCCTCAAACCTGACATCAAATCTGTTGGCAAACCAGCCGAAGAATCTCGGGTTGACGCCCGCAGTCATCTGCTATGTATTACATTGCACCATAGATGCCACGTGGGAATTCACCCGCGTTGTTATGACGAGGCCTCCAGCGTCGGGGCATCATTGGCTCGTCCTGCCAGTGATGCTGTGCGATCTTGGGGACCGAGTTAGGTTGCGCATAATGCTGGTGCCAAGGTAAGTGATTCGCCATGTGACGAGGACATTGAACGGCATATGTGTGTACAGCAATGGGCTTCAAACCTGTGCCGACTTGCTGAAGGAATTATCAACGTGCCAAGATCGAACACCCTACTATTACCAAACACCTCTGCTCCAAGAAACCACGGACACTGGTGCATGAAGATAGGGTTACATAACAGTGACGACAACTTTTGTTTCATGTAGTTGAACCCCCTCCAGTCATTGAGGGGAACCGGCAAGACGTGTGGCAGTGGCAGAGATCTTTTGTTCGCCCAGATGAAACAAGAGGAGGATCTGCACCATCCATAGTGCATGTGTCAAGAGCTGCATATCTCATGACCAATGGATCGGTAAATTATCTCTTGCCTGGAATGATCCTCGTATTTGCAACACCGGTGGTCATTCGGTCAAGGGCGAACTGCTCGCTTCTGCCAGCCCTTCATTCGAGGGAGAGGCCGATGTGTCTATGGTGAATCACGACTTGTCCAGAAGTGGGAATGTTGGGTAATCGACTGGACGCTAAGAGCGTAGCAACACGTGCTGTGGAGCTACATGGAGACGGCATTCTGGTTCTGACAACTGCCAAGCGAACAATGGCATCCGTGGCTGAGCTGGAGGTTTGGGTATCAGCGGGCAGTTTTCGATGGATCATTGCTCGAAAAGGGCTGAAATTCGTAAGCCGGTGTGATGAAGCATGAGTCTTGGCCGAGAGGGGTAAATGTGAAAATGGTGTGTTCCTCCTGGGCCATATTGGGCGAGCCTGGAGTTGATCCTTCACAAGACCGGGAGAGCATCTTTTTTTGAGTTCTGAAACGTCTTGCTGGTTTAATTCTGTTGCCAGAAAGCGGATCCCTGTATGCTGCCTCGATCAAGCCGGCCGCGCGATGTCCGGGACCAAAGAAAGCCACCATCAAACTCCCTACTCTGAGTCCAATAAATTGTGCCTAGACCGCTGGTTAATATGGCTTCGGCTCATAGCGCTGATCATAGTTCATACAACCAAGCTAGGCTCAACGAAATGAGACCAGCAGTCCATTCAGCCGCTCAGCCATTTCTGCACTGGCAGTACGTTAGCTAGCATGAGCAAACTAGTCTAGGCGAGACCTCGTGGATGGGTGAACGGGCTAGGGTATTACTGGCTTAGGCTGGATCCTCACTGAGTGGGCGAGCATCCCCTTGCGTAGCACAATTGATCTCTTAGGGCCTTGGACAGAGCCCCTGTCCAGCGGAATCAATGGTTCGTTGGTGTTGTGAGATGAAGAGTTTCTTGGTATTCCAGAATCCGGCCGGTGTAGAAGTTATTATCAGCAGATCTGTCGCTAGCGCAATGGTACACTGCCCGCTCAGCACATGCATGAGCTTAGACTTCCGGGTTCCCAGCCGTTCTCGAACGAACCGCCACGTCGTTAGTTAAGTGGTGGCGTTCTCATTAGGGGAGCCATGACGCTTCCCGAGACAAATCCTCCACACCGTAAATTACATACCTACATACGGGCACTCACCTTGGGGTTCTGACAGGTCAAATGCGACGAATGGCGTTGGCTGTGCCACTTTTCCCTCAACCAAGAGGCTGTGATGACAGCAACAACCTGCAGCAGCGAGAGATCCATAGATACTTCACCGACAGATCGGCAGCTGGTGAGCAGCAGGGGTCATGCGCGGACATGAGGACAGCTCATTATTAGAGCACTAGAACAGTCAGAGATTGATTCGAGGGTTCTACTGTACGATCCGCCTCCATTTCATAACTGGCTGGCATGGGTGGCTGAGGAGACTTCAAGGTTCGCCGCCATCTGTTCCCCAGATAGTTTCTTTGTAGTAGCTCAGCCATCATGTAAGCCCTGTTTACTAGCAATACATACGCATGCCTGGAAACAAATGTCTTGCGAGAGTGTGCTGATACCTGCATGCATGACCGCTGGGTCCGGAGCTGTGTCTTGGAGGGGCTATGATTATTATGATTATGGACGGCGTCGCCGGAAACAGAGTTTGGGGCACGCCCCGTCTCAGGAAGACGACCGGATTTCGGGGATTTGCTGATTGCCATCTGCGGCGGTCTGCTGTGTTGCTGATGGGTTTGTCAATACCTGCTTCGTAGTAGCAATGCAGTGCCTAGAATGCCGTGCACTGGCGGTAGTGCCGTATGACTTTGGTGTACCATCGGGGTTGAGTTGTACATTTTATGACAGACCCTTTTTTATAATTATCCATCCCATCACTGGTGCTAGTGAATATGCCTGCTGGGCTGACATCATCGGGGCTGTGGAGACGCGGCTGCAGTTATGAAGGGCCCTTGGTGCCTCGCCCGCCCCTCCTTGTCTGCTTTAGGGGCTGCCGGCTGGATAAGGTGTGGGAGTTGCTCCATTGATTCTGCTAGGTACCAATACTCACTTCAGGTACTTGCTGATTGATTAAATACCTGTACACAGTGAAGAATCGACCTGCGGCCTGCCCGAGAAACTCGGACCGGAACCGGGGCTTCCTGCACCTGTGGCATAATGCGATGACTGAGGAGCTGTGAAATCGCAGTGTCGTTGAACGCAAATGATCGGCCTGGAACACGACTTTATTCTTCCGGAAGTAACCAAATGCAAAGATTGCGCGTTTTCAGCCAGAGATGCGCAGCAAGCTGCACACCATCTTTTGGAGAGGATGGGAGTGTTTTCCTAGTGCATCGTCCCACCCACAATCATGGGGCCATCCCCTGCGAATGGGTACACCAGGGTCTGTCTACTTGGGCTTCTACCAGGTTGCCAGCCTGGTGATCTGAGTGTGGTCGATGGGTCGATCGCCAGCATACTAATTGCCATGCTTGGGGGCAGGACTGCCAAAACGTTACAGGCTCCTCGGATTCCGTAACAACAAGGCATTCCTGCCCATGGAGGCTCATACCTAGCGCTAAGGGACCTCCCGGCCGGCATGTGTTCGGGGACTGTTAATATTAATGCATCATTTCTGTATCTAATTGATGTACTCCTTTCCTCTTGCCGGCTGTACTAGCAGTAATTACCACGGATTAGTCTTGGTACGCGTATAGTGACTGTAGGTCGGACCATCCGTCCACTGTGCTGTAGGCGTCCACGGGGGCCAAGCCAACTACAGGCGCTCTGCCAGCGGGCCTCCACAGCGACCTCTTTTTCGTGGCTTCAGCCCAAACATAGAATTAGTAGGTGTGGAGGCTGCAATAAGCTAACGCCCCAGTCGTTATTGCTCATTCCACGCCATCTCCATCTCGCTTTGTATCTCGCATCTTGTAAATCTCCCCCGACGTCCCGCTTGCTTGGCTTCTTCCGCCCTTTTCCCTCTTCACTACTGTTCCCCAGCGAGTCTGACTGATCCCCTCCCAGCCCGCCTGCATTAAACCCACCGGAAACGGAGCGAAGGTTTAACAGGTGTTCGGTCCCCAGAAGCGACTTACGAATCGATGCTATCTTGAACTGAGCGACGAAGAACGAATTGCATATACCATTGCTGAGCTTGATCGATAATTACTTTTTCTTGGGTGTTCCCTCGGATTTGAGGCAGTCTGGACGGCCATCTCGCCGGAAGGATCCGTCTCTTTCTGACATTGCCATGCAATGAGCGGCGCTACGATTGTCATGGCACCTGCCATGGAACACACTTCTGGCATGACCAGGTCGAATTCAACACCGGAATTAATGGCCTTATCTTCATGGCAATTCAATGGGCAGAAGCCAACTCCCGACTCCTCCTTCGATGTCCCGTCTTTCGATAGCGAACTCGATCTTGATATGACCTTGAAAATCAACGACATTACGAAAAGCTCGCCAAAACCCCGATCACAAAAGCAGACGGTTGCGGTGGCTCCGGCGGGCGACAAGGAGCCTTTGCGCCGCATGAGGGCAGGGTCTCTGGTCGACCAATCCAGACGCTGGTTTCCGAGCTCTAAATCAGCCAAGGAGTCAGCCGCTGACCGACCGACCACATCATCAGGCGATCGCAGCCTTGAGTTGAAGCGACCTGGATCCTCGGGACGGATGATGGGCAAAGTTGAGGCTGGATTATCTCTTTCAAAGCGATCTTGGTCATTCGGGCCTAAGCGTTCCGCCGCCATGGAGGTCGTGGCCGAGACGCCTCCTCCGCTCCCTACCAAGGCATCGGAAATACCCAGAGGACCTGAACTCACTCTTGATCCGCAGATTGTTTCAATCCAACAATTGGAGCCAGCCCGGCCTCCTGCTCGATCCTTCTCTCGGGCTACCAGCTATTTTAGCAAGATGAAGCAAAAAACCCTCGGGAATGCGGCCGATTCGGACAGCAGCTCAGCTACCTCTGCTGCAAGCGCCTCGAATGCCGTCAACGATACTCGGTTTTCGCAGTCCACATCATGTGAGAGCAGTACCAGGGCAGCTAGCGAGGAACAAACCGAAATACCACATCAGAATGCAGACCCCCTGTGGTCTTCCTTCAAGTCGATGGAGATCGAATTTAAGACTTTCACCACTAATTCGATGCCGAAGCGAATGGCAACTGTGCAGGGGACGCTTCTCCCTTTCTTGCGGACGACTACCAACCACCCTTCAACGAAGAAACTTTCTCCGGAGGACGTCGACCGCAGAGCGCAGGTTTTGAACTTGTGGTGGAAAGAAATCCTAGAAATGCTCAGCGGAACAAGTTCAGTGACGGTGCCAGGAGTGGAAAGGCCACCACTGTTTGACATTTTGGTTCTGATTATGACTCGCCATGAATGGAGACAGACGACAAGCTCCTTCTTGCCGTTAGCCGAGAGAGAACTCCGTGGGGGACAGAATCGCTCGCCTGTGACAGAGGTCTCGGACTCAAATGACAGTGTTGATGAGGCCACACTCTTGGCAGAGACCGCGGAGCATAATGTTCGCACCATGTTTGTCTCAAACCTTGTCAAGCAGCTCACATTTGTGATTGATAAGCTCTCTACACGCAATACGCCATCGACTCTGCTGCGATTCGCGGGAACGACATTTGCTTATGCCAGTTTCTTTGTTTCAGGAGTGGCTGATATACTATTCAGGCTTTTGGCTCTGAGCCAGGAGCTTATTAGACGGACGGCGGATGCCCTTGGCCTCCCTCGTATGTCAGAGTGCATGAGTGATGGTATTGTGGACAACTTCCCCCCTGCGCTTCACGGTCTGGGCTGGAGATCACAACAAGAAACATGGAATTTTCTTAGGCAAACACCTGCACCACCGATGATTATTGCTCGCGTCCCCTGGGCGGGGCAATGGATGATGCGATGGAAAGCAAAGGATACGGATCTGTTTTTCACCTTTTGCAAGCAGTTCCACTTGCTGTCCAATGAGTTTCTCCCGGCTGACCTTCCCTTGAACGAGAGGGCAATGTGCCCTGGCTTCGTCATTGTCCAGGCACGTCTCTTGTCTGCAATGGATGCTACGGTGCATCGTGTGTCGACCATGCCATGTGCGACTCAACCTGGTGGCATGGACGGCCTTGGGTCTGATGCTGCCATGTCAATGCCACTCTCACCCACGGACATGGCTAAGGGTATGTCGGAGAACAAGTTGGTCGTCCTGCTAAAATCATACCTTTTGGAAAATGCAGCGGTGTCCTCAAGTGGCAAGGACACATTCGCCGACATGTACTCGCGCCTTTTCCAAGCTTCGGTTCGCCGGACGTCTCTTTATAACGGACCCGCCTGCTTCACCCTATGCGACTTGATGGAGGAAGTATTTATTGTGATCGATCAGTTTGAGACCCAAGCCAAATCGGACAAACACATCGACTGGGATTTTTGGCTAGAGGTTTACAAGAAAATGTTACGTTCCTGGAACACGGTGACTGAGGTTCGCGTAATCTCTTCGGTCTACTCTCTTTGGGATATCCTGGCGAAGAATCCAGCTCGAAAAAGCCTCTTCTGCTTGGATTGGCTCCTCACGGAGGAGGTTTTCAGTGCGTTCTTTAACCACTGGTGCCCCATGGTGCGTGCTTACTATCATCGCCTGCTCTGCTGGAGAATATGCCGATGTGTGGGCCAAGCTGATGAAGTTGACACGTAAGTGCTCTGTTTTCCTTCTCTTCCGGATGATGTGCCTCTAGGTACAGGTGCTGACAGGTCCTTTTCTAGATCAATTTATTTCACGGTTACAAGAAGACTTAAAACATCATTGGCACACTATCTCTTTTTGAAACAGACTGCAGAGGCTGAAGGCCGTTTTCCTCCATCTTCTGCGCCAATTGTACCGACACCTGGCAAAAGATTTATGATTCTTCGCCAAGAACTAAACCAGCCACAGCCTGGTTTGTTTGTCAACTTTGACAGTTTTGCAAAGGGACCTATTGTCACTGAATCGTCACTGAATGAAAGTGCCAGCGCCGTAGATTCCGCTTTGCTCAAGAACGATTCAAAGAAGAAATGGAGTATTTTCGGAAAGGTCTTCTCTATGGGAGCCGGGTCCGCGTCGACGAAAGCCCAGTCGGGGTCTTCGGAAGATGAATTGACCACTGTTCGTCGCAACACAGCAGAATCGAGGACCAGGCAGCCACTGCCTCCAAAGATCACTATCCCATCACGAACGAGTGAATCAGACTCCACCTGCTCCTCACCATTGATCGATGAGCAGAAATACATCTTCAGATTTATTCTCAGCTTCCAGGGGCCTCAACCTCCCGCACGAGATCGTGTTTTGGGGTTGCCCCGCCTCCCTGCCCCGGCCCAGGCCATTACAGAACCTCGCAGCCGATCTACGAGCCCACACACGTTGACGGCCGAGATAATACCCGTCTCTAAGACTGGGAGTGTTTCCTCTAAACCCAACAGTGTATCTACCTCTGAAACTGAGAGTTTGTCTTGCTCCGAGGATGAGAGCGTGTCGTCAGCTGAAGAGAATGGCGAAACACCAAAGGCTGAAGGCGAGCCGGTGGCCGCAAAGGAGACCACGCATTTGGCACCCGCGGATAACGGCCCAGAACCCAAAACCGAACCCACGAAACCAGTGGGATTTTACAAACAAAACGCAATCTACACCGGCAGGGCTTTGGCGGAATGGGCGGTGGTGGTCATGGAGTGTAATAGCTTCGTACTCCGTCGCCGTGAAGAGGGAATCCCGACACTGAAAGCTGTTGAGATTCCTACGCTAGGTATCGATGGCTTCCGAAGACAGGGCTTTTAGAGGCGGTGCTGGTAATGGACTATCAATACCTTGCTATCACTCTGTGGTGACGATGCGACTCCCTGGCAGCGATCATGGACAGCGAAAAGCAAACGGGCTGTCACCTGAAGACGGGACGAAATTTCGATTAAAAAACAACACCTTGCTGTCACTGTCGATTTTTGGGACTGCCCCCAGAAGATCCCACCTAGTCATTGGGTGTTGACGGGTCTTCAAAAGTTATGGACTGTATATATGTTATGCTTTCTTTTCAGAACAATCCTTGTGTCTCAAGGAAAACATTGTTATGGCGTTGGGATAGGGCAGCAGATGCCTGGCGAGTTGTTTTCTATTTACTCGCAATGTCGTGAGACTTCTTTTCTTTCTTTCTTTTCATCATCTTGGCTACTGGTGCCAGGCATTCATCTTTGCTTCTTCGTCTTATCCAGTTGGTTAACTGGATACCTTTATTTGGCTTAGCTTCATTCCGGGATTTCCACTCATCTGACTCTTTGCATGAGGGAGACATTTTCATGGGAGATTTGCATTGGACGACGACTACAGAGAGGGATCATTTGTTTCCCCAGGTACATTCATTGTCGTCTAGCTACGTTTTCGTGTATATATCATTAGGCCCGCATTCTGACGCAAGCAATGCGGTCTTTCTCGTTGTGTTTTTAACAGAGCGGTTATGAATAAACGAAACGCTCAAGCATGCACCACGTTTCTTATTATCTTGATCCTTGGCCTTGGTGAAAGTTGATTCAGCGATTGTTAGTTAGCCGCTGCGGAGCCCTGTTGCAGGGTATAGGTAGGATTTAGTGAAACTAATGGCTGATTTAGCAACCAGCTCCTTGGAGACGGCCGGCCACACGCTATTGGCTGCCTTGGACGTCACTGCCACAGGCCGTCATAAGCCACAATCAGTCGTGTTCATATAAGATCGGGTTTCCCCTCGTCACCAACCACGCGCCTGGCAGCATTATAATTGAAAGAACGTAACCATTTAAGATGCCCAACACTGGGAAGCCGAGTAAAGACTGCCATCTCTGTCGTTCGAGACGAGTGAAGGTGAGGGCCGGCCCGCTCTGTCCATCCAGCATGATGAAGCTTACTCGGACGATCGTCTCGGCAACGAAAGTGTGATTTAGGCCGCCCAGCTTGCCAAAGATGCATAAAGTATGGCGCCGAGTGTCCAGGATATCGCAATGAGCAGGAGCTCGTCTTCCACAACTACACCTCCAATTCTGGTGGTCCCAAGAAGCGCAAGAAGCGCGCCCCCAAAACAGCCGGCAGCACCCCATCAGTATTATCATCAGCGCCCCCTACCCCGTCGTCCTTGGGTGACTCGGGGCCGGCAACGCCTTCACTGGCCTTCTTAGACGAAGATCAACCGTACCTCTCGCCGGAGGAGGCCCAGCTCATCCTTGCCAACTCCCCTTCCCCTCTATTCCTGACCAAGCCTTTGCATGAGCACTGGACTGCCCAGTCAATCCCCATCCTCCTCAATGTCTATGAGTCTCTGGAGTTCCTAAATAAGATTTATCAAAACTACCCGCAGGACGGGCCCTTGGTCTGGGCTGCTCACCTGTTTTCCCGCACTTACATAACCAACGTCGCCCACCCAACGTCTGTACACAAGGATGCGCAGGAAGAGACGGAGCGAGAGCTCAGGACCTACATGGGGAAGGCTTTGCGCTCGATACATGGGGCGCTTCAGGCGCCAGACGGTGCACTGAGGGATGATGTCCTTGCCACCGTATGGATTCTCGCCAACTACGAGGTATTACATCTTGCACTCCCTCCGCTGTTCCCCCTGTTTTCGTTCCGATTGTTCGGTTCACTAATTGTATCAATTCCAAAACACAGCTCCTTGCTGGGTCATTAAACAACTCGAAAGTCTTGAGCCCGTGGCATCTCCATTCCCGCGGGCTGTGCAGCATCCTCAGGACAAGGGGGTCGAAAATGTTCTTCTCCGAGGCAGGTCGTGTGACCTTCTGGTCTGCCTACAATATGGTTGTATGTATAAGCCCTCGTGCCCGAAAAGGCAGCTGCATTCATTAAACTGATTTTGACTCGATCATAGCAAATTGAGGCACTTGTGACAAGCTCTGAATGCCCAGCAGAGTCGAGAGAGTGGCTGGGCATCATTAGAACCATAATGGACCAGTCGGAGCACGCCCCTCTCCTGGTGTCTTCATACATTGTCGAGATAGCACGCGTGCAATGCAGGATGCTCATCATCCTACGCGACCACGACAGCCAGGCAGCTTCGGCAGAGTACTCGACACTCATGGACTGCCTGAGGAAAGCTGAGGCAGAAGTCGTGGCCAACCTCAATATCGGCGATGCCCCCCATCCCCTGGAACTGTACTGGGTACAGCTGTGGCGTGCCGCCCAGGTCAAATGCTACCACGTCGCTCATCTTCTGGCCACCTTCTTGACGCACTTCCCGCCGTACCCGGTCTCGCTTGACCAGCTGGAAAGGGACAGACGCGAGTTCCTGGAGAAGGTTTGGAGTGCCTCGGGCTCCATCCTAGCAGACGCACCCAGATTTCTTGGTGCATTCGGCGGACACAGAGGGCCGAGACCACCCAAGGCTCTTTTCGACGCCTTGAAGATGATATGGCCGCTCACCGTCATTTACATCATCCCCTCGTCGACGGAGGAACACAAGGCAGGTGCCCACGCCTGGCTTCTTCTGGTTGGGAGGGAACTGGGGGTGAGGCAGGCCTTGAAAGTATATCCTGAGCATGCGATGCGTGGCGTGCCAGACGAGGCCCGAGAGCCGTTGAGAATCGAGGAAATCTGAGGTCGTAGAAACATGGCATACGGTACAGGACACAGAGCGATATCTTGCACTTAGAAGAGATCTGTAAAAATATATTAGCACATTCAGCCAGGATCCTTCTGCTTTAATAACAATTTTCTAGCGTACTCCTTTTCTATTTGGGCTTGACGCCTCATACACCACATCGCCAAAGGACTAAATGAATGACACTATTTTACAGACAATTGAGAATACCCCTCGACGCCCTTGACATTACTATCTCGGTGTTAGAACCCCTGTCTACCTCGCAGTCGCCCTTTGAGATCACATAACTCATAACTTCAGAGCATGATGGAGACCACGAGACTTATGATAATTGCCGCGCTCATCAGTGAGGGCGTGATCGTGGTGGATGCTGAGTCCGCCGGAGCTGTGCCTGGGTCCGAGGGAGCCGTTGCCGAGCTTGTTTGGGAAGTGGCATCATCTGACACTGCCAGGGTGGGACACGACTTGGACGTGGCTGGACAATCTGTTCGCGTTTCACACGTTGTCTCTACTACGTAAACAGTTCTCCAGGTTGCTTGTCAGCTGAGGAGGTTCAAAAGTTAAAAGGAATGTTGAAGGGACTGGAGGAAATGCCTGCTTACTTTTGTGTTATCTCTGTCGTTGTATCTGTTACAATAACGGTGGCAGATTCAACCGAGATGGGAGGGTGTCCACTTGATACCTTCATGTGACAAAAGTCAGAGCAGGAAGATAGGGCATGAGTGAGAGACCCGTCTTACCGGCATTGGAACTGGGCCGATTTCTGTGGCATAGATGTGAAGCGACGTACTACTGTCTCCAACGACGGGATAGTCGGAACCTTGGTTGACCTCTAATGTTGATAGGGTCATGGAGGCAGGCTGTTCAGGGGTTCCGGGCACAAGGGGGTTGAAGTCTGCAGTGAGCATCGTATCCGCTGGTGTACAACGTTTCCTTGAAATGGATGCAAGGCGTAGAGATTTTCTCGTATCAGACTATAGGGATAATAATATTTTGAGGGACGCTACTAGGATGGAGAGGAGGCAGAGGAGGGAAACTGGCGCATCAGTAGGACATTTGTTATATAGGTTTGAGGCAATGACTGTAGGAATCTACAATATATGGTTTGTTTACCCGCGATATGACTCTAACTTCGCAAACGCTCCAGCATCTACACGGAACTCAGAAGGCAGGTTTGCTGAAAGCTTCTTGCCAGCGGCCGCAAATTGATCACGGCAGAAGGCACGTAGCATTGAGGAGACCTGCCATGTATCACGAGTGAATATGGATGGGTTTCACCATTACACCGTGATGACTCTAGTCAGAAAGTTCAGCATGCACTTGGAAGTGAGCGAGTACGACCGGGCAGTCTACAACTTGGAGCTTGTAACTAGTAGGGACCAGGCAATTTTCAAGTGGACAGTTTCTTCGCCCCGACTCATTTGGAAAGCACTAGATTGTACACAGAACGTTTCATGCGGCCGTACGCAGACGGATTTGATACCAGTTCAATATCCAGTTTGTGCAGCATAACAGGTTGGGCAAAATCAAGGATAGTTCTAGCACACCAGGGCTGGGCGTAATGAAAGCGCCGAACTCGGGCCCGGCGGTAACTCCCTCTCATTCCATGTGGCAAGTGGCGGATGGAAGCACCCTTCCGGTGAGCAGAAGCGGCGACGAGGTGAGCACTCAAGACACTCCAGATACCACACCACAAGATGTGTAGATGATGTTTGAATACTGGGTTGGTGGAGGAGATGAGTGATGATTGGCTGGCTGAATAACTGTAAGCCTGAATCTGGGGTTGCGGCTTAGGTAATACACCAAGAGTACGTACCTGGTCCATGACGTCAGAAAGACCGGCTCCTTCCTCAGCTTCCAAGGTCTATTCCAAGGCAAATGGCAAGCGCATCACTCAAGAGCCCTAAAGCGCCCCTTCATTTCATTTCCACATTGATGGATGGATGGATGGATGGACGGAGGGATGTATCCCAATCAATTGCCATCCACCATCCCTCGGGCAAGATGCTATGTCTGTCAAACTCTCCAAGCAGCCCCTGATTGTCCGCCTATGACATTCCACAACGATTTTCTATCTGACCAGCTTCATTCTGAGACAATTTCTGCAGCCGGATGCTGGGCCAGGCCGGTCACCGAGTCTATGTATGTATCCAAGCGGCCCAAGAAGTCAATGAGCTGTTCCCTGCTGTCTGCAGCTTCCTAGCTCATCGCTAGAACCGAGGCCATGTTCCTGGATGGTGCCACGATCAGCACCAGCTTACTCCACTAGGTAACAGCCATACCTTAATGGAATACATGATACAATGCTATGCTGGCGATCGTTTCCTTGTCCTCTATTCCTGCCCTTATTGGACCCAAAGACCCGACACCATCAACACGATCGAAATCGATCGCAGTCTGTCCAACAGACTGATGAGCAGAGCGGCCAGGATGCTCGAGACCCCCCTGCCTTCTGGCGGCGAGAGTTGCAACCGACCTAGTCGCCTAGTTTCTGGTGCTCATTTGTCGGGGATAGGCTGTTATGCGCTGTCAGCTCTTTCCTTGGCCTTGCCTTGACGTACGTGACATTTGCTCCCAGCATTTCCTGAGTTAAGGTGTGTGAAGTGGTGTGTGCTTTCCATATATCCATGCGCCATTACGCATCATCGAGAACGGAGTTGCGCCCGATCACTTACATACCGATGATTCTTAATTTACACTTTGATTGGTATTTGCTCCATTGGCCCTCAGAGGCGTTCAAGGCTCAGCAGCCACAGGCACAGATTTGAATTGTTCTTGGAAGAACCTGATCGTCACTGCCGTCTACTATCCTCGCCCTTCAACTGTGCTCTTGCCCTCCCCCATCTTGTCTTTCTTAATCTCTGCTATCCTCCAGAAAACGCCTATGCCAGAATTAGTTTTTCTTTCCTCTTTTTGCTCCCCATGTCTCTAGCTACTGCAAGCCCTGTTCCAGCATCTCCCGTTGTCACTGTGGTTCCACCGCAGCCTGTGAGGGAACGTGGCATGCGCCCGAGACTACTCTCGATCCCGACTTCGGAAAGATTAAGTGACGCTGCTACCATTGAGCCTCTTATCAAGATGATAAGTGGCAAGATCCGGAAAGGCAGAAGATCTGTCTTCAAAGAAGTTGGTTTGGATGATGATGCTGATAGGGATGACGAGAACCATTCCGGAGATCTTCTGAGGCCAAGCTGCTCCCAGAAGAATGGGAAAACACCTGAAGAAGCAGAAAGGAAATTTGGCGAGCTGTCAAATATCCACCCACGCCATCACAACACCGCACCTCAACCGCCGACAGCTGCATCTGATCTGTCCCCTTCCAGTCAAGACTCCCGGCCACGTCAGCGCCAGAATTCACTGCCAAACCAGCCTTGGTACACAAGGCTTACAAGACCAAAGGGGAGACCTCGGGTCAGGAGCGTTTCGGGGACGCCGCCTGCCACCATATCCGGCTTTCACCAGTTCACACTGGCAGCAATGCTCTTGACCCTATTCCTCCCTTCATGCCATATCCACGGCACACGACCTGGTCTAGAAGTCATGGTCACAGACGCCAGCGTATTATCCAAGAGGGCGCTCAGTCCGGTAGACGTATGTCTGAGATGGGCTCACCAAGCTGCCAACGTAAACGGCACACTGTACATTTATGGAGGCGAGGCAAGGGAAGAGGAGGATCAACACGAAAACACATGGAACAACAATTTTCTTACACTTGACTTAAGCTCTGACTGGAGTGTCGACTCTCCCGCTCTGGTAGGATTGGAGAAACCAAACGGACCGCCAGCTGTGGCGCTTGGGTATCTTTGGCAAGACTACAACAACCTCTACCTATATGGCGGGCAGTTCTCCGATTCGCCATACACAGAACCAGCTCCTGAATCCATTTGGCGATATTCAATCAGCAGCAAATCCTGGACCGAGTTTCCCAATCCTAAAACGTCCGAAGGGAATTACTCTGACAGCGCCGGGGAACCAGTTCATCGGGCATCTGAGGGCGCGGGTGCTTCGGTGCCCGAGTTGGGGCTAAGCTTCTACTTTGGTGGACATTTGGATTGGGCAACAACTCCTGGATGGTCAAGGGATATAGAGCGCGTCTATCTCAAAAGTTTACTCGAGTTCACTCATCCAAACTATGCTAATTCGGGTGTCAACGCACTTAGAGGGAAGGGTGCTGGCCATAGTGGCGCGTTTAGAAACATTACCTCCACACCGGTTCAGCAGAACAACTTCCCTGAGCGAGCCGATGGTGTTCTCGTGTATGTCCCAGGTTGGGGGGAGTTGGGTGTCCTCATTGGTCTGGCCGGGGGTACTGCCGAGGACTTCACCTATGACCTGAGAAGGCTTGACGTTTACGATATTGCCAGCTCTCAGTGGTTCCATCAGGAGACATCCGGGGAGATCCCAAGCGTACGGGTAAATCCATGCGCCACAGTCGCCAGCGCTCCGGATGCTTCCAGCTTCCAGATATATCTGTTTGGTGGGCAGAATCTACAACCTTATGTGAGTACACACTTGTTCGCGTCATCGGTGCCACTCGCTAATGATCACTAGGGGAATCAAACTCAATACAACGACATGTTTATTTTGACCATCCCCTCATTCACATGGATTAAGGTCGAGCCAAGCAATAACACGCCTGGTCCCCGTGCTGGCCACACCTGTACTATGTGGGATGGACAAATCGTCGTCGTTGGTGGTTATATTGGCAACGACTATAAATGTGACTCTCCCGGGATCCATGTGTTCGACGCCTCGAAACTAAAATGGAAGGATACCTTCGCGGCTGGAGATCACCCCCCAGACTTCCATGCGGACAACATGGTACTGGCAGCATCCAACGGCTATTCCGTCCCAGATCCAGTTCAAAAAGTCATTGGAGGCAGCGAACAGGGAGGCGCCACAGTCACTACGCCTGCATCAGGTCCTGCAACAGATGGCCCATTTGCAACTGGCAAGCCTCCCGTCTTTACCGTAACCCAGTCTGGAGGTATCACCACTGTCACGCCCACCAGTGGGCCAGGCTCCGGCCAGGATGAGCCGGAGGTAAGTCCCGGACTCGTTGCTACGGGTGTCATTGCAGGCATCGCGGGCGTCCTGGCTTTCTATCTCGGGTTCTGCGCCTGGCTCTACCGTCGCCAGGTCAGCGTTTACAAGCAACATCTCACAGACGCCAAGCGATACTCGAGTGATCGTGTCGTCGCCTCTGGTACTCAGGATGGCCCCTACCAAGCATCCGGGGCGGCTCAGAATGATGAGAACATTAGAGAACCGAAGAACGCATCGGCGTGGGAAGATTTCAGCACGGGCCCGGCTTGGCTATCCGAGCCGAAGTGGGCTTCCTCCTCCAGCGACCCAACCCGGGAGACAAGCAGCGGGAGCGGTATCGGGGAGCAATACCATGGCGGAATAATGGGCAGACGGTCCAGCGAGAGTGGCGAATCAACCGAGGGTTTGCTGGACGGGAGGGAGCCGAGTTTCTTCAGTGTGGTCATGGCACCAAGACGAGCCCTGAGGGTGGTCAATGGAGCAGATTCCTAAACCTCACTAAGGTTCTCATATTTGTTACTTTCACTCATTCAATTCCTCAATCTGGCCGAAAAAAAGAAGAAAACTACAGACCAATTAATGATTACCTCATCGGCGTGGGAGCTTCTGCTGGAGTTAGAAGGCCATAGTTAATGATTATACGTTCTCAAGGAAATGGTACTTGGAAAGTTGTTTTTAGCTCATTAATGGTAACTACCCGATGGGATATCGAGCAAAAAGGAAATCCAATAGCTCTCTTTTAGATGATACCAAGACAATTCTATGTCATGCCAGTTTATCCAATCCGAATATAAAGAAAATATAATACACGCGCTCCCAAACTCCACCCATGCTACTTGCTCTAATAGATGCTTTCGTAATGGAAACTCGTTGCCGTTAGGCTTTCTTCAGATCCTTCTTTTTAACCGTGCCCACAAAGGCGCGGTGGAGGAATTCTATCCAGGCCTTGTTGTGCTTCTTCTTCTTCTTCCCTTTGGTGTTATCCTTGTCTTTATGCTTCCCTCTCTTTTGCGATTCTATATCGTCGTCATCATCTCCTTCGAAATCTGAATTCTCTGCCAAGTTATCACCCGAGCCTGCAAGGCTGTTGCTCTTGCCCTTTGGGTCCTTGGCCAACCGGTACGCCAGTCTCAGGTAGCTCATGACGGTCAAGTCCTTGAGCTTGTACACCTTGTCATCAAAGGTACTGTATTCCACCTCGAATGCGAAATCTTTCGGTTGCGGCACCTTGTGAGACGGCTCTTTGTCTGAAAAGTCCCCATCGCGCCACTTCTCAGTCGCAAGACCAGAGCGCCCAGATTTATGGTTCATATCATTGTTAATGAACGTGAGATTTGCAAAATACTGCGTGTACCCATTGAGCGTAAGAAGTTGTGGGAAGTATGCAGGTCCAGGAGTAGAACCTTTAGGGGGGTCCTCGGGAACCACGAAGTTGGGATCCTTGGGTTTATAGGGCTTCTTGTTGTGTTTCTTCTTCTTCTTCTTTTTCTTGCCCTCGGATTCCACGTCTCTCCTCCTGAGTTCCTGGAAATCGTCATCTGTGTTCTCCGCATCCTCGTGTTGTGAAACTGTTCCAGGGGACGCTTGGTTGAAGCGGTCTACCCACAAAGCCTGATCTTCGATTCCTGTGATATTGTACTCGAAGACACGGAGTGTTGGGAAGTAGTTGGGGACAATGCTCGGGCTCACGAGGCTTAGCTGATAGCGCTCTGCGTATTTCCCACCAATTTCCTTAAGCTCCTTGTCACGTTTCTTCTTCTTCTTCTTCCCTGAAGAATCGACGTCGGATTCCGCAACGGCGTCTTCCGTGGCTTCAGCGGCAAGCAGTTTGATAGCAGATCCAGGCAACTCAGCCCACCCTGCTCTAAGCTCCTGAAGATAGTCCTCCTTGGATTGATTGGTGACGTCATCATAGAGCGAGCCTCTCATATCGACCTGCTCTTCGTTTAGAATGAGATTAAGCTCGTCTGTGTCCTGGAGGAGGAAATGGTCGATGTTCATATGGCCATAAAGAGATCCAGTGACGACGTCACGGTACTGCTGTAGCCACAGAGTGTACTTTTGCCAGCAGGTTTCGTCCCAATTCTTCTTGGTCTCGGTGCGGGCCGGTGGAACGTGCCCAACCAGAATGGCCTTCATACCTCTCTCTCGTAACAGCTGCAATTGCACACGAAGCCACTCCATATGCTCGAATCCGGGTTCGGAGGGTTCGGCACACCCATCAACACCAGCATTGCGATCGAAGAAATACATGGTATTGAGACTAAAGATTGCAAGATGGTTGGGAATAGCCTCTACCCAGAACCATCCGCCAAACTCGAAGGAGTGATGTTGTTCCTCGGGAATGAAGCGGCCCCATATATCACTGTACGCGCGCAGCCACTTGTTGGGGCCAGGGTAGAAGATGTTGTGCGGGAGGAAATCGTTATTGCCGAAGGTAGGCACGATGGGAATTAGGAGCTGGCCATTAGGGTCCGAAAATGTTTCCACGAACTTATCAGCAACTTTCCGGTTCGTGGCTAAGACTTCATTGGTGTTTCGGGGATGCTTCTCGTCGCTATCGTGACGGGCGGTATCGCCGGTCCAGATGATAAAATCGATTTCATCCTTGACATTATCTCGAAGCCAGTCAAAGGTAGCGTTAACAAGAGAAAAGGGCGAGTCGCAGTCAGTCGTCTCAGCCCCGTATGTGCCCGCTGGACCGTCTTTTCGGTGGCAGGCGATGCCCTCTTCTGTGGAAGAATGGACTTCATAAAACGGGTCGGGATGGAAGTCTATCAATGCGATGGCGCAGATAAGTTAGCCTGTGTTGATGAAACTGCGCTGGCTGCGAATATGAAGCCAGGGGAACTAGCTGCAGAGAGAGGTGATGGTGTGGTGGCCACGCGTAAAAGTCAATTGGGACAACCCGGGCATGAGAGGGTAGCGGATTTCTCATCCTTCACCACCCGACCCTCCATCGCGCTTAAAAAGTCTATTGATGCAGCGAGGACCTGCAGAAGCAACCCTGAGATGCAGGGTTGATCTGCCAGATGCGCCAACAACCAACCGTATTCCGTACCGACGAAGCACCGCATACAGAGGAAGGTGTATGTAGCAACTTGGATAATCACGTACCAGTTATGTGCAGGAATTTTCCATGCAGCCTTCGTTGCTGCGCATTCGTGTCTGGTCTGCTGAGGACTTGCTGTTGGCTGTCCTGGATCGGGGAGCCGAGTGCAATGTGACCCCAACCAAACGCAAGGCCCAGGAACAGGCTATGCGACAGCGGAGCCATGGCGATTGCTGCTCGCGCTCGAGTACGATGAGGAACGAGCCTGTGATTCTCGCTTTCAAGGTCTCGCTGTATCCGTTCGTGTGGCGTAAGTCGTCAGGCGAAGCGGTGCAGGAACTCTACTCGCAGTCCACGTTTATTAAATGCATTCGAGCTTTTTGGTGGTGTCGTGCGGTCGGGC
The DNA here is from genome assembly GCA_026958235.1 of Clonostachys rosea. Lineage (NCBI taxonomy): Eukaryota > Fungi > Ascomycota > Sordariomycetes > Hypocreales > Bionectriaceae > Clonostachys > Clonostachys rosea. Next base: position 3,690,444 of record CP110207.1, read on the forward strand.
AAGGATTCGAGGCAAGCCAGACGATGGTGGAAAGGGAAGAGAGCCCAGCAGAGTGGGATGAGGGCGGTAGATGCGATATAACCAGGCGAGAAGAATGAAGATGCCAACCCAAAGAGCGTCAGGCAGGGAAAACTGTGGAAGGAACTGAGTAAACCACCTGCATCCAAGAATTCATTCCGGGGACTCTGCAGTGACGTGGGGAGACTGCCCGCCAACCAAGTGGCAAGCTAGGGGATCAGCCACAGCCTGGCTACCTACTACGTAGCGGTGCAGAAGACACAGAAGGCACCTGCGATGATGCGCGCTGCCGTTGCAAGGGCCCAGTCAGATAAACGGCATACCCCTTGTGTTCAGCCTAGTCGGGCCAAGCGCGTGACAAGGTTGGATGACCCCATTGTACAGTGAAGGAGAAGTCCCGATAAAAAATTGTGCAGGGTTGAATCAGTGGGGTCCCAGCTATTGATACCTGCCGAATCAAAAATTACAGTAAGCCATTCGGAGCGGACGGGCTTGCCGGTAGCCTCCTGCTAAGGCCCTACATCGCCCATAGCAGGGACACAGGCAGGAGGTAACACTCATTTTGTTCCAGAAAACTAAGATACCCATCAACAAAATACTACAGGTACAACATGTATTACACTGAATATCATACATATGTGCATTACATCAAAGTATTACAAAAAGACACTTACAACTGTCACACGCCACCATCATAAGACAAGAGTTCAGGGCCGCCAAAGCCAATGTACGCTGCGGAAACCTCCACGTGTGGAAACCAGAGGCCCTTGGTCCAACACCTCCGAAAACTTAGACCGTTGCGCAACCAGCACCTTGATGGTTCGGCGCCACACGGATGAGGACACTGTGCATTCAAGAGGTGCTGCGGGACGTAAGTTAGTACCTACGAGCGCCTAACCCTCAATGGAATGACGCTTTCGTGATCCTGTTAGTTCTCTTACCCTAGAGATATCATCAGGCACCTCCTCTGGCTCTCGATGAGTATCATTTTAGCTTACTGATTAATGCCAACCTCTTTATCGAGTAACGTTGAGGCATGAGGGTTCTGCATGTGAGAAAGCATGTTAATTAGAAACCACCCTCTTGTGTATAAGTTTAACCGCTCTCAACTTGAAAAATGCCAGCCATGCACGCTGGGTGTTCCCAGCCCAGCCGCACATAAATAACAACAATATACGCCTGAAGACTGGAACAATATCATCAAATGCTGTCATAGAACTAGTCGCAAGAGTCCAAACACCACCATGTTAAAATCGAAGGATACAGTATATGTCGGTTTGAATGACGGTTGCTATAGGGTATCTCCAGGCTTCAGCCAAAGGCTTGGCTCCATATACACGCTAAACCTATTTTGGAAGACCCGAAAGCCCTTTTCATCGCAAATTTCGAAATTGCTACGTTTTCTCCTTTCTTAACAATCAAGCAACTTTGTGACCCCCATGAATCTTCGCCGACCACGTAAGCTCACCGTATATGTGAGGCACCGGGGGTCACTGTTGCCAGACCAAACTACCCTGCCGTTCGTTTGAGGGAGACCGTACGTTGAGAGAGTAACATCTCTTGTGACGGTTTCCTATGGTTTTTTCTCGGCTACATCACACTGCTTCCTATTATATTTTTGTGCTGGCTTTAGATAAGGGAGATCCCAAGACCAGGCCACGCACATGTGACTACCCAGTAATGCGATTACAAGTGAAAACTTATTTAATGCTAATGGCTTTGGGCTTTTCACGTTGGCCTTGTTGTATTCTGCGCACGGCGTGATTGCCTGGAGGAGGGCACTGCCGATGTTGGGCAGGACACTCTTGCTATCATTCTGTTCGCGGGAATTGCACTCTAGAACCAGAAGGGTGCCGTTAGGACCAGTGCAACCTGGCTCAGTGAAAAAGATGATACCACTGCGGTTTACTAGTCAGACAGCTATGTCGGAAGGACCTGGACAACTTCAACTTCAAGAGCAGGTTGAAGTCTGCCCAATAATATGTGACGGGTGCTGATCAGAGGGCGCTTCTGCAATTAAAAAAAGTCGTCTCTTTTCGAAGGTTAACTACAGGGTGAACCCCAAGCTGTTAAGTTGTCGAATAAAATCCTTTGCGGCTTCAGGCAAGGAACGGTTTCGCCATGACACTACGGCCTATGATCCTCAGTCGACCCTATAATGATTGCCTATAGTTCGTCTCGAGAGAACTTAGACCCCACCAGCGTTAATCTACAAGATGATAGTTGTGAACAGTAGGATTCGGATGAATAAACATACTACTTAAACAACAGTTACTTAACAGAAACGGCGGCATCTAGAGCCGCGCCGAGAAGTATCCTCGCTCCCGTTGTCCATTACACAAAACAAATCGACATGGCTGATTTTGCAATGAACAGTCTACCGTAACATCTATCCTCACTAAAACAAAACGGCCCGAGCAATGCTCCCCAGATGCTCGGATCACGTGTGACCCATCCCAAACAGCGTGCCGTTAATGCTCAAGACTCAAAGCTGTACTTGAGCCACCCTCCGAGGGCTCGCAAGCTTTCCCAGCGAACGTTCTCATCCTCTGACTGCATGAGCTCCATCACTCGTCTCTTCAGACCAATCTTCTCTAGCTGGTGTCTCTTTTCAGGGACCTCCTTGACCAAACAGCCAACATCATTGCAGGCAATGGCTAGAACCTGCTTGTCGTTATCCCAAGGTTGTGACATGATCTCTGCCAGCTTCCGAGGAATCTCCCCATTCTCAAAGTCGAGGATCTTCCGAGCATTCTCTGCCCAGAAAACGGTGTTGCGATGTGGTGGAGACCAGCGCAAATGACCAGATTGGACTTCAGCGACGTATTCGTCAAACGTTGTCTTTGTCTTTGTGTATTCTTCCAACATCTCCTTCAAAGCCTCTAGATCTTCCAAGAGATCCGGGTCTGTCAGATGACGGCTGCCTAGATTCTCTAGCACACTGGGTAGGCGGGCAAGCACAGCCGTGGGAAGTAGAGATCTTTGGTTCTTTTCTAAGAGGTTGTAAAACGTAGACAGGATGAGACGAGTGGTCTTTTCCTTGGGGGATAGTCGCAGAAGCTGCGTGTAAAGGAGAATGACGTCGTACTCGCTGGGGGAAGTCAGTGATGTGGTCCAGTAAAAATGATTCTTCTAAGAACTTACTTGCTAAGTTCATCGCCAATCTCTTCCGACTCGAAACTTATTTGCCAGATGACCAGGAGAACGTGATAGAGCAACTGAAGGCCAACCCCACCACCAATCTGGCCCTCGCTACGAACGGTGGTATTACCGCTCCATAAGCTGGCAGACGAGTTGCTGCCGTGCTCAATACCAGCTGCGTTGTGTAGAATCTTGATCAAGGGTTGAATAGTTTCGCTACGTTGGTTCCAGAATTGCTCTCTGGAGATGTGTCCGAAGAGCAGGGACGAATATTCTTGAACAGCAATATCCTGTAAGCCAGCATCGCTACTCTTAACAAGGCCTGAAAGATAGCTGAATATCAAAGGCAACGCTTGCTCGGTGTATGAAGACTCGTCGCGGGCAGTGGCCATAAGTGCGGTTAGAGCATGGGCAGCGAGCAGAGGAATTGGGTCTTCCGCAGTAGTGGACTTCAGAAGAGGGATAATGTGTCGGTATGGATCAATATTTACGAAGAGGGCTTTGGCGAGAGAGGGAACATCTAGGCTCATGACATAGGTTAGTATATAGAACGGGATGAACTGTAGGATCGCCAGCTAGCGATGTAGCTTCTGAAGAAGCTGGGCGGTCCGCCAAAGTCATTCCTTCCTAAGATGCTTTGGACATGGTTGATTATGGGCACTGACCATTGAGCAAGTCCGAGAGCAGCACAAGGATGTACTGGACTACGTTCGCGTGTTGAGATGCGGACTCGAGCACGCTTGGCTTCCCAGATGCGCCAACAAAGAGCAGCCTGTAGCCATCGAAGTCTGACTCAACAATTTCCTTCCTCTGCTCTGGCTTCTTGGCCTTGTCGACGGCGCGGATCTTGGTATATTGCTCCTCCGTCAACGTGCCCGCTCGGACGGCGCCATCCCACGGAATCGGTCGCTGGCGAATGTTACTCTGTAACGAGACCAGGTAGGTTTGGGTGTCGAGCGACATCGTGGCAGTTGGCGGTCGCGACTGCAGGCGATCGGTTACTGAAATGGGAGGATGGAGTTGTTCGTGTCGCCGATGGAGGGGATGGGGAGGTGTTGCCAACCGAATCCAACGCCGTTGCTTGATGATGTAGTGTCGCAGCTCCCTCTTGAGAGGTACCTTGGAGAGGCTGAAGCTTGCATGCGCCACAGAGAGGTGGTTGCTCCAGCCACATCTGCGAGTCCGTTGTGCCGATGTTTTACCTCCATCTACAAACCGGGATCTGCCAGCCACCAACCTCCCTGGTTTTCCTTGACAGGATCCCACATGAAAGATCGGGACCTAGGGGCTGCCGCTGATTTACAGGGGAAGGATTCTGGCATGTGGGCAAATCCTTCCTCCAACCCGCCGCTCGCCATTCCGTCCCTCATGGTTCGTTCATGGTTCATTCGCGGTGCACATGGAGTCCGCGGAATGTGGACGGTCACCTTATCGATAATTACCCGTTGGATCATGTTTTGTGGGACAAAGTATAGGTACTTATGAAGGGGAGATTTAATATGGCGTATCTCAAGAGTCTATGTATACAGTACATCTTATGCAGGTGCGCTGGCATTTCCCCACCCGGAGCTCGTTGTCGATGTCATTGAACCAGACAATGGAAGTCAAATTGCAAGACATTGTGTAGCGACGCTGTGCCTTGATTGATACGGAGCCTGATTTGCGAGGAGGGGTTTTTTGAGAAAATAGTCTAATCTTACAAAGTGCGTTTCAGGATCGTTGCCCATGTTCTGGTGCCTTCCCGTTTGGCCTAACAAAAGTCTGCATCACGGCCACCAGGGATGAAATCAAGAGGCTGGTTGCAAGGTGGTTGGGAACACGCCGTCCACCACCCACCTCATAAAGAATGCAGTGCAGCACCTGCACACCAGTTCCTTTTCTCTCTCATACAAAGTTTTCCCCTACATGAGTTAGTTTTTGTCTCCAACGACACTCAAGACATTTCGAGACTTGGATCCCGCATACTCGAAGCCTGCTCACCATTCCATCAGACGGAAGGCAGCAACAGCGGACCCTGAGCTCGTATCGGGTACCCATCACCACTCTGCTCACCGCGGTGTGTAAGAGAAGGCCGGAGCGATTTTCCGCCTGCCACACACACTTTGGTCGCACTTTTTTCGCTCGACATTTCTGTCGGCCCAGACCGACCGAGACACACATTCTTGATCGGATTCTCAATCATAATGCGCTTACTGCAGTCTTCCCGAAGGCAGCAGCAATTGCTGCTGCTTCTCTCCGCCTCCGCCAGTCTGGTCTCCGCCTCACCGGTTAAGCGAGACTGGGTTCCTCAGTACACGACGACATGGACTCAAACCTACACCAGCACTGCCTATACCTGGTACCAACCTGCGCCAGAGCCGACAGCTGGTGTGGACTGTGTGCCCGCGGACACAATGCAGCAGGCGTGCGGTTCGATTTGCTGTGCAGGATGGCAGACTTGTGCCTTCAAAGGCCAATGTTCAGCGAAGCCCGGATATGACGAGCCTTCCACCATAGTCATCACCACCGGTGGCCGTACCACCACTCAATATTCCGCTCCTTACCGAGTCACTGGCACAACCGTCATCACAAGTAGTGGAGATAGGTCCACGGCCACTGCAACCACCGCAACCAGCACTGCAACCGAGACAGGCGACCCCGCTGCAATTGGAGCTGGAGGAGGTGGCGGTGGTGGGCTCAGCGGAGGTGCAATCGCTGGTATTGTCATCGGCTCAATCGCCGGTGCCATCCTTCTCCTGCTTCTGGCCTTCTGCTGCATTGCTCGCGGACTTTGGGCCCTGATGTGCGGCGGCGGGAAGAAGAAGACCCGGGAAGAGTATACTGAGGAACGCTACTCCCGCCACGGCAGCCGGCCGCCTTCCGCATACTCGCGACGAGAGCGTCACTCGGGCTGGTTTGGCGGCGGTGGAGGCGGTGCAGGTTCTGCAGCTGGCACTGAGAAGAAGAAGTCGGGCGGCACCAAGAGATGGCTTGGCCTTGCCGGCCTGGCTGCCACTCTCCTCGCCCTGTTGAACCTGAAGAAGGAGAAGAAGCCTGCGACAAAGTCGTCCCGCTCCCGCTACAGCGAATCCTACTATTCTTATTCGGCTACTAGTCCTAGTAAGTTTGCGCACGCCGATGATTAAATTTATATTGCAAATGAGACTAACTCTGTTAGCAGGTAGTTCGAGCTCTGGTAGGAGATCCCAGTACACCCGCCGTACTGGAGATAGTCGCCGGCCCCGGTCGTACACCAACACCAAGACCTCGAGGAGATCAAGGTCGTAGTACTCAATTGCCCACTAATATCCAGAAGTGGGCTCACCTGCACATTCTGTACACATTCTATAAACAAACAAACGTGAGAGCAATGGTTGGTTGAAAACATCTCAATCAGCTGCATGCACATATTCCCTTTACAAGTTGCTTTTTACCTGGCAGGCGTTATTTGGTATCAACGAGGATGGAACCGGTTATTTTGCATTTACATGACGATTTTCAAGAGCTGAAAGAGGACATGACAGATGACGACATCTGACGAGAGAAAGTACATATTTTGACGAGATTATATGAGTGAAGAGAATCTTATGCTCTTTCACTTGGTCGAGCTTGGCTTGGTTTTGGTTGTCTCTTGAATTTTTTCCTTTGGTTTCGAGTGCGATAAATTCAAAGCAGAGAAAGAGAGCCCTGGCTTCAAGTTTAATACACACAAATACCATGACTTTCGTTCGTGCCTTAAATGCATCGTGAACAGAAACCGATAAACAATAATTTTCTCAAAGTGCCCTTTGATATAGTTGCGCACATTTTACATTTTCTTTTTTTATTATCTCTCGCTTTTGGCAGGTCTCATCTCGGCCAACTGATCAAACAGACCACTTGGCTACCTTTTGTGCGAGGCGTTTGTACACGAGGCACTAACAATAGTATGGTCAAAAGGACTGTCTCTTTGCTTTTAAATTCGTATAGTAGCTACCGTGCTACCTGACATGCATTGATGACCCTTCGCCACTCCTGAGACCCAGAAACGCAAAAGAAACAAACACCATATGTCCCGTGTCTATTCCTCAACGACGTTGCCCTTCTCGGAAACGTACAGACCGTCCAAGAACTGTGATCATTTGTTAGAAAATTGGAAATCAACACACCAGAGCAGGAGCTGAAAAAATTCCCTACCTTTCGGATATCCTTGTTTCGCACCCTGCAGATCTGCTGAATATCGGCAGCGCTCTGAGACACAGCCTCGAGGGAGTTACCGCTCAGGACGAGCTCATCCTTCTGGTTGGCGGAGATGACAACCTCAACACCGGCCTGCATGATGACCTTTCGCAGGACCTTCTCGCCGACGAAGTTGCGGATCTCGACCTCGACCTGGCCAGTCTCGGCGTTCTTCTCGAGGTTGACGTTGATGGGAAAATGGGCGTAGACGTAACGCATCTTGTACTTGAATCCCTTTGTTACGCCGACGATCAGGTTGTTGATGAGGGAGCGGACGGTGCGGAGGGTGGCGACATTCTTGCGGTTGCCGTGGTGGATCTCAATAGAGATGGTGTTCTTCTTGGGCTGACCGAAGTTGACTGCCAAGTGGGAGAGATCCTTGACGAGCTTTCCTGTATTTCCCAATCATGTCAGACGCCTGGTTGCTACTAAGTCGGGTGTGAATCGAAAATGGTGCGCTTCATACCTCGGGGGCCCTCGACGGTGACGATTCTCGTCTTGATGCTGACCTTGACTATAGGGGATAGTTAGCAGGCCGATTGCTTGTCAATTGGTTCTTCCTTCACAATTCGATGTGCCCTTGCTCGAAGACGGCCTGTCGCTAAAAGTGCACGCCGCCTCGCCAGCGAGGGCACGCTCGAATTGTTCGAAAAAAATACAGGAGTGCCACATACCACCCTCGGGGATGTCGAGGAGCTCCTGAGAATGAATGTACTTCATCCTGCCGGTTGTGAGGTATGCTGTCGTTAGGTTGAGGGTATCTTGGGTCGTCGGTCCGCGATCTCGAATTCTTTGGCGAATTTCGTGTGGGCAGAAAAGTTCTAGGGCTGGTGCACGTGAGGGTTGGAGGGGGAAATCGATAGGACCATGCCGGAGTTAGGCCGACACATTTTCCAGAGGGAATTTCGGCAGGTAGTTCACGTGACTCGGTCCGTCCTGCCCGGCCCTCACGGCCCATATTTTGCCTGCAGCTACCTGTCTTAGCTTCAACTGTGGGTTGGCATCATTCGTGTCTGTATCGATACGGCTCCTGGACTTGCATTGAGCACTCCCATTGCTCACGTCCACTGCTGGCTGGATTCTAATGATGCATTGCGGCTCATGCAGCTCATACCCTCTCGATGACCATTTTGCCTAGCTATTTGTGCCTCTAGCCATTGCCAATTCCACTCGATTTCGTGAATGAGATTGCCCCCCTCCTAGTGCTGCGAATGTAGTGAGTACTTGCCTACACGTGGGGAGCTTATCAGCAAAGCCCGGCGCAGGTACCTCCAGGCTTGCCTGTACTGCCTGCCACCTTCTAGGCAGTAGCAGTACCACCACGGGGGTAACGTCAGTGTCCTCATCGCAACCACCAGCTTAGTAGCTGTATCCGCGCAATCACCTACCGGTTGCTTCATCCCCCAACGAAAGGCTCTCTGCAGCCAATTGCGCATTCCCGTAGCTACCCGAAGCGACTGCATTGGATCACACAACGACCGCCCAAGATGTCTTACTTTTTCTCAACGCCCGTCGACATCGACATCGTGCTTGAAGACACTGATGATCGGTCCATGGTCGATGTCAAGCTCGACAAGAACCGTCGCGAGAAGGCACCTCTTTTTATGGATGGAGAGTCCGTCAAGGGCGCTGTTACTGTTCGTCCCAAGGATGGCAAGCGACTCGAGCACACTGGTATCAAGGTCCAGTTCATCGGCACGATAGGTATGGATGAGCCCCTCGAGCGATATGGCCGAATGCCCCATCGCGGCCCAGACGCGCACCCGTGGGGGTCCTTGAAGCTGCAGGAGCCTACAGGCTGATTGATTCTTGGCAATAGAGATGTTCTTCGATCGCGGAAACCACTACGAGTTCCTTTCCCTCAACCAGGAGCTTGCCGCTCCCGGTGAGCTCCAGCACCCCCAGACCTTCGACTTCAACTTCAAGAACGTCGAGAAGCAATACGAGTCTTATAATGGAATTAATGTCAAGCTGCGCTACTTTGTCCGCGTCACCGTATCCCGCCGCATGGCCGACGTCATCCGCGAGAAGGACATCTGGGTCTATAGCTACCGCATCCCCCCCGAGGTAAACAGCAGCATCAAGATGGACGTCGGTATCGAGGACTGTCTGCACATCGAATTTGAATACAGCAAGTCGAAGTATCATCTAAAGGATGTTATTGTCGGGCGAATCTACTTCCTCCTCGTGCGCCTCAAGATCAAGCATATGGAGCTCTCAATCATCCGTCGCGAAACCACTGGGGCCGCGCCTAATCAGTACAACGAGAGTGAGACCCTGGTGCGGTTTGAAATCATGGACGGATCGCCATCCAGGGGCGAGACTATCCCGATTCGCCTCTTCTTGGGTGGCTTCGATCTCACTCCCACGTTCCGGGATGTAAACAAGAAGTTCTCAACCCGATATTACCTCAGTCTTGTACTCATCGACGAAGGTCAGTGACGCCACCACCCTTATCTATTTAATAACATTGCGCTGACACCACCTAGATGCTCGACGATACTTCAAGCAGTCGGAAATTATTCTCTACAGGCAAGCCCCAGACGCAGCCCCCGTCCAGGGCCAAGGAACGCAATCCCTACCGCCATCAGAGAATAAGTTGGCGGCCATGCAGGCATAGAGACCTGATGTGTATCGTGGCGGTAATCTGTAGTGTCTGATAAGCCTTGTGTGCAACATATCTTGCCTGTTTGTTTCTTCTTTTAGCATAAACCTCGGCGTTTTCGGAATTCAAGAATTGGGAAAGAAGTTTCTTTGTCAAGGGAGTCGACGTGACAATAGACACCCTAGAAAGCTCTTCAATTATGATCCCTATGACACCAGTACCCCCTTTTTTTCAATAGAAGATCTAAATGGCCAACGTAAGTGGCCGGCTAAAAAAAAAAGAAAACAGCAACAGAATATGAGACAGACTCCTGAAGCAAAAAGTCGCAGTGATGATGGGCCTTTTATGCCCCTTTATTCGATACATGATCCGTTCCTCCTCTCTAGCCCCATCCACCGTGCCTCCTCACGAGAGGTCCATTATATCGTCAGCCTTAAATCCAAACTGGTTGTTCTGGATGGCGGTGATCCTATCCAACTCAGCCTGGTATTGCTTCCGTATGTCCGCCAACGACACCACTTTCCTCTTCGCCTCCCCGTCTCCCTTGGCTTCTGAGCCTGGGACACCTTCATCGTAAATCCATGCCTGTTTCGTGTCGACGCAGCTCAGAGCATTGATAAGCAAGATATACTGCCGCGTAACTGGTGTATCAAGGACGTCGTCGCCATCAATCTTGTCCCCTTCACCAGCCAGCCGGAGTTTTTGAATTCGGTCTAGCAGAATCGAGGCAGCGCCTCTGAAATTGCCATGCCTGATCCTCCAAGAGTAGAGAATTTGGTGGTATGGAAAGCCGTTGATCACATCCATAATCGCCTTGCATTTCTGAGCTAGAATCTCATCGACATCACGCTGCATCCCCGGGAATGGAAGTTTGATCAGGTCATTGTTGTGGTTTGTCTCGCACATCTTGGAAACCAATTTCCGTAAGCTGGAGTGTTTCAATGCGTCGTCCTTGAGCGAGGTAAGGGTCATATGTGCCAGTTGGAACTGAGCTGTGGCCACGGCTGCGTTAAAAAGGCGGCTTAGCATGTCAGTTTTGAGAAGGTTGTCGTTGCTCGAGGTAGAGTCGAAGAACTGAATCGACAACCTGGCAAATTCAACAACATAAGAGTACGCCTTGTACTTCTCATACAAGGCGACGAGGTGGGAGTAGTATTTAGCAAGGCCATGGTTGATGAGGCTCCACTCTGTTGAGTCCAGCAGCCCGCTGCTCAGGTAGCGATCTATCTTGGTATCTGTCGACCCTGCAAGTTGAACGTGATTAGTAAACCTTGCCCTTATTAAGTAGACTGCGAGACAAAACTTACCCATTCCTATAGCAGCTTTTCTGAAGTGGATAGAAGCGGAGCTGAAATCTTGAAGAGCTAGAAATACGCGGCCTTGCACGTAGATAGAGAAGGGAGATTGCTCAGCAAATGGTGCCAAATCTAGTGCCAGGTCTGCCCTCTCATTCTTTAGCAGGTAGCACTGGACTGTCGAAGGGCTGATTTCAATATCACTATCGGGCGCACAGAGATTGGAAACAAGCTCTGTGATGCTGGTTGCGATTGGTTCGTTCATGGAACCAAAGCCGAGAAGGTGCCCAAGATTGATTTCCAAAGCAGTCGAGGCCCGCCCGTCCTCGGCCCCCTTTTTCGACAGCTCTGTTTTTGCAAGCCATCGCAGGAACTCTACTCTGCGTAGAGCCTCGACAAATTTTCTGTAAGCCGTACCGATATCAACTCTGTTGTGGAGAGCTTGATCATCGGTATCAAATTCGAATTCCATATGCACAAGCAGGATGAGCTGGGTGAAACAAATTTTCCAGTACAGCTCGATGCTGTCCTGTGTAGCTTTGGAAACCAACTTCCGTCCGAACTCACTAAGCGGATGGGAGAGTTCTCGCCTCTTAGCATTCTCTGGCGCAGCAATCAGACCAAATACTTTGCCATACAGCTCGTCTGTGACAGTGGAAAAGTTTTGGCCCAAAGCATCGACGATCTGAGCGCAGTCCTCGTCGGTGATTCCTCGCCAGAAGCCAGCTTTATCAGAAAAATATTGAATACGCTCCATATCCGTCTTCTGGGATTCCTCGAAAATTTCGGAACGGAGAACGGCGTTGCTGGTTTGTACGAAATTATCGGAGAAACCGTCGACAAATGAGAGGGCGGAGCTGACCAGCGCAGCTTCCTGTGCTTGGTCTTCTTCTGGGAATGACAAGTTGTAGTATAATCGTTCAAGATCACTGCAGTCCCGAATAGCACCAAGTAGGTCCGCACAAACAACCCATGCCATGTCCGTTTCAGGGTCAAAGGTAAGACCCATTGCCTCCCCTCTTTGCTTGTCTAATTCAACAAGCAGACGGTAAAATCTCCGCCATTGAGTTTCACTTGATGATCGGAATTGATCATAGTCCATAGCGCCAGTCGCTCCCCGCTCTAAGGAGGCCGTCGAACCTAAGACAGAGCAAATGGACTCTGCAAGCCCACGAGCGCGGCTGGCATCCCTAGAGACTCCTAAGCCCTGCTCATAAATAGATAGTGCGGTATTCAGCGTTGATTTTGTGAATCGACCGGGTTGAAGAATCAACTGCAGCCATTTCTCCGTCACGTCGGTCGAGTCAATCGGTCCCGAGGCTTGTGGTGTTGTGATGCGGGTATCGATGTAAACTAATTCCCAGCTCTCTTCCCAGCATTGAGCCATGTTTTCTCTGTCCAGGTCGAGTTTTTGAACCTTGTACGTCATGTTGTTCTTCCACAGTGTCCAGATACTGATAGAATCCTTCTGTGGGTTTGCAAGGACGAAGTCTGCCAAGGTCCAGACATCCGATGAGGATGGTGTAATCGGAACTAATGATATCGTCGGGAATAGATCTTCAACTGTAACGGCATGGGTGCCCTTGGCTCTTATCATCCAGAATTTGAATTCTCCAGCACCAACAGGCGAGTAGGTTGCGCAGATCCGTGAACCCCGGCTATGTCCGACGATCTGAACAAGATTCGATTGTGAAGGCTCGATGGACCATTTGCCAACTTCCTGCGGCGCTCGCTCAATGCCCAAGATATCGCTGGTGTGAAGAATTTGTCCGTCATCGAGATCCCAAATGCGCATGCGATGATCTAAACAAACGGTTACAGCAAAAAGACACTCATCTACACCAAGCGAAGTGACTTGAACCGATGCTGCAGCGCTGTACTCCATGCTCATCTTTCCATGCTTCACAGTATGCTTGCCCTGAAATGGTAGTAAGCTTCGCAGATTCTGAGCCCATCCTTGTACGTTGAAAAATGTTTCTTTCCACAGCGTATTCGAACCTATAGCTCGCGATCAGTAAACTAGTCATGAATTGTGCCCACGTAACCACAAACACTTACCGTCGCTATGGGGGTTTCGGTCGAATCGAATCATTCCACCGTCGTTGACAGTAACCAAGAGGCAATCAGCCGACACTGCAACCATCCTGTAGGGATGTTTAAACGACAGGCCGGCTGGGACATGGCGCTTCGCAACATCCGATAACCCTGCATCTATGGCGGACCTCTTCCTAAACAAATCCGGCCGCAGCGTAAATGTCCAAAGTTGGTATGACTGATCGAGAACGAAGAAACACAGCGCATCGTGCTCTTGAGGATCGGAGAAAGCCACGCAGTTAGGCTGAATCGGTGTCGCGAAGTGGAAATTCAAGACTAGCAGCGCGTCCTCTTTGTTCTGGCAAACATCCACCGCTCGAACACTCAGAATCTTGCCCCCTTCTAGAACCCGCCAGAGGAAGCTGCGCGGCGAGGTATGGAATTGACGATGATAGATTGACGATGAGCTGGCGAGATTCTTCGATCGAAATGTCGTCTCGTCTTCAGGTGACAAGTCGTTTACTTTTCGCTGACCACGGTCGCTGCCGGGGAGTCGCACCGTCACCACAGAAGAAGAGGGAGGCTCGAGGTTCAAGCGGGTCTCTTTGAAGAGATACTGCATTTCGCCTGAATCCATCTCGCCTCCATGCAGTGAAGAATCAAGAAGCGATGCGCGAGAGTGGGTGGTGTTGTCCTTGTCTGGAGGTTCGCGGCCGTGTTTATTAGGTTGGTAGAATTTCTGGATGGCTTTGTTCCACTCGCGACGCTTATGCACTAACCGAATGTGGAAACAAGCTTAAGCACGCTATGCAAGGCGACATAAATGTGGTACATCAAAGATGCTATAAAAGAACAAGGCCAATGCAATGTTGCAACGAATCGAAAATGAAGGGAGAGGGAAAATTAAATACTGATTTGAAAGATCTACTTGTGATGTATTTTACTTGCCATCTTCCAGGCTCCATGGTAGTGTACATGTTAATTAAGTAGGTAACTTGGAAGCAAAAGCCCAAAATCTAAGAGTTGGCTATGCGTCCGAAAGGACAAAAAATAAACGCCGATAGCTATGCGCTCCCCAATTGGTGTTCCTGGTGTCATAAATGGTCTTGGTCGCTTCATATTTAATCTTTATCCACATCCTTAGGCTCTGGATCCGTGATGCCACTCTCACTGATGGCAAAGAGCGTATCAGCCTCGGGAAGACATGGGCTGTCGTAGATCTTGGCGATACGGGTTTCTCCACGGCCCTTCTTCAAGCTGATCCTGGTGGTACTGGCGTGGGCGATAATGTTACCACCAATAGGCTTCTTGGGGTCGGGGTTAAACATAGCACTTGGGCCACCATCAACCTGCGCCACGACCTGGTTGGTGATAACGACGGCGATGCCAAATTCATCAGCGAGGCGTTGAAGAGTCCTCATGAACTTTGCAAGATGTGTCTGGCGGTTGGACAATTCTCCACGGCCGCAGAAGTCCGTACGATAGAGAGCGGTAGCGCTGTCGACGATGAGAAGGGCGAACCGAGTCTCGCACATCATTGCCGCAGCCTGATTTAGGAGCTGGAGCTGATGGTCCGAGTTATATGCGCGGGCGTATGCAACATTGTCCAAAACTTCTTCGCCGGATAGTCCAAATCTATTTGCAACGGACAGAAGTCTCGTTGGGCGGAATGTGCTCTCCGTATCAATGTACAGGCATTTGCCCTCTCCGCCCCCCATGTCGAAAGGGAGCTGACAGGTCACTGCAAGAGTATGACAGATTTGACTCTTGCCTGTTCGAAATTCTCCAAATAGTTCAGTCACCGATCCGGTCTCGATACCACCGGCTAGGAGAGTGTCCAAATTTTTAGATCCAGTTGTGATAGAAATTAGTTCGCTCCGCCTCTGGTGCATCTCTGTAGCGGTGGTAAACCCCATAGGTACCAATTTCGAGGCTGGATGTACCTAAATCAGCAAGAAATTCTCAACGAATACCGAGCCAAAGGTATAGCCTACCCTCTAGAAGAATCTTGGTAGCCTTTTGCTCTGAAATACCCTTGATCTGCTCAAGCATCCTGCGAGGAGTGTATGCAACAGATTCAACAGTGTTGTAACCACCTTCAACTATGAGTTGAATGTCACGCTTTGTTAAGCCAGAAACGCCCTGTAGCATACGAAGATTAGATGTAGGTCATCATGAATGGACTGTTGACTGCGTACCTCCAGAGCCGTCAGCGGTGTCGGCGCGCCAGGCGCAACCATGGTGTCATCATCGCCCATTTGGGCTTCATCATACTCTTCGGTCATAATTGTACAAGTGGATTTGATTTACAGGGGATAATTGTACGGTATTTGAGTGTGGTGGCGAGGATGAGACGGAGAAGAATGAGTTGGGTGAGCGTCTTGGTCTGTTGACGAGGAAAGCGCGGCGGGACGCGTTAAGAGTCAGAGTTGCCTCTGATTCCTAAGCATGAGGATACGCCAACCCACGTGATCAATTTAGCGTCCATCGATGCCAGGCAGCGACGCTTCTAGATGCCCGGTGGGTGGAATGTGGGTCCAAAACCGGACCATAGTTTTTGCTCCGCCGCTCCGTTTTGGGAGGTGGGGGTTTGTTGACTTTGGCCTAGCTCCATAACAGCTGTGAGCTAAGCTGACCCCTCCATTGCTGGCCTATTCCCCTGCTCAGAGTGGTGGTATTAATCGTCCTCTGACCTTCCGACTTCCACATCCCCATCGCTTTTCCTCTCCCGCCTTTTCAACATTGCCTGTGAAAGAGCTATTAGCCATGGCTGATGAAAAGTTCCTCGCCGCTTCTGCCAAGCACCCCATCGTCGCTGGCCATGCTTACAAGTATGGCACTGCTGGCTTCCGTATGAAGGCCGACCTGCTCGACGGCGTATCCTTCCGTGTCGGTCTGCTTTCTGGCCTTCGAAGCCGTCGCCTCAATGGCCAGGCTATTGGTGTCATGATCACGGCCAGCCACAATCCTGCTCCCGATAATGGTGTCAAGATTGTCGATCCCATGGGCGAAATGCTTGAGCAAGAATGGGAGGCCTATGCCACCCGCCTGGTCAACGCCCCCTCCGACCAGGAGCTCCTCGACACATACAAGGCTCTCGCTTCCCAGTTGAAAATCAACTTGTCCGATCCTGCCAAGGTTATTGTCGGCCGCGACACCAGACCCTCCGGCCATTCGCTTGTTACTGCCCTCGCCGATGCCTGCGAGGCCACTAACATCCAATTCACCGACTACAAGATCCTCACAACCCCTCAGCTCCACTATCTCACTCGTTGCATCAACACTGAGGGCACCCCTAAGGCCTACGGAAAGATCAGTGAGCAGGGATACTATGAGAAGCTATCCGAGGCTTTCGTCCGCGCTCTTCGCGGTAAGAAGGTCCAGGGCCAACTCATTGTCGACGGTGCCAATGGTGTTGGTGCTCCCAAGCTCAACGAGTTGCTCAAGATCATTCCTAAGGATGTCACTGGATTCGATTGCAAGGTTGTCAATGACGACGTCCTTCGACCGGAAATCCTCAACCTCGACGTATGCTCCTCCCCTTTTCCTGGCTATCATGTCCATAGCATCCGTGTCCGCTAATCAACACAATCCATAGGCTGGTGCCGATTTCGTCAAGACAAAGCAAAGGGCACCCCCCAAGCCCCAACCTATTCCCGGTGTTCGAGGCTGCTCCCTAGACGGCGACGCCGACCGTCTGATCTACTACTGGGTCGACCCCGAGAGCGGCTTCTTCATGCTGGACGGTGACCGAATCTCCTCACTCAATGCCTCTTTCATTGGCGACCTGGTCCGCTCTGCTGGTCTCGAGGATGAGGTCCGTATTGGCGTTGTCCAGACCGCTTATGCCAACGGTGCTAGCACAGCCTACATTGAGAAGCACCTGCAGCTCCCCGTGGTCTTCACCCCCACTGGTGTCAAGCACCTGCACCATGCTGCTTGCCAGTTTGATGTTGGCGTTTACTTCGAGGCAAACGGCCATGGAACTGTTGTCTTCTCTCAGGAGGCCATCCGCCTCTTCCGCGAGAAGGAGCCTCAGTCCCCTGCTCAGAAGGAAGCTCTTGAAGTCCTGGCTGCTTGCGCCGATCTCATCAACCAGACCGTCGGTGATGCCATTTCCGACATGCTCATGGTTGAGGTTATTCTTGCCCACAAAGGCTGGACCCTCAAGAACTGGGCTACTACCTACACCGACCTGCCCAACCGCCTGGTGCGCGTCGAGGTTGGCAACAAGGACCTCTTCCAGACTACCGATGCTGAGCGCCGCCTGAGCCATCCTCCTGGTGCCCAGGATGAGATTGACCAGTGTGTTAGGAAGTACACCAATGCTCGCTCCTTCGCCCGTGCCAGTGGTACCGAGAACGCATGCCGGGTGTATGCTGAGGCAGCCACTCGAGGGGAGGCAGATGAGCTTGCCAACAAAGTGGCTGCCTGCGTCCAAAAGTACGGCTCTTGATTACTTGGTCATTAAAAGAATGATGATTGTTTTTAGTCCTTGCTTTACACTAGAAAATCGTCTTATTTAGCACCCTCACCCCAGAAAAGAAGATCGGAGATGGTAGGTTGGGAATAAGTACGAGACAGATATATCACCTTTCCTTTTTACAAGACACCTCGCCCTGGTGAGATGAGCTGTTGTTATGACGCATGAGAGCACGACGTTTTGGAATTCACTAAAAAAAAACCTACTGGAGAAAAATCACAGTTTAGAACACACTGACGGATTAAGTTTTTCATGGACTACAAAAGCTAAATTATTGAAGCTATTTATTAAGGAGACCAACCATACTATTCCCACCGCGGCATTGTGAAGTAATGATTGACATTGACATTCTCGCCAGACCATAACCGATTAACGAATGGAATTGGAGGAAAGTTTTTTTTTGGGAGGCGTTTTTTATGGTTTCCCGGATGCTTGAAGAAGGTATGAAGGAAAGTATCGTCTTATCATAATTTCATAAACTTGAATGGGACTTTGCAATCCCCAGCCCAGTCTTGGGCGGTAATGGGTGCAAGGGGAACCCTAGTTGATTGCGATGCGGCGAGACTCGTACTTCTTGGCCTTGGGGACGGTGACGTTGAGAATGCCGTCCTTGAGGCTGGCGGTGACGCCGTCCTGCTCGACGCGGGTCGGGAAACTGAAGGTGCGGGCGAACTCACCAATGCTGCGCTCCGTGAGCCAGTACTTGGCGTTGTCGGCGGCGGTCGCGGGCTTCTCAGCTGCTGCTGGTTCACCGGCCGGGGACTCGGTTTTCTTAGCGACCTCGGATTCGTCCTCGACGGTGGCCTTGTGAGCGCTGTCATGCTTCTCTCCGCCCTCGGTGATGGCTGAGGCTGAGGACGTGCCCCCCAGGAGGCCGGCGGGCGGGGTGCCTGCGGTGTAGGTGCGCTCGACCTTGCCGCGGATCTGCATGGTCTGGGGGTCGGAGAACTCGATGTGGACGTCGTCCTTGCTCAGGCCTGCGAGCTCGCCGTGGAGCTCGTAGTTGTCGGCCGTCTCGCGGATGTCGAACTTGGGCTGCCAGGTCTGAAGGCCCGGGCGGCGGGTGTTTGAGGAGGCGCCGCCCTGGCGGGAGTAGTTGTCGAAGTCATCGAGGAGCCTGAAGAGGGGAGTGAATGACCCGTCGGTGTTGTTGTTGGGGTGGTGGCTGTGGTAGAGGTTGCGAGGGAAGAAGGCCATTTTGAGTGAGTGAGGTTTTGGAGGTAAGTGGTTTTTTTTGTTTTAGAAAGAATGCTTTTTTGAAGTTGACTTCAGGATTAAGAGTGGTGTAGCTGTGCGGCTAAGATTTCTTTTGGAATCTGAGTGTGTGGTGACGATGAAGAGAGCTGAGGTTGCTCAGCATTCGATGTGTTACTTATAGTTGTGTCAGTCCTACGGGATCAAGTGTCACAGTTCAGGAACCGCTGGAAAATCGGACGATTCGGCTGTCTACAGAATTCTATGAAGTCCCTCGTAGGCTTTGGAAATTTCTCCATCGATCATGCAACATTGACGATGGATCATGCAACATTGACGTTTGCACCTGCTGTGGGAATGTGAAAGAGGTCACTAGAAGCTCGTGATACGCACTGGGGACTGGCTGTGGTGGGTGCTGGAACCTTCGAGCCCCACTACCTGGTACCATAGAGTGCTCTCGAACACCCGCTCATCTCGATCCAACCATCTGAAGCGGAATTGATTTGCAGGTGTCAGTATCCAATAGAATCTTCATGAGAATTGATTGATTCTGGAGAACCTTCGGGAAACTCCGTTGGGACTAATGGTCATACCACATGTGAAGTTATCAACAGTCAACAACAACGCTGGGGGAACCCAGTGCAGTGGTCACTAGTCGACGAAGCAGAGAGATGGGGGAAAAAATACATGCCCTTCAAATCAGTTATACTATAATTGGGTATTCAACCTGATTCATCACGATGGATGGATGGATGGTGTAGTTTCCTCGGGCAATTGGCAAAGAGAGATCATTCTAGATGAAGCCAAGGGTTCGCTTTGATAACCCTTGAGAGCCCTGTTCTTACTGAAGAAGTTCTGTTATTTACCTACGTAATTGCGAATGAGGTACACTTTTTCCCTTTTCCTGGGGTGGCCCTTCCCTGCTCGCCGATATCCCTGCCATCCCCAACCTTGCATGACACTCTGCTCACCCGACAACGGAAGCAGTCTTCGCATCCGTCTTGATGATATGCTCAGCAGCCGCCACGGGGTCGACAACAGTGCTTGCAAACTTCCTAGCCGAAACTCCCTGCTCAAACAAGACGTCGAGCTCACCGTAAGTACGACCCTTGGGTTCTGGCAGGCGGAAGTAGGCCCAGGTGATGCACAGCACACCGCATCCAGCCCAGAAGAAGGCACCCTTGGCACCCCAGTCCCAAGCCGTCGAGTTAAGCATGCGAGGGGCGATGATGCTGACAATGATATTTCCAACGTTGTATGTGGAGCGGGCCAGGACGATCGTTTTGGCTCGTAGACGCGTGGACGCTATCTCTGAGACCAGGGAGTAGCATACAGGGCCGACAGTCATATCGTAGACCATTGTGAGAATCAAAAGCATGCTGCCAATGGCCCAGGATGCCGCCTCGTGCGTCTTGGTGTCGATAGCGGCGCCCACGCTACCAATGACAATGAGGAGAGCGAACATGGCTGCAATTCCTGAAATGTACAATGTGCGCCGTCCAATGTGGATCATGAGGACCCATGAAAGCATGGTTCCGATTGCTCCAAGTCCGTACTGGACCAGGGTGAAGGTGAAGGAATGCTCAGTTGACATGCCTGCCTGCTGGTAAAAGTACGTTGAATACGACATAAAAGCAACACCGGAAAAGATTTGTGCAAACCAGGTTAGGCATGAAATTTCAGTGCGTCGCAAGTTGATGCCCTTGAAGCAGTCCCAGTACGACGTGCCCGCTACCAGTGCCTTCTCCATCGAGTTGGTCTGCTCCATCATGGAGATGGTGGCGTCCAGGTCGACGTCGATATTGGGGTCATCTCGGTGCTTGGATGTCAAACGACGAAGAGCCTGCCTGGCTTCGTCTCGGCGACCAGTGCGCACAAGCCACCATGGGGATTCTGGGGCGAAATAGACACCGACCATGATGGGAACAGGCCATATCCACTGGAGAGCAAAGGGAAGCCTGTAACTCCACTGGGTAGTAATGTTGGTTGTGCCCCGCAGAGCGCCGGAGGCGATGAATTGGCCAATAACCCAGCAGAGGTTGACGTATGTGGTCAGGTAAGCTCTGAGTGCCGTGGGACAGACCTCAGAAGCGTAGGCAACGGTGATAGTCTGGAACACACCCCATGGCAGGCCGAGCAGGATCTGACCAGCCAGGAGGTGCTGGAGACTCTGAGCGAAGAAGACGATGAAGATGAAAGCGATAACGAGGAACATGGCAGTGATGATAGTCTTGCGGTAACCGAATCTCTCAGCGACAATGCCATTGATGGTAAGACCAACAATTTCACCAGCCATGGATGCGATTGATAGGGCAGTTTGCCAGCTCGCAGTCAGCTCGTAGGAGCCGTCTGGCTGTAAGTCTCCGTACTTTGCCTTGAAGGCATCGTTGGCGAAAAGGTTGGTAATGAGGACCTTGTCGAAACCCTCCATGACAATGGCAGCCGAGATGAGGACAGACCAGGCCACAGCGTGAGGATATGTCTTGAGACCTTGCATCAATGTCATACTCTGCTCCGCCGAAGTGGCTCGAGCAGCCTCGGCGGCCTCGTAAGAAAACTCATCTTTAGGGGAGACATCCTCAACTGGCTGTTTCTTCTCTTGCGAAGTTCTTTCTTCGTGGGGAGGGTTGGGAGCAATGTCTCCTGCGGTAGTTCCCTCAGCAGCCATGATTGGTCGGTGTTGATTTGTGCTTGCGTGAAGACGCAGGTAGATGCCACTTCGTTAGCAACACAGAGAGAATGAAGGACGGGTAGAAGCAGCATGCAAAGAGGTGGTGGAGGGTGGCGTATTTATCGCATGGCATTGCACCTCGTGAGCCTCTGCAGTGCATCCTCTCCATGCCGTCCTACCCATGCGCCTGTGTTTCCCATCGCCCGCCAATCCATGCATCCCTCTGTATGCGCATCTGTATATTGTTACCCAACTGGATGGGGCTCCCTCGACTGAACTGCCTGCGATTGGTGCTTCGCAACACGACTCCTCCACAGGTAATTGATCGTCGTCCCCAGACCCCGTTGCGAATGGCGCCACTAGCACACACACCGACCGGCGGTTACTGCAATGTGCAACGCAGTCCCTAGCGGGTGGCACCTGGAGCAAATTATGCACCTGGCCCCGTTTCTCCTCAAGTGAGGCCGGCCGTGACGTTACGGACTGCCTTTCTGGTACGATTCCAGCCATTGCCACTGCGAGCTCATCACTTACCGGACCCTGACCAACTGGATGGATTCTTGAGTCGAGCAGAAGCCGACCAACGGTTTGTACAGAGGCAATTGGCCTCGTCATCCATGTTTGCGTGAGGGGGTTGGGCAGAGCCTCGTAGGCGAGAAGGATCAACTAAAGGCCTTGCCCATGGTTTGCACCTCAAATTCTGCCGTTCACGTGTTGTACGATCCCTGTTCTGTTAATCAGTGCATTGGCAGAGAATGGATTCAGGATTCACGCGAAGGCACGGCTGCAAATTAATTGCAGGAGCACACGAGAATGGGGAGTTTCGAGTGTTGAGTCCTCCGAAAATTGGCTTCCCCAGATTATCTCAGAAGAGGTTAAAATCCGAGGCAATCAATTGCTCCACAGTCTTGCTCATCAACACACAGATTCAACCTGGTGTCCTCTGGCGCCACTTATGATCGTCAAAGCTGAAAATATTAATTCCGCGATGGACGTCGCATTCCGCTCCAAAGACTGTTTTAACCACATGATAAAAAAGATCGACTTCGTGCATCAGATCTGGATCCAGGCGGGCCAATATCCAGGGCAACGTCATGGGTTACCCAATCTGACTCGCGACATATGATGAAGAATACCATCACTGACTCAAATAACAGAAAATCTGTTTGTAAAAACATTGCCAGATATAGAAATCTCGATAATTTCTTAATGATATTTCTATTTGACCCAATTATTGTGGAAATATTGCCCGCACGCTGACCGTGAGAGGGAATACCACATAAGCTTCAGTTTAGGCTCCGTGAATCGGCACCTCTGGGAGGGAAATCTGATTTCCAGGTGAAGACTAACTATGTAAGACGATATCAAGATGAGGCGAAATGAAGTGAAAATCATTACATCTTGATAACCCAATACTCGATTCTTGGTGGTTCCTCACCTCCTGATGTAACTCCTGTCCCATCTCCAACTTGTTGAGCGCTAAGTAGCTTCCCTATATTTTTTCTTTTCCCAAAAACCATGTTTCGACTCGATTCAGATGATAACCAATTTGAATCCTCTTGAACCCATATCTCCCCCCATTCTAGGCCAGCTGCGACCCCATCTCCTGATCCGACGAGATACCCCCTTAATGACAAGAAGTTCCCTTTTAGGCATGCTACTGAACAAATTATCTACAGAGATATGTTTTGAGTATGAAACGGGAGAGACAGCGATGACGATAAAGATTTTCTTTCTCAAGCTGTAGTAAATGAGGAGGGATTGATAAAAGAGCGGTTTAGACGAGGCATCAGGGGATGTCAAAGTGATGAGAATGATGGTGAAAATGAAATAGCCTAACAAGTATTCCTAAGCGCCTGTGTCATTGGATGAAGGGAAGGCCAATCTATCCTGTGATGGACATAAAAATGTCGGAGGTACCACTAGCTGAGTGCATCGTGACCTCACAAACCACCTTAACAACCATTGAACACCGGGGATCTCAAGTAAAATCACGAGGCGCCGTCGATTTTATCTTCTTTAAACGACCTGGATAAATCATATGCAAGATTCAGAACGACGAACCCGTATCATACTGCTCACCTGTCATCTCCCCTCCACGCTATTAGGTAGGGCCATATAACGTATCAAGAGGCAATGCGAAATTTTATGTCGTATGCGGAAGCCCCAGCTATTCTTATAGAACTCTGGATTTCTTCGGCTGTGCATCGTAATATTCCGTCCCATGACCTTATTTATAGCAGATCTTTGAGAGATTCGCTCGTTTCTCATGACTTATGATGTGTGCACCCAAACTCCCCAGGGTGTTGGTACGATATCAGTTCCCTTATTTATCCTTCCTCTTCGCCTTCATACTCAGATAAAAACAACCGCTCGGATATTGCGTTTCAAGTGGCGTCTCACGTCAACCTAGCATATAATATATCGGACTTAGCAAAAGCTGTAATCGCGACAAGAAAATGCCTCCAGTCGCTGAACCCAAATCTCAAGGGCAGACGGCCTTCTCTTCAAGAGGCGTGAGAGTAACGACTTGATCAGTGTATTAATCAAGGACTCATTTATAGAAAACTAGGGTGGGAAGAAGTCAAGAGAATTCCGCATGAAATAATATGAGGAGGTGTGTGCTAGAATCTGACCGCAGAGACGTACCAATTGCTTCCCATGAAGACTTAAACACCGGCCAGTCTCCTCTTGAGGTTTTGAAGAACAATCCCTTGGTATTGCTAGATATGTAATTTGGGAGAGAATCTCATCCAGGGATGGCGAAGAGGCAAATGTCAGTCAACGCGCATCCGATATCTCCACCCTTGATAGTAAGCCACCACCCTGATGATTGACGTTTCGATATCCTTCAACTTCACGAAGGCCTCTCTTCCTAGGCTGTAGACATAATGGGCGTGGTATATGATTACCTTGCACCATCGGTGTATTTATAGACGCTGTAGATTCTCAAGAACGGCTGGAGGTGCGGCTGGGGACATAATTAGGTCATATTGAGGTGAAATTATGCATGTGAGCTTACATAAAGCAATATTACAATCGGAAAATTATACGTCAATTGATAGATAAAGAAAATTTCCTAGAGATATATTGCTTGAACATCCTTTTATCATATTCTTCCTTCTGATGCTTCTCCTCGATTGGGGCACCACAACTCGTCCTAGAATATGAGGAGAAAGGGGGAAGAATAATGGTCTCACCAAAGGTCGGCAGCTCAGACTTAATGCTATAGTGCAGCCCAAAAGCCCTTGAAGAGAATCTCCGACCATCTGCGATGTGTTTTCTGAATGCCTGCCCTTCAAAAGGCAAGTATACGGGAGCACTTTGAACGCGTGAATCTATGGCAAGCCATCTATGAAGGGGGGGTAAGATTAAATCACGATTTGCAGTTCTTTAGGCGGACGCTGGAAGTGATAAGATCCAGATAGCCCCCCTCATTGCCTCATCTTCAAGTCTCTGGGTGGTCACTCAAGATGATGGGTTACCAAGCACAGTGATGAGCAAACCGTTCTAGACGCTCATTCCGAGACTCAGATATAGCTACCGCAGTCAAAATTAGGCGAGCTTTAAAAAACAGGGTCATCATCACTTAGTTATTGTCCGGTCCTTTTGATTAGGCGATATGGATACTGTCTGGCAATGGCACCAGGCCATGCAGATCCTGCCCAAATCTTTGCTCGAACGACTTTTAGATGACCGCTTATTGTAGGCACCAGAATACATCGAGTTGACTTCACATTATCCCCCCGAGGTTGGCTCCTTTTTTTACCTGAACACTGTATAAATACCATATTGCGTCTATGAGTACCAGTCTCACCATGAATGCTGGCGCCCGACGGCGGAAACTTGGCACTTGAAGCGCGAAGCGTTCCGGGTATCAGTCAATAAGGCAAATTAAAGGCCAGCATCGTATAAAGTTGAGGCAGTCTTACCACGTTATGAAGCATTATTTGCAAATGGCATGCCCGATCTCGCCTTCATAGAGACTACGCTCAAGTATATCAACCCTCTTTTCTAAATACGTACATAAGGCCAGTTCCTATTTATGCCACATTGAATAAAAAAAAAAAAAGGAAAAAAAGGAAAAAAATTAGTGATCGGGTGCAAGCAATTATTACTCCATTTGCTTGGAAAATGTCGAGTTGTAGACAGGCATCTGACACAATCACAACCCAATCCGCTGATCTCCTGAGTCATGAGAGCTTCGCGCTCGTGTTAACCGATAAGCTGATAAGAGATCGGACTTGATCTCCGATGACGGTCTTCTCCTTGCGATATGTCCATCATCTTGGGCAATAAAGCCATATCGAGGGGTTGGTTTCTGAATGATACCACTTTGTTGCCAGCTTTCGTAATCATACTGTTCTGTTTAAAATAAAAAATCTCGGAATTCGTCGCCCGCAGCTCATTTCCCCTCACACCAAACCCCAGTGATATCCAACTCCGCTTAGATCATGGAGAACAGCTCGAGAAAGATGACACCAAGAATCAAGCTAGGCATCTTAACCCCCTCATCAAACACCAGTCTTGAGCCGCTCAGCCAGGCCATTGTCGCCTCCCTGCCCCATGTCAGTGTGCACTTCTCCCGCTTCACTGTCCTCAAGATCGGCCTTGCCAGCGATGCACTGAACCAATTCCAAACTGAGAAGATCCTCGCTGCTGCGCAACTCCTCGCCGATGCCGAGGTGGACATGATTGGCTGGAGCGGCACCTCGTCTGGCTGGCTGGGCTTCGATACCGATGAGAAGTTGTGTGAGGAAATCACGGCTGCTACGGGGATCCCGGCCACGACATCAGTGCTGGCGCTGAACAAGGCGATGGAGCTGTTTGGCTTGAAGGCGCTTGGTCTGGTGACTCCTTATACGGATGACGTGCAGGAACAGATTATCAGAACGTACAAGACTATCAACATCGACTGCAGCAAGGAGCGACACGTAGGACTCTCCAAGAATTCATCGTTCGCAGATATCGACGAGCCAACCCTTGATGAGATGGTGGCGGATGTGGCTTCAAAAAAGGTACAGGCCGTCACCACTTTCTGCACCAACTTGAGAGCGGCACAGCGGGTGGCCTACTGGGAGAAGGAGCACGGGATTCCTGTGTTCGATACAGTCGTGACAGTGATATGGGATATGCTGCGTCAGCTCAAGGTAGACATGAAGCCACTGGAGCAGTCCTGGGGTATGTTGTGTACCAAATCATAAAAGCTGAGAAAGATCCACATATGCCAAAATAAAAACACAAGTCTCTTGGCTTTACGAGAGTTATGCCATCGTGATGAAGTGTGTCACCATCACCTCCACGTCTCGCGCTTCGGTAAACTACTTTAGAGCCCATCGCTCCTCGGTCTATCACTCTCAATTCATTGATCAAGGTCATCTTGTTTCGGACTTTCCAATTAGGGGGTAGTCAAAGCACGTTAAGAGTGTTGTCAATGAGGGTTAATAATAAACAACAAGTCGACGATTTTTCTCCGTATGCTTTCCTCCCTCGATCGATATCAGCGTTAACGAGAGTCGCCCGTCTCGTACAAGGCTCCTCAACTTTCCGGATCATCAGCATTTGCCTCATGTGTCAATGTTTTAAGCGTCAATTGGGAGCCGGGGGTGAAGCCGTTCCTCGTCCAACTCAAGGGCATAAACAGAAGAGGGATCTCTTTAGTTCAAGTTTCAGCTTCCAGAAATTTCATAGAGCAGAAATGGGCAAATTCAAGCCCGGAAGACAATGGAAATCCGGGAAAAGGTACGCGCCTTTTCGTGGCCCCATTGCCACATACAGCCTTAATGCTCATTTCTCACGCCACATTCAGGTTTTTACACCCAGCAAACATGGCACGCCACAACTGCTAGTGTAGCTCTTTTCCCCAGCCGAACTCCCCTTTACGTGAATCGTATATTCCGTGGAAAGATGCAAATAAATATCGGGGGTGGCAACTCCGTGAATGAGCCTAGAGCAATAGATTTCACTCGACATAACAGGCTCATGTCCCGTCAATTTGCAGCCACCACCTCGCCCATCTAAGTGAATCTGAACACCTGGACGCTCAGGGGCCTCATGCTTCGTATTTGTGGGTAGTGACAACTGTGTCAACGTGGCTATGTGGCACGCCGAAATGGTTCAGAGCTGTTTGATTAGATTAAACTTTTCCTTTTCTTAACTCACACATCTTGCGACAGTGGGTAAAGAAGACGAGTCTGGCAGCTTCTCTACCTTGCCACAGAAAGGAAATGAGTTTGGGAGTTGAGAACCCTTCTAGCCATCCCAATAGTTTCTTTGTAGATCTGAGATATCATTGCTTGAAGCACCCGTAGATTGTGAGTCTGAGTTAATCTTTCCCCTCTCGGTAGCCACAATTTGAAGATGTGTCCGGATCTGAACGCAGAAATGAGATTTAAGCCTGTAAATGAATAAGATAATTCATACTTGATAGTAGTGCATTTCGGGTTATCAATTGCAGTACGACCTAACCGAGAGGTGAGGCCAGGCGGCATCAACATATCCGCATAAACCGATGCTCTTCATCGTGCAATCCCAGCTATTACAATGGCAAAGATTCTGTGATTAGCAGACCGTTCCTACTCTTATACAAGTTATAACTCCAGCCTCCATCATGGCTACTCCGCCTGGTCCCCAAACCTTCATCATCCGTTTCTCGAGATGGATTTCTTGCGAACACAAGGGTGATATTTTAATGATGTGCGTAATACAAGCTGTATAATGATTAATTCCAAGGCAGAGTGCCAGTTCATTATACTCATCCAAGCATGCTTGAGCTTCCACTGCTCATTGTGATTTTGAGAGAGGATGTGACGAACGTAGTTGAACCCAAAGCCTAACAATGTTGGGTATGACAGGATCATGCTTGATTCTCGCCCTGTACCATTCTGCCTACAAGCCGTTCTCTTCCCACCAACGCCTGATGCTTTATAATCATCCAGTAATTGTCCGTACTTCCATACCCCCAAGGTCATGCCGGTTGTCGATCTGAAGTTATTAGCATACCCATGTATCACTTCCATTCTGTGACCTCACGTCCTCCATTGTTTGCTACATTAGCTTATTACTCACCCAGTGTATGTTAGGGCAATAGAAACGGCAAACTGTAGGCTACTCATTCCTCTTCTTCATGATGTTGTTTTGCCGTCTCTACCGCTGACATCATCATATGACGGTTCCTCAAGCCTAGCGTTTAAATTCCCACATCTTCAACTCGCTAATAACAAACAAATTTTGATCTTTTCTGCAACTCTATTCAAGGCACTTCTGGTCAACCACCAAGATGTCATCGTGTGCCTACCCTACATGCTCAAGTCCGGGTAATCACATGCTACTCGTCATTCCACTTACCGACCGTCCCAGGCCCTCTCCAGTCTCACCCCAGACAGGTCTCTTCATCATTCGGGCCCACAGATCTAGCTCCTGTATCTAAAACATCCACCCCTAGCTTGGATGGGGAAACCCCAGCCTAACGGAAGATCCGGGGCGCTCTGGCCCTGAACATCAGTCATGGAGCCCAGAATCCGACTAAGAACCAACACGCCGATCAAACCAAGCTTGAACCCAGTCGGATGCCATGATATCACCAGAGTTCGAAAATATCCAGGCCGGCGGTGAGCAGTCCAAACGTATAGTCCAGACAGGAGGCGTAATTGTGGGGCGCAGGGCTCTCTACCCGATCTATAAGGTATCACGGCCCAGTGTATTCAACCATTCTGCTGACTGCGAGTGGTGCAAATTGTCTCACATCTTTCCAATTGGGTTTTGGACTATAATAACACCTTTCCTGCCTAGCCGCCGCCAACGCTATTTGGAGTTGGTCGATCGCCGACTTTCTCCAACCTGCTGCCCTCGGCGTCGTTGTATAAAGTCGTCGTGTCACGGCGCTAGCGATGAATGAGCGTAATGTCATTTTGAGCCAGCCTAGTCCGCTTGCAGTTTGCCGCACATTGGACGCCTTGTGAAACCCGGCTGGCTTTGCCAAGGCTCGAAAAACGCCATTGGGTTTGCCTACGTGATATTAATAAAAGCAAAGAATAGAGTCAAAACAAACGGCGAGCGCCAGCGGCTTTTTGCCACTCTGGCAACAACGGCCCTACTCTCTCGAACACGAGAGAGAGAAAAAAGGGAAAGGAAACAAATCAGATGGAAATGGTCAGATTATTACCTAAAGCTCATGTGTCGATCATCGCGTGAGGTCAGTATAAAGAGGAGCCTCGCGCCCCGGAGCATTTGATCCGGGGACAAGCGCGTCAAGGACGGGACCGACCAAACGCCCGTTACGAGCCGCAAATTATATCCACGTCCATTGGAGTCTAGAACCTCGCGCCTTTCGCGCAGAATGGCACAATCGTACGGTTTTCCTTAGCCTTTCGCCGTTCTTCAAATTGCTTTCGTCCGAATGTACCGCGCTGGTACCAACCATGAAATTCCATGTAACTCGCGATGGCACCTCATGCTCACAACTTGAGCACAATTGGTCGTTGGTGGCAGGGATCAAACCCCCCCCCGTGTTTTCTCTTAAGCTTGGGTGGTGGGGTCGAAAGATGCGAGATATCCGATGGCAAGGGCCCTGTCGGAGGGGCGTCTGCGGATTGATTTTGGGACGGTGCCAGAAACCTGGAAACCCTCGCCGCGCCCGAGATCGAACTTCTGCGATGATCCTCATCACCGCAGACCGCGGGCTCACCGGCCGCCCACTTGGTGAGACCGGTAGCTTGTCCTAATCGGGCAGTCTGAATTCCCAAGAGCGGCCTGCACATCTTCTTCTGGGAGGTGAGATGCCGTTTAAGTCCAAATACCAAGGAAGTCGCAATTTCACGATTGGCGTTTTTATGATGTGTAACCAAAAGAACTCACGGCGACAAGAAAACGAACAAGATAACGAAGGAACATTCGTGCCATCTGGTCAGCTGCAATATCGATGCATTGTTGAATGTTACCCAACCATCTCCCCAAGAGATTAATGTGGGCACTGGGGGAAATGGGCAATTTGTGCACAAATTTGCATAGGAAACGGCATAAATCAGAAGAGAAAGAAAACAACCTTATGACTGCGTAGATATCCTATAACGACGTAGATGAGGAAACGGCTTGTACCTAGGAAATGACTTTTCAGCAAACTGGAATATCGAAGGGGGATATGGCATGACTAATAAGAGAGTCCACTGGAAAGCTCCAGTTAAACGTCTCTTTCTCTTGGCAACCTTTGATGTTCATATAAGGTGTTCTGAGGTTGACTTGCTCAGGGTGTGATCTAGAGTGGTCAGGTATGCCAATCTCTCTATAATAATCCATTGAAGCTATATCTTTATATATGTAGTATCATCATCAATCATAGTCAATACTCATATCTCATTGTCTCTTCAGGTCATAGTCGAGCAGGACGATACTCATCACGTCTTATGCTCAACCCAAACACATTCTGTGATCCCAGGTCGAGACAGATAGAATAAATCAAATCATCTGTTTCGAATCAATTGTCAAATGCAAGTTGGCATTCGAATCAAAGGTGTTTGGCGTTGCATTCCGTTGATATCCCCATATGTCCCCTATCCCCCTTTTATTCCTAGCTAAACTTTTCCGGTGTTATACTCGTTGCTTGTTGCCTCAAGGCCAGTATGGCCGCATCGGCGGGAACCCATGCACCATGCCGGGGCTCATGGGAGACCTTGGAGCAGTTGCAAACTGCCCGGTTCTTTGATGGCGGTTAAACAACCCAATTAGACGTTTCCCAATAACCGGCTCTATCTCTGTACCATCTCTCGCAATTTTGACTTCCCTATTCGAGTTCCAAGGGTTTCGTAATCCCCGTGCCTTGTAGAAAGGCATACGCGTAGTGCATAGCCAGTCGAGCTTGAAGGGTTTGCCCCAGGTTTTCGTCTCTTCCTCCTCTTCTTCATTGCTCTTGGTACTTCCCGCATCGCTTTCCTTATCCGATCCAATCTCTGATTCCGGCCGGTCCACTTGCCAAAATATTGTGCCGCGAGCTGAGTCGTCGATGATCTGACCCCGAGGGGCAAACTCGGTGGCTTCGGTCGGGATTTCCTTGGGCAAGTCGGTATCGTCGGTGGCCTGTGTTTGCGGAGCAAACTCGATCGCTGCTGCAGGGTCTTCGTCCATCTCGGATAACATCCTAGCGTAGCCGAAATACTCCCCTGATTTGTTGGCCGAGAATATAAGGTATACGTTATCGGCGGTCTATTGAGAGGTAGAGAGAACATAAAGTCAGTTTCCCGTTTCGTGATCTTGAGACTAGCTAGAAGATGCTTGGAGGATGGGGAGACAGGGCAAACCTTGAACGCATCGTTTAGGCTCTGTTCATTGTGGGACTGGGTAGCCCAGATCCCAGTCTTGACGCTAAGCTCCAGATCGGTAACTGTGAGACTCTTTAAAATAAAAAACCTGTCTTGTTGACCTCCATCTGTGGTGGTGCTTCCTTTTCGTAGACTCGAGGTGCTAGCGTTTGGGCTGGGATCTGGCTCGGACGGTGATATAACAGAAGAAGGTTCGTCGCCGTCGACTGTGGAATTTGGTTTAGGTGAAGGTAACCCTTGTAAAGCGGGAGATCCGGATGTACTGTCGGCTACATTCTTCCTCAATCGGCTGACAAGTCTAACGGACTGAAACTTGGAATCATGGAGCTTCTGTTGAGCCTCCACACAAGTCGCATCGTCTTTGAAATTTGCAAAAGCACAGTTGCTCTTAGAAATGAGAAACAGGGACTCCAACCCTGGGATCAAGCTGTACACATGGTTGACGAGGTTCATTAGATCTGTCTGTGGAGGAAGGTTTCCGATCCAAATGGCGTGTCCTAGAGTTGGTGGCACATAGAGTCAGGAGGCCATAGGCATTCAAAAACGTGTAGATCTATGGGGTGATTCTTACCACTTTGTCGAGGCTTCCTCGGTGGGCCCCGAACAACAGTCGTGCTTGGTCGCCTTTCAGAAGCTTCTGTATTCAGGTAAGCCAACTATCAAGCTCTGCACTGTACCCGACTTCTGTGCACAAATCTCTGATCTCTCTTTCCATACCTAAATCTTGTTTAGTCGGTTGGGTTGGGACTCGACCTCCATCAGAGGGAGACTTCATAAGTCGAGGATCGTTGGCGGTCGAATGAGGAACGGGGGCCATGTACTGTCCCGACACCATTGCTCCTGGCATCCCTTGGTTTGGAGCCGGATAACGATTAGGCTGGGCATAGTAATAAGCGTGATGCGGATGACCCATCACCACCTGGTTGGGATAGTAGGTCATATTCTGTATCGGCTGAGCTTGGGGCGAGATTTGTCGGTTATGATAATATTGCGCGACGGGAGGATGTTGAGGTTGTTGACTATAGAACTCCTGATGGGGCATGTTGAACGTAGGACCGGGGCCGTAATGAGCAATCTGTACCATTGGATGCATGACATGGGACGACGTCGATTGGTGATAGGGTACTTGCCCTGGGTGGTGGTGGTGATGATGATGTTCAACTCTTTGAACCTGGGGTAGAGTCGACATCATTGGCATCATGTTGTACGTTCCTTGCCGTCCATGGGATGCCGGAGGGGACCTCATATCCTGCTGAGGTCCGGCGTCTTGTCGAAATGGAGGATGGGCCTGAACCAACGGCGGCGAAGATAAAGGTGCAGAGCCTGACGCTTGCTCTGTCGTCGTCGAGGCGGGCTGGCTTCCTGATCCCTCCATGACCTTGATGTAAGGAGATTGGTCTTTTCTCGGATCGTGAAAGAACTTGAGAAGTATGCTTCAGCTAGACAGAAGCAGGACAAAAAAAAAACTTGAGCAGAGCAGCCAAGCCCCAGGTGGCTGGCGGGCTGCTTTGGCCTTCTTGTCTCGTCAATACCCGACTTGCCACTGGAGAGGGTGCTGATTATGCGATGCTGGAAGCAGGTGGAACCTGGAGTACATACCGTGGTAAGAGGCTGTAGAACTCGTGACTCTATTACAAACCGTACCCAGTGACGAGGATAACTTGGTCCTATGTAAACCAGATTGATTTGAGGTGGATGGAGGCTAAGGGGGGGTGCGACAATAGAGTCCGCGGGACTGACGAGGAGTACAGCCAAAAGCACAAACCCTCTTTTTTGTGTCCCTCGAATTCAGTGATCAGTGTACCTGGAGAATAGGGCTGCTTATTCCAGAAGCAGGTTATGCCCTGGCGGGGAGAGGGGAAGTGTCAAGGTGTCGAGTGGCGCCTGGGGGAGGGGTGAACGAAGGAGCAAGATCAGCGACTGTACAGGCGTGCCGGAGCGAAAGAAAGGAATCGGCGTTTTCCACCCGTATTCCAATTTTCTTGACTCTTCTCCAGAAAGGGGATATTGGGGCCTGGTGTGTGAGTGTCAAGCTAAAGCAGGGAGCCCGTACAGGGGTCTAGAGCCCTACATATAACAAGGACTGCTAGAATCCAATCCGATGTGCCTTCAGAGCCAAGATGGTCGCGGTCAAGGTTCTCAGTGGAACTAAAGGTCTCAAACGCAAGGCGGACGCGTACTTTTGTGAATAGAAATCCCGGACCAGGTCGAGCCAAGGAGAGAGGGGTGGCGTCGTCTACCGTGATAGGGCGGCTGGCAGGCGGCAGAGATGCAGTAGCTGCAGGATACTAGCAGATACTGTCTCTGGAGATGCGACAGCTCTGTAGTGGATCTTGTTTTCCCTCCAGATTCGTTACGTCGTTTAACACCAGGTCGTTCGGTAGTGGGGTGTTCACGGCCGCAAGGGAATACGCATTCGACTGTCGATCTCCAAAAGCTACTTATTGCCCTAGGGGGCAAAAGGGAGCTAGTTGAGAATGAAAACTTGGAATAGAATGGGTTTATGGGGCTGCTTGTCCAAGAAATCCCCAATCGATGGGCCGAGACGAGGGAAAACGTCTTGTAGCCCGCTTGGATGGCTTATGGAAGTGCACCAACGCCACGAGCTTAGGCCAGGGGTCCTTGACAATGGCCACGAGGTCAGATGTGAGGCAGAGACTGCTGTCTGGTGATATAGAGAGCTTGGGAGAAGGCGGGCTTGCCCAAGGGCGAGAAACGAGGACGTCCAAGCTTCAATCCGGACTCGACGATCAACATCCGCTCCGCGACACGAGCGAACAGAGCCGTGGCTTGAAATTGAACGATAAGTGGAGAAGAGTTAACGAAAGCGTGCTCTATAATACCGAATATGTAGACTTCGAACGAGGATGTTGGCGTTGAACCCCTGGGCTGGGACGTTGTTTTAATAGAGAGACGCCACGGATTGAACGGAGTAAACGAATGCAAGGCCAATGGCAAGAATATCCAATAGACGCGACAAGCTTCGTATCTGGCGAGGGTATGTCGGGATACAAAGAAGAAATGCGACCCGACAGTGAGGATATGTCTAGAAGCTTCACGCAGCGGCGGTGCTGGGCAGAACCGCTTGACGTCCGAGGCGGGCATTTACATGGAGACACATCCAAACACAGACGCCCAGGTACCTTGATTTGGCGGGAAAGCAGCCGGACGGAGACACGAAGTGGACATGACCTGTCAGCCTGCCCATTTCGCCACCGGCTGTTCAAGGGTTCGGTGGGCGGAAGAAGATCATGAAGCGCCACTGACGGGGACAAGGTCAGTCTGGGACCCAAGCTTGGGGCCCAGGAAGGAGGGTCCGCCCTCGCCGGCTCATCAGCCACATCACATGTACACTGGCACGTACGATGGCATGGATGGCTTTGGAGATGGCCATCCAATGGCTTGGAGCAGCGTGCTACTAACTGCTGGTAGTACGGGCTGGAGCATACGCGCCCCTGAGCCTCCCAACCAACCATCCCAGGCCCTAGCACGTCCGCCTCGACGACTTTAATCCCACAACCAGGCCGCGGGTGTTCAGTAAAACTGGGCCGCACGGGGTGTATGCCATCGCAGGCAGACACCTTGTGGTCGTACATCTACACAGATACACAAGCTTTAAACCCGGTTGCTCGCTTGGGCATGGCGGGGAGATGAGCAAGGGGTGTTGCCATATCATTATAGTGTGGGATATAGCCACTTAGGGGAGCAGCAGGCCCAAAAGAGCTGGACGGTGATACCCGTGTGGAGCCTGCGAGCACGAGCATGGAGGCAGTTGACAGGCTGCAATTGCCATAACACCACCAGCATCAATTGCCTGCCGTCATTTGACAGTAGGAGTTTCCGAACCCCAGAAGCTTCTAGGGACCGGGCAGTGGTTGCGGTAGCAGCAGAGTTTCCCACCCCTGGTCACTTGGACAATTGAACCCGGTCAGTCCACTAACCGTCCAACCCTTGCTGTGATACCTGCCTGCGATTCGGCAGGTACGTCCATGCACATGCTCGGCCTGCATGTGTTGAGCCACAGCCCTTTCCACGGGATCAGTCAGCAGACGTTGCCACTTGACTGGAGCAAACGGTGCTCGCCATCCACCGACGAACCCAACTCAATCGCCAGCTTGGGTTTCATCATTCGGTCTCGGGTTTGTTTGCGAGGTCTGGCTGCTGGGTCTGCACACCGGCCCTTCAGCCACCGAACACGTCTGCGTGCACACAAACTAGGTAGTGCGATGCTGACCAGCAGCGGTGGTGGTGGTGGTGGGAGGCCCGAGAGGGGGCGTGAACTGGACGGGGGGGGGCGAGGGGAGGGACCCTGATTCCTGATCGGCATAATGCTAAGCTTGCGCG
The DNA here is from genome assembly GCA_026958235.1 of Clonostachys rosea. Classification (NCBI taxonomy): domain Eukaryota; kingdom Fungi; phylum Ascomycota; class Sordariomycetes; order Hypocreales; family Bionectriaceae; genus Clonostachys; species Clonostachys rosea. The sequence continues at coordinate 3,726,739 of CP110207.1, forward strand.
AGGGGGCTTTAAAAAATTACCCATCCTCTGACGATCGAGGATTGACGAATATATCGATACACTATCAGACACCGTTATATTTCGGGGGGGGTGGACATCCTGTCCCCATTCAATACGTCATCACCGCTGCCTTCCTTCTACGAGACTTCAAAAGGTTTTTTCCCCTTCCAGAGGCTTCTTCCAGCGCTCGAGCTGTCGCGTGCTACAAGGCCTTATAGGGGACTCTCGGCCACTGCATTGGATTGAGCCTAGGCTCCGCTCCCAGTCAATTCGTCGTCTCACCACCTCACCTCACCTCACCTTACCTCGCCATTGCCCTCGTGTGATCTCGCAAAATCCTCGCCCACCGAACCCAAGCCACTGGTTCCGGTCCGGCTGGCTCAGAGCACTAGCCGCCTACTTAGCTCTCGCCATCCATGGACACGCCGTTCGTTAGTTGGCTGGTTCGGCTCTTGCACCCGGCAATTACTGGGACGAGCGGAGCACGAACGCTGGTTACTGTGGCTAACACTTGCCCGATGAAGGTTCCCCGCTGTATTATGACTTAATTGAGTTTCGAGGGGTGAGGTTCCCAATCGGTGCGTGATTCATATCCGCATAGGGACTCTAACCATTGGCGACGGCGTTCATTCATACCCGTCGCTCATCCGTCCGCCGATCACCTCTGTTCTTACTGCCGGCGGAGGCCCATGGACGGATGGAAGGGCAACGTATGGCCGGACGGTGGCCGGACAGAGACCGGCTGATCAAAGCGCAGGGTGTCTCGGTAATAGTTGACCGTTTTTTCTTTTTTCCACGCCTCCACGCGCGAATCAAATGCCTCCTCTGTCATTGAGATCTCGCCTCGGCAGGGCCAAACGTCGCTTATGGCTCCAGGCACAGAATATGCAGCCATGTGGCCCCAGATCCCAATTTTCAGGGCAAAAAGCAGTATCTGGACAAATAAGTACAGGGACGATATTCAGGGGTCCCTAGGCCTCTCCTACCACTATGATATCATGCCTTGAGGCCGCCGGCATGCGTGCATACCCAGGCGCTCGGGACCGACTGTAGTAGACTTAGGACAGGTAAGTCTACGTTGAGATGGCGTATTGGCGCTTGTACTCAAGTCATTTACAGGTACGCCTTCTAGACGCTAACCGCGTCTACGGAGCCGAAAAGACTCGGGCCTCAAGTATGTACTTCCGGTAGGACAATGTGGTGCCTTGGCACATTGGTCGTTGGCCCTCCCTCTCTACGGATGTTACCGAATTTAGAGTTGCCATATTCGTCCAAGCAGGCCTAGTTTATTAATCCCCTTGGGGCTGCCTCCCAATCACAGTCGCTCCGTACAGCTTGGTGAGACAAACAGGGCAAGCAGCCTGAGGGAGATGAACATCACCAGCTTCCTAGGCAGGCAAGTATTTGCATCAAAAGGCTCGCGTGCATATGTGACATTACGTACGTGTCAAAGAGATCCTAGGTTGCGTCCAGATATGCAGATCCGCAGGGAACGATTTGCGTTGTGTCCACAATCGCTGGTGGAGTTGTATAACACGCACGTCCGTTAACAGAAAGCCTACCATATGTTCGGATATACTAGCCCGCCATTAAGAAAACACCAAAGCCTGGCTAGCTGCAGTCAGAGGCCCTAGTCATGATGTCTGGAGATTTCGTCCAGGAACTCTCAGTGGGGCAGCCGAGGCCTGGGTCTAGACCGCTCGCTCCGAGGGGAAATTAGTAAAGGCATCTCTTTACAGACATGAGACTCCAGAGAGCCTGTAATTACCTACCCTAACGTCCATGCCTACATGCTGGTACTGCATACGTTGACCTCGAGGTACGTCGCAAACCCAAACCACCAACCCCACAACCACGTCGTACTATTCACTGCTACGGCCGAATTGCCTTGGGTACAACACGAACACCTGCAGGGTACATGGTAGAGGCTATCCAGGCAGGGATAGGTCGCCTTACGGATGCTAGTCCTTGCCTGCTGAACCAGCCACATCATCCGACGACTAGTATTGCCTTACTGCGTGTATCTGCAAATATCTCAGATTCTTCACACCACACCGCCGTGCTCCCAAAGCCGATGGGAGCGCTCAGCAGCCCGCATATGGATGATGTACGTGTATTAGAACTGGTAAGTTAAGTCTGAAACCCCGGCCTTGGATCCTGGTGCTACACAGCAACCATCACCCCTCCCTTCTCCCCTCCCCATGATGGGCCCTGATCCCCACCCACCATGGCAGGACCCCAGCTCTGCTATGACGACATTGTGCCTTTGGCGACAACCTCAGCTCACCAGCCCGCTCCCAGTCCGCACATTTCGGATGTCTTATTTTTGGAGTTTTTCAGATGGGTTTTCCAGATGGAAATGGGAATGAAGTGACCGATTCCGATGCCATCTCCAGGTGTTCCCCCGGGCCCGCCTTTGGGCCATTGGGCGTCATCGTCGTCATCACCCAGGTCCCTTTCCTTGGTGCACATGTCCACCTTCGCATCTCCAAATGACCTCATCCAGAGTCGAGTCTCTCGCAGACGGTTTAATCCTTCATGTGCGGGCCCTTCTCTAACACACTAGACTGCATTGAATTCCTCATGGGCAATGAATCGGCCATGTCATCCTCGTCTGAAGCATGACGACTTGAATTGTTGTCCCTTGATGATGATGATGATGCTGCTGCGGACGATCCGTTTTAACGAAGTTGCTGCCGCGGGTGCCATCATCACTTCGCATAAAGAAAAAAAGAGCTAGGTCATAATGTCGTAGTTGGACCTCTAGTAGGAGCAATGAAGGAGTAAAACACCCAAGGATCGAAACCACGCCCTTCCGTTCTACCTTGAACCAACCCAGCGATTTGGAATTTGTCCACGGCTTCCGGTATTACACTTGGCCCAGTTACATCAAAGGTAATACTCAATGCGTTAGGCCTTGATAAGAAGTCGTATTTGCCACTCCGTGAAGGCTTATACAGACTCTTTGGGCTCTGGTTCCACCAGCCCAGGCCATACACTGCAATGTATGGCAAAACGGTGACATTCTGTGGTGATATCGGTTGCGGTCAGCAGTCAGCCACCACGACGGGAGCGACACGTCAAGCCACACTGCCACAACGCTATCGCAGTATTTCCCTAAGAAAAAAAAGTGAAGATATTACCCTCTGCGCCCGTAGTCCGGGCTTGCCCGGTTCTAGATTGCGAGTCTCTCGCCTCCCGGTGGTCTGCTCAGAGCCGGCCCAAGTGAGTCTGAAGAGATAATGCTCTTGCTCGCGCAGAGATGAATGTGAATAGTCTCACAAGGGGCAGAAATCCACAGCCCAGACGCAAGACTAGCTCGACATGCCCCTGGATGATCCCTCCTCGTAGCGTGGCGAAATCTTCAAGACTGGCCAGCCTCACTGACGACGCCCGCTTGGCCCGTCAGGCAAGCCACATCAGCCTTTTTAGCTCGACGTAGGCGCATCGCGCCGTGTAACCCTATTGGGGGGCTTTCGCTCACCTCCGCTGCTCGGTTCCGGCATCGATCTGCGGCTCGCCACAGGACGTCCAACCGTTGCAGACGATGGACCGGCATGATAGAGTTTGTTGCCTGATGGGGCAGCCAATTCGCATCGGCTCCCCCTTGGAGAATGATGGATCGGCGTTGATGGTGCGCGCTTGAGCCGTTTGAAAGCGCCTCCGTTATGCCAGACGCTACGGATACAGGAGACATCCGATCACACAAGCTCTTGGCAATGGGTAAGGCGCCGAGCTAGGGAAGGGAAAAAAGTAATTTAGCATTGGGGGACTGCAAATTTGTTATTTTCATGCTCTCAACTTTGGGTATCAACAACGTCGTCCCGAGTCTTTTCGGGAAAAAGGAATTAGCATTGGGAGAGTCATCCCTACTTTCAGCTTCGTGTAATTGCAATGTCTCCCAAGCCTTTTCGGGAAGTAAGATACGGGGGTAGCGATATCAAGAGCAAAACCCATGGCCGTCTCGAAGTAAAGGGATTCGTATTCGGGCGTCTTGTAAAAATCCGTGTGCTCGTTGATGGAGCCCGAAGAAATGTGGAAGGAACTCCCGATAGGAAGTGCGAGTTTCACGCCACAAGATGTTGGTTTTGCCCTCAATGAGTCATGTTAGAGAACTTACCAGCTGGGGGGTGGACATCTTCCACACACTTTGTGATTGACAGGTACGGCAAAAACTTAGGCCTTCCATAAACTCGGAGGGAAGCCAGTCTTCTGATACCTCACACCTATGGGTTCCTTCATTTGATGTATCAAGGCATATTCAAGCACAAGGAGTAAGCGAAGCGTTAAGTTGGAAGGGAGCAATGGTTGGATTGTAAGTTTCATTCGTGATGAGAATTCTTCTCAAAATTTATCATCATACACACCCACTCGCCCGAGTCCTGTTTTTCACTTTTTAATCTTTCTTCAAGGGCAGGAACTTCTCCTCGATACCATCCTTTGTCAGGATAAACATTTGTAGGCTGTCACCGACCTCGATGTGACGCTCAGCCGCACCGTCAAAGGCATCCTTCACAACCGTCTCGACCTCGCTGAGGAGGAGGGGTCGGCGCTCACGCTCCTGTAGGTTGTGACCCACGCCGCTTCCGGGTGCGTATTGGTTCTTGAAGTTGACCTGGTTGTCCAAGAAGGGCATGATCAGACTTCCCGCGGCACCGCCAGCTCGGCATGTTTCCCTCTCGTAGCTACCAACGGGGTCGTAAGAGTAGACCACACCCTTGCCCTCCTCGTCGATCCCGCCCAACATAGCATGAACGTAGTAGGGGAAGAATCGCTTGCCGTATAGAATGGTCGACAGGCGCTTGGCACATGCGTTGGCGGACATGGCCTTGCCATGGCGGTAGCGGTAGATCTTGCAGACGGTGTCGAGCTGGTCACGGAGGGCATTTCCGTCAGCGGCAAAGCCGCATACTGAGAGGACGATAGTGGCATCGTGCTGGTCGGCAGTTGTGCCGCCAATCTTGAACAACTTGGGCTCCATGCGAGAGTTGATGCTGTAACCGGAGGTGTGTCGGGTATCGCCCGCCATTACGGTGAAGTCGGCTCCGGAGATGGCCAGGGTGGAACCGCCATTGTCGGTGTATCTAAAGTGATTACTGTAAGCCGTGTGCCCTTCAACACTACCACGTCTCGGCCACTCACGGGTAGAAGCGATGCTCTCGATAGTTGTTGGTCTTGGGAGCATCGGTGGTTGCGTAGTGGGGCCCATTCATCAACGGGTTCTGGCTGAACATGGCTGCCATCTTTGCAATATAACCGGGCGGACAGTCTCTTAGTGATGTGCTGAAGCTCGAGAGGTGTTTGGAATTTTCGGTGGACGATGGCTGGATGGGTTGACGATGATATCGGAGGTGGAGGTGGGAAGCTTGCCTGGGTAGTTCAATGAGCTGGGGTTGCACGCGTACAGCTTGTAGCCTTGAGTTTGACTGAGGTGGAGGATGACTAAGCGTGTTGATGTTGCATCAGCAATAGCTCCCCTGAATCTTGGAAATCGTCGTCATTTCAGGCTGTCCAACGTGTCGGTTCCCGGACAATACGGTCCTGGTCAATAAAAAAATTCGAATCGTCTTTTCCATCGGTTGCTTTCGCTTCATGCAATAGCAGAGAGGCATTGCACGCAGCCATGTCGTACGACATTCGCGCCAGGGCGCTCCAGAAGATAGCTTCGCTATCTGCGACCGCTCCTTCGCCGCTGGACAGATCCGACCTTGACCGTCTATGCAGAGCTTGTCACACAGGCGCAAAGAGCAGAGAATATACCAATGGCGCGGGATCCACCACATCCGTGGGAAAGATCCCCATGGTTTGTTATCCCCGACAGGTTCTCGATGTCGTGGTAAAATCGAAGGCTGACCGTGATAGACCATTCGCGAATTCGAGGTCCTATTAGCGCTATGCAAGACGTCACCAAATATACAATCCGCCCAGAGCGCTCAGAGGCTTTCATATCAACTAAAGCCATACATGCAAGAGGCTCCGTTCCAAACTTTCGTCCCGTCTCCCTTCTTTCGAAAAGTCGATCCGTCGCCCACCGAGGTTCTCACGTTCCACGTTACAGGGGCATTGCTCGCTCTTGGGCTGAACTACACGGATCTACAAGATGGGGTTTCCGATTGTATCTCTGGTTTTCTTCAGACTTGCTCCAAGGTCACCGATGGTGTTCTTGCTCCTCGAATTGGTGGCGGTGACAACTTCCATCTATCAGATGCCATTCGCACGACGACCGTGGTGCTCGCCCTTCTCGGTTTTATGGACGCGGTATCTGCGCAAGCCGACTTTTGGAGACCAGCTGGACGACTACACCTCGCAGAGAAAATCCGTACTCTGATCTCAGAGCCCTTTCTCGTTGCCGTTGAGACGGCACTGTCCACGATTCGCAATTCCGAGAGCCAGGATCGGGAAGTCAAGGAATGGAGACGGCTTATTCGCCACTATGCATACCTCGACCGCCCCTTGGGGGCAATGCTCCTCCAGCGGACCTTCATGTGGCTTGTTGTTTCGAGCACATCTCTTATGATAGCTGATGGGCCAGCTCTTAGGGACAGCCATATCCTCGACCTCCTCATGGCAGACTCGGAGAATTTAGCTCTGGGTTCTTTCAAACATCGAGAGGAAGATTTCAGCTCTATTGAGGTGTATGCTGCCCTTGCGACAGAGCAGATTAACAGCGTCGAGGCCGACTCTGACTTTGTTGTTCGTATTGGGACTTCCTCTCAGCAAACTCTGGCGTATGGTGTCAAGTCCGCTGCTCTTATCGCGTACTTGAACTGCTCGCTGCTTAATGAGGATGCGGCGGATGTTGAGACTCTGCTTACATGGCTCCAAGAGACTCTTGAAGATCCGTTTCAAATGGCAGACGATACCCTTGCCCCTGTAGTGTTGAAATCGCTTGCACTTGTGTGTCAGATTTCGCCGTCCTCGGCATCCGCCGTTAGCAGGATCTTACCACGCTTCCTTGTGCAGAGTGCCCCCCACGGAACCGCAGTTGGGATCGCATCGAAGAGCTTGGCCTTTGTGCTCAAACTACTGTCAAAGGATGCTGTAATCAGCACTCTCTACACCCTTGGAAATGTCCTCAGCCCTGAATCCGAGACCTCTCTCATTAATGGCCAGGCTAATGGCAACACATCTAATGAAGCGGGCCTCAATGTCATGTACGCAAACCGCCGCTCAGTAGCTAGTGCTATTTCGCTGCGGGCTGATGGCGAGGTGCCTGGTGTTGTATACGAGAACGTGGTCCAAGCCATTTGTGGGATTGCCACGGCCTGCCAGGACGAAAAGATTACGGCTCTAGCACAGTCAATGCTTCTACAAAAGCTCGAGAAAGTCAGTCCCGCCGTTGATGCCCAGATCATCGCTGGAGCAGGAAGTTTGGCCTTGAGTGGTGGTCAGTTGGAGTTCCGCTCGCTCCTCAAAATGTATGCGAGAATGTCTCATGTAGGGGTGACAAACAAGGATGACTCAATTCTTGGTGCAGTAAGTATTCCTTCACCTGTAGCATTGCTTAATCTCGACTTACAGATCGACACAGGTTATGAAAGCTCGCACTCATATCTCAGCCAATCTTGACCGAGGTTCGGCTCTTTTCGACATCTATTTAGAGCACATACTGGAGACTATCATCTCTCTTGGAGATGTGCCTTCATCGACACACACCAAGGAGGCCGATCTTCAGCTAGCCGCCTTGGAAATCGCTGAACTCCTTCGCCCGCTGGCTGTCTTGATGTCTACAAACGACTTTGCAGCCGAGCCTATTGAAAGCGATGAGTTCACACAGCTGCTTCGAGATGCGTGGTTCAACATCGTCGTTCATGGGTTCACAACAGCGACGGAGCGGGGCAAGAAATACATCAACGAGCTTAGGGTGATCGCTGTTCAATCCCCACCGCTCGTCGCAGAAAAGAGAAGCGAACAGGTTGAAAGTGATATTGAGCTCAATACTGTCTTGAGGCGTGGCAACAGCAATGAGCGAGAGGCTCTTCAGAAGAAGCTTCTGAGCGAGCTGATCCCCACCAAGGCTGGTGATATCAAGGGTCTGAGCTATCGAAAGGTCATCTTCTTGCAGGCTGCGTATCTGGTGGAAAGCCTCAGAGCCGACGGCGGCGACTGTACCAAGGTTCTCTCTTACTTCCTTGAGCCTAGTATGCGCAAGGCGGAAGTCAGTAGTACCATGGAGGGCATCGCAGCCGCTGTCGTCGACAAGTATCTGAGAAGAACACTTGCAGGCACGGATCCGGCTTTCTCAGCTCAATATGCTGCGAAGCAGCTTGCCTCTATTTTCTGCATATGCTGTCATCGCATAGAGAGAATTCAGCAAGCTGCGTTCGCATGTGCTGACCGGATTATCCGGGATGTACCCTCTGCGTTGTGCAGCCGAACTTCCTTATTCGCCCTTCTCGAACTCTTGTCCTTGATGTGGACTGGCTGTTTGGAAGCCGAGACTGATATCTACACTCCGCGGGCAACATTCAGCTCTGAGCTTGGCAATGTAACTGTTGAGCTTTCTGATGACTATGACTTCCGCCGCTGGACCTTGGATATTCTCAACCGAAAGGCCAAGACTTGGGTGAACACCGCCATCAGCCTGGCTCCTCTCGACATCAAAGGACTTCTTCAAACCTACCTCTCCGAGTTTAGTGATGATGGTGCATATGGCCATATCTCCCTAGGAAGATCATTCGCTCTTGAGCTCGGCTCTGTGATTCCATCCACAGACCAACGACTTCAATCCCTCGAGCGGGTCGGAGACTGCGATATCAACACTGCCTCGGACCTGATTGCGCAATATACCACTCGACAGGAATACCGATATGGAGAGATTCTCCCCGATCGTGCTAGCGATCTGGTCAACTACATGCACTTGACTAGCCGCAAAACGTCCGAGGTGCAGTCACCTCTGAATGAAAGTGCAAATGCTTCCACGGCGCTGGCTCATGTGGAAGCCAGAATTCTGAGCAAGAAGTCGACGTCTTGGAATGAAGTCCGAGACATTTTGCGAAGAGCGGCAGCTTTGCTGTGTCGCAGCCAAGTCGACGAGTCTGCAATTGCTCGCTATCTCGTCAGCATTCCTTTTGCATTGTTCACTAAGCAATCCATTAAACTTGGCGTATCTCTCTGGCTTGGTGTCATAAACGAAAACCCTCGGCTTGAGTCCAAGCTTGTCAACGAGATTGCGCAGCAGTGGGAGTTCAGTATCGCCCGAAAGCTCGGATTGTTCCATCCATCCTTGACCCATCCAGACCCTTTCTTCCTTAAAGAGGAGTTTGCTCCTAGTGATTTGGAAGCGCTTGCGAAGCGAAAGCAGCTGGTTCATGACCTGCTGTCGCCACACACCCGTCTCTTGCAATTCTTTGGGAGCCATTTCAACGCAACTCGTCTCAGCAGCGTTGATACCCGCCGTGTTTTCCTCCGCATGCTAGACTTAACACTCGATGCAATGAAGAATGCATCCCCTCACCCAATGGCCAGAGAGCTTCGGTTCCTCATTATTCTCTACGCTTTAAGGATGCTACGTGCCAGCACCATGATTGGGGCTACCGCACAATGGAGACTGAAGGAAAAGATCTTGTCTGCTGGATTGAGCTGGTTTAGGCACTCCCCCAAGTGGTCATTTGGTAGTAACAGGCTTCAGTTGAAGACTGAGATACGCCTGATCACGGACGTTCTAGCTGCTCTTAAAGCCATCAGCTTCATTGGTGGACAAACCGTCGGGAACCTAAAGTCGCTCCAACCAAAGGAACAGCTGCTTCAGCTGCTTCTCGAAAACGAACAGTCACGATTGGCCGTTTGGATTAACCCTCTCAACGTGCCTGGAAGTCACAGTCACGCTCATAGCGCAGCGAAAGCCGCCACAGAGGCAACACTTTGCTCCTTAGTTCGAACAGCCTGGTGGCTCGATCCTGCCATTGCCATTGAGCTTGCCACGAGATTCCCCTTCCCTCGACTGCACAGGGATATCCGTTTTCTACTCCTCACCATGCCAGAGAGAGCAATTTCAGAGCCAGAAGCTCTACCAATTGTGTACGACGGACATCTACCTGGTGATTGCAGCTCACAGTTGAAGGTAAGTCTTTCCTTTAATCTCTTGTAATCTCTTGTAATATACTCTTGAATTTGAAAGCTAACCGTTTGTAGTATCTCTTATTCTGGGAGCCTGTCAATCCTGTGACAGCTGTGACCATGTTCTTACCCGCCTACAAGGACCATCCATTAGTCATCCAATATGCCATGAGGGCGCTTGAGTCTCATTCAACAGATGTGACATTCTTCTACGTTCCTCAGATTGTCCAGACACTGCGTTATGATGCTCTGGGATATGTTGAGCGTTATATCATCGAAACCGCGCAGTTCTCCCAGCTGTTTGCTCACCAGATTATCTGGAACATGAAGGCCAACTCCTACAAGGATGATGATGCGCAGATCCCTGATGAGATCAAGCCAACTCTAGATCGTGTCATGAGCAAAATGGTTGGAAGTTTTGCAGCTGAAGACCGAGACTTTTACGAACGAGAATTCTCCTTCTTCGATGAGGTCACGAACATCTCTGGTAAGCTCAAGCCCATCCGAGATCGCCCCAAGGATGAGAAGAAGCAGAAGATCGAGGAAGAACTTCGAAAGATCAAGGTTGAAGTTGGGGTGTATCTGCCCAGTAATCCGGATGGTGTTGTCATTGGTATCGACCGCAAATCTGGAAAGCCACTGCAGAGTCACGCCAAATGCCCCTTTATGGCGACATTCAGGATCAAGAAGAACAAACCTGGTCTCCTTGAAGGCGAGGTAATGATGGAGGAGGCCATGGTGTCTGAGAAGGAAGGCCACGAGAGCAACGGCACCCTGGATAACACCATTGAGGTGTGGCAGTCTGCCATCTTCAAGGTTGGAGATGATTGTCGCCAGGATGTTTTGGCATTGCAGATGATTGCTGCCTTCCGTGGAATCTTCCACAATGTCGGCCTCGATGTATACGTCTTCCCTTACAGGGTCACTGCTACAGCTCCTGGTTGCGGTGTAATTGATGTACTGCCTCACTCGATTTCCCGAGACATGCTCGGCAGAGAGGCAGTCAACAAGTTGTACGACTACTTCATTTCCAAGTATGGAAACGAGGATTCCTTACGGTTCCAAGAAGCCCGAAGCAACTTTGTCAAGTCCATGGCGGCATACTCCATCATCTCCTTCCTGTTGCAGTTCAAGGATCGACACAACGGCAACATCATGATCGACGACGCCGGCCACCTTCTCCACATTGACTTCGGTTTCTGCTTCGACATTGCCCCCGGAGGCATTAAGTTCGAGCGCGCCCCGTTCAAGCTCACGCAGGAGATGCTGGCCGTCATGGGAGGCTCAACCGACCACCAGAGCTTCAAGTGGTTCGAGGAACTCTGCGTCAAGGCCTTCCTCGCAAGCCGGCAGTACTGCGAGAAGCTCTGCCAAATGGTGCAGCTCATGATGGACAGCGGCCTGCCCTGCTTCAAGCCCGAGACGGTCAAGAACTTCCGATCCAGGTTCGTTCTCGAGAAGACGGAGCGCGAGGCGGCCGATTACGTCAAGGACCTCATCAAGAGGAGTTATTCCAGCTACAGCACGGGTGTTTACGACCAGTTCCAGCTGATCACCAACGGTATCCCGTATTAATAGTTACAACCTTTGCTTCAGTGAGCAATTCTGATATTTCCTCTATGGTTCTATATATATCTGCCCTTATTTTCCGACCTGTTGTTGGTCGTATTGTAGTCCCAAATAGATAGCTACCTTAATATATACCTTTTGATATACTCGGGAGATAAGCTGATGGATGACCACACAAATATTCTTAGAAACACAGCGCCTTGCTTCGAATTGCTGCAGAGAGAAGCTTTTGTGTTCATACCTCTCACGCGACTTCCTACTGCCTAGCTGAGTTATCTACACACATACATCAAGAATGAATCCAATCATTCCATCACGACCAGGCTCGCAAGATCAGTACCTTCACAGGCGGCTTCACAAGCGGTCATGCCTGGTGATACGGACCTTGCTGAATCCTATCGTGTTACCGGAGGTGCACCATTACTGGAATTTGCTGACCTGTTTGATCGCCACCCGCGGCAAGGGGAAGGAGATATCATCATCCCAGGTCGAGGATTTGCGAAGGATTGCTGCTATTATTGCTCGAGCCCGCCGCTAGCTGCTCGCAATGTGTCCAAGCTAAGTACAAATGTTGTTACAAACCATATAAACCAAGAAGAAATACACGCTTTTCTATAAACCCAGATAGATAATGACATTTGGAAAAGGAAAATGTGTTTCAATTGTGTTGGGCAGAGCCCTTTCTTGTTTTATCACATCGTACTTGGCACGTTAAAGATTGGATTTCGGTCAATCGGGAACGGGGTCAGTTTATAGCTCCCCTCCCCGTTGGTTGATGAGTGCCATGTCTATTACTTGCGCGCTTGGCAAGCTAGAGTCCTAACTGCAACTTCACTCGGCGCTCTGCCTGAGCATGTGGGTAGGGGCGTTGTAGGTCAGGTAGTCCACGTGCACAAAGGCTCTGTCCACAATTGGGACTGACTCCAGGAAGTATGTCAATACTTCGCTGAGATCGTGGCTGTCTTTGAGGGGCATGTTGGCCGGGAGGACAATGTCAACTTCGACAACAAGCTTGTCGCCCGCGTGGTAAGCGCGAAGGTTCTGAATACGGCGGATGGTGGTGGCAAAGCGCATGGTGAGATACAGGAGAAGATTACGCTCATCTGGCTCGGCAGAGAGCCCGCTCAGGTTCCGAATGTGGTGGATAGTGGTTTGCGACCACTGAAAGACGACATAGAGAGAGAGCAGAAGACCACCGACTGCATCAAGCCACCAGATTTGCGCGATGGAACCAACTATAAAGAGCACGCGGGTTAGCATCACAGTATTTAGTTAGCGCGGGGGGATATATCACGTACTGATAGGGAAGAGAATGGAGCCCGTGTTGAAGACAACATCAGTCTTGCAATCTTCAGCCCTAGTATACATAGTCAGCTTAAGTTGATGGTGTGAGGCTCGGGGTAGCAAAGATGAACTTACAGGGCTTGGACACTGGAATTCTTGACCAAACGGCACCAAACCCAAACAAGACCCTTGATGATGACTGTGCCAACCATGATTGAAAGTGCGGGGATGCCGAGTTCCAGGACTTCATGGGCAGGGTCAGCCAGACGCTCAATACATTGCATTCCGACCTGGACGAAACAAGTGATCATGATAACTGAAAATACAAGCACGCCCACAGGCTCAAGCCGTCGTCGACCGATGGGATAATTGTGCTGGTCCTTCTGGCTAACGGAAACGAGATGTGTTGTGACCCAGACAATAGCTGTGCTCAAGAAATCGAGAGCTGCATCGACAAGACTGGCCAAAACGGACATGGAGGGGACGGAGAAAACGACGGCGAGCTTTCCGGCGAGCAGAACGCCATTGGCAATGAAGTTGACCCAGATCGCAAGTGTGACGATGGGGCTGTCACTGTCGAGCTCAGCATCTTCGAGCCATGGCAGTCTCGGCTTGGGGCCGGATCCATCGGATAAGAGAGGCGATGCAACTCCGGGGTCCTCATCGTCCTCATTGTCAGAGTCGTGGTGAGCTGCTAGAAGAGGCATCTCCTCTGAAGAACGGAAGATGTCCTTCGGCGTGCGTTTCTGAGGCAGACTCTGTGGGGTTGTGCCACCATTTGATTTCCCATTGGAGTCTGTAGCTCCGTACGAACCATTTGCGCTCTTGCTCTGCGTGGTTTGGGATGGCTCAGATGCGGTCTCTGCGCTCTCTGGGCCTTGTGGCTCATCCTCCATGATAGTGCTTGGGATATGCACGGGGCGGAAAGCCGAAGCTTCTAGCTCGGCGGAATATTCATTGAGGAGCTCGTGGGGGATCGTGGAGTCGAGCAGGCAGTCGATATACATGTACTGTTGAATAAGATCGTTCGTCCGCTCGTAGTACTGACGTCTAAGACACCCACCGTCAGTTCCTCTTCCGCGCCCTGTTTCAGTCGCTTATACAACATACATTGGCTTCTTCATTGTCTTCAATTCGTCGCGGTTTTTCCAATACCTCTCCCATCGATATCTCGGGTTGCTCTTACCAATGAGGCTCATGCTCCTAGCTTGCGATCCGCATAGAATCTGGCTGAGGCGCTGCTCATTAGCTAACAACCGCGTGATGTCATCGTCCTGCTCAGAATACCAGCTGGATCGAGGGCCGGATTCTTCGTCATTTCCTTGCGCGCGATATTTGCTAGAGAGGCTCGAATTGGAGCGGCTTCTGATGATGGACTGCAACGCGCCACTGCGCGTGGGGAGCGCAAACGGAGAAGCATCATCTTGATGGTGATGGACAAACGAGTGATGGCGAGGCGTCCGCACCTCCGGAGAGCTCATGATGGGCTTGGTACCGAGCGGGAAACTGATGGCTCAGCACCTCGAGAATTGAAAGAATGGATGGAGGCAACCTCTGCCTTGTCAGGCGAGGCTTAGCGGAGGCTTAAAAAAAGCATGCTGTGCTCGACAGAGGGTCCGCTGCGGCGAACGAGGCTACCAACACTTGCCTCATTGGCTGCGCTAGCCCACATGCCTACATACAAGCAATCTTATCTTGCTAGCCGAGACTAAATAAAGGAGATGTAGCATCTTATCGATCAGGATGGCATCTGGATCTTAAGATCACTCTTTGGAGGCCCACGAGCCGCCAAACCGTAGCAATAGAGAAAAGTTACATGCCAGACATGCATGCGAGAACTATCTTACGTAGCATTTAATGACAGCCAACGCGTGATACATCGAATTGTACCACACACCTGCTGGGTTTAATGCATGCATGGGTGCTAACAGGGAACAGACCTACCCTGCATACCATTGACGTAGCATCGTTACCCTACACCCGAGCTGAGCCAGCGACTGTCATAAAATAGCACACCCAGAACTTACTGTTGAACTTCAACCTAATATCAACCCAATTAACCTAACAAAAATCACAATATCAAGCTAAACATTATAGAATAATTTGTCCTTCGCTTAGCTTTGTATGAGAGGAAATTAGGTCCTTACCTTACATGAAAAGGGTTTTAATTCCAACTACTTACTGGGCAGATCTAATACCCTTGCATTAACTCATACCTGAGCAAAGCTCGGTTGCAGTCGGTTCTCTTTCGTCTACCGCCGTGTTTCACGGTTCATCCCATCGTATACCTGGCTCTGCGCGGCTTTCCCACTAATCTTAGATTGGCAGGACTGGCTAATCGATGAAACTTTAAAATATCCGCCCCTTGGTGACCTAGCGAAGGCTGCCAGGAGTGGGTAGTCGGGCAACAACGCACCGAAAGTATGAAAGGCGGAATTAACGGTAATTGCCGACATGTTGGATATGCCGGGTATGAAACAAACATCAAACCTGGATGCAAATGAAGAGGGCTCTGCGAATGGAGCACATCTGAGTTTAGGACGAAGAGAAATGAAGAACGACGAAAACAGCGAGAGAGAATGTACCTGCCCTTATGCAGCATATCATGACGCGAGACGAACTTGTCACAACCCCATATCTTCGCCTGCCCACTGGTCAAGACCGGTGGGCAGTGATTATCAATTGGTTGTGAAACCTCTTCTTCCCTTCTTGTTCCCTTGCTCCATTTTTCCCTTTTGGTAAACTACGGAATAGAGTTCCAACAGTGCCATTTATAGCCCGGTGCTTGCCTCAGCGGGTGCTGCGCCGTAATTCATTATTGGTATCGCAGTTGAGGCTGATGAGCGGAGCAGGTGGCTCTTGCTTGACCCGGAGAAAAAAAACTTGACACGAACTATGACAATGGACACACCGACCTCGAATCTCGGGAACGCTGATGTCTCATACGTGCGCGAACAATCCGTACTGTCTCACACACATTCCTGGGTAAGTTTTTTCGGTGTGGAACTCGAGATGAAGTGACCATATGGATACATCTAAATAAGTAGTTTCCGTAGCTGTATGCAAAAACCAAAGGTACCTACGACGTACCTTAGTACGTACATTTTGCCTCCCCAACAGGCCGTTCCCGTCAACGGGGCAGCATTTTTAGCACTTAGTGTGACGGTTATACGAGCAGGCCTAGCCATTGATGGATACTGGCTTGAGCCACAGCAAAGTCAACGCCGCGCTCGGCCCCATTGGTGGAGACGGGACGATCAACTGGTGATATACGGCATTTGCCTCCCTGGTTCTCCTCGTATAAAATCTCTGAGCCGTTGGGCCTTTCGTGGCCTTCAGACCGCTAGCAAGGACACAACGTCAATATGGAGGCTATGATATAACCAACGTTCCTCGAACATCAGCGCCGCGTGGACTGTCGCGCCATCGAGAGCAATCGGTTCCACAAGTTTCGGAAAGCCCATCATGCCGCACGCGGAATGGCGTGGGATCGATGCGGCGGCGCTTCGTAGAGGTCCGGGTTATTTCTGCCATCCACTGAGCGTCCATCGTGTTGACACCCCAACCCCCAAGCTGCACTCGAGCGATGACGCCAGTCGGCCTAGGCCCCAGGTCAGAATCCCGATCCTGCCCCTGATGATCACTCGCTCACAAGTCAATCAACCCAGTCCAAAATGGAGTTGAACGGCCAGTTGTTATGCGTTACATCACGGTTGGGGCTCCACTGCGAAGCTTGTCAGCTTTCGTGATTGTGGCTGCCCAACTTTTTGAATTTCTGTCACCTATGTACCTGTACCTGGGCGCTCCCCCAAGTCATGGTCGAGTGCCTTGGAGGCACCCACTGAGTCAATGGAGCTGTGGACAAGCCCGGCTCCTCTCCCTCTGGAGAGAAAAAAATGCAATTACAGGTAAAATAGAAATAAAGAATTGGTAAGCGGTTGACAGCAGGCAAGGCCGTCAGGTACGACACGGGCTAGCGACACGATAGCGACGTGCCAAGCTCATATTTGAAGCTTCTTTGGGGTCCGGATCCCCGGGCGTCCCCGCTTCGATCCACTGCCCACACTTCGGATCCAGCTGAACCAGCTTCCACATCGTTCAGGGTCAAGCTAGGATGATGGCTGCCAATGCCTACCACGTAGCGGGTTAGCAGCACATGCGCTGGACCCCTGGGCGCCTGAACGCGCTGCCAAGTCTCCTGGATATTGGATATTTTAGTGCGGGCGAGCTTAATGTTTCTTGGGCTGATCAGTTAAATTGCAATGCCGTGCCTACCTATCCGATGATGTGTGCCGCTCCTATTCCGTGCTCGCAAAAACACGGAGGCACGGGTGGCTGTGGCCAGCCTCGCATGTTCAGTAACAGTCAGACGCTCGCTTTGACTGGCGCTAGTGATGAATGGCGGCATGTCTTGCCTCGTCTGTTACCTGTATGAGGCGATCGGCGGCGATATGAATATATACAGTGTGATTAATTGGCACCCGTGGCTGGAGCGCTGAGGTGAGTTGCTTGGGAAAACAAACCAAGGAGGTGGTAGTGAGGATTGTTAGGCGCAGGTATCGAATACGCCGTGTGCCGTGGCTATTTGAAGCCCGTCCATGTGCCAAATAGAGCATGTGAGTAACTACCCACCACCTGCCAGGGGGGTGGTGGTGAACCAGAAAAAAGGACGGTAGTCTATAAGAAGCAGCCGGTCGAATCGTCGAGGTGACATCGGCAGTACTAATTACCTGCTGGTATGCTCAGAAAGGCGTGAGACTTTCGATGACTGTAGGGAGGGAGACCTGGCAGTAACTAGGTCGTTGGCAATGAGGGCGAGACTATCACAAGCCGTTGACGTGTTTCTCAAATGCTAAGAGCAATAACCCCCAAGGCTGTTGCAAACCTGCAGGTGCCTTTGACCGGGTAGGGCAGGTATCGCCAAGACTTGCATGTGGCGGCAATTAGGCTCGCCTCAGGCGGCCACACCCAGAGACATGCCCGAGCTTCAAAGTCCAATCATCGTGATGCGCTGCACACGCGCGTGAGGCTGGAACCCTGCGGTCCAGCTATGATGAGCTTTGGAGGTAGCGCTGCTCTCAGCTTATTGCCGAGTTGATGAGCGGCGGCTCGTTATGATTACCTGGGCGGTCTAGCAGTACGCGCTTAAGTAGGTCTCTGCTAGCAACTAGCCTGGACAGTATTGGGCTCTCGTCCCACCGTGCTTAGTCCAGCACGCGCGTTGTTGTTTATTTGGATTTCTGATCTCTACTGCCATCTGGCCTGGGTTGCGGAGCTGGCTGCATGTCAAAAAGTCAAGCAGGTGCTGGTAGGATGTAAACAGGTGCTGCATCAACGGTGGTAGCGCACGTAGCGTAGGTAGTGGAAACCCCAGCGCGTGGCTCGATGTGGTTGTCACCCAGAGCGACTTGCTGCGATGGCTCGGCCCCATCTTTTACGAGATCTGCCCTCCAGCAACGCTCGCCTGCTGTTAGCTGTGTCGATTTGGGTACGAGTTGAGGGTGGAGTGTGGTGCATCATTTGCGGCGGTTCCGTGCCATCCATGGCCTCCACGGCC
Source organism: Clonostachys rosea (assembly GCA_026958235.1). NCBI lineage: Eukaryota > Fungi > Ascomycota > Sordariomycetes > Hypocreales > Bionectriaceae > Clonostachys > Clonostachys rosea. Next base: position 3,745,208 of record CP110207.1, read on the forward strand.
ATGCTGCTGCAAATGGATGTAGCTGTACCTGTCGGCCGGAGGAGGTACATAGTACTTGCCCGCCCAACCTTCCCGTAGGTAGTATCAGCACGTCAGGTATTCAATGCTACCTCAACCAGGTCGCCGGCAAGGCAGGTCTGAATCACATCACTGGCAGACAAACTGACAGACAGGCAAGGTCTCGCCTGGCTCGATAATTATGGAGGTGCACCAGGTGCCGTAGCTAGTGCTGGGAAGGTCGCCAGGCCTACCGGCGGCAGCGTCAGAGTTCAGAGACATGGAGGTCCATTCTGCCCACTTGCCTGCAGCAACCCCTGCCCATACCCAGACTGCATCCATCCACCTCCTCCTCTCCCTTTCCTCCCGCTACGTGGTGTCCTTGCCTGCAAACTCACGCCTCCCATTCGTTTTCTCCCGACATTCGCTTTTGGCCCTTGGTATCTGCCAATTCCGCATCGTTGCGCATTTCCTTGTCCTCGACCGGCAGCGTGTGTTGTAGCCGCTTGTTGTTTTGCTTTCCCATTTTTGTGTCCTTCCGACCGGGATCAGGAATTGGATACGGGCCTGGTCTCTCCGGTGCCTCCTGTACGATACAGTATTTTCCCACCCCCCGTTTTCCTCTCCTGAGCGACTTGCAATCGACGAACCGTCACCAGCTTGCCCGGATCCCGAGATCTTGTCCATCCTCCTCGACTCGACCCGACTAGAATAATCACCGACGCCAGGCAAAATCCATCTTTTCTCGCCTGACGTTTCGAGACCTTCGCTTCACCGAATACGGCTGCTCTCTTCTCTGGCTACTTTGCCCATCTTTTTAATATCACCTGTTCTCCTTCAGCCTCCCCCTTCTCCTCCAGGCTTGGACTCTCCACAGCCTTGTGTGTGTGGCTTGCTTTTTGCGTGCCATTCCATCATCGGTGCAAATTAATGTGAGTCCTTCTCAACCATTCCCGACACTTGGGCAACCGCCCATGTCGCCTGTCTCAGCACACCCCAGCATTCGGGCTTTCTTATAACGGGACTGGCGTGACCTTTCCATCTCAGCCTGCTCCTCACCGTTTTCTGCCCAATTCCCTCTGCCTTTGACTCGTGGCATAAACCTGACCTGCTGCTTCCTACGGACGCTGACCTCCATTTCTTTCAATGCGATGCAGTCATCTTTTGTCACACCTTGTGCATCCTTCTCGTGACTGGGCGGCCGATCGACGAGTCCGAACCCGCGCATAGCTTTGCTACCCTTCGGTTTCACGTCCACCCGGCATCTCTCGTTTTCTCGGGCTGTAGAGGGTTAACCCGTTCGTTGCCTCAACCAGCTTGAAGCTACCAGTGGCTGTAGCCACTTGTGAATAGTCCACGGTGATCTTTCTACATGCCTAGATTTTCGACCGCGTTTTACCGGCGGAAATCCACCGCGGATGACTTGACAGCCGTTCAACCATCCCCCGAATCTCCGTCATTTCGTGTTCTCGAACGCCACCCTTCTCCCCCTCCGCGGGCATTTGATGGGGGCGCTAGAATGGCAAGAACCTCTGGCGTCCCCATGCATAAGCCAAGCCCGTCGGAGTTGGATGTTGAGGATAACATATTTGCTGGTTTGAACAATAATCGGTATGTATAGCACGAGTCGCCCTTAATCTCGGAGCCTGTTCTCGGTCCCTGTATGCATACCGTCTCCAGCCTGTTTCTTGATCCCTAACACCTTTGATGGTTTCTAGTGCTAATCGAGGTAGCGGAAGCGGAGCGTCGAACACCACAAAGGCCACATCGACCGACAACTCATCACGGCATAGTAATGCATCTACGGCTCCGTCCTCAGCAGACATGGCCAACAATCAGGATGACCGCGGCGGAAAGCGAAAGCCGGCTGCTCAAGAAACCATGCCACGACCACTTACTAAATCAAGCACCTCGAGTTTTCTTGATCGTGCGGGACGAACCTTGTCCTTCGGGATAAAGAGCAAACATCACACCCCCCCTCCCAAGCAGGAGGATGTCCCACCACTGCCAACATTCCAACGCGAGGACGAGTATGGCAGAGCCAGGGCTATGACGGCCTCGACAACCAGCACAGCTACTCCACCCAAGTTGGAGGAGGAGAGCAATTTCGATCTGGGTGGTGACTTCGGCTCCATGTTTTCAAAATTCGACAAGCGGGCTAGCGTGGCCACCCTCCGGATGGATGGTAAACAGAACAAATCGCCATCACCCACGAAGCAGCGCCCTCAACAGCCAGGACCAGTGCCTCCCCCATTGGATATCGGAGCCACAAAGGGCCCGGTTGACTCAGCTCCCCCGTCGTGGAACAGTCAGAATTCGTACCAGTCGAGAGAGACTCTGATGAGCCCCCCACAAGCAGCACAATACGACCAGCCACCACCCGTTCCTCGACATCAGCCTTCATTCGAATATAGGTCTGTGAAGAGCCCTGGGTCTCCGATGGAGGATGAGGATGCTAGACTCCTCGCTGATTCGGTTGCGGCTGGCAAGTTCTTGACAACCGAAATCCCCGAACACGCCGCAGTTGAGCGATATGGGCGGGAAGAAGACGACTTTACTGTTATGGGCCGAGGAGCAGTGGCATCAGACTTTTCAAGGGATGATAATATGTTTGCGGGTACTTCGTCGCAATTCTCGAGAACTATGATCAGGGAAGTCCCTCGACCGGCGAACGCATCTTCTGATAACCCGAACAACCGAGTTATGACACCTGCAGAATTTGAAAGATATCGGCGGGACAAGGAGCGCGAGGGCCTGGAGAAGGCTGCTTATGGTGAGCCTGCGGATGATGATGACGACGAGGATCCAATCAACTACGATGACGAAGAAGACGAGAATGATAAGTTGAAGCAACAAGCTAAACAGAGGAGGAACCAGCAAGCTCAGATGACAGCTTATCGACAGAGAAACATGAAGACGACTGGTGAACTTGCTAGTACTACACCCGTTTCTCCAGGCCGCCCGACTCTCGGGACGTCGCTGAGTGCACCGCACCTTGCACCGAACAAGACCCCGTCACCTGAACCTGGACATGCAGTCGACGAGGACGAGGACGAGGACGTTCCTCTGGCCATCCTTCAAGCGCACGGGTTCCCGCATAAGAGCCGGGCTCCTAGTCGCCTCACATCCTTTGGATCTAACCCTAACCTCCGGGCCTCGACTATGTTACAGCCGGGACGACCTGCATCTGTTGTAGGAGAGCCTGCTTCTAATTCTGCCAAACGTTTCTCCACTCTTCCAGCTTTTGCTCGTAACCTCCCGCAGGATCCATTTGTTGGTGCCGGCGTTGCCCGGCCTGCTATTCGTGAATCAATGTCGTTCGGTATTGGTAGCCCGCAGCCGCCTCCTCAACAGTCACCACCGATGCACCCAGGAGGCCTTATTGGTGTTATTGCTACGGAAGAGCGCAACCGAGCAATGCGGCGTGGCAGTCCAAATTTGGAAACTCAGAGAGCTCACTTTGGAGGAGGCATGGACCCTATGATGTTTAATGGTGGTATGCGCATGCCACCCCAGCAGCAACCGCCACAGAACGCGAATCATTTGAGCGTTCAGGACCAAGCCCAGCTCCAGATGTCACAGCAAATGTCCTCGTTCTTGCAGATGCAAATGCAGTTTATGCAAATGATGGCTGGTCAGCAGCAAAATGGATCCCCCCAAATGGTCCAGCAAATGTCTCCTCCAATGATGCAACAGATGATGGGGTCGCCCCCAGGACAGCAGCAGCCATATGGAGGGTTTGCAGGAAGCCAGTCTGTCGCCGACTTCCAGTCAGGCCAGTCCTTTGGTGGATCACCGCCGCTCACTCAACCCCGAAGGATGGATGCAAGCATGCGTACAATGAGCATGATCCAGCCTAGCTCCTCCTCTTTCATGCAGCCTGCTTTTGGCAATGGAATGGGACCTGGCGCTGGATACAGTGCTTCCATCGCACCCTCCGAACGAAGCAATATCGGACTCCCAGGGCGCTACCGACCTGTATCACAGGCAGGGTCCCTCACAGGCCAGAACTTTATGCACCAGCGGACCCAGTCTATGTCGGGTGCGACGGCTTTGTCATCATTTGCTACTCCCGATGACTCGAAGGTGGTGCCTACTGTGAAGCTAGTGAGCGAGGCCAAGAATAATAATAATCACAGTGACGAGGAAGATGATGAGGAAGGATGGGCTGCTATGAAGGCAAAGAGGGAGCAGAAGAAATCTAGGTGGCGGCTCAAAAAGGGGTCCACGGACCTCTTCTAAAGGTATGAGCATTTCAACTCTCTACGATCATTGTGAAAACAAAAAAGTTTCTCTGAATTGGATAATATTGGTGGTCAAACTCGGGTAATTTGTCAATGATGCATGGATATTTCCCCCCCTCTGACAGATGGGGACCGACTGTTTTACTTCACATCTATATACACCACTTACATGGCCCTTTTCTGGCCCTTCCATGATATTACAACTGGATTGGTGGATTTGATAGTTTTGCATCTTGGATAGAATTTTGTCTCTACGTGGTAATTGAATAATGTCGTGGTGGCGTGCCATGAGCAGGTTTTTTGCATGACAATTACAACATTTGGATAATGTACTTTGCTTTGTGATTCTGAAAATTCTACATTTGGGCGATGCCTTGTAGTTAATAGCTTTTCTATTTCTGTGAGTATGATGCCCATGATGTGAACGGACCGTATACACGAAAGGGAGCAAGTAGACATCGATTTCCTATTTTTTTTTTTGGTAAAAGATGACTGACTCTATCCCTCGATCTTTCCAGTGCCCCATTCTTGTCTCTTTACACCCATCTCGACAGCTGCGGAGCCCCAGTCCTCGCCATGGTTGTGGCCTTTGCCGTCAACGCCAGCCCGAGCCTTTGCCTGCTCCTCATTGAGCACGGTGAGGATGCCGAGGATGACGGGGATGCCCGTATCCAGCTGAACCCGCATCAGGCCGTGCACGGCGGCATCCGCGATGTACTCAAAGTGCATCGTCTCTCCCTTGATGAGGACGCCGACGGCGATGACGGCGTCGAACGGGCCTGAGGAGGAGCTGGTGGAGAGGGAGGTCAGGTCGGAGGTGGACGCGGCGAGCAGGTCCGTTGCGGAGGGGGCGCCGGTGGTGTTGGACTGGATCTGGGAGGCAGAGATGAGGCTGAGGAGGAAGGCTCTTGAGTTAGCTGGGTGTTCCGAGGCCGGATCGGTCGGGGTATGCGACGCTGAGTTGAAGCTGAGGGGTGAGGGGCTCTACTTACCGCTGAACGGCAATGGGCAGTTCCCAGGAGCCAGGGCAGGATTGGACGACGATATTGGACTCCTTGACGCCGGCAGCTAGGAGCTTCTCCTTGGCGCCCGCGACGAGGGGCTCGATGATGGTCTCGTTCCATCGGGCGTGGACAATGGCCACTCGGAGGCCGGAGCCGTCGTGGTGCTGGGGGCTGGGTCCTTTGAGATACATGGCTCCGAACTTGGGTAGGGTGGGAGGGTGCAGGTTGAGGGTGTGAAGGCAGGTTTTGCAGAATCGGGACAAATTGATGCTTATTGATGGTTTGGGGGGAAGCTTCGAGCTATCTGGATGGATGGAGGGGTCCTCCGGTCCTACCTAGTGGGGGACACCCGCCATTATTAGAGATGCATTGCGTCAAGCGGGGCTTCTGGTCGCAACTACTTCAAGGGATGCGGAGGGAAAAAACCCCCACTTTCTGCACTGTAAAACTTCTTCATGCTTCTGACAAACATTCAGACTATTGTTTCTCAAAAAACCGTGAGCCTCGATAATACTTTTAAGTAGAGATACTGCAGAGGCGCCATGCCCTCCAGATCAGATATCACGTATTTTGGTGCAGGCCCAGCTCTGCTACCTACTGGCGTCCTCGAGGAAGGTGCCAAAGCTCTCCTGAACTATCATGATACCGGCCTGGGCATCGCCGAGCACTCTCATCGCTCCCAGCTAGCTAGCGATATAATTAATCAGGCTAAAGCCGATCTAGCCTCCTGTCTTGATATCCCAGATAGCTACGAGATACTCCTTATGCAAGGCGGCGGCACAGGACAGTTTGGTTTGTGCAACTCCTTTCCTCTCGTGGTCATGACCTGGGAGTAGTACCAAGAGAGCCTTCCGAGATGATGCTTCTTCAGCTCTCCATTTGTCTTAAGGAGAAAGACTAACACCACAACATCGCAGCTGCTACAGTGTATAACTTTGTTGGCACTTGGGTTGCTCGCAAGTTGCAAGACATCCTTAGGGATACTGGGTGCGATTCTACGGACCCTAAGGCGATCGAGCAACTCAAGGAGGTCGTAGACAAGGATCTCAAGCTCGATTACTTAGTTACCGGCAGCTGGTCACATAAAGCGTCAGTTGAGGGCGAGCAGCTTCTTGGCTCAGAGCATATCAATATTGCGACAGACAGCCGCAGGACGAACGGCGGCAAATTTGGCACCATTCCAGACGAGAGCACCTGGAAGCTGTCCAAGGATCCTGCCTTGGTGTATTTTTGTGCAAATGAGACGGTTGATGGGGTTGAATTTCCTGACTTTCCCCAGTCTCTTCAGCCAGGGCCTGATGGGAAGGGACCAATCGTTGTCGCGGATATGAGTTCGAACATCCTCACAAAAAAGATTCCAGTTAACAACTTCGCCGCTATCTTCTTTGGTGCCCAAAAGAACCTAGGCCTAACCGGTATTACTGTTGTGGTTATCAAGAAAAGCTTTTTACCGCCTGCTGTATCTCAACCTCCTCCGAGTCTTATGAGGCAACTAGGTCTTCCTATTCCACCTACCATTTTCAAATACGAGATTATTGCAAAGAACAACAGTCTTTATAATACTTTAAGTATCTTCGAGTAAGTCGTGATCACAGTCGCATTTACGATTCATAAACAGGTCTAATTATTTATTAGCGTATATATCATCGGCCAAGTTCTTGGAAAGTTCTTGCAAACATACCCCGATAAGGTTGAAGGACAACAAGCTGTGTCTGACAAGAAGGCCAAACTTATCTACGATGCTATTGAAGCTTCCCCCGAGATTTATAAGATCATTCCCGACAAGGCAGTACGGTCGCGTATCAATATTTGTTTCAGGGTTACCAAGGGCGATGATATCGACGCCGCAGAGAGAGCCTTTCTAGAGGAGGGTATTGCCCAAGGATTGACTGGGTTGAAGGGACATCGTTCGCTTGGCGGAATTCGCGCTAGCAACTACAACTCTGTTCCTCTTGAGGGTGCAGAGAAGCTTGCGAAATTCATCCGCGCTTTCGCCATGTCGTAAGAGCAGCTTGTCGGCAAAGCATAGTCGAAAATTTGGTCTGCGACAGTAAGATAATCAAAATGACGGGAGCGGGCTGAGTGTGCAGGAAAACATCGCTGTGTGCGTGGGCTTAGGCTGTCTTGGTATATTGTGCAGCTAGCCAGATATCTAGGTAATGTATCTATGGGACATGCTAGCTAATTTATACCCGGGGCCTCGAGGCCTCATGCATCAAGACATTCTTCCTTAGGCCGATGCTGGCCACGGTTCCCGTCGCCTAGTTTTCGTCGGTGCCTTTGGCGGCTACCTCGTCGTGGCCTTGACTTTCGAGTCCTATCGCTCTGGCCTCGTGGTGCGAGGGCCAGGACCGCGGTGATGAGCGGCGGCATCTTGCGAGACAAGGGCTGACCGAGCAATATTGATCCCACGGGCTCAAGTGGCCAGGGCATAGAAAAGGCAGGTGTGTTGCAGGCTTGGCAAGTAGTGATAAAATCAGGGTCCGGTTCGTGGGCACCCAACCTGTCCGACCTCGCAGCCCTTGGCCTGACCTCGGGTCAGATCTTGGGGGAACAGAGTGTGACCGTCAGGTTGATGCTGCTGCTGCCGAAACGGTCAATGTACTGTATAATCGAACTTGTAGAGAAAATAACTCTGATACTAACGGACGCGAAAATAATAGCGAAGGCGAATCGAAAGAGTAAATTTCGCTACCTACCTACCTACCTACCTACCTCAAGGATAACGCTACTAACTTCTATACCGGCCACTGCGTTCGTAGCTTCCCTGACCTTCTAATATCTCCCTCAGGTAGCTATAGTCTCCCAGCAGGTTAATTGTATCTAGTGGCTCGGTTTTATTATAACATATTACGTTTGGTGGAAGCAGTTAAGTGCTGCCGAACCGGCGACACACCGGGTGAAGCACCCGTCGAAGAGGTTCTCGTTTTGTGCTCCTGCAGGCGTCACATGGACCGAGCTCCAAGTCGCCTCGGCCGTGATAGAGGATGGCCGCGATGGTAAGCCCGTTTGACTCCTTGTGGTGCTTGATAACTGGGTGCAGGTCTGGTAGTTTGCTCTGAAGAACTCGTTTGCCAAGTTTCGTGACCGCGGAAAGTTGATCGCCCGTGAGCACCGAAAGCAACTCTGCTCAAACTGCCTCGATGCGGACCTCGACGTCGGACGCACTCCTAGGGTTATTCCAGGTGAACGTGACGAGGAAGCCAGGCATGCTTGCAGGTCGGCAGAATCCTTAACTACGGTGGACGTAGATGATAGGCTGGATGCTAGAGCCTCTTCAAAAAGCAAAGAGGACGCCTCCAGGTTGCCCTGCTCTCCAGCTTTAGTCGATTATCGATACCGTCTGACAAGACACCAGGAGATAGGTATATATCTGTCCCCGATGCGCGGTGAAAATTGGGTCGCGCTTTCTCTTCTCATTTCTTGGCTCTTGGTAACGATTGGCACCTGCCTCTTTCTATGGTGAAGGAGGTCTTTTGTCTACAATGGCAGGAGCGCCCCTCGGCTGGCTCCTGCCTGGTAATTTTTGAATGAAAGATGGTAAAAATGTGCAACCTCGATTCGTGTGTTTTCCTTCTCCTCATCAGGAAACAAGTGGCATGCCATTCAGTGATCCTGGCTTGTTCTTTCTGTTTTTAACCCATGTAGCTGGAATTCCGTTCTCGTCTCAGCATGGGCATCGTCGAACTCCCCTCAGCAACGGCCAGGCAGCTCGGTGCGTCATTAGACATTGTGGATCCGTTGGCACTCACAAAGGAGCTCCTGGAAAACTCAATTGATGCGGGCGCGACGCATATCAGTATTCTGATCTCGGCCAACACGGTCGACAAGATACTCGTCCGCGATAATGGCTTTGGGATCCCGCCAGCTGATTTCGATGCGCTTGGTCGGAGATCTCATACGAGCAAGTTGGAGACAATCGACGATCTCCAAAAGCGTGGGATAAAGACCTTGGGTTTCAGGGGACAAGCTCTCGCAAGCGCTAACTCTATCGCTGCTATTACAATCACGACACGAGCGCGTGGTGATGCTATGGCTTCCCAGCTCCGTTTGAAATCTGGTGTCGGTGGGGTGGAGGGGAGGGATGTCACACCGGCACCAATGGGAACCACAGTCAAGGCCGAATTCCTGTTTGAAAAAATGCCAATCAGGAAACGTTATGCCGTCAAGGAGAGCCAGAAGACGCTGTCGAAGATCAAGGAGTTACTTCGAGCTTACGCCCTCGCTCGGCCAGATATCAAACTATCTTTTAAAGTCCTCAACGACTCGAAGAATGGATGGGACTATGCACCCTCTCGTATAGCCACGCTGCAGGATGCGGCGATGCAGATATTTGGGAGGGACTTACTAAACCAGTGTACCTATGTTGGGACGACGCGGGACTTCCCCAACGTAGAATATGAACTCAATGTTGGCGAGGGTGTTGTGATGGGCTTGCAGGCCTTTTTACCAAAGCCTGGATTCGACCTTACAAAAGCGAAAGCTAAGGGGAGGTTCTTTTCAGTCAATTCGAGGCCAATCACATCCAATCGCGGGATATCTTTGAGATTCATCTCTACCGTCAAGACCTTTCTCTCCGAAGCCAGCGGCGATCACGCCGCCACAAGCCGTGTTTCGATTCCGTTCATCCAACTAAACATCCAATGTGACCCAGATCGTTATGATGTGAATGTAACACCTCTTAAAGACGAGCTACTCTTTGCAGAGGAAGAAAAAGTTATGAGATGTTTCGAGGCCCTTTGTCGCAAAACTTATCAGCAGTCAGCTCAGGAGGCGCATCAGCCGGAGGATAATCCAAGACAAGGTGTTGATTTCTCGGGAATGCTTCAAGGTGTCGGCAAGCACCCTACGCCGGATACTTCGCCCCTGGGAAAGGTAACTGGCTAGCCATGAAAACTACAATTCAACATGAACTGAGTAGCTGATACATGTACTAGGATACTAGCCTCTCTATGTACAACAAGATGAACAGGCAAAACGAGAGCCTGCAAATTGGACAATCTCTACCGAACAAGAAGGCAAGCAACTCGGATGTTCAAGAGGGGACAGGCGAATCCACTTCGTATGCCCCAATGCGAACGGGATTTGGAGTTAATCTTGATCGCACCCAGAGCAACGGTACTGATAAGGTCAGCAGCAGTGATGAAGTCATGATTCAGATTCCCCTGAGGCCATTGCTGCCGAACAAATGCGTATCGACAAAGGGAAAGCCGAAGGCTTCCGCGTCCCTACCTGGCCAAGCACTTTCCATGGGAGATATCCATCGATATTTCAAGCCCACAAATCAGTATGATTTTGAGATTGCTACTGACGATACTGCAACTGAAACAAACCAATCAGCCGCTCCGCCATCCCCACAGCCTATGTCATCGGAACGAATTGGAGATCGTCGACTGCCCCTGCAACCAGTCCGAGAGGGAAGGTTGAATATTCTCAATAATGAAAACGGGGATACCTCGAGGCTTGATCATGACAACGGGGTTCACTCGCCCCCTATATTAAGTCCGATTGCTGGCCGGAGAATGGGATCTCGTCAACAGTTAAATCTAGTCCGAGGCATAGCAAGGACAGAGACGATGTCCCGCAGTCAGCCTCTGCGACATGCTCAAACCATTCTTCCCCCTGGACATCTTCTTCCGACTAGTACGCCTTTAAGACAAGTATCAAATGCGATGGACACGCCCCCAGCTTCAATCGATTTTGTCAACGCCTTTCCAGATGATAGATATCGAGGCATTGATCACAGTTCTAGTCCGAGACGGGGTCGCCGGTTGGCCTCCAGACTTAGAAGAAGTCCGACAGCTACCCGAAGGCGAATGCTGCATCCAGATGAGACTTCGGGATCAATTTCATCGACCAGGGAGCAACGTGAAACGAGTTCAGGCATGCCTGGATCGAGAAGGATCTTACCTCTTCCTGATTCGCCATACTACAACTTGGATCATAGCATTGGAGCTTCTCCTAGCCTTTCTGTTTACGATACCAGCACCCCTGGGCCCTCCACCTCTCACCCATACTACCTTTCAGCTTTACATCAACATCAAGCAGTTGAAGAGGAGCCAGGCAAGCTGCTACCAAGGATCGAGGTCCCAGTGGCAAGGCCTGGCTCAACAATGCCAAGACAGGTGAATGAAGAGGGTACTGCTGGGATATCAAGTTCAAAACGCCAATGTAGGCGTAGAACTTCATCAATGTCGAAAAATCTCCCACTTGAAAGAATACCACGTGCATATGAGACACATTCTCTTTTGTCAGTGGTAGAAGCCTCGTCTACTTTCAAGTCTATCATGGCGAAACATTTAATCTTCGACGATCTCAAGCTTCAACGTCTAGAATTTCGAAACACCCATGAATCCCTCAGTGTCGAAAGGCGGCTTATGACGACAGTGGATATATGGAAAGAAGGCCAAACCGGGGATATAGAGATCGAGTATACGCTCCGATCGCATATTAAAGGGAAGGGAACTATGTGACGCTATGACGTACATGGCCAAGGAAGAAAGTACCCCCCTTTCTTTCACTGACACCTTCTTCTTTCTGGCACCGGATGCGTTCATGACACATTGGCATATGCGCATGCCTCTGGGTTCGGGCTACACCTAGCTGTGTTTACGGGACTGAGGTAGATTGACTGAAGCAGACGTGAGCTCGCCATGTATAACGCCCCCCACATTGCATGGTGGATTCACAAGTTTGTCCATATTGGGACGAGCGAAATCTGCTTAAAATAGCATCAATAGCTGGCACTGCCTTGTGACAGAGGGGCCGCGGACGAATGAAAGGTTGAGAATTATTTGCCTGGATTTCTGAGGGTCCAATGAACGGCAAGCTGCGGAATAGACATGGCATTGGCATTTCTCGTATCTGTTGTTCTTTTGTGGGGCACCGGGCCCAGCAACATGAGACGTGCCGTCATCCTGAGAGGCTAATGAAGAATCACAGCTATGATTATGTACATGTGTGTAATCGTTGTGTGGCACTCCGCTAGCAAATCGATCGTAGGTTTGTCCCGCAGAAGCGAATGCGCCCAGGCGGTTTGTGCTTGCTGTTGCAGCCGGCTTCGGGCCGTGGTTTTCAAAACAAGATTTGCTGAAGGAAGGTTGATCGCTTCCTGAAGATTTTGAAGGATGCGAAACAAACAGTTCCTGGGCCGGTGCCCACTTTCCCGCTGGGGCTGTAAATACCATCGCGTCTACGGGGCGCAGCATCAGCTGGCTCCCCCTCTAGGTTCTGCCATATGGCTGCTCATTTTTCGTATACGCGTACGCAATGGAGTCTGATGTGTGAGATCATTGTACCTGAGAGGAATTGGCTCATCCGCAAGCCACTTGGATGACCAGGGCTATTGTGATAGTCGGTACCTAGCCAATTCCATCTGGTCGTGGATAGCTTTCGACTTTGGTCCCTCTATTTCATCTCCCTCGCCCCTTTGGAGTAGCTCCTGTTTATGTATTGCCTACTATTTGGATGCTAGTATCAAGCTGGGGGCTTTTCTCCCTTCGTACTACCTAATTATGTGCATAGAGACACGAAGGGCAGAGGCAGGGCTGCATCGTACGGCGGGATGACCACACCAATCAGTGCCGCCCCCTGCTGGCAGGTACTCTGTAGGTGGGAGCTTTGAGTTGCGCATAATGGGATGAGTGTTCTTGAGGGCGTTTGAGTCATTCTTCTCCTGACATTCCAGAGGCCCCGCGGATCCCGCGGGGCTCATGCGGCAAGTGCTCATAAATGAATGGCCTTCTCGGCCAAAGCTGTGCTGAAATCCAAGATGAAAGAAATACGTTCCCTCTGGCAAGCGTTGCGTGGCTTCGTCCGGGCTGGCGGTGCCTCCGTTAGTGTTTTGAGGGTACCTGCCAGAACACAGGCATCATGTACCTGCACCAACGTTTTCCGTTATTGTTGCTTGGCTGAGTCCCATTAGTAATTAGCCTGTATCTTGTGCATTGCCTGCCGTGTCTGTGCCCGGCCAAGTGTGACCCAGACCTGCGACCTGCTGCTGGACAAGTACCTTACCTACCTAGATTCGCAATCGTACCACCATCACCTGGCCGAGGTCAATCAATCAAGCGCAGCCTGACTCTGGGGCTATGGTGCCTACGCTACGTCGACTAAGGCCCATAGACACCGGTAGCGTGCCTCGTTGCTAGCTTACAGCATCGCCGCCAGGGGAGCTCAGTTGGGCAAAGGCCAGTGGAGGACCTACCAGCATTAACCCGCCCGTATTGTCGGGGTCAGCTCGCGTACGTACAGATCCAGGGCCCAGGAATCACGATCAGCAAATACCCACCACAGCGACCCAACTTGCCTCCATCCAACAGCAACACCATCGATCTCCAGCCTGGCCATCCTGCTCACCCTCGTTCCATCCGTGCCCGCCATTCCATTCGCTTTTCTTCTCGACGCCGCAGCCAATCTGACGCACCCGGGACGTCTCTTGCAGGTCGCATACTCGATCCCTTGCTGCCTCAGCTTGCCGTTCGACGAATACGACCTTTGCCGCCCGTCTTTTGGCTTGGCCTGGCTGAGAAACCTTTACCTTTTCGTCTCCGCTCTCTCGATATTACCGTCCCGAACCACCTGCTATTCTCCAAGAGCTGTATCTCTCGCTTACGACCACGTCTTAACCGCTCCCTCCCTTCCCGCTCGACGATCCCCTTTGCGCCCACGGCCCTCCTCAAGACCAGCTCTTTCCGAACATCTCCCTGATTTAGTAAATAATGCTTATTCCCTAAACAATCCCGTGCAAGGTTTGGCTGTACTTGGCCTCCCCATTCGCCAAGCATGCGGCTGCTCTCTGGCGCCCCCGACAGCTGCCAGGGCAGTGGTGTCTTTGCATATTGTACACCAGCGAGGAGGAGGCATCGGACGCCAAAGTCTAGCTTTGGATCCAAGGATGATCAATTTTCAATAACGACCGATACACGACCTCTGAAAAATGTCGATAAGAGATCTACGGTCTGCTCCGAGCAGAAGGGGTGGCAGGCCAGGACCAGGAACAGCCTTGGAGCGCAATCATATTGGCGATATCGTCAATCACCGGCATGGAGCCTGCTGGTGTCGTTGATCGTCCTGTTACTTCCTACAACACCTGTGTTTGCCGCAAAACTACCATTTCAGAACTGTCTCTCCGACGACTATCTATCCGCAACACCACCTAAACTACAATTCGCACCAGCCGAGGTTCACGCCTTTTTCGACACGGAGAATCCCAGCCACAAGCTTGAAGTGATCGTGTATGGGAATGTTACTGGGTCATATAATAGAGTTACCCTTCCAGGGGAAGGGGACCCTCATTGGTCCGACGTGACCCAGACCGACGGCAAGATTCTTAGGCAGCCGGAGGGCGAGCAGGGAAAGGCGACCACGCTGTTTCGCCATGTCGACGTGCTCACATACCGGCCATATCAACAGCCAGACGTGGATTTTTGCTCTGGGGGTCTGGGCGCTGGCGTAGAATGTCCGTTGGGCCCTGTGTGGCGCGTGGAGTAAGTGTCTAGATTGCTTCCATGGTCCCTCTTTGATACTAATGCTGCTCGTTTCTGTCTAGCAACTTCCCGTATGGGCTCCCTACAATTAATATCACTGGCGACGTCAATTCATCATATGTTTTTACTTCCTTCACCCCCAATTTTCTCATCACCTATGGTGACGTCAATAAAACCACCATTGCTTGTATCACGGCGACGGTAACACCTGATCTTGGTGACTATGCCCGGATAATCGAGTTTATCCCTCTTCTAGTCCTCGCCTTGACTGGCTTTGCAACTATCTTTGCCGCCATCTGGAGCCCTTGGGGTACGACGGATATCTTCCACTGGACCTCCAACTATGGCCGCGACACAGATCTCCTAAGATTAGTGACGCCCGGTTTCGGTGATTGTTTGCACCATATCCAATTTGCGGTGTTGACAGGATCACTGAGCCTGTCCTATCCTGGATTCTATCAGCCTATCGTGGGCCAGGTGGCTTGGTCCGCGCTCCTATTCAACCAGACGATTGCCACCAACAGTTCGACCTACTACCAGCCTGTTCAGGATGGAGTGTATGTCCTTGACGGTAGTTACGGATTGCACAGGTTGGGCCAGCTTGTGGGCCTAGAGTTGACTGCCGATCTTTGGCCAGGCATGATGGTCTGGCTCTGCATCGTTGTGGGTTCTGTTACGGTGTTGGCACAAGCTGCCTTCTTGCTCCAATGGATCTACCGAAAGATCAGAAATACATCAGAAGAAGACCTCCGGTCGAAGAATATCCCCTTTTCTGTCGGGAATGTGGTCCGCATCGTTTTCAACTTCTTTCTTCTTCCTGTTGTGTCACTCTCTTGCTTCCAGCTGGTTGTAGCTGCTGATTCTACGCAAGCTGCTGTGGCCATTGCGGCACTGACCGTTGTCGCCATTGTAGCCTTCACAGCCTGGGTGTTCCGACTTATTCTTCGTGCGAAGCCCAAGTCGATTCTGTTTGATGATCTACCTACAGTCTTGCAATACGGACCACTGTACAACACATACTCAGACCAAGCTGCTGCGTTTGCTCTAGTCTCAACGATACTCACCATTATTCGGGGCATTGCTATTGGAGCTGTTCAGCCCAGT
The DNA here is from genome assembly GCA_026958235.1 of Clonostachys rosea. Classification (NCBI taxonomy): domain Eukaryota; kingdom Fungi; phylum Ascomycota; class Sordariomycetes; order Hypocreales; family Bionectriaceae; genus Clonostachys; species Clonostachys rosea. The sequence continues at coordinate 3,761,045 of CP110207.1, forward strand.
GGTATCGCTCAGATTATCCTTCTTGCTATCTGCGAAGTTGTCTTCATGTTCGCCTTGCATGCCTCCCGGCCTTACCACCCAGGAACATCGATGAACGCATATCATACTGTTTTCGCCTTTCTGCGTTTGATAACTATCCTCATGATGGTTGCATTTATCCCTCAGCTGAGTGTGGCGGATAATGCGAAGGGCTGGGTTGGCTATGCAGTCTTGCTGGTTCACGGCGCTTTTCTCATTCTTGGTTTTCTCATCAATGCCTTACAAACCATATTCGAAGTGACGGCGTTGATGCTTGGAGCTGGGGGGGATGACGCTCATGGCTTGACGAGGGGAGGTCTTTCGAAGATCTTTGGCATGCGGCAGTTATCACGTCGACCAGGGCCGCGCGCTGGCCCATCGCGGGCAAGCCAGCTCTCTAGTGCAGCCATGCTGGACCAGGAAGATAATTCCAAGAATGGATTCGCAATGCCGAGTGGACGGGTAAGGAGCGAATCTGCCGGGAGCCTGAATGGTATGCTTGTTCCCCGACACAGAAGCAGCTCAGCTCTAGACAGTATCGATATGTATGCCGGGGGCCATCGTCCAGGCGGGAGCGTAAGCTCATACATGCCCGGAGACACACCGCAATTCTCCGCCGCCAATACTCCCACGTTGGGCCGAGGTCAAGGACCAGCCCTGCCGATGGAGGCTGCTGGTCCATACTACCGTCCTCCCCGCAGGCGTCATGAAACAATGGACAGTCAGCCAGAGAGTCAGCGAGGATCGATTCACGTAGAGACGAAACAGCGCCAAAGTCTTGGGCCCGGCCCGCTTCTCGGAGACGCTGGCGAGATGGGTGCAGAGATCTCTCGAGGGCCAACGCCTGCCAACGCAATCGCTAGTTTGGCTAATATTCCAAACCGCCCTGACTACTCGACGCGAGAAGTTGACTTTTACTATGGTGTTACTCGTGGACCGGCTTTAAATTCTGATGGTGCTGGTAGGAGACTTGGGACAGGCCCTGCAGATCCCACTGGCCCAGTAGCAACCGCCACAGGTTGGTTGCGCGGCTTTCTGGGAGGGAAGACGAAGGAGAAGGGCAAGGGTTTCGAAGTTGTCAGAAGTTCAAGAATGCCTCCGGCTATGATGGCTCGCAATGGTGAACACCCGGAAGGCATACCTGTTGCTATGGGCGTGCTTCGAAACGGACCAATCGACTCCGACGATGAGGACCAACCGGCCTCCAAGGCAAAATTGAAAGCTCGACCTGGCACTCTTCTTACAGAGACAGGCGAGCCTCGAGGTCCGGATGAAGATGAGCCAGATAGTCCAGCTACCGATCGTCTCCCCCGCGGGTCCAAACCTTTGCAACGCCAAGACACGTTGGAGCAGCCCCCTGAAGTTCCACGGAAAAGCTCTAAGAGGAATTCGGCGCTGATAGAAAGCTCCAAAAACTCTTCAGTGACAGATCACGGTGCTGAACCATCATCCAAGTCGATCGATGAGCCAGGGCAAAGTAGTGAAGCTGCAGGAACAGGAATCATCCATTCACGGCTGCCGTTCGAGAGGACGGCATCGCAGAAGCGGAGGCTTTCCAATCCTTCTTCGATGGAGATTTCCATTGACCTTTCCCGCGAGCCAAGCACCAGACTTGGTGAACGTCCTGCTAGCTTCGGTCTCGTATCGCAACATAGCATCAGCCGTGTGGATCCACAGCACGGTGATACTGAGTTGTTTGGAGCATCTGCGGAGTTGGTGGATGAGCCATTACACGACAGACGTTGAAGACCTCTATCCTTTGATCGAAAATTGACACACCTCTATTCATTCAGAATATACAGTTTGTACCAGAGCCCTGACTAGGCATTCGATACATAAAACTCTCGAACACATTATTTTTTATCATCGTCATCATCATGGGGCGGAGAGTATAGCCCTTTATCTGTTGTCTTTGCGGATTGAGGAGAGACGGGCATATGCACGTTTTTATTCACAGCCCAAGACTTTGGGTTGTACGATTCAAGGCCATTGGGTACATTCGATGTTTACTGCAAGGCGTTGGGCTCATTTTTCGAACACGATTTTCTTTTTGTTTTGGATCGGCCTGCAATTTGCCTTTTCCAGTTATTATTTCGGTCGTCCTTAATTTCCCTTTTCGCGCTCATCCATGGGCTTCTCTTCTGTTGGGGATTCATCATTGAAACATAGTAGCGCCGGCGTACCATCCTGCATAAAAGTTGATGCTTTTCTTTTTCCCTGGACGGTTGGTTTCTGAGGATGGCATGGATCTGGCATCAGAAGATAGTAAGTAGATTTATGGAAACACGGGGATCTAATATGAGATGAATCCATCTCAAAACATTATTGGCGAGAAATCTGTTAGTATCAGGTGGTAATGTGTGTTTACTGTCCGATTGGACATTGCTCATGTACTTAGTTCCTTTTTTTCCCTCTTCATTTTAACGCTTACGAATTAATGAATGGTGAACTATATTAATTCTTCAACCTGGATTCAACTCTACAAAAGGTGCTGCTGCGAGGGAATGGCACTCCAACATACAAAACAAGTAAGATGGGCTCGAGGTTGGGAAATCAAACTTCTCCATCGTTTTGGATGGTTCTCGGGTATACGTCCTTTGATCTACGTTGTATCCATGAGTGTATCTAGGTTATGCATAAAGACATCGTGAAATCCGCAATGGGGGCCATCCCCTCCGCTTTGAACATACATGCATCTAAACTTATTATTTGACGCCAATGAAACCGATGCCCGCCCTCGCCCTCTGGGCGGCCTTCTTCAAGGCCTGCTCCTCGACGTCGGTCCATTTCACGCTCAGCTGGTCCCACTTGCTCCCGGGGGTGTTGTACTCCTTGCGCCACTGCGCCTGCATCTGCTGGAGCCGGGCCATCTCACGGGGGTCTCCCGAGCCGCTGTACACGATGAAGGCGGTGCAAGGGGGTAGTGCCTCATAGATGGTCGCCAGGCGCGTGGCGAGCGCGACGAGAGCTTGCTCCAGGGGCGAGGAGGAGGTGCCTTCCTCCGCTGCCGCTACGGGCGGCCCGCCGTCGCTGCTGGAGTTGTTGTCGACGCGGTTCTTGTTCCACCAGCCCTGCAGGGCCTCGAGCTCGCGCATGCGCGCCCAGACGAAGTCGACGCCGCCGCCCCTGATCTCGCGGCCGTCCGGGTCGCCGTTGACGGCGCGGATGACGTTGGAGGTCACGTCCTCGTCCGTCCTGCACCCGAGCTGGTGCGTGGCTCCCGCGCCGGCGCCCTTAGACGGCTGGCCCCAGTCCACGGCGGCGCTCGTCTTGCCGACCTCGACGCCGCCGACCGCCGTCTCCCCGCCCTGGGCCTTGTACGCCGTGCCGGCCCTGGCGAGGCGGCGGAAGAGGTTCTCGCCCTGGGAGTCGGAGGAGCCCCAGAGCTTGCCCTTTTCACATTTCTGCTTGACGAGGTCGAGGCACGTCTTGGCGTCTTCCACGCTGTCGTGGCCGTTTGCGCCGCCCTTTTGGATCTCCCGGGAGAGGTACTTCTGGGCGAGCCATTTCAGGGAGGATTTGAGGGGGGGTCCGCGGGGGTGGGGGTAGAGGATGGAGGTGTCGACGATGAAGGGGTGGGTGAGCTGGAGGGCTTTCGTGTCGGACTCTAGGGAGTGTCCTATGAGGATGGTTTTGGGGTGTAGGATTTCAAGGAGCTTCTCTTGGATGTCTTGGAGGGTGGTCGTGACGGGGGCGAGCATCTCCTCGGTGATGCCCGAGAACTGGGTGACGTAGTTGGTAATGGGCTTGCTGGGCTTGACGAGCTCGTCGAGCACGGTCTCGCCTGACCAGTCGACGAGGCTGATGCGGGTGAGGGAGAACTCGTTCTCGCCCGTCATGCACATCTCGCAGTCCATGGCGAGGATCTCCCGGCCGGCCGTGATGCTGCCCTGCTGGATTTCGCTCTCGGGGACGTCGCCCTCTTCGAGGCTGCTCACTTTGGTAGCGACCCAACCCTCGGGTGCTACAAAATTTTCTCGTTGGCCTTCGGGGAGCATTGCAGGATGGACTAGGTAGCCGTTATCTTGTAGATCTTCTACCGTGGAGAGGAACTCGGTGATTCGCGTCCTCTCGTTCTTCCAGCCATGCGGCTCGGAAGCGGGCTTCACGCCGGTTCCTTTTTTGTTCTTCTCCTTGTTCACTGGGACTGTGAGGAAGGCGGCCAGGGGCGAGTGCATCTTGCCCTGCTTGTCGTCTCCTGGCGTCCGGATGGGCCACAGGTGAGGGAACATGTCGGCGAAGGGTTTCAGCGCATCTGGGATCTCGTCTTTCACCAACTTCCGAGGGTAGTAGCTATCGGGAGATGACTGGGAGGGCCCCTGATCCTCGCCTCGCTCATCATAGTTGCCGCAGTCAACGCCAGCTTTGAACATGGCCTCTTCTAACCCGGGGACCATGATGGTCACGATCTTCCTGAAGTGCGGCCGGTGGCTTATAGCCACCCATTGAGGGGCAGGACCATCCGCGTAGATGTACGTCACGAGATCCCGAAGGCTGTTGAGGTTGACCTTGGCATTGAGACGGGCATTTGGGGAGAAGCTGATGGCGGGATAGCTTTTGCCGGGTTTGGGGAGCTTCTTGGCCTTCTTGTTGGGCCGTGACACGACCTGCCATTCGCCACCATCATCGTCTTCCTCGTCGTGAGTCTTGGCGCGCTTCAGGCTCCCATCGCTGGTGTTGTTGGACTCTGTCTCCAAGGGCTCCCTTGCAGCCTTTTTTTTGCCCATGGCTGAGAGGGCGCGATGAGTCTGTGGCTGAGCCTGTATCAAGTCCTGGGTTGGATATGGATGAGCCCTATGTAGACTTTTGAACTGGTAGGTATAGAAAAGCTCAGTCTGGCTCAATCTAGGTGCGACTGTGCTGAGCAATGTGCAATGGGATTCGGTAGCTTGGCTGTTGTTGAGATCAGCATCTTGAAAACTGCAGCATTTCGATGAGATGAAGTTCGTTATCTTATCGGCCGACATATTTTAGCGGGCAGAGTGGAGCAGCCGCTGGAATATGGGTCTAAACCAGGGTCCTCAGTGACTTGGTACTTTACGAATACAGTGCTCCAACGTCAACGGCTCAGCACGCGTCGAGGCCACTAATCGCGTAATGAGGCAGGCATTTGTATGAGCACATCACTCGTCCAAGATTGATATCAACACAGAGTTTCTCGCCAGTCTGCTTGCAGTCCTCTAAACATCTCATCATGGATTCAGTCTACTGCTACTGCACCTCCTGTGATGGCCGGATAGGCTCCGTGTCTAATCACTGGATTAAGATCGGCAAAAACTACTTGACACCAGCGCTGGAGAGCAACGTCGATTTTGATGTGACGACATCACAGAAGATCCGTATTGGCGAGAAGGACACCCTCCTCGATAGATGGTAAGATATATTACCTCCGCGATGTATCATTACGAAATAACTAATCATAGGATTCAGTGAATTACAGAGCACCCAGTGTGCGATATGTGCTTCAACCCTGGGAATGAAGACTGTATTCGCGCCATCAAATCATGTCCTCTGCCCGTGAGTTGGCAATGCCATTTCGTGATTCTGACTTTCAAATATACGGATTCGTCTAATTATTGATTCTATTTTCGATTGTTCTTGCAGTGGCCAATTCATATTCCGAACGTCGGCACTGGCCTTAAAAGAAACGCCGGACGCTGTTGGCACTATCAAACCGGGGATCAAACGTGTCTTGAAGTTGAAAGAAGACGTGGAAACTTCCAGTGCTCTTGTTCCTCAGCCTTCAGCTAAAGACTCATATGCCGAACCTCAACCCAGGAGCTTCTCTTCAATCATGATGCATGATATGAATCTGGTTCAGCTCCAAGTTGATGTCGACGCTCAACGAGACGACATTCAACGCATCAATGATACTGGAGCAAATGTTGTATCTTCGTTCCATGGATCGATGTCTCAGCTAGAGAGGCAGGTCCTGAAGCTTACAGATTCTCTCCAAGCGATGAAAGAGGACTGGAAGCGACAGCAGGATGAACTTGGCGCTGTAAAATCAGAACTGAATCAGTACAAATCGAAACCAAATCGCAAAAGCGGCCCTGTTTCCGATTCGGAGACAATAAGCCTTAGGAACGATTTGTCCTCGGTGAGACGAGAGCTGACGCGGGTCCGTGAAGAGAATGCTCGCCTAAGGGATGAAGCTATCGAGACCCGGGACCTTGCGAGACAGGGAATTTTCGCTGCCAAAGAATGCGCGTTGGAAGTTGCCGCCTTGAGACGACAATTAGGCGGACAGACCGATACACCAGTTAAACATCCAGTTGCCAAGGCTTCAAAGCCAGCAGCGCCCCCGAGGCGCCCCTCAGCCCCTAAATCAAAGCCTATTGAAATAAAACAGGACGAAGATCTAACAGATGAAGATCCCCTGGTTGAAACTAGCAGCAAACCACCAATTTCTGCCGAGGACCCCGCTCTATTGCCTCGACTCCACGATACAAAGCAGCCGAAGCCTAAGCCTGGTCACAAACGCACCCTGATGGATTTGATAGATGAGGATGACGAGGACGAGGTTGACTTGGTCACGACGCCAAAACGTGCTGCTCACAGCACAGACCCCGACTCGAATCCCAATGCGGAATCCTCGTATTTCAAAGGGTTGTGGATGTCCTCTTCGCCCATAGCTGGGGAACCTGACTTAGACAGGGCCGTTCAGGATCATACAGATTCTGGACTCTTGAACAAGAAGTCGAAAAAGGGGGGCCTCTTGAGTTTCGGTAAACGGTAGTCTCCAGGCTATGCACCTGGAATAAAACTACCTGGCATCAAGATCTGAACTACTGAGACGATTTGCAAGACTTATTAGCTGCCTCCAAGATGCATCATTATTATTTTCATCTGGCTGTATAAAGACTTTTATCTACTGAATTCCTGGTTCACAAGCTCTTCCCCGAGGGATGCAAGTCTGTGGATCGGATCTACTACAGCGAATTGGAAGAAACCCTTCGACCACTCGCTGTGTGGATCTGCATCCCATCTCTCAATAAGTGAGAGCTCTTTTTCTCGCCCAGGGAGCTGTTTCAATTCCTCCAGTCTCTCTGATGCGAGGAGGGATAATTTGAATTTGGCACCAAACCCAGCTGGCGCAAGGCGTTTCGCGAGCAAGAGCAGCATCTGATAAGTCGATACTTGATCAATTTCCCTGAGAGCTTCTTGGATCTTGGAACTGGCACCTCCTCCCGTTAGCTGCGAGGGAGATGATTGTGCCATTTGTTCGGCGGTGTGGGGGGCTGTGTTGCTGAGCAGGCTCGCAAGGTGAACCAGCTCCTTTACACGGCTGGGATGGAATGGCGCGGGGTATCGATAGGGAGTACACTCTATCGCTACCAGACTTTGAATGGCGAGAGCACTTGTATAATCCTCTTTGTTTACGAAGTAGTTGGAGATGGCAGCAAGGAGTTGTGGTACCGGGGGTGCTGCCCATGCTCCGACAGCTACGAGTTCGCGGCAGGCCTGGAATCGCTCACGGAGCGTCAGAAGCTTGATGTCCCCGTTGTTGAATTCATCCGTCCGGATAATTCCTGAAAGGTCATCTACAGCGGTGGTGATGCGCTTGGAGATGGCTGAGTTGGTGATGATGGGGAGCTGTGAGACCTTTGACACCTCGGGTGATAAGCTGAGGCCATTAAGATCTAGATTACTTGAGGTCGAGCAGGCTTGGTAGATGTTCAAGTTATCTCGGCATCGGAGACACTGGCACTGGAACATGTAAGAGTCTATAGCTTGACGTCGTTTTGGCAACGGCATCGTCACATCTGAATTTATCTTGTTAAATCAAAGCAAACTCTGACAAGGGGAAACCTATTCTCGTGCTCACCCGTGTAGGAGATCTCAATCTCATCCCCAGCCTCCAGCTTTGATTCAGCCCTGAGGACTATCCTGCCATCAATAAACTGGATCATGGCATTAGGCAGACACGAGTGGTTCATCATTGCCAATGTAGGCTGGATGAACACACACGCCTCTGTGAAATCCTCGTCTGTCCAGTTGAAAGCATTTGTCTGGATCTGTTTGGATTCAGACTGTTAATATAACTCACCTGACAAAACCATGACCAGACAGTGAACATACCTTGCACAGCTGCTCAGCAGCCTTCCTCACCGTAACCTCGTCCACCCCTTTCCCAGCATACGAGCACGCAGCCATGGCCATCAACTCCACATCCCTCCACCCAGGCCGCGCCCTCCTCGCCGCAACATGCCCCTCCAGGGAGTCCACGCCGTCCCGGATCCCATCCACCAGCAGCACCTGCATGAGCAGACGCACAGGCGTGGGCAACTGACCCCGACGCTCGGCCGGCACCCGCTGCAGGGCCTTGCACTCGAGCCTGTGGACGCTCTGCCACGCCGCGCGCTGGCAGGCCGCGTCGCAGTAGTAGGCCGAGCGGCAGCGGGTGCACGCGCGCGGGGTGCCGAGCTCGAAGCAGTGGGAGCAGCGGGAGGCGAGGTGGGAGAGCGCGGGCAGGCAGGCGAGCGGCTGGGCGTGGAGGATGACGGCTCCGGGGGCGAAGCTGGTGGTGGCGTGGAGGGAGCGTCCCTTGGATGGATTGGGGCGGACTTCTACCGCTGGGAATGGGGAGGATGATATAGAAGGTGGCATTTTCGATGAGAGTCTGGGATGGGGTCTGACGTTTTGTTGTTGAGAGGTTGCATCTGTTTTATTTCTTGGTGTGGGTACGATCATGTAACTGGTTTATCGTTGGTGATGTCGCTTCCGATACAGGAGAAAATAAAACAGGCAAAACCACCAATTTGGATATCAGTATTGGAATCTCGAATGTGTAATTCAAAATACGAGGGCATTTCATTTTGTGTATATATTTATTTTCTCTCTATGTACGTGGAACGTGAAGAAGTCAAGTTTGCATGTTCATTAAATTGACTGGCTCTAATGTTGTATATCTATCTACAGCTCTCTATTATTCTTAGCCTTGGGCTGGCTCTTTCTCGCCTTCCCCAGCCTCGTGTTCAGATCATGGCTCCAATGCTCCTTGTCTTTGCCGTTGCTCTTCTTGATTCTCGCTACGTGGTAATCCCAGCACCCTTCGGAGCCCGAATCCTTACCACTCTGGCACTGCTTATCGCCCAACTTGGAGGAAGTTGGCCATTGGCCAAGGATGGCACCCATATCTTCGTCCAAGAAGTTATCAAGGGCCAGCTGGCCGACCTTTCGCTGGGCGCCCGCCCATTCAGCCTGCTCGGGGATCAGGACCCTCAGGAGCTTGCTCATGCCGCCGTTCTTGAGGAACTCGGCCCTGATGCCGTCGTCCTTGATGAGGCCGTTGATGACTCCGACCTTGGCCCTGATGCGAGATGCGGCGGTGCGCCTGTCGGAGCTGCTTGTCAGGTCCCCAGAAGCCACCAGGGCGTTCCCGTAGAACGCATCTCCCAAGGAGCCTTTGGCGTCAGGGCAAGGGCTGTTCAGCATAATCGGCCAGGACCCTGCTACTTGCTGAAGAGCCTTGGGGTTGTTGGATAGAGTTCCGGCCAGAACAGAGGCGGCTTGCTGGTCGCGGGGTGGGAGGCTCTGGTCGGCCGCATCGCTGCCTCCTGGCCGTGTCATGAGGCAGAGGAGCGAGTTGACGGCTTCGGTGTCCTCGGCGATCTTGAGACCGTAGTAGATGTCGTGGGAGATATCCTCCAGCGCCTCGAGGGCCTTGTCAAACTTGATATCTGGGCTGGTGGCAGCCTCGGGGCTTTTCAAAAGTTTCAGGTTGTCGTAGAACGAGACGGCCTCCTGGTTTGACCCGGCTGATGGCTTCGGCTCCCTGACCTTTCCAAGGATGTCATATTCCGGGGCGTCTCTTGGGATCGGTGGGGTGTCCGGCTCCTCTGAGGCGGGGGCATCAACGACCATGACGGCCTGATCAACCGGCAGGCCCTCGAGTGCCGGATTGACCTCATCTGGAACGTTGACCTTGGCCTCCTTCTTTCCAGTTGTGATGTCCAGCCTTACATGCAGGCCTTCCGGCAAGTGCTGGTCAGGGTGGACAATCTGGAACTCATCCGTTGGCTGGAATATGCGAGGATAACACTCGTCTGGGTTGGATGTGTGACATATCAAGTCCTCATCTGCGACTGGCGAGGGCTGTGGCTCTGAGGCGACAACCAGAGCGGAAAATACGATGAGAAATAATGCGAATAGCCAAAAGCGACCCGTTCGAGCATGCGAAGAGCGCATTGTGGCTGGTCTCAGCTGTGAGATGTGAGACCCTCTGTTACTGCCAATGACGTCGGAATCAATGGCGGAGGGCAGAGGAGTGAAAGAGTGAATGTCGTTGATGGTGTGCGGAATTGGCTGGAATGGAATGGACAAAAAGGTAACCCTGCAGCTGAGTTCTCTGGGGTATCATGAAAATTTGGTAGAGAACTCAAGGGAGGCAAACGTGGCTGGGATAGGTGGGAAAAAAGACAAGTAGTGGGATAATGAAAGGGAAATGAACACGCGAAGACAAACTAGTATTTGTATTCGCTCTTGGGAGTCAGTTGAGAAGAATCGTGAAGAGGACACATAAATCCGTCTGGATGATTCTATGGCTATGAGTCGTCTGAATAGAAATAGAAACTAACAGCCAGAAGCCAAGCTGGCTTCAAGTCTGTAAAAAACAGCTAGAGCATGAGGTACTTCTAGTCTGAATAAAGTACTTGTCTAGCCCACAAAAAAAGAGAAGGTAAAAGTATCTTGAAGCGAACTAATGTATCGCCCAGAGATGGTTGCATGGCCTCTCCTAATTGGCTGGAATTCCCCAAAGAGACCCATGCCCTGTGAAGCTGCTCCACTGGAAGTGTGAAGGCCCTTGTGATACTTACTTTCCTCTTTTTGAAGTCAAATAAACTAGGTGATCACGAGGACGATGGAGGCGAATTCGCGCAGTCCGATGGAGGTTGGCATCATGTTCATACTTCGGGGGGGCTTGGGGGCTTGGGGAGTAAGACAGCACCAGCCAGTAGCTTAAGGCCCCAAACTACGCCTGAGTTTACCATACTCGTGTGAGGCTGGTCTTTGCCTACAGGCAGATATATCAGCGACAGTCCCAACCAAGCGGCGTGCCCAGTGTAGAAAGAAGACATGAATACCCAGAGCCTCCCATACTGTGCATAACAACCAATCGTTCAAGATGGCACCTATGTTTAACACTATCTTTACGATTACAGCTTGCCTTGTCCTGAGTGTGCGAGCGGCGCCAGCAATGCAGCACCAACACAATCACATTCACCACCAGCCTCATCATCTTCAACACCACCAATGATGTCTTTAACTTTGGAGCTAGAAGGATGCTTTTGTTTATGTTGCGGGGATCACTTGCTTGAGAGGAATACCAGAATTCTTGGATGCTTACAATGAAATTTCGGCGTTAAAAGTGGTAGCATATGGGAGTGGTGTCATGCTCATTCTAAAAGCCAATTTGTGTACTCCGGCTACACATGGTTTTTCATCAGACACACCAACCAAGGCGTTCACTTGTGCAGATTCCTGTTTGCAAGACAGCTCGAACTGGAGACAGGGCAAGGCTATGGGCCTGGGAAGATGAAGAGTTATGAAGCGTATGGGGAGTTGAAGCAGGTATAATGATGGTCAGATCTGCTAATTTCATGCTAAATGTCTTTATTTTTAATGCAAGCTTCGTTTGCCAACACAACAAATTTTACAAGTTGAAATTTTTTCATCAAGTATGGCAGATGCAATTGCAATTGACTGTCCCTTGCCTTAGTGATCTCTGTAGGGCTCGTTCGGCATCTCGACCCCTGCCCAGGCCCCTGCCAGTCACTAAAGTCCGCTAGTGCCTGGCGCTATTGCACTGGGGCGGGGAGGCCACTCTGCTGGAGACACCGGCTGCAACCTCCCACAGTGGCTGCCCCATGCCATCAATCTCGCTCCACTGCACCATCCCTGGCACATCGAGTCTAATGCACATGAACATCTGCTAATAAGATATACGAGCTGGAGCTGCCACTTCCCAGCCAGGCTCTCCCGCTCCGTTCATCGATATCTGACATTATAGCATCGACTGTATCGAGCCGCCTCTCTCCTAGCCGTGCCAACCGAGCGCTGATAGGGGTCCTGCTCGTCCCCAGCTGTCTCAACCCTATTCTCCCTCGCCCCACCATCTCCTGGGCGATTAACTCGAAGCTAAGGTACTCGATATCCAGCTCCCCAGAAACGGCCGACGCCTCCCCCCTTTCGTCTCGACGAAGACTCCCCGGATCTTGATCACGATCGAGGTCGCCCCCCGACGACACAATCAGCGCCCACAATGCCCTCGCCACGCCGAATTAGGCTCGTCGGCCTGGCCGCCCTGGTCCTGACTGTCTTCTTCTTATACTACACCTCCAAGGTTGAGGGCTCGGCACGCGACCGCAGAGGCGCCGTAAGCTTTTACGACAAGACCGTCAATGCCATGGAAAACAAGGAGAAGGACACGTCGGGAGGGAAGACGGTGATCGACACGAAGACGGGGACGAAGGCCGGGCACATCCCCGCGGATAGGGATGGCGATGGCGACGTCGACGCGGACGACCGAGAATCATCGCTCAAGATGCAGGAGCGCCTCAAGGCGGCAGAGCAAAAGGCCAAGGAGAAGGCAAACAACAAAGCCCCTCTTCGCCCGGACTCTCCCAAGGACGTTGTTGGCGTTGGAAGCTCGGCCGAAGGGCAGGACAAGAAGGCTCTGAGTGACGACGACGAGGAGCTGGGGTCGAAGAAGAAGAAGACTACTTCCAAGCCAACAAAGGAAGAGGCTGCCGAGGCTGAACTTAACTCAATACTCAAGAAGGGACCGGGTATGTTTGATTTCTTGAATAATCTTTTCGGGCTTCATCCAACTTGTGACAGGCAGTTGACTAACTTTGGACTATTCCAGTCATCATTTTCTCCAAGACTTATTGCCCCTTCTCTAAACGCGCCAAGGGTCTCCTGCTCGAGAAATATTCCATCACCCCTACTCCCTACGTAGTCGAGTTGGACGAACACCCTCTTGGGCCAGACCTGCAGGATGCCCTTGAGACGTTGACAGGGCGCAGGACGGTTCCCAACATTATGATTAACGGGAAGAGCATTGGAGGTGCTGACGACATTGTTGCCCTGGACAGTAAGGACCAGCTCATCAGCAAGATTGTCACCCTCGGTAGCAACCGTGTCACAATGACGGAGCGATTCACTGCCGGAGAATAGCGAGGACAAAGACAAGACTTACAAGTATCGTTCTTCTTGAAGCAGTCGAGTACACAGGGCGTAGTTGGTCCCATATCTTGATCCCAGATCAGGAACTTTTTTGTTTCTTCACATTCTTTTCACGGTCTCCCACCTGTCGAGGACTAAGGGATGAAATGAATGCATAAGGTGATCTCGTTCTCGCCGAATGTCTGGTCTGCCTGTATACATACAGCAAGATATTAATTCTAATGATTGCATGGTTGGGGTCGGTCCTGAGGTTGTATCACCAGGAAAGTAATGGGCAGTATTTTGGGTTCAGTCTTGATATGACTTGTAACACCTTGGCTGCGTAGGGATCATAGCCCCTACTGTTTAGTATCATGACTATCACGGGGTTTGCAGGCGTTTCTAGGTTTTGAAAAATTGAACTCTTTTACTTGACTTCCGAAGACTTCCGAAATCTCTGACGCTCGGGCGTCTCAAGGGCAAGGGCTTCTTTGCCTGTTGTTGGTATGCATCCTCGAATCACCAACACGGGGTATAGTGCCTCTCTCCTGGGTCAACTTGTTGGATGCCCATTGTTCTTACAAAAAACCTATTGTTGGTTCAGGCCAAGGGCTTATATTCCCGTCAATTGGCGCCGGTATTGAATCACTGACCTCGAGGCATCACTTGGATGAACTGCTAACGCGCTAAATTCAAAAGGCTACATTGTGAGCCTTTCGAAGCGTCACCACATTGTGTGTTAATTTTGGTTTGACTTTGCTGGAGCGTGACTCACGATCTGGTGCCCGCAGAGGCTGATTTCTCCTTGCTCGAGCCCTGTTTTTCGTCTATAAATTCCCCCTTTGCCCCCCCTTCTCATCGGATTCCTTTCTTTCATTCTTCATACTCTAACTCACACTGTTGTAGCAGTACACCTGATTCTGATCCCCTCGCTTGAACCTTGGTTTTGATCAATAAATCTCCCTCCTGCACCCTGGTTCATCTGAACTCTTCATACTCCTCTGTCAACCCACATTGTTGCACAGCACGCCTGGTTCTGAATATCTCTCATTTTAAGCCTACAGCTTTCTCTGAAGAGACCAGATCACCATCCTTTTACAGCCTACTCTATATTACTCTTCAAATTCTGGTTGCTTGGACACCACATTCGCCTCCTCTTACTCACATAACCAATCCGATTCATCTAATTTCTCCTACTTCCTCTCATCATAATGGCTATCCCACACCTTTGTAACGAGATTCGGCTCCGCATTGTCGAATTCTGCGACGTGGAGACAATCTCGACCCTGAAGAAGGTGCCTGTAAGTAAACCCACTGACTGGCTAGCGTTGAAGTTCTTGACTAACATCTTTGGATCAGGGATTCAGTCACCTTCTTCAAACTTTTGAAACATCCATCGTAAAAAATATTTACCGGATGTCTACCCTGGCCGCCCTCGATGAAGGGCACTCTCCATTCGTCCTGAGATACGACCTCAGCGCCCTCGAGAAGGCCTCTGCCGGTGAAATAAAGGCGGCCAAAGAGTCGGGGAGGCAAGACTACCCACAAGCGAAGCCGGCACCAGTCCACACGAACACCTTTGTAGGTGTTGAGGAGCTCCAGAGGCGCGATCATGACATCGAGGTCTTGCTCAGAGCTCCCAGCCTCCTCATCAAAAATCCACATGATGGAATACCCCATAGTTGGCCAGCCTTCCCAAACACAAACTCACGGAGCCTTTTTCAGGCTCTTCTCAAAAGAGCCATGACCCGCTGTGACGTCCTGGCCGACATGGAGGGGCAGGCCATATTTGAAATGGCCGGGGAATTGTTCTGGTTTATTGGCATCCCAGACGGGCCCCAGCTGGTGCGCGGGCTCACGTTGAGTCGCACGTTCAAGCTCCAGAAGGAGTACCTCGAGAGTCTGTCCCTTGACTCGCTCATCGAAGTCTACTTCCTCGGCACATACCTCGCCGAGTGCCGCCACCAGAAGACATGCGTGCCCACCATGGATGTCGAGTACTTCAAGAAAGAGCAGGCCTTCCAGGAGGCGGTGCTCCGTCACGGCAGCTGGGCCATGTTCAATGAGTTCCGCGGCAGCGGCGGCCGAGCGAAGCACCACGGGCAGATGCGCGACCAGATCACTGAGAGCATGGTCCTTCAACCCCACGAAGATCCAACCCGGGCCGACGTGTGGCACCTCGACGGGCTCAGGACGACCCTGCACCACATGCTGCTCCTCCGCCTGGGGGGCGAGGACGTCCGGAAGATCGGGGGGCTCCGCGCCGAAGTCTACAAGCGAGTCGGGGCCATGATCGGGGCTCCTAAGGCGTTCGAGAACCCTCCATCTTTGAAGGAACGTCCCGATGATGTTCAGAACGTTAACTCTGAGTGGTTCTGAAGCTATGATATTTTACTTTTTGTGCCCGGCGACTCATCAGCGCATTTGCTCGCTGAGCTGTATTTTTATCGAATTCTGGCTGGTGTCCGGAGTTGTCTAGATGTGTATATTGAGCGGGCTTGATGTGAATATGATTATACGAGAACAAACAACTTTGACGATTATGACGATGGCTGGTAGGGAATGTTTTGTTTGTATTGGCGTTGGGAGCGCAGACCGGTTGGGTCTTGAGTTTTTGGATAGAGCTTCTTGGTATGTTTTGAAAAGAATATCAATAACCTCCATTACAGCATATTGTTTCCATTTTGTGATCTCATTCAAGGTGGAGATGCTCATTCATACTTTGGCCGACGATAAATGGCATTTGATCTGGCCGAACTGGTGCATTTGATTGCAATGAGAAGGACGACGCATAGCCTACTGTGCACTCTACCACCCAGTATTCAATGAATGAACGACGCGTTCTCCTCTACATCAATGCGATGATGTAATAGAGTATTGATCGATTCTATTGTTTAGCTTGCGATATTGAATCAGCACTTGCTGTTCAGACGCGAATAAGGTGAGGCTGAACTCGAGAAACTTGCGATCGGGGCAAGGGACTGTGAACTATCGTACCAAACATTAGGCCTACCCCTTTTCACTCCTGACCTTGATACTATTATAAGCAAGAGCTGATATGTGGAGTCTTGGGGATGAATTGCATTTCGTACAGCATACTTGATATGTTAGCAACAAGCATACCGGGCTGAGCAGGTGAATAAATTGCAACATGGCTTTGCTCAGTCCCAAAGTCATTTCTAAGGTGACTGCTGGTAACAAATGTGGCTACTGCCGGAGTTGCTACGGACTTCAACCCGAGCCTTCGATGAGTTTGTGGCCAGAATGCTGAGTTTAGACTTAACGATACCTTAATAATAGATAAGGACATTTTCGACAGTGAACCAAACACGAAAGACATTTTTATAAGATAGACTCCCTACAAATCCTGAAGCGAGCAAGCCTGAGCATATCCTCACAACCCCGATGCCCGTTTCTCTCTGCATACTTGTTCGCGCTCTCAATATCCGTTGATGTGTAAATACCCTTGCCTTCTACAAGCAGTAAATCAAGTACACTGACTCGTCCATGCTCAGCTGCTCCTTCGAGAGCGGTGCGTCCATTGACAGGTGCAGGCGCCTCATTGATATTGAGTCCCAAGTCCAAAAGAAATCTGACAATTCTTAGATTGCCTTGGATAGCTGCAAGTTGTAGGGCCGTTGCGCCACCATTAAACGCCGGAGGGGCGTGGATATCTGCGCCTCGGTCCAGCAGATATTTCACCATCTGAAAGCTACCCTGTTCACAAGCTTGCTGAAGAGGTGTGCGTTTCAGACCCCCTTTTGCTGGTCGATTGATGTCGGTTCCTTTGTCTAGTAATAGCTCTACCATAGGCATATTGTTCGATCTGATGGCCTGTAAGAGTACGCTGACGCGTTCATCAACTGATTGCCAACAAGTTGCTTCTGGATCGGCATCTGCCTCGAGGATACAACGAGCCATTGGATATATGATCGTATCGTTCTCCTCCAACTTTTCCATGGACTTAATAAGAATGGGCGTCCCAAGGAAGCCTGCATTAACGTCTAGCTTTGCTTGGAGGAGGCGGCTTAGTAGAGTGATATCCCTAGCGTCGTAGATCGAACTGAATATAGCTTGTCCACCAAAACCTTTTCTCCCGTTCGGATATTTTGAAGAAAATGCCGAAAGAAGTATGGGGAGAAGCGACTTGTTGCTACTATTCACAGCTTTTGAAAATGCCTCATCATCTGCTGGATCTGCTCCGTGGCACAGGAAAAGGCGCACGATGGCCTCGTCTCCTGCCGCAACCGCATTCTTGAAGCTCCAAGGAGGAGCACCACACTCTAGAAGGAGTTTCACAAGTTCGACATTCTTCTTTTGGACTGCAACATAAAGAGGTGAATCTATATTGATACCAGGAGATAGCAACCCCTTATGCAGGTGGTTAAAGTATTCAAGAATACGCCTATCATCGATCAGTACAGCTTCCTTTACCAGGCGACTATCAACGCATCCAAAGTAGCCCCAATATTCTATAACCCGTTCTAGGAACTCGAGGCCCCCATGATTTCGTATAATTGCAGATAAAACACCAGTCATATCGGATCTGACCTCGTATGTATCCATTGCTTCTCTATTGCTGCCTGCTGTAGGATTGTGGGTTATTAAGTCCCATGCAAACTCAAATTGCCCGGATTCTATTGCATTCTGAATAGGACCTAACAAACTGGTTGGAGTGAGACGGGGATTCGAATTAAGAAGCCGTTTGATATAGGAAAAATTGCCAACTTCACCTGATGCCCGAGCTGCGGCTTCGAAGTGAAGTTGCCCTTTCTCACATAACAGTGCGTCGAGTGCCCCGCAGTTCTCAAGCCGATGGATGAGCTGCGTGTTTTGCAGGCGAATGGCTTCGGCCAACGGTGTTGTTGGTTTGCAGAATTCGAGTATTCCTTCCTGACGACCAATTGGGCATTTTCTATCCTCTTCTTCACCAGTTTCTTCTTTGGTCCACCAGTGAGAATCAGCGGATGCATAGCACAGATGCTCGGAACATATCATTCTTCCCTGAGCAGAAACGCCATGGCTCAAGATAGAGTCTATTAAGGCGAGGTTCTTCACGTGAACCGCAGCTGTGAGGTGTCTATCGTCTGGCTTGACAAGACCCAAGAGGTACTCTATGAGCTCAGTATTGTCTCTTAAAATAGCAAGATTAAGCGCTTCTTTCAATCCTTCAGAATAATCTCCCACGGATGAAACCCTGAATTGAACGTCATCGTATGCGCTCAAAAGACTTTGAGCGATATAATTCGCAGTTCGGTTTTCCAGTTGTTTTATAATCTTGTATAGAAGAGGCTGGGTAGTCTTTGCATATCTGATTTGCTTCTCGCTAATGTTACGGTTGAGAAGCTCGGGATAACGTTCTTTGGGAATTGTTTGAAGGAGAATTTCTAGGAGTTTGCTGCCCGCTCCCTGTGAAATTCTATTGTAATATCGGGTTTCATCTCCCCAGAGACTGGTCTCTTGTATATCCTCTAAAATGAGGATAAATAACTCTGTGCCATCTGGCAGTGGGCGAATAATTATTAATTCAAAGATCTGTACAACTTGTTTCTCCAGTGAAGGGTCGTGCGTTGTTTTCAATGTTTCAACGATGACCTTGAGCGGGCAACCATAGAATTTCACTTCCTCAAGGGGCCGGTCGGGCATTCTGACTTTGGCACCATGAAGGAGGAGAGTTTCGACGATTCCTAGGTAACCTCGAGAAGATGCCAACGTGATTGGCGAATACCTAGCCCCATTGCTAAGAATTGTTTCATCAACATCAATCTTGTTGAGTCTACCGCAAGTTGTTTTTAGTACAATATCGAGCACTTGTTCATTTCCGGCTTCTATAGAAGCGCGAAAGAGATTCTCAGCCAGAGACTTGGAAATCAAGGGGTTGTCTGAACATAGCCACTCGAGAAAGCAAGACTCCATCCCGGGAACAAGTTCCAGAAGGCTAAAAATGGTGGCAAAATCGACGCCTTCAAGACCAGCGAAGTTGTTAGCAACTGAGTAGAGAATCCTTCCAGAAAATCCCCTAAGTGAAATGCTTTCGTAGGAAGCTGGTGTTGAGCTCGCTGCAAGGTCTTGGCCACAGATATTTGCTACGGGCAGAGAGACTAGTCGCTCAATTACCATCGATAAAGAGGGAGGCCTGAGGCTATAGCGCCTTGGTGACTGAACGCTCGGAAGGTTGCTCCGGAGAATGGATTCAATCTGGTCGTTGAGGGAAATTCTTAGAGGGCTCATTGAAAAGGGTGTATATAAGATGGGATTCCCGATGTCATTGTCCCATGCATTTGACAGAGCATATCCGTCAAAATCGACATCGAGCGTATTGGGAAGTGTATATGACTCAAGAACAGAACTAATTAGCTGATCTGGATTTTGATGTCTGGGATCGTCCGGCGAATTTAAGCGAAGATGAGAATCCATGGACTCTATTTCGGTTGCGTTTCTTAAAGATGAAACGCCGAGGGGCGAGAGAGATCCAATGTCTAACTGTTGGTCACTGGTGACAGGGAGATCATTCTGCATGTCTCTTTGGGCGATATTTGAAGAATCCCTGATCCCAAGGGAGTTCATAGCGAAACGCGTATTGGAATATTCCGAATACCGGCCATCATCCTGTCGAACTTCTATGCGCCAAAGGCGTGTCTGTATCGGATCGGAGGAGGGAGCTTGTTCTGAATCACCTGTTAACATCTCTCCATACAGAAGCGCATATCTCCCCATACCAGAATTATCCCCATTCGTCACAAGACCTGCTTTCAAATACTCTCGACGAGCTCTCTTTACTTTACTCTCCGTAAAGATGTGCTCTCCAACCCGTACCCGAGGAGCATGTCCCTGCCTCTCTAGCTCATTATAGAGTGGCAGAATAATTTCCCAATCGCTTCTTCTTAGATTCTTAGCAGCACCCCATAATCTAATTTTTGTTTCAAATTGGGAGGCTCTGAGAACAATTAGCCGCCAGGAATCAATAGTAGCACGGATAGTCTCGACTTACGTTGCGTGAAAATTGTGCTCTTCTTGCATGACCTGCATCAAATTTCTCCCATTTTCACTACATCCTTTAAGAGGTAGTTTCTCATTCAACCAGAGATCAAGGATCGTTCTTTTGTGCCTTTCCCACACCTCTGGGCGGATTTTCCGAAAAGAAGGTGGCATGGTCACATTCAACACTGTCTTGATGTTCAATTTCGATTGTCTTTGTTCCTGGAAGCGTAGAAGGAGAAGGAGAGAAACACATACTTCAAGATGTCTTTTATACTTGTAAAGTACCAGGAAGGACCGTCTTGGGCCAGACATTGATTTACGCCGGGCGGGCTCTGGGGTCAGGTTTTGGCATCAGATTTCAGCGTCAGGTTTTGGCGTCAGGTTTTGGCACATACCTACGTAAGGCTGCGTTGCATTTTCGTCAGATCAGCCAATCAAGTGTTGCCGCGTTTGATATGTCTGCCTTGCCAACAGTCACTGACAAAACCTACCGCTCGAGCCGCCTGCCTTATTGCTTACCATTTCCCCAACTTGGGCTCGCGCATCCAGGCAGGAATTCTTCGTTCAATTTGTCCAAAAGGTGGTAAATCAGGAGCCAGGTATACTAGCATGGTTCAAAAGAACGCATGGAACCTAGGGCTCTCTAAGAATTCAATACAATATTGAGAAGAGCTTATCTGTGGTGGTTTGCCTCAATACTTAAGCTTACATCTTAGGTCCTCAGGTTTCATTCTATATCCATGTACCTATCATCAGTTGGAAGGTGTCCTAAAGCCCAACGTGCACTTTCCTGCCTTTTTAAGCGAGGACTAATCTTAATATTAGATGGCGAGCCTGTAACAAAGGTACAATAAAATATGATGACGAGTATTCACCTACTCAGAACGGATGCCGCGTTTGGAGCCAAAGGATGTCTTCTTCGAAAATCATATCGCCAAACCTCCTCGGCGCCAGGGATGGAAACAAACATAAGGTATTAGACACCGGATAGGGTTCAGTCTTCAAGTGAAGTTGGGTTATCATGATTCCCTAGACAAGTATGCTTGGGGGGGGGGGGGGGGGGCTCCAGCGACGGACTCTCATCTTAACGCAATAATACTTCCACACTTCCTTCATGTGGAGTTTTCGATATGTTTGGTGGAGTCCGGGTCAGAAATCGCAAGACGGCCCAGGTCAAACATTCTCTCCGCTACCCCAAAAGTCATTAGTTGGGCTATTGGTATTTAAAGCTCCTTTGCAGTTCCATGGTAACTCACCTTGGACACTGTGAAAGTTCAGTGTATTTAGTCCCTCCTCATATTTATAGATTTTCCGTTCCCCTTGGCCTTGTAGCTGAACGAGGTAGGTTGGTGATCTAAAATTGGGGCGGCCATTGGGTTGAGTAAAAAAGTCGTCCGCCACTTGATGGCTCAGCAGTGATTCATAGGTCGTGCTTCGTCGGGATACTTCAGTAACTCACAGACTTGGCTCAGTATCGTACATCGATTCCGGCTTAGTATTATCATTCGGAAGCGGCCAGAGGAATTCCGGACAATGAATATTTCTGCGTCAGAAATATAGATGTCCTCAGTTTGGACCTGCGCTGTTTGCCTACTCATCACCACATGAGTTCCTGCCCAGACTGGGGAGAAGAGGTATCTTACAGATGCAAAACAACATTCTCTTCTTTCTGCGGGTACTCTAGGCTGAGGGCAAAAAGTTCCAAGCGCATGGCCTCGAGTCTGTCGTAGAAGTCTCTCGCGGCTAGCAAAGCAGTCAGAAGAGCATCCAGACTGGTATATCCATAGTAGTTTATCGTACTTGTTGTTCTAGCAAATTGCAGATTGACGTCAACACTTTCGATTGTGCTGGTACAAGCTTCATTGGAGTACCCTAGACACTTGGTCTTTCGAATTGTGACCTGGGCCTCTTGCTCGGAGAATGACATGGACGTATTGCTTCTCACTGATTTATCATGAGCGTAATTCTTCTCAAGGTGTTACTTGGCCGTCATTTCTACCTTGAAGAAGGTTTCGTGAGATGTCGCCAAGTGTCGTGTCCTCAGTCTCATCATAGAACAGAAGGATTTCGGCATAGTCACAAAACGGATTTTTCACTTCAGTAGTGCTTGAGGGCGAGCCGAATTCAGGTTTAACAGCTCTGTAGTGTAGAAGGTCGACGCCCTTGATCATGCTCCTCTTGTAGGTCCTAGTCCCTAAAGTAAACGTAATGGATTCAAAGTCCTCTCCTGCGCTGCTTACGTTGCTACATAGATGCTAGTTAGATATTTTACCCTTCATAGATATATGATAGAGATCTCTTACCCTCGTAAGTTCAATACGTAAGCTTGTTGCGTATGTGGCTCGATATGAGCGAGCATGTTGTTCATACTTCGCGAAAACATGAGCTGTGCTTTGGCTTCAGAAAGTGTACGAATAAATGTCTGCTCAAACTCTTGTATGTCTGCAAGGAAATTATATTTAGTATAAATCAATTGATTGGAGCGTCGATCTTACAGGTCAATGCTGCGTTCCGGATGATGATTGCCACCATTGTGTTATGCAAAGTATCAGCAACCTTGTACAGCATCCATGATTTCTGGGGCCCAACGAGGCTGAAAGGGAATGTGAAGGGAGAAACTTCATATAAATCAGTATTTTGATATATGCTTTGTCGAAAGGAGAACACTCACATGCATATATAGAGAGCGCGGAGGAATGGTCGCCTTGATTCGCCCCTGATGATAAGCTGCAATGACAGGTGAACAAGGGATATTGATCATCTAAATTTTCTTTTGAAACCCCCCAACTCCAGTGTTCATGTAGACTTGCACGAGAACATATCACTCTTGTTTTACCCATATCTTGGCTGAGACAAACTTCGAAGGTAGTTGGCGGAGGAGCCGGATTGGGTGTCGCTGGTGGACGATGGGTTACTCCGTGGACCTCGATATCAGTATTCTTCATGCTTTCGTTGAACCAGTTATATATCTCTTTCATCATATGAGAGTTCTCGTGTAGGACTCTTTCAATGCGCTTTGTGCGAGAGCTGCGTAGATCATGTTAATCTGGGCTGTTGGATATACTGGCAGCTTGCGAGAAGACTTGACCTACTTGCTGATCACCCCGATAATCAAATCTAAGCTGTTGGTGTGAATCGTAATTTGACTCCTCAATGAGTCTAGATTCCCCTTTTCTGTTGTCCAGGCGATCTTTTTGTAGTCTTTAGCCAACACCTTTGCCCATTTGCTCATTGTTGTCCCATCCACATCATATGGCTGGACCATGGCACCATATTTCTTCATTGTTTCCTCTAAGTGCTTCAATGTTCTGCCGCAACTCGTCAGAACTTTTTTCAAAGTCTCACCAAGGGCTTCTTCTTCGAGAAGATCAGTTTGGGGGGCGAAGCTGCCTCCCTCTGAGTTGGGGCTGTCCTGATTGTCAAACGAATTTTTCAAGGCTGTTAGAGCAGCGACCAGAGAATACAGCTGGTCTTCTAATTCATGGAATTCTCTTGGTGCTGACTTGCGGCCCTTCGTTAGAACCTGTGCCACGTTCCACGCCAGCTTGGACATGATGAAAGCGTCGCCGATGCCGAATGAAAATTCCATCTTCTGGAATCGCTTGATGGAGCCGTAACTACAATGAATTCTTTGAATGTCCCTCGGAAAATGATAGAAGACTAGGAGCCGATCAATAAATGATGATGGGTCTAAATTCCAAGGTCCAGCTGCTAAAACTATCTGCACTTCTGTTTCAGCCTCATGCTTCGCCACGAATGACTGAGACAATTTTACCACCTCTTTTCGCCTTGCATAACTATGTCATGCAAGGGGCTTTCTGCCTCATCGTGGTTCGCAAACTCCCTTCAAAACGTAGCCTCTTCCATCGGGAGGCGGCGGTTCATTCTCTTCTCTCACTAAACACATACAGAGGAAAAAATACATATATACAGAACCATTGGCGAAAATGAGCATTTTTGGACCTACCATATCTTGGGACCCTTGTGAGCCACTCCCGCTCGAGCTGCAGCGTCAAAAAGGGAACCTGGCAGCTAAAAAATACGACGCAAGTTCTGTCAAGTGTGCCATCACTGGCCATGCCCCATTTGTTATGAACTACGTACAGGCTCAATCCGAAAATCTAGCGGTAAAACAAGATAAATTACCAGATCTTACCACAGAAAAAGATGGACAGAACCTGCTTGCACCTTGGTCAATCGAAATCGGCGCGTCTATTGTGCAGGACACTGCAAGTGTTCGGGTTACTCAAGTGTTTTGGAATAACTCTACTACACTCATCCCTCAAGGAACGTACACGTTCCCTCTTCCGGCAGGATGCAGCGTGACGGAATTCACCTGTCAGGTTGGGTCAAGGATACTGAAAGGAACTGTGAAACCCAAGAAAGAGGCCCAAGAGGCCTTCAATGAGCGTGTTGCCGCAGGCCGCATGGCCGGCCTGCTAAACCAGGACACAACAGAAATCTTCAGCGCTACGCTAGGAAACATCCCCCCAGATACAAGAGTGACGGTCAAGATATCATATATCACTTTGCTCAAATATCATTTGGTCTCTGGCGAGGAGAATAAGGAGACATCGACATTTACCATTCCGACTTGTATTGCCGGCCGATACGGACCACAGCCAAGATTTGCAGGGACAACCACTACAGATATCAAGCAGGGACTTGCTCTCAACATCAAAATTCTAGATTGCCGTGTTATCCACACGATTCGAAGCTCTACTCACAAAATCAAGGTCGAGGAGCGGGCTGAGGTTCGAGTTGCAAATAGCTGGGCAGACTTAACCGGTGAACAGTGTGGCAAGGTCCCCTCTGGCCAGACATCACTGGTCCAGCTGGATCAAGGCCCTATGTTCCTTGACAAAGATTTTGTATTGGAAATAGTGGTTGATGTCGGCAGAGCAAATGCTGCTCCTGAGGCCTGGATCGAACGCCACCCAACAGATCCTAACCAGGCGGCTTTGATGGTAATTCTTCCGCCGACGCTTCTCAACCAAATACCCAAAACAAAAGCTCGTCAGAGGGAGATTCTGTTTCTTGTGGACCAATCCGGGTCGATGAGGGATAAAATAGATTCCCTCAAATCAGCGATGCATTTCTTCCTCAAAGGGATTCCACTTGGAAACAAATTCAACATTGCACGCTTCGGTTCAACGTTTTCAAGTTGGTGTCCCCAGTCCGTTCAGTATTCAGGGGAAAGCCTTGAAGCAGCTTTGGCTTATATATCATCTTCTATCAATTCCAATATGGGTGGAACTGAAATCCTTGACGCTGTCAAGTCAATGCTCGGGTCCAGAGACCCTGGGATGTGGACCGACATCATTATTCTCACAGATGGGCAAGTCTGGCGGCTCGACCAGCTACTAGCGACGGTGAAGGATGCGAGGAAAGCATCGGGTAATCGGGTTCGTTTCTTCTGTCTTGGAATAGGTGAGCAGGTTTCTCATGCTCTCGTAGAAGGCATCGCTAGCATGGGGGGCGGATATGCAGAAGTGGTCCCAGCGAGTGAGCAGAACAGCTGGGAAAACAAGCTCTTGTCTATGGAAGCTGCGTCGGTGGAAAACGACCCGATTGGGGACGTGAAAATATACCTAGAAACTCATGAGGGCAAAGGTAAATACTTTCCTGATCTTCTCAACGAGCCCCCTCATAGAATTTGCTGCATCAAGGCTAACGTGGTCAAGCAGTTGATTGTCCGAGTAGCGCCATGTCTCCCTCCGAACTGCAAAACCTTAACCCCTTTATTCGCAATCGCGTCTATATGCTTTTTGACCAAGGGATGGCCAAGGGTCTTCGGAGTCTCGTGCTTGCCATTGCCTCACCGGATGGAACACAGTCGGAACAAAGATTTTCTCTGCAGATACTTCAGGGCGGTGACACAACTATCCACAAACTTGCGGCACGTTCTCTGTTAGATGATCTTGAGCATGGGCGAAGTAGTCATAACATGAGTCCAAACGAGGTTGATGATTCTCTCCTCGACAGTCAAGCTGAGACGCTGGCCTGCAAGTGGTCTCTAGCCTCAAAATGGACCAGCTTCTTTTTGGCCGAAGAGACAAAGGCACTTGAGGACCCAAGGAGCTCAGTCATTGTTATTTCTAGCAGGAAAAGTCCAGATCTATTGGAGAAAAGAGATGCACACCTAGCCTCAAGACTCGGACGACGACGCATTGAGTTGGCCGACCACCACAGGGCATTCCTTGAAGGGCCCAGGGCTTACGAAAGCATTTCATTGGGCGGGGGCTTCCAGTACTCGTGTAGCTGGTCGGAGCTTCAGATCGGGGCACCCCTACTTGATCCGAGAAGTTTTAGTGACGAAGCTCGTCATGCATCAGCCCAAAGTGTCTACTCGTCCTCGAATGAGCATCAGGTCTCGTTGGAGGGCGACCGAGAACAAAATTTCTTCAAACAATTATTGGGTCATCAACATTTTGATGGTTCATTCGAATTCGGCACAGATGAGGAATTCGTTCGTCTTCTCGGGCAAGACACATTTGATGCCGTTGCTAGTCTAGCCGATCCCACGCTCTCCAGGTCTATCTCCTTCATGATCGCTGTGATCGTCGTTCTAGAGCTGCATTTTGCATCCCACAGGCAGCTTTGGCACATGATGCACTCCAAGGCTTCCACTTATATCGAAGGTGCCCCTGAGCGAATCAGTACCCATGAAATGGAAGCCTTCCGTAACGGGTTGCGGGGTGTAAGGTCTCCACTGGATCAGGTCGGCCTACAGCTTGAACAGAAAGATTGCAAACGTGGTAGGCAAGGTGTGCCATCCGAGTGTGAAGAACAAGCTGGCAAACGCCTGCGGGAGACACCTCTGCGTGATCAAGCCGATAAGGGTCTCCAATGCATTCAACATAGTGAAGTAATTGCCCCTGGGGGGGATCGGGCTGAAGATCCCCAGACGTCAGACCCGGTGACTCGGCAGCCTCGCCGAGTAATCGAGATTGCACCATTAGACTAGATAGTACCCTTTGCAAGACATTCAGCCTGTTTATGACTTGGCGCCAGGCAGTTCCGGATCAAGGCGTCTTGTGTCTATTGAAATTGGATTAATCAGGTATCAAAGCCGGCATGGTAGACATAGAATCAGATATCAAATTCAACCTGGGACAGTAGCCCAGAATGGACCTGCTGCCAGTATCGGAGCTGTCGGAACATCCATCTGGACTGATGGATGACGAGGAATACCTAGAAAGACCATCATTTAATTTCATTCTGCGGGTTCTATCGTAGGTAATACATTACGGCATTGGATATGTAGGTAAAAAGAATAAAGCCAGCAAGTTGGCCCCCCAATGAGTTTGTCAAGTGAAAGAAGAAAAAGAAAAAGAAGAAAATGCTTCTGCTCTGATTCGGAACGAGAATCTGTCCTACTACCGCACCTGTATGATGTACTAATTCTCCTCTCCTTCTAACTGGAGGAGGCGGATGCACCTACAGTTGGTCTGATCATCAGTGTGAGTACATCACGAGCAGGCCTCATCAGAGCGCTGACCCCTGCGCCACAGGGCTAATATTCTTGTTGAATGGAATCTCCGGGGAGCTTGTATATAAGGTATCGGAAGAAAAGAAACCATCTTGCTCTTTCTCAGACTGGGATGCGTAGAGCAGGCAACACAGGAGACTCACAATGCCTCGGTTGTGTACTAACAACCACTTCCAACGCATATAGAAGCAACAAATAGCCGAAGATTAATTACACGAGACCGTTAGACTTGCAATTAACACCCTCCATCCAAATCAAGATGCCTTGTCTAGGACGACTACGGAACGTCCATCTGCCAGTGATTGTAACACAAAGCTGATGATAAGCTCAATTGTTCAAAAAGACACTGGTTATGTTTATCCATTATTCTTCTGTCGATGTAGGCGATGATAAGTATACCTCGAAAATTTTAGGCCTCTTTAGCGATAAATGAATACATTCACAAACCTTCCGTGCTCTAACATTCATAGTCCATCTTTGTAGTCGGTGCATCGGCCAACTGAAGGCCAGGAAATAAGGAGCCCGGCTGCTTTGTTCCCAATTACTCAGTCACCAGTAAATGTAACCTCTTTTTGCCACCCAGGGAGTCCCAGAGACTTGAGAAAAGGCTGCAGAGTCTATAAAATTCGAGAAATCTCCCGTACATTCACCATACTTCATTCCCAGGCACTCACTCTGGTAAGCAAACTCGACCACATTTGATTTCGATATCAACTGAATAGCTTTGAAACAAAATGTCTTTCCAGAATAATAATGGAGCCTACCCTTTGGGTCAAACCATCCGAGTCGATTGTTCCAACCCGGAACAGTCCAACCTGGAATTGTTGGTGACCCGACACGCTGAGGCATGGACCTCGTCCTGCGGAATGGTCGTTGAAATGATCAATCGCCTCAGCCAGGAAGACCAGCCCAGTTCGCTGGGCAAGCCCGAAGAGGCTTTTTTGAAGCTCTTCGACCGGAGACACGTCCACGATCTCCGATCGAATAACTGTATTGGCCTTTGGGGCCAGCACAGGGAGCGAGCCTTGATTGAAGGCATCTCCAACGGCAACATCGGGCGGCTTCTATACAATCTGCACAACGAGCCAGAATACTATAGCAAGACTGAAAGCCACCGCGACTACGCGGATGACGAAGCGTTCCTCTGGAACGAATGCATCGCCTCTTTTCACAGGGAGAGGCATGTTTATTCCCTTATGTCAAAGTACCAAGGCGACCTGGTGCCACTGTTTCTTGGCGATGTCACGCTGGATGTGCGCCCTTCCGGCTTCGCGGAAGACCTCCCGAAGGGTCTATTCCAAGTTCGAGGCCTCCTTCTGGAACACATCGAGGGATTCTCCCTGGCTGATGTCACCAGCCATGCACCACAGTCGTCGTGGCAGTCAATCTTCGACAAAGCCATTAATATCGTGCATGTGCTCGATAGTGAAGGTATTCTCAAGCGTGGCGTAACGCCTGAACAGTTTATCGTCGTGCCCAGGGAGGGCGGCGAATACCGCGTCTGTATGATTGGCTTTGATCGGTGTGAGGTCCGGGACGGGGAATCGGAGAAGGAATGGGGAATTAAGAAGTGGTACGCGAACGAGGAAGAAGGGCTTGCCCAGATTATGAAGCGCCAGCTCGAGGAGAACGGCGAGTTTGTGCTCCAATTTGAGCCCTCTTTGAAATATTCAAAGGTCTGGGAGGACGCCGAGCAGAATAAGACCAAGTAGACGTGAGATGATTAATGGTGTGTAGATTTTACTAGACTGTCGATTCAAACACCACTATTATGCCTATCACTGGCCTGCTCCCACCCGTTATGCTCAACATGTGACAAAATTGTGTGCATCTTCACTAAAGAACGTAGAAATGTTGATTAATATCTAGAAATATCTAGAAAGATGTCAGTTGAAGATCATCCATTCGGCGCATACCGAATGAAGGTGCATTTCCTCTTTCGGACACTTTCCTAAAAAGGAAATCGACCAGGTTTGGCGATCGACCCAACATGAACTCGGCACTTGTTATAAATCCGGGGCCCAACTTGCAGAAAGCTTGTTCATGGAAAGCTGATCGGGAGGATACATGAATGGCTTTTTCCTCGTTTTAGGTAATCGCGGCCGTTAACTGACCAAACTCCGAGTATGCGCACCCAAATCCACATGTGAATAATCAAGAAGCTTCAATAGGATATCGACGTACTTGTCTTATATAAGATGTGCGTCCATAGATGGGTATATAAAGGTCGAGGTCCCGTTCACCAGTTAATAAACGCTTTCGTATATCCAGTCCAGATACAATCATACAATATCAAGTAAATAAGTGCCATACAACCTATCACTCATCATCATCTCAACAAACAGCCAACCATGTCCTCTCTCCCCACAACCCAAAAGGCCGTGGCCCTCCCCGCCAAGCGCACACCTCTAATCCAAATCTCCTCCCCCGTCGTGCCCCCCGCCGCCGGCCAGATCCTAGTCAAAGTCCACTGGACGGCCTCGACGCCCCTCGACCTCCACAGGGCCGACGGCGGCCTGCTCATCCCCTCGTACCCCAGCCTCATGGGCGGCGGCGGCGCGGCCGGGGAGGTCGTCCAGGTTGGCCCGTCCGGCGACCTCAAGGGCCTGCAAGTCGGCGACAAGGTCATGGTCTTCGCGTTCCACGGCGGGCCAGAGGCGAACCACCAGGAGTACATCACCATCCCCGCGTATCTCGCCTCCAAGATCCCCAAGTCCCTGAGCATGGAGCAGGCCGTCACCATCCCTGTCAACCTCGTGACGGCGTTCCACACCATCACTAAGGACCTCGACCTCGAGATACCCTGGCCGATCCCGCAGGGCGGGTGGAAGCCTGCTGCTGCAGACGAGCCCATCCTCGTCTGGGGCGGGAGCAGCAGTGTTGGCATTTTTGCTATTCAAGTCCTCCGCCACTGGGGGTACACCAACATCCTCGTCACGGCTAGCAGCAGACACCACGAGTACCTGAAGAGCATCGGGGCCACCGCCGTGTGGGACTACACGAAGCCCGGAGTCGAGGCGGCGATCCTCGACCACGTCAAGGGACGGGGGGAGCCCCAGATCCCCAGCATCATCGACTGCATCGGCTCTGTCAAGGGGACTCTGGAGCCCCTGAGCAAGATTGCGCAGAAGGGAACCAAGGTGGCCATCATGCTGCCCGTCATCATCAAGGACGCCACCGAGGATCAGGAGCCAGAGTATGAGATGGACGTGTCCAAGGTCCTTGTCGGTCAGTGGGCTGAGGGTGTTATTCCTCGGGGTGTCCGTACCCATTTCTACCTCCAAGTAAGCCTGCCCAACAAAACTTTCCAATCCATTAACGAAGGGTATGCAGTATGCTAACATGGACAACTTTTCAGAACGAATTCTTCAAGGAACATCTCCAGCCTGAGATCATCCCGGCCCTAGTCGAGCAGGGCGTGGTCCGCCCAAACAACTACCGAGTTGTGGAGGGCAAGGACCTGGTCGAGAGGGCCCAGAATGCACTCGACTTGCTGAGAGCGCGGGCCGTCAGTGGCGAGCGATTGATTTTCCGGATAGCTGAGGAGGGGAATTAGTTGAAACAACCAAGCAAGCCTGCACCGATTCGTGTTTCCCGAGTAAGGAGGAAAGTGTGTCCTGTAGATTGAAATTTACATAGTAATGAAAAAAAAAAAAAAAAAAAAGACAAAGAGAACTCCATATGCCGTCCTGTGTAGCCACACCAGGTTTACCCAATTAGTAGTTGATTCATTTCCATTCATAACCTTGGCCATATGACTCAGGCCCCCGTCCCGTACAAGAAGAAAAACAAGCGATGTTCTCCCATCTCATGCGACGGGGACCGACTCGCCCTGAAGAAAATGTTCCACTCCGTCATGGCCAGCTTGTCTATAATCCACAGAATTAGTTCAAAAATCCTCTCCTTGATGAAGAGCCAACTAAAAGGGCAAGATACGGTTCTACTTACGTTATCAGGAGAAGCCTCGTGAACTCATCCAGATCCTCTGGTCGCGCATATTGCCAGAACTCGTCGAATTTGTTGTCTCTGATGTACCACTGGGGGTCCTCGCGCCAAGCCTGGTAGAACTCGACCGAAGTGCCAGCGGACCAGAGCCGCTTCGACGCTGTGAATAACATACTGGTTTTCCAGATTTCCATAGGGGCTGCTCGTTGCCGTGGTTAGCTAGCTACTAAGATGCCACAGGGCTGTGAACCAGGTGAAACATACGAATTGTGGATTCCAGAATGTGCACCATGCAAAGGAAAGACGCCACCGTGATGCATGTCCGGCGCAAGCTCTCGATGAGAATCCAGGACTGTAAAAATGACCAGGTTAGTCAACGGTACCCCATCGATGTCCAATAACTAGAGACAAAATACTCACATCCCAAGTAGCTGGAGGGTGTTCCCTGGACGCAACATCCGGCGTGCCAAGCTCAATCTCCATATCCTCCCTTATCCTGTCCAGCTCATGATGCCACTCGAGCAGAATATGCCTGTCCTTGCCGGCGGAATGGCGCAGCGAGAAGTCGCCGTCAAACACCCGGATCGTCTCGGCAATGACCAGCGCCTGGGTCCTGGCCAGCTTGTCCATGACCGTCTCCGCCTTGGCCCCTTCCTTTTGAATGTCCGAGGTGGCCTGGGCGATCAGGTTGTACGTCCAGGCCTTGGTGGACTCCGTGCGATTGGCGTAGGTCGTCGCCGCGCAGAACGCCGACATGACGGTGCGCGGCAGGTTGCTCCGGTACAGCCGCGTGTGGAGGAAGGGCAGCGCGCGCGTCTGGGCGAAGGTGAGGTGCAGGTTGGTGATGTACTTGAGCACAAAGCCGACCCTGCTCTGGGGGTCGTGGATCAGCAGCGGGTCGACGGTCAGGCACTCGTCGTCGTTGGTCCTGCAGGCGAGGGCGGAGAGGTCGCGGCGGATGACCTGCGCCCGCGGCTGGAGGGTGGGCATGTGGTGGATGGGGGCAGGGAAGTCCGCCTTGGGCTCCCCGAACGGCGGCAGGGACCAGATGCTGCTGCCGGGGACGTCGGCGCCGTTGAGCAGGTCGACGACGGAGAAGTCCAGGTTGGTGGAGTCGAGCTCCAAGGTCCCGGGGGTCGCGGACGTCGAGCCTGAGCTGGAGCTGTGCGGGCCTGACGAGGACGATCCGAAGCCTATAAAGTCCAGGCCGTCCATGTCAAAGTCGGGATGCGCGTCGTGGTCGCTCCCGCTCCCGTCCTCGGGCGAGTCCTGCACGGTGACTGCCGGCGCAGTATGAAGATGATGGCTGAGGTTGCCAGCGCTGGTGGTGTTGTGATTGCTGGTCGCCCTCAATGGGCGGACAGGCGGCACCTTGTGGTAGACACAGTCCAGCCCCTTGGCGGCACACCGGGTGCACTTGGGATAGGACTTGTCGCAGCGGCGCTTGCCTCTTACACAGGCGTTGCAGCTCTTCTGGCGCGACGCGGCAGTGGCTGGCATCGACGTTGAGTCCATGGAGGTTGGAGAAAGATTGAAGGCGTTGAAGGGATCCATTATGTAGGCCTGTTCAACCACGGGCAGAGACACGATGCGGTTGGTTGAAAGAAGAGGAATTGGCCCGGCCCAGAGAATGGCGGCGGG
The DNA here is from genome assembly GCA_026958235.1 of Clonostachys rosea. NCBI lineage: Eukaryota > Fungi > Ascomycota > Sordariomycetes > Hypocreales > Bionectriaceae > Clonostachys > Clonostachys rosea. The sequence goes on from CP110207.1 coordinate 3,794,292, forward strand.
CGGTCTGATTGCTTGTTCGCGCGTCGTTCAATTCCGCTGGTCTCGGGGCCCCTGAAGCTGTGAGCTGGAGTTAACAGTCTCATTCTCCGCTGATGCCGGTCTGGATCTGCGGTTCGAGTCCGCAAGTCTTCAGGCGCAAGCCCCACCCAAACCGCTGCATCTGGAACCAAACCCCGCAGCTGACGGACTTTGCTCGTGCCTTTGCGCCTGCGTCTGGCGCATTCTTGGGACCAGGCGGGCGGACGGGCAGATCCAAGACCCGCAAACTCCGCCGATGCCAGCATTCCTCCGCTCCGCGCCATCCCCAGGTCACATTACTTTATTATCGCGTTGGCCAGTCTCGGCCCGTCGAAGATCTCTCTCTTCCCGGGTTGTGTCTACCTTGTGTTGCGTGGTACCGTGTGAGGGTCAGGTGGCTGATCTCCGGTTGCACCAATCCTCCCACATCTGCTCCAGAAGAACATATCACAGGTTCGCTCATGTCCTTCCTGTTTGGACGCACATTGTACATTCAAAAAGTGTCTGTTCTATATTGAACCGCGTCTTGATAAAACAAGAACGCTACTACTACCATGAAATCCCTGCTCGATGTTCCGCATATACATAAATTTGACGATGCCTCACACCTGCTCCCACTATCAGGCCAGACACAACAGCCCTAGCAGTGTTGTTTTGTGTATGAGCACCCGTCTCGCCAGACCACACAAGAGAAAAAAACCAACAGGGTATATACACCTCCCATGTCTCTGTTCTCGCCACCCGCCGACGCTGTCGCTTCCCCTTCGCATTTCCCTCGTCAAATCCTCCCCAGTAGAACCAAAAAGTAACATCTGCCCAAACCAGTAAACCTTGAGATCCGTCCAGAAAACATGTCGTCTGCCACGGATCCTCCTCTTTTTTTAAGTTGTTCAATTGACGGGGGTAGCCTTGTACACCAGTTGACGCCTCTAAGGCGCGCATGACACCCAAATCTCCCTTTGATTCCCTCATCGTAATGGTATAATTTAAAATGGAAAAAAATAAGTTGGTGATGACCGTGCTGGGCCTCTTGTCGGGCCAAATAAACATTTCCAGCCCACCCAGGCTGGGGTGGTGGTAAATAACCTCATATGAGGTAATGATATCAAGATGAATGCAAGGAAAAAATTATCAGGGATAGAAAATGAATCTCTAATAGCACAGAAAGAAAAGGAAGAAGAAGAAAAAACCCTTTGGGCATCGAAGGCTTCTGTATGTTTGTCGATTCTCATGACAAGAAGTCATTATCAAGTTCATATATCGCTTCGAGTCCCAAGTGCTCAGATCGCAAGGCAAAGTGTATCATATGCATCTGGCTGATCGTTATGTCCGTCGTTAAGGCTGTTAAAACAGAATGGCAACAGGGGCTGTGATTGCTCCCCCCGAGTTGGAGAAGCCGCCTAGTATCTCTCTGGTCGATATCCATTGACACCAGGGGCCTCATACTGAACTCCCGTCATGGACTCGGGTCCGTTTGGAACACTGTTGCTGATGGATCGTAGAGGTGGAAGTTCGGTACGGCTTGCGCCAGCAAAGTGCTCGCCAACGTAAGGAGCTTGTGCCGAAGGCTGGGCTGGGGCTGCTGCCGGAGGCATTTGCTGCGGTTGCGCTGTGTCTGGTCGATATTGGCCTCCGCCTACACGCATCGACTGCAGCTCGCGTCGCAGCATCTCATTCTCTGACATCACCGAGTGGCATCGAGCTTGGAGGGTCTTAATGCACTCCTTCTGGGCACGATGTTCGTTGATAGCTGCAAAGGGGAACAGATGTCAGCATCGTTCCATCCGTCATCGCGGTTAACAAGATCTCGACCTACCTTTGGTGAGAATTTCCCATTTGGATGCCTTCGAGCCCCGTTCCTGCGGCATCTCGTCTCGCAGGGCGTCGAAAAGCTCCTTCATTTCCGTTCGTCTCTTGCGCTCGGCGAGCTTGTGGCTCACTCGGAGCTCAGGAGTACGACTGTACGGCTGTGCACCAGTAATACCATCCTGGGCCTGAAGATCGCTTAGCTGCCTGTGCTGCAGAGAGTGGTGATGGACGGAATAGTCGTTGAGCGACGGGGGCGAGGCCCCATCCTCCAACCTTCGCTGCCCGGGAGGGAGTCGAGAGTCGGCGGTAAATTGGCTGCTAGCGACCGATTCGGAAAAGCTGCTTCGTCGCGAGGTGTCGTACACTCCAGATTGGTTTCCGCGACCAAGCTCCTCCTCAGGGAAAGCCCAAGCTTGACCCTTTGTTGGCTCGGCTGCTCGAGCGATAGTCCCAGTCGCTGGGCCTGTAATTGCCGGTGCGGTTCTGACAGTCTTTGATTCGGGGTTTCGGTCGGCACTGGGCTGGTAACCATTGGAAATTCGGTGGATCGAGGGTGTGTCGAGACCGGAGCGAGGGTTGCGTTGTTGGTGGAGGCTGTTCTGGATAGAGGTTGTCGAATGGTTTTGGCTAGCATAAGGCGAGTTACCGAGTCTCATATCGCTCAGGCCCTGGTTGATTCGGCTGTCGACGCTCTCACGTCGAGACATTGTCCCCGGCATAAGGTTCTCCCCCAAAGTAGTGCCAGTCTGTGTCGATTCCATCGATGCTGAGTGTTCGAGCCGTCGATGTTCAGAAACCCCCGGTGTATTAGGCGCCATGATAGAGGCAACGCTCATGTGGCCTGCAGCCGGAGAAACAATAGCCTGAGGAATCATATTACCGGCCACGGGCGAAGGGGTCTTGTCGGCGGAGGATTGATAGGCTGAAGCGGCCGGGCTCAGGCTGCTGACGCTGAAGGACGTAGCAGAGGTATCTAGATTCACGTGTTAGTCTCGCTGTATTCAGCAGGTCTGGGCGAGGGTCTGCAAGTACGTTTGCTGGCTGTGTCCGTGGTCGAGTAGAATCCAGAGTCACGCAGCTGGGGCGGAGGACCATTGGTTGAAGAAGGATCCTCATTAAGAATGTTGGACAGTCCAGCAGCTTTGGGAAGCTGTGGTCGAGGGTGAACGTGCGCATCCATGATATCGCCTGCAAATAATGTGGGTTGAGCTGCGCTGGGTATATAGGTATGGTGAAAGACAAATGGAACTTTTTTTTCTCGGTTCTAGACCATGAGCTAGAATGTTGCAGGAATTAGAAGAAGCGAATTGAGGCTCGGCCGGGTTGAAGAGAATGCGAAGTGAATGCCGTGATAGATCCTGTGGTCCCAAAACTCAATCTCGGGAGAATCGCAGAGGTCGGGCGTGGGTTGAATTGGGCCAATGGCGGCGCAAAGCAGGACGGTTCGAGGAATAGATCTAGCGAGGGGAGGCCGACATAAGATCAGGCTGTCTGTTGATTGAGGAGAGGCCCTCGAAACGGACTCGAGGATCGAGAAGCGGGCGATTCGATCAACGTGTGCTGCGGTCTACCATTTGGTTCAAGTCGAGAGGTGGGAATGAGATGCAGAATGAGGAAAGGGAGCGAGCGACACCAGTAAGTAATGGACCTCTGGCTTGGATGAGGTGGTGGACTGAACGCAACGAGAGAGAACTAGCGCTCTTAGGGGGTGGTTGTGCTCAAGCATATTGGGGTGTCATCTCTCTCTAAAGGTTCCGGGGGAGGGGGGTGCACAGCTTCAATTTGGGGGAGTGGAAGACGGGACGAGACAAGTAGGGCGGGGCACGCACAGGGGGGCAGCGACTGGGGCAGCCTGCCTGCCTGCTGGCCTGCCTGCCCTGTAGCGATGGGGCCTACAGTGCTGATGGGGACTGGATCTCTGGGCTGGCACGAACAGATCACACAACCTTGGGGGCCTCTAGGCACGTTGTGTTCTACCTGTCCAGTCTACCTCTAGGCCGTCATCTGAATTCCTCGGCTCCCTTTAAACGTGCGCATCGCCAGGGCTCGACTGAGAGGCACAATGACCGGGTGGTCTGGACTCTCCCGCGCTCAGCAATATAATTACGGTACATCCAAGACCAGACCTCCACAGCCCGTAACACGGCAAGCCATCCATGGAGAGCTACATAAAAGGTATTCCAACTTCCCACCTCAAACACATAGTGCAAAATTGCCCAGCCAGCCAAGGAGAGCGCGAGGACGACAACGAGGACGACAAAAAGTACCCTGCGGCAACGGGAAGCATGGGGTGGTGGTGCACGCTCTCACTCACTGTGCCAGGATGGGGGCCTCGTCGCGGGCTCCGAGCGCTCTGGCTACCACACCCCAGGACAGGAATTGCAGGAGCCAGCCACGCCTGTGTAGCAGTGACCTGCGCACGCGTGGGAAGCACGCAGAAGAGGGTACTAGCTCACCCCGTACCTTGCACCTGACTGGGCAATCAAGGTCCCCCATCATAAGCAGCCATTCCCTTGCCCCTGAGCCGTCGGGTGTGCACAATTTGCTCCTGCCTAATAGGTCTCAAGGCAGCGAGTACATCACCTTTAGGTTCCCTTAGCCGTGAACCGACCCATGTGCCAAAGTACCGCTCTACCTTGAGCAGCCTTACGTAACTAAGGTGGTGGCAGCAAACGAGAAGCCTTGGCCGGGTAGCTTCGCCCCCCCTCCTCCACCTCCCTAGCCACCATCTTGATTAAGATGATGGCATATGAACGTGTCCGCTCCTTTTTTCCTCGTGGCTTCTCAGCACATGGGATCGGCATTTGCTGACCCTACGACGAGCTGCCCACGGCGCGTCGACGCCGACTGTACCCTCCCCCCATCCATCGCGTATCTTTGTTGGTGGGCTCATGGAAGGGCACATGGAGAGTCTGACAAGGAAGCAGAGCAATGTAAAAGAGGCAAATGGTGGGCAGCGTACAACACAAGGTACCCAGCACCAGCATGCAACAAAGTGGCCTGGTGCCACGGCAGAGCAGGAGGTACTTTTTCGCTCGAGTTACTGCGAGTGGGAAGGTGCGACAAATCCGTCCCTCGCCTCGCCTCATGCATCGAAGCCGTGGCTCCTACAATAAAGTACGTGCACCAATTTTGCTAGTCGGAAGGCCTAGGCCATTGCCAGTAAGGTCTCGCGTTGGGACTCCGCCGTGGTTGGATATAGGACGGGGACGCCTCTTTTCAGCACCGAAAAACTTCGATTAACTCAAAAATGCCATGCCTACTAGGTTTTCCGCCGCATTCTTGCCATGGTTCGATTTCCTCTTATGGCTGCAAGACATGTGTGGTGCGTGCTACAAGGGCCTGCGACGCAGCTGGCTCCCTATGGCCGGCAAAATGATGCTATGAGGGTAGCAGTCAGGAGACTTGCTCCGTAGTAGAAAAGCCGTTGCAACTTGGCAATCTGCCCATTGTCATGCACCGTTGAGGTTCTAACAGATAACAGGCCATCCATCCCGCTGGTAGAATAAACTTCCGATGGAACGCCTTTACGGGACCCAAGACTAAGCACCACATTGTACACTTCAGGTGAGGTGCAGGAATGCCGCTCAGTCTTGTGAATCGCCACACCACCCAGGCGGTATCGGGGTGGGAACACACACTGGGGTTATTCGTCAACCGGCAGTTGGGATCGTGCAGAATCGAGGCCCTGGGAGGGAGAAATGAAATATGCACTGGGCTCTTCTCGACAATAGATATATTCTCCCTTCGTTTATTGGGCGCGGGTGTGTGCGCGAGTCAAAGCAACCTTGGCGATCAGTACTTCGTGCTTCAATACGCTAGGGTGCTGTGGCTTTCATGCAGCGTTTTCCCAAAGAAACTCATCCCAATCAAATCCCGGTATGATTGCTTAGTGCTCCCGGGCAAGCAAATGGTAGCCTGCATCGTTCAATCAATCGATCCGACGAATTCAGCATGAGTGGTCGACGAGCACGTGTCCGTTTCCACGACGCACCAGGAGTATCGAGATATTGAGAACAAGACACTTGCTGCCATTGCACAGGAAATGGATGGTGGTTTGAAGTCCGTGTATTGTTCCTTAGAGATCAATCGCGATTGTGCAGTGCACAAAGGCTAATGTAGACCCTACTTTGGTCCCCAGCACCCAGCAGCAGCCATCTTAGGCCATCTGCTAAGTACCAGGTACCCATTCCAATTTCCACGCCCCCCCATATGGTTTGTGCATACACGCGATCTTCCGCAGCCACGTGAGGCCAGTGCGGCAGCTTCCAAGAAGCGACGCGCACCACACACACAAAAAGAGGGTAGAGTGTGGTTTAGCACATGGCCCAGTGCATGTGGCTGACGCTTAGTGCACCACACCAGAATTGAATGAACCACCCCGAAAAGCCACAAACCAGCGAGATCCTCCACCCTCCTGCGACACGCGTTAGGGTCGCCAAAATGGCACTGCAACGCCGCTCGCCTCGAGACGCTGCCACCTGAGGCAGGATCGCAGTGGCAAGAAGGACGTTTTTCGAGCCACACGAACAAAACTCAAGGATTTTCAACAACCCACTGCTCCATGCATAGCAGGACCTCTTGTGCGTACATCTAGCCAATCAGTCGCCGGGGTACTAGCCATCCGATCGGCTCTGGACTTACTGTACCCGCCTGCAGATGGGGAATGGTTTAATCTCGGCGTGCCCCTCCCCCCTGGACAAGGATTGGCCATGTCTACTGCCATCAATAGCGTGCACACACTGCTCGGCGATAGCCACGGGGAACCTTGGGGAGGTTGACAGCCATCAGCCGACACCAGGCCAGCCCAAACCACAGCATGACCCCAGGAAATCATACACATCCCTTCCTGTTTTACCAGCAGCCTTGATCTTTAAGTGGAAAGCTTGTCACTCGAAAGAGAGTGCCCGCACCTCGTGGCCTTGCCCTGGTCGAATACATAGGGAAACTGGGGCGTCTATCTCGGGTCTTTTTGGCGGGAGTTTTCCCACTGTGTACTTGCTGGCTCGTCACTAACATGGATGTGGTAGTATTGCCATTTTCGATGTTTTACAGAAATTGGCGCCGCCATGACAGCAATATGATGTATCCCTTGACAGATTGGCAGCTGAAGTCGCGTGGCGGTAATTCCTTTTGTTCTTAATCAGTTCTCTCATCTTGGCGGCAATACAAAGCAAGTAATAAGTACGAGGGAAAACAAAGAAAGTCAGCAACATATGTAGGGGCCAGAAAAAGTTCCTCGTAATAGCAGTCGCATTATGGGGCCGCTTCTGAAACTACCGCTATGGGGCACAAATGAGATGTCAGAACCCGAGCAAACCTGCCAGGTATTAGACGATAATCCACAATATATGTTTGATTTCCTCAAACTGGAATAATAGCGAAGGCAACGACAACACGGAACGGAAAAGAAGCAAATGAGTGGGAACCCTAGTCAATCTGAGGATGAACAGGTTTGCTGTCGCTGATGCTTGCTGACTAGCCGACGCCTTGATCTTCTAATTTGCAACTCGTTTCTTTTTGTTTCCTTTTTTTCGCCAGAAGGAGAAGCGTGCATATGGGAAATGTGATAAATGGCGAGCAGACACTGCTAATGGCTCCAGTTGACAGACGGGAAAAGCAAAGATAAAGGACTAGCGACCGACTACCCTTCGAAGCGCACTACTAGAGCATGCACAGTACACACGCGGGTGGAGCGCCATGCATGGGGAGGGCCACGGCGGCGTGTGTGGCTGGTTGGCCAGAAAGCTGCTAGTTGCAGCCGTTCGACTAGACGACACGTGGTTAGGCCGGCCTCAGACCCTCTCAATGATAGCGCTGAGGATCAGTGAAGAATGATCTCTCCCTTAAGCTTTTCGGCCACCGGCTGCTACAATGCACGAATGTACCTTCCCTGCTGGCCAGTCAGCCAACCAGCCAGCAAGATGCCTGCGAAGACCCGCACCTCGGACGGCAGGTGGTAGCGCTAGTGCAGTGCCAGTGCCAGTGCCTTCCCTGTGCTGTGCAATGCAACCTCCTCACTGAACATGTGCGTGCCAAACAGGCTGTTTGCCTCAGTCAGAGCCCTGTCCTAGGTGCCTAGACAAGGTGCTACAGCACAGTCCCTCCCGTAGTGGCCCGACCAGACCCATCGCCAAACCGCAATCCCGAATGTTTCATCCGTGAGGAGCTGCCTCGAGAGTGCTTTTGCTAGCGACCTGACTGACTGACTTGTCGCTTGACTGATGGAGCGATTAATTGACTAGCCGCGCTCCTCTCGCGTAACAACTGGGAGCCCACCCGAGTCAGCGGCCAGGGGGATCAAGCACCGATTCGATTCGACAGGCACTGCCGCCAATCCTCATTATTGCATGCACGCCACATCAATTCCCCGAATGGCTGCCTGCGCGCTCCTCGTGGGGAGCGCGACTTAAAATTACGTAGCTTTGGTCCTTGGGGGCGCCAGAGCCTGCTTGGCTATGATTTTCTCAGGGGTGATACGCAGTTTAACGCACGATGAAGCTGAAAAGACAGCCTGCACCAGTTCGATGTTGGAAGGAAGGCAAAAAGAAGCCTTCCTTCAGACCTTAACCCGTCTCTATCAAGTCCGCCGAGTTGGAGCTTGAAGGGTGGGCAAGAGAGCTGCCAAAAAGGAGGGGGAACGTGTGCCCTGAAGTGAGGTGAGGCACCAGCGGTCAAGCCCCCCAATCACTTCCACGAACGGAAAGAAAATTCATACTATGGATTCTAGACGAAGCCACAAGCACAACCCAAAATGAGACAAGACACACTGAACCTTGCATCCTTCAGCTGCCCCGTACTAGGGTCGAATGAGTGATCTTATTCGCAAGATGTCCTGCATCCTCGTCGCGACGGTTGGGCGTCTCTATCCGGGATACCACTCTGCATTCCTTCGCAAGGAGTCCACCGAGCCAGTTGCAACTCGTCCCGTTTGGACACATGGATTCTAGACAACGCTGGTGGATTCCCCTGCCTTGCCCCGTTGGGTGAGAAATAATGGATCTCTGCCAAGTGGGAATAAGGTGTGCTATGGCGAGGTGTGCTATGCGGATCTGTTCCCGAGGCACGAATTCGGGAGGATTCCTCGATACCACTTTGACGGCCTGTCTTCCATGCCTCCCATTCTCGCCCTCTCCGTCAGGAGGACGGGGATCGCCAAAACCCATAGCATTGCCGCTGTCAACAGGGCGGCGAGGTCAGGGCGGCCTGTGCCTTACATCCATGGCCACTGAAGCGCCGTTCTGTGCTGTCCTGCTGGGGAAATTCTTCCATCTCATGCGCCTTCCCTAGCTTGCTGATGGAAGGATTGGTTCAAACAGCCGCCTCAACCTGCTGCATCTAGAACTCAGCCCTACGCCGCTCGCACATTCCGAAGAATGCCCCCAAACCCCCTTTACTAGGCGCCTCTCCTACTCATTTCGAACACCCACTCGCCAGTCTCATGACTTCTCGCACGCTGAAACTCAGCATTCCTAGCGCCCAGCACCGCGGCTATCTTCCTAGGGGTAGAAAGCCATGAGCAAGGCTAAACCTTACGCCACGAGCTGAAGCCTTCCAGCCCCCCCATGCATCGAGATCGATCCAACCGGTGGTCTATTCACCTTCTTCACCGGCGGCGCTGTAATTGTAGAGCCCCCTCTGGGAAGGTGTTTGGTCCTCTGGTTCAAGGTTTCGTCCCAGAAGGAATTTTCTGTCTGGCACCAAAAGCTGGTCGCACACGCCCCCTCCCTTCTCTCGTCCCAGGACGACGGGTCATACATCGCCCTCTGCGAAACTAGCGTCCAGTTAATCACTGGCTTCGGAATGTGTTCCTCATTGAGGGAAACTTAACCCAGGTACTCGGAATCAAAACCTTAGGAACGGCATCGATGTTTGAGTTGGTCCATCGCGCTCCCAACTACTGGCAGCGCCCTTGTGCATCATGTAGATCAATCAACCGACCTGGTTTCTGCTAACCAGGTACTAGTTAGCATTCATCCATGCGTCTATCCGCATTAAACAATGGTGCTACCGAACAGACGAGACACAAATGGATGCGACCCAAGATGCATAGTATACCTTGTCACATTCTTGTCATTCTGTTCAAATCTCACCATTACATCGGGCCAGAGCCAGTGTTTTATGGGGTTGGGGTCGCATCTGAACCCATCAAAGGATGCTCTCATGCGACGCCATCCACCATACAGACTGCCCGTTGAGGAGCAGATACGCGTAATAGGTTCTTCCCACTCGCAAGTGAGAACTCTATTATCAACTCGCAAAATACCCCTCCCTATCAGCCATGTACATTGCACCCCAAGACTCAAACGAGGGAATTGGAAGAGAAGTATGCCTACATTTGTCAGATCATGAGCATAGATGCTTGTATGGAGTGGAAGCCGGGCTGTTGCAGCAACTACCCGTCTGCTTACATAGTACATGCTTGCCTGCCCGTCCTCCGTCCAAATATTACTGACAGGTCCACTTCGAACGATGGCCGAGAAAGCACCGTAAGCCAACAAGGTCGCAAAGTAGGCTTCCTTTCCCCAGTATACTGCCGGGCATGGAGTATCGGGCATTGACCGGGAGGGTTAGCGGAAGCCAAAGGGTCGATGCTACGCTGGCACAGGCAGTACCACCACGCAATGTAATTAACTTTTGGAGGGGTCCGTCTCTCTGACTCGCAGCATGCAGCCAGAGGCACACGCAAGCGAATAGGCAGGATTCGGTCTTGCATCAACGCCCCGGGGTCTCTCCAAGACCGGGACATGTTATAGCCATTTGGGGCGATGGCTTCGGGCTGGGTAAAATGGGGGAAGCCATCTTGTGCCGCTGCCACTGCCACCATCAGTTGGGAGACACTAGATACACGGCGAACACATTTCCACTACGTCTATCTAAGACTGACGAAGAGTTTCTCAGACTGCGAGGGGCCCCCGTCTCTCGAATGCTTATTTTATGCCGGGTGAAATTGTGGCCACGGCGAAATAGGCAAAAGAGCAATAGTTAGCGGAACAAAAGACCCTGGAGGTGCTACATGCATGTCTCTTACAACACAAGGATCATACCACCAACAGGTCAATGGCCGGCCGGAATGGCTAGTGTAGTGCAAGATGAGATGCCATGCCATGAGCCTTCTGGTGTGATTCGCTTTGTTCCATTTCGAGAAAGCGATCTGCTTCCCAAAACGTGCTCGGTGGGTGAAGTGCTAACACTCTTTCGTCGCGTGGTAGTGCCAATCTCCTGTCTTAGCACAGCCAATGGCTGGCCGTCTTGGGTTGCTATAGCCATTATCTCAACGATTACTGATCAGAATTCCAAGGCGCCTTCAAACAACACGTTCGCAATCGATTTGCGCGCCACCTGAGAGATTGAAAGCATGGAGAGGAACGCGGCAGAAATCCAGCCATGAACTCAAGATCGTACCCAGCCGGACGGATTAGGAAGAGGACAGGCAAGAATGGGCTCCTTCACGTCGCATCGAGGATGCAGTCTGTGCTCAACTTACTAAGGTCAGATACCACAGCGATCCCTGTTCTCCTCCTCGGTCCAGCGAGCTAAACCAAACAATCACTGCCCGCGCCATGGCTTCCCAGTAGGGACATATTACGCCCAACGGACTGCGTCGAAGGTGACCTGTCATTCAATTCCCCTCCGCAGGTCCATCCACACCTCGATCCGGTCCTGCGCGCCGCCAGAAGGGATGGAGGGTGAGTGCCTGTCAGACACAGGCATGTCTTCCAGTTAAACTTCGTCATGACCGTACCAAGCCTCGGGGGGACGAACCAACGCAACCCTCCAGGGCTAGATTGAGGCTGCAAGTGAGCGTTACCCCGGCCTTGAATCTCGGCGGGATGGGTACGGCGATACTGTGTGGTTAATGCATAATGATGTTCACCAGACATGCTCCGTGCTTTTTTTTCCACTTTGTTCAAGCTCTTCTGGGAGTAAACTGGAGAGCTAGCTGCGAGAAAAGGGAGTGAAGAGGGCATTATCACACGCTAATGTCCAATTGAAACGAGGCTATTCCGTTCACAGCGGAAGCCAGCATTGGAATTAAAAATGAATACGGCATCACACTGACTTGTGCGTGTACACAACCCGAGCGTCTGGTCCATGTCTCTTCCCAGGAACCGGTTTACTTGCCCCGACGATACCTGCAAGGTGTTTCATGCCAGCCAGGTCAGCGCGGGTTAGGCCCCCAACCATCACACCAGCCGAGAACCGGGGTAGCAAAGAATCGATCAAGACAGCCAGGGCATTGAGTAAGGGGGGTGTGAGGAAGGATAGATAGCATGAGGGATCAAGTGAGAAATGGGGCGAGGCTGGCAATTGAGAACATCCATCCAGACTTGACAGCTCCGCGATTCCGTGGCATTTACCTAGGGAGCGCTGTCACTTGCAAGGGGAACCGATTCCTTTGGGGAGAATGGCAGGTTACATTGAGCACGCTCCAGGAACCCTCACTCACCACATGTAGAGCACGGTAGGTATATCCAGGCCCGTTGTAAGGCCATCCCCATATCGCAGGTTGGTCAAAGCACAACCCAGCATCGCAGGGAAGGGGGAGCATGTGAAATAGCACCGGAAGACCAGGGACGAGATCCGCCACAGGGGGGCGTGGGAGAGTAAGGATGCAATACATGTAAAATCCCCGTTTAGCTCGTCGGCGGCCTGCCTGCCTCTCAAACCGTAGAGAGCACGACACCAAAAACCATCAGTGATCCGCGTCTGTCACTTCTGATTCTACATCCCAGGGCAAGCGCGGTAGCTTCCCTGAAAAAAAAGTCCATTTAGGTCGAGGACAGCTAACCGCAGTCGGGCAGGGCTCCGGGCGGAAAACGAGGCCAAAGAGCAAGAAAACCCACCCTCGAATTTCCAAGAACCGTGCTTCGTCCCCCCCCTCCGCCGTTTCCAGTTGCGATTCCTTCCCGCAGCCACTGGGGAGCCGTCGACAACAACGCCCCTCCTCCCACGAGTCGCCCAAAACCCGCCTGACGGGAGTGCCGGGCGGCGTTCTCAGCGTGGCCTCTGAGCCTGTCGCCATGGAGGAGTGACCTTCCGAGCAGGCGAGAACGGGGCGGATAGCGCAGACGCTGGGCTGCCTTGAGCTTAGTTGCGTGTCGCCCTCGTAATTGCAGGGCTTTCGATGCGCCACCACCACACCTGATGCAACTGTGGCTTTGCGAAGGGCCGCAAGGATTCTTTGCTGCCATTAATACACACACCATGTATACATAGTACGTGTAAATGTGTGCCGATATGTATGCAAATGGAGGCATGTTTCTATATGCAAGAGTGCGCCATCGACGCCACCGAGACAAAACGCCCGAACTGGAATCACATCACAGCTCCATCAGTCAGTCCCTTGTTTCACCACGATGACTCTGCATTTCGCTTGGACCCCAACCCAACGCCCGCGCCGCCGTTGTTATAGGCGTGCCCGGCGGCACTGGTGCTGGCCACCATCATTTTAATTCCTTTTTTTCCTGTTGGCTTCCTTTCGCCTGCTCCGCGCACGAGGCGTCCAGCTGCAAGGGGGTCCAACCGGCAAAATGGAAGAGAGCTAGAAGATCGAGGCGAACGTGGCCCGCCCGTTGAAGCTGACATGCCTAATCGCCCGCCGGCCGTTCCTGGCAGGTCATTGGCAGGTCATTGGCACGCCTAGTGTAGCATCTCATCTCACCTCGAACCCTATCAGGCCGCACGGGCAGACCTCCAGCATGAGAAAGGACACGGGCACGGCGGATTGATTCATGGTTTCTTTGCTTCTTTGGCCAGGCTTTTTTCTTCTTTCTCACTGCATCTAGATGATGATCCCCTCCCACCCCCAACGCCGAGCATAATCTTAAGTGTCCAGTGTTAATTTACACTAATGCGGCCCTGCAGCCTGTCACTCTCTCTAGGTGAGCACAAAGCAGATCAATCGTACGTTTGTCATGATATGTATGTCTGATGTGGGAGCTTGGCTGTCTCGGGAGAAGGAGGGCACGCTCCGCATTGAATGTATTCCTAGTCTGGAGATGTGAATGAATGTGCATGCATATATGTATGTATACGCCGTATATGTCGTGAGAAGGGACTCTAGGTAAGGTAGCTATCAAGTCTCCGCCCAGTATTCTATCGTCCCAGGATCGTCATCATAAACAAGTTAAATAACACATAAAGATCAACAGCTAGACTATATCCATGCGGCGAGACAGTCTCATCAACATTGTCTCCTATCAGACGTCTACATAAAATATGTATGTGCGAGTAAATGCTTGATAGACCAAAGAGTTGTATATTTTTGTTCCGTTCTAAAAGTCAAATTCGGGCCGGAAGATCGCTGGATCAACGCCAGCAACCGTCTTCTCAGCTAGATCTCGCCTTCCCATCTGCGTAAACACTCTTCGTAACGTGTCGTATAAGGTGCTGCTGCGGTTTTGTGCTGACATTCGGTCCAATACCTCGTCGACCTGTCCGCCAGCACCGTCGCCGAGAATCTCATATGCCTTGCTGCGGCCTGACTTCTCAATCGCCTTATGCATGTCGAGAGCGGCCAAGAAGTGGCACGCCGCCTCATGGTGGCAGTTAATGTTAATGCAGCTGACGCCCAGGTTGTAGCGTGCGCGCACAAAGTTCGGTGCTTGCGACAACGCCTGTTCGTATGCCGCGATGGCCTCCTCTGATCGGCCGCTGTTCGCAAGAGTAGCGCCCAGTCTGTTCCACAGAAGGTGGACCTGCTCCTGTTGGTTTGTAGATCCCAGTTCCGAAGAATGAAGGGCCGACTGGAAGCAGTCTACTGCCTTCTCATACTCCTCGGCACCGTAGAATAAGACACCAAGACCAACTTGCACATCGGGATCCATATGTTCTCCATCGGGGCTCAGCTGGGCTGCCCGGATGAAGGATTCGGTCACCTTCTTGTGAAGCTGTTGTCGATCTGTGAAACCTGTATCGCCCGGGGGGTGCAGGTCCTTGGGGTCCAGGATCTGCGGATACTTGACTGATAGCCAGCGTTCAAGTGTTCGATACGCAGTGCTGTCATACCCTTCATTGGTATAGGACACTGCTAGGCCCATGAGAGCTGTGAGGTTATTTGGGTCCAGTTTCAACGCCTTCTCCAGAGCCCGGATGGCCGCCGTCTCCTTCTCATTCTGTGCCTGGGCAGTACCGAGATACACCCAGGCTTCGACGTGGTCGGCATTTCGCTGTACCGCAGCCTCAAATGCCAGGGCAGCCAGCGACAGGTTGCCGCCCTCCCTCATGATCCGCACCCCTTCCTCAAACGCATTCTTCTCCTCTCGGAAGATGTTCTCTTCCTCGAACATGTAGCTTTCGACAACTGGGTCTCCGAATCGTCCCCAGTCATTCACGCCTTGGAAGTCGGGCATGAGGTCGTTGTTCCATTGGTTGTCGAACTTATCGAACAGGTTCTCTTCGTTAACCATAGACCTAGCAGCAGCCGTCTCAGCTTGTATTCCCTTCCAAATAGATTCGAAGTCACCGAACTCATTGGTTTCAGACTGCATAGCCTTGTCCATATCCTCTAGCTCCTTCTCCGCGGCGACCGCCTCCTCCTTGTCTTGCACCTCGAGTTGGGCAAACTGTTCTTCCCATTTAGTATCGTCAAGCTCGACGAGCTTTCCCTTACCCTTCCCCTCAGCCTGCTGCGGTTGCTGCATGTTCATCATCTGCTGATTCTGGTACATGGGCTGGAACATGGTCTGTCCGTAGCCCATGCCCATGCCCATCATCCCACCTCCGAGCATCGGTCTCTGTTGCAGCTGGCTGGGAGTGTTGCTCTGTAACGGCGCCGATGCCGAGGATGCGGCGGGATTTTGGCCCATCTGTCTGAATCGAGCAAACTCCTCGGGGCTGAACTGGGCTCCGGGAGGCGGCTGGAACGCCGAGTCCATGCCCGGCTGGTTGTGGAAGTCCTGCGCCCACGACGGCGAGGCGGAGGCGGCCCTCATTTGTGGCATCGCATTCAGCCCCGCAGGACCACCGGCCATTGCCTGTTCATGTTGGAGACTCGGTCCGCTGTTGAGGAATCCGTTGACCATCTGCAAGCGAGTAATATCAAGTCAATTAGCGCTGGATATGCATAGCCGATAGCGGCGGGGTGTGATCTAGGAACCTCATCTTGGGGAGCGTGTGCGTTCTGTGTTCGAAAGTTCATCTGGCCAGCCGGCCCGCGCCCGACGAGGCGGTCCCTCTGCAGAGTCTTGTCATCTTGAACGTGCTTCTGGAACTGACTCAAAGGGTTTCCGGCCGTGGAGCACTCGGCCCCTCCCATGAACGACATGTTGGAAAGCTGATCTCGGTGGGGGCGGTTCGAAGGCTAAAAGAACATCACCTCATGAAGTCTAGCAAGGTTATCGATGGTGCCTTGGGAGGAGGAGGTTGTTGAACGGATGGCGAAGATTAATAATGTAGCATGTGAGTATTAAGCTAAGGTACGACAGCGAACGGAACGGCGAGTCTATCGTTGGGTGACGTCCCAATCGCAACTGTGCCGAGTCGGGAAGGAGTGGCCGACGGTGGGGGTTTAGTGCCGAGGCAGGCGGCCAGTTGGTTGGTAATCTGGAAGGGGGGTTCGCTCTCCGCAAAGTTAGGATAGCCTTAGCGCACGTGACGGAAGGACTACCAGCAAAAGGTACGTACCCTTTATCGATAACGATTTTTTTTGCTGGCTGAAAAAGATATTGGCGAAGCCAGAAGGAAGGAAGAGAGGTAGCTACCATTCAGTTTGCGTTCGCATTTCGATCCAAAAACCAGCCATGCTCCGGACAGTGTAGGTCCAATTGATTATTCCACATTCTGACAAGCTCTATAAGCTAATATCTTCCGCCCAGCAAACCTCGCAATGCCCGCTCCAAGCGGGCTCTCGAGAAGCGCGAGCCCAAGGCCATCGAGAACCCAAAGTCCTGCCTCTTTCTCCGGGGGACGACCTGCTCCCAGGTGACGCAGGATGCCCTGACGGAGCTTCACTCCATGCGCCAGCCCCTGGCCAAGAAGTTCACCAAGAAGAACGCCATCCACCCCTTCGAGGACCCGGCCTCGCTCGAGTTCTTCTCCGAGAAGAACGACACCAGCCTGCTCGTCTTCGGCTCCAGCAGCAAGAAGCGCCCGCACACCCTGACCCTCATCCGCACCTTCGCCTTCAAGGTCTTCGACATGCTCGAGCTCTACCTCGACCCGGAGACGTTCCGCGGGCTGGCCCAGTTCAAGACCAAGAAGTTCGCCGTGGGGCTGCGGCCCATGCTCCTCTTCGCGGGCACCGCCTTCGAGAGCCCCGTCGCCAACGAGTTCACGCAGGCCAAGAGCTTCTTTGTCGACTTCTTCAAGGGCCAGCCCTCGGACAAGATCGACGTCGAGGGCCTGCAGTACATCGTCTCCATCACCGCCGAGGAGACGGCGGGGGAGGGCGACGCGAAGCCCGCCATCCACCTGCGCACCTACCTCATCCGCACCAAGCGCAGCGGGCAGCGGCTCCCCCGTGTGGAGGTCGAGGAGATGGGCCCCCGCATGGACTTCCGCGTCGGTCGCTTCAAGGAGCCCGATGAGGCCACGCGCAAGGAGGCCATGAGGAAGGCCCGCGGACTGGAGGAGAGGACCAAGAAGAACATCACCACTGATTCGATGGGTGACAAGCTTGGTCGCATCCACGTCGGCAAGCAAGATCTCAAGGAGCTGCAGACGAGAAAGATGAAGGGTCTGAAGAGGAGTAGGGACGCGGACATTGAGGCCGATGAAATCGAGGAAGATGACACAAAGAGAATACGTCAGTAAAATAGGTCATGTTGCTGTTCTCATCGTGGAGTTTGGGCGTCTCAAATGATACAATTTTTCACTAAAGAAAAACCGATTTACTAAAAATGATTTCAAAACTATTTTGATTGTGCATGTAAATAATGCTTGAGGGGGGGATGCCCAAAACCTCCAAGAATATAAGTTGCTAAAGATTCAATCCTTCTATGTACTCAACATGAAAACAGGCATCCAGAGGCAGCAGGATACTGACAAGCCACCAGTGGTTGCACCGCCCATTTATGCGCCATCCCAATCATTCTCCCAAAATTCAACTTCTAGTGAAGGCTCTGTGTGTATATCGCTATTTCAAACAGAAGTAAGAAAAAGTAACAGAGCTGTATCGCGCGGGCATACAGCCTTGTTCAGCTCCAGTCAACGATCATTTCATAACATATATATAGATTTCAATTCGGCTCATAAGACCATCGTATCGGTGTAAAGAAACATGTAGGAAGGGACGAGCAACGAGCAGCAGCTAGTCAGGGGACTCCGCCGTGAGCGGAGGAGGCTCCCCAATGGGATTAAAGGCTGAGGCCAACTGCTCTGGCGCCTGGCCCATCAAGTCAGCCATCAGCTCGATGTGGCTCACGAAGCCCTGGGGTGCAGCTGGGGCAGCTGCGTCGAACTCGTGGCCCCAAATATCGGGTGGTATCGTGGTACCATCCCAGAGAGCTATCCTGATGGGCCACTCGAGGTGACGCCACCATTTGGAGCCGGACTCGAACAAGCCGACCAAGCCCATCACTTCTCGGCGGGATACGTCCGTGAGCCACCACACATCATCCATACGCTTTAGTAATGCGAAAAAGCAAGCTAGGATGGCCAAGGCCCGCGGTCGCTTTGCCTCCACAAGCTCGACATATCGTCGTGCAACGGTGGATGGGAAACTAAGAGAGGCGGCTGGGAAGGTACTGCGATGGGCCCAATTCAATACACACACAGCATGAGTATAAGAACGAGCCGTAGTTTGCATCATATGAGGATCCTCTGTGGCAAGTTCTTCATCTAGACCCTCGAGCAGATGTCCGAAAAATGAGCCCACGCCCGATGGATTCAGATTCAACTGAAGGCCTGGTTGGGAGTCAATGACGGCTTTTACAATGGAGCTGCTCCGAATCCATAACCAGGAGCTCGCAACAATAGTTTTAACGCCCTGGAAAGCATGAAACCACGGCAGTGGCAGTGCATAGCGAGAGCTCGGATCATCCGGGTCAACATCCCCATCGTCCTTGGCAAATATTCGAGAAGCAACCGACTGGAATGCTATTAGGGTTGCTGTAAGAAATAAGGCCTCGGCATTTTCTGCGTTTATACCCTTTTCTAGGGAGGCACAATACTCTGCCAAGGTCGAGGCTGTGTAAGCGTGCGAGGCCCTTACCAGGGCCTTGTCTTGCGGATTCTCGGATCGAAGATGTAAAGCTGCCACAGATAGAATGGCGTCTGCGAGGTACACCCTACCTTCGAATGCCATGTTGGGCACGACTCGCTGCCATACTTCGTCCACTTCGGGGGAGTTATTCAGGAGTGTCTTGGCCGTAACGTTGGTGTACTGGTGCATGAGCCGCAGTTCCATTAATCGATCTGCTTGGTTCGAGGTGTTCGGCCGTGTTAAGTTCGTCGGTTGTGAAAGCAAGGCGGGTGTGATAGGCTCAAGGCCTGGTGATAATCGACCGGCGGCTACAGGAATCGGAGGCTGCATAGGTATCGGAGTTGAAGGGACGGTCGAGACGCTGACGGGAGTCGCCACGGGGGCCAATTCGTCCGCGACTTCGGGAGCCTCGAAGTCGCAAGGAACGCCGTGCTTGACGCAGTTGCCGCATCTCGGGTGAACCTCATCGCACTGCAAATCGAACCGAGCTGGTTAGTGGCATGATACCGATCTTCACCGCAGCGGGGCCAACCAACCTTGATCTTGCGGACTTTGCACCTCCGACACCCGGCGCGAGACTTCTTGTGTGATCTTCGAGGTGGCATGGCGTCGTGCTTTGTCTTGAGTTTGGTCAACTATGTCACCTCGACGAGGCATTGACCACCGATGCAGATGTAACTCCGGGATGGACGTAAAGCATGGCCGCGGAGGCATCCGACAATTACTCTCAGGGCTCTCGCAGCATTGGGGGTGGGAGCTGCCTTGCTGCACACTGGATAGCAAACAATCTAGGGTTCCGTGCCTGCTTGGCTCAGTTTGTCGTAGCACTTCTAAGCATGCAAGTGTCGGTTGACCGACGCAGGTAAATTAGGGGACGACTAGTTTAGGTGCACGTCGAGAAAAGTCGGGGAACCGATTCAGGACTGCGATTGGAGGAGGCTTCAAGTCCAAAGAAGCGGTAATGGCTTGTCATCCCAGCCTCATTGCACCGCATGTTTGTAGGCAGCAGCTGTTGTGTGCTGATTAGTAATTTGAGCTGTGACCAGTGCATGCGCCACAAGCTGCCATAAATATTGGTTTTGGGGTGGCTCAGGCCGACGGAGCCAACATCCCTCATTTCCGCCTCACGTAATTTCATAAAAATGAAAACTTGGGTTCAGTGCCTGAACCCATTCTGTGTCACACTGCTGTTAATTTCACTCCGCGATTCCAGACCAAATGCTCACAGGGGCAAATGACCAGGATGGCGCAATTCACCACTCTCAATCAGTCCACGCATGATGAGCTAATCGCCAAGGCCCGGCCTACCCTGTGGCTGTGAACAAAATAATGAAAATTTCCTCTCTATCGAGCAGGGACTTCTGAAAGGATCACACCGCACGTGGTTCATCCACGACTAATCAGTACAATGGCCTCCTGCCAGGCACTAGTCGACATTCGTACAGTCGGGTTGGGCCCGGAATCCCGCCCCGAACTGATGATACGAAGGGTTGCACCATGCAACAGTGGTGATTCTCAGACAGGGCCCTTGTATCTTCTCTACTATCTTGGTGAAATGTATTGCAACGCACAGAACTAGCCAGATCATCCCTTATCATGACTCACCACCGAGAACTGGCCGGAATATTTACCAGAAGCAATGACAATCTGCTTAGTAGGGTTTTCCTTGGCTGGTAGCGTCATTGATTGGTGTTTAAGATGTGACAGCCAAGCGAGCCAGTAGACGCAGATAACGATGATGTGATAAGTTTAGATATGCAACAACTGTCGAGGGAAATTTGACCGCCACTTGGCTCATCACGAAAATGGCAGTTAACAAGATCGCAAGTTGTCTCCCAAATATGGCTGGCTGTCTCCCTTTGCATCTACGACGCCGGCTTACAAACCAGCGACAATTGATCTTAGATACAGTACTACCTGTATGTGCTCAGCTAAGCAGGTGTGCAACCATGTACCCCAGGAACTAACGTAGAGGATCACCGTTTCCAGGTACGGCTGAGATCCGTGTGTGTAAAAAAGGGTAGTGCAGGTGATCACTACGTAGCATGTACGTACTCAACCAGCGATAGCCTATCGGGCGGTTATACTGAGGATTTCCGCCTCGGGTGACGCAATTGCTGCTGAGACCTTCTGCATTCCAGAAGAATCGCATTCTGCTTACACCATCCCGTATCGAATGTCATTTTCTCATCAGTTGCAGGGTCAATGGCTGGCAAAGAGGGATTTGCTCGGAGTAGATGCGTTGCCTTGGGCTGTGACTAATAGGTAAGAGGAGGTCTACTCCGAACACCCTCATCCGGATTTTCCCTATCACATCATTCGTGTATCTGGATTTTCGGTCATCCATGTCAGGGCCAGACGATCGGAAGGCTTCCCAGAGGCTCAGGCGCACGGCATGAAGCACGCAATACAATGACACCATTTTTAAAGTTGAGCTAGGTGGTGGCCGTCTCACACGGCACTGGCAACCACAGTCCCACCGTGTTGTGGTGGAAGGTGATGGGGTCTCTTTGTTATACTTTATAAGACCGGAGCCATCGTCTCTTAACTGGTAGATTAGTCTCTTCTCTCCAGCTTGCGAACAACGATCATCTCTCTGCTCATATCTCTTGTCTGCCGCGACGGGAAGACAGTGTAGCACCCCCTCCTTAATATATACCGTTTCTCTTCCTCCATCCCGCCCGAGCAACTCCTGCCATAAACAGTTTGGCGACAGTTCCACTTCGGAGTAATCCTCCAGGCCAAGCATCAGTCTACTCCGGAACCCAGCAAAGCATTGCGCTTCACGCGCCCTGAGAAAAGCAGCAAACGTGGGGTCGCAAGGAAATTTTCGCTCGACAAGTTTCGTGCTGCCCCAATTGACGATATTCCCTGCTTGATATTGTATTTGTAAGGCGGCTCACCGGTCCCCGATAGCCTGCGTGCGCTGCAGCGGGAGTGACTCGAGGACGTATATTTACTCCGCTATTACGTCTGAGTCTGAGCGGCAACTTGTTCCCTCCCTTCCTCCACCCGCCTAGCTTATAAGTCTGCTTCTTTTCTTCTAGCGCGAAGTGGAAAAGTCAGTCCAGCATCTCACAGTTTTAACATCTTCCTTTTTTCTCATCTCAATTACAAAATGTCGCCTTCGGTGGTGGTCGACAGCGTGGCGGTTGAGACGCCGCCCCGTCCGGCATCGCCAGAACACGGATTCGGCACTCTAGCAGTTCACGCCGGCGCTCCCCTGGACCCTACCACCGGCGCTGTCATCGAGCCCATCTCTCTATCCACCACCTTCGCCCAGACGGCTGTTGGTCGTCCCGTCGGTGCCTACGAATACTCCCGTTCGAGCAACCCAAACCGCGATAACTTCGAGACTGCCGTCGCAGCCCTCGAGCACGCCCGTTATGCCCTGGCTTTTTCCAGCGGCAGTGCTACCACGGCCACTATCCTGCAGAGCCTCGCCGCCGGCTCCCATGTCATCTCAGTCTCGGATGTATATGGCGGCACCCACCGTTATTTCACCCAGGTCGCAAAGGCCCACGGTGTCAGGGTCACATTCACACCCGAGATCGAGGTCGACGTCAGTGAGCACATCAATGAGCAAACCCGCCTGATCTGGATCGAGACCCCCAGCAACCCCACGCTGCGTCTCGTCGACATCCGAGCCATCGTCTCGGTGGCCCACCGCCATGGCGTCCTTGTCGTTGTCGACAACACCTTCCTGTCCCCCTACGTCCAGAACCCTCTCGACTTCGGCGCCGACATCGTCGTCCACAGCGTCACAAAGTACATCAATGGCCACAGCGACGTGGTAATGGGCGTTGCCGCCTTCAACTCCCCCGAGCTCAAGGAACGTCTCAGCTTCCTCCAGAACGCCATTGGCGCTGTCCCCTCCGCCTTTGATTCCTGGCTGGCCCACCGCGGCCTGAAGACGCTCCATCTGCGAGCTCGCGAGGCCACCAGCAATGCTACTGCCGTTGCTGCTGCCCTCGAGGCCTCACCACATGTCATCGCCGTCAACTACCCGGGACTGGACTCCCATCCCCACCGCCACATTGCTCGCAAGCAGCACCGTGACGGCATGGGAGGCGGCATGCTGTCCTTCCGCATCCGCGGGGGACACGACGCTGCTGAGCGCTTCTGCCGCTTTACCAAGATCTTCACTCTCGCAGAGTCCCTGGGAGGCATCGAGTCCCTCGTCGAGCTGCCCAGCAGCATGACACATGCCGGTATTCCCCGGGACCAGAGAGAGGCCGTCGGTGTCTTTGACGACCTGGTCCGTGTCAGCTGCGGTGTCGAGGATGCTGAGGATCTCAAGAGAGATGCTCTCCAGGCTGTGGAGAAGGCCGTTGCTGGAGCCAAGAACGGCACCAACGGTTCCGACTAATTGCCGTATCTTGTATACGTGCCGAAAAAATTATAGAGGAGGAGGAGGAAAATAAGAAGGATCGAACTGGGTTAGTAGTTATTAGGATCGCATGCTTTATTTTCTTTTGTTATCACTGTTAGACTTTCCTCTTTCAATGGAAGTGGAGGAAGACTATGAGGCCATGATGAGATGCTATTTCAACCATACTTCTATGACTTGTGGAAAGCTATGGGTTTGCTTGGAAAAAGGGGATGTTTGAATGCTCCCGACGATCAATAAAGATTATTACCGTGCTAACAATATTTGTCTCCAATCGATCTCTGTCAGGTGAAGCGTATTGTATCGAAGCCACCTCTTTGACCTACCCTGGCAAGCGACTGACATAGAATGGCACACCTAGAACCTCCAACGTTGAATTTCAACATAAAACAATTAACCAGTAATAAACACAACATCCAGCATTATATTATAATAATATATAATTGCCTTATTGCTATGTATATTGTGAAGAAAATATTCCCTGACTTGCGCGAACAGAGCTTTAGTGTGCCATGTTTTATGTCAGTCGCTTGTCTAGATATCGTCGGGTCGTTGTACGGTTTCAGCTAACACATCAATTGATGTCTCTAGGCACATCAATTGAATGGGTAGGAAAGTTTCTGCCATCATATAGGGCAGGAGAACCCCTTTTCTTGTGCTCTGGTTGCATGCGTCGGCCATTGGAGGGCATTTGGGTAAGACAGTTCACACCACCATGTGTTTCGATTCTCGTATCGATTGGTGTAAGCTCAAGGGTTAGACAAGAACGTTGAAAGCGACGAACCTGCAAACAAACACATAGTAGTTCTAGAATTCACAGACCCACGGCAATGCAAATTCCCCAGTATATGGCCGACAGCAGCAATTTCTTCTGAAAACACATTCCAGAAGCCGTATATGTGGACATTACTCTGAGTCTTAAATCTCATCTCACAGCATCCGTGTCTACCCTGCAGCAATGTAACACGACAGAAACCATACATCACACCGTGTTACGACAAAGGACTGCATGAGACATGCGCAATCAAATGACTACTCATTCCACATCTTGTGCTGTGCCACCACTGTCACAGTCTATTATCCTGTGGTTTTACCCGGATCTATCTGAGGTGTTTCACACCCATCTGGCACAAGCAGATGTGTGACCTTTCACATTCTGGAGCACACATAATTTCGCATTGATAAAATTTCGGGACCTCTGCATTCTCAAGCACACGGTCCCTTCAATTGAGTAATTTTGCTCTTACTGCCGGTGTGGGGTGTCACAAACGTGCAGATGCAGGACGAGATATAGATATTACCGCTGTTTGATATGCCAGAGCCGACTTGGCTTGGTTGCTTGGTGGACAGTGCAGATCGTGATCGAGCCACCAGGATCCATTAATTTTCGGGGCGAGTGGTTGGGATGCGGGCAAGGTGGGGGAGATACGACTGGTGAATCAGGAAATACCCATGCAGAAAACCCATGAATTCCATAGCGGGCACATGATGCGGAAGGCCGCTGGTTCTCTAAATCCGAGGCAATTATCGATTCGTGGCTATAATTCGATGGTTGGTCAGCGGCTTGTGCTAACCACCTCAATTCAAACCGGGCTATCGACGACTCTGTCCACCGCTAATGAGGCATGGAGAAAAGCCTGAATTAGGACGCGCATTCACGGAGCAATTTAATTTACAGTTATCGCCAATTGGGAGCAATGGGGTTGCAGCCATGTTTCAACTGTTTCAGATGATATCGAGCCGATGTGGATGGGAGGAGGGCAGAGGAAATGAAAGACTCGCGGTGGAGACGTAACGTGGGATCACAGGGAAGAGGGGACGAGAGGCGAAGGACCAGGGTAGCAATAAGCTGCAGCACGGGCATTGAGTAGAAGTTTGACGGTCCGGGCCACAATGGGACCGACCTATCAAGTGCAGCGATTGGGCTGGATCTGTGGTCTGGCACCAGCGTGTTAAGTGTGCTCTTGGCACAGGCGGGCAAGGGCCAGACAGAGAGAGCCCGGGACCAGCAATGTGTGTTGCTCCCGGAGATGATTCAAATTTCGCATCTGGCAGGGATTGGCGCACATCACAGCGCAATAATTAATATTGCCAGGACACGCTGCCTCCTGCGCGGCCGTGGTTCAATTATCCACCCTCAATCGCAGAGGCCGACGAGGACATCGTCTCATGGGGAAATTCAACCGTGACCACCAGGACAGGCACCAGGCTGGAGCTACACGACGTCGTTCCCCGTGTCCAATGGTGCATCGAATCGTCGTAGTGGTCGCTAGTCTCCACAGTGATGCGTCCGCGTGCAGAAGAGAAGCATTAGCGCCACGCCGAGACGCCGAAGCCAGATGCCGGGGCATACGTATTATGACATGATGCACCGATTACGTAGCTCCGTAGAAATCTTTTGTTTGCAAGCCACAGAGCTTGTCCGGAAAGTCAGTCCATTCTGTGCCTGAGCGGGAGCAGCTTAACGGCGACCAACGCTCGCCCTCGCAGCCCACCGTTTTCGGCATTGGGCAGCTGCTGGGAGACGCGGGAGTGCCTGGACTAAGCAAGGTGCGACGAGCTAAGAAATGAGCACTCGACCTTGGGTCCATTGGCAGAGTCGTTATTTTGCAAAGAGGAGTTCGCCTGCCTTTGTCGGGTAGGTCAAGGTACCTCTCTATCTGGGCCGCAGTACATGCCTGTCAGTGTCTGGCCGCTAACGCGCTCGCTTCGTCAAGTATCCTCCCGCGGGACAGAGCGGGGTAGGTACCTGCCAAGGAAAATAATTTGCCTATCCAACTGTAAACAAGAAGTACCGCGTGTACATGATATCGCCTCCGGCCGGGTAGCTGCACCCACAACTGGCCTGGGCCCATGTCTGCCAAGCTCCCTCGAGGGCGATACGTACGTGCTGCAGGATGTTTTAATCCGTCAGTGATGGGGAGCCGCCAATCTTGGTTTTTGACGCAGATGGTTCCGTCTGGCCACCTCTGCAAGGCATTGAGAGCCCGGCCAGCTGCACCACACCTCCCCGTCTTTTAAGGTACCTACCTTAGCTTTTGTTTTGCCTTCCCCGTTGCTTGTTGCCCCCTCCCATTATCTTCCACTTCCTTCCTCCACCTCCTACCTTACATAGGTACCTTCCTGCCCGTTTATTCGTCCAAGCTTCTTTTCTTTTCCTCTCCGCCTCTTCCCTCCTCCACAACAACTGCCAGTGCACCAGACAAGTTATCCGCATAACTTATCGAGACATTGAGGAAGAAGCAGAAGAAGCCTTTACACAGCATCATCACCCGAGTATCACTTGGCCTGCCCTTGCACGACTTTGCTGAGCATTGCGCCCTCGTTTCTTCCCCAGCATCTCAATCCGCACTTCGTCTCCATTTGCGAGTAACGCGACACAAACAAAATCACACTCAAGATGCGATCCTACGCTGTTCTAGTTGCTGCTTTCGCAGTCGCTGCCAACGCAGCCAACTATACCAGCTCTCTTAACATGACCATCGTCCCCAACTCCGTCGATGACAGCACCCGAGGTGAGCAGACCAATATGACCCCAAGCAGTTCTTCTGGAGCCAATAGCTAACGTAACGATCGTGAAGCGAGCTGGTGCACTGCCCAGGGCAATACTTGCAAGTCATTGTGCTCTGGTCGTACCTCAAAGAATGACTGTGACTACGTACGTGTTCTTCCTGGCCCTATATGTGTTTTACTGCAGTGGTACACGTCCAATCTTTGGAAGATTATTGTCAATCTAACACTCTCTCTGCCAGACTACTTTGGTCTACGACTGCGCATGCTCTGCCAACAACTCGGCTCCTGGCCTTGAGTACTACACCCAGACAATGCCAACCTTCATCTGCGACACTCTTCTCGCTCAGTGCTACAAGCAATATGAAAACAACCAGGATGGCCAGCAATCTTGCAAGGATGATATTGGAAGCTTGTGCGCTTCCCAGGCCCCTCCCACCTCCTCCAATTCGGGCAGCTCGTCTACAACCACTTCCGCCTCCTCAACTGTTTCCCAGTCCGCCACCCAGACCACTCAAGCTGCTGCGTCTGCTACCTCCGACCAGGGCGGCTTCGCTGCTGCCACCGCTATCCCCAAGCACGCTGCTGCAGCTCTTGCAGCTGGAGCCTTGTTTGCCCTTCTTTAAGTTGTGTGATCATGCCTGAGACTCAATTGAGCTGAGGGGGCTCTTGTTTGAAGATATGGCCCTGCTGCGATCAGACAATTTGGAACGGGGAGGTGCTGAGGGTTTGGCTTGAATTGACGGGGATTGGCTGTCTCATTGAGTCTGCCATGCTCTTGGTCGAGGATTGATCTACGATCATGAATTCACGCGCTTGAAAAGAATCCAAGGAGCGAAGACGATGATGGAACGATTTGATATGCACCAGATATCGACACATGACGATGCGCGAAATACCCAGGAGACAGTAGGCATTCCTTCTTCAGACTTGAGCCTTTGACGATGTCTGAGGTTGGGCCTAGCCTTAATGGATGTGACGATGGGGGATACATGAAGGGGTTTGTGGTTTTTTGTTTTGCTTTTTACGTTTTTAAATGCATTGTCCTTCCTGCACTATACACCAATGAGGCGAATGGGAGTAGGAAAGTTAGTTTTTAGCCTTACAGATTTGAATCAATGACATCGACGAATTCACACCCAATTGACCGCACAGAAAGTTGAATGATGCTAGCAATCGTAGTTGCTGGTCTTCGTAACGTCTTCCGTCATGCGCAGGATAGAGACAGGAGCGGCGTTAACTTGAAGGTGTTCGCAACGTTGTTATGACAAGGGCCCTTTTGTTTGGACGGTCCGCACTGATTGAGAATGATTCCCACCACCTGTTCAGTTTGAGCCATGAGATCCTGGGCATCTTTAGACATTGAAGCCACAGGTAATTGTCAAGAAGAGACCAAAGGGGGCTGTCTAAATGTGTAGAGTAATTTTGAAGTGTTCGTCAACAAAACCAAAACCAGTACCTACCGAATCGATTCTATCTCCCACAACCTGTACGCCTAAATGGCTAGATTATTACTGAGACTTATTCATCCCTAATGTTGCACCATATCTCTTTATTTTACCTCAATCGTTCTTTTACCGAATATCACCTCGATCTAATGGGAATATAGGCAGTCCAGGGTAAGGAGTCGGACAGGATCCGGATTAGAAAGATACAACTGAGGTCGCATTGTCAATTCATGCCATTTAGGTGTGATATCTATGGATGGTTCTTCATAATTGTATGTCCATTAGGAGGATAGAACGGTTGGATCATGTGGAGGTAGTCGGGGGGTAGCTTGGGAGGGCTCGACGTTTGGCATGAGCTTCGAAATAGCTGAGAGATGATGTGCCAACTGCGTAGAAAAGCCACCAGGGAATCAAGAAAATGGCTTCGTATGCCCATGTAGAGACTACTACTTTGCAAAATTAGAGGTTTCTCTTGTCCAATGTCTATTTGGAGATGCGTGGGAGTTGAGTATGTGGGCAATGATCCAGGGGATCTCAGCGTCACTTGTTTGGAAATGGGGCAAAAGGGATTCATCCTTGGGGACAAAGAAATCCCTATCCAATATAGAAATTACGTGCTTTGCACTGGTATTATCAGGGCGTTGGGAGAGAGTTCTTATGCTTGGAGTTTGGGAGAGTTCACCGTCAACCTTGGCTGATAGAGAAGACTGGCAGGACAGGATCATAGGATGGAGTATTCTCTGAACGGGACTGTAGTCACAAGCGGTGCAGCCCACCAGGTCGGAAGCTTACGAGGCCACCACACCATCGAGGAGGACGTATGAAAATGATAGCCAACCTGATGAGACAAGCCAGCTGGACAGCGTACCGACGAGGGCATAGAACTCGCCATGGCCTGAGGCTGCAAACTCAGAATGCAGCTTATGGAAAAGGGGAAGGACGGCATACGGTGAAGGGAAAACACTTTTCACATTGAGAGTTACGACAATTGAATTTCTTACGCCGCATTTCACACCTGAGGTGGTTCTTACAAGACACCATAACGAAGTGACGGTGAGCCATATTGAGAAACAACAAACAGAGCAGGTGGCTGAACACTTCGGCTCAACTTCAAGCTCGCTCCTGAACGGTGGCTGGATCAATAATGACTGCATTACACGTCAATGTACGCACCTACCTACGGAATGATACGGCGTGTGCATATTCCGCTTCAATGGTTGAACTCAGATGTTGGTTATCGGCTGAGAGAGTAAGCGTGAAGTGTCACGAACGTCTGAAACACGGGATTGGGAATTTGATAGGTCACAGTCATACGTGGACGTTGAGGCCGGCAGAGCCAACGGGGGGGGCGTCGGCGATGGGGGAGATTGGCAGTTTGAGTTTCCTCATCGCGAGGTCTGACCGCATGCCGTTGGGCCTGGCCGTTGCCAACATGGCAGGGGGAAAAGCAACAAGAGCCCGCAGCCTCTGGCTGAAGTTGGAGTTGGGAGGAAACTTGCTCGGCAGGGCAAGCGAGGACCTTTGGTCGTGAGAAGAAGGCAACTGAGCTGCAGCTGCAGCCGTGGCCGCTCGGGCGTCACGGAGGCGCCGAATCGATTAATATCGACATATTCGGCATGTTGTTCAGGGCTGGCAGGTAGCCCCAAGGAAACAAGCGGTGCGCCAAGCTGGCTGGCGGCGGATGTGGTTTGCTGGCACCACTCGGGCCTGGCAAAGGGCCAGCGCGCAGAGAACATGATGGAGAACCGTCTTCCAGCGGTGTGTGGAGTGCTCAAAGGTAGGAGAGATGCGGAGGAGCGCCGGTTGGTCGAGCCTGATGGGACCGGGAACTGAGACGGCCGTCGGTTGGGCTTACACAAGCTGCAGCTCCCCACAGAAAGAGGCACAGACGACTGGGCGGGAGTTGGTGCACGTGGAGATGGAGAGATGCATGCGTGCGGAGGTCTGAGTGCATGTATCCCCTCAGGCGTAGAGATCCTGCTGCTGCTACTGATCGGCTATTTGGCGATGAAGGGGGTCGGGCAGCAATTGCAGAGGGAGATGGCAAATAGCAATTGAAATCTGCGCAATTGAGGCACTGAGCAGGGCGGACAGCCATGACTTGGCCCTATCAGATCTGTGAAGTCGTCCGGCCGGGAGGGTTGGGTGGTTAGACTATGGTTTCAGACTTGCAAGGCGGGAGGGGCGCATGGAGATGTTGGAGAGGAGGGTCATGATTGGATCTTGTGTCGGGAGGGTTGGTGGTCAGCCTGCTCAACAGGAGGAGGCAGAAGAGTGATTGTCGCCAGAGAGATGGATGCGCTGGAGGTAGGGCTGGTCCTAGTCTGCTGCACTGCCAGGTGGTGGTGGAGGGCATCGCCGGATGATAGGTTCAGGGAGCGTCGACGGTGTTGAGGTTGAGCAATGGGAGGAGAAGCTGCTGACTTGCTTGTGTGGCGGATCCTTGTGGCTGCATTGCAGCTCACCCGCAGGCCCTTAAGCTGCCAGAGAGTGTTTTAGGAAATACCACTGCCGGGGACCCCCTTTTTTCTTTTCTCTTTCTCACGCTGGCCCTCATGACGGGAGGATGTTGGTCATGGTTGGTGAAGCTCGGAGTCGGTGTGGTAGAGAGAGAGGCTATCCGTCCCGGCTTATGTGAATACCAGAGGTACTGGGTAGGTAGACAGGAGTCAATGTGAGTCGCTTCTGTATCAAGAATCGACCTACCCAGTACTTGCCTTCATGCGGGATTGCAAACAAGAGCCCCTAAAGGATTCACCGTGATATCAACCATACTCGATTTGTTCAGCCGAGCCTCTCAAGCCTCAACTGTCAGACCGATGGCCGCAGGGGAACCCTTGGTTTGGACTTGGAGATGGCGGTTTACACAGGTAGATTAGAGTCTCGGAGTGTTTTGTTTGATAGATCGCAAGGCAGCCATGTGATGCGATGCCTGCCGCCATGCATCCACGAGCCGTGTCTTGACTTTGATTCAGCGTGGCCATTCATTGCACGCGACCTGTCCTCAATCAAACGCACGTACATCATTTAGGTACATGCAGTTACTGACCGCTCAGCGGAACTGTCTCGGATTGGCAGTTTCATGGGAGGCTGATGATCGCCTGTGCTGGAAGATATCATTATCAAGCGGACGAACGGGACCCCTATCTGTTAATCAAGTAAGCTGCGTGTCTCAAGTCTGTTACAAGGCATTGTTTTTGACCCAATTCTCTCTATCTTACTGATAGATAGTAAGTGATTATTCATGTCTGGAAACGGTATGACCTGGCCATCGCTCAACCGCGCGCCGCTGTGCCTCACGCCTGCCACAATCAGTCAATCAATGCATAGATCTGCAACGCAACATCACATCTTTCCAATAGCTCTGTCAATCGAGAGTGCCGGGAGAGCTTGACCCGAGTTGCTTACCAACCCCCCCTCCAAACCTGGCCGCTTATCTGCCATCTTGGCCATATGTGCATATTAGCACCTACTTACACACAGAGCCCTCAACACCAAGGACCCATCGTGGGCCAACGGCGACCAAATGGCCGCACGTCCCCAGGCACCTTCTCGGCCGGATGCCATGCACGTGTGCTGCGCTGGAGCAAGGGGCGGCCAAACAAGGCACACACCAAGGGGGTTTTTAGCAAGCAGCGTGTTCACGTTATTTTTTTTCTCCCTCTCGCCGTGCCTTGCATACGACTGCCCCCCCTTAGCTGGGATGACGTGACGCTATAAGCACTTGAGGTGTTTATTCCAGTTCGGGCAAGTTGGAAAGATGGACGTGTGTCTGGAGAGGATGGAGCCTCGATCGACCTAGTGTCGTTTGAGGTGCCTGTATTTTCTGAGGGGGGCATCAGAAGGGGAGGCGGTGAAAGAAGATGGAGATGGGCAGTTTCAGCCTCTTCCATTGTTTCTGCTTTGGAGGGGGGCGGGGAGGCTGTTTGGGGGGAGTTAGTGGGCAGAACTACTGTGTCTCAGTGGGCGGTCTTAGCGGACTGTTGGTGAAGCAGTTCGGCCGGATCCCCCAACTGGTACTGGCCTACGATCCTCAACTGCGTTATTGCCAGCCCATGTCTATAGAGAGTTCTAATGAGATGGAGGGAACGCTCTGCGGCGTGACAATATCGCGGTTACTGTTCACGGCAGGCACGCGCACGTTTTCACATCTATATTGTGCTCTTATATCATAGTACCTGCAAGGGATGAATGGCTGGCCGCTTGTGGGACAGGAGCCATGGCAGGCCAGTCAGTAGTAATTGATGTTACATACATCGTCCCGTCCGTTAGTCGTTGCGATCAATCAGATAACCCTCGATGACTCTGCTCGACAGAGGACAAGGATACCATGCCATGCGTTCGCGGCAGGCAAGCAAACAGGAAAATCAGAATGTCTCTCGGACTTTTAATGTCATGTGCCGTAAGCCACGGCGAGACGAGACAGATAGCCGTCCCCGAGTTCACCCGTTTGTCTTGGGTTACAGACACAGGGCGACTCAAGTGCCTTGCAGGGAAATCAGTCGCTGTATCTCTCGTATTGTCTCAGCAATGAGGGTGCCTAGGTCTTCTCTATTCAGACGTTTAGGGGAGAGGACTAGAGAGGTTTCGGTGGAGTCTGGAAGTTAAGCTGGCGGAAACCCCGGCTGATCCATTGCTTGGCCTGGTGTTTCTCCCGCTTCTTGCCTTGGCAGCTGGCGCCACCCCTTGCTTCAAGGCCCAGCCTCGGTCGTATAGAGCCAGTTGAGCAAAAATGAGGATTCGCATATCGATTTGTGAGAAAGGGATATGATGGCTGGCAGAAGGGGGGACAGGGGCTACCCTTGGACGGGCCACCACCGGTACTTGATATGACGACGACGACTACGGTTGAGGAGGTCTTGGATGGTGGTGCCCTTTCGAGTTCCTCGTTGAGATCTCCTGATCAGCCGTCACGCCCTATTTTGGAACAGTGGCAGGAGCTCAATGTCCGAACGATTGCATGAACCCCTGACCACTGGCTTCAATCTTTGCGGAGAACGGTGAGGTAGGTGGTGCTATGCTATACTAGTATCCGCACTCAATCGAGTTTTCATTGAATTGGATTGGGAATCCGGTTCGAGTAGTGCAGTGCCCAAAGGAGTAACCGTGCCATTCTCCCAGCCGCTGTGCCATTTCTGACCGGATAATCAAAAGGTTGAGCAACCAGTGTCGCCCGGTATCGTTGCATCACGTCTTCCTTTGACCGAGGTGACGGGTGATCGTGGCATTTGATTGGAAGAGGCAATTAATTGGCTACTTGCCACGACGGTTTTTTTTTTTTTGACTCGATGTGCCCCTCCTGTTCAGCGTGTTTCTCGGGTTCGCCTCTCAGCCTATTGCAACCCGGCTGCAGCACCTCCGCTCAAGAGAGATGTGAAACCTGGCTATCGCAGTTTTAAGACCTTTCCTCGGCCTCTGTTTGGCTGCTAGCAGGACACGCTACTGCGGGCCGAAGGAGAGGCGAAAATGCGCCATGTGGAGAGGAGCAATGGGCCAGCCAATCTCGTCCTGGTCATTATCGAACGGACTCTGAGGCTGTTGGAAAGGAACTGAGGTCTATTGCCTGTTTGGGATGCCGTTGAGGTGCCTGTCCCTCTCCTTGATACGATCCGGCCGTGCAACCGTCTTTGGAATGTGGTGGAGGCCGAGCTGTGTAGGATCGTCGCCTTCGCTAGCATGCTCAACTTCCGAAGCGGAGGGGGGGAGCCCTGCAGATGATATGTCCCCGCCAAGCGTCAAAAAGCAAGCTGGCAGGGTGAGGGGATGAGGCCATTCCCACGAGGTGGGAGATTGCAGACTACCGAACCCAGCACACCCAAGGATGAACGAAGACCTCGTATAGTGATTCGCCAAGCATGGTCTCAACACCCTCTGGGTTTGTAGGTAGTTGAAGCTCAAGGCTAGAGCTGATGTATTGATAGCGCTAGGAAGTACTGCCTGATTTGAACATGCATCGAGATTTTGATAACGGACTACCGAACAATCAAACGGTTGAACGTAGGGAAACGCGGGGGTTTGGAATGGCTCTTGGTGCAACATCTTTTACCATGGCTATGAGCTATGTAACCTCCGCCGGGGACGCCGTCAACTCTCGGAGCAGAATAAAGGGCTCAGGCTCTCTTTGTTGGAATACAAGTGGGTGAACCCAGATGCGAAACATCGAGAGAGCCAATTGCCTGTCGTGGAGCAATTACTCAGGTCTCGCTTGTGGGCAAGCCGAAGCTCTCCAACTGCTTCCCCGCTCCTCTGTCTTGGAAAGGTGCTCGCATACACGCAATGCTACGTCAAGGGCCTGCATTTTCTTCTCTTTGCGTGGTTTTGAGTGGGAGGGTGGATGGATGGCTTGCAGGTGTCAGCCAGATGAACCAGGAACGGATAGCCGCGACCACATGACGGCCGAGCTGGAACACATAGACTGGCCAGACCAAGACAGCCTTGGAAACCAAGGTATCCGGTATGATGTGGGCTGGGATGATGCGATGTGGTGTGTAATGGCCTCGTCTGCATGTCTTGCTCACGGGCCTCTCCCTTCACTTTGCTTTTCTCGCTCTCCGCCTTTTACTATTGAATGACCTGCATGCTAGCAGCAGCAAGGGGCAGCAAGCTGGTTAGATTCACCGTTGGCGTTTGGACATCATTAATTATAGTAGCACCATGTTCTGTCGTTTTTGAGCTAATATTTGCTTTTTCCATACCACTAGCTGCCGCCCGCTCTGAGACAGGCAGAGACCAGAGCTGGGCGCCCAGTACAGTAATACGACGTTTTAGGGATCTGTAGGTGAGCGAGAAGGGTAGCTCTAGAGGAGTGAAGTCGCTTAGCCGCCATGACCCATGGGTCAAGCATCCGGTGAGGCTTGCTGCTAAGTGGTTGTAGTACTTCCGTAGTTCGTGCCTCTCTGGCATCCCGGATGCTTGAGTGGCGTGGCAGGGAGGGATTCGGTCGCCTCCCAGCCTCTTTGTCCTTGGAAGAGCTATTGAATCTGCCCGAGACGACCGGGTCGGGCATCGCTGTGTTGTTGTTGGGCTGAGCAGGAGAAGGCCAATTGAGAGGCTGTTCCTGTCAGCAATCTGAAAATAAGGATCACAGGCAGATGCTGCCGTGGACAGCTCCTGGCCATTCATCAGACCTCAGTCGGTGATGGGCTCCAACGATCGAAACCCCACCCCTGCGGCGCCGAGCGTGAGAAGGAAAAAAAGCCCGTGACCGCCTTGTGACCTCGGGGTCCTGGTCCTTCTGGGCAGGCACCAGGTACCAGAAACGATGGGGGGCCGGGCCAGTCTGGGCTGGGTGCCGCCACCCAGACTCCCTGTAGCGATAGCCTGTAGGGAGCGTGGTTAGGTTCTGTAGTGAGCTTGGCCCCCGCGCTACTCACCATTCGGCCTAGCAGGTCGTCCAGGGCTGTTTTAGAAACGATCAAGTCTGGTCAATGAACCAATTCAATTTTCTCGATCAGTGATCAAATCGTGGTTGGAGGAGGACCGGCTCTCTCGTTGATGCTGATCGGCTCCAATTCGCTCCTCTTCCTGCGGCCTCGCCGCTTCGACAGCGTTGTGACATTCCACGTCGACGGTGAACAACTGTACAAGTCGGCCAATCAGGTGGGTGCTCTCATTCGAATCCATCACGTCCCGGTCAGCTCTCCGTTTCTCCTCCCTCCCTGCGTTTCGCCGTTCACTCACCTTTGGCCGGGTGGTGTGGGTGAGCAGCTGTCTGTCTCGATCATACACGTACATACACACTGCTACGCTGCTGCCCACACGCTCCCCACCCCCCTGGCAGGCCCGAAAGATCAGACATTCTGAGCTTGGCAATTTCGCAATTGGCGCTTCTCCGTCTGCTCACATGGAGATATATCGGAGGCGAATGGCGGTGCTGCTGCTGCCATCTGATAGCGCCCAGGTCCCCCCTTGCAAGTCAAGCCACCACCCTCTCCGTAGCACATAGCATTATCAAGACTTTCTCGCTCGCTCATGTGTGTGTCTCGTCTCACCTCCGCATCCTCCCAGGCCCCCTAGTAGCTATGGGTAGGTAAGTTTAGACTGCTCCATATCGCGCCTGTGGACTTGCTGGGTTGAGGAGCGCGCCATGGCAAACGCATGTCCAGCGCACGCAACGAATAGCTGCATGTACGAACCTGCAGCCCGCTAACACTGGCCAGCCAGGTACCAACACACACATCGACGGCAAAGTGGACTGGAGAGAGCTGCTAGTAACGTCCCTGGCCCATCTTGGTAGGTGACGGACCCTCAGCCCCTCACCCTCCCCCCAACCCCCATGCAAATAGTATGCATGCACGTAGCAGGGTGTGGATGTTCGTATGCATCATGTTCTGGAGGTGCAGGCCCGGCCGGGCCACGCTTTGGAAAACTCCACCAGGGAGCCAAGGTCTATCTGCGTGTGTGAGCCGAGATAGGAACTAAGATGGCTTCGATCACCTATATACCCTTCCCTCTCCCCTCCCCGCCTGGCTGGCCATGACCTCCGCTTCTGTCGGCCTTCATTAACTTCCCTGATCGCCATCCATCCTGCTTCCTTTTTCCTCCCTCACCCCACTCCCCTTATTCACATCTGGGGGGCAGACTCATGAGAGTGTGAGGGTTTGTGGTGATATTTCTCAGCATCGTCAGTCGGTCGTGCCTTCCCTGGGCCAGGCGCTACCTGCTTACACCTTCTGGGCTGCGGCTTCCGTTAAAAAGAGCAAGGATACAGCTTGACATCTCTGCTCCTTCCCAAGCTTCTTCTGCTTTTCTTCCACCCTTCTTCTTCACTGGAGAGGGATTCATCTACACTCGTTTTCTCATCGTTAGAAAATCTGTCACGTCGTCTGGTGATACGATCTAATTTGAGGTGTCAAGGTACTTACTTTTCACTAATTATTTTGCTTACCCTCAAACCCTGTACATGGGATAATTTCCCATTCACCGACATTCTAGAAGCCTGCACTGTATTGACCCCGGTCCTTCATATAAATGCCCCTTCATTGCCGCCCGGCACCCTTCTTTTCTGAACCTTTCTTTTTCTGTTGTGGGAGTGTGAAGATTGTAGGCGAGCTAACAGAGCTTTGAACTAGTAGGCCAGCTTATCGTTGCACTGGATTCATCGCCTGGTGCGGCCTAGGTCTTCATTCGAGCATCTCGATAAGTTTGAGGAAGATACGGGACTTGTCTTTCTCTCGGCTTAGTCGTTCTGTTCCGGCCTCGATTGTTGCGAAAATACCCTATTTCGACCGTCGAGCTTATACCCAAAGACCAGCGACTGGATTCGGATCTGGGTAGGCACTTGGGTATCGACGATTGAGATACAACTCCGGTCATAGGAACAGCCGATTTCTCACAATTCAATTCAACGAGGGATGGCATAGCGATCATGGCGGGAAAGACGTTGACCATTGTCCTCTCCACCACGATCCCGGGGGTGTTCATCATCGCTCTTGCTAGCGCCATCTGCTTCTATGTTCGCAGGCGAAGATCAGGCATCTTCAACCGTGGCATCACCCCCATCGCAGACGAGGAGATCGAGTCTTGGCGTGTCGAGAAGAACGACGAGAAGGAATCCGATGTCGAGCACGGCACGAGGCCTTTGACCCACCAACACACCAACAGCGGGAGTCAAGGGCACCATCACCACAACAGCTCTGTGAGCTCTGCCCATAAGCCGCCGAGCCTCATCGTCTACCAGAATGTCCCACCTTCATATCAGACCAGGATGTCTGGTGAGCATTCGCCGAAGTCGCTTGGCCATAAGAGAAGCGTCGATCTCCCTCAGACACCTGTGTTAGCACGGGCCCCCAACTCCCGACCGGGGCTCACGGATGACACTGTCCAGGGTGACGATGCCTATATCCCTCAGGTGAAGCGCCAGACGTCGCGGCTCGGCAAGCTTCACAACAGCAACGGTGCTACAGTGGTCCGGCCGCAGCATAACCGACACCGCAGCGCCCACACTGGTCTCGGGCGAGAACGCTGGCATGGCCAACAGGAGCAAGCAGACGACTACCCACTGCGAACACGCCAGTCGGCCGACAACATTCCCCGGCGGAACCAGAGAGGCCACGAGAGGATGTACTCTGCCGGTTTCACCCAGCCTCGGATGTCATTGGAGGAGACGTCCCTCGTTGGGCTACCTCCGCAACCCGTCGTCCATAGATCTGAGATCGGCCGTGCCATAGGTTGAGCAGGTCGCTTTGTCCATATTTAGAACAAAGACGATCAAACACAGTGGCATGTTGCTTCACACTTGTCCGTCTCACGAGGCCTGAAAGAGAAAGAAGAGTTACAGCCAAGTTAGAGCGTAGCATCTGCATCTCAAAATGGGAAACATTGCGGGTTTCCTCGTCTCGGCGTTTCTTTTCTTATTCCTGCGTGCCTCAAACCCATGTCTGGCGTCTCGGCAAGAGACGGGACGGTGGGTACTGGTGATTTCTACTCGTTTCAGAGCTCAAAAAGGGCATCATCATGACCCGTTGTCTGGGCATAGCCGCCGGGCTGAATAAGCCTTGGTCAATGCTTTTTGAAACAGACCAACAAAAGGGGCATGGGAAAAGTGTAGAGATCGGAAGATAAACAAGACTCAAAGACAAAGACCATGGGCAACCATCCACACACGTGGCTCCTGCCAATGCCGGCGTTCTGATGCCCTGTTCAATGTTGCAAAAATATTTGCAACGAACAGTGGCAGCACTCCTCTCCACAACCACCAAAATTTCTCTTCTTTTTTTTTGTCATTTCTTATTCTTTATTTTCACTCTTCCTTGTTTGAGCTATTGGGTTCTTTTGCAGCCTAGATTGATGCATTTTGACGGAGATACCCAAGATTCCTCGATTCGGAGGAGATTGATACATGATGATAACGATGGCGATGATGAGCGAGCGGAATGATATTGTGGCGCCGTCGCCCCTGAGAAGACGAACAACAGAAGTCATGATGTATATGTCATGACTCTACACTCTTTCCTTGTTCTGGTTTTTTGCACTAAAGAATGATAAAGCACACTGCCCAGATATACATGTGTCCTGGGCTGCGGATGTTCGATGTACTTATTGTTTTACGCTAGTTAGGAACAGACAAGAAAATGAGATCAACTATAAGAATATATGATATATACCTTGCATTCCTTTTCATGCTTCGTGAATATCTCCCTCTGCCGGATTCTATGAGAGGGAGTCTGTCCGTCACCATGTGGTAAAGGACCCTAAAGTGATAACTGGTTTGAGACTGCAACTGGAGCTGAGGAAACACTCTTTTACGCACATTATCTGCACGTCTTTTACTTGACTGATGCTAATTTATAGAACTACCAGCTGTTGTCTTCTGGATCGGGCTTTTTGTTAACCTGTGGACGGATCAGCGCTGGCGAGGAGCTCGAGATTCATGAGCGACGATCGTAATACTTTTGCCATACGTCACCACTATCACAGAAACAACGGGATAATGTTGAGAGAATTTTCCCAGCCTTTTCGCTGCTATTGGTGGATGTCGCTACCCGCGTAATCGGAGTTTCAAGGTCTTTGAAATGTTCTCTCGGACGAGAATAGTATACTGGACAAGTGTCGAAGTGCTGCGTTGTTCTTACCTGGGACCATTTATGGGCAAGAGAAGCTTTTTTACAGTGAACTATTTGATCTTAGAGCCTTCTATGTGTTTCAAAGTAAATATATATGTGATCGTCAGCAAGTTCCGGTTGGTTGCCTTTGGTGTCTTCGTGGACGGCCTTGAATTGGGTCGATGGCATCAACAGCCAGAACGGGGCCGGCGGCTGTATAGCAGTAGTTTGCCGTCAGAAATTCGGCGCGATGCCTGCCTGAAACTGCTCTATATCAAAATGTAGAAGCACATGTAGTAATCAACTAGTGGTATGTGCGTTTGTGTCTGAAAACGAAGAATCAATAATGATGATAAATGTAAGGGGGGCAGATTGAACCTCATCTTCTTTCCATGCCCAGGCTCTCTGATTGTTCTCAAACCTTTCACCGGAGATCTGTACTTCACTTATATAATCGTCATGTACGGCGGCCTGACGGACTTGAAACCAGTTGAAGGTGTTACTGAGACCCCCTGGGTTCAATTTAAATCATCCATAGGTCTACGGCTAGCTCGAACAGCGGACGACGAATGTTCCAGATGAAAACGGGGGGATTGACAGATTGAAGGCTTGAGATTTATCAAACTCCCGGAAGAGACTGCTCGGAACCTTGCTGCGGATTTTTCCAGGTGTGACTGGCCACCGGAATTTGATATCATTCCTGCTCAGATCAGAGTATAATCTCATGGGTATATTCTATTAGTTTTCAATTCACGCATGTTCTGGCTGGTTAGTTGCAAGGACCTGGGCCTAGGAGGTCTCGTTGATTGTGGCAATATAAATGGGGGCGCCGCCATTAAACATCCAAGCCTGCAATCAAAGGTTGGTCAGAAGAGTCCATGGTATAGGCGTCCAAACTTGAAGTGACTGAGAAGTAGGAGGCAGCTGGAGTTGGAATAAACAAATGAAATGTATGGGTAAGCCGGTAAGTTGTACCGTTGGCTGGCCGGAGGTGGTGCCCGATTAGCGGCCGGCACTTAACGCGGTCAGTGCAGCCAGCGCACGCGTCTGGGCTGGGCAAGGCTACTTCCCGCACCTCAACCATTGCACCCACACGCGTTCCTGCCATTTCAGGTATACCATCCATTCGTCTCGGGCAGGACCGACCTCAACCTCACCTTCTCCTTCCTGCTGCCATTGAGCCACAACGCCCTCACCAGCCACAGTGACCTCCTCAACAACATACTCATTCCTCCGTGGCTCCCATCTCCTATGAGTTGAGTTGGGTTCTCACTCATACTGCTCAGCCTCCTCCCTGCAAGAATTTCACTCCCTCTCATTCACCCGCAGCCAGTCGCATGCATACACACATGCATGCATTGGCGTGACTCCCATCCCCTCCAATTCCATCTCTCCCGTCCCGCCCATCACCAGGTCCATCAATAAGCCCAGAGTGAAAAACAACCTTCACCCTCTCCTGTAATCCACCCTTGCCGCCTCCTCCCTCCTTCTCACCATGCCCCCACGGAAGTCCACTGAAAGTCGTAAGAGCGATGTCTCAACCGCTCGCTTTGCCCTCAAGGAGGGTGCCATCCCACAGCACATCGCCCCGGCTCCCCCCAGCTCCTCCTCGCTCCCGGCGGCATCATTACCCACGGCCAATCAGACCCAGGACGCCCCGGATGTAACAGAGAAGAAGGGGGATAAAGACCAAGAGAAGGATAAGGAGGCAAAGGAAAAGGACAAGGACAAGGACAAGGACCCAAAAGGAGAGCATAAGGATGCCACTACAATCGAGGTATGTTGGTTCCCTTCCATTTGATATCTCTGCGGCCGTTGCAGGCGCCTATGTTCACATCGACTGACATCCCAATTCTAGGAACTTACTCTCCCCAAATCCATCATCACAAGGCTGGCCAAGGGTGTGTTGCCCCCAAACACACAGATCCAGGGCAATGCCATTCTCGCCTTGAGCAAAAGCACTACCGTCTTCATCAACTACCTCGCCACGTAGTAAGTTTCACCCCAACAGGAGGGACAACCGAAGAAGAATCAAGCCCTTCTAACACGCAACCACAGTGCCAATGAACACACGGTCAATGCCGGAAAGAAGACTATACTACCAAATGACGTCTTCAAGGCCCTCGAGGATACCGAGTTCGGTTTCCTCAAGGAGCGGCTAGAGGCCGAGTTTGCCAGTACGTTCCCATGCTACCACATGGAACCTTTGGTTCTTACCAGTCCTGATCGCTAAGACTCTTCGTTCCTTTCTTATAGAATTCAGCGCTATCCAAACGGAGAAGCGCACATCCTACCGTAACAAAGTCAAGGCCGCCAAGCAGGACGGCGCGCCCTCAAACGCGGGAGACACCTCCACGCTCTCCACCGCCACCGACTCCAAGGCGGGAGGAGACGACGTCGAGATGGCCGACACCACCCTCGGTGCCGCATCGGACGCGTCCGGGCCCCGCGCCAAGAAGGCTCGGATTGATCCCGCAGCGGCTGCCGCCGGGGACGAGCAAGATGACGCCGAGACTGAGGATGACGAGGAGCATTTGCGGGATGAGGACGAGGAGGAGCAGGAAGAGGAGGAGGACGAAGACGACGGGGCCAGCGCCGAGGAGAGCGGAGATGAGACGCAGGATGCGATTGAGGAAAGAAACGGGGTTGAGGAGCACGACGAGGCATTGGACGGCGACGAGAGCGACTAAGACACAACGTTGATGCTCTCCAACGAAGCAGTGGCAGCTCGAATGCCCGGCTCGAGCTACCTAGGAATACGCCCCCCAGTCTATGAAAGCACTGCGTTAGACACAAAAAGAAACTGCATGGCCTCCTCTCTTGGCTAGTATACCATGGCAATATAGTCCTGATCTAATGAATTTACCCCATCATTCTTTGGTTGCCAATCCCCGTTACATCATGGAAAGCCAACGCTCAGTGTCACTTTTATGGATGTGTAACCCCAAATAGTTCGCAGTGATAATGATTGATAGAAATAGATACTCGACAGGAATGAGAAAATCCACTATTAACTGAAAGATATTCGTAAAGACCTCCAAAGCCACCCCAAAAGCCCAAGATAAGATCCCACCCAGCACCAATCATATGTAACGTTCAAGTATCACCTTGCCTCAACTCATCACCCAGTGAGAGCCCAAGCAATAAACATCAAGACGGCTGCAATAGACGCCGAATGGTTCATATCAGTCTGCACGAGACCTCTCATATCCCTTATCCCTACCCTGTCCGAGAAGAGATCAAAGTAGTAAGCGTGAAAAAAAAACGTGGCGCTTAGGAGTGAAAACTATCAACAAGTCTCAATAAACCACGATGTGACTATCCATTCCTTGACTGCAAGGAGCGAGACCATGTCACCAAAATTGATGACATTGGCTTGCCTCGCCAACCAAGACCATTTAGTCATCGGGATCAAACACACCGTGGAAGCCAACGAATTGAAGCTGAAAAATCGACAAGAAACCGAGTGGTATCAAAAAAGAAAAAAAAGAAATAAAAAGAGGAAGAAACGAGAGAGACCAAGCAGTGTGCATAACCCCCGTGTATATAACCGGCGAGAAAACCCGAGTATGAGAAAACCCGAGAAGAACAAAACCCGAAAGAGGAAAACATATGTGAATCCTTCCTGAACAGCAATGAGAACGAAGCCCTCCTCCCAGAGTCAAGCCCATTGTGAAAAAGGGTAGTAGTCCATGTACGTGCATGTGCGTGAGAACGTGGTACGCATGTGTAGAACTCCATCCCATCAGATAAGTGAGCAGCAAATGCCAAACCACCGTCAAATCAAACAAGGCGGCTA
This sequence comes from Clonostachys rosea, assembly GCA_026958235.1. Classification (NCBI taxonomy): domain Eukaryota; kingdom Fungi; phylum Ascomycota; class Sordariomycetes; order Hypocreales; family Bionectriaceae; genus Clonostachys; species Clonostachys rosea. The sequence goes on from CP110207.1 coordinate 3,837,955, forward strand.
GTGAGCTCCCCAAACCCGACTCCTCTATCCAACCCCTGCCAATGCTACTAGATTGGACCTCAGGTCCGAAAGCAAATAAGCCTCACCACCAACTAGCGTGCTTGGGTATCCAGGAATAATGCAGGCTACCGAGCCAACGGAAGGGTAAAGATATTAGAGCCAACGCAGAAGTAAATTTCAACTGAAAACAAAAACTAGGCAAACAATTCACGAGGCAGCGCCTCACTGTTGTTGTTGTTGCGGTGCCCCCCACCATTGCTGAGGTGACGAATGCTGCCCGGACCATGACTGTGAGACTTGAGGGTTTGCAGGTGTGCTCTGTGGTAAGTACTGCCTGGGTGTTTGCTCTGCTGAGTACATCCCCCCTGAGGCCGGATATTGCATGCCACCCATTGCGGGAAACTGCATCCCTGGTTGCATCTGACTGGTACCAGACTGTCGCAAGTGAGAAGCTGGCGACTGGGACTGCGCGGGAGGCTGGGCTTGTGTTGTGTAGCTACCATAACTATGTTGGGGAGTCTGTGGGTTTTGCGACCACATGTTTTGGCCGGACTGATAGTTATAGTTTGGTGCTTGGCTGATGCTGCTCGAGGACCCTGCTATAAAAGAAATTCAGCAATGAGATACGCTGCCCTTAAACGGCACTGAAGGGGACATACCTCGGATTGGCGCTTGGCCTGCCTGGGCATGGATTGTCTGTGGGTAAGAAGGTGCCGCCGTCATCATCATCTGTGGGCTCTGGGACGATACAACAGGTGGCTGAGAGATTCCCGAGGTAGTCGTATGAGGTGAGTTAGTGGATCTCGTTGTCGGGATGGCTGGGTCGTTGGGTTGGTTCAAGTTGGACGACGGCTGTTCATGAGGACGGCGCCAAATGTTCTGAAGATAGTCACCTCGCATTTCCCGTTGCTGATTGACGTTCCTGTTGAACTCGGCTGCATGTGAAGCTTGTGAGTGAATCTCACCGAGAGGCGAGGGCCGGGTCTGGTCTTGGTACGGAGGGCCGGTAATTTCCTGTCGTGGACCACCTTTAATAATTCCACTGTAGTCACGCGGCCTATTGTCGTTCAAATCTGATCCTATTGTTAATCCAGGCATCCTTGTGGAATTTCCAGGTGGCGCTCCGATCATACCTGCTTGAAGGAGTGGTGGTTGAGGTGGACCGGGGTAGGCGCCAGGGCTGTGATTGTAGACAATCTCTGTATGCGAGCTCGGCATGAGAACGTTGTTCTGCGCTTCGGCGGCTTCTCTTGCTTTGGCAGCACCAGGTCGCTTCTCCCCAGCGAGATCAGCCTCTGTGAAGCCTTGTTTGCGGGCCTTCTGTTCCCAGTAGTCGTCGCGGACACGTCGCCCATTCTCGATTACCCTACTACCGAACTGACGGAACATGGACCTCGCGGTCACAATCGCTATTTGCCTCGATCGATACGAGAACGGGAGGATTTCCTGCTGGACAAGGTCGTCCTTTTCAGCCTGGCTCGCAATAATCTTGTAGAGAGATCTGTTTTTGTTGAACAAGAGGTATGAATCGCGATAGCCTAGAACCCGAGCGCACTCTGTAGCAAGCATGAAAAGTTTGTCGCCGCGGTTGGGAACCAAGAACGTCCTGCATCGGTATACTCGATTTCCGAGGAGTTGACCATTTGGCATCACCTTCTTCTCTCCAAATTCATCGATTTCACGAGGGATATATTCGTCGCCAGTCTCATTCAATTGGTCAGTCGTATGATCTCTTACGGTAGGTAGAGCCTTTAGCGTCGACTTGGTTGGAGTGGTCTTTGGCGGAGCTGCAGCGGGTGCAGGGGAAGCTTGGTAAGCCGGAGTGGTTTGCGATGGCAAGCTCGCATCTTGAGTTTGCGGCGTGTGAGGAGGGGGGACTGTTTGAGGCATTGTGGACACGGGCGCCTGGCCAGGAACTGTCGTAGGAAGAGTTCCGGTGTGCTTTAATTTTGTAGAGGTCGCGCGTTTCGAGGAGCGTTCAACGTCACCTAGATTCAGCGTGCGTCGTCAGTTAGTAGTTCTAGGTGGATTGAGCAATTTGTGAATCTAATCTGGTTTGCGCAAGGTTTCACGAGGGAGGTGAGGTCATGGAGGCCGGGTGAGGGGATCGGTCGTTCACGGGAGTGTTCATGTGGACAAGCAACTTGCTCGGCGTCACAGAAAGCAGCAGCCCACGACATACCATCATCGCCGGGATGCGGCGAGGCGTAAGAGGTTGGTGAGCGACCGCGCTTGTAGCCGCGAAGCGACGAGTTTGCTAAACCTTCAAAGGCGTATCAGATTAGCTTCAGATTAGCTGAGTCAAAGTTGAGGTTTGGCAGCGGGTTTGGAAAAGAGCAGGGAATAAATAGGTGGATCGCAACGGCAGCACGCGGCGCGCGCCAGGGCGCCGCGTGGGGTGAATGTGTTAATGAATGCGCCAGGCTCGACTCAGAAAGCACGAGAGAACACGGGACAAACAAACAAGCAGTGTTTATTATATTCTTCTTCTTCGAGAGTCGCAATATTCTCGTCCCACAAAGTCCGTGAATTTGAACGTTCGTGCTAAAGATGAATGTGGGTGTGTGTGGGAGCGATGGGTGTGGTGGGTGGTGGCCCGGCAATGGGGTTCATACCAACCAACGGTTCATCAAACAAAACGGGGAAAAAGAAAAGAAGAACTCACCAGGGGAACTGAGGGCCGCGGGGTTGATTGTCGCACTATCGGCGCCAGGTGGGCGCGCGTTGTACATGACAGACAGGAACGACCCGAGCCAGCGGCAACGATGTTGGGGCAAGCGACGTGTCGTGAGGTAGTTGGACTGTGGAGATCTGGGGAAAGAGGATGTGCAGATAGGCAGGATTAAGCGTGCATGTATGTGGACGGGCGGTTTACGGGGAGGGGGAGGGTGTGTCGGAGCCCTGAAGGAAGACCGGATGGAATGTAGGGGGAGACAGGACAAGGTTATTGGAAACGAACCAGCCAAAAGGAACGAGCAGATGGCCGCTCGAGTGAGGCAGCGATGTGAGGGGTGGAAGGGGGTGAGGGGCGGGCGGCAAAATTAATCATCAGTTAGAGAGAGGTCCGTGTTCGTGATGAGTGGCCGAAAGAGCAATGATAGCAAGATTATACCAAGCAAAGGCGGACGGTGTAATCCAGGTCGCTTAGCACGCCAGCAGCCATGGCTAAGCAGCGAAGAGTCTGGTCCACCACCAGTACCGGTAGCGCGGGGCAATTGAGAGAGGCGGAACTGGCGGATGTCATAGACGGAGCGCAGCCAGGCAAGGAAAAGGCAAGACAAGAGAGAGGAATAGGGTGGACGACAAAAGATGATAGCTGAACAGGTGAGGTTTTACCTTTTGGATGAGTTTTGCGCCGTCTTTGATCGGCCGGCGGTAGGCCGTGGGCGTGTGCAACGGCGGCGAGGACAGGCACAGGATTGGTGGTGGCAGCACTCAGGACCGCAACGAATGCGATGCGACACGGTCAGATGCAGAGGTGGCCGTCGCGTGAAGAGGAGGTGCGGATGAAGGCCACGGGAGGTTTGGGAACCCAGTCAGAAATGCGTATGATGGTGCTGGGCGTGCCGAACTGGTGGTAGGCGGTCGGTGGTGGAGGCGCGCGTGCGGCAACGGCCTGGTAGGTAGCGCAACCAGATGAAGATGTGATTGCGATGCGATGCGATGCGATGCGATCCAGGCGACGTGTGGGGAATAAAGGTCTTTCTGGGTCGAGCAGTCGCGCAACGTTCGCGCGAGGCTCAGATTGTGTGATGTGCGACAACAGAAGCTCCTTTGAGCCTTGCCTAAGTATGGATGGAGCCACGAGTTAATGGGTGGCAGCGATGGTAAGGGTGGTGGTGGTGGTGGTGTTGGTGGAGGAGGAGGAAGGCGTTGCGGGTGGTGGGTTGAACGGTAAATGGAAAGGCAAGGTAAGGTTGGGCTAGGTGTAGGTGATGGGCAAGGCAGGGCCACGGAAGGAGTGGAATGGTGGTGTTGGAGGCGATTGTACCTGCGAGGTAGATTTGGGGTGGGACGGGCCTGGGAGCTGGGACGCCTGTAGCCAAGGCCCCGTCAGGGTGCAGAGAGGTTGAGAGGGACGGGAATCCCACTATTAGTAGGTGCCCAGTGAGGTTAGACAAAGCTGAACAAAACATGCGCTTGCTTGCTTAGGGAGGTAGGTATCGAAAGGTATACACCTAGACGGGATGGGCATTGGGTTTTCTGTGTCGCTTGCGGTGGTCTGGTTGGGCTGGGAGAGAGGGCTTGACGCCGGCTGACTTACAAGATGGAGGCTGGATGGCTTGGGTGGCGATAGAGGCGGGCGACAAGGCCGTTCGCAGAGTAGATGCGCCGGGCAGGCAAGATAAACAAGGTGGAAAGCCAAAATGCTGCACTCTGCAGTTTGTTTGGCTCTTGATTGCTATTTTGAATCCCGCAGCGCAGGCCTGGGTCTTTGGCGGCATCGATGGGTGGATGGACGGTCGGCGAGCTGGGGAGGGGGAAGGCCCGGAGGGGGGGTGTGGACGATTTGATGACCATCCATGAACGCAGACCTGGTGCACAGGCAGGAACGATGCTGCCCCAAGTTCGACCTACTGCCCTCTCGTGCTTGATTAGCGTCATGCACAAGGCGCCAGAAACAGGAAAGAGGGTCCTTGTCCGAGGTTTTGTGGGGCCTGTGGACGCATACGGATAAGCGAGAGGAGATGCCAGCGGAGAAAGGCATCCATCCATGCCGATGCTGCAATAGCCTGCAGCTGGGGGTGCATATCGCGCTAGGGTCCTGTGAGTCGCTCTCAGCTCTCCCCTCTCGAGATTGAGCGCTTCAGATCAGTCGGTGCTGTCGGTGCGCAGGGGAGGCGCCCATCCCTGTGCTCAGCAGCAGAACAAGTACATCCATGTGCGTGTCCTGGCCTGCGTGCCTGCATGCATTGCGTCCAAATGGGCTGCATTCTTGCTGCACATGCAAGTCAGCCCCAAGTCCCAAGTAAGTCGGTCCCGTAATTAACACACGTCCGTGCGAGAGTGCGAGTGGGCACCTGCCGATGCTGCTGACAGCGCCGCCGGCCAGAGAGGGCCATCGAGCAGATCGTTGAACCGGCACCCAAGGCCCAATACTAAGCTGGTCTGCTTTACTCGATTGACACTGGCTGGGGGCCGCTCCACGACCTGTGATGCTGGCTGCTAGTCTCTTAGTGCCGCTTGTCGCCCACAAACCCTATCCAAGGACACGACGTGCGAAAGCCGCTATCCACATGCTAGTGAGTGCTACTATCCTTGATCAGATATCTATTATACTGCTTCGAGCAGGTGAGGCGTCTAACTCCCAAACCTCGGTCCCTCATCAGCTCGACGGCTCGCTTTTTGCCATGTTCGCCATCCAGCGGCAGGAGGGGAGACTCCGCTGATGGGGTGTCGTCCACGACCGATGAGACCTGAACTTTATCTTTGGCACCCGGCCGGCCGTTCACCGTTCGCTTCGTGCACAGTAAGCCGCGAGGTAGGACAGCGGAGAAATAAAAAACTAAACCCCCTTGCAAGTGCGACGTGAACGCTCGCACAGTGACTCGAGCAAGAACAGAGTTCTTTGCCTGCCCCCTCGAGTCGCACAGGCGAATTATGAGGTGTCGATGACGGGAGGCATGTGGCGCAGCCGTGCTGATTGGACACTTGCGCCCTACTCAAGGGCCACAGGCGACTTTGGGATTACTGTGACTTACATCATCGCACATGAGGGCGGATGTAGCTGCATGTACCCTCTGAGCAGAGGCATGCAGTCTGCAGGTTTGCAGGCATTCAGGTTCAGCCCATGGCACCCTGTCCTGGAAAGGCACTGGCAAATTATCCAGTGTCGACGCCATTTGAGGTTGTCCCGTATGCCGACCTACGGGTAGTTGCAGCACCAAGCAATCATCGGTTTCCACCTGTCTACTGCATCAGGAAGCCCGTTGGGAGAAGCTGGGGAGCGCTCTGATTAGAGTAGCCGGGCTGTCTGAATAAGGGAGGTACGAATGCCTTCGGTCGCCCGGCTTGCTTGTGGCTCCATCATCCTGTCGCCGTGCCGCCCTCACATCATGTTTCACTGCGCCAAGGCTGAGTATAGCGGCGGCTTCTACCAAACTTCGGTGCTGTTTCTCAATCTCATCCTGTTCCGGGCCGGGGTCTTTCAAGAGAGGACCTAAATATACGCACGAATGCCATGGAACGGCGAGAGGCACATATTGCAGGGCCATATCGACATACAGGCACACACATGGACTACGCACACCCTTTCCCTTTCCTCGCCCAAGCCTTCCTCCACCAAGCCGGTGAGATGAGTGACTCCGACTAATACTTGTTGTGCGCCAAGCAAGCTTATCTGAACCAAGTTAGGCGCTATAACCGTATTGAAGCACGAGATCAAGAATTGCCCCCACCAGTTCGATAATGCGGCGTCGCTTACTCGATCAGAACCATACCGACGGACCTCGCAGGAAGCAAGTCGGTGTAAGTGCCAGGCAAGGTAGTTTTATTGGATGCCTTGCTCGGTTTGCCAGCCTTGAATACGTGTATCGTACACGATGAATACAGGGGATGCGCCAAGGCCGTTGGACCTGCTGTGCCTGATCATTGGCCATCAGCCGCATTCTAGCACCAAGAACTAGCAGTCGCTTGGGCGAATGCGAAACTCGACAGTCCCATATCGGCCATGTGTGGCCAGGATCAAAAGGCATTTCCCATCTCCAGGAGCTAGCGAATGGCACCGGCGCAGCGCATCCACTCTCGAGCAGGCCACACTGACAGAGTAATGCGTGTGTGAGGTGCGGGAGACCACTTTAACCCACATTGCTAGTGATGATTATCCCCAGTTCGCCGTCAGCCACCAAAGCTACCAAAACTCAACGGCCTGCAGGCTCTGTGCCCGGGTTGTTGGGACATGAGCAGAGCCTTGTCTCATAAGCAGGAAAAAGCAAGGACACATATGTCCAACTGGGGGGCCGGCAGGGACGGAGACTTTTGTCACATTGACCTGCGCTGCTCACTTTCGACGTCGCATCAACGGCGTGAAAGTCCATTTCCCTACCCGTATATAAAAAATGTCCGGTGGTTCCATGTGGGGTTCCTCCATCCCTGCCCAGGCCTGTCGCGCCAGTCAGCGTGGAAATGGTGATGTGATACTGCGGATACATTATATTAGCAGCATCCCCGACTGGGATGCTTGGCGTACATGCCGTTGCACGCGATAGAGACCTTATCACCCGTCGGTCAGGTCGAGCTGACGGACGAAACGAGATGCATATGAGGAACCAGGGTTCGTTGATTCATCCACACCATCCACCCCAGACAGATCCCATTGCGGGAAACCTCTCGACGGCTGGCTGAATTCCAATATTAGCGCGCGCGCCTGTCAGGGATCTCTTTCAGGTCCTTCTCCTCCGTACAGAGTTGGGCAGTGTCGCCGAGAGTGTCCGTTGATTCTCCATAGTATTTCGCTGCATTCTGGCTTCGCGAGCCTCAACAGCATTCGCGGCCAGTAATTGTAATTATTAATCCGTGACTGATACCGTACAGGATCGGTTTTCGCCTCCTTACACATCGGGCTATGGGCGATGGCGTGCCGCGTCCGATGACATCCCGCCACTCTTGGTTGGTCTGATAACTGAGACACTCAATGGTCGGGGCCTTTATTCCTTGTTCCAAATCAATCAGGTGCATCTGAGCTGGCCCAGAAGTCCAAATCGAACTGGCTGGAGATAGGACGCCATGGAGATAAACCTGGCCAGCCAGACGCACATGATGCTGGCCTGCTTACCCATCCACTACTCCTCGATGCACCGCTCGCTTGGGTCCGGGGAGAAAGCATGTCAAGCAGCATACCATCCTCGTGACAATACCACCGGCCGGGCCGTTCTATCCTTGTCCTATTGACACGCAGAACCACCCAGATTGAGCAATGCGCTCACCGAGACGACCAGTAACAAGGCCACACCATCTGCTGCTCCTTGTTCGAATGAGTCTTCCGGTCCAGCCAGCCGGTCCTTTTCTTACGGACACGGGTGGATCTAAAACCAAGTGGTTGTCTATCTATCTATCCGCCGGTTTATCTGACGGCAGATACCAACACTTCACCCAGCACCGCTGTGCCTCATTCTTTTGAGAAAACGGAGACGTATTCTTGCGCCAGGATCCCTGTGTTTCCATTGTGGATAGATAAAACGTGGATACCTATTCATGGCATAGCATATTAGAGCATCATATAGGTGAGTTATCATGCAGTGGCAAACTGTATATAGAAAGGCCATGTTTTTGATGCCATCGGAACAACTGGGGCGGCTTCGACTGAGAGGACCGCCAATCTGTCCGTGCCTCATTCTATTTCCAGCTTCAGGATGTGCATATTGCCTGGGGGTATTGATTAGAGACGACATCATCCACGAAAGAAGTCATACTCCCGGAGCCGAGCACGAGCCAGGGCACTGTCCATCTAACCGAAATACCTTTCTTTCTCCAGCTTACAGCCCGCCCCTTGTCAAATATGCATGTCGCACTTTGGGTTGATGATTCTGTACATACCTACGTAGAGCGTACGTACGTAAACTGAGCGCAGGCATACTACATACTAATAAACACATAATCAATATTGATGCTCATTTCGGGTGTCGCTCATCTGCACACCCCGAGCCCTGTCGCTAACACGTCTATGCACGCCCGCGAGCTAGCAGTGGACTATCTCGTAACTCGTGTATCAGCATCATGATTCCCTTAGCCTTGACAGCCATTGCGCGCGCTCTGCCGCCGGCTCTTGGGGTCACATGGACAATCACGCGTTCCCTCGCCTCCCCCCTCTCCCTTCCCTCTATTGACAGCCGTTGCTTCTCGTCGCCACCAGAAGGTCCCTGCCGCCATTTACGCGCAGGTAGGTGCCGTCCTTTCCTGGCTGCTAAATGATTGCATGTATTTCCTTTCTTTTGCCTGTCACGTCGCACAGACATGGGCCGCGCAGCCGGGCCTATGTACAATGCATCCCTACCTTAACTTCCATGTAGGTACACCCCAAGTAGCCGCCACCGTTGCTGGCCGCGCTGCATGTGGCCTGCAGCTGGGCCCTGCCTCGATTCGTTCGCGCATGCTTTTTAGTATTTCACCTGGGAGCTCTCTCGAAGTGGCGGACCCGCGTGGCCCAGACTGCCCACCGTCGCACCCTCCGTACATACATGCACCCAACCACATAAGCATGGAGCAAGAAGTGAATGCATGTACAAGATCTATCTTCTTTTCTCATGCAACAGGGTCGTCCTTGGCGGGGGTTGGGTTTCACGTGCCAGCTGGAAAACGCCGTGGGGCCGGATCAGCAAATCGTCGATAGTATCTACCTATTTCTTGTTCTATAGACGCTCTGAAGCAAAGAGACGTTGCAGATGGCTATCACATGGGAAATATGACTCCTCCACCCCCATGCCATGCTTGGGTTTCGCCATCGCAAGTCTTTGGATCCTTCTCTCCCTCGGAACGTCTCGGCGGATTCAGGATAACAAAGGTCAAAGGATGGTCGGCCGACGGGTCGGTTTGATATCGACCTCAGTCAAAACAAGAAATCCTGATGCCCAAGCTGGGCTGACCACATTCCAACGCTTTTGATTGGAGTTCCTTCCCGGAGCCCAGAGCGCCACCAGGCTGAGACGCTGCGTGAGATGCTCGAGCGCGGAGACGCTTCCGAGTTCCAGCGAGCCTTTCGAGAATGGGCTCTTTATGGCGCATGAAATTGGGTAAGATAAAATCAGCTGTAATAGGCTACATGATTGGGTGCCGTAATCAACGTCACATTAGGCTACCGAGGCTGGGGAAACGATGTATGCGCGCAGCCGTGATTATCTATCAAGTTCTGCAAGTCTCCTATGTAATAACTTGGATGGAAAGGCTCCGCCTCGTCTGTAGATCTTATTGCTTGGGAGAGATTCGTGCATATTGTACGTGCGCTTTCCAGGGATGGCTTGGTCACACACACATTTTGCGCATTGTACCCTCCATACGAATAGGAGCCGAGGACTACCATGCGCACCGATCTTCTGGGGTAATCAGGGTCCCATCCCATTGTTGTTTCATTGATGAAACTAGACGCACTGATCTCGTGGGAAGGAAGGGAAGGGAGGGGGGCGTTAGTCGGGACGCGAGGAGAAAGTGAGGGTGACCAACTCCCTCCCCGGCTGAAATGGAGGATGCCCATGCTGCGGCAAGGGTCGGGAACAAAGGGGAGATGGTGTGTCCAAGTTGGACGGGCTTGGCCATGCAGTCCTTACCAAAGGCCCCCTGCCCTGGTCCCCCCAGTCGCTGAGTGACTGATCGCATGCTGATCTTCACCTTGCTTGTTTGGCTTCTGCAAGAGCATGGGTCATGAGGTCGACCCAGACCCGCCCGAGCCCTTCGAATCAAGAGTCGACTGACCCCGCCGACCACCTTTACCAAGGGTGCGTTTCCAAGGATGTGAGCCATGCCCCATTCCATGCCCGTTAGCAGTGGATGTACCCGGCATGTACATACATTCGCTCTAAGATACACACGTCCGCATGTATGGAAGCACCGCCTTTCCAAGACACGTTGCTTGTAAATCGCTTATGGCACTTGCTCTCTGATTATCGACTGGCGTATGTATTGTGTGTGATGGGTGCTACGTTGGGGCCAAAACTCCTAGACTTCGCCGAGCATCCGGTTTGTCTCCCACTCCATTCCGTAGCCGTCTCGGTTGTCACGATGGAAAGAGCCCAAGTGAAAACTGATAGTACACACACTGTCGAGCGCGGGTATACCACAAGAAAATCCCTAGCACTGCAACAACGGCCATGTCAAAGAGGAGAAGGTGATAATCTTATGCTGACGGGCTGTCAAAGAAACCCACCGCATCAAATCACATTCGCGGCCGCCCTCTGCGTGTCAGATGAGGAACTTTACGGAAATCCCCGCCAATGGCGCAAGAGATTTGGGGGCTTCTGGTTACTCAAATCGTTGCGTCCAGGACTTTTTGGATCGAATGGTGATGTGACAACTGTCCTGGTTTTCCCTTCGCCCTTGAACCTGGCGAGGTGGTACCGTATAGATGGTATGAGGCAAACTGGCCCCTTGGATGCCAGTTAGTTGGCAAGTTTTCGTGCTGCCATACTGAACTCTCTTCACGCCTACGTATGAAACTACCTTGCAAGATGCATGTAAGCCTTGGGCATATACCATAAGCCAAAAGTGGCATCTTAGCTGCTGATGCATGACGGATGAATGATAATATCCTGACAGGATCTCGGCGCCACTCGTAACGATTCCTCTACGCACGGGGGAGTTCCGTTTGGCATATGGATCGTAGAGCTGGTTTCGCACCACAGAGTCACAGCATGCCTACGGCTGAAAACAGAAACCCGGTGCACGCTTCGTGCAGGTTGTGCCAACCCAGACCAAGCCCAGTCAGACCGAGGGTCTCTTGAGGGGTCATTGATGTGAAATGTGATCGCCGAGCCTCGGCCATATGATGGCCTAAGGGATGTCCTTGTTTCTAAAGGAACCCCCTCTTCGAGACAGTAGCACTGAGGCCGGCCAAACATCTCGATCCAATGCGCATTGACGTAGTTGGGTTCCGTCAACAAGCATGTTTCAAGACAAAGAAGGGTCGGTGAGGAGTTGATGCATCATTCAAAAGCATGCCAAATGGTGGCCAGCGAAAATCATACGTGTCAGTCGGTATGACTCAATCGAAAAAGACATGCATGGATGGGTACTCCATCACGTTGAGAAAAACCTGATTGGAATCAGATATCAAAACATCTTTGAACAGCCTAAGCGACTGACATAAATTATAGTACACCAAAGCTCTGTTCACGCAAGCCAGGGACCTTATTTTCTTATCAATAATACTCAACACAATAATAAGAAATTTACAGATTATTAGACTATAGCATTTAGCTTGATATTTTATTTACTACTAATTAATTGTCTTGATATTGTGTTCATATTCCGTTGAAATTCAACACTAGAAGTTCTGGGTGTGCCATATTTTATGTCAATCGCTTGACAGCGTAGAGTGAGTACCATTAAGCATCATGTGGTGGCTCACGTGGCTTTAATGTCGAATGTCGTTCGTCTGTCTCGAATCTTTTAGAGTCAGGGCAAAGAATCACAGCTAGTAGCGGCGGGCGTGCCCAATAATAGCAGCAATCTTTCGTAGATCCTCGACTTGAATGATGATATCTCCTTCCCCTTCCCGTGGCTGGCGATCAAATAGATCAGCAAATTCCAGTCGTAATGCACCTCCAGTAACACAATAAGATTCAGGAAGGATTGGACTTGCATCCGGGGCCCTTGTGATGTTGATTGCTTGCTGAAGGCATGGTCTTAGACCAGAGTCGCCCCCTATAGCTCGAAGAGACATTGCACCGGAACGTCGCTCAGGTAGACGTTCTCGCCACGTTTCAATAGTTATTTCTTGCCGTGACGGAGAATGCATCTTGACAAGGAGAACCAGTTTGACCTTGTGATCTGACTCACTGAACCACCACTTCAGCTCTCGCCTCAAGGCTTCAAGTGACTGCGAGTATCCAGCTTCAATGACAAGCGTGGGCCAAGCTCGATCCTGTGGCTCAAACGGACGTCCACTTGAGTCACCCTCCCCAGCAGCTCCACTGGGTTGCTGCCTATATGTTGCACCACCACATGGAAGCCAGCCAAGCCCCATAGCTGAGATTCTTCGGTGTATCTGATAGTCGATCTCTCTGTGCATAACTTCATAACACTCAGCTGGAAGTGTAATAATGAGCAGGGACTGTTCTGGGTAAAATCGCTTAAATCGATACTTCCGTCCCTTTGATTCTCGGTACTTGTCAAGAATATCATAGACTTGTGGAGTCACATCTAAGAAAAATACTCAGATGTCAGCCTGAAGGCAAGTCTAGCTGGCTGTTTTGCTTTTCTTTACCTTGCACGCAGAGCACGTCTCCTTCTGTCGCGTCAATAATTTGAGTAAGAAGTCGGGCTGTTTGAAATTTGACCAAAGGAAGTTCCTCGGATTCGATGAATGAGATAACTGTAGGGTCAGTATCAACAGACATAACCGCTTGTGAACCCGCATGTGAAGCTACCGATTCTGTCTTGGTGTATGTGTGGAGAAAATCGCAGGGATTATTGAGAAGCAAAGTCAAGTGGCTGTCAGAAAAACAGGGACACCTTGATAGCATTATTGTGGCAATTATTCATATTATAATACTTCCTATAGTACAACACTAAGCAATTTTTTTGTTTTCCCTAATGATTACTTAATAATTTGTTCTTCTGATTATTATTAATCATTGTCTACCAATATTGTAGCCTGTATTGGAAACTTGAGATAAATACCTTTGCAGTCCCTTATTCTGACACCCACTTGAGCAAGGTGGGGCTTGAGGCTCGTTTTAACAACCTACGAGTGGGTGGGGATTGCTTATCGATAGGCGAGGTTGGAAATCAAGCATCGAACTTTCATCCACCACAAGCTTCTTCGCATATCCAAACCTAGAGGAGGCGTGCGGCCCAAGACACAATAATTAAAATGACGAGCCTTAAAAGATCTGTTGACAGCGATGTTTTCGCGTCAAATATTTCCAACAAGACCTACGTGCGGTCAACCCGAAGCGGCAAGGTCCAGAAAATTGTGAGAGAAGTCTATCTCAGAACCGATATCCCATGCTCCTCCAAACTCTGCAAGGCTTGTCTTGCGGACGCGCCTAGGAATGCCGCCCAAGAAGGTGAGTCCCCAATAGCTGAGCTTCCCTTTGCCTGTTTCCTGACTCTGACCTCCGCCCAGCCCAGCCTTTCGTGCTATCAGAGAAGCCAGCCGGGACCAAGGCTTTCCCTCAGGGACACTACTTGGTGCCGGACACGAACGCTGTTCTCAACGCAATGGATCTTTTTGAACAGACGTCTGCGTTTTACGATGTCATCATTCTACAGACTGTCCTGGAAGAGCTGCGCAACAGGTCTCTACCTCTATACAACCGGCTTGTAGGTTTGACCAAGAGCGAGGACAAGCGATTCTACGTCTTCTTCAACGATTTTCGGCAAGAAACCTATGTTCAGCGGGGCCAGAATGAGACCGTCAACGATCGCAACGATCGCGCTGTTCGCAAGGCTGTCAAGTGGTACGCTGAGCATCTGGCTCAAACAAAGGCCAAGTCGATACCTGCTGTCGTGATGCTCAGCAACGACAAGGAGAACCTTCTCAAGGCCAAGGAGGACGGACTAAACGGATCGACTCTACGCGAGTACGTCAGCACATTGGAGGATGGCGATCGTCTCCTGGACATGGTTGCCGAGGTCGAGAGCTCAGGGGGTTTCCAGAAGCAGGGCCAGATGCTGTACCCCGAGTACTTTTCCGTGTCCAAGATGATGACGGGAGTCAAGGCCGGGTTGATGCATCAAGGCATATTCAACGTTTCTCCATACAACTACTTGGAGGGCTCCATCAAAGTTCCTGCATTCCCAAAGCCTTTACTGATTCTTGGCCGCGAGAATATCAACCGAGCTATCGACGGCGATGTTGTTGTCGTCGAGGTCCTCCCACAAGACCAGTGGAAAGAGCCCTCGACCAAGATTATTGAGGAGGAAGCTATCACAAAGAATGAAAACGCCGATGCGGAGGGTGGCCAAGACTTGGTGTCAGAAAAGGAGCGGAAGGCTCTCCAGGAGGAGGTCAAGAAGACACAGAAGGGCTCCTCTGAAGGTCGACCACAGCCAACAGCCAAGGTCGTTGGTGTGGTAAAGCGCAACTGGCGCCAGTATGTTGGACACATTGACCCCTCTTCGGCAAGCAGGGCAACAACTCAGGGACGAAAGCAAGACAACGTATTCCTCATCCCAATGGACAAGAAGATTCCCAAGATCCGGCTACGTACACGCCAGACCTCAGAGTTGCTTGGGAAACGGCTGCTTGTCACCATCGACGCGTGGGAGAGAGATTCAAGACACCCTGTCGGCCACTTCGTCCGCTCCTTGGGAGAACTGGAGACCAAGGCTGCCGAAACCGAAGCCCTTTTGCTGGAATGGGATGTCCAATATCGACCGTTCCCCAAGACAGTTCTTGACTGTCTGCCCAAGGAAGGCCACGACTGGAAGGTGCCAGTCAGCAACGAAGACCCAGGTTGGAGAGACCGTGAGGATCTCCGTGATCTTCTCATCTGCAGTATCGATCCTGTTGGATGTCAGGATATTGACGACGCGTTGCATGCACGGAAGCTTCCGAATGGAAACTTCCAAGTTGGTGTTCACATTGCTGATGTCTCCAACTTTGTGAAGCCGGCCAATGCCATGGACACTGAAGCAAGCATCCGAGGCACAACAGTTTACCTTGTTGACAAGCGTATCGACATGCTTCCCCCGCTGCTCGGAACAGATCTTTGCTCGCTCAAGCCTTACGTCGAACGGTATGCCTTCTCCGTTCTCTGGGAACTCAACGAGAACGCCGACATTGTTAATGTTCGATTTACCAAATCCGTCATCAAGTCCCGCGAGGCATTCAGCTACGAGGAAGCACAAATAAGAATAGATGATGAATCGCAGCAGGATGACCTCACCAAGGGCATGAGGATGCTTCTCATGCTCTCCAAGAAGCTCAAGCAGAAGCGCATGGACGCCGGCGCACTCAGCCTGTCGTCCCCCGAAGTCAAGGTCCAGACCGAATCCGAGACCTCGGACCCCATCGACGTCAAGACAAAGCAGCTCCTCGACACAAACTCCCTGGTCGAGGAGTTCATGCTGTTCGCCAACATCAGCGTCGCCGCCAAGATCTACGAGGCGTTTCCCCAAACCGCCATCCTGCGCCGCCACGGCGCCCCGCCAAAGACAAACTTCGACGAGCTCTCGGAGCAGCTCCGCATCAAGTGCGGCATGGAGCTCCGCACCGACTCGAGCAAGGCCCTCGCCGACTCCCTGGACCAGTGCGTCAAGCCGGGCGAGCCCTTCTTCAACACCCTCGTGCGCATCATGGCCACCCGCTGCATGATGAGCGCCGAGTACTTCTGCTCGGGGACCCAGGCGTACCCCGAGTTCCGCCACTACGGCCTGGCCTCGGAGATCTACACCCACTTCACCTCCCCCATCCGCCGCTACGCCGACCTCCTCGCCCACCGCCAGCTCGCCGCCGCCATCGACTACGAGGCGGTGCACCCGTCCGTCCGGAGCCGCGGCCGCCTCGAGGCCGTCTGCAAGAACATCAACGTCCGCCACCGCAACGCGCAGATGGCCGGCCGCGCCTCCATCGCCTACTACGTCGGCCAGGCCCTCAAGGGCAAGGTCGCCGAGGAGGACGCCTTCGTCATGAAGATCTTCAGCAACGGCTTCGTCGTGCTGGTGCCGCGGTTCGGCATCGAGGGGCTCATCAGGCTGAGGGACCTGGCCGAGCCTGAGCCTGAGAGCGACTTTGACGCCGAGTCGTACACGCTGACCACGTCGGGGAGCAGGGAGGTCAAGGTCGAGCTGTTCCAAAAGGTCAAAGTTAGAGTCCACGACCACAAGGATGAGGCCACAGGAAAGAGAGGTGTGAAGATGGAGTTGATTAGCGCATAAAGGGGGGAGTAGCCAGGAATTGATAGAAAGTTTAGCAAAAGTTCCAAGTAATGTCACTTGCAAGTATAGAGTCTTTGAAAAGAGGTATAAAAAGTGTTTATACCAAAATCTAGTTCATTTGTATATTTTGTTCCCAGCCAAGCCTATGAACGCCATACCAGCATGTTATGAAAAATCCTCATCATAAAAACAATCACTCGTTCGTAACACGAGATGGCGCAAAAATCAATCTGCAACTTTTCGACTACTGCTCCATAGCGTCATCCTTGCCAGCCTCGTTGTCGCCCCAGAGTCCCTCAAGCTTGAACTCGGCTGCCCATTCCGTGACAATCTGCTTCTGGTCGGCCATGACCTCCTCCTCGCCTGCATTCTTGATCTCACCCTTCGCTTGGGTCTTGGATGAGTCGACGGCAAGAACGGGGGGTTCAACCCATCCCTGAATACGGCCGTCACGCCAGTCGGTGATGACTGCCATGGCAGCACCATTCAGGTTGGGAATGCCTCCCCTTCCGAGACGGCCGCGCTTGCGGGCCACTTGTACAAGGAAGTCGCTGGTGATATCACCGTCAGCCTTGCTAGGGAGGAGAGCAGCGATATCATAAACATCATTGAGCTTCTGCAAGAGGTCGGGGGAAGCGGAAAGGCGGCGGATGAGAAGGTTGACGGCAGGGATTGGGTCGTCGATCTGCTTAGGTGGCACAGCGTTGAGAAGGACAAGGTGAGCATGCGCTTCAGTTGCGTTCTTGAGAGAGACAAGTCCAGCCGAGTGTGAAGAAGAGGAAGAGGGGAAGACGACACCAGGTGAGTCAAGCAGAGTCAGCTTGCTGTCGATCTTGACCTTACGAATGCTCGTGGTCACACCAGCCTCGGCTCCAGCAGGGCATGCCTTGTTCGAAGCACCGCCCTTTCCGCTCAGCCGTCCCAGCAAGGCATTGATGACGGAGCTCTTGCCCACATTGGGGTATCCAATTACACCAACGGAGACTGCCCGCTTCAATTGGCGGCTCGTGGCATAGCTCTTCAATGCCTTGAAAAGATCGGCCGACGTGCTCTGTACAGTGAGGTCGCGGTGGTTGAAGGTGTGGGCATTTGGAGCAGGGTTTGATGCTCGCAGAGGAAGTGTTGGGAAATAACGGCGAAGGTAGATGAGCCAGTCGCGCAGAACCTTGGGAGGAACCAGATCGACCTTGTTGAGAACAAGAATGAGGCGCTTTCCGCCAGAAGCAGCAGCCATGACACTTCGTTCCACATCTCTTGAGCGGGTACCTTCGGGGTCACGAGCATCCAGGACGTAGAGCACGACATCTGCCTCCTCTACAACCGATTTAAAGACCTTGTCGTAGGTTTTTCGAGATGAAGCCTGACCAATAGACATCCGCTCGCCATCGTTAACCGACTCATCGCTGTCGTCATCCTCGTCCATAGCATCGTCGTCGGCGAGTTTTCGATCATAATTCTCGGCAGCAGCCCGGGCGCTGGCGAGCAGGGCAGCCATCGGGTTCGACTCATCGATGTCCTCATCCATGCCGTCGTCGTCGTCCATATATTCTTCTCCACCATCAGTAACGACATTGCCCGTTGTCTCGTCGGCATCCTGCTCGCCACCAGTCTGAGCAGCTTTGACCATCTCTTTTCTTCGTTGAGCCTCTTCCTTCTTTCTCAAGCGCTGTTGTTCGATCTCTTCAAGAACCCTCTCCTTGTAAGGAAACAGGTTGGGGATTCCAGGATCCTTCTTCAACTTCGACCTCCATTCTGGGTTCTTCTTGGCGAGCTTGCGATCCTTCCTCTGCTTGGCCGCGGACGCTTTCTGGATCTTGTGGCGAAGGCGGGTTGTACCTCGCTTGGACTTGGGCTCTGTAAGTTGGAAAAGTTAACGAATGCCATGCTAAAGTGTCGTGGTCATTGCGCTTGGGTTAGCCTACTTTTTGGGTTATTGATTGTTCCTGCCATTGTGAAATTTCTGCGGCGAGAATTGCCGATCTAAACAGTCTTCACAGGCTGGTGGATTAGCGACAGGCAACTTGGACGCCCAAAAAATTATTCGAAAAATTCCCATATCTGATGTGGGGTTGCCATTCTGCCACAAAAATATCCACATTTCGCTCACCGCCTCTATTCACCAACTGATAACATGATAAGCACTCGAGTGGGCAATATGGAGACAAGGTCGCCGCGATAATTCAAGCAGGGTCTCAAAGAGGAGAAAGTATGTCGTTCTATTGGGTTTAGTTTGTACCGATTATTTTGGTTATTATTCGTCAGAAAATAGGACTCAAATCTATCTGTAAAAGCTAAGTGCAGCGTCCCAGTGTGCCACCCTATGCCGCCCATCTCCCACATGCTGTTGCACTCCGATCACCGGGGCAAGGCTCAGGCCTGCTGAGCTCCATGTCTGTCTGCGAACCAGCGGGCACTGGTCAACAGCGGGTTCTTTCAGCATTTGGCCCATCATAAATAACCTACAATCTCCAACTCCATATCTCATAACGATTTGACAGCTATCTTCTCCCTACTTTTGGTGTAAAAATGGCAAATATATCAGCCGAGCTTCTGGCCAGTAAGCTGCAGGACGCCATATCCAAATACATAGAACAGAACCAAGTATCCAAGACTCTCCATGAGGAGGCTTTGACCAGCCTTCCCGGCGGAAATACCCGGACCGTGCTCCATACAGACCCTTTCCCCTTATATATCAAATCAGGCAAAGGGTATCAAGCTACCTCAGAGGACGGAAGGGTGTAGGCCGATCCCAACACATCCATTCTTTATAGAAAAAAAGGCGACTAACTGGCTGCAGTTACACCGACCTAATCGGGGAGTTCTCTGCAGCTCTATATGGCCACTCCAATGACAAAATCATTGGAGCTATCGAGAAGGCAATCCACGGCTCTGGCTTGAACATTGGCGGCACTACTTCGCAGGAGAAGCTCTTTGCGCGTCAATTGTGTGGCCGCTTCCATCTCGAGAGAGTACGCCTCGCCAACTCGGGTACCGAGGCCAACTTGCATGCCCTGGCAGCTGCAAAGCTCTTTACCGGGAAGAGAAAGGTCGTGGCCTTCAGCAACGGATATCATGGTGGTGTCCTGACCTTCTCAGGGGATAAGCCAGCTGCCAACAACGTGGATATTGAGGACTGGATCGTTGTCAAGTACAACGATCTGGAGGGCGCTCAAGCAGCCATACGAAGGGAGGGCGTAGCCGCTGTAATCATGGAAGGTATGCAAGGTGCAGCTGGCAGTATAGCTGGGACACCCGAATTCCTCCACGGGGTACAGAAGGCTGCAAAGGATGTAAGTTGGTCGAATTAGTTGCCCTTCCTACCTGTATAAGGTCGAACACTGATTCAATTTGTAGGCTGGCGTTGTCTTCATTCTCGACGAGGTTATGACTTCAAGGATGTCTACCAACGGCCTTGCACATCTCCGCGGGCTAAACCCCGACCTAAAGACCCTCGGAAAGTACTTGGGCGGCGGGTTAGCATTTGGTGCTTTTGGGGGTAGAGAAGACATCATGGCTATTTTCGATCCACGGTCCCCGGGTTCGGTTTCCCATTCAGGTACATTCAACAACAACACCCTTGTCACTCGCACAGGCTACGTTGGCCTCACGGAAATATACACTCCTGAGCGTGCTCAGGCGTTCACCGACGATGGGGAGGATCTGAGACGCAGGCTCAATGAGGCTACCAAAGGGACCCGAGTCTGCTTCACTGGTGTAGGTACTCTCATGACCGTCCACTTCCCCGTAGACGGGAATCGTGACTTCACTCGAGCCGACAGCGTTGAGGAGGTAGCTGCGCTCAGGGACTTATTCTGGTACGAGATGCTAGACCAGGGCTTCTGGCTCGCCCGTCGAGGCTTCATGGCCTTTATTCTTGAGACCCCACCAGCTGAGTTTGATCGGTTTGTCGAAGCAGTTAGACATTTCATATCAAAGTACAAGGAATTTGTTTCATTATAAAAAAAAATACAAAAAAAATTCTGTTAAAATTTTTGGTTTTATGCTAGCTGCTGGTTGAGAGGAAGTTCAATGGTGTTGAAGCGCGTCCGCGTCTCTCCGATATTCTGCCGGCGCAATACCTTGCTCGAATGGGCCAGTAGCACCTTCAAACTTTCAAACTTTACGGGCCATAGAAAATCACCCGAACAACACAACACGATCCTACATCAATCTACCTCGCCACAGCCCAGATTAATCCACACAGCACACTCATTCAACCATGGATTTTCAAAATCGTGCCGGTTCGAAGTTCGGAGGAGGCGGCGTGGCCTCCCAATCAGCCACCAACGCCGACCGCCGCGAGCGCCTCCGAAAACTCGCCCTCGAGACCATCAACCTCGACCAGGACCCTTACTTCTTCAAGAACCACGTCGGCTCCTTCGAGTGCCGCCTCTGCCTGACCGTCCACCAGAACGACGGCTCCTACCTCGCCCACACCCAGGGCAAGAAGCACCAGACCAACCTCGCCCGCCGCGCCGCCCGCGAGCAAAAGGAAGGCAAGCGCGAAGGCCAGAACGCCATCGACCCGGCCACGGGCCTCCCGCTGGGCGTCGCGGCGCCGCGCCGCAACCTCGTCAAGATCGGCCGCCCGGGCTACAAGATCACCAAGATCCGCGACCCGACCACCCGCCAGCAAGGGTTGCTCTTCCAGCTGCAGTACCCGGAGGCTGAACCCGGTGCGCCCGCGCCCAAGTGGCAGGTCATGAACGCCTTCGCGCAGCGCGTCGAGGAGCCGGACAGGAACTACCAGTACCTCCTCGTGGCCGCCGAGCCCTACGAGACCGTGGGGTTCAAGATCCCCGCCCGCGAGCTCGACAAGCGCGACGACCGCCAGTTCAGCTTCTGGGATCCCGATGCCAAGGAGTATTGGATCCAGATTATGTTCATGACTGAGCGTGAAGAGCGGTATAACGCCGCGCCCGGTCTCGGGCCCAGGTCATGAGCGACTACTACAGTGTCAGGAAGAAAGTAAATGAGAAGAAAAAAGAATATTCCGACCGGAAATCTCCACCGACATGCCAAACCGCGTGATCATCGAATCACCTGCTCATTCACAGCAAGTCGAGTCAGATTTCTCGTGTCTGTCGACTTTGCGTCAGAAAACTCTGGGTGGGATGGGCATTTACCTCTGTCCCATCGTTACGCTCTCCAGCTTATTGAACCAGCAACACAATTAGGGGGCAAGATAATTAGCACTCGCCACAGAATGGAACAGGGCCAAGTAAGGATTCTTACCGTCAGTGGCAACTTGGAAAGCCAGCCAGCTAATTATTCGCAAGGATGCTGGCAAATAATCACATAGCCTCTTGCCAAGCGCAGCAACCGCGCAGCTTCGCAGCATGTTATGGGTTCTGTATTTCCTACATAGGTTTTCTCTTTTGAATAGATACCCCAAAAAGAAATTGAAATTTCGACCATATGTTCTTCATCTTCCTGGTGTAAGTTTATCCACCGTTACTACAATGCGTGTATGGTTCATGTGAATAAATTATGTAGCCCCAGCCTTGTTTAGCTCATGACTTCAGTGCCCGAACTATTCTGATTATAAATTAAGAGTCTTCATTTTCGCCGAATACAACGTATATGCATGCTTTCGAGACTAGACTCGTGTATTTTAATGTTTTTTGTATCATAGGCGTCAGGACTATCACATTACAAGTTATGGGTGCTTTGCTTATGTCAATTCCATCCATGCCTCTATCAACGTCCCCCTCCTCTGAAAAGCCTGCCAAGTGGGACAGCGAAGAGCTAGCAAGTGGCCACATTGGCTTGGCCGCCATTACCGCGAGTTGTTATCAAACCGCTTGAATGTGTAGCCAATGAAGGGAAGGCTCATCTCGGGCGACTCCTCTGGGGCGCTGCGTCCCTGTGAGATAGCCTGCGCCTTCAATATCGTTGCATTGTCCGTCTGGTCGATCTCATCCGTAGGGAAGTAGGTGGTGTCAATATTCGAGGTCAATCTCGGCTCGAAGGGGGCGCGGATGCGACGCAGGCTGTCAAAGTCTACACCGCGGAAGAAAGCGTGGCTCTTGATCTCATGAGCACCACCACGGCCAAGTCGGTTTTCTGTATTACAGACCATGCTATTTTCACAAGTTAATAAGAAAGCTCTGTGGTTGGGCCTGCCTGCAGATCCACATACCTTCGAATGAGATTCTCGGCCTGAACTCCCAAGGTGATATCATCGGGGAAGTACAGAGTTTGCCTCCAGTTCACAATCTTGCGGTAAGTATCATGGCTGTCCTCGGCGCAGAAGGGGGGCCATCCGACAAGACACTCAAACATGATAGTTCCAAGAGACCACCAATCGCAATCGTATGTGTAACCGTGGCCGGTGAAGATTTCAGGAGCGATATAGTCAGGGGTACCGACAGTAGAGTATGCCATCAACCTGCGGGAGCGTCGCCAGTCATTGATCTGAGATCGGTTGCTGACAGTCAAGTTAATCTGGTCAAGCGCAACAGAGTTGCGGTCACGAGGTCTGTTAGATTTCCCTTGCAAGAGCTGTTGGTAGTAGTTGTTATCGTGGAGCTTGTGGAAGCCAGTGGATAAACCAAAATCGGTCAACTTGACGTGACCCCCACGATCGAGAAGAATGTTATCGGGTTTGATATCACTAGTTTTGCAAAGTAAGAATGGCGAATCGTTCATGAGAAGGTTTGAAGAATGCAGCCTTACCGGTGGATAAATCCAAGCTTGTGCACAGCATCAATAGCGAGAACAATCTCAGCAATATAAAATCGGGTAATATCCTCGGAGAAGATCTCGTACTTGATGAGCATCGTCATCAAATCTCCACCAGGCAAGAACTCCATGAGCATGTAAAGGAAGTAAGAATCCTGGAATGTGGTGTACAGCTTGACGACCCATGGACTGTCGGACTCTGCAAGAATATCACGCTCTGCACGCACGTGCGCCAGCTGGTCCTTCTTGAACATTTCCGTCTTGATGAGAGACTTCATGGCATAGACCTTTCCGTCGCCCTTCTTCTGGACCAGTTTGACTTCACCGAATGCTCCCTTACCGATAATCTTGACGGTGTTGTAGTTCTCGGGTTTATCCTTGGTTCGCAAGAAACGAAGATACTGGCCTTCCTTGCGCCCGGCGGTGGACCATAGCTGCTCCCTCCTAGCAGGATTCTGGCCTGGGTCTCGTAACTTCTGTTCCAGTTCACTTTGTCTAAAATGTGCCAAGAATATTGTTAGCGTCTGGAAATAAAATATAAGGTCAAGGAGTCAAGTTCTTGGTCGTCACGGCTTCCAGTGGCACGCACCTTTGATTTCGCTCTCTGGCTCGTTTTACACTGTCCATAAAGAAGCCCTCTGCCAACTGATAACACTTCTTCTGGTTGCTATTCGCATTGGTCCCGTACTTGTCTGGGTTTCTCTGCGGTGCAGCTTGGAATTCGGGGACAGGTGCTGCATTCTGTGCGGGCAAGGGGGGGGTGGAATAGTTGTTATAGGCAGGTTGCGGTTGGGAAGAGCCGCCGGCAGTTCGAGGTCTCTGGGCAGGAGAGGGCCCTCTGGCGTAGGCGGCATTTCGGGCTGCCCCTCCTAGGTTCTGATGCGAGAACTGGTGTGCCAAACCGGTGTTGGGGTCATTGGTGCCCGGTGTGTTGGATCGCGGCTGATACTGGCCTCGAGCGTTGGGATCATCGTGCGATTGGGCATTATACTGCTGCTGGTACTGGCCCTGGTGGAAGTATCCCTGGGGAGGATATTGGCCGTGAGCACCGCCGTAGCCTTGTTGCTGTGGGTGGGCGCCAGCAGCTTGCTGGCCGCCTTGCGGAGGATAGACGGGCTGGGGGAAGGACGAGGGTGTCGTGGGATACGCTCTACTGTCAGCAATGGGCAGCCTCTGATTATTGCTGTCGAAGTTTAGGTGCAAACGATTGTTGTTGGGATCCATGATGAATGTCTAGCAACCAGAACGAGGGGAGGAAAGGGGATGTGGGGGATTGTCGAAGCAGTTGAGATGTCGGGTGCGAGGCGAGGTGTCTATTAGCGGGGGAAGCACGCTGTACCAGGCCCAATCCAGCGGCGAGGGATGCCAAGCAAGAGACTGCGTATGGCTTGAGGACCTGATGAGGCCCAAGATATCCCCTATTCCAGCCGAATGGCAAGCACAAACCGATCCAGCAGGGTGGTTGTCAAGCAAGGTTGGCGCAGAGGAAAATTGCCCGAAAAGCAATCAGTGTGTAGCAGGTAGTCGGCGGGGAGTGGTGTGGTAGCACGCGATAGCGGTCAAGGTGGGAGAGGAGGAGGGGTGACTTGGCCTGTGGTGACGGGTTCAGGGGCCCTGTAGAGCGGTTCAGCAACCAACCTGGCAGACAAGGCCGAGAGTCATGGGTCGCAGTGCCTGGGCAGGTAGCACGGACAGTCTCAATTCTATGTAAGAGAGGGCTCGTACCTGAAACTCGATCAACCTCCAGCACCAAGGACAAGGACAAGGACAAGGACAAGGACGGGAAATACAGGTGAGGAGGTGGAGAGCAGCCAGGCGAGGGCAGACGAAGAGCCTGATGAGCTTCAGGGAGGTCAGGGTCAGCACTACGGAGCACCCAACCCAATCCAAACAGCTGCTAGGAGGAGGCGGGGCACCGCCAGAAGCCCATGGCGGGTGGCCGGGGCTGCAGCCGCCCACCATCCTCTTCAGTTAGTATTGCGCTCACTGGACGGAGCCCTATTGTTGCCGCCAGGCAGAGGCCGATGAACACCAGCGGCCCAGCCCCCCACTAAGAGCGGACCGTGCTTAGCTGTCGTTGGACCAATGTTTTACCACCGATGGGGGCAAGTTAGCGGGCGGTGGAACGCCTCGAGCCTTTCCTTTTAGGTACTCTGCTCCTTAAGCAAGTCCTGTGTCCAATAATTTCATTATCAATATATGGTTGCTATACATTGGTAGTACGCCCATTCACTCAAGCAGGCCAGCCCCAATCCTTCCGGATAAGGTTCAGTTTATGGAGTTGTTAAATCTACTTTTCAGATAATCCCTACTCTACCGATTACCAACAGGGGAGACGCATCCAATCTCGCTAGCATATCCCAGAACTACCTAAGCTTTAGGCTTCGAGAGCCCCAGGGTCAAATATCACATACATTAAGGCGCGTATCAAGGTAAATGTACTGATCATGTCCAGGATTTGCCAGTAAGCCTGATAATCAGATGGAATCATTCTAGAGACCTCGTCTCCTTCTGGGCCTGCCAACTCTGGTGTGGCGTATGCAAGACTTCGGAGCATTAACGATAAGATGATCTCATCGATCCTCCGTGCGAGAAGCATGTAGGTAGGGAGAACGGCTCGAATATTTACACTTGCGGTAAGATGTCAGCGCGTTCCGGCCCGACGACATTACCGGGAACCGTCATCCAAGGCCCAGTGACTGACAGCCGCTGATCAGAGGGGGCACGAGAAATTAGCTTTCTATATGGCCGAGGAAGCAACGGGGCAGAAGCGACTATCCCGTCTTGGCAGACGGATGCCATGTGAAGAGCAGACAGGGTTGGTGATGATAACCCAGCACGCAAGTTCTACCTGTCGGACGTTGATCATTTTCACCTCACGCTCTGGTCATGTTTCTTTTCCCTGAACCATGTAGTTGCACAGTACTGATGTCGCAGCCAATCAATCTTATTACGTCTCTGCAGGTTAAAGTGGATGGTGTCCAATAGCAATACACTGGCACGGTGTCTGAGTGAGACTGGGCGTCTCGTCACAGGCACGCTCGTTGCGAAAGAACGCAGGCTGGAATCCGATGGCTCGATACTCGTATTCAAATACTCCCTTGCCTCCTGCATACCTACCAAGGTATGCACGAAATCCAGGCATCCCACAATGACACTTAACAACTTGATACATTGGTCGCTCCGTATTCTCGATGCGGCTCCGACGTTGCATGGCTACTGCGTACCCCTTGCAGAAAACGGTGTCAAGGGCATAAGTTCCAGAAGGGTAGCAGAAAGTCTAACATTGAACATAAGCAAGTGAGAACCTAGCACGTTTTCCACGCCCAACCCCAGCATGTACAGCGCAGGTTCTCCGAAAAGTGACAAACATCATTATCGTCAGTTGTCCATTTGCACTGAGCCTTGGATCGTTGATTGGAGCATTAACGGATGCCAGATAGCATCAGCTCGAGTCATGGCAGTGGTTGGGGGTTAGAGGGACGTCCAGGGAATATAGTAATTCCGCTTATCGCAACAACCATTCTGCTTATCGCCTCCATTTTTTTTATTCAAGTCCCTCTTCGTGATCAGGCCCATATCGATCAGACTGGGTGGCAGGTGCTCTTCCTGGATCCATTACTCGATCTCAGTGCGACAAGTCAATCCCAGCCTGTGAATCGCCTCCATCCCCGACCATGGGCGCACCAATGTTGACGGGAAGCCAAATGGCTGAGGGGCTCGCCAAGCCCATCACTCCCAAGCCCAAGCGAAACCCGGTCTTCGCCATGATGGGCCTCCCCAACCTGCCCAAGAAACTGCCCTCGCGGAACTGGATGATCTTCCTGACCATAACCGGTGCCATCTCCGCCGCCATCATCTACGACAAGCGAGAGAAGAACCGGGCCACCGCCAAGTGGCGCCGAGCCGTTGCCCCTCTCGCCGATGAGAAACTCTCCTCGTGTACTCAGCTCCCCCGGAAACTTACGATATATCTCGAGTCGCCTCCCGGCGATGGCTTTTACGTTGCTCGTAATCACTTCGTTGAATATGTCAAGCCTGTCCTCTCTTCCTCTGGGCTGGATTGGGAGTTTGTGCAAGGAAGGATGCAGGGCGATGTCAGAGCCGCGGTGGCTGAAAAAATCAGATATTCGAGGAGGAAGAGTGAACGGCCCGGCGAACCTATGCCCGACACGGACGATGCGAGGCTAGAGGAGATTCGCAAACAGATGGGTGTGCCGGACTACGAAGGCATCAAGGGCGACATTGTCATCGGCCGTCACACCTGGAAGGAGTACGTTCGTGGGCTGCACGAGGGTTGGCTGGGACCACTGGATCCTCCTGCACAGCCAGAAGCAGAGCCTAAACCCGTCCCCAAGGCGGCCGAGGCCGTCCCGGGGGCCAATGGCGAGGGAGACAGCAAGCCCGCGGAAGACGAGAAGAAACCCGAGGAGGGGAAGGAAGAAGAGAAGAAGCCTGAGCGTCCCCCTCAGCCTGTTCCTTACAACTCTATCAAGGACTACGACTCGGCGGCTCTCCCCGCCCAAATTCCCAACGAATTCTCCCCCTCAGTCATCATTCCTCTACCTCACCGGATCGGCTTTACCAACACTTTTGTTCGTTTAGGTCGTTTCTTCAACCGCCGCAAGCTGGCTGACGACATTGGTCGTGAGGTCGCCGCGGCCTGCTTCGCTGCATCCCGTGAGTACCGGTCAACCGGCGAGGGCGAGTACGAGCAGCAATACGCTCTATTCCAAGAAGAGAAGGACTGGGTCAAGAGCGTCTGGCAAGACGAGAAGCCAGATGAGGACGCTGAGAAGCCCGTCGGTCCCCCTAAGGAGAAGATCTGGGCGTCACCAATGGTTGTAGATCCCCGCATTGTATCAAGGATGCGGAGGTTCGAGATAACCGCAGAGCATGAAGCCAAGGCCGCCCAGGTCGTTGTTCCGGAAACAGAGATTGAGGGTTGGCTCAAGGGCAGTCTGAGAGGCCTCTGGCAATGGGGCGCCAGCTCATTCGAGAAGAAGCCAACAGGTCCCAATGTCGGCAACTTGGACGACGAATAAGATATGATATCAACTTCGGCAGCAGAAAGGGAGAGGTCAATATGGCAGGCATGAGACCTCGAATGGAGTATATGTACCATCACATGTTTTCAATCTAAAAGGGGAGCTGGGCATTTGTATATCACCACTGTGTCATCGTAATTTTTTGGACATTGAGCCACCCACTGTTAGAAACATAGACAATCCCAAATGTAAAAAAGAACTTTAAATATTACATATTTGCTGAACGGAACTTTTCCATCCTGTACTAGTCCTCATCACTGTCAGACCCATATCCTACCAGGCCCAACGAAGGCTTCTCTTGCTTTTGAGGGAGACTTTGTGGCTTCATCGACGGCTTCTCGTCTTCTTTCTGTTTCGAATCGACAACGTGCTTCTGGTCTGAACCATCCTGGCCCTCCTCCTTCTGACCCTCAACGCCACTCACTTTCTTCTTCAACCCCTTGACCTCCCTCTCCTTCAACCTCTTCCTCTTCCTCCCTACACCCCAACTCTCCGCCTCCATCACCGGCTCCTCCACCTTCTCCGTTCCAGCCCCAGCAGAAGCCCCAGACCCCTTCTGCGCCGCCCTGAAAGCCTTGAGGCCCTCCTCAGTCGCCCTCTTCACAGCCTCCTCCTCCTTCCTCTTCTTCTGCCTCACCTCATCCAGAAACTCAATCTCATCATCATCCAACGCCCGAAACTGATTCTTCAGCCTGGACTGCTCCTCAAAGGCCGCCTGCTTAGCAGCTAATTCCCCAATCGATAGATCAGCAAGTGAGAAAAAAACCCACAAGCGAATTCCCGGGGTCTCACACAACACACTCACCTTTGTTATCCTGCAGAATCTCATACAGGCTCTTCTCCTCGCCCTCGACGGCCTTCCTCCGCTGCTCCTCGCGCCGCCTCCGCTCCGCCTCGAGCTCCCTCTCCACCGCCTCCCACTGGGCGGCGTTCTTCGTCCCGCTCGAAGCTGAAGGAGCCGAGTCCGCGGAAGTCGTCGTCTTCTCCCCTTCGCTGCCGCCTATCGTGCCGCCAGACACGAATCTGTCCGACATGGCTGTGTGATGCGAGACGCTGGATCTTTCATATGATCCAATATGTTTGGCTATAATGTCATGTAGGACGATGATATAGAAGGGACAAGAGAAATTCGTCAATAAATAGAACCGTAATGATGAGGGAAAATATGTTCAGCTGGCTAAGTTGCAGAAAGTAAGGGACGAGATCTCATCATAATTTCCACAACGCGAGGTTCTACAAGAGGCTCTCAGACAGATACAAGCTTCTCCAGTGGCAATGACAACCATCCGTACGCCGACATTTAGCCGGCCTGCGGTCCGTCATGAGGGTCAACCGCTTCGTCGAATTTACTTCACAAGGCAGGATTCAAGTGCGGATATCATCAATTCATCATGTTATTTCTCATTGTTTATTTGCACAAGAGATTCAGTTGAACCTCTCACGCTGGTATGTGTGTGTGTAACTCCGAATCCATTATACCCCCCGCCAAACCTGATAAAACCAGCCAGCATCATTCCAGATTTCTACACAAACCCGAGCCCAGAAAAGGTATAAGATGGAACACCACATATGATGAAGGTGGACTTAAAAAAAAGAAAAAGAGGCTATGAGCGCTCATCCGATGTGAAATGGTGTTGGTCCACTGAGAACCAAACTCGTGCCTCAGCATCGACCAGGCGCCGCGACAGAACGTAAAATGGTAAATGCAACAAACTTCAGGCGAAAACAAAGCCCAAGCACCAACCCCCTTTTGAAACCCTCTGGACGCAATGCTATGAACCCCTCGTGAAGCGAAAATTGTCCTTGCAAAAATGACATTCCGCAAACCGTAACGTATATATATACTAACCCGAACTTTTGACCGCGTTTCGTCATCAATGATGTGTGCAAACTCCTTCCACAAAAAAAGGCTTGAGAAAGAAGCGACCTTTTTGGTGACCGGCGGTAGATAGTTGCACTTCTGGTGTGAAACGAGTGTGCTGAAGAATGAAAGGAAAAGGAAATAAAATTATGCACAGAATGGAGAAGTAATTGTGAAAACTCTCAAGCCAATTTTTCATCAGGGCCTTCGCGGCTCTGTGAGAGAATGAAATTAAGAGGCCGCTCGGTCCCAGAGTCTTGGTGTTAGTGACAAAGGGACTGCGATTTTGTTCACGAGATTCGAAAGAATCAAGGACATCGCGTGCGGAGTGATCATATTCTTCAGTAAAAAAAACAAAGAAGAGAAAGATAGGGAAGCCGTATGAAATCACGTCTATCGGGTAACCATTTGCCGTTTAACATGAAAAAAAAAAAAGTGAACGCCGAAAACCAATGAACATGTGCCGATGAAACAATCGAGACAGTGTAGATGAGGTAAAAAACACAACGCGTCTGTGTCATCTCTGCCAACCGCATGAGCAGACAAAGCGTCGAGGAAACTGTGCAGCACATACTGCATCACAGCCGTGCATGCTAGCCAAGCTGTGTCTCCTCACTTCTTTTAGAGGAGAAGAAATATTTTCGTGCCGGGGTATCTGAAGTGCGTGTCGTATTCCGATAGCGCGCAAAGAAATTCGTAGCCGTAAAAACGCAAATCCCTGACCAAATTTATATCCAATGACCCAAAAGCTCTTATCATTAAGAGCCATTAAAAAATCGATTTCGTAAGATTGATTGAAAAGAAAACAAACGCCGACTAGCCCATGACGGGCTGTCCATATCCGTGAGCGCCAAAGTAAGGCGCATGCTTCATTGGCCCAGCACATCCTGTGCAGGCACAGTCACCAGTACCATGCTCCCAGATGTTCTGGTGATAAGGGTAGCTGGAGGAAACGTAGCCACCATGACGCCCAGAACCATATGCAGTATGGGAAACATGGGGATACCGACTGGCGTACTGAGCAGTTGCCTGAGCAAACCAGTCGTTGTATCGCGCATTAGTGGTAGCGGCGGAGAGTGCGTAATCAGGTGTGCCATAGCCAGAATCTGGTGGAGTGAGAGGAGCACCCCAGGGGTTGTGGTTGTGAGACCAGGAAGCCTCGCGCGAGCGGTAGCCCGATTGTTGAGACTTGAGGGCCTGGTATCTCTCGTACTCGGCGATCTGATCCTGGATGTAGCGCGAGTGAGGTGAGTGCTGGCTGGCGTTGTATCGAGCGACATTGGTATCGACGGCAGGGACGACGGGGACGGAACGCTCCCGAGTAGCCTGCATCTGTCGCTTCCTGATCTGCTGCCAGTCACGCCAGTTCTCCAACCACGCCTGGTAGTCCTTGCTGAGATCCAGGTTGACGTACAAGCGCCAGCTCATAGACTGAACCCAATCAAATTCAAGCGAGTTCAACTCTGAGACAGATATTCCACTGACCTCAGACCAGGATCTGTTTTGGAATGTGTTGTCATCCAAGAACTTGCTGCCCAAGAGGAGGGAGACCGTAAGGTATCGCCAGACTTGACCTTCGGTAGCCTTGTAAGGGCCCTGGCTCTTCATCGAATTGATCCGCTTGGCGAGGTAGTTCATACCGAGGAGGATGGTGGTGCTCGGCAGTCTCGTGGATGTAAGGATCTGCGAGACGAACTTTCGGAAAGCAGGGGTGATGACTGCCTCAGGGGTGACAACTCGGGTTGCCATCTCGGCGACATATTCTGCCATCGCCTCGACCTCATAGTCGAGGACGGCACACACGCCTCCGGGCATCTTGAGAGATGGTAGAAAATCCGACCAAGATCAACAGACCTTTGTCGGATGGGAAATATCGCGTCGTGAAGATGCGGGAGATCGCGCACAACACGACAGGATATAGATCAGTGATCGAAGGAAGGAGATTTCGATGTACAGTCGTAGTTTGAAGGAGCCCGTCGACCTTCAACAGAGATTCGAAGCCATCTATCGGTTCCACGTAATACCGCGTGAAAGGGAAATGAGATACAGAGCGTGACGTGAGACGTAAGGTTGCGGTAATAATCGATTGCAGGCTCGTGTAAAAAGGCGCGGGTTGTTATGTTCTTCGAAGGTGAAGAAAGAAATAAATCGCTAGACTGTGGTCGGTTAGCATATATACTTCTTCCCCAGCGTGATGCCCAAAAACATTCTCGACCATTCGGCTAGCGTGATCCAACTTCGACTCGATTGACAGATGTAACAACGGCCGGGCAACGGGAGAATCTGCAACGGTGACAAGACTGATTTGACCAAAAGCAAGCGCCCTAAGAACGCGAACTCTTTGGTCTGTGAGGGAAAACAAGAAAATCGACTTGCGGACAAGTTGGGAACGAAAGGTGAGTGTGTACGATGGGCAACGCAAGCGATACAATTCGATGAAACAACGCAGCCGAAAGCCAACGGGAACAATGACACGAGTCTGGGAATAACACGCCTTCTTCCAATTAACGAGTCCAAAACAAAGCGACTTACCTTTTGAAAAAAAGGAAACGAAAGGGGAAAAATGTGAAATGATTCCAGGGAAGGAGAGTGACCCGTTGTTCCTCACGAGTAACAGAAAGGGAGAGAGATGGTGTCAATTATCTCTGTGTCGTCACTCAAGAGAGGTTTGATAGGATGTGTCCTGCCAAGAGACGGGTCGATCGAGAAGGGCGAGGGAGGAAAGGAAGAGGGCTCACGCGAGAGACCTGAATCCTGACGTCGACGAACGAGAAAGAGAACCGAATTCTGCCCGTTCGTGACTTGAGTTGTCGAGGATATATGGCGGATTCGGGTTTGTCGTGTGGTGAAGGAAAAGGAAAGGAGGAAGAGCTGATGTGGTGGTGGTGGAGGATAGGTAGGTAATAGAGTAGGGTGAGGGCAGGTCAACCGGGTCTACCACTATTACCAGCCCGAAGTGGAACAGCCGCAGGCGATGGGATGGCGAGGATGATGGAGACCACGGCCACACTTGGGGGGTCCCATGCATGTGTGGAATCCCTTGTCCCGACTCCACTCCTCAACCACCAGGGAACCACACCTGCACCGGAGAGAGGTGACGAGTTTCATTTGGCGTTAGCGGCTGCACCAACCAGAGCCCACTGTGGGTGGCCTGACTCCCTCTAGGCTTTGGCGCGTTGCCTTTCCCATTACCTTCCTCTCTGAAGCCCTTGCTTGGTACTTGGTACGTACCGCGCACAGGTACATGACTCCGGCCAGACGCCGCCGCACCGAGGGACCTCTGGTACCGGCGCTCTCCATCCTGCCTCTACCTTTGGCCCAGCCTAGCACATTCGGGTCAGGTACACCAGGGGGCGGTGAACTGTAGCTAGGTAC
The DNA here is from genome assembly GCA_026958235.1 of Clonostachys rosea. NCBI lineage: Eukaryota > Fungi > Ascomycota > Sordariomycetes > Hypocreales > Bionectriaceae > Clonostachys > Clonostachys rosea. The sequence goes on from CP110207.1 coordinate 3,871,456, forward strand.
GTATCTAGTGGCACCCGTTTGTATGTATGCATCCTGCAAAACCCTAAGCGCGACGGCTCGTAGTGCTCGACATGTGCAGGGAATCATTGAGGTCATCAGGAGAAGCATTGATCTCGTATGAGTACAGCCACCGGCAGAGACGGGCAGAGGCATGTAGGCATCCCCTATTTCCCCCAGCTGTGCCTGCTGGCTGGCTCGCTGTCCCCGTGGCCAACCTGGAATACCACATGGGCATAATTCATTGGGGGTGAGGCAGGCACAGTAATTACAGAAGGGGTTCAGGCAATAAGGGCTGAGGGGTGAATCCATTCATCTAGTCATTAATAATATTGATGGCTCCTACTAACTCAGGCTCAAGGGGTCGGGTAGGTGGTACTCTACAGGCAGCACGCTGAGGGGAAAGCACGGGCAGCAGGAGCGAGGTACCTTAGCGCATGCCGTATTCGCACAACCTGTCCATGTACTTTTCGTCTCCTTCCATTACTCGCTGGGCTGGGGTGACATGAAGAGCCCCAGTGGGAGGGGGGTGGGGACGAGTGGCATTTCTAAATGGGCAGGGGTGGTCGTCTTAATTTCTCGGGGTGCCTACCTTACCTCACTGCCTCGCACCTGGCTCTCGACGCGCCAACCACCAGAAAAAACCTGGCAGTGCCAGTCACGGGCAGTCGCCAGCAGCCGGGGCAAGTTGGGCAGGCACGTACCCCAAAACACACCTGCCCATGCACAACAAGTACCTGCCTACATATTGATTAGTTCAGCCATGGATTGCCGCCCATACGCGCAACACAGTGGCAAGCGGGTGGTCTCTGCCTGCCAAGCATAAATCAGATGATGAGGCGGCCTCTTGACTGGTTTGGTTGTCGCGAATAAAACAGGAAATCAATCAACACATTGACTCGTAGTGAGTTCTCGACACACCGCGGATGTCATGGAAGACTGCCGGTCATGCCATGATCCTCAAATCCTAGACACCAGTGACTGTTCGCTGTGCCTCAAAGTACTGGAGGTTGCCAGATGACGCAGAGTACCTAGTGGCAACGGTAGGTATGGAGCACGTCCCAGACCACCTCAGTTTCCAGAAGGGTGAAAAAACTGCGGCCAATCCCTCCAGTCTGAGGCTCCTGCCTGCTAACCTGCACACCAGCGCTAAGTTTGCTATTCGACGGCGCATGGGAGCCGGACCCAGCGACGGCGCCGGCAACAAGGTCGGATGCAATCTGGTCTGCGGGGGCTGCTCCAGCCAATAGCCCACCCGGAACTCAAGGCCTCAACCACGCGTACGAATTTCAACACAGGGGTGGAAGGGCTGGCTGTGTTTACTGCTTGGTCCTCCAGCCCATCTTCCGGTATTAGGGAATGTGGCAATGGGTCGGACAGACCGTTCCTGAAACAGGACGTGTGCTCGGAAGACGTCACAATTCGTTGCAGCCTATGGTTCCCGGGCATGGTCAATGGACGAAAAGCTTCCATCCGGATCAACTGTCTTGCACACGAAGGGTTGCAGTGGCTTTGGTGAGCGTTCCGTGGAATTCAAGTGCATACACCCTGCATTAGCCCTTTACAGTAAGGCGCAGACTCGCTCCCCCTACAGGGTCTTGCCAGAGTCAGTGCAGAAATTTGCTGTCTCGACAGACCCTGGAAATTTTGGATTTTGGCAGTATGTTTTTTTATTTTGTCCCTGGCCGAGTATAAACACATGCACATCAGTATACATACCTGTCAACACGGGAAAATACGTGTTCACGCTTCCCAGATAGCAACTCCGAGGAGCCCTTGGCTTACGAGGGTCGAGAACCGACTAGCCAGATATCTAGCATACGTGCAGCATCGCGAAACCTCGGGAGGCCGTTATCACACTTGACTACTTTGTGCCTATGCAAGTGGTGCTGCCATCGCCCATTTCCCTTCCGTGGAGGCCTTAGCTGGGCTTGGTATCCAAGCAACCGCCGTCCGTAGCGCCTCATGACCTACCTAGCCAAGCTTGTCGAGGTACCTAGGCCAAGGGGGCGGACGAAAGGTCTCCATCAGGACCATGCCACGGCAAGAGTGCAGAGGGAAATGCCTCACTGATCTCGGTGCTGGTCCACCTGCATTTGTCTAACTCTGGGCATGTCCATCCATAGACAAGCAGGCAACGGATTCACTAAACCTCCGGTCCCCATTTTCGTACATGATGTGTAGCACAACACCATTTTTCACCACCAAAGAAGAAGGCCCTCAGAACAAGGGTTTTCCATCCAGTGGGTCTCGAAGCAACTCCGACAGGATTCAAGAGTCGTCCCGGCACTGTTGGGCACTTCTCGGATACATGCCCAACAAAGCGAAACAAATCACCAGATCGTTCAGGGGTCGTGTTTTCGCTCTCTACTCTCCCCCTCCCCGTTCATCCCATCCCATCGGTCCTTTCGGGATGCGTACATCCTCCCAATACTACCATCAAGGTGACGCTGTTCAATTACCGTTGCCGGGAGCTTGTAGGCAACGGATTACCCGTCCACACCTTATGAACACCGGAAGCCTAGCCCATATCCATGACCGATCACATTTTCACTCTGCAGTAAGACGCTCTCATTCTACATTTTCACTCTGCAGTAAGACGCTCTCATTCTACATTTTCACTCTGCAGTAAGACGCTCTCATTCTACAATGAACGGCGGCCAGCTGTCCCCCGCCCCTCCCGAATAAGATGCACGCGATATCCGTTCATTGGCCTGTCAATGAGATCGATAATACTGCCTACGGGCGTGTTATAATAACCGCCCTGAGGTTCTTTTGAACGCTCGCCTGTTCGCAACTACTGGTCGCGGTTCCCAGCTGTGGGCCAATAGGCCTCGGCAGATTAACAACCTAGTTCATATCCAGAGATCCACTTCCACGACCAAGGGCCAAGTCGAGAAACTATCGACTGTGGGCGGATCATGAGAATTGAAGATATTTACTCGGCCGTCTCATATCGGGCTTACCTAACGAGCCGCTATGTGCAGGCATGTACTATCCAGTCAGGTCAAGTCAGTCAAGCCAAGTGCATGTGCTTTTCGCGCTACACTTTGTTGACGTGTTTACGCAGAACCGCTATGCCTTGCTTAGCCTCCCTCGTTGTAGTGCTCTCATCTCAATCAATCACGTGGAATGACAGAGGTTATTGCCACGAACTTGCCTCTCAAGCACTAGGCACCGGGCGGCAGGGAGGTAAACAACTGGATGATTCAGGTCCGACTTGAGGTGTCATCATTGCCCTTCATCGACCACACGGGCCCGGGCCTAGAATACATCTGCGTAGTACCATTCGATCGCAGGGTTGCTCTGGGGATCCAGTCTAACGGACCTGTGTCGGAAGGGTCTGGTCTGGAGTCGTGGTGTTATGGCCACTCCATCGAGATGCTCATCAAATCAAACATACGCCCAGCTCGATTACTGTGCTGCGTCGCCACTCGCCAGCGGCTACCAATGTGGGTGTGCTCACTTCGCTGGTGTGGTCAGCCGTTTTAATAAGGAGCAGATGCTATTCATGGGACTTAATTGGACCCTGCGCTGGTCCGGGCTCCTCTCTCCCCACGAATGTTGCCCCTAATCCAGGTGGGCCATTAACCAGCCTCTGCTCACCGCCAACTATGACCCTGCGGGATCCATGATCTGTATGGGTCCTTCTCCTACTTTAGACCTGAAAGCTCTGTTGGCGTGAGGGATATTGACTAGGAATAAGAAGACAGCCAAAGCTATTCTAGTTATGTTTTGCAGATGTTCAAACTGGCGCTGCTAGGCCCTGGGGTACATCTCGCCAAAAAAGAACTACCATTGAAGCCAGTCAGCAGGTAGGTATTATGGAATGCGGAACATGACTTGACCAGACCAGTCTCGCCTCGCCATTGGGTGACATAATAAATGAGACATCAAATTGAAGGGTGGTGATGAGCAGACATGATTACCCCAACATAAAGCGACATAAATTAACAATGTCCAATGTATCTCTTAAGCATTCATTATTAGGCCTCGGCGATATGACAATACCGGCCCCAGACTTGAGCATACCACGGGATAATGTTTGGGTGTCTCAATTTCATTGTCACCCAGTTACCTCTGTGGCGACCTGTCCTCGTCCTCGGTACACCAGTGGTCGAGTTTGCCAGATGTAGTCCGTACTCCAGACCACCATCAGCTTGTTGGCATGTACCCTCCCGGGACCCGATCGAACTGGCGCTGCTGAGGGCGCACAGTAGCTTGCTGCCTACTGCCTGTAGATCGGTACCAAGACGCTGACTATTACCTAGGCAGCAGAGGCTTGCAGATATTTTTTTTTTCTCGTGCCTAGACCTCCCCCCAAGACTTGCCACTACTGTACTGGCAGCGTACCATCCGGGCAGTTGGCCCCGTGACATTGAGGCTCGCCTCCGGGCATGACACATCGTGGACAGCCACGCGGACGCTTGCATCGGCCACCATGTGTCCTACCCTATACAGCGTCGTATTCAGCCTTGATACAAGACAAAGGCGCACCGATGCATCCAAAATGTATTTCCATGTACCGCACGCGTGCGTCTCGCTTTTCAAATGGAACCCGTAACCTTCCTGCCCAGACCAATAAGGCTCATCTGCCTATCCGTACCCAACGGTACAGACCCTTCCAGCCAGGATTGACGGAAAACTCTCCACACGAAAGAATCCCGTATGCAGACATTCACTTCTGACGCCTCTCGTCTCGTGTTGTCTTACCGTGCGCTGTGGGGGACGCCTCCGGCACTCGGGCTACCGTAACCGTCTCCCTTGCCAACTTGAATCGAAGAGGCGAGAAGGTCATTCACTGTCTCTTGGTCTCGCCCGTCCCGTGTGCGTACATACACACAATACATACACATACATGCCACATCCACCCGCAGGTGGGCAGCCTACATACAACCTTTCTGCATGACGATATGCAAAGGGTGGCTGGCAGAACAGGGCACACATACATGAATCACGCCCCTCTCTGCCCGCTGCACGCTTCATTCTTGGACATGCATCCACTCAGCTGGGAGTGTGTTTCCGTCCTGCACTGCTGCACAGTATGTACCCAGCACCTAAGCGCCCGCCATTGACGTCTTACCTGCTACCGTGCGATGGTTTCATTCAGCGGGCCTCCCTCTTTCTCCTCCTGCATCATCCCTGTTCTAACCCCCCCCGATCGACGGAAAGCTGGGACCCCCTCTCCTCTTTGTCAGCATGCCTCACCCGTCACTCAACTTTACCCGGCCGCTGCATCGGGTAAGGAGTGTACACAGCCCTCTCTCACGGGGGAGAGAACGAAAAACGCAGCAGACAAAAATATCACTGCCAGAAACAAACTGAATTCGCCACTGTCCCATCCCGCACCAGACGTCATGGACGCTGACCACTTCCAATAGGGGCGTGGTGTGGTAAAGAAAAAAAATGGTTTGACATGTTTGTTCTTCCTGCACATCCAGATGTACCTCCGTGATTTGATATCCTTTCCAGCCCGGCATATCCAGTAAAGAAAAAAAAGTGCTCTTCATCAATCCAGAACCAGTACATGGCCCATCTATTCCCGCATATTCGCCCCGTTTTGTTCCTCCTCCTTCTTCTGCCGCCCAGCCCCTCCCCGATGTCGTCGTCGTCGTCGTCCCGCCCGTTCCCCAGCTGCGTGCGTCAATTCTTCGTTTTGCCCGTTCCTTGTCACTGTCCTGTGAGGTAAGAGTGAGGGAGAGGGAGGGCCACACAACGGTCCCCGCCCACTTACATGCAACACCATCACCGAAGCGGTGCTACCTACATACCACGCACAGCGCCGCACCGGCGTACGCATCGCATGTGCCAGAGGGCAAGGGCCCAGCCCAGTGCAGCCAAGCCATGCCCACACACCAACGCATGTCCCTCAGAATACCGTGACTGGGTGGCCTCCGCCAAGAGCAAGGTACACCCGCAGGACGGGGAGGGTCCGGCGCTGCAGCGTATCACATTCTGGTGGTGGTTGACTCCTCTCCGCCTGTGGGGGAGAGGCAGCTCGTGAAATTCTCGTCTTGTCATTCCTCTCCCTCTCTCTCCGTCATAACTGATCCTTCCAAATGGCTCGTCGCTAAATGGTAGTCGTGCATGTCAAATCGCGTACGGGGGCTCCGCTCACCCGCTTCTGGAAGTAAAATAGAGGGGTGGGAGGGGAGAAGCTCCGACCAGACAAGTTGTAACACATAACACCTCCGGTTGACTGACGATGCTGCGGGGAGAAGGGGACTTGGGGGTCAGCTGTGGCTGGTCACTCAGTGTCTCAGAGTCAAGGGTCAGAAGCGAAGGAGAAGGGGAGTCCGAGGACGGCAAGGATGCACCCCAACTCATGACGCCGTAGGACGTAGAGTCAGAATTCAAATTAGAACAAATACAATTTTTTTCTCGCGCTCCATCTGTGTAAAGGTTGTAAGGTAGATAGGTAGGGTGAGCCAGCCTCAAACTGCGCCCAAAACGCCGGTCTCATCCTGGCAACTGATAAAAACGAAATAGCATAGCACTGCCTCCCCATGAGTGAAAACCTTCGCCCAAAATAAAACGAATCTCACCATCTATACATGCCAATTAAAAAGCCCAGTGGCTTAACTTCCCCAGCACCGTTTTCCATGCATCCGAGCCGCATTGGGAGGCTGGGTTCTAGAAGATCCCTCAGGGAACGATTGCCTTGTCGATGATGGGGTCCCGCCGGCACGTATTGGTGGTCTCAGGTCCCCATCTTGATTTCCATTGATTCTCTTGCTCGACCGCCTTGTCAAATGCACCGCGGCACTCAGCAGGAAGAAGAGCCTGGATGTCATCTGATACAGCGCCCAAGCCGCTAAATGATGACAGGAAGTCAGTCTGGTCTGCCTTGTCATACACAGCCGATGCAAGGCCAGTTGGTGGTGTCTCGAGAACTGTGTCTGTGACGAAGAAATTCCTCGCCATCCTTAGCGGCACCGGGGGAAACGAGCCTGTGTCTTGGGCATTCTCTTCTTCTGGTGTAACTTGCTCGATACGAGCCTGGGTAGGCTGCATCACAGTGGGATATTGCATAACATTAGTGTGAATATCGTAAACACCTGCATTGTTTAGTTTCCGGATAGCATTGATGCCAGCGTTAAATATGCTGCGAGGCGCAGTTAGCACAGGCTCTTGCCTCAGGTTCCTGCAATGCGGATTCTTTGATAAGACCATACCTTGCTTCTCGAGCATGTTCAAGCATCCAGTTCTGGTCGTTGACGTTCACCTTGCGTTTCTTGTATTCGGGCTTGCCACTGGGGACAGGAACAGTAGGAACATTTGTGTGGTAGACTGCGCTGGCGCCGTGCCATGCGACGTACTGGTTCTTGTTGTATGGCTCCCCGGGGATGAAGTGGTCGTCGGGGTCAGCCAGAGCGCCCTCGACAAGACCATCGGCACGGGCTTGGGTGACGCCGTAGTCGTCGATGATGCGCTTGCCGCCGACGATGATCCTCGCACCAAATTCTCTGAAGACGGACCGCGCAGTGACGATTCCTATTGAGCGTCCCTTGTATGAGTGAGGAATGATATCCCTCTCAATCATATCGCGCTTCTCGTCATCGTCCACAATAATCTTGTGTAGCTTCCTGTGCTTTGTGAAGAACAGGTAACTGTCTCGGAAACCAACGCAACGTGCTGGTTCTGTCGACAGCATGTAAAGTCTGTTCCCTCGTCCCAGCACGGTGAAGACACGACAGCGATAGTCCCTCCCGCCTTGTAGATTGCCCAGCTTGTCCACCTTCTCCTCTCCCTCTGGATCCTCGGGCAGGACGCATTCATCGTTGGCGATTTCGGCAATTGTGCCCTCAGCGTCAATCACTTGTTCTGCCTTGGGCGCAGCAGGTCCGCCTTTGCGACCGCCGCGTCCCCTCCAACCACCACGACCCCGCCGTCTGGGCGTGTCGCGAACCTCATCTGCAGGCACTGTGATCATAGGATCCCAGTCAGGAGGCTTGTTCTTAGGTGGCCGCCCGAGGCGCTTCCTGCGCACAACAGGTTGTGGTGGTGGTGAGGGTTCCTTGGCCTCGGATTCGGCATCGTCCTTGTTCTCAGCTTCATCTCCAGACTCGCCCGCCTTTGGCTGATCATCAGCATCGTCATCGTCATCAGCTGGGTCCTCGGTTGGTTCTTCGTGCTCGGAGTGTTGCGCGTCGGCGTCCTCATTGGCTTCAGCATCAGGCATGGGCTCGTCTGGGATGTCTTCGAACCCCTTTGGCGCGGTCTCTGTAGAATTGGTTGCGCGCGTTAGCTTAAGCCGGATCGTCGTACGAGGGGCCATTGTAAGAGCGCAGGCCAAGCGAGCGCTTGGGTAGGTGGTGTTCGTGACGAGGTGATGAAGGGGGAGTTGAACTGGGCAAAAATCCACTGGGGAAATTCAAGTGTGATGGAAATAGGAAGGCACCACTAGACGTCGGTCACAGACACCACGTTCGGGTGAGGGATTTGAAAAAAACAGGTACGATGATGTTGGAAGGACAGAACATGAAGCAACGATAGCCAGTGGGCGGAGGCAGCTCCAGTCCGTCAACCAGACAAACAAGTTGCTTCACAGTCACGTCTATGGATCGCGCTTACCAAGGGCAGCCGCAGCTCGCTTGGCGGCTGCTCGGCCTGAACGACGCCCAGGAGCCATTTTTTGACCACAAGGCCTGGTATTTGAGCAGTTCTAGATATGGAATATGGTATGATCAGAGCGTCGGCAGCAGAAGAACGGGAAAGTCGCTGTGTGATACAGACAGACAGAACTACAATTACGGTTTCCTGTGGTCAGTCTCGACACGCGTGACGCCTCGCACGGCCTGCCAGCTCTGATTGGCCCTTTTTGATGCCCTGCATACAGTGTTGGAATTCACACACACCGTGCAGTTTTACACTGTATAACGCGCCACAGAAGCTACAGCCGCAAGCCACATATTCACATCAAAGACAACACATGATGGTTGTTGCGATAAACTAAGGAGTAATAATAATAACTATTCTGTCAATCTGTCTGACACATTGTTCAGAGAATGACCAACTCGTGGGTAATCTATTCATCATCAGTATTTCATCATTCTCTTCGTTGTTGCTCATAGCGGGCGTTTCCCATAAGAGAGTGCTTCCTTCGTCTCTCCTCGTGTGCCAGGACACATTCGCACATGTCTTCCAAATGTATCGATTGCAGAAGAAAGTGAACTATTCTCTCAAAGAGTATCCCAGCCACCATTGTTGATTTCCGCTTCTAGCTTCCTGCTGATCAGACTCGGCACTCCGTGATTCAACACAGTGCTACGGATCATTGAATCGTATCGTTTCTGGTTCAAATACAGCTGTCGCCCATGACGGAGCTGTGGATCCGTCTCGCCATACTTGTCAATGTAAGGGGCTGCTGTGAATGATCCTGATAATCTGAAGAGGTAGATGGTAGAGCATTTGCGAACATTAAGGAACACTCCGATGTTGCGTTGGCACCTGTGTCAAATTTCCAAGTGGTCAGTCAGTTTGTCCTATTATTGCGTGCGGCTATGAGATGGAGAAGGATGTGTAAAAATGAACCTACTTTTGCATGTGCTGCTGCGCACCGCCAAGCCGTGAATTTTCAGCGCGCTCAGATGTTGGCGACGGTCTTTGGCAGCAAGTCCCTTGGCTACAGAAGAGATCTCCACAGAACAAGCAAATTACAGGGTCTGTCACGTCCTTGCCGGTTGTTGGGCACTTCCGCCTGGTGGCCTCTTCGATTAGTGTGTCGTAAACTTTGGGTAGTCCAACCAACTCAAAGATGCCCGGGTGGCTAACCATGGCCGATCTAGGCGTCTCAGGATTGCTACGAGGCCATAGAACTTGATGTTTGATCCAGCCAGCGACAAGAGGTCTGGTTCTATCCGGCCAATTGCAGGCGGACGCATTTGATGTAAAGGAAGCACACATCTCATCGAAGGTAGGTAGTCGCAAGATCTCAGTCAGGCGATCGAGCTCATCCGCCTCAGGGTTAGGAGATACACGGTTGTTGAAGTCAACGCCATACTTGACATTGAGAAACAGAAGACTCTTTCTCAAAAATGCCAAGGCGTATTTCTTGGTAAGCGTATACCAGCCCTCTAGAGTATCGACACCACGCTGATCGAAACCAAGATTTGCTTCGTCACCTGAAGGTGTTACTGTCGCCATAGCTTGAATCTCGATACTCTCCTTTGTAATCTCGAGAGCGAACTCGGCGAAGTTTTTGATAGCTGGATCCTGAGACCCGTTATGTTGAAGCGTTCTCGCCCATTTCTCAAACGGAATATTCTGGCCCATGTGGAAAACAACCTTAACAATCTCGGCAAGGTAGCAAATCTTTAGCACATGAGATATCTCTGCAGCTTGTGCAGGGACAAATCCGTATGAACACTCTACCAGGAAGAGAAAAGAATCAGTGCTTAGGAGAGGGGGGTATACATCCAAGGGTCGTCGAGCGTGAGGCGTGGGCAGGCCGAAATATCGAGACATAAACAATTGGCAGTGCTGCCTCTCGCTGTCCTTGTAGAACTCCTGCACAATCTTCTCATGTGGCGAGCTTTGAGTTCCTACGGAAATAAACGAAGAAGCCGTCTCGGCCAGAATTCGAAGGTGTGTTAGAACTTGCTCTGGGATCTTCTCCAAAAGTGTCATGCCGGTCTGAGCCTCGACGCCGCGTTGCTGGATCTCGGTGGATGATATAGAAAATCCTACGGCCTGAACGAGAACATCACTGGAGCAGAGTTGTTCTGAACCTTCAGATTTTGGTTCGGTAGGATGCCTAGTCGGCAGCCCATTGTCTCGAATAGTGTCACGTAGTCGTCGGTAGGCTGACAAGAGCTGTCGGGATGAAGAAGCCGACGTACTCGTGCTCGCTTCTTGGCCATTTCCGGAAAATGTCGAACTCTGTGGGGTCTCGGCTCTTGGGGTGCTGACCTCTGTTGAGTCTCCTCCCCATGTTGCATCAGAGAGCGGCCCGGATCGGACCATCGACTCGACCAAGCTGCCAGGTAAGCTTGGAGTAATAATTTCAGGAGTTGTTTGTTCACTCGCTTCCCGAGCTTTGCTATCCCCAAATGAATAAGCCGCTCCCATATGCTTATCAAGAAAGCCTTGGAAACTAATTTGCGACTGGAGATAACTGGGATAGGATTCCTCCAGCCCTTTCCAGACAATAGGAAGGAAAGCGTTGCCGAGAGCCTTGCAAAGTGGGCAAACGAACTCGTTACGCTTAATATCCTCGGGATGGTGACGAGCAATTTGGTGCGTATGGCGCCGTTTGGTCGCTTCATAGTAAAGTTCGAAGCAATCAAAGTGCATCATATGTCCACAACCGCTAGCAACCGCTCCGGACGAGCATAGGTTGGATGGGAACCCTCGTCCGATCGTCTGTCTCTCGGCAAGGAACGGCTCTCCCTTGGTATTCAGCTTCTCTACCATTTTCCGGTTCTCATGAGCAATCCCAAAGGGTCGAATGTCTTCCGCAGAGCGATCGAGATTACATGGTGTTTGGGAAGCGTCTCTGACCAGATCTGGGTCCTGAAAGTCTGTCTGGCGAAGGATTCTGCTCTCATGTAGTAACGCAAAAGTGCCGTATAGGCGCCTTTCGTCGGCGTCCTCTTGGCAGAGTATGCAGGTACCAGTAGGATACTTCCATTTGTGGGTACGGTCTTCTTCTGCTGCTTTCTCAACTTCATCGTCCTCGTCTTCTAAATCAGATCCCCAATCGATGTCTGCTTGGTTTTCCATGAAACTCTTCTGTTGTTGTTGGAACTGAGCCATCACTCGGGCCTGTCGGCTCAAGGCTGCCTTCTTCTTTCGTTCGCGCTCTTCTTCTACCGAGTTGGTGGCAGGAGAAGCGGTATTAACGCGGTCGATTGACAGACCCATGTTGATTAATGCCCCGTCGAAAGCATGTGGGCGCCGTTGCTTCAGGCGTTTAAGAGCCAGGGAGATCTTGGGGTGAGCAGATTTGTATTCTTCCCTAGCAGAAAGCATATTCAGGAGTGCTACAATTGTCCTCTGAGAGCGGTCATCTGTCAGAAAGTTAGTGCGGGCAGTGCGCGTCAAAGCAATCTGCACAAAAGATTGTGTGGGCGCCTCGCTCATCTCCTCGTTGGACTTGTCTTCGTGAATTGCAATCAGAATGAGGTGGAGAACAACTTGTAGGTACGTTTCCAATCTCGTAGAGGGAATTGTGGGCGTCCATTTCTCATGGGTGAGGGGGTATAGCAAGCAGTAGTAAATAATTTGTGCGAAAACCCCAGTGCTTGTGAATGCGCCCAGGTCCTTGAAGAGTCCAGATGGGATAGGGCGTGGCTTTGGCTCGTACACAATATCTTCGGGCGTCTTGCCCGTCTTGATAGCTACCTTTTTGCGGTAGATGAGCTCTGATTCCTCCCGCTGATTCTTGTTGTAATGAGCAATGTAAGGATCAATGTCTTCGATAAACTCGGAGCGCAGTTCAAATGTTCCAACGTCAGACACCCCCTCCGGAGACTTGAATGTGGCCATTTCATCCAAAACATCTGCGAAGTCCTCCGCCTCTTGGTACTTCTCGGGCAGTTTGTTGCAGATTTCGTTGAACGAGAGGGGTTTGAAGCACAGTACATGCGTAATGTCGCGGCGCATCGCGAGAAGTCTCGAGTTTGGTTCGTCTTCCGGCGCGCTGAGCGTAACACGATCACTCAGAAGCACAATGAGCAGATGCAGCATGTCCTCGACGATATCGAGGTGCTGATTATCATCCTGGGCCTCGGACTTCAGCTCAAAAAGTCCTTTGACCCAACCCCCCATTCCAAAACGATCAATCACAGATGCCAGAACACGTTCCGGGTTGCAAATAACCAGGGCAGTTTGGAGAAGGAATATATCGCGATGATGGGAAACATCTCGCTGGCTGACACCCCTGTAAGTGCTGGCTTGGTGCCGCAAACTGATACCATTCCGCACCCACATATTCGCCTTGATCTGGGCCAGCCAAGCACAAACCCGAAGAGGGAAGTCCAATGCAGCCATTAAATAATCCTCTGGTCCGTAGTCGTCCTTCGGCATATGTAGTCTACCCATTAGCTTGTTTTTGGGGCGAAGCTCTTGCGTGGTAAAGCTCATTAGTGTCCTCATAGTTGAGGCGGGAATGGACCGGCCACATTCCACAAGCCAAGATAGAGTATAATGTAGTGCGTGGTGGAAACTAATGTGCTCTTTTTCGACGACAAACTTGATGACATCAAACGATCTGTCATCTCCAGTAAGATCGAAATCACCTATATTCTTGAATTTCAGTTCGTCTTTGATCTCAGATTGCTTAAATCTGTGCCGTTCCGCGCCAATTGAGCTGAGAATAACTGTTTTAGCCGTGAACCTGATTGCCTTCTGTAAGTACTGCATGTCATCAGCCGGGAAGTTTCGGAAAGCTTCCGCAAGACTTCGAGCTTGGATGTTGATTTGCCGGGTAACCAGCGAAGCCGTAATCCACGAGTCGGCCTCATATTCGACATGCTCCACGACGGCACGGATGTTTGGCCCAATGCCTTGATGGAGTTTCACCAAGTCCAAGAACTGCATGAGGTACCGCGGTTCATAACGAATGCGCTCCTGAACATGGGGAGAGCCAAAGAGAAATTTGAGATCTTGATAGAAATGATACATCCGTCGGTTCGTGACTGAACCGCTCTCAAAGGCCAAAACGGCGTCAGGAGAAACATCCCAAGGGTGCCCGACTTGCCTTGTGGTTAAGAATGTATAAATAATGGCCAGCAGGCTACTCATGAAGTTCCCTCGCTCGACAATCTCGGCAGTAATGGACGGTGTTGTCAACATCTGAAGAGACAGGTTGATAATAGAATGGTCAGGCTCTCTATCCCCCACCAGATAAAGCTGAGCTAGGATCGTGTACAGGCTCGCGAATCGTAAGGCGAGAAGCCGTTTGAATTCGGGAACTTGCACCACGGTGGATATATAGAGAGCCCGTAGATCTATTCGCACCTTCTTCCACATGCGTAAATCAAACAGCAAGAGCCAATCAAGACGGACACGTTGAAAGACATCTTCCGCGGGGTGGGAATAATTTCTCTGTGTGTAAAGCGACGGGGTCTCCAACCAATACCGCCCGGGTTTGGGCGTAAACTTCTCGGTGCGACCTGGGGTTTTGGGGATATCGGCATTAGCTTTTGCGTATATGGCGGGTGCGATTAGAGGCTCGGCGCCCGTGTCAGAGTCAGAAGGTGTAGCATCCCGCTCACGAGCCGAACCACGGGCATTCGCGGCAGGCGGGGGTGGCGGTGGCGGATAGCCCGCCATGGTAGCCTCATCTTCCTCGAGGGCCTGGTCTGACTGACTCCAGTTCATGTTCAGGTCACCAACATCTTCTCTGGCATCCACCATCATCGCATCCTCCTCATCGTCGGTCTCACCAGTTGAACTCATATGAGAACCTTGCTCCTCATCTCCCATAGCGTCATCTCCATCTCCATCATCGTCATCATCATCCTCAACCTCGAATTCGAAGTCGACGGGCCTAGTGTCCGCTGCAGCACGCAGTGCGAGGAAGAAACGGATGTTGATCCCATTCAACCGAGACTCGAAGTCCTGGAAGTCTTGGTCTTCATCATCGATCAGACCAGAAGTATGGGTTGCCGAGCTTCCTTGGCGCCATGGTCGCATGAGTTCTTCACAGATGGTGCTCCTAAGTATATGATTATCATGGCCAACAGCACAGCCGGCAATGTCGCTCAGCCATTCGACAAGAGTGCCACACATTTGCTCGCGAAACGTATCTCTGGCTGATCGGATGGTGACTGTGGTCCGGATGGCCTCAATTATCTTGGCCATTTGTAGCAGCTTGGGTACATCAGGAAGAGTGACCAAGATGCAGCGGCCTACGGCGTCAGTCTCCCAAGCGTCCTGCCGCGCTTCCCTACGTCGCTTTCGGCACGCCCGCGCGACCTGATCCTGGACCTCCTCCACAGTGTGCTTCTCATCGTTCCAAAGGATGAGCGAGAACTCGTTGCAGGGCTCGGCCGTGGAGCCGTAGTACTTTGATGAAAGCCTTGACGTTTCCTCATCTTTCAAGACCGACTCTTCGGTCTTGGACTGCCGTAGCTGCTCCGGTGAGCAAGAGATTACGTCGCAGATGTAATCGAAGACCCTTGCGATGGTCATCTGTAGGTTTGCAACTAGATTTTCAGGCAAACCAGCCGCCTCCTTCTCTTTGCCTTTTTGTGGCCCAGCTTCGAGATCCGAGTGTATGGTGCAGAAAAGAGGCGTCTTCCAGGCCTCATCGTCACCACAGTCGCAGCACCCACTATTGCCGACTGAAATGTGCATCCGTACCATGTGGCCAGTATGGTCGGTCGAATCATAGCAGCGGCTGCAAAGGCAGCATGTATCGTCGGTACCGCAAGTACGGCACATGTAAGATGCCTCGCCGGGCTTGAAGATATGCCCGCATCGCTTGCCCCGGGCGGCTTCGGTATACTCGGCGCCCTCGACCGCACCCTGCGCGTCGCTGAGCTTTAAGCTCTCAGGCAGTCTCCCCTCGGGGAAGAACAGCCGCATGTACTCATCATTTCCACCAGCTAGCGACCAAAAGAGGTTGGTTAGGAGCTTCCGAGCAGCATCCTTATCAAATCGATAGTTGCATTGAGCAGGCAGCTCCGCCAGAAATTGGCAGAGCTGCTGCTCTTGTGTAGACATCGTAATCTCCATCCTTCAGGTGATCATGATGTGGCTTCCTTCAGGAATGGTCGGGGTCCATCGATCGTTCTGGCTGTAGGTCGATAGGTTGTCGAAGAACGTTTTCACGTTCGAGTTGTAGATAAGATCTATGTCGATGGCAGCCGTGATTAGTAGTTGCTTAGGTGGGGGTAGACGGTGATGGGGACGTGAGGTCACTGGGGCTACTTAATCCAACATACAGCGAGATATAGGATAGCGTGTATCGCGTTCAGGGTCCGGTGAGAGAGCCGCAGGTGAAGCAAAAGTAGGAGCCGAGTTCGATATTCGTAGGCCCTGGTGAGGCGACACCGTAATCTACCGTGATTAGATGAAAGTGTGTTTGAGCAGCAAGTCTGTCGGGCAGCTAGCACCTTCTACCAGGCGACGGTACTTGTGGGAAGGCAGCACCAACAGCTAATAAAGAGGTACTTCGTGGAACTTGCCCCTCGGTTCCACTAAAACGAGTAAGTGGGTGACATAAACGTGTAACAGGTTACCTATAGCGGTAGTCCTTCTCTATTAACAGAACCATGATACTCGATTGATATTTAAATGCACTGTCTTAGATTTTCATGGCCTTTTATGCCATTCAGTTTCTTATCTGTCCGTCAGAAAATGCAGCTTATCGGCCATGTTTTATGTCGCCCACCCGCTTGAGCCATCAGCTAAATTATGCACCCACCACATTGGCATAAGCGTCAGTGGCAATCATCAGTAGGCAGACATTCAGCACACTCGATTACTCGAGCCGTTTAAGGCATCCTGCATTCGAGATGTGGGTGCCTACAAGGCAGTTGTAAGCATTGAATACATGAGCGCCCAAGTGGCAATCAACAACACACGTAGCGTACCTAGACGCTTACGGCGTGACCAACTACAAACACGTCACTTATGCCATGGAACTCTCGGAGAGGAACTATCCTGCGCACCTGTTATCGTCAACAGTTTTCTCGTCCTATTCTACAGACATTCGGTTGGCTCAGATGAAAATGCTGTCACGAATTTCCATGCCCGTAGGGGCGGAGGGTTCCAACATTCACAGGTCGGGTGTTATCTTTCGGTGACAAAGAAGCTTGTTTAGTTCGCCAGTATCGTCTCTTCTAAAAACATTTTGTACAAGTATTCAGACACAGAGAACCTGCGTTCCCAGTCCGTTCGACAGCAGCGCGTATCTTCTATTCTTCGTCCTCCTCAGCATCCGCAACATACTTGTGGCGGATATCCTTCCATTGGCGCTAGATCCCCTAATTGTCAGCATTCGGTGCAGTCGATCCGGGTGGGTATATGAGAAACGTACGCCTCGGTTGTTTGCGTCCCAGACCTTGTTCATGATGCCGTTGAAGCCCCTGCGAACGGTATTAGCATAACCATCATTAGCCTAGTTTGGTGTCCCATCGCATACAATTCGAAGGCGAAGCCAGCGCCGAAGACTGCCCCCAGGAAGGCGTAGTTCCTCTTAAAGAGGGTGCTGAGAATCGAATGTCAGTAAGACGGTCATCGTAACGGCTGGTGGCCATTTGAAGGTCGGGCAAAGGGCGCTTGCCTGTAGAGTTGGTTTCCGAGAGACTGTGAAGAATATCGCGCGGTTAGCGGCTATTGAGTCCGTATGGGGTATCCGTGTGGGTTTCTGCTCACCATTTTGCCGATTGGGTACAATTGACAGCTTCAAGACTGCTGGCGATCGGGCTGAGGTATCGGGATTGTGATGATGAGGGTTTAGTCGAAGTTGCAGACAAGGCCGGTGACGGGAAAATCGCGAAGTTCCGGGACAGTATTAGATCTGCGCTGATTGGCCACGGTAATCAGGCCGCCCCACTTGGAGCTTGTTCACATTTATTTCCCCTTGACCCGCCCAGAGAGAGTTTCTATTCCAATGTTGCACCTCTGAACTTTCCTGCTGAAAGAACCTGAACTAATACCATTGCTGTATTTATGAGTAAAGGCGACACAGCGCAGTGTATTTTCAGACACTCTAATAGGGTCCAGTTGCTCCAAGTCTAGACGTCCTCGTCCTACCCGAGTCTGAGATCAGTCTGAGCCAACCTCGCATTAGCAGCGGAATAAACAAAGTGCCTCAGTGCTTTTATTACCAAAGAGAAGTACAAGGTATTGTATTCTTTCGTAATTCTCGTCTTACTTTTCTACTACTAGTACGTCGTGAAAGGCTTCCAGCCCCCAACCATGCGACCTTCTTCTTGTTATCCTGAGTCGCATTATTAATACTGTACAAGCGTATTTTAAAACTTTCTACTACTTTTTGATAATACTCTGCCTATTCCTTCCAACGATATAACGGTATTATCGATATTAGGAGATGAGTTCTCTATGTAGTATATGGCTGCTCTTCTGGAGGCTATTAGGGCCTTTCGGGCGCCAGGGAGCAATCTTGCAAAGACTACTTGCCAGTAGCTTATAATCCCTTGGGCTATAATCATGGGGAAATGAGTTGGCGCGTACACAGTGTCGAGCCCAGCCTTGATAATCAACCCAGGATGAGGAAGCACTAGAAAAACAAATTCGGGGTTATTGGCGAATGGGCTAGCCAATGCACCAAATGTATGCCACGGCAATTAACCTACGAAAATGCGAAATGTGAAGAAGAATTTATATTTGGTTCTCACCCCGCCTTCTCGATAACGTAAACGCAATGCTCCAGGGTATAAAGGTATGGAAAGAAGGAAGAGAAGCAAACACAGCTAGCCTTTGATGTAAAATAAAAATCCAGAACCATAATCATCTATGCCCAGACATCTACTCCATAAAATACATAGCAGCACCGCCCGAGTCACCTGCCCCCCTCAAGTTAAGCATCAGGGCGACTACTACGGTATGGTTCTCCGTTGGCGTAGCAGTGTGTCTCCTTACTCTCCGGAATCTTGCCATGGAGAATGTACGCACGACCCAGACCATCTGTACAATCTGACGGATCCGACTCTGATATATGTCCATATCCATGATGGACAATAAGTCGAGCATTGTCAACGCCCATGTCTTCCAAGGTATCTCTCTTATTCTTCAACGGTGCGGCAGGGTCATGCGTCCCAGAGATGCCTAGCACTGGATTGCTCAGTGTATTGTTCAGCTCACCCCTATAGACTCCTGGTGGGCTGGGCCAATAAGTGTTATAGTGCCAACACCAAATACACGGGTAAAACGGTAAGTCCCTGAGATCCACGATTTTTTGGCCATATCTGTCCAGAATTTGTCCCACCAGATGAGGCCGTCCTCGGGTAGTGGGTCA
The DNA here is from genome assembly GCA_026958235.1 of Clonostachys rosea. Classification (NCBI taxonomy): domain Eukaryota; kingdom Fungi; phylum Ascomycota; class Sordariomycetes; order Hypocreales; family Bionectriaceae; genus Clonostachys; species Clonostachys rosea. The sequence goes on from CP110207.1 coordinate 3,890,387, forward strand.
TCATAGGAATCCGCACAGACGACCGTGTAAAGTAATTCTCGGGACGATACTTGATGATGTGGCCTGTGTACGTACTCTTGTACCAGCGTTTTTCAAAGCTTATCAAGTGCCAGACGAGCATCACCAGCTTCTAGATCATCAAGGATTTGAGCTGTGAGCGACCAACTACTCGGTGAATACATAGCGGTATATATCCAGAAGGCGACTTGTGAGTAGGTGATAATACCTGGACCGCCGACAGGAGTGTATCCTGATATCGGCTGTTCAATAAGAGCTTTGAATAGCCTATCCATCCGATTCTCGAGTTCCTCCAGTGTGACAGGTGTCTGTGAGCCACGTACCAGCCTCGTGAGTGGACAGAGACTTGGCCCAGCGTCGAGACACTCCCTAAGAAACCCTTCACGCCATATATCCAATATACTATAAACAGAGGACCACGCAAAACCGCCCAGTCTTCCTTGATCCTTGACAGACTCGACGCCATCTAAAAGCAGTCAGCCTATTCTGTCTGGAAACATATTTGCATGAGTGATCCCATCTGCTGTGCCATAGCTTATGAAGTAGCCAATGATCTGATCTTCATTGAGACCTTTGCGGATTTCTTCAAGATCCCGCGCCGTAAAGGTTGTATCAATGAATCGGCTAAAGTGACCATGGATCTGGTAGCAAGCGTAGGATGTAGCATTGTTCATAGCATCCGCTGTTTTTAGATACTGCATCGTGGAGGCTACCTCTTCACGGTAAAATCCCTTGAAGAAAGCCCATCTATCGCGGAAGGAGTCCCGAGGATAACACGAAAATGAAGGAAGCGAGGCGTTTACCCCTCGAGGGTCCCAGCCTAGAACGTCATATTGGCCATCACTATAACGTTGCGACACTATTTCGGCTTGATCCCAGACCTCTCTGGTTCCGCTGCCTCCCGGGCCTCCAGGCTCTATAATAATTGTCCGCTCAGACTTTCGTCCTCTTGATGCATTCTGCCAGCGACCGACAGGAGCCAGGCCGGAGACTTGATAATTGGTGACGGCAATCCACACGATCCGATCATCCGAACCATTCAATGAGTTGAGCGGGCGGTCCAGGTAGCCGTAGAGGCATATTCCACGACCAGTATAAGGATCAGTGGGCCTGTTGTTCTTTCGTGATGCTTGTTTGCCCCAGCTCCAACGTGCGGGATCAGGTTTAAATAAGGCACCCCATGATTTTCGTGGGTCGCAGTCGTCTAGAGCAGGCAAAATAGACGTGTTTGTACACGGTATGAAGTGAAATGGATCACCCCGTGCTGAGAAGCGACCATATGGTGAGTAGCGCGAACTGGATGCAATTCCTACGACATCCGTGAAGTCAGCTCGGAAGTATAGGGCATAAGAATCTATCAACCAGGCGATTTGGCAAGTGGCGAGCAGCAGCAGCAAGCCGGCATAAATGGGCCAATCTTGCCTTTGCGAACCACTTTGCCGCAAAGAAGGCGGAGACGAGGGATGCTTTCCCATTGTCGCTCTTATCCTACCACCAAAGATGACTTTGGACTTCGGCCGAAAAACTCAAAGACGGCGTTTCGAACTCCACACTAAATCTATAAAGCCTGCGTCGCAATGAAGGGGCTCAAGAACGCCCCAGACGAATTGCAAATATGGTCAGAGTTGGTGCTTTGATCAGTAGGTACTTAGGGACAACATGTGTGACCGCATTACTTCTCTCATGGAACAACTTCTTTGAAACATCTGGCGAGGTAGAGCCAAAAATTATCACAGAACTCGCCAAACTTTCAAGCCAGTTCCCTCTGGGGCCAATTCAATGCCCCTTCGACCAACTCGAACCAGTTGCAGTGCTCATTTTCAACTCTGATAAAGAATTTAGCATCGTCTTAGATGCAGTAGATGAGTGTACTGTTGAACGCCCGTCATCTCACCCGGGAGCTCTGCAGCTGTTCCAATTCTTTGACAAGGTACTATCAACGGCTGATAGAAAGATCGCCGTATTTTCGAGACCCGATCCCCGATTCCAGAGCATTATCGGATCTTGCATAACCATTCAGTTGTCAGGCGAGCTATTACTACCCGACGTTATGCTTTTCAGAAGCAGAGTATCGAAAATTGGATTTACCAGACACGGAAGTGCCTGCTGTCATGGATTGCATTCGCTCTACATCACAAGGGTCTTTCTGGTGGACGAGATTGTTTTTGGAACACTTGAATGGAGCACTGGACATGCCTACATTCTGTGATCGATTGCGCTCGCCTGCGCCATCAATTCACCAGTACTACTTGCATATTTTGCAGGAAAGGTCCAGAGACTTAGACAAGAGCCAACAGGACTGCCAGATATCAATTTTGGCACTGAAATTTCATGCCCAGAAAGTGCTTACCGTTGATGAGCTGGCCGATGCAGTATCAATCTGGCCCAAACGGGCGAGCGAAATCATATCCCAGTTATGTCAACCGCTTATTTCGACCTTGCAAGACGTTGTTCAATTCTCCCATCCAACGGTCAGGGAGTTCTTCGAATCTTCCAGTAGCTATGTTGAGGACCTACAATTCCGTAATAACACCTCTCGCTCTCATAGCATTGCAGTAGAAAAGTCTCTCCTGGTGCTCCTAAGAAGAAAGCATGCCGATACGAATAGCATTGAGTGGTACTTGAACTGGAACATGGACCAATCGAAACGTTCAACGGAACTGTTGCCTCATACGAATGACGGTTTCTACGACTATGCAGCAAGGTATTGGCATGTACATCTATGCAAGATCAAGACACCACGCGAGTCTACGTTGCAGATCCTGAAAGAATTTTTGGTGAGCTTACAGTACGCACACTGGAGCCAATACAGCGCTGCTGCCATTGGCCATATGATAGGAGTCATTGGACCACTGGACCAAATAAAACTATGGGCAAAGGAGCTCCCAGCCCATCAGCAAGATTTTCTAAACATTGAAAATTCCTACTCACTCTCTTACATGAGACTTATAGAGGCATATGGCAGCTTGAAACCAATGAACCAGTGCCTTGCTCGGCTTAGCATTTGCGGCCACCTACTGAACTTGGGACAGGTTGAAGAGCAAGCCGAGCTTCGTACAATGGTTTCGACTACTTTACGTAGTCAACTGCCCATCGACCACCCTATTTCTCTGAGAAATAGAGCGGATCTGGCATATTCGATGTTTCTTTGTGGGAAACTACGTGATGCCCGTGCAATATACTCTGGACTTGTTGAAGTATACAACGGTGCTTATGGGGACGAGGACGTCCGCTTTACCGAAGCGCTACATTATCGTGGCGAAAGCGAATACCTTATGGCAGAATTTGGCTTGGCTTTTGTAACATTGACAAAATCTGTAATGGGATTTATGAAAGCACAAGGCCCGGATAGTTGGCCTTACATTGCTGCCAATATATGGCATGGGCGGAACCTCGCGCACCTGGGAAAGATTGAAGCTACCATTAAGATATGGGGCGATAGTTTGCAGAAACGGCTTGAAGATCATGGAATCCATGATGGACTGACAACTAGGATTCGTATTGGCTTGGCCGACTTACTGAGGTTCACATGCCGAACGGACGAGGCTATCATCCATCTTCAAAAGTCTCTTCGAATCCTCAGGGCCTCCCGTCCACTTACAGATATCTCAAGATTAGATGCGGAGATTCTCCTGGCGAAAGCATACAATGAAAGCAAGATGAGCAGTGCTGCATGGGCAATTGTTTACGAACTAGGAAACGATGGGTGCCTCAAGTCCCATTTCAAACGATCCTGCCAAGTAGAGCATCTCAAAGGTCTTCTTTTGGACATGGACGGGTTCTTGGATAATTGCCATTATAACACTCTCAAATGCTTTGGTTCAACTGGATCGAGATCAGAATAACCTGGCATTATTATGGGCACGGTTAGATTTGGCAGACATGCTTCGACGACGTGGTGCTGAGGGCGATATAAATACAGCCACGGTCATTTTGAAAAGTTGGTTAAAGGAGTGTCAGAAAGTAATGACCCGTGGGTCCAGGATGAACCAGACAGCCCAAAGCTTTTATCAGTGACTGAGAAAGCGTTAAGAATGATTAGATCTGGGCAGCATATTAAGGCAAGGGAGTTGCTTCAATTCGAGGAGATGAACTGGATTTGCCCGAGCGATCTCTGGCTTTGGTATACAGATGCTATCTTTATTTAATTAATATATGCTAAATGCTAGAATATTCAATCTAAGAGCTTTTAACCTTTTTTTAAGATATTCCCAGTATACTAACTTGAGGTGTATTTATAATTTAACTTAATCGTCAACTATTTATTATTAAAGATTATTCTCAAAAATCATTCATATTTTATAACATCAAGATAGAGAATAGGATATTTACTTATTCATGGGAAAAAGCGGGTTCTTCACATAAGAATTAATCAAGGCTTAATAGATGGAATATTACACTACTGGACTACCTATACTAAGTGAGAAAACTGCGCAAGGCAGGGTCCACATAAGGGCCAGGTTCATGACGTTACACCTTTCAAGCTCCCAAAGGAAATCGGTCGATATCTAGCCAAACAGAACTCGCTTTTCGCGGCCCTGCGGCCTCGCAGGCGATAACTCAAGCATCTTAGACAGGGACGAGGGCTCCTTCTCGCGACCGGAAAATACTAAGACTTTGCACCCGCACAAAATGCCATCCCAACCTACCCAGCCCGACCAACCCTCGAATTCGGGCATCGTCACCGATGGGGACAGCGGCCAGCGTCACATTCCCGAGTCAGTACGTGCCGATGGAAGTACCCGCAAAGCCATAAAGATCCGGCCCGGGTACCGCCCTCCCGAGGATGTCGAGGTCTACAAAAACCGAACTGCTGAGGCATTCCGTGAGCGCGGCCGCCGAGTGGGAATCCCCGGGGCTGCTAGTACGGAGGATACCCAACCCGCACAGCAGGCTTCTTCTTCGAACAATAAGAACGCAAAGAGGCGCGAGGCCCGGCGGAAGGCCAAGGCTGCTGATGGTGAAGGCGAAACAGAGGGCGCAACCAAGGACTCCGAAACTCAACCGAAGGCCGACGAGGTCGACCCCGAGGTCGAGAAGGAAAAGAAAGCCAGGAATCTTAAGAAGAAGCTGAAGCAAGCCAAAGACCTGCAAAGCAAGAAGGAGGAGGGGGAGTCTTTGCTCCCTGAGCAGATCGCAAAGGTTATCAAAATCAACGAGCTGGTGCGCGAGCTTGAGGCTCTTGGCTTCGATGCAGATGGGGAGCCACGGCAAAAGGGCGATGAGGGTTCGGCCGGTAACGGCGACGACAAGAAGGAGTGAAACGCTTCGGCGTATGTCCGGGGAGAAACCAAAAGCATATGGCGGCCAGCATTGATTTTGTCTATACCACGCATCAAAACTTATGATCATGTCTACTAGATACGAATACCCACGCAGCTCTCTATAGTTGCTCTTCTTCGGAACGCTACTTTCAACTATTATGGATAGATGGTGGCAGTTCGGCGGGTGGGAACCTCACATGCAAAGGCATCACTTGGAAGGATACTTGGGAGTTGATACTAGATTCACTGCCTGGCTATCTATATGAGTTGCCGGAATTTGGTATTTAATCGAAATGTGTGAATAATTTCTACAAATTTCCCCGAAAAAATATTTGCTGCGCCTACCTCTCTTTTCATAACATATATAGGAAGACTGGGGAGATGATTAAACAAACAATAAACATTGGGAGCCGCAATATTCAAGCAACGATTCACCACAAAGGAAATACTCAGGATATTGATTACATGTACGATGTGCAATAAGACCTGCTGCTGTTACCGGGGATAGCTTGTGTGATGCGGTTTAGGGTAGCAGTAGAAGTACAACGAAAGCGTGTTACTCAGTGAAAATTAGTGTCGGGAGAAGAGCGAGCAATTAAAAAGGGTAAAGGGGAACCAAGAAAGGACTGGGAAAAGAAGGAGCCTTCGAAATATCCAGCGAATATCCTCGGAGGCTCAGATGTTTTAGGTTATATATACAACTTAGTAGTTGGAAGCATGTGCTCTTTGATGATCGGGGCGGTTTGGTCTTCTCCACTTCCGACTTTCAACCGGACCCATGCAAGGTAGCTCGCCCAAGGCTACAGCGCATGAGGTAAGCTCTACAACATCCACACCAAGACGACGAACGGCGACGAATCTTCCAGCAACACCATCCCAACCAAGACCTCCAGCGACTATCGACGACTTCCCGCCAGAACGCACCGAGTAGGCACAGAATACGGCAGTGTAGCATCCTATCGAAGTCGACACAATGACTCCCGAGGAAGAGCGCCAAGCCGCCCTCAACTCGTACCGGGCCAAGCTCATTGAGTCCCGCGAGTGGGAATCAAAGCTGAAGAGCTTACGACTAGAGATCAAGGACCTCCAAAAAGAGTTCGACAAGACCGAGGACAACATCAAAGCGCTGCAGAGCGTAGGTCAGATCATAGGAGAGGTGTTGAAGCAACTCGACGATGAGAGATGTATGGATCCCTGCCCTGGTTGGGAGAGAAGGCTCCCAGCGAGGAATGACATGTGAATCGATACTGACAATGCCAAATCTAGTCATCGTCAAGGCGTCGTCCGGACCCCGATACGTCGTCGGATGCAGATCAAAGGTGGACAAGGTCAAGTTGAAGCAGGGCACACGTGTGGCGCTCGATATGACGACCCTCACAATCATGCGAATGCTGCCTCGCGAGGTTGATCCTCTGGTCTACAACATGTCTCTTGAGGACCCGGGACAAGTCAGCTTTGCCGGTATCGGCGGTTTGAACGACCAAATCCGAGAACTCCGTGAGGTTATCGAGCTACCGCTGAAGAACCCTGAATTGTTCCACAGAGTAGGCATCAAGCCCCCCAAGGGTGTGTTGCTCTACGGACCCCCAGGCACAGGAAAGACCCTTCTCGCAAGGGCTGTAGCTAGTAGCTTGGAGACCAACTTCCTGAAGGGTAAGAGCTACACTTAGTCATCCTCGAGAGGTCACTGCTAATACGAGAAATAGTCGTTTCTTCCGCCATCGTGGACAAGTACATCGGAGAGTCGGCTCGACTGATCCGTGAAATGTTCGGATACGCCAAGGAACACGAGCCTTGTATCATTTTTATGGACGAGATTGATGCTATTGGTGGGCGACGATTCTCTGAGGGTACTAGTGCAGACCGAGAAATCCAGCGCACATTGATGGAGCTGCTTAACCAGTTGGACGGTTTTGACTATCTCGGAAAGACCAAGATCATCATGGCTACGAATCGGCCAGATACCCTTGATCCTGCTCTTCTGCGTGCCGGTCGTCTGGACCGCAAGCTCGAGATTCCCCTGCCCAACGAGGTTGGGCGTCTAGAAATTCTCAAGATCCACGCTGCTAGCGTTGTAGTTGACGGAGAGCTTGATTTCGAGAGTGTGGTGAAGATGAGCGATGGCTTGAATGGTGCCGATCTGAGAAACGTGGTGACCGAAGCGTAAGTTTATACCTACTCTCTGCTGACATCACTCAACTACTTTTTTGACATATCACTAACGAGGTGAAAATAGTGGGTTGTTAGCCATCAAGGACGAGCGAGAGTCGATTAGCCAGGACGACTTCAACAGCGCTGTCCGCAAGGTTGCGGAGGCCAAGAAGCTTGAGGGCAAGCTGGAATACCAGAAGCTGTGATGTAGTTGACGGCGGCTCTGGATGAAAGTTAAGATAGGCGCATGAAGCAACTAAGCTACATTTGGTTGGCCTGTACTCATAGAACACGGCAAGACGGCCCAGCATCATAAGAACTACGAATATAGATAATTGTGTCTTGGCCTAAAAGGGTTCTGTTCCGTTGCCTTGGTTACCGTAGTGGTGGGGTTTGTAAGGGAGCTTGAGTTCAAGCGATCAAAACGCCATGAAGAATTCAGTTGTGGCGGGAAAAGGACGATGATCTTCTAACCGAGAAAGGCAAGCTCGGAAGGTATTCTGAGTTGACATCGGCCGAGGCAGAGGGTGTCGTATTAAGGGCGTGGGAGATGGATCTTTCTCTATGGGATGCATTAGGAAAGGCATGGTATTGATCAATAGATTACACAGCAAGCTTTACGAAGGCGGCGGCGGCTTGAGCCTGGATCCCTGGATAGGGGTTTACCATTAGTGCGATAACATCATCGCGTAGCATGCGCTTAAGGCTGTGACAGGGGGTGTTCAGATCTTGTTTGCTTGTCTTTGGAAGTGGTTCTCAAGCCTTGAGGGTGGTGGGTATGATCTGGGCGTATAGCAGGTGTATGCCAATCGGGTGGGAGAGTTCCGGTTTGACAGAGAGGTCCCTTGAGCTACGAATACCGAAGTTCCATCTTTTTCCTCCTCTGTGAATGTGATGTGTATGTATTATTTCTACTTAGGGATAGCAGTCTGACCACCATGGGGAGGGAAAGGTGATAGTGGGATAGCGCTGAGAGGCCATAGCAAAGGCCGAGACCATGGCCATTTCCTCTCGATTTTTTTGCTTTTTGCTTGGCATAGCTGGGAGCATACCTCAGGGAGTAGTGAAATGGTTGATAACCTCAATTGCAGATGATGGAATGTTGAGGCGCAGTCCGGTAGTAGCCGATGTGGACTGTGGCAAGTGGTAAAAGCGCCTGCTATTCTTGGAGCCCAGTTGAGGCTGTGAGATCTGGCGGCTCATCTTGGCATCGCTGGAGGCCGGACGCTGAAAACAGCTCCGTTGGTTATGAGGTCGTAGCGCGCCTGGATTTGCTCGGTAATCTACCGCTATCTGCCCGCTATTGTGTACATCGACGTAGGTACCTTGCCTTGTTGTGTTGCACGGGCCAGACGCAAGGCATGCCAAGTGCCGGGGCTAGATGGAATACGAGCGAGATGACTTCATTGTACCTGCGTTTTTTTGTTGGAGCAGGGTGTTTGTTTTGACCGAGCTGGTTTCCTGCTTTTGCCCCTTTCTCTTGTTTTGGCAATCCACCTGTTCATCCATCCTGTGGGAGAAGAATGAGGTGACTCGTATTACTGCAGCGACCAGAGGATGAAATCATGAAACTGAGTTGCGGAGAGCTGGTGCGTTCGGGGTTAGGATCAAAACTTAACTTACTCGCGCAACACCCAATCGATGATCACCCTCCCCTACCGGAGTTGTGTCCACCAGGAGATCAGATCATCTTGTTGGCTGGGCTCTTTCCTGGTTTGTACGTACATCACATCAGCAGCTCGGAAATCTGAGCCCTTGAACCGTGTTTTGAGGGAACAGAATACCCCTGCTATTAGCCACAACTGGTAGCCCTCATGGTATTTGGTTGGTCAGCTCGAACTAGGTGGGCCCTTTGTTCTCATAAGTGCTGGGCCTAATCTGAGATTTTGGAGGAGAATGTAGCTGGGCTAGTACGTGAATAGTTCCGAGGCAATGTCAGACGAAGTGAGCGGGCTGCCCACAGTGCATGATTCACTTCGGCCTGTGGCATGGGTATGTGTTGGGGACGGCTGGTTATCATCAACTCGGCTTGAGCGCTGGGCTGGCATTTATTGTCTGGACTGTGGGCGGGCCTGGCTTTCATATGTACTCCGTTTGCATCCAAGGTAATTACCTCGTTGGTGATGGCAGAGAACTGGAGCTTGGGTGGACCTCCTGAAAGCTTACCACCTGCTTGCCGCCAATCAGTCCCCTGCGCCCAGTGCAGGTTACCAGCAACGGGAGTTAGTGGCAGAGGTGCTGCACCGCTTGTCCTGCAAATGCAAGCTTTAACAGCGGGAATGAATATCGTCCATGTATGGTGCTATGTATTTTATACCTGCAGCCGGTTGTGAGAGCACTGCACTGCATTGTACGCGGGCAGGTGGCCAATGTGCGTGCATGCCGCAGCCACCCCCTGGCCAAAGGCTGCCGATGCGGTTTCATGTTGGTGGTGGATGTTTTAGGTCCTACGGCGTCGTTTTCATGTTGACGTCGTCCCGCAGCAGGTGCCGCCAGATGGGCACTGAGAGGGATAGCATCTCGACGACGCAGTCAGACCCAGGCCGGCGCCTCCCGAGGCTGGCAGGTGGCTATCTTGCTGGTCAGCAGCCCGCGGCCTGGGCGAAAAGGGGCGCTGCTGTTGAGTCTCAGCACATCTCAAGCAATGCATCCATCACCATCCGATCAGCCTTGTCATGCTGGCTGCAGTGGGTATTGGTGGTAATTTTGGTACCTGAACCCGCTAACGGGGAACCAGTTGGCTGCGCCCCTCTCGTCCTCCCCGACCGCCCCTCCAACCCCTTCCCCTCCTCGTATGCAATTGAATGGATGGAGGCACAATCAGTCCCCTTGCCACCACATCACAGAAGCGGGCAGCTCTGCCCCCACCACACCATCCATACCGCCCATTGACTAGCTCTCAGGTCTCGCGGTACAGTACGAGGGCAGCACGTTTCTGGCGTGGGCCAGTCACCAGCCGCCGCTAGCAAACATGTACCTTACCACAGCAGAGCTTTTCCCGCCGTCGCCATTGGGCCTGAGCGAAGCTGCAGCCGATAGCAACCAGGAGCCTGGAAGCAGCCAGTCCCGTCCAGCCCAGCCCAGGCCAGGGACTATGCTGACCTCCACATAGGTAAAGCTGAGCTGAGCCCAAAAGCAAGCCTCAAGTCTGATGGCCGTCCACGGTCCACTAGCCCAGGACTTTCCAGAAGGTACCTACGTATTGTTGATTAAGTACACGTTACTCCGTACCTCAACTGTACATAACGGCGCCTTCTGGCCATCCATCGAGCTTCTGACCTCCTTCCCCTCCTCTCCCCTTTCATTATTTATTTCATCCCTCCCCCCTCGACCAAGCACCCTGTTTCTCTCCATCTCCTCAAACGAACCTCCGTGATACCCCCCAAGTTCTTCTTCTCTAGCGTTTCTCCTCATTTCCTCGCTCGTTGTACGCTTTTTGGTTCTGTCTGACAGCTATACAACATGTGGTAAGGACCTGCCCTCAGATCTCGTCACCGCCTCTGCCCCGCCGCCGTGCTGTTCTCGCTGCTTGTCACCGCCGCTCTGGCCCAGCAGCGAGGCGCACAGGCTCTCTCCAAGCCCAATTGGCATTGTGCAGCTCCGGACTGACTGAAGTTTAGTGGAATTTTCGGTTACATCAACTATTTGGTCGAGAAGGACCGCAAGTTCATCCTCGACACTCTTGTCAACGGTAAGCACCCCCCCCATCGAATTCCCAGCTGAATCATCTATCCGAGACACCATTGCATGCAGAGGACACCCGGCTGACTGGAATCTCCCTCTTCCTTTGCAGGTCTGTCCCGTCTCGAATACCGTGGCTATGATTCCGCTGGTCTAGCTGTCGATGGCGACAAGAAGAAGGAGGTGCTTGCTTTCAAGGAGGTCGGCAAGGTCGCTAAGCTCAAAAAGCTTATTGACGAGTCCGACATCGACTTGGAGAAGGTTTTTGATTCCCACGCCGGTATCGCTCACACCCGATGGGCTACCCACGGTCCCCCTTCTACCGTCAACTGCCACCCCCACCGGTGAGTTTTAAGCTTTCCCAGCGCTGCATCCAGCGATCGCTGCGTTCGCCGTCCCTCGAGCTAGCAAGAGTTGTGGCTAATTTGTATGTTTTTGGATAGCTCTGACCCCACCTGGGAGTTCACTGTCGTCCACAATGGTATTATTACCAACTACAAGGAGCTGAAGACTCTCCTCGAGAGCAAGGGCTTCCGATTCGAGACTGAGACCGATACCGAGTGTATCGCCAAGCTCACCAAGTACCTCCATGACCAGCACCCCAACATTGGCTTCACCGACCTTGCCAAGGCTGTCATCTCTGAGCTCGAGGGTGCTTACGGTCTTCTGATCAAGTCTGTCCACTACCCCCACGAGGTCATTGCCGCCCGTAAGGGTTCTCCTCTCGTCATTGGTGTCAAGACCCAGCGCCGCATGAAGGTTGACTTCGTCGATGTTGAGTACTCTGACGACAAGACTGCCCTCCCCGCTGAGGCGGCTGCACAGAACGCTGCTCTCAAGAAGGGTGCTGATCTCCTGACTCCCTCCAACACTCTTCTCGGAGCCCCCGACAAGTCTCTCCTCCACCGCTCCCAGTCTCGTGCCTTTATGACCGATGACGGCATGCCCATGCCCACAGAGTTCTTCCTCTCTTCCGACCCCTCGGCTATTGTCGAGCACACCAAGAAGGTCATGTACCTCGAGGATGACGACATTGCTCACATCCACGAGGGCTCGTTGAACATCCACCGTCTCAAGAAGGCTGATGGAAGCTCCAACGTGCGATCTATCCAGACTCTCGAGCTTGAGCTCCAGGAGATCATGAAGGGCAAGTTCGACCACTTCATGCAAAAGGAGATTTTCGAGCAGCCCGAGTCCGTCGTCAACACCATGCGTGGTCGTCTCGACAACCCCAACAAGACCGTCACCCTCGGTGGTCTCCGCTCATACCTCGCCACTATCCGCCGCTGCAGAAGAATTATCTTCATTGCTTGCGGTACCAGTTACCACTCTTGCATGGCTGTCCGTGGTGTGTTTGAGGAGCTCGCTGAGATCCCCATTTCCGTCGAGCTGGCCTCCGATTTCCTTGACCGTGAGGCACCTGTCTTCCGTGATGACACCTGCGTCTTCGTTTCTCAGTCCGGTGAGACCGCCGATTCCCTCCTGGCTCTCCGCTACTGCTTGGAGCGTGGTGCCCTGACCGTTGGTATCGTCAACGTTGTCGGTTCTTCCATCTCTCTCCTCACCCACTGCGGTGTCCACGTCAACGCCGGCCCTGAGATCGGTGTCGCCTCCACCAAGGCCTACACCTCCCAGTTCATTGCCATGGTCATGTTCGCTCTGTCCCTGAGCGAGGACCGTGCCTCTAAGAAGGCTCGCCGCGAAGAGATCATGGAGGGTCTCTCCAATATCTCTAGCCAGATCAAGCAGATTCTCGAGCAGGACTCTGCCATCAAGGAGCTGTGCAAGAAGACCTTCCAGAACCAGAAGTCCCTGCTCCTGCTCGGACGTGGCAGCCAGTTCTCCACTGCCCTGGAGGGTGCTCTTAAGATCAAGGAAATTTCCTACCTTCACTGCGAGGCTGTCATGTCTGGTGAGCTGAAGCACGGTGTTCTTGCTCTCGTCGATGAGAACCTCCCCATCATCATGATCCTTACCCGTGATCCTCTCTTCAAGAAGTCTCTCAACGCCTTCCAGCAGGGTAAGTTTATATCAATTGCCTGATCTCATGTCCAAAAGAACCGAATGCTAACAGTTTTTATAGTCATTGCTCGTGGTGGCAAGCCCATTGTCATCTGCAACCCCGACGATGAGGAGTTCAAGTCCTCCGAGGCCGAGAAGATCGAGATCCCCAAGACCGTCGATGTCCTCCAGGGTCTCCTCAACGTCATCCCCCTGCAGCTCATTGCCTACTGGCTCGCTGTTCTCGAGGGCCTGAACGTTGACTTCCCCCGGAACTTGGCCAAGTCGGTCACTGTCGAGTAAGCTGCTGGTCAGGACGACAGGCAGGTTTAGGCCGAGCCTTTTTTGTCTTATTAGAAAAAAGGAAAGGGAAGTGTTAGACTCTACGTGTGTTTTTCTCCGCCCATAGGAGGCAAATGATGAATGGTGCAATCTTAAAACTGGTAATAATACGAAATGCGAAATTTGGCTTTTACGAAATCTGTTGACACTTGGCGGGTATCTTGGGTGTAATCTCGAGTTTTTGGTTGGTATTTGAAAGCAAGGAAATACGTTCATAGCTATTTTGGCCAAGATAGTCTCTAGATTTAGGTCTACGAATGTTAAGACGACATATGACACCGACGAAAAAGGACTAAACGTTCTTGTGAGCCATCTATAGAGCGTGTGACCACCCACCCATATAGTAGTTCTGATTCTTGGACCATTCCGATCACTCCTGGATAATGAACACAGTTCTGTCTATCTCTTTTGGGGGGTTGGAAGGTTCTCGCTATGACTGTCCCGCTGTCCGAGTTCGAGAGAACTAACCCATTTCAACAATCATATCTCGCTGCACAGCGGGTTCATAGTACCTCGGACTCAAGCTCCCCCATAAACAGTGATAGCGGTTTTAGGATTAGAAAAAAAAGTTTAAAGTGCCATTATCGAATTTCCATTTATCTAAACCGTCTGGGTTCCGTATCCCTTGATTCTATCAGCAAAAGCCCAGCTCTGGCCCTCCAGCTTCTCGTCCTCCTTCAGGTCGACGCCATCCTTGGTGATGACGGCGATGGAGTAGCGGTCCATGCTCCTGGCGTCACGGTAGAAGAGGACCTTCATGCACTCTTGGATGACCTCGATCGCGGTCTCCTGGGACAGCTCGGCGGCCGACTCCTCATCCGGGGCGTGGCGGCGCATGATGGGCTGGGCGAGCATGGAGCCGTAGCCAGTGGCCAGACTGGGGGCGCTGTAGGTCGTGCCGAGGAGGTCGGTGGCGGCGAGGAAGGGCTTACCCTCGTCGTCGAGGCCGGCGACGAGGATGTGGTTCCAGAGAGGGTCGAACTTGGACCGGCGCCTGTACATGAGCTTGGAGAGGTAGCGGTGGAGGTTGGCGGCGGAGAGGCGGGGCTCGTCCGGGCTGGAGTAGTTCTCGCTGAGGGTGAGGTCGGTGAGGTGGCGGTTGAGGTACTGCATGTCGGAGACGTCACCGCCGAAACCGACCACGGAGGTGCCTGTAAAGGTGCGTAGACGCTTGACGTCGGTGAAGCGGGCGAGGGAGCCATAGGATGCTGTTTGGAGGGGCAATCGGGTTAGCTGCTCTGGAGTGATTGAAAGAAGGGCATCGGTAAATGTAGCATCAGAGGAGCAACGTACCCAAGTTATCGGCAGCAATGACGACGCCCTCCTTGAACTTGATAGCTAGTACGGACGTTCCAGTGACGATGGGCTGCTGAGTGTGCTGGGTAGGGTCATTGGGCCGGACATAAGACGCATCGTAGGGGCCGTAAACATCGTCTCTGGGCTATGTAAATTACAAAAGAATCAGTATTCTGAGCTCAGATAGATTGATGGTTGTGGATGAGGCAACTCACACGACCCCAGGCCATCGGGCGGTGGTCCATGATGTGTGGTGGCTTGGATGTGGTGTTGGGTAGCGGAGCTCAAGCGGGGGAATCAGATTCCGAGGTGCGAATGCTAGATCTGTGAATCAATGGAGATAACAAAACCTCTCTATGATGCCGCAGACCGGGGGAGGTTGATGGGTTAGGCGGTATCGATCTGATGACTTGGTGCGAGGTTGAAGCTGGCGGCGATGGGGAAGCTGCTCCAGCTCGAAAGGCTACCCACTGTCCGCATTGCCGCGTGCCTGTGGTAGCCTGCCAGAGCTGCTGTGTCAAGGCAAGTGGTGGTGGGTGACGTGAAGTTGTTACATAAGCTGACATCACCCAGTGATTGGCCCATGCCGGAGCTTCGACGCTCGAGATGGTCCAGGATACGCCGGAAGTAGTGACATAACCGTGCAAACGCTAAGTACTAGGTACTTCAATTCATGCTGCTACAAGGCAAGCTCCATCATCCCTGTTGACGCACGCGGGCATGCATCAAAGTTCTCCCACCTCCTCCCCGTTGCGCAGATCGCCCTTCTTCCCTTGGAGATAACAGATTTGTCGCTGAAAGCCTACGGTCCAATTGCCGATTGCAAACCACAAACAGCCCTCTCGCTAGCCATCAAGGGAACGTCCTTCCCTTTCATCCCGCCGCGGCGATGCTTACTCTCACGGCAAAGGCGGTCGCCCGCCGCGCAGCGACCTCGTACCTGACCGGCTCGAGCAGTCTGACCACCAGATTTTCGGCCCTTGCCATTCGCCCAATCGCTGTGCGCAGCTTCTCCGTCTACCGATCGCCTCTCCTGGCCGCAACCCGCCGTTCCACCACAGCCAAGAAGACCACCACCACCAAGAAGGCGACCACCAAGACAGCCAAAAAGGCTGCTCCGGAAAAGCCCAAGAAGAAGGCCGCCAAGAAGCCGGCCGCTAAGAAGCCGGCCGCCAAGAAGAAGGTCGGCAGGAAGAAGAAGGAGCTCACCCCGGAGGAGGCCGAGAAGGCGGACATCAAGAAGTGGAAGAAGCAAGCGCTGTGGAACCAGGAGCCAGCTGCCGGCAATGGCAGCGGCTGGGCGGTCTATGTTGGCGAGCAGTTCACCGGCCAAAAGTTCGATGATGGCGCCACCATAACGGACAAAATGCACGTCCTGCGCGACAAGTGGAATGCGCTCTCTGATTATGATAAGGAGGTATGTTCTTATTTTGGCTCTAGTATGATCGCATTGTTGTCTCTGGGGAGGAGAGGTGGGGAAGGGAGTGCCATCGCGATATGTTCATGAACCTTGTGGTCCTCAATTGCTGACTTATTCTTTTCGAACCATTAGCGATACAAGTCCCAGGCCGAAGTTGAGGCAGTGCAGAGGAAGAAGCAGCGCAAGGAATGGATCGAGTCCCACTCGATCGAGGAGATTCACCTTGCGAACCAGGCCCGCCTCTTTCTGCAACGCAAGTACAACAAGAAGAGCCCCAGACTCCATGACGAGAGAAAGCCCAAGCGACCTACGAGTGCCTTTGTCAGGTTCTTCGTGTCTTATTTCAATTCTCTCGATCCGGAAGCCCCCAAGGTCGAGTCAAGAAATCGGTTCGAAGGTGCCTCTGCTCGCTGGAAGGCCATGAGCGACGAGGAGAAGGCTCCCTACGTGAAGGAGTATCAAGAGGAGATGAAGCGATTCCAAGAGGAGAACGCGGGTTTCCAAGACAGGATCGATGAGTTAAGGAAATCTGCTTCCGCCAAATAAATATTGACTGTGATGTGATATCGCTACTTGCCCTCACACCCCGTGGCAAACTGCTACATGTATGAATATTCACTACGACACATAGTGGCAATGAATTGTACATCTTGACTCATGTATGATTCAATATTCAAGGTTTGGAGAAAGGGGTTCTCTCGGTTGGCTTTCTCTTCTTTGATTCATTCGTTTTGGACGATGACTTGCCTCGAAGATTAATGAATGGTTTCTTTTCTATGTCATGGCTGGAGGGGAAGGGGGATGGGTTCTGTATTATATCGCAATTCTAGGTAGATTATGATATTTTTTTTTTTTTAATTCAGTTCGAAATTTCACACCGCCTTCGATTTCAACAGACCATCTAAAATGAACAGACCTAATCAGTATAAAGACCTAACTACTCCCTAGTATGACCTGAGTTATGATCCTTCGTAGTACACATCCATGCTTTTGTGATAGTGCCTTGATCAAGCAAAATGCCCGTTTCCACATACGCCAGGTTTCACTTCTTATAACCCACCCAGTCCCAATCATTCCCATGTCTCGTAATAAGTACAATGCCGTATATACTGATGGTGTCATAAAAGTCGTAATATGTTCCACCGTAATGACCAATTATAGAGGTGATAGATACTTCAGCTTTGTTTCAAGTAAGGAAGCACCCGTAGTACCGGTTTCGCCTCGGCATCTTTCCACACGGCCCCTGTATACTTGAGGTGCCTACCGCTTGCAAGATACAGAAGCAGATATGCGTGCTTCACAAGCGATCCCCAACAGTAGAGGCGAACCTCATCGAGAGCGGCGTCTCGGCGGCACCACACTCCCCACCCTGCCAGACCGCCCTCGATATAAGGGATGAGGAAGTTCCAGAGATCAAGGCGAACATCTCGAGACCAAGAACTACAGTTCACAAGCCAGTAGCCACGCTCAAGGGGCGTGATGTCCCGATCAGCCTCTGGGCGGTACCGGGAAGACAAGTCAGCAGCAAGCTTCGCCAGCCTCTCCGGGACCGCGATGGGGAGTTCCAGATCGTCTACGCTGACAGGTGGTGAGGGTGACCAAATCTCCAGCGCTAGAGGGCTAGGGGAGAGGCCTACCGGTTGCCGGACCCCAGTGTCGCTAGAGCTGCGAGCAAGGGGTTTCCCTTGACCAAGCGTCTTGAGTCTTTTGGATTGTGGCGGCGCTGATTCTGCCCTGGTGAGGGAAGCAGTGGGTGCAAGACTGATATCGCTGCTTGAGATGTGTGTGATATCCAAGCTTTCAGTGGCGCCGTCCCCACTATCCTCAGTGGACACCCATTCTCTCTTATCTGGCCTGGATGCGATCGGAGTGACTGGGATGATGTCTTGAGAGTCCGAGATATGTGCTTCCGAGGAGGGTATTACGACATGGCTCCCGGAGACGGACAAGGGTAGGGATGATGAGATCTCGTCTGTATTTAACCCCTGTGATGGTCCCTTTGAACGAGTTGGTGATGTTTCTGGTTGGGAAGAGGACCGCGCCAAATATCGCTGCAAAGCACGCGTTGGCGACACAAACATCCGTGAAGTGTTTGGAAGAGGATAGGAGTCGCTGATCTGGCTTGGAGGGGCTATCCAAGAGGACTGACTCTCTGGGATCTCGGGATGAGACGAGGGTATTACTATTTGGTGACCACCTTCGCGATTCACAGCCAGTAACTGTGGCGATGCGCGGTTGTCCAGGACGCTCCGAAAGCTTAATTCCAGAGAAGCTGGTGGCGTAGAGGTTGGAGTTGGAGCAGGGGGCATATCATTTGAGCCAGCATCCTCGCGGTCATCTGCGATATCTGCATCGCTGGTGTGGCTCCCGGTGTCTTCAATTTGGATAGTCGCTTGTGGTTCAAAATCCAGGTATGCCTGGGCAAGCTGACGGTACGTGGCATCGTCAACGACTCGGCTGGGCGCCGTGACGTGGACCAGGATTTCAACATCTCGAGGATCTGGAGCCATTTCCGGGACTCCTCAAATGCCTAGTAGAAACCATGATCATACCATGCTGGGGGGTATAAGGTAAGTATAAGAATGGGTGGGCGTGAGAAAGTGCACGCGAATCTTAAAATCTGGCTAGAGGAAGTCGCGGTCGAGTGATCGGTGTGGGGGAAGGAGGGTCTCGAAGGGCTTGCGAAGGGGCTACAAGTGGACAACACATGGCTTTTTAAATACAAAGGGGTTGGCTGGAAGGAATGGCTTCGTTGGCGTGGTCCAGTGGCAGGCAGCACGGTTCAATAATCACCAACAAACATCAGCGTACAAGCTGGCGTGCATGGCGCCGTCCAATATGGCACTGAATCAGGCAAGTAGTGGTTGCGGAGGCATGCATGTGGAGGCATCAGCTGCAGGTCAAATCCACCTACCTGGTGAGCCGCTTCGGGTCCGTGACGGCTTCTCGGTCACCCTGCTTTGTAAGTTTGGCTAGGAGCCCTATAGTCATCAACCACCTGTCTTCATGGCTTAGTAGGTTAAAGCGTCGGTCTCATACATCCATATGTGTGATCACTCATCAGAGTGTGTAATCCGAAGGTCGTGAGTTCGAACCTCACTGAGGACATTTGCTTTTGTTTTTTGGCTTCTTTTTTTTTATCCGGTATCATTTGAGGATCCAGTAATATTGGCTACCACTGCCATGAGCTCTTCTATTTTCGATGCTTCATGATAATTAATCTTGAGATCCCCTGGCCCAAGGATTTCCGCCAAAGGCCCTTCTCAGATCTCCAGGTAAGGCAAGTCTCCGCACCGTCGTACTCGTGTCCGCTTGGCAGAGAGGGCAGTCGCATTCGTACTGCATACCCGAAGTTAAGTATTCAACTGCCAGTTTTCTCTGCTCAATTAGATGTCATAGTCGGAAGTAGCGAGAAGATCAGGCACTTATTTAGTTAGTATCTGTCGGTTGGATAACGGATGTAAAGTTAGTTAAGTGAACAAGGAGCCGCGCAGAGTGTCAATACATATCGATAAATTTGGGTGGGTCCCCTATCTTTCCCTGTCCTCCTCAACGTGGTGGGTGTGTCAATACATCTGTTCTCTCTTCCTGTCCAGTGCTGCGGGACAAACGATAATTTGCAATTGATCACCTCCAATTGACGCTACCTGCAATCGCAATGTCCGAGAAACCTAGAGGAGACCTCGGCCGCGTCGTCGTCGTCGGCGGCAATGGCTTCCTGGGCCACCACATCGTCAACCAGCTGCTCGGCCCCTCATGGACCACCTCCTTCGTGGCCTCAGTCGACCTGCGATGCGAGAGGAACCGCAACCCCGGCGCCGAGTACCGCGAGTGCGATATTACCGATTCCGAGCGCCTGCAGTCCATCCTTGAGGAGCTGAAGCCAGATATCCTCATCCACACCGCTTCCCCCATTGCCGCCAACCACACCCTGGCCAAGGAACTCTTCAAGAAGGTGAACATCGACGGTACCGCCTCCGTCGTCGAGGCCTGCCAGAAGGCTGGCGTCAAGGCCCTCGTCTACACCAGCTCTGCCAGTGTCCTGAGCGACGGAGTCAACCCTCTGTGGAACGCGGATGAGCGCTGGCCAGTCATCCGCGGCGACCAGCAGTCTGAGTACTACACAGAGACCAAGGTCAGTTTCGGCCGTACCGCAATGTGACGGGAACTCAAGCTAACCAATCTCTACCACACAGGCTGCCGCAGAAGAGATCGTCCTCAACGCCAATCGACAGGAGCCTTACAACCTTCTCACAGCTTCCATCCGTCCCGCAGGCATCTTCGGCGAGGGCGACGCCCAGACGCTCCCCGGCTTCCACAAGGCCTACGAGACCAGAAAGCACAAGGTCCAGATCGGCGACAATACGAACCTCTTCGACTTCACCTACGTCGGCAACGTCGCCCACGCTCACCTCCTCGCCGCCCACCGCCTCATCGCCACCTCCCGGGCGGCCACCGCGCCCCTCGACCACGAGAAGGTCGACGGCGAGGCCTTCATCATCACCAACGACAGCCCCGTCTACTTCTGGGACTTTGCCCGCGCCGTCTACTATGCCTCTGGCGACCGGTCGGGAACTAAGGGCACCTGGCACATGGGCAAGGAGATCGGCTACTTCTTCGGCGTCCTCAGCGAGATCTTCGCCTCCATCCTCGGCCGGACGCCCACCTTCACCCAGCTCAAGGTCACCATGACCACCATGACCCGCTTCTACAACATCTCCAAGGCCAAGAGGGTCTTGAAATACGAGCCGCTCTGGACTCTGCAGGAGGGTGTTGACCGGGGTATTCAGGCTCTTATCGCTGAGAGGCAGGCGGCTGCTCAGAAGTAGACTTATCTCTACCATATATCCATCCCATATATTAATTGTACATATTCAGTCGGTTGACGCAGATCTGCAACCGACAACTTATGAACCTACACGATCAGACAGTCCCATCTCATCCAGCAACTAAGTAGCAGTTGGTTCGGATGAGCGATGATGATCATGACATAATACAGCACGATTCATTCATACTACAAAAATAAACATGGAACAGAAAAATTCTCAATTTTTTCTTCTTCTCCTCCTCGTCTTGCCACTTGTCGCCTAACAGAGCCTTGCTCACATTCGAATGTAGTAAAGGGGGAAAAGAAAAAAAGCAGGAACATGCTATGGAAGAGGCGAACAGAGCACATACCTTTTGAAAACAGACAAAAAAACCTCTCCAGCAAAATCATCCCATCTTCTTCCCCTCCGTAAAAATAAAAAAGGAAAAAAAAAGGAAAACTACCTCCTTGAAGATCCAGTTCGAACAAAATGTTTTTAGGGGATAGATCAGCACATTGATCCAGCACGCATATCCCCGATATCCTCCCCCGTGTGTAATTTCGACCTTTTCAAAACTTTTTTGTGGCCCCGTGAGGATGAAATGAGCAAGAAAAAAGTGTTCCTGGGAATGTGGAATGGTATATTCAGAGAGAAGAAAGAGAAATGGAGGTGTGGGCGGGGCAGGGAAAGTATCGTATAGGATGGGACAGCTTCAAGCGGTATCCCATCATCTCCATGAATTGTGAAAAGGGATCACATAGACAAGCAACGTAAGGTATGCCTCCCTTTTGGGCTGTATCCAACGCCGATCTATATAAAGAGAAAAGAATAGGGTGGCTTCTCGAGGCGAAGGGAAAGAAATGGTGGATTGGCTGAGAGAAAGGGCCCGCTCTTATAATCTGACTCAGGGAGAAACGAAATCTCATTAGGGCCGTGCCGTACCTGTTTGCAGAACTTCGGTCTCTGGAGGGAGAACGACGATGTCGTGCCGAAGGAGAAAAGAAGGGTGAAAGGGGAAAGGCGCCCGTCGAAGGGAAGCAAAAGGAAAAAAATGGGGGATGTGCAAAAACGTAGCGTAAGCTACGTATCAAGATTTCGTCAAGAGTCGTTGTCATAATGAAAACCGACTCCGTTGTGTCTTGCGTCATTTGAGTTATTTGTCTCATTGAGTGTCATTCGATGATTTTGAAGTCATGGAGGGGATGGGGAGGAGCAAAGGGAAAGAAAACCAGAAACGCCGTGGATGATGCATAAGAATCTCGACCCAAATCATGCCCTCCTACCTATGCAAAGATGATTAGGATAAGCTGGCGCTTTCATCCGAGAAAGGTTCAATGCGCAGGTAGGATTGAGCATTATAGGTTACCGCTCACTCCGAGACCACCTCCTTGGCGGCCCCAGTTGGAATTCCTCCACTCTCGTCGTTGGTTGTCGGGAGAATCAATATGGCTGTCAGACTGGTTGAATTGGCTCGAGTAAGGGCCTGGTTCGCTCGGGCCTCTGAACCGTCCTCCATTAGATGGTGGTCCCTGTTGCGGCCCATGCGGAGAGGCGCCGTAAGGGGGCGTCTCCTGTACATGTCGTACCGACGCCTCGCCTTGCCACAAAGCAGGGTCGGTCTCTACTCGCCTAGGTGGCGGTCGAGTGGAACTTTCTTGGCGATTGTACACCTCGTTGACCTCCGCGATGGAAACTTGTCCTCTTCGTTCCTGGAATCGCTTCATTATTTCCTTGGTGGTGAGTTCACCGCTGCTGCTGAAAAGATAAGGATCGTTTAACAGGGCAAGAATCTCATCAGGAACCTTGAGAGAAGACTGTTAGTTTTGAATCGGAAATTTGTTGGGGGAAATGGGAGGACTTACCTGACACATCTCCTCGATATTTGAAATTAGCATCTCGACGGCATCGATAACAAAAATAGCTTCGCTATCCAAGGCCATTGCTTTCGATGTGTTGGTGAGAATATTCGGCGCAATGACAGTGGCCAGGTTCCTGACGTCCATCTTGGATCCAAGTTCCTCGTCAAGTTGGTGGAAAGACCCGGCCCACTTGAGGAAGGAGAACAGGATTTCCAGAGAATCCCGGTGGCTCTTTGGTAACAGACAGCATGTTAAATGTAGACATTGTCTCCGTTGGTCGGGGTCGGCAATCTTGGCCGCACTAATCCACAACTTGTAGAGCTTGTGTGTCATCAGAGGATCAGGTAGATCTCTTAGGTATCGCTTCAGGAGTGCTGCCAGTTGCACTACGGGCTGCTCCATGAAATTGACCACGTCACAGCCTTCGGCATTAATCTTCTCGACCATTTCCTGTTGCTTCTTGATATTACCGTTCTTGCGGAACACACCCTCCACTGACAAGTCCATCTTGCGCATGCATGAGATGATGTCGTCGATGACAGCAGGAATTCGTAATGCGCCAGGACCTACACCATCTGTCGAGTCTGCCCCGTCTCGCTCGATAATGACCTCGATGGGTACGCCGAATACCCCCTTCTTCTTGACGTTCTTGTTTTTATCATTCTTGAAGGCCTTTCCAAGGTTCTTCCAGAATGTGGCCTGCTTCCTCGATTCGATAAAGCCCAGAAGTTCATCAAGAGAAAATTCTTGTTCAATCATGGGCTGCATGGTCAAAACTGCGAGATGCCTGACGTTGAAGTACTCCAGTCCTGACAACTCGGAAAAGAACTTGCGATTAATCCGCGTCGGCAACATGTCGTGTCCGTGGACGTCTTGATCTCTGCCTGACGATTGGGTTCGTTGGTGACCCCCGTCCCCCGCGGGGGATCGCCCATTTAACTGGCGCTCCCGTTCTTGTTGTTGCGACTGCTCAACGGCGACAATTCGAGGGATGTCGTCGAGAGTGATGGCATCGTTCTGTCCGAACATGACATCTGTAGATCCTTGGATGTTCTGGTTCCCATCGGCACCGGGCGATCCAGGGCGAGGTCCTTGGCCATCCGCATCCATCACCCGGGAGGTCCTAGCTTGCCTAACGCTGGACGACAAATGGCGATCTAGTCTTGTGCTGCGTAGTCGGCGGACATCATTAAGAGTGTTCTCGTAAGACGACTCACGACGATGATCTCTGTCGGTGGCAGCGTTATGAGATTTGGACCTCGAATCGAGCAAGGGGGGGTCTCCTGGGTTTCTCGACACCTCACTCCCACCAGCTTCAGAGATGGTTCCGTTGCTCCTCAAAATATCTAAAAGACGCGCGAGTGCCACCCTGAGAAGGAACACATATTGTTGGAGTTTGGACACATGCTCGCAGACCGAGGTAGCATCGGCTTGAGAACCAAGGCAAGTCACACAGTAAATCCTTCGGTCAATGGGACTGAACAAAGCCTCTCCCAATGACCGTCCCAGCTCTCGCCGACAGCGGGTGCAGTTGACGCAATTAAGGTGCCATCGTATATCGCCGTTCTTTGCGCACTCATCCTCCACGGATCGATTACATAGCGCACAGTGATCCGAGTCCATCGCTGAGAGTCGAAGCCCGCCTTGGGTAACTTGGAGAGCACCTTCATCGTTCTTAACGGCTTCGAAGTCGTTCAGGTCATCGAGAAACTGGTAGAGGCCCTCGGATGTGCTGGCTTCTCGCTCCAGCCGGAGCGCACCCTGAAGACAAATGCGAATAAGAAGTTTTAGGTAATGAGCTAGCCCTGTAACAAGGGAAAGAAGTTCTTGTGTGACGCCAACTTTGCGGGATCCTGAATCTTGGTTTTTGGAAAGCAATGAAAAGAATGATACGATTTTCTTACAGAGGAGCTTTGCTTCTCGTCCGTATGACATGCCTATAAGGTATTCCTAGTCAGCACATGCGAGTTGATACTTTGAGCAGAAGAAAATGAGTACAACATACCTTTCCCATTTAGCTTGCTCATGGTCTCGTCTAGCTTGTCGGTGGACTGGAAGAGAATATCAACGTGCCAAATGAAGCGCTTAGCTATTAGAACCCCGTCGATATAAGCTCCGTTGCTGACGTGAAGAAGCATGTCAGAAATGCAGGCGGCAGAGGACTCCTCAAACGTCGATAGTACGCTCCAGATGCGGTACACTTTTTCTTCCATGCGCTCCTCCACATCTCGGATCATGTCTCGACTTGTCGGATCATCTGAAGCATTGGCCATTGGCGGCTCGTCCGTGGGTTGAGAAAGCCGCACATTCCAGAACTTGTGTATCATGTAACATTCTGGGTGCCAGTGCTGGTTCTGTCCATTGCGGAATATCTCGACAAACTGTTTCAAAATGGCAATCTGGCAGCCGTTGCATCGCTGGGCGAATTGTGTCGAGTAGTGGTAGTGGCAGTAAACGTTGCCGTCGTGCTCGTAGTAACTGTCTTGCGCACCAAATACCGTATCACAGAGCGAGCACGTAAAATGGTCAACGTGGTACTTGCGGTCCAGAGCAGTGATGTATGATCCTCGGAGCGCTCCACCGCATTGGTAACATAAAAGCCCTAGTCGTCGGAAGTAGTCTGTCTCGCAGAGGGGATACTGCCCCTCGCCGTTCTCGTCTTCCACCGGGAAGAATTTGGATGCCACGATATCGCCGCAGTCCTAGGAGGAACAAATGTCAGTATGCTTCTGGAGGGGGGTGCATTGGGGGTGCACATACGCGACACTTGAAACAGTCGAGGTGAAAGGTCCCATCCAGGGCTCGTACAAACTGTCCTGTCAGTGGTTCGCCGCACTTCTTGCAGACTCTCAGCTGCCCACTTGCAGTCCGCCCACTGTTGTTTCTTCCTCGCGATCGGTTCCTCTCTCCACCACCATTACCACCGCCACCTCTCTCGCCGTCCCTGTTCGCGAAGGGGATTCCTGAATTGCTTGATCCAGACGTCTTGGACTTCAGTCGATGCTGTCCGCCATCTGGGGGGATGTGGGCCCCATTCTGCATGTCCCTCTCCCCGATGGCCATGGGGCCAGGGCTGGGGAAGTCATTGTGACGGTTCCCACGAAAGTCTCCCAAGGGACTGTGATTCGGTTCCGACGCCATAATGGGAGATGATGCCTCGGTCGAGTCCTCCTCTTTGACGATTGGAATCCCCTCCCGGCCAAGAACCAGTCAGAAACGCAGGAGCAATTAGCGCCTGAAGCCTAGCAGTGGTCGGGGAGGGGTTGTGGCGGTCGGCATCAGCTGGAAAGCTACTCTGGATCAAAGGGGGAATATTTGGAAAAAGGTAAAGTCGGCTTCGTTTGGTGTTGGGATGGTAGGGCGCGGTTCGAGGGCGCCGCGGTCGAAAAATTACGGACGAGTAAGAGGTGTTCGCGTGACTTGGTCGCTCAACGACACGCTGCGACTGGCTGTTGGGTGACAAGGCACAGACTGGCAGAGGGAACAGCTTGGCGGTAACGATATGGGAGGTGCTAGTTCCGATGGGCGAAGGAGCGAAGACTACCGGTCCAGTATGGAGCACGTGGATTCTGGCAGAAGAGAAGGAGAATGGTATACGGCGAGGCCCAACGCCGCAGGAATGGAATATCGTCGGAGGAGGAAAGGGGCCCTAAATGAAGAGGAGAGCTGGGTTGTGCGAAATGACGAGATGCTCCGTAACTTTCTGCTACAGCACGTAGGTGACCTTTTAGTGGATGAGTGGTAGGTCGGGAGCTCGCTAATTAGCTGGGCCTGCACCAGCCCGTTAGAACTTAGGCCGCCCGGCCACTGATCTGCCCCCCCGAGCAACGAGGCCCGGGTACTATGTAACCACGGGCACCTCCCACAAGCCGCCAGTGGTTCCATTGAATCCGCCAGCCAGGACTGGCAAGTCCGATTTCAGATGTAAAGCTACCTACCTAGCTGGGTACCTCCATCGTCTTCTGCCTCTCTGTCTGCAGTTCTTTACGAAACAGCGCTCTCAGATACCTCATACTAGCGTAGGTGGGCAGACGATGTGCCCCCTCCCAGAGTAAACGGCGGCTTACCGGGCGGCTGCTCAATGCCTGCCAAGGTTGGTTCCATCCTCGAGGCTGGGCAACTGCCAGGTAGTGGAGCAGCCCACCCCAGCCCAGCCTGAAAAGCTAGTGGCCCGCCACCAACTAAATGCTGCTGTAGGCATTTTGGGTACATCCAGCTTACCTCCTTGCCTGTTGGGCGTGGGCCTGATGCAATTTCCTGCTGCAACTTATGTCCCTCTTCGAAGCTGGGTTTGCCTGCGTGCCCTGACCAGCAGCAGAGCATGCCTACCGACTCTGGGGAAATTGGCATCGGCATCGGAATTTGCTCATGCTGATCAGAGACAAAAGCAGACCTGGCCCGCATCGAACAGCATAGGGTTTTTTTTTTTTTTCGAGACGTAGGGGGGACATGTCAGGAATTGCTATTTATGTTTCAGCTTGTCCTAGCCTCTCTCTAAGTCACAGCCACAGGCAGATCGACAGGGAGCTTGTTTATTTCCCTTGAGATCGTTACCATGAGTTGACCTCCATGGCCACATCGTCAGTCTTTGCACTTCAATCCCAAGCTTAAAGGACGACAGACTGATCGTAGACTCGAAATAGATTAAGCAGTGTCATGCTTGTGTGTCTCAAATTCAATGTCAGCCACTTGCCCGGATACGCAAAGTTTGTATGAGGTAGTGCTTGAGGCGAGAAACTCTTTTACGGTGGCCGTAGCAGAGGTGCTCGATGGATGCTTCCGAGGAAGCTGTTCTGGAGGAAGGTAGCTTCGCCGACCTTCATCGCCTGGATTTCTTCATTCCATCGCCACCAAAACACCAACGATGACGCCTTGAAGAAGTATTTGATAATATAGCAATTAGAAGCTCAACCAATCCAAGACAACAATATGACCTCTTTCCATCTGGGTAAATCCATCCGTCTCAAGATGGCTGCCTCGCTTCCGGGCTACGGCAATATCCGTATCAAATCACTTGACGGCGCTGATAAATTACTTAACATCGAAATGTCTGAGAAATATGACTACGATATCCCTGACGACATCGAGCCTGAAGCTCTGTACGAAGAATTTGAGTATCTTATCGATAAAGTTGCCAAGATGCTGAAAGAGCAACCTGCCAATCATGATATGTTTGATCAGGTTCTCGTGGAGACTCTAGCCACGATGGTTTATGGCTCAAACTTGATTGAAAGCGCTGGGGCAGGGTTTGGCATCACAAAGAGGCTCTGCGAGGCAATATTCAAAAGCGAGGAGATCCGCGAAGAGATTATAGAGCGGGACAATGACTACGAGCTTCTAAAACAAGAATTGAAGGCCAAGAATCTGCCCCATGGTTTTCTGGCAGTTCTTCAAAGTCATCGCGAGATCATCCAGCACGCCAAAGCTGCCAGATATATGATTCAACAGGTCTACCTCGACGGTAAAGATATAACTGAGGGAATAATAATGGAGGCACACAGAATCCTGACATTCAAGATTGACACGGACTAGGGCACCCCGTGGACAGAGTACAGTGGAGTCTACAGAAAGTGTCCTGTGTTCACTGGCTTCCAACCTTACATGGAGCATACAAGAGTACCATATGCTATGCAGAACATGATCAAAGGTCTCAATTCCGACTTAAGAGAGGCCGAGAAACTTGGGGATATCGACCCTGTTGGTCTTGCAGCGAAATATTCCCACATCTTCGTGAACATCCACCCGTTTCTCAATGGGAATGGCCGGTTGTGCCGCCTCATACTCAATTCCATCTTGCTCAAATACAGCGGCACTCTCGTTTGCATTGGTTACATGAAAGACGATCGAGATGAATACTTGAGGATCGCGTCCTCTGCTTCTTACCGTGAGCAAAAATCTAAGGATCTCGATGGCATTCCGGATGACCTGAAGCCGCAGTATTTTACGGAGCTTGCAACGTTTACGCTGCTACATGCGCGACAAAGCCTTTGGAAGTTCACTGAGTATCAATGAACTGAGTGCTAATGATAAGTATATAAGAAGCAGTATATGGAATATTCCTAATTAATTTGGTTTATACTGCCCAAGTAATTGGCTATTGTAAAGAGTGGTGCGCTCTTCAATGTCTCATTTCTTGTGTCACCTAGTTGCTGGGTTATACCCATGGCGGTACCTATCTTGGGACTTCCCTTTTCTACAAGTGGGAACTCGAAAGAATTCTGAAGCAACACACTTCAAGACCACAACAACAGCCAGCCTATGCACCTTGGAGGTGAGATGAAGCGGCAGGACTATAGGCAGGAGATTGCCTCGTGAGAGTTGTTTCCTCTCTTTTCAGCAATGAACTTCCGGCCTTAGACTCGAAAATAAGTAGCTTGATGTTCGGGTGTCTCAATCTCAATGTCACCCAGTTAGGGCGTCATCTCGCATGCACACCGGGATGGTCTTGCAGCCGCATTCACCCTTGCCTACAGGTACCTAGTTGAGCCCTGTAACTGACTCCGAGGGCCCACGGCAGTGGTGCGGGAGCTGCATATCGCCGCCGCCCTCTAACTCGAGGGTATGGCATGGCACCATTGCGGGCAATTGGGCAGAGAAGAGCCGTCCTGGAGAATGGAACAACTTCATCGTGTATTTGCTGCTGGCGGCATCAGTAGAGCACTGCGGCTGTCGTTGAGTTGTCCTCACGACCACCTGCTAGCGCTGATAGCAGCCAAGATCAACTCCCGATATCCAGGAAATCAATTAATTGCCTCTAAGATAGGTAGGTAGTTAATTTTGACCTATCAACAACAACACCTTTGCATCTCGAGCTCCACCGTTCGCTTCTCTTGGGCACTCACCGACAACTTGCACCGCTACATGAACTAACCCGCACTACCCATATGTACCCAACAAGCCCGCCTTGGGTTGCCTTACGGATCGGCTGCTGGCATGACCATCGGATAGCCCCAACAGCTGGGATCTCGTATTCAGAGTTGTGGTATCAAACTTCAAGCCTGCATATCAAAATCTTCGTGCATTCGTAGTCGTATTCAGCAAGTACGGGGAGGGAGAAACTTGTTTGAAGAGAAGAACCTTATATTTATACGAATTGATTAACATTACCTACTGAAGCAAAGGTACTCCCCGAAAAAGAAGGCAAAACCACCCTCCAGCGCGACACTCTACATATTGCTGTCAAATCTCAGTCTTGGCATTGCTGGGGGTGGCATGATGAGGCGCCTCGGCCAGCCCACTGCATTATTCCAAAGCAAAGAACCCGCCTCCTCCTACTTCCGCCTGCCGTGCACGAGCTCCTTGAGCCTTTTCTCAATGATGTCACGGCCCGCAGACGTCGACCACACCTCGTGCGGTGCATGGTCGACGACGTCCCACTGTTTCAGGTTGTCAGTGAGCGTGGTCAAGTCCTTCTGCTTCTTGCCCCAGTCGCTGCTCTCCTTGACGCGCTCCCCGGAGCTGACCACGACCAGCGGCACCTCTCTGCGCTGGATCTCGCGGCTGCTGTCCACCTCCCGCTTGGTGAACGAGCCCGCCACCAGGCTCTCCTGCAGCTTGGCGAAGATGAGCTTCCCGCCCTGCTGCGCGGACCGTCCGTACACGCGGTCCTTGCTCGTGCGGCCCCGGAAGAGCGCGCCGGGGAGGCGACCCAGGCCCAGCGGTGATATGACGCCCCTCAGCCACAGGAGGAAGCCTCGTCCCGGCCTCCCGACGCCGCCGAGCAGGTCCTCGTGCAGAGGGTCGATGAGCAGCAGTCCTCGGATCGCCTCGGGCCCGTTGCGGGAGGAGAAGATCCTCGAGTAGATGGAACCGATGCCGGCACTAGCCAGGACCCACGGCCCATGCTCCCCGGCCTGGGCCAGCGCCTCGCCCAAGACATCTGTCGCAAATCCAGCCGAGAGTGGCGATGGCGCCGCTTCCGACCATGCGTATCCTGGCCGGTCGGCGAAGCAGTACCGTGAGATGGAGCCGTTCTTGACTGCGTTATCTGCGAACTTCCAGAGCCCGTGCTCGACAGGCCGCTCACCCCCTTCGAAGAGGACGGTAGGCAGCTCGGCGCCTGCTGCGTCGAGCTTCTTCTCCCCGTGGCAGAATATGTGAATCCTGTACTTGCCGTCGTCGACCCAGTAGAGCTGGCCCGGTGCCGTGAGGCCCGCATCCACCGCTCGCAGAATAATGGTCAAGGTGATGAGGAGAGCAGCGACTAACATGATGATGTAGGCAACCGTCGATATCATCACCATGAACCACTCAGCGGCGGTGCGTCGGGTCTCTGCGCGGCCCGTCAGGCGCTCCTCCTCCTCCTCCTTGCCCCATTTGACGGTTCGATCGACGACCAGGGCCCAGAGGCTCATGAGGACCGACCAAATGACGCTTACTGTGCCCACCCAGCCTTCTTCATATCGAGTCTTCTGAACGGACAAGAGGAGAATCATGTCAAGCAGCAAGACGAACTGGAAACTCGTTGAATTAGAGATGAACCTTCACTTCATATCATGATAGAAATGGGGAAGACATACCGACATGGAAAGAGCTACGATCCTCACAGACTTGGCTGGCACGCCAAAGAAGACGAGAGTGAAGAGCAGATTCGCCAAGGTCACGCTCGCGAAGCTAAATGCGTAGAAGCTGCTCCCCCGCTGATGGAAGCCGGGCGGCGTCGCAAAGGTGGACACGAGGAGCAGCGTCCACCACACGAAGGTGAGGACGGCAAAGAGGATGGTCACGTAGCGCAGGATGCGGATCGTCCACAAATTGTACGGAGAGACGGCCGGGTCATCGGGCAGAAGCAGCTCGCGGTTCGAGTCGACCCTGTTCGGGAGCAGGCGGGTGTGCTCGTCCGGAGGCGACGCCCCCTCGCCCTCGTCGAGACCGTCGACCGACAAGTCCCGCCGCTGAGCGTCCTCGTTCTTGGTAGGGCTCATTGCGTAGTGTTTCAATCAAAAAAGGACCTTTGGTAGCTTGGCAGTTGTATGGATAGCTTGGTCCCAACCAACGTCGTGTCGCCAGTGGAAGTCGTTTATGTCTTCCCAGGCTCAATTAATTTAGAAAAGGACGCAGGGGTCTTTCTGTAAAGAGATTGAAAAATATTAAGAAGCGAAAAATCGCCATTCCTGAAATATGGGCTTTGGATCTTGCGATGCCCGTGATCCAAGCAAATGGTCTACGTCATACTCACCCAGATGCCCGCAATCGCCAATCGAGAACCTCTCCTAGATCGATCCCCACCACTGGACCGGCATCCTCTTTAAGCTCTGCACCATTTCATAAATGAGTAGTCTCGTGGTCACACCATTCCGGGCTTGAGGCTCCGGGTTTGGATAAGTGGCAAAACAACGTGGCACACCCTGGTCAACGGTGCTGTCTTTCGGCTTTACAATCAAACATCAAGAGAGTATACACGATACCAGTTCGTTGTGGTTGCAGTCAACGTTGCATATTAGAAGCTAAGTCCGCGCCGTGTCTGGCAGTTGCTGATTCACAATTCGACTTCAACCCGTTGCATCATGTTTCTGGTAATCTCGGTATTATATAGGTAGGTAGATTGCTGTTCATTATTCGTGGCCGCATTTCCTATTCGTAAAACTCAACAAACAAATTA
Organism: Clonostachys rosea; assembly: GCA_026958235.1. Classification (NCBI taxonomy): domain Eukaryota; kingdom Fungi; phylum Ascomycota; class Sordariomycetes; order Hypocreales; family Bionectriaceae; genus Clonostachys; species Clonostachys rosea. The sequence goes on from CP110207.1 coordinate 3,922,828, forward strand.
TTCGTTCTATCCTCTCAAACCGGCTGGCGTATCTGCTCAAGCTAGAGTATCCAAGGTGTATTTATCATTTGCTCCGCCGTTATCCCCCCGTCAAGGCATGTTAGTGTAAAGTAGTCTTCCAAACACACGGCGCTTCTCCCCCCGCAACCTCAAACCCTCTCACCGCGGATCCCAGGGCGTCACCGGGTTAGGCTCGCTCGACCCCTCGGACCCGCGGCTGCTCAGCGAGCACGACGTGTCGTTCAGGCTCATATACGACCGCCGCCTCCGCTTCTCCCTCATGGTCCGCAGCAGCGCCTTCTCCGGCGCGGGCCCCGCCGTCGACGTCGTCGCCCCGGACGGGATCTTGCCGATGGGGAGGTGGAGCTTGGCGGCCGCCCGGGGGTCCTTTGCGTCGACGCCGAACTTCTTGTACGTCTTGTCCCTCTGCTCCTTCATCGCCTGTGCGGAGGGTTCGCTGACGGACAGCCAGTCCTTGATCTGGTTGAGCCACTGTGGCTTCCTGGAGCGTTCTGCTTCCGGGTCCATGTTCTTTGAAGATGGTGCGGCCCGGCTGCTGAGTGTCGCGTCGTCGGTTGACTGTGTCGAGATGTATGAGGACCGCCAGTTGGCGGTTTTTGGACTTGGTGAGGTCGACCTGCCCGTGGGGTTCGCATCTAGAGCGCCGCGCTGGAAGCCCATCCCGGAAGTATTTAAGATGGAGGAGCTGATCGCCACCGCAACTCCTGATCGTTCAGAAACCGTTCGAGGCCAATGCTTTCTGATCTAGCGCCGTGTCTCTGACCAAGCAGGAGTCGTGACAGCCTGAGTTGGCCCGGGCCTGGTACCTGACGGATCGGCTTTTGCGAGGTCTGGCTAACTCGGCCGCTTGACAAGTAATGAAGAGAATTCCTAGTCTCAGTCCTTTAGGAGAAAGAGGGCTCCTTTGCCCTTCTCGATCTTATGAGATGTCGGTAGCACCAATGGCCATGTGCCTCCGGAGTTGTGGAGGGGAGTGTGCCAGTCTAGACTGCGCAGTGAGACAAGCTCGTGGGTATCGGAGATGAATTGGCGTGGTGGTTATACGGCACAGCTCTGGAGGGAACGAACTCGCCCGATCGTGGTGTGTAAGTGAGGGTGGGGGCCAGTCAATAGTGGTGGGAAGAAGCAAGACAGGGGTTGAGTCAGTTTTTCGATGGCTCCGTGATTCACCACTGTCGTTAGAAGCGATATACTGAGACAAGTGAAGGGGCGCGGTTCTAGGTTCGGGGATAACGATGGTGTGTAGGATGTCTCAATGGGTAGGTATTCCGGATAGACCTAAAGAGGATAAGAGGGCAATGCCGCAGCACTCTCTGGTTGGTACTTGGGAAGAGCAGAAGGATGATCGGATGATATTAGGAATGGTTCTGATATGATGATGGAGTGATGGAGAGAAACAAGACAGAAGAGGGAATGGGGATTGGGCACAGATGAATCAATGTTCAATGCCGCGCAATAGCCTAGGAGATCGAAAAGGCTACGGCCACCGTCTGCTACTATGCCCAGTTAGGCGGCCAGCAAACCCTGATCTGCGTATAGCAGAGCATCAGCCATAAATTGGCATGACAAAGAGGATACTTGACATTCTAGACATCATCCAGACTGGTGGGGAAGCGGGGGGATGGAGCAAATCATCACATCGCTAGTGGGCTGCGCAGGTTAATTGCTGTGCTAGTCATTGCAGCCACTGACCTCAAAGCGTCCGCCCGGCCAATGACTTGCAAGAAGCTGGTCTTGGGCGACTTCTCATTAGCCCGACGAGGCTTGAGGTGGGAGCACGGTGTGGGTGTGAAGCAAGGAAGGTCAATGCAGGAGAGCGCATTTGTCGACGGAAGAGATATTAAACCAATATATTGCGGTCCAGTGGTCACAAAAAGTGAAGGAAAGATGGTTTGATCGGTTGGAAAAAGCAAGCAAGAAAACGGTGGGAAGCAAGGGAGAACATGCTCGAGGACGATGTCAAGCAAACGGTAGCGTGGTCGACCAACCTGAGATGCACTCCCTGGAGAGCAAATATGTTGATTCGGTGCGTGCCTGTGTCGTTTGTTTCATCACTGAGGATCGATCTACAGACTTTGCATCTCCGAGAAGATGTCACATCTCATCGGCAATGCACAACAGCGAGTGGATCGGACGCACCTAGAAGATCCCCATAGATCCTAGGTATCATGTCTCTCCTCGCACGGCGCACACACGCCAAGCAGCGCCCAAAAGGGTCAAGGCCAACAAGCAAAACTGACGCATGGTGAGGCAAGGGCCAGCCAAGCTGAAAAGCAAGCTTCCCTGGTTCCCGAAAGTGGGTTTGAATGTGTGGAGTTGGCGGTTGCCCAGCGCGAGACTAACCAAGACATCTCTCCCCATGTGCCGCTATCTCGGTGAGTGAAAATCTTTGCTGGAATAGTGAATGGCTGTCGCATTTTGGTGTAGTGTCCGTTGAGCCGGATATCCAACTCCACGGCTACATCTAAGTGCTCAGTCAATCTGCTGGCAGCTCAGGTTGGCTGGGGAAGCACAGCAAAGCTGAAGCTGAGAGTGAACAGCTTTAGCTACACTGCTGGTGATGGAGCTTTCGGGGTCTAGACTCGTGCCATCTACTATCTACGTAATCTAACAGATCATGTCGCAAATCCTCGTGGACAAGCCACACCAGAGTCGCGGCTCGACTGTGGATAGAGGACGCCGCAGCCGTATAATGATCGCAGGTGGTACATCATATTAAAAGAATGGCTTCCTCGTAATTCACCTGCATCAAAACGGCTGCCTTGCCTGCTTGTTTTTCTCACGCAAGCTAAAACCACGCCCCGAGCCAATAGTCCAGCCACAACGCATTATATCGGTTTTCCCATCTCCAGGAGTGGCGCTACTATTGGAGACACGGGACCGAGTGGTTTCATCAATGATCGAGAATCAGAAAATTCCACCGGGACGACCGTACGAACAATGGTTTCCACCGTTGCTCGGTGGTTCTTGCTAGACTCGAACTACCTAATTAACCTGATGAGTTTACACGTAGAGAGAGATCCATTGGCAATTTGGTTCTATTTACATCAGTTGCTGTCTTAAAGCGGCGGCCCGTTGATTGAAAATCATCACCTGAAAAAATATGGAATCTGCCGAACCTTTGTTTCCAAGGCGAAAAAAACTTGGAATGCACACCAACGCGCCCACCTGATACACCAAGTTCGTTTTCCTTGATCTCCAGCTGCTTGAAGACTCATTTTGGAAATTTATTAATATCATGTATTTCATCAATGTGGGATGATATTCTTGGATGTATCGTTATTGATGCTCGGTTGATGCTCAGCTGATTCCAGGCATATGCCAAGCAGCTTGACCACTCGATATCGCGCCACATCTCCCAAAACATTTCTTAGGGCATTGTATTATGAATCATATCACACCATTATGCCATGTCAACGGATGCATTCCAAACGAACATACGAATTTATAGAGGTCGACACATCTATCTATGTGTGCGAAAATAGAATTTGAAAATAGCCCGGCCGTTACGGTAAAAAAGAATATGACACGTGTATTTCTATCCTGAAATCTCCATTTGCGAAATTCAACGAGGGGTATATGATAAGAAAATATATGTGAGAAGAGAGAAGGAGACAAAAATATTCAAAAAAATTAAGCCATGTGTATCGTTTCAGTCGTAAGGTTTGAAGGTACAATGAATTTCGTAGAGAAAGAGCGGGGTGGGCAGTTAGTGGCGTTGAGCGTCTTCATGTCGTGTATACCCAGCCTTTGAGGGATCTTGCCCTTAATTGTTTTGTATTGTTGATGTAGGGAAGCACTTTTGCCAGACAGCGGCCCCGGGGGTGTCGTGCACGCTGTTGACCCAGGGGTACTTGCCCATCAGTCGGCGAGCAAACGACCACTCATCCATGCCAAACTGATCAAGAACCTCAGATATACGAGGGGCGAGCCATTCCTTGAGCTCACCGTCCTCGAGGACCGACAGGCCTGCGACCATGAGAAGCCAAAGATGAGTGGCGGGATCGACCGATTTGCGAAACGCGGCGTTGGACAAGGCAGCCTTGTATTTTCGCGCCAAAACATGGTACATCTGATCCCGGCCATGGCTGAGATGGGGGAGGAATGTCGTCATGAAGGCAATCAGGCCGAGGTGCGCAGCCCTGGCCACGGGGTTGCTCAGCTTGGAAGCGCCGCTGATGGCACCGATGCCGAGGAGCCGGTAGCAGAGGCTGATGACGATGTCGTGGAACGCATCCGCGCTGAGCTTCCTGGATGCGACGCTCGAGTTGAAGATGCGAGACATCTTCATGACATCCTGCGCTGCCTTGAAAACATCCTGGTCGGTGTTTCGCACCGCATTGACGAGCGGGGATGTAACCTCCAAGACGGAGAAAATGGGAACTATCTGGTCCAGTTCCTTGGCAGACTTGCTCAGTTGGGCAGGGCACCACCCCAGCAGTGCCAGGTCAATGTCGATGCTAAATCATCAAGCAAACGCGCGTCAGTATCCATGTGCTGTGACAAGGTGACCAGCCGATATGAAAAAGGATGGTATGACATGGAAATGAGGTGGTTCCTTACCTCTGCGCCTTCTGGAGAAGCGCCGGGTTTCCTTGGAGCTGGCCAGTTCCACCGCGCACCTTGATCATCCGACATAATCCTTCAAAGTAGGCCCTAGCTTGGCAGAGATTTGCACGAATCAGGCCAACGTCGCACAAGGCAATGACGCCGGCGATGTTGGTGTCTGAGACGGCCTCGTGGCTAGAGAGGTTGGAATTGATGAGGCGCAGGGCTGTGGCGAGGTGGTGACGATATTCGGACGAGCAGCTCTCCCTCTTCTTGCCAAGAGCCAAGTCCACGCATGCCTCCGACAGAGCGACGAAGCAGTGGAAATCTGTCGGTAGAGTCAGCGTGTGAGCCCCCTGAAGACTCAGCGGGTGGGTAAGGATGCGTCTTGGCAGCCAACCGCCAAGAAAAGGGTTGAGCGGGAAGACTTACAAGCCTCATCAACGAGCATGTACTGGAACCAGAGCTTCTTGGCCGATGCTGATGTTGCCAGCTTGGCGAGTGTGGGATAGCCAGTGGAATCTGTAACGCGACACATGACTGCGCGATGGTATTGCGGGTTAGCTATGCTTTTCGGTCTGTGTGGTGCGGAGGGCAGTCTGGGGCTGAGCTGGACTAGAATGGACTGGACTGGACTGGACAGCCGCAGTCGCCAACATGATCATCACTCACAGTCATGGACGACAGTTCTGGCCTGGGGAGTCATCTCGCAAGCCGACGGGAGGCCAGAAAGCCCATTCCCAACCAGGGAGGTCATCTTGGGATAAAGTGAGAACCGCTGTGGGCGTGATGAGTACCGGGCCTTCTTGCGACGCGGCGCCTCATCATCGTCTGCGTTGCTGCGATCAGGCTGCCTCCCGTTGCCTTCTGTCGAGGCATAGGGAGGCCTCCTCCCAGCATTGTCTGGGTCATAGTCGCTGCCCCGGTTTGCTTGGTCGAGTGGGCTCCGGTCAAAGAACGGACGGTTTTCAGTCGGTGAAGAAGTTTGTGCCATACCAGGCTGGTCGAGGAAAGCAGCAAAAAAAAGTTGATAAAATTTAAGCTTAGTTGCCGGAACTCTGTGCGTTGAAAGTGCCCGTGTGAGTGAGCGTGTAGATGCAGCAGAATTAGGTATTAGGGAGGTAATAAGGAGAAGTAAGTTGAGGTAGGTGGGTTGATCAACACTGCGTCGACGTTTAGGTCAGACAATGAAACAAACCTCAGCTCAGGAGGGAGGACAAAGCAAGTCATAATAAAGCAAGAGTTTCCCCGGATCTGGCACGGGCTAATTAGTTTATGGTTAAATTTTACCTGGTCCAGTGGCGCGTGCCAGGGCCCTTTCTTTCACATCCATGCATGCGTCCAGAGCCTTCTCCCTCCTGCTCTCACGGCAGCCAGCTAATTACTTCCGGGCTCGACTACGACAGACTCGCTACACAGCTATACATAGCTCCTTGGCTTGGTACATCACCCTGCCGTGTTTGCCGGCTTAGCCCTCTGCAGGGATCTGGCCGTCGTGGTGGGTAGGGCTGGTCCCAGCAATTACCACTTCTGTCGCCGCCTGCAACAGAGGTCCATCGGCTAGATGCAGAGATCGCTGGGAGGCCTGCCGGAAAGCACTCGAGTGTCCACCGTCCAGTCATCCAACTGCTGCGAGCTGCGCGTGATGTGTTGCGGTGCGCTGTGCACTGTGCGTACCAGCTGTTGCTGAGCATGTCTTGCCACCTGTGCAGGAGAATGATGCGACTCATCCCGTGTTGATCGCTGCCATGCTGAGGCAGTTTGACAATCAAAGCAACAGATTCCGCCGTGTTCTAATTTTCATTATTTTTTTTTACCTCATTCCGACTCATCAATATTTCCGACTCATCATTATGGGTCATACCCGCCACTCTTGGTCCAGTCATGGCGAGAAAAAAAACCTTTTAAAAATTCTCCTGACTCCAGCGTCCCGGCGCCGGACCCCTAGCCTCATGTTGGGTAGCACCAGCAAGTGCGCCAGGGGAAGTATTCACGAAATAAGGGGATGAAGGGACGGTGAGGCAGCATAAGTCAGCTCTCACCCTCGGCGGTTGCGCTGGCAGCGGGCCGACTGAAAAGGTCGGTCTAGACAACCAATCCCTCCTCTCACCCTAACCACATGCCTACACACTTGCAGTTCCGAGCAATGATTTGCTTGAAGCGGGCTGATCTCCAGGTACAGGTGCGTGCCATTATGTAGTATTGTATGTGCATGCAAATGATATCAAATACCACCAATCGTGGTTTGGTTCTTCATTGTCTCTGCTTACGCTCCACGCGCATCTCTCCAATGTGAGTTCGCTGTCACTTTTTTCCCATTTCTATCAGATTTTGTTCTATAAGCGCCTATAAGATGGCCAACAGAGCGGATGCCAATACCGTCTGGTGTTTGATACCAAGCGTAATATATAATATAGCACACCAACCACCGAGGACATCGACTTTGTGTTTGCACAGAATATTAAAACAATACAACAGTTAGGACAAAATAGGTTATTATTCATTCATTACTCGGAGCTTCATTCCCGATGGTAGGATTTTAATATTCAATGATAGAATCTTCATGTTCAATAATAGATGGATCTTGATGTCAATCACCAAACATCCAGTTTATAAGACACATACAAGGCCTTCCGGCTTCATCATACGTCAAGATCTCCCTGCAAACCCTTGTTACAAGTAGATTTTATTCATTCATTATATCCCAAATCTCTAAAACTCATAAATCAATAGCTATGCAATACATGCCCTGAACCCATTACATATCCCCCAAAACTCTCACAGCTTCGAGCAGCAGCTGCCGCTGCTCTCGCCAAACGCCAGCTTGCTCATCTCGTCCCGGGCATTCAGCACGCCCTCGCCCTGGGCGGCCACCTGGCTTGGGGTGCTGCAGTAGGACGGGGGGATGTCCATGACGGGGTTGTTGTTGAAGAAGTTTCGGGGGCGCAGCAGGAGCGTGATGGGCTCGGCCGGCATCACGGGGAAGTCCTCGGGGGAGGGGATGTGCGTCACGCCAAAGGTGTGCCACAGGACGATGTCCGTGTTGTCGATTGGGGTGGTGCCGTCGCCGATCCACTCGGTGATGCCGGCGCTGGGCTCTCCGGAGGTCTGGGGCACGTGGCGGCCTGCGGGCCACAGCTCGTCATCGCGGTCTGTGAGGGTAGGGAGTTAGTAAGATGACAATATCGTCGCTTAGGAGGCATTGTGTGGGATCACTTACACTTGGTTACATAGACTGCGTGGCGGGCAAAGCCGGCCCTCTTCCAGACTAGCGAGCCCTCCTTGGGCAGCAGGCCGGGAACCTCACGGCTGACCAGCTTGTAGCTCGACGCCTTGCCGCTGTAGGGATGGAGTCTGTTGGTGTTGCAAATCTCCCAGGTACGGCTGGTGGCACCGTTGTAGTCGGTTGCCGACTCGCCCTCGGTGGCCAGCTTGGTCCTCTTGGCGGTGAAACCGTTACCGTAGAAGTTCTCGGGGCTTCCCACGGGAGCATCCGAGGGGACGGCGTCGGAAACGAAGACTGTGTTGTTGGGTCCGTCGACGTTGGCGTGCACACGGAGGCAGAAGAGATGCTGGTGGTTGTGTGCGTTGACGCCTGGGTAGACCTGGGTGCCCCAGCCCTTGGTGTCCTCATCGGGGTTCATGACATAGGTGTTGAGGATACCAGTCAACTTGATGTCAGGCTGGATAGTACCGTCCTGATGGAAGACCCACTGGATGGCGTACTCGTAGTTGGCAGCAGTGAAGATTTGCTGGATGATCAGCTTGCGGGCACGGGTGACAATGACGGAGTCGTCACGGAAGTCGGAGTGCTTGAAGAGGATGCCGGCATCCTCCTCGTGGATGCAGATGGCGTTCTTGATCTTGCGGATAGTACCATCGCGGCGGGGGAACTCGGCGTCGAGGTAGTGAATTGCGCCCTTGCAGTCGCAGCCCAGGGAGAGACTGTTGGTCATGTAGCCAGCTCCATACTCGCCGAGATCGAAAGCATGCTTTCGCTGATGGGGGTGCTCGGGGTTGCCGCTGTTGAGTTGGCAATGGTTAGTTAATGGTTCTTTCGGCCGAAAGCTATAGTCGGTTTCGTTACTTACTAAGGAACAACCATCTCGGCTAGAGACAGTCTGTAGAAAATATCACGGTCGGTACCCTTGTCGTTGTACTTGATGTCATTGAAAACAAGACCTTCGCGGTAGTTGAAACCAATGTGGAACTTCCAGTTCTGCCACTGGAGTTCGCGGCCCTTGAGGTTGAATGAGACGCCAGCAGGCTGTGTGATGTTGAGGGGCATGATGTCCTTCCTGTACCCACCAGCCTTCTCAACACCAGCCGGGTGGTAGTTGATGGCTCTGCCAATCTTGGGCATAGGCCTTCGGATTTTGGGAACATCAATGGCGATGACCTCCTTCTTGATGGGATCAAAGATCGGGCAGAAGTCCAAGGGGTACTGGTACTGGCAGTCGTCGACATGGGGACGATAGTACATCAGGGCTTGCTGCAGTCTGATGTCGTTGCCAAAGCGCTCGTCATAACCGATAGTCCAAGCATCGCAGTAGACCTTGTCCATATCCTCCTTGGCGATACCGCTGATGATACACTGCTCAATGACCTTGGGGTCCTTGCGGCAGACATGCTCCACAGCGATGAGTTCCTCCAGAGTGATCTATGATAGGAGTGTTAGTTGCTGAAGAGAGTTGAGAAGGTTGCCGAAACTTACAATTGGCTGAAGGCCACTGAGTTGCTCCCACTTAACAATCTTCTTAGTAGCGAGGTCGACGAAACCATCATAGACCTTGCCTGCGGGATCGATAGCTGTAACATCGGCAATTCGGTTGGGACGGGGAGCCGAAGTCTTGTTCTGGAGCCAGTTGGTCATTTCGGCCTTGCGAGGCTCAACCAGAGTGACCGCTTGGAAGAAGAGGTCTCCATAGGCTTGCTTTACTGCCTCCACAGCGACAGTAATCTCATCGCCCGACAAGGGGTCGAAAGGGTGGGTGACTCCTGTCATCGTTGTGAATAGGGTTGGGGTTTGGATCGAGGGAGTTGAAGTTGTGGAGACCCAATTAACTTTCCTCTCTATATATTGAGTTGGAGGAAGTAGAGAGCAGTTTGATTGATGGATGATAAGAAAGCTTATGGGAGATCAGACCGGTGTCTAGTCTTTATACATATCCCAACTTCCTGTATCACTTCCCAGGCCCCCCTCTCCCAGCTGCATGGAAACACCCCGATTAATCCATCTTTGCCGGGACCACCAATCAGATTCTGATAGATGCGCATTGTCATCTTGACCGGATCAGAACTCAGTTCCTGCTAACCAGAGAGCCGAGACAGTGCGGAGACCCCAGTCGCATGCTCGTGTGTTCCAACGGCTCCCCAATTCAGATAAGTAAACCGGTTCGCCAATCAGGCCAGGACATCTCATCGGACTCCAAAGTCCGACGCTCATCAACTGGTGCTTATCGGGCAAATTGACGCGGTGGGCTGGCAGCCAAATTCGCACCTTTTGGTCACCTGCACCTCCCGGATCGACAGCCAAATCTAGGCCATTTAGAGGTCGGTGGAGGTGTGATTGCTGGCGCTATCAGTCATCTCTCTCCTGTCGTTCGTCAGCTGGCGCTTATCACTCAGGGTCGCCGGCTAAGATCTCTAGATTTGGTAAAGACACTGGTGCCATTTTGACAATGCGGGGAAGTGGCATCCTAGTTCTTGACACATGCATCCTCTACACCGGACAGTCCCAATTAGGGATAAATAAGGTGGTCCAAGATCTTTGAATGAGTCGTTGGAATTATCATACCTGGAATTGCCACGGCACCATCCCTTTGCTACTGCCCATCAATGCTCTAGGCCTCCTTTCCGCCACTTCCCAGCGATACCTAAATGGGCATTAATTCCCAGCAAGCTTGAGTAATTCGCCTAACGGAGATAGAGATAGAGATCGCTCCGGCAACTACGGTCCCCTGGTCTCACCCGAATGCCCTGTTCCGGCTCAGGTGGGCCGAATAGATAGAGATCTGGCGGGCTGCTGTTACCTAACCCACCCTGACCAGTTCTTATCATGACAATGAACCAAAAGTCATAGGAGCCTCGGGTCAATTTATCAATCAGAGATATTAGCTCCATCAAGTCTTTCCAATTGGTAATTTCATTTGCCTATCTGTATTATTTTCGATATCTGCACTGCCCGTTCTGTCTTCACACTGCAGGTTGTCCTCAGGTGGGTGGACAAACAAGCCCACACCAAACACTTACAATTTCAAACTTGTCTATTGTTGTTCCTAAATTTCACGGTGTCATGTAGAGAATGCCCTATGGAATATATCTAAGATTCAAATGGGAGGCGTCATTAAGCCACCAAGTCCCTGAACTGCCTGGCGCCCCTCGAGGAAGAACTTGACCACCATCTGAGCCGCCGCCTCAGAATCATCGTCCTGGTCCACCGCCTCCAATATCTCCTCAACCTCCTTGGGATCCCACGTGGCACAGAACACGCGGACCGTCTCCGAATTCACAAACCGGTCAAACTCAAAGTGGCCCTGGTACGTCAAGACCCGCCCCGGCTCGTACACGCCCTGCACCGGGCACTTCGGGGTGCTCCCCATCAGAATCCACGGCGTGTCGGAGAGCGCGTCCGGGGATGGCAGTTCCACCCGGTCGGAGTGGATGAACTGCAGGCGCAGTGAGTCCTCAGACAGCTGGTTCGGCTGGGACAGGGCCTTGCTGAACGCCGGGGTGAGGCTGATCTCGTGTACGCCAAATTCCCAGCCCACAGGGCTCTTGATTACTTTGACGCCGTATTTGCGCAGTATAGACTGGCAAATAATTTGGTGCCCTTTGAGTACCTTATCATTAGCATTGCAGTCTCATAACTTGGCAAGATGGGGGAGGAAAGCGTACCGAAACAGCTGCCAAACATTCTGACATGCGGGTAGTTGTCATACACGTCAAGAAGATACTTGTCGAGCCTTTTCGCCCATTCCTTGTCGTCGTATGAGGATGAGGCGGAGCCCGTCACCAAGAGAGCATCAAAGTCCGACGGCGAAGACGGGTACTGTAGACTGACAACATCAAAGTCCTCAGCCTCGATTGTGACGTTGGGAGCGACCCGTTCCGCTGCTAATTTAAGCAGGTTGTGAAAAATGTTGCCGTAGCTTCCTCGCTCTTTCACAACGTTGGGCATTGGCTCATCCGCATTGAGCATGGCTACCCTGAATGTGAGTGGTGATGCCGCCATGGTTGCAATTTGAAGCTCTCGATGTGCGGATTTGTGCGTAATAATGATGTTAATAAAATGAAGGAGAGAGACGCTTGCTGTTAATAAAAATACTGAATATGTTGGAAAAGAAAGAAGTAAATGAGAGGAGTGGGTGGAATAAGAAGATAGTTGTGGGTTGTGACAGATGAACATTGATACTAGCCGCACTGTCCTTGTGACCAGCTGAGAAATACACACGCACATAGATAGGGTAATGCCAAGTGATCCTCCATCAACTGCCCGCCCACACTTCTCCTCTCCCTTTCGCATTTACCTCCTTGTTCAGTCGGGACCCCACTTACACACTTACTACCATCCACCGGCATCGGCACCGGGTAGTAGCCGCTCGACTAGGATGTGTCGTCAATTACTATCAAAATGATTTCATTGGAAGAAACGGATCTTAGATGGTTGTGTGAGAATGGCCTCACGTAACCATACCTAACGTAGGGTACAGCCGGTTGATGTTCTTTCAATTTGCCACGGCGGGACTTCGAGAGAATCGTGCTGATCTCGGGATATATCGTGAGATCTGATAAGAGCGACCTAAGACGAAGGAAAGCAGAGCAAAGAATATCTAGTTGTCCCGAGCACTCGATAAATATCTATCAATCTTCTTGACGATATTGTAGAAAATTTTCTCGTCGAGGTCCTGTAAATCGAAATCTAGAGGGAAGCTTAAGGTTCGCCAGTTCTCTGCAACTTTCTAATAGCCAAGAAGAAGAAGGGAAATCAGGGCTAGCGAAAGACATTCTATATGCTCTAATGATAAAATCCGCTGGGCGACAACGGGGGCCAAGGCTCTTACTTAGGGTAGTGAAAGAGGTGAAAGGTGCTGTTGAAAGAGGCGAGAGGTGCTGTTGAACGAGGAGTTAAGTGGTGCATTGAAATATTCCTGCATATTCAAACATACTTCACGTGGTATTGAGATGCAATATGTCGCAGAAATTGAGACAGAATCGAATGAATGGGATGGACGAAGGCATACCGTCCCATCCATTCACAGCTGTCTCAATACCAAAGTATATCAGCAAGGAGTGTTCCCGGACAGTCACAAGTATCATGGTATATGAAGCTAGTGAAAAGCTCCTACCGAAAATTAAAGGTAAAAAATACTCTCGTCAAGCGAAGATCTATGAGGATAGGACAAAAATGAGAAAACGTGACAGGCAACCCGATGAAATGACTGCGGCATTCTACCCTCCAAAGGGAGCATCAGACCAGCATGTGGAGCTGGCAGAAACTTGATCACTACTCATTTATTAATAAGCCTTTTTCTTCATTTATGCACCAGAAGGATCTTGATGAGAAGGAAGAGGGTGAAGCAGATTGCGACCTGCGCCTTGTCTGGCTCTATGTAGAGCTGCCACCGCGAAACGGGCCACGCCAATATAGATAAAACTAACCGTCCGAGTTTGATAGGGTGTTGTAATGGGTCATTCATTGGAAATAGATCCTACAGATTTGTTGAAATTTAGTCATGCTTTGAGAATGAGCATATGATGACTTTTGTGAGACTTACCGACAGAGCAGGAACAAAGTGAATGTTAAAAGAGGTGCAAGGATAACCCGAAATGTCTTTCCCAGTACTGGGAGGATACACATCAGGCTATAATAGATCAATGTTGCTGAGACACCAATCGCGCAACAGGTGAGATGGCGCAGAAGACAAAACATCTTGAGGGGTTGAGCTCTGCCAGATCGCCCAAGTTGAGGGTCAACCTGGGGTTTGAGAGCGATAGGGAAGAAATAAGAAAACGTAGGGACCTAGCCTTCAGAGAGGAAAATGGAAGAATAATTTCATTAATCGAAGTTCTGCTTTCCAACTTGTGGCCGATATCCGACTTGTTTAGCGGCAGGTCCTGCTACACTGGGTGCGACTTCCCATAATTGCCATCTTCCTGCTTCCTGCAAATTCAAGTCAAGTTTTGCGACACGAGGGAAGGCCTAGAGCGAGGAGTTAGACAGGTACCTAGATTAAAACCTCCTTTTTGATTAACCTCATCAAGATCTCAGTTGCCTTCCTATAAGAAATCCGTTAGCGTAACAGAACAAGTCGAATCAAATGAAATGAAAAAGGACTACACGGACAGCAAACACCTCCCCATCTTAACGACAATCGCTTTCGCATTTTTCACCAGTATAGAAATTTAATTAGCAACGCATATTAGAATTCAAACTTTAGTAATTGGATCTCGTCTACAAAATAAACTACTCACTCATCTTCAATATCAAAACAATGGATGAATTTTGCAGTCACTCTTCATTCTCTGAACCATGACCCCACACCAGTGTGTGAAAATAGATGCAAGAATTTAAGAACACCTTGGATTTGCTTAGACTTCCGGCTCATCATGTAGCAGGTCAATATATAGACAATTAGAAAATATTCCATGATTTTCAAAAAAGATGGGCACTTAAGAAAGGAATCCCCGCGGAGATAATCCTGGTTACCATAACATCTCGCCTGGGGCTACCTGGCCGCTTTGTATTCTATCTCCTTGCCCTCTATGAGATAAATTGGATAGTTGAAATTGTGTTCGTTCCATTTCTCGCCCCTCAAAATTTTTTCATCCCTTATCCCTCCTATTATCACACTGTCCTTTGGCGGGCTTTCCCAGCTATTCGGATTCGGAATAAGAGCCGTAGCTGCCTCCCGTGCTGCCGTCTCGACACAGTCAGTGGCCACTCTGCAGCTTACTCTATCACCATACATAGAAGCAGCTGCATAACGCAAGCCGGGGCAGTCGAGCGCCTGAACCAATATGGGAGCATCGCCTCGGAAAGATCGAGGCAATCTTAGATCACCCTTCAGCAGATCGGTTACTTGCACCTCGACCCCCTTCTCAAGCTTACTCCTAGGTGGTGGCGGCAAATGGGAACTCGTGTCATTTGGCTGTACAAAAGCGTGGCAAAAGAGTATATCTGACGGTATTGGGGACAAGGATATCACACGGCGGCCCTTATATCTGACACAGCAGAGCAGTATCTGGGTCCTCAGCCAAGTCTGCTTCGATATTCATGGTGAAGTCGCCATCTGGTGACTCTTCCTGTATATCATCTGAGATAAAGTGTGTTGGATCTTGTTCAAGGCAGTCATAATCTGGGATTTCCGTCGGACCCCCCGGCTTCACAAGCCGGTGGACGTCCCTTGGCACGCCTCCGACATCGACGTCCAGGAGTGTAAAGCCCCCGACCTGTTGTGGAGAGACGAATTTCCCCCAAAGGCTATTGACAAACAGAGATCGTTTGCCAATCATCCCTAGGCATTCAATCCCGATCAAACGAGCCTCGGCCTTCTGGGGCTCGGGATTCATTGCATGGCCACCGAGAAACAGCGTAGAAAGAATTGGAAAGAGGCTCGATCTTCCAAAAGCTTTCACCTTGCGCGAGTTTTCGGGAGGATTCTTCATCAAGGAGCAGAATCGCATGTAATGAAAGTAACTAGCAGATCGAAAGCCCCAAGAACCTTCCACTGTCTGTGATGCGAGGGAAGAAGTGTCAATCAGTCTCCCAAAAATTTCGTAGTAGTATCCCATGAAGAAAGACTGGAAAACACAGAACCATTCCACTTTATTCTGGTCTTCCATCGAAATGTCATTGATATTGAAGCCCGGTGGGGATGGCTCCCTGGCCTCGGCGTCGGGATCGCAGACTCTGATGAGCCATTCGAGAATATCAGGGGGCGCGGAATGGAGAGTATCTGTCAAACCGTCCAAGAGCTCTCCGTTGACAAAGAAGCCACATGTTCTCGCCAAGTCGTAAATCTCTTCATTGGCCCTCTCAGTACCCCTTCCCCAATTAACCATTGCATATACGATATTACGCAAAGGCTGAGGGGCCGCACTCCTGAAGACAGTTTGGCGAACGTGCCTTGCGTACCGTTCAGAGGAGGGAATTTCTGCCCCGCGAACACCTATTCGCACCACCGCGGCCGCCTTTTTCCCCTCTCTCCATGCCAGTCTGCTCTCATTCTTGGCGTCTTCGCTAATCGGAAAGATGCTAACGGCCTCCCAGGGTCGTTGGAGCGGAACTGTCATTGAGACATCTCTGGACATGAGTTGCTTACTTCTCTTGGATGTTGAACCATGCAAAAATGGCTGGCTTGAATAAAAAACTGTGCAGACTTCCCGCTCATGGTCAGTTTCTGACTCAGAGTCAATCTCAACAACCCGTAAAACATCGACTCCCATGAGGTTGAGACAGTCGGCGATGCCTGCGACGTCGGAGGATGATGTTTTGAAATGAGGGTCGTTTGAGCTGAGGAGCCAGATCAAGAACTCCTGGACATGCTTTGACTCCATTGAGGGTAAGGAGCCACCCATTATGCTGCCCTTGGAAATCAACACCTGTCGATGCTTTTCGGCGGCTTGGTTCAGAGTGCGTAGACAGGCAGTCGACCTCCAAGCACTCAACCGATTGTTGTATTGTGATCGCAAAACATCATCTCCATTTTCGTTGAGCTTTAGCATCGCTTGCAGCACATTGAAAAGAATCTTCTGCACGAGGGGCCCCTTGGCGAATTGGTCCAGTGCTGCAACCACGCAGGTCATAACAATAGTAAAAAGGGGCAAATCCTAGCTCAAGTCATTAGCTCTTATCCCGTGAGGTAGCATTAGAAAGGCATGCTCTACTTACTCTCAAGAGGCTGTTAGTATCCCGAAGTACTTCGTTTATGTCCTGCTCTCCAAGCCTCAAGGGCTCGTTGTTAGCTAACAACTGGATGTGCTTGCTCCATCGCTTATTGAATTTCTGGACGTCTACGAGGCCACGTCGTTGAAGAATGTCCACATGGTCCACATCTAGGAGGGACAAGAATTCTTTGTCGCCGTCCAGTGCTGTCCACCAGTTTCCCACCCTTCGACCGAGAGACACGATATTAGCAACATCGCTGATTCCCAAACCAAGCGCAATGAGGGCGCCGGGTCCGGCTGTGACCTGGATTGACATTGCGCTTTTGGTACTATTAGAGGGATTATGGGAATAAAATGAAGGTCGATGCCGGATTCGAAAGCTGGGAGCAAAGCTGATGGCATAGAGATAACCCTTTAGCTATATAGCCCAAACTCCCTTCTCTGTGCCCTCCCAAAAAGTACCAAATGATAGCACATGTATAACACATTGCATAAAGCTAATGAAAATACACTTCTCAAACTGAAGAGTGTGGTAGCTTTCCGGGGGTTGGTGAAAAGCGGCGCAGCTTGGTACCGAAACGACAACAAGGCGGATTTCATAAAACTACTCAGCTAATGCAGCTCTTGCAGGCGTGTGAGAATGATTCACGCGATCCTACCCATTGCGCCTTAGTCGCAAAGGTATTTGTTTGAAAATTTACGGGATGCTACACATATATGGTATACCGACCTCTCCTGGTGGAGGGCTGCGTCTCCAGTCAGCGCAACGCCATGCATGGAACTTGAGATATGACAGCTTTTATCACCGACCATGCCTTGTTATTTGGTGACCAGAGCGCCATCATGTGAAATGACGTGGCAGCAATTGCTGCACTTCTTGATGTTGAGAAATTGTATTGTGTGCTTCCCGCCTTTTAATTCGGTGGCCAGCGAGCGGCATTAAGGCATGTGGTGTATTACGACTGGGCTTCGGATACCTACACTCTGATGCCCAAGTAGGATTCGAGGCCACATATTTAAGTTGCCCCAAAGCAAGAGGGCATGAATGAAATTGTGCATTGTAAAGATTATCAACTAAGATTGATTGATTGCAGTTTTTACTCACGGCGTTTTTGGTGGAAATCATACAAGAGAGGGCTGGTAATGTGTGACCTTATGAATCCATCATTCCCCTTACCAAGATACAGGCCCCATAGTTAGTGTATATAATATTTCTACATTCTATGATCTTTGAAGCTTAAGATCGTTGTGTCAGGATTGCATTTGTGAGTGGCATATAGGGTAACAAAATATAACGTGCGTACCTACCTATCCAAGCTGCCCAAAATTCTATTCGATTTCTACGATAATCATTAGATCTTCTTATTAGAGATAGTTAATGAATTTTAGTTGCTGTGTCTCTCTCCCCTTTGTTCCTCATCTCCTTATTCTTGCTCAGATACCTCCTTGCTTTAACACTTTGACTACGGTGGGGTTCTAGAGGGCTAGAATAGTAGGCTGTGACAGAGGCACAGCTTGGACGTTGGAATTTGGACTACCTAGTTACCTAAAAGATTGAATTTCTCTCCTTAGTTGGTTGTGACGGATATCCGTATGGTAATATGTCATGGCTGTCTAATATGAGAAGGGCTCTTGTTTGTTCAGGAACGGCAGTCCAAAAACGGATATACACTCAGAAATTCGGACATACATACCTTATTTCGAAAAATAAGAAATCATGGAGATAAGCCGTGTTGTTGAAAGTGCTTCTTGGGGTCTCGCGAGTAGCACCTTCCACTCGGTTGGGGATTGCTACCTCAAATGTACCAGTACGACTGATAATACCGACTAAGCAGTACTGTTAAGGTTCATATACTTGTCTATCTGAGCACACTTGAGGTTAGAGGCGCCACTAAGGCAAGCACCCATGGCACCATGTACGTACCGTCTTCCAGGCGTATTGCAACACCTGATTGGCTGTGATCTGCCTAAAGCAAGTGGCAGGCATTCGAGAAACAGCCATCGATGATTGAATGATTAATCAATCCGTCGCATAGAGCTCGAACTTGTGTCACAACTGTTCACCTTTACCGTTACACAATCAGCAGCAGCTTGCTTATGCTCTCGGTTCGACACCGAAGCAGGAATCACACTCACTCGACCCCGCGCACGCTGAGGCGCCGCACACCCCAAGCGGTAGGACAACCTCCCACTCTCGCTGCTGCTGTGCGAGGCCGGAGCTAGCCTCGCCTCCCGCGAAACCTCATTAATCTGCGCGGAACGGAAAACCCCCCCCCCAAGCAGCAAGAAAGGCTGGAGCAGAGACTCCCCCCAACGGCCAGAGCAGCCATGCCTGCGCTCACAATCTCAACCGACACCCAGCAGTACTCCAAGGCCCCTCATCCTCCTCCTGCCTCCTCCTCTCCCTCCCCGACCAGACCCCCCGTCTCACCCATCACTCCCACCCAGGCTCCCTCCACCGCCGCCGCCCCGGGCCAGCCCCCCATCCTCAGCCTCTCCCACAGCACCCACCCAGAGCGCGCCTCTGCCATCCCCGTCCCGCCGCCCCAGCCCCTCGACTTCGAGGACAATGCCGACGTCATCGCCCTCAAGTCCACAATCTCCCTGCTCCAGATGCAGAGTCGCCGCGCCGACTCCCACATCAGGACCCTGAGAGACGTCAAGGGCGAGGCCCTCAGGCGCCCGGAGGACTTCGTGCAGCACCTGGCCTCCTCCTCCCAGAAGAGGAGCGACCGGCCCGCGGCCCACGACGACGGCTCCACCACAGCGTCCTCCGACTGGCCAGAGCTGCCTGACCGGATCAGCATCGCTCGCTGCCCGCCCATCAACTGGTCGCAGTACGCTGTCGTCGGCGACGCGCTCGAGAAGATCCACGACGAGCAGGTGAAGCGCCCGGTGCAGGGTACCCCGGGCGTCTATGCCAACGGTGTCTACGAGTTCAAGGGTGGAGAGGGCAGGCAGGAGGAGTACCAAGGGCCGACCGCTACCTACGATCCCCTCAACGAACATGTCGGGAAGAAACCGAAGAGCAAGAAATGACTGAACGCTATGAGAAACGAGCCTGGGTCATGATAATAGCAGAGGTGCATGGATGGCGTTTTGTTTTTATTTAGACATAAGTTGAATCAATTTCCACACAGGTTGTTCTTCATATCAATCTCAATCACTTTGAGGTTCATACTCTACAGGGTGAATTCGGGTCCAAAGCTCGATGCCTACTTCGTAAGTACGAGGCATGTGATATAAAGTTGTCATTTTTCTGCAATACTCCCCGTCCCCTTGGGTGGTCTGTCGCCGTCTGACCCACGTGCAAGCCAAAACCCTAATAAACGCCATACCGGCACCTGGGACCGTTCCTCTGCATATTGTCTCGTACAATGACCTAGCGTGGCACCAGAGCGTAGGTTTCATGATCATGAGTCTCGTGTTCGTAAAGTCTAAGCCGCCATACATCAGACGGGGAATTCTCTGGTAACCAGTCAGCTTAGAGGGTCATACTCAAGGTCACAAATGAGTCCTACTTACTCAGTGCTATCCTGTACCGAGCGACGGAGACGTCGGTGATATAGCTTCTTCCCATCCTTTGCCCCATTCCAAAACAACTTGTTGGCTTCAAGATTTACAATCTTTCTGGGGTCGTAGGCTGGTTCGTCCTCCTCCAAAGCGGAAATGATGGCCTCCACATGAGACATGACGTCTTCCTTCTTGTTAGGCTTGGGCGAATAACAAATAGTTCCATCTGGAGCAACAAGATGGTGGAAAATGCGTGTTTCAAACTTCACGCGAGGCTGCTCTTCAGGAAATCGGGGACTAAAGTTGATTCGAATGCGCAGTAACCCAGAGTCGAAATGGGTCATTGGTCGCCCAAAGTAGGTCAAAATCCAAACGAAGGGGTTTCCATCCTCGAGAGATACGTTGTGCGGCATATCGCCGCCCTTCAAGGTCGCCACGACCTGCTCGAATTGATGCTTCAAGTTCACGGAAACGGTTGTCTCTTCCGCAGTGCTCTCTAAGCCTTCGCGTGCCCAGGACTCTGTTTCTTCATCCAGAGCCTTTTTGATATTGCTCAATCTCCTTTCCAGGTCCGGGTAATCAAATGAACCATCCATGGTATTGTGGCCTTTGGATTCAAATGGCGTAGATGCAAACAGTTGTTTGGGTCTGACCAGGGTGCTTCCCTTCTTGGCCGCCTCTAGATAAGACTCATAATACCATAGGAATCTCCTCTTGCAGAGATCTTTGAATGGCTCAAATGGTACGTTGACCTCCTCGGCATCATCGCATAGGTCTTGGTCCCTATCATTTGACGGCTTGATTGTTCTGCCATCAGCTGTGATTTGCAGATAGTCTTCGAGGCGTTTAATGACGGACAAGCGCAGAGTCTCGTGGTGGATCTTGGAAAGATATTAGAAATGGAAGTGAAAATGATATTTGTTAGACATACCTTCTGCGCATAGGCCTTCCTCTTAAGTTTTTCATCCTCCCCTCCACGGGGTCTCTCAAATCCAGGCTCATTCTCGTATGGACTGGCGGACAACAAACTCTGAATTGATATGAGAATTGATTCAAGGCCTTGTGCTGACGACCACTGTTCTCCAGACTCTCCCCGCCAGGTCCTAAACAGCGTTGATTGAGTCAAAATAAGATCATGACGTTCAACATCATCTTTTCTTACCCTAGAATAGATCTAGAGGTTCGTGACTTTAGTCGCAATTCTCGGCCAATGGTGGATTTGGGGCCAACTTACAGGCAGACCTTGCCGTTCGCATAAATATTGGGGTTAAAGCGAGTTCGGCCATTGTTCGTCGTGACACAGGTAACATTAGGGGCCTTGGATGGGTATTCTGCGGGCGAGGATAATCGTTAGCCTCAAGGAGATTGATTACCTATGTATTCATAATTGGGTGACTTGCCTTTATGGAATTTGATCGCAAACTTGTTTATGAATTATTAGCAACATCGGACATGGTACCCTGCCGATGGAAAATACTGATCAAAACGCTTACCTCGAAGAAGCCGAATTCATATGGAGTCTCGTGAGGGCCGATGATCAAGGCCTTCACGTTCCGCACGTCGATGTCACGGCAGGCGACAGCGAGCGCTGTACACATTATATGAGTACGCTCCCTGCAAGAATAAGAGAACATCACTTACAGAGGTCTGAGCCTTTCTGGAGCTCACTTAGCTCCTACATCTGGAATGTCAGCGTTGATAGGATCCTGGTGAGTTCGACGTTGTCTGGACAAACCTTGGAGATCCGGAGAATCGACTGGTCCATCCCGCACAGTCGAACCCCGCCAAACGCGAAAGTGCACTTGGTGAGGTAAGGGTGTGATGAAAAGAAGGTGAGGTACCAGGTATTGGATCTTATGTCACGAACTTGGGGTGGAAGTTACCAGCTGCACACAGCTACCGAGTACCTGAGGCGAGCTAGCGTTGGCTAGAGCCTGGCGAAAGAAAAGCGCGAGGGCGTATTCCGAAGCAAAATGCTGAAAACTTCACGGTTCACGAAGGCGAGGGCACAGTCCAGGAAGCCTGCTTGGCTCTGGGCTTGGAGAGGAAGGCGGGGCAGAGTTGGGAGGGTCCTCCGGGAGTGAATTAATGTGAGGTGGACATAGGCGAGTTGGAACTTATCTTACGGCAGGCAGCAGGCACGAGAGAAGGCTGACTGCAGAAGCCAAGGCGAACCAAACACCAGCTGCCAGAGCACCACTGCAGAATGTTGTCTGCCCAAGAGCCCAGTTTTGTTTCCAGCTGCCACGGGCTGTGGTCACCACATATGTACCAACAGCAGGGATATTTCAGGTACCGGCTGCCCGCTAAGGCCCTCGCCCACGCACCTTTACATTACATGCATGCCTAGATGGGACGGATGATCGACTGTTTGTCGTCCACAGCAACAATGGCAAACAAGCTTCCTGGGTTTATTAAGCTTTGTGTCGTCAAGCAGGCCGAACCTTCGTCGATGCAACATGCACCTAGTGCTGCGGATGCACGTGCGATTTGTGGAGGCCCAAGCTGTAATTAGACACGACATTTTGCTCGAATGCCAACTTGTGATGTTCATCAAGTCCAATTCTCATGCCTATTAACCCTGTTGCATACCGGAGGCACTGTAGCGGATACCTCAGGTAAAATGTAGTGATACCTCCATACAGGTAGTATTGGGCCGTTGTGACGTGCCTGGGGCCAGAAAAAGAGAGCTCTGTGCGCTAACACGTAGAAGGCAGCCCACTAGAACGCGTCTTCGCGTGCTCCCGGACCGCGTTAATGGATTTTGTAATTTCACTACCAGAAGCGTCGAGGAGCATCATTCAGTCACCGCTACCTTGGTAGACATTAATTGCACTACAATCTGGGAAGAACCAATCCAGGACGGCATTTGAACTATATTCGACACAATACAAACGGACTGCAATGGCGAGCTTCTTCGACCTCAAGGCTCGGAAAGCCGCTGCCGCCAATGGCAATGCCGACCAGAAACAGGACAAGGCCAAAGACGGGAGCTCTCAACCATGGGTGGAGAAATAGTCAGTGCAGCAGGAGCTCTCTTCGTAGAGAATACGCACAACTAACCTGTCTTCTACCTACAGCCGCCCGAAGAGCCTGGACGATGTCACGGCGCAAGACCACACAGTCACAGTCCTGCAGAGGACGCTGCAGGCTTCCAACGTACGATCCCAGAGCGACTCCCGTGATCCCAACAAGCTGACCATGCCGTGTGTAGCTGCCTCACATGCTTTTCTATGGCCCTCCCGGTACCGGAAAGACGTCGACGATCCTGGCGCTTGCGAAGCAGCTGTACGGACCAGAAATGATGAAGTCACGAGTCCTTGAATTGAACGCATCCGACGAGCGAGGCATATCCATTGTTCGAGACAAGGTCAAGAATTTCGCTCGCATGCAGTTGACGAACCCGACCGCCGCATACAAGGAGAAGTACCCTTGCCCGCCTTTCAAGATCATCATTCTTGATGAGGCGGACTCAATGACACAAGACGCCCAGAGTGCATTGAGACGGACGATGGAAACATACAGCAAGATCACTCGATTCTGCTTAATTTGCAACTACGTGACCAGAATTATCGACCCTCTCGCCAGTCGATGCAGCAAGTTTCGGTTCAAAAGCCTGGACCAGGGTAACGCTAGAAAACGTATAGAACATATCGCGGAGGGAGAGGGAGTACCCCTTGACCCCGGTGCAGTCGATGCGTTGATCAAGTGCAGTGAGGGTGATTTGAGAAAGGCCATCACCTTTCTTCAGAGTGCTGCAAGGCTGGTTGGCGCCTCTGCCAAGAAGAAGGACTCGGAAGAAGAGGTGGACGATGCGGATCAGATGGACGTCGACAAGAAAGCCGTCACTGTTAAGATTATCGAGGACATTGCAGGTGTTATTCCGGACAGCACGATCGACGAGCTTGTGAAGGCGATGCGACCAAGCAGCGTTGGTGAGACATACCGGTCTGTCTCTAAGGTGGTCGAAGATTTGGTCGCGGATGGCTGGAGTGCTGGGCAGGTAGTATCGCAGGTTGGTTCTCCCTCCAAGGCTTCTATCCTGGAAATCTACTGACGTTGGTTCTGAAGCTTTATTCTGTCCTCACGACGGACGAGTCCATCCCGGATACACAGAAAAACAAGATTGTCATGATATTCTCAGAGGTTGACAAGAGGCTAGCTGATGGTGCTGACGAGCATCTCTCCTTATTAGATGTGGCCATGAGAATATCTTCTATTTTGTCTGCATCATGAATTGTCTGATGGTTTATGGGAAGCAAGATGGACTACGGCGTTTAGAAGATAAATTAACGTGGCGTTGAGGCGGGATACCCCTGTTCTTTCCAGCTGATGTAAATGTGATATCAAAAGCAATCGCTATGCTGAACGACCTTGACCAAGCAATCCCAAGTTTCCATGCAATGCGGACCATATGTCTCCATTCTTTTGCTCGGGCCTCTCGTCTGTATGTTTCCTCGTTTTCTTCCCTTTGGGGTTCTCTGATTCCAGCCAGAAATCGTCATCACCCTGCACCTCGGCACCCTCTGGCTTTGGTTGATTTAAGCCAAGAAGGCTGTTAATCTCATGGACTGATTTGGCAGAATTTTCCAAGAATATGTGACCGCCCTCCATGGTCTCTGCAACTAACTCAAGATTGCTGATTTTTGCGGAATCAGCAGCAAGCACCCATGGTGTGATTCGACTTGTGGCTTCGGGAAAATGCGAACTCTTAGATAGCGGATCTGTCAACCCGGGTCGCGAGTCTGGGTTTGCGTCGTTGCGATGTGCCGGAAGCAGCTGGCTCTCCTCAGCAAGACGATCGAATATTTGGCCAGAGTCCTTCGTATATTGGCCAAGCGTGGAATTGATATGCGCCTTTTGACCAATCATGGCCTTTTGAGTCTTGGAAAGAGCCAACAGTTTTGTGATATACGGAGTAAGAAGGTAGTCAACGTCGGGATTCTCGGGTTGGGCGATATGTGGTGACGATTTATGCTGGAGATCGGGTGTGATCGCCGGCTGTGGTGACTGCGATAGCAGTGCCAAGATATCCTTCCTCAAACTGCAATACAGGGCATATTTCTGACCGATTTGAGCCAAATCATTGGCGAGTGCAGCTTGAGTTGCTTTGAGGTCGCCGAGTTGAGCACCTCCTCCAGCGCTCTCGTTTGGCTCCTCTGAACCTGCGGCGCCGAGTTCAGCCTCCATCCAGCTGATGAGTTCATTTCGCGCTGCGTCCAATGCGGTGGCCTTGGCAGCATTGCTGAGAACATCAGGGTTGCTCCTTGAATTTGACCGCGCCTCCTGAAGGAGATCCTGTTCTTCTCTTAGGAGCAGCTTCGCGCGTAGAATCGTCTTCTCCAAGTTGACTTCCCGGGCTTTAGGATCTGAGCCTGCCGTGCCTCCCTCGACAGCTAAGCTTTCGACTATTTCTCTTGGAACAGCTGGAAGCTGGGCTGCCCCGGCAAAAAGTTTATCTGCGTCCAAATATGACGGCAGGGCGGCTGGCTTTTCGAAGAGGTCATCTATACATTGCTGGATAGCCAAGAACTTTTCTCGTTTTCGTCGAAGCTTAAGTATTGCTAGCTGTTCTTCTAAGAACTCTTCCCCTGTGCCAGCCGTGGGTGATACACTCGGGCACTGCTTTGGTTTGATCTGTACCACATCCTCAAAACCTCTACGGGCAGCTTCATTCTCTTTCAGAGCCTGAAGATACTCTTTATGGACACCTTTGGCTTCTGAAATAGCGCTTGAGAAATCATGCGGGGTTTTGGAAAGTGCCAATGGCTGTGGCAGCTTCTTGTCATTAGTGTAGGAGCCCAACTGCAGGGCCAGAATGCGTCGAATGTAGTTGACCTGCTCCCGAGGCTTAATGTATGGCTCCAGGCCGCTCTGGATAGCCCGAATGGTGTCAGATGCGTCCTTCATCTTGTCCCATTGCCTTCAAGTCGAAATTGACTGAAAGGGTACGAGAGGTGCTATCCATGTCAGTACCAAGGTTGGCTCCTGAAGCTCCCCTGTGCCTGTTTGTTTACTGAGCAGAATGGACCAGTGGTCTCTGTGGCTGGTGCACCTGTGGCTTGCTAGGACCTGTTACAGCGCGCCTTCCGCCAGGTACGCAATTGAGACCCCACTAATCAGAATTGAAGCTAGCGCTGTTGCCTATGGGGCTGGTTCTGAAATTTATCTACTGCCGATGATACCTTCTCAACAAACTGGCGGCGGAGAGCACGCATAATTGTCAACCACCTTGCGCTTGATTGAGTCACCGGGACTGAAGGCAGCAATCCCCCGAAACCGAACGCGCTTAATTGGTTGGTGGACATATGGTGTCTAAAACTATCTAAATACGAGCTCCCGGAGCTGTCGAGCACATCGACTTCCCCCGAACTCTCTTCTCCTCTACACGAAATTCGATTAGACGCGCAAGATGTCGGACCAACATCGCGATGTCTCCCAATACAAGTACTCAGCCATGTCCAACCTGGTTCTCCAGGCGGACCGTCGGTTTGTTACGCGACGAACCGACGAGGCGACAGGCGACCCAGAGTCGCTTGCTGGCCGGCTGAGTATCCAGGATATGGGTGGTCGCGTGGCTCGCGAGGAAGCGCCTAGACAGAAGAAAAGCACAGGCCCGCACGATGTAGTAAGGGGAGACCTTAAAGAAGGCGAGGATGTATTGCTCCGAGAGCAACGGCGCAAAGGAGGAAAGTCCACAGGACTCCTGGGGGCCAACGAATCACACATCGAGGGCCTAAACTACCAGCCGCGAACTCAGGCTACGCGAGCCACCTTTAACCTTATCCTTACCATCGTGGCGAATAATTTGGGCGATGTGTCACATGAAGTTATTCGCAGCGCGGCAGACGTCACCTTGGAATACCTCAAAGATGATGATATGAAAGATTTGGATAAGAAGAAGGAGATTGATGACATCCTGGGGACGACAATGCCCGCTAAACAGTTCAACGAGTTGATCAACCTGGGCAAGAAGATTACCGACTACGACGCCCAGGATGATGAAGACGCTGAGATGGGAGGCGCCGATGGTGATGATGCGGATATCGATGAAAGACAGGGTGTTGCGGTGACCTTCGATGACGAGGCGGGGGATGAGGAGTTAGAAAACGAAGTTCGCGACGTGTCTTCAGAAGATGAAGATGACGAAGACGAGGAGAATGAGGATGGTGCAGCCCAGGCAACCAATGGTGATGCTGACGATGACGACGAAATGATCCTAGACTCCGGACCTGTTGCTGGCAAACAAAAGGATAAGGAGAAGCATTCTGTTCCAGCCCGGGATATTGACGCATTTTGGTTGCAGCGTCAGGTCGGCAGCCTGTATCCCGATGCTCACGAGCAGACAGACAAAACAAAGGATGCGCTGCGTATTCTTTCGGGCGAGCCCGATGAGGCTGGCGGTGAGGAAAAGTCACTACGAGAAATCGAAAACGATTTAATGGAGCTGTTTGACTTTGAACATCACGAGCTCGTACAAAAGCTGGTGGAGAACAGAGAAAAGGTGTTCTGGCTCACAAAACTCACACGGTCGGAGAACGACGAGCAACGAGCAGAGGTGGAAAGAGAGATGGCCTCCGAAGGTCTACAGTGGATCCTCAACGAATTGCACGGAAAGAAAGCAAATGATGGAAAGAAGATGGATATCAAGATGGACATTGATGTTCCTGACTCTATCAAGGCTGACGCCCTCAAGGAAGAGAAACCCGAGGGCCAGCTCGTCGGCGGCTTACAGCCCAGAAAGCTGATTAATCTCGACAATCTTGTTTTCGACCAAGGCAACCATCTCATGACCAACGCAAAGGTCCGACTGCCGGAAGGATCGACGAAGCGAAGCTTCAAAGGATACGAGGAGATTCATGTCCCGCCCCCCAAGAAGTCGAACGAGCCTGGCGATTCACTCATCCCCATCACAGATCTCCCAGAGTGGTCTCGTGTTCCTTTTAGCTCTGCAAAGTCGCTGAACAAGATCCAGACAAAGTGTTACCCCTCGGCATTCCAGAACGACGGCAATATGCTCATTTGTGCACCAACTGGTAGTGGAAAAACAAACGTGGCCATGTTAACTATCTTGCGAGAGCTTGGAAAGAACCGAAATCCAGAGACCGGCGACATTGATCTTGATGCTTTCAAGATTGTCTATATTGCGCCTCTGAAAGCTCTGGTTCAAGAACAAGTTGGCAATTTTGGCAAACGGCTGGAGCCCTACGGTGTCAAGGTGGCTGAGTTGACTGGTGACCGGCAGCTCACTAAACAACAAATAGCAGAGACCCAGATTATTGTGACAACACCCGAAAAGTGGGATGTTATTACCCGCAAGTCCAATGATCTGACCTACACCAACCTGGTACGCCTGATCATTATTGACGAGATTCACCTGCTCCATGATGACCGTGGTCCGGTTCTCGAAAGTATTGTCAGTAGAACTATTCGAAAGACTGAACAAACAGGCGAGCCTGTACGTTTGGTTGGTTTGTCTGCGACCTTGCCAAATTATCGAGATGTGGCAAGCTTCTTACGTGTCGACGTCAACAAGGACCTGTATCACTTTGATGGATCCTTCCGTCCCTGCCCGTTGCGCCAGGAATTCGTCGGTATCACAGACCGCAAGGCAATCAAGCAGTTAAAGACGATGAACGATGTAACATACACCAAAGTGATCGAGCATGTTGGGCAGAACAGGAATCAGATGCTCATTTTCGTCCACTCGCGAAAGGAAACTGCAAAAACAGCCAAGTACATCCGAGACAAAGCATTGGAAAACGAGACTATCAATCAGATTCTTCGCCACGATGCTGGTAGTCGGGAACTTCTCAATGATGCAGCCTCCCAAGCAACGGATAAGGACCTGAAAGATATTCTCCCTTATGGGTTCGGCATTCATCATGCAGGCATGAGCCGTGTCGACAGAACTGATGTTGAAGATCTCTTTGCTCGTGGAGCTATCCAGGTACTTGTGTGCACTGCCACTCTTGCCTGGGGTGTGAACCTGCCTGCCCACACAGTCATCATCAAAGGAACCCAGGTTTATTCACCCGAGAAGGGTAGCTGGGTCGAACTCAGTCCCCAAGATGTGCTTCAGATGCTTGGACGAGCGGGACGACCCCAGTTCGATACGTATGGAGAGGGCATCATCATCACTACTCAGAGCGAAATCCAATATTACCTTTCTTTGCTCAATCAGCAACTCCCTATTGAGAGTCAGTTCGTCAGCAAGCTCGTGGACAACCTCAATGCGGAGATAGTGCTAGGCAACGTCAGAACACGGGATGAAGGTGTTGAATGGCTTGGATACACTTATCTTTATGTCCGTATGCTTCGATCACCTGGTCTTTACCAAGTAGGGGCCGAATATGAAGATGATGATGCTCTTGAGCAAAAACGTGTTGATCTTATTCATTCTGCTGCCACAGTTCTTCAAAAGATGAACCTGGTTAAATATGATGAAAAGACCGGGCGGCTGCAGTCCACCGAATTGGGCCGTATTGCTTCGCACTACTACATCACTGCCGGATCCATGGACACCTACAACAGCCTCATTCAGCCATCCATCACAACGATCGAGCTTTTCCGCGTTTTTGCTCTCAGTTCCGAATTCAAGTACATCCCTGTCCGACAAGACGAGAAACTAGAATTAGCGAAGCTTCTTGGCAAGGTTCCTATTCCAGTCAAGGAGAGCATTGAGGAACCACACGCGAAGATCAATGTGCTTCTCCAAGCTTACATATCAAGACTCAAACTTGACGGACTCGCTCTCATGGCCGATATGGTTTATGTGACTCAGAGTGCCGGTCGTATTCTACGGGCGATCTTTGAGATTACACTGAAGAAGGGTTGGGCCTCCGTGGCGAAGACGGCGTTGGATCTCTGCAAGATGGCAGAGAAGCGCATGTGGCCTACAATGACCCCCTTGCGTCAGTTCCCCGACTGCGGTAGAGATATCATTCAAAAGGCCGAGAGAGTTGAAGTTCCTTGGAAGAGCTACTTTGACCTTGATCCTCCCCGCATGGGTGAACTCTTGGGTATGCCTAAGGCTAGCCGTGCGGTTTGCGCATTTGTTTCCAAGTTCCCACGACTGGAGGTACAGGCCTCAGTCCAGCCCATGACAAGATCCATAATCCGTGTTGAACTGAGCATAACGCCAAATTTCGAATGGGACGATGCGTACCACGGCACATCAGAAAGCTTCTGGATCATCGTGGAAGACAGTGATGGTGAGGATGTTCTCTTCCATGATAGTTTCATTCTTCGAAAGGACTATGTGGAGTCCGAATCGAATGAACATTTGGTAGAATTCACAGTCCCCATCACAGACCCTATGCCACCGAATTACTTCGTCTCAGTGGTCTCGGATCGATGGATGCATGCCGAGACGAGGCTGGCCATTCCCTTCCACAAGCTTATACTGCCCGAAAAATTCCCACCCCACACTGAGCTCCTCGACTTGCAGTCACTTCCAATTTCGGCTTTGAAGGTCTCTACTTATATCGATTTGTATCCCGATTGGAGACAATTCAACAAGATTCAAACTCAAACCTTTGAGTCTTTGTATAAGACGGACAAGAATGTGTTTGTAGGGGCTCCCACGGGCAGTGGCAAGACAGTTTGTGCCGAATTTGCACTTCTCCGCCACTGGAACAAGGCGGACTCAGGCAGGGCCGTTTACATTGCACCATTCCAGGAGCTCATTGATGCTCGTCTTCAGGACTGGACCAAGCGGTTGAGCCAACTGAATGGAGGAAAGGAAATTGTCAAATTGACGGGCGAGACAGCGACTGATCTCAAGCTTCTCGAGAAGGGAGACTTGATATTAGCAACACCCATTCAGTGGGATGTCCTGTCGAGGCAATGGAAACGACGCAAGAATGTTCAGACTGTGGAACTGTTCATTGCTGACGATATCCATTTACTAGGCGGTTCACAGGGCTATGTGTACGAGATCATCGTCTCCCGTATGCATTATATACGAACGCAGACAGAGCTCCCGATGAGAATTGTTGCTCTCAGCGTGTCTCTTGCCAATGCAAGGGATATCGGAGAGTGGATTGACGCCACGAAGCATGACATTTACAACTTCAGCCCTCATGTCCGTCCTGTACCGCTCGAACTTCACCTTCAGTCCTTTTCAATTTCCCACTTCCCCTCCCTAATGTTGGCAATGGCCAAACCCACTTATCTCGCAATCACACAAATGTCGCCCGACAAGCCAGCTATGGTTTTCGTGCCCAGCAGGAAACAAACACGAGCCACCGCGAGGGATCTTCTGGCGGCATGTGTTGTTGATGAAGACGAAGACCGATTTCTTCATGCCGATGTGAAGCAAATGCAGCCATTGCTTGAACGTGTCCACGAAGAAGCCTTGGCTGAGGCACTTTCGCACGGCATCGGTTACTACCATGAGGCACTGAGCAATAGTGACAGGCGGATCGTAAAGCATCTCTACGATAATGGAGCCATTCAAGTTCTTGTTGCTTCCCGAGACGTTTGCTGGGAGCTTACTAGTACAGCACACCTCGTCATTGTGATGGGCACACAATATTTTGAAGGCAGAGAGCATCGATATGTGGATTATCCTCTTAGCGAGGTCCTTCAAATGTTTGGCAAGGCTATGCGGCCGTCTAAGGAAGGTCGCGGTCGCGGCGTTCTGATGCTCCCGCAGGTGAAGCGAGATTACTACAAGAAATTCCTCAACGAAGCTCTTCCTGTTGAATCACATCTGCACAATTATCTTCACGATGCTTTTGTAACCGAAATTAGCACCAAGATGATTGAGTCCGGTGATGATGCAATCAACTGGACTACATTTACTTACTTCTACCGGCGGCTACTGGCGAATCCAAGTTACTACAGCTTGACAGGCACCTCGCATGATGACTTGAGTAACTACATGTCAGATCTTGTTGAGACTACGCTACGTGAACTTGGCGAGTCAAAGATCATCGATTTCGACGAAGAGGATGGCTCTGTTTCTCCTCAAAACTCGGCAATGATCGCAGCATACTACAACATTTCTTACATTACTATGCAAACCTTCTTACTCTCACTCAGTGCTCGTACCAAGCTCAAAGGTATTTTGGAGATTGTTACGTCAGCCACTGAATTCGAAGCCATTCAGATTAGAAGATACGAAGAGCGTCTCTTGCGTCGGATATATGAGCGAGTGCCCGTCAAGATGGCTGACCCCGCCTATGACTCACCTCATTTCAAGACTTTTGTTCTCCTCCAGGCACACTTCTCGCGTATGCAGCTACCAGTTGACCTGTCCAAGGACCAAGAAGTGATTCTTTCGAGGGTTCTCAGCCTCCTCAGTGCCATGGTTGACATTCTTTCTTCTGATGGTCACCTCAACGCTATGAATGCCATGGAGATGTCTCAAATGGTAATACAAGCCATGTGGGATCGAGATAGCCCCCTGAAACAGATTCCTCACTTCTCCCCCGAGGTTATCAAGGTGGCGAATGATGCTGGGTATGTTTCGCAGTCAAATTCCATTATGCAGTGCAGTGGTGCTAACGACTTTGATAGAATCAAGGACATCTTCGACTTCATGGAGGCTATGAATCCTGAAGAGAACCCCGACTCTGACAAGCTAATGAAACGCCTGGGTCTGTCACAGAAGCAATTGGCTGAGGTCGCAAACTTCACAAACGACAAGTATCCTGATCTAGAGCTAGAACACGAGGTTCTAGAGGAAGATGAGATTAGAGCCGGCGAACCGGCTTATCTCAAAATAAAGATCACCCGAAACGTGGAGGAAGAGGACGATGCTCCTTTCGACTCCACTGTACATGCGCCATTCTATCCTACAAAGAAGCTGGAGAATTGGTGGCTTGTCGTTGGTGATGATAAGACCAAGAACCTGCTTGCTATCAAGAGGGTGACGATCGGACAAGAGTTATCAACTCGCCTCGAATACACAGTTCCGACAGTTGGCGAACATAACTTAAAACTTTACTTGATGAGCGACAGTTACGTTGGAGTTGATCAGGAGCGCGAGTTTTCAGTCACCGCCGCCGAGAGCATGGATGTGGACGAGGACGAGGACGAAGATGACGACGATGAGTAAAGGCTCATTTTGATTTACTCGTGACAACACCTTTACCTGTATTATTGTTTGTTGGATATGGTGCTCAGGTGGTCCGATGGGGAGGTTTCAAAGCTACGACGAGACCACCCGGCTGGAGAGGGAAAAGAGAAAATGATTGACTTCGGAAAAATATGCCTCGGACGATAGGGCTAATCACAAGTACTTGGTCGGTAAAATAGGGGTTGTGCAGACAGTTTGGTTGTGGATAATAGCGCTGGGGGCCTGGAGTTCATGGACGGAATGCCCAGGTTTCTCGACGACCGGTATGGAAGCTAGCGGGCGGTGGGGTTCAACGAGCCGCGGTAGATATCAAGAGTTTGCAGTTTAGAGAAGAGATTGTGAAATATATGATGAGGACGTGGACTTAATTTTTTTTGTTGATGTCTCATTTGCGTCGGATTGAGTGGTGGTGGCGGCCTGTTCATCATGCATCTGGGACGCCATCCTTACCACGTATTTTGAGACCTGAAATAACCCGCCACTTACTCTTGTACCCATCACGTGACTACTATTTTCAGTGACGTTAGATGCGCCTTCTTCGTCTCGGCAGCAGTCAATCACCCTCTGCTCCAGTGTTTTTCTCTTCTCTCAACCACACCGCCGACATCAACGCAACACGGCAAAGGGGCGTTGTCTTGTCATTTTCGCGTCTTCTGCATCTTGATTGATTATCTTTCCACCGCATATCGCGATTTGCGCTGTCATTGGCATAACCTACTATACGCGACTCTGACACGCGTTGCATAGCTCTTTCCTAGAGCTCCAGCAATCTGGCGCTCGAGCTCCGAGGAACTCAGTTCGCATTTCGAAGTTGTTGGAATCATCATACAAACTCTCGCCATGGCTGACACGCCCGCCGAGAAGACCGACGCTCCTGTGTCTGTTGCGGATGCTCCCGAAGCTACAACTACCGATACCAAGAAGACTGAATTGAGCGAGCCCAAGACTGATGGTAAGTTCTATTATGCCAGGGCGCATCGTGGAGGACGGGCGAAATCTTGTGGCCGGCTACGCGACGCGAGTTTCGCGCATATTTCCCCAGTTCGCGGGCATGCTCGATTCCTTTGTACCCGAATGAATAAATTTAGCTAACAAAACTCCGCCCTCAATAGACAAAGACGCTCCCAAAGAAACCGAGGAAACAAAGGAAAGCGCCCCAGACGCGAAGGCAAATGAGGAAGTGAAGCCTGCCAAAGAGGGCGAGACTGAGGCCCCCAACGCCACTGAGCCCTCTGCAGCTGAAGCTGACCAGTCAACGGCCGAGGCTGACACGTCGGCCATCAAAACACCATCTGCCAAAACACAAAACAACCGCCGCAAGTCTGGGGGTGCAGGCTCGACCCGCAAATCGTTGAGCAAGAAGGCCTCCAAAATCCGCATCACCCACCTCGACGCCAAGCCAGGCGACCACTTTCTGGTGAAGCTTAAAGGCTTTCCGGAATGGCCAGCAATTATTTGCGAGGAGTCGATGCTTCCACCCGCGCTGCTCAACAGCCGCCCAGTGACCGCGGCGCGCCCTGACGGCACCTACGCTGAAGCCTACGCGGACGGCGGCAAGCGCGTCAATGACAGGAATTTCCCCGTCATGTACCTGTTCACCAACGAATTGTAAGAACAACATGCTCCGGATGTATTTAATGTCGATTGAGTTTTTGCTGATAAACTTCCAGCGGCTGGGTTGTCAACACGGCCCTTACCGAGTTAACTCCCGAAATGGCCGAGAATGCTATGAACGGCAAGATTCGAAAGGACCTAAAGGCGGCGTTCGAGCTTGCAGCCGAGAAGCATCCCATCGATTACTACAAACAGATCCTCCAGCAATTTGAGGACGACAGAATTGCACAAGAGGAGGCTGCCAAGGCCGCAGCGGCCACCCCCAAGAAGTCCAAGAAGAGCAAACCCAAGGCCAGCGACGTAGATGAGGATGTGGAAATGGCAGACGTTTCAGAGAGCGCAAAGGCTAAGACCAAGAAGCGCAAGGCTGAAGAGGATGCTGCTGTAAGTGCTGCCGGCAGCGTATACAAGTTTGGCTGGACCCTCGAACTGACCATCGAGTTTATTTAGACACCCCAGCGCCCCGATTCTGTCAAGAAGCCCAAGATTAAGCTTAATACGTCTTCAACTCCTAAGGCAGCCAATGGCACATCCAAACCACAAAACAAAGAGGCGTCAGCGTCTAAGCCCAGCAAGGCCAAGTCGAAGCCTGGCGAGAAGAAATCGGCCGGATCCAAAGATGCCAAGCTGACCCCTCAAGAGCGCTTGGCCCGCAAGGAGGTGCGCAAAATGTTCCCTTGACGGAAAAAATTGAGTTGCTAACACCCTGACAGAAAGAAGTTCTGTACCTCAGACATAAGCTTCAACGTGGTCTTTTGACTCGTGATCAGATTCCTCAGGAAAGCGAGATGGACCAAATGGTGGAGTATCTCACCATCCTAGAGAACTTTGGCGCCAATTTGGAGGTGCCAATTATTCGAGCAACAAAGATCAACAAGGTTATGAAGGCAATTCTAAAGCTCGATTCCATCCCTCGTGAGGAGGAGTTCAAGTTCAAGTCTAGGGCACAGGCTCTTCTTGATCAGTGGAATAAGCTGATGGCTGGCGAGGGCTCAGCTGCAACCAATGGTGTTAATGGCGCCTCCGAGGACCATGCCGAACAAAAGAAATCCGAGGAACCTAAGGCGAAGAGCGAATCCGAGAAGCCCTCTGAAGACCAGACTGGCGCGAAGGAAGCTCCAGAGGAGCCAAAAAAGGCCCAGGACCCAGCCACTGAGGAGAAAGAGGAATCGGCAACTGGAGATGTGAGTTTTGTCAGATTATAGTTGGGAAGCAATGAACGGATATTGACAACCTCTCTTACAGAAGGCCAACAAGACCACCGAGGTCACGGCATAAATGAAACTCAATTGTAGTATTCATAAGCCAGCTATCGCAAGCCACCTCCAGCGAGGACTTGATATAATGCGAAAGTAGGCATAATAGTGGACGTT
This sequence comes from Clonostachys rosea, assembly GCA_026958235.1. Classification (NCBI taxonomy): domain Eukaryota; kingdom Fungi; phylum Ascomycota; class Sordariomycetes; order Hypocreales; family Bionectriaceae; genus Clonostachys; species Clonostachys rosea. The sequence continues at coordinate 3,958,873 of CP110207.1, forward strand.
TCATATTTGATTATTGAACCAGACTTGGAACCGCTCAAAGAAAGTTGATAAAAACGAAAAGACAATGGATCCTCCTCGATGAATGCGAGGATATTTGCAGTTTGATACTACGTCTAGGGGAGAACCTGGAGTGGTTTGGGATGCTGTAAATCAGGGACATTGAGAACGCGATTGGGAATATGTCGCTCGCATTTGCGACGGAAGAGGGTTGACATCGGCACACTTCGGTGTCTAGACATGCACATGGATGGGCTGTTTCTGCGAGGGGCGATTCGGGTGTATAGGTATTTTGCTTTTGGCTGAAAGTAACGGCTTCTTTTTCTCTTATTTACTTTCTTTTTTTGTTATTTTTCCACGATATTACAAGAGGGCAGAAGTCTTGTTTCTGCCCCCTTGAACTTCCTGCAGCTATTTGCGTCTTCTTCTCAGGATGGGACAGAAAGAACACATTGGTGATGATGAGGAATGATGAGGTTTCAAAAGGAAAATCTACAATTATACATCAACTTAGTGAAAATCCAAACGCCAGCTTAGACCCAAAACTCAGTACATAACGATCGAATCCAACGATCGAATGAGGCTTCTTCGCCTTCTCGCGCTGTTCGTGGAAGGACACATACAGTGCTCAAATCATTTAATTGGCACAGCCCGTCGCGCTTTTAACTCGAGTTCATGTACAGTGTAAGACACAGTGTCCAAAACGCGTCTCACAGTTTGCAAGCGCGTTGGATGAGATCCAACCTTCGATCAGCCACGCCGACTTTGACGTCGACATCAAGCTTGATAGATTGTGTCATAAAAATACCCCCTATCTTCGAATATGACGAAAAACGATGAGCCTAGTCAGGCTTTTAGCCAGGAAGACCACCAGGTAGGCCTTGACATTGGGATCTGATTTGGACCCTCCTTTCTCATGCTGATCCAACACTCACCGCAGGTTGCATACGTCTTCGATCCTAATGAAGAGGAAACCCGTCAACAGCATGCTTCCAAACGCCGCCGAGTATCGAAGCAGACCAAAGTAGCGACCACTAGTACGGAGCCAGCGTCTCCCAACTTTGTGCCGTTATTCAATGGCGTAGAAAAGATTGAGTTCGTTCAAGCTCGTGAGAAGCTCTTCCGTGAGAGCTGGGAAAGGGTGGACTCTCGCATCCAGGTGAGATACAAATGACACTGACTCAGCATTGAATCTACTAGACATGATGCTAATATGTTGACAGAATGCGTTGAGAGAGTCAAACTCAGCCACATTAGATGAAGTGGCTGCTTTCGTGAGTGAGGCGCAGGCAGAATCGTGAGTTGGTTCTTGAGGCCTACATCGCATGCAAGATGTGCTGATCGACTTTCTTTTCACCAGATATGACAAGATCCCCTCTGTTTTCATTCGTACGGGCTCCAACATTGCGTCGCAAAACTTGCTGTTCGAACAGCTATCAGACTGTCTTCAAGGATCCACACCAAGCAAGTTTGTGAGGCTACGCTCATCCGAGGTTACGACTCTCAAGTCAACACTGAAGAGGATTATTCAAGATGTCACACGCCGGGATATTGAAGACGAGGAAGAAGATGAGATCCAGGTTTGTCGAGCCTACCAAATAGCTTCTCCGGTGCGACTGATGATATGACTGACTCTGTTTTCAGCCTCATACCAAGCATCTGGACTACGATTTAGAAGCATTGAGGGCTTTTATCAAGCCCGAAGCTTGCGATCATGTTTTTGTAGCCTTTGAGGATAGCGAGGGATTTGACAGCACCCTTCTGTCAGACCTAATTCCTTTACTCAAGTACGCTTCCACTCCCGCAAGTTATATATATATAGTTTAACTAACTTGTAATTCTCCAGCTCCTGGAGGCCCCGGATTCCGTTCACACTCCTTTTCGGAATTGCTACCTCGGTTGAGCTTCTCCAGGCACGTTTGCTCAAGACAGCTTGCCAACAGATCTACGGCGCGCAGTTCGATGCGGTCCAGACTGATGCTATCCTTGAGGCCATCTTCAAAATAGCAGTCTCCGCTAGCGATGTTCCCTTGAGACTAGGTTCGCCGCTTCTCAAAAGCATGCTGGACCGTCAGCGCGACCAAATGGCTGGCATCCAGGCTTTCATTAGCTCTCTAAAAGTACTGTTCACACTCGCAATGACATGACGATTGATTGAATATACTAACAGACGAGGCAGTATGCATACATGTGTCACTTCTACGCCAACCCTCTAAGCTCTTTGATGGGCCCTCCGCTCCAACTCCAACCTCAGCCAGAGCATATTGAATCGATTCGGAACACACCATCCTTCCGAGTTCTTGTGGAAAGGCTGATCGAGTCTGATGATGCAGGAGAGCTATCAAATGCGCAATCTCTTTTGGAGAACGATGCATATCTAATTGAGCAGATCGAGAGTGCCATGAAAGAGAAGCAGCGGTGGGTTAACGGCCTACTTCGTTCTCTGCTTCTTGCTGTGGCATCTGGAGCAATGGACGGTGACTTCTCGACCGTGTACTGCAGAGCCATGATGGAAGGCATCGACGACTCAGAAGTGACGGAGCAGGTTCGACGAATGGATGTACCCAAGCTCCTGGCTTTCATCCGTCAAGTGCTCTCGATCTTTCAGATTGGGGACCCTACAGTGAATTTATCGCCCTATGAAGGGGACGACGATCTCTTCTTCGAACTGGCTCTAAAGAAGCTCCAAGAGGGCATTGAGTCTCTTGCAAAGCTAGCTCAGGAGAAGTCCATCACCCTGCGGAGCAAATACATGGGTCAGACCAAAGTTATGCGAACAACGGTGATCGCGCAAAGAGTCCAACTCAGCCGAGACTCTGCTGCCTTGAGCGAGGAGGACAAGCAGTATACGGGCTACGTCGACGAGCTCACGAAGTTGCTGTCGCGACATGTGACTGTCCTGCCTGTTTCACACGTCTTTCTCTCCGAGTGCTGGACATATGACTCGATGTCGCCGGCTCGAGACGTGTTTGTTCCCCGGCCCCGTGCCACCTTTGAGAGGAGCCTCACTCGTCCTCATGACTACCTGAGCTGCTCTTGCTGCAAAGACAACGGGGGTGGCATTCAATCGACGTTGCCGGCAACGTCCATTCTCTACCAGCTCTACCTTGAAACTGGCAGTTTGGTCAACGTTGCAGATTTGTGGACAGCCTTTCTCGACATTGTTGGGGAGGAGGAAGGCGACGAGCGCAAGGCCCTTCTTTTGTTCTACCGTGGCCTGGCCGAGCTGCGGACGCTTGGGTTTGTCAAGAGCAGCAAGAAGAAGGTTGACCATATTGCCAAACTGAAGTGGCTTTAGACACTTTGTTGGAAATTAGTGGCCATCTCACGCTAGATGGCCGGGCCAAACATCGGCCTCCCGAAAAACCAGCTTGTTCTATATATTTTTTAATGCAAAGCGCAGCGTTAGGACAAAGAATAACCACATCTATTATCAGCTTTCGAAAACGAGCCACGCCTCCCTCATCTCACCTACACGATCGCCTTTCTTAATATGTCTCTCATTGTTTCATGACAAGGAATTTGCCCACCATGGTCAAAGAAAAAAAGAATCAATAAATAGAAGCAGCTTCGTCACTTACCCGGCTTTACATGACCACAGGGCGGCAAAGAGTCCGCAATCATTGTCTCATACACTGTTCCAATCCTGTTGTCTTGGCTCTCTCACCCCTTCGCTGGCCAGGGCTTGGGCTCGCTGTCCGCATTCCAGCACTTCCGTTTGTGCAGCCTTTGACTTGGGCACACGGACAGCGAGCGCGCCATACGAACCCCCCCACAGCCTTCAGGTGCAGCGCAGTGTCTCACCTCAGGGCGACGTCCGCGTCCGTCGCAAAGTTTCCGGTATTTTGGAACAAGCGCCGGACAAAGCACAGTCAGTGCCCCCGAAGCAGAGCAGATGGTAGCGGTTCAACGCATACGTATTCGGCCCCCGGCAAGGTCCGTTCACGGCTCTGCGAGAGAATATATGAAATGGCCAGGTCCCGGTTGCCCTCCAGCAGGTTGAAATGGGACATGATTCCTACTCTCTCGTATTACTTATCGTTTTTCTCTCTTAGATTATCTCTGTATTTCTACAGTTCTCCTCTCTTGGGCAGAGAATCAAATTCTGTTACTCCTTTCTATTCCCATCGCTACAGTGTCTTATTCATGAACTCATGACCTGAAAAAAAAATTTAGCCTCACCATTCCGCTCAAGGTCCGTCGTAAACGGACGCCTCTGGTCATCTAACCAAGCTGGAGTCTCTCAAGAAAAAAGAAGCTCGAACTCTAAGCAAGATGATGCGCCGCGAGGTCCCGTCGTCCCACGCACAACAACCCCCGGTGTCCTTCATGCACCGCCGGATATCCAGGAACCCTGAGCTCCGGCGCAAGCTGGAGCAGATGGCCCTCCACCTCTCGCCCCTGGTGCAGATCACGACGGGCAACGTCCACCCGAGTTTCCCCAGGACGATCCTCCACTACTGGCTCCTCACGGACGCCGAGATGGAGGACATGGCGGGCTTCTACCACCAGCGGGACCCCTCCACCCTCACGTACCAGTACCCGTGCCCCATCAGCTGGTCGTCCAGCCTGCCCCTGGAGGAGAAGAGGCGGAAGATTGGCAAGTTCATCGGGCTGAGGGGCTGCGAGTCGCCCGTCTGGCTCAAGACGGAGGAGGAGATCGCCGAGGAGGCGAGGCAGGCCAGGGGGGCGGCCGAGGAGGAGATGTGGAGGCGCAAGAACTACCCTTGGCCTGGGCAGGACGTCTGACGGGGATGAGAGAAAAGCTGGGGATTTCTATTAGCTTCAGGTTGGTTTCCTTGCATGTGTCTTTGACGGAGGAGCATTTGGTGGGTTATTATAATTGGTACTGGGAGCATGATCGGAGCATTAGCCCGCGGTCACAGCGATTTCATAGTTTTGGCCTAGGCGTATCAGCAATGTCTGGTAGCCTGCCCCTTTAAAATTAATACCGTTAGATTGTTTTCAAATCTTGCCTTCACTAAATAATCCCCAACGCCTCTTGTGCAGCCTAGATATCTCCCCAAAAATGCGCCGGCACATGCACAAGTTGCAGAAAGTAACAATTTTACACGATGCGTGACAGATCATCTATGCTTTTCCTGCTCGCCCCTTCAACCTCTCATCCAGCAGTGCGGATATGAGTTTACTTCCTCACAGCCTTCTTCAGCCTTGGGGTATCAACGAGAACCGCCTCGTCGTCACTAGCAGGCTTGTTGGGGGTCTCGGTGGTTTCAGTTTCGTCGTTTAACTCCTTCATAAACTCGGATCGGATTTGCTTGCGTCTCTTGTCCCACCATTGTCGCTCAGCTCTGGCCTGAACTTGGAAGTCGTCCACGTGGTTTCGGACCTTGTAGTTGATCGCCATCTCGTTGGCGGATTGGAAAATAGTCTGGCCCCAGTTAGGGGCAAGAGCATTAGCCTATAGCGTTGTGTAAGTCGTCATGTTTCTTTCCGTAGCCACGAAACCGAGAACAGGTGGTCTCCCCTCTTACCTCAGTGACGACATCGCGCAACTCCTCCTCCATCTCCTTCTCGGCCCGCTGGAACCTCTTCCACAGATCGTTTCCGACGCTGCCTCGCTGGAGGAGCGTACTGCAGGCCTGCTTGGCGGACCGGATCTGGACCAGGCGATGGAGATCTTCCACTGCGCGCCGCAATAGGGCGGCCTTGAGGACGCTGTCAGGGACTCGCTTTTCACCGCCGTCCTCAGGGGACAGGTGGAGAAGACTCAGGTAGATGTTTCGTTGCAGGTGTGGGCTGAACCAGGGCTCAAGGTTTGCACTCTGGGCTGCGAAAACGGGACGGAGGCCAGCCGTGTTAGTCGAGTACAGAGACAGCATGCATCATTGTTCCAAGCTGCCGGCCCAGGAATAGGGAGAACGGCGGGCTTAAGAGAACAGGGAGGGAATTGAGGCCACTCACCAGCTTTCCGCTTGCGGTAGATTGTCGAGAATGTCATGAGGGCGCCGCCCAAAACGATGACATAGGCGAAGGGGAGCAGAAGCCCCTTCCAGTCGATCTCGGGAATCATTGTAAATTCGAAAGAAGCAAATGAATGAGAAGAATAGAATTCATAGAATGGATAATGCAAAGACTACTCTCGATGAGTCGCAGGCCGTTGCGTGACTGAGAAGGAAAGGTAAGTGTTGTGTGGGCAAGTCCGCGAACGTAAACTGCCGGTTCTGGTATGCGATTTTGACTTCTGGACAGATAGCCACAGGCGCTGTCGGACAGTGCTTCCAGGCACCTCAAGCGCCCAAAGCACACACAACCGGGCGCATTTTGGCGGAAATGCAGGTACGTACCGCAGCGCCTCTAATGTACACGCTGGCTTGTCTCGAGGGCCAGCTTACATAAGGCAGGCACCTGTGCTATTTCGGGACAGCTTCTAGGCAAGGGCACCATGCCGTATACGGTATAGACACGGCACACAGAAACACTGGGCCGGGTGGGTTATGTAAGCACTCAGTGACAGGCGTTACGTAGTTGCCGTCCATACAAACAGTCTGCCTAAATCAGTGCGAATGACGCTCGTGCTCAAGCTTCGGCCAAGCTCCACACTATTTACCCCACGGCAGTATCATACACGCTCTCTGGCTTCCACCACGCATCGACTACCTTCCATCACTCAACTAAGCGCAAACATATCGGTTTTCCCCTCGTCTTCTATCGGATCTGAGAAGGCTTAGAGAAGTTACAACGTCTTCCTCTCCGAGCTTCCGAGGAGAGGAACAACTTCTTGCGGTCGACTCTCGACTGAAAGCTACCGACATTTGGTCACCTATTCACGCTCACGATGCTTCTACGATGCCGGGGTCCGGATGGCACCTTCCGCGTGACGGTCGAGCCTACGACCAGTTTCTCCGACTTGGGACACATGGTGAGAATGGATCAATAAACTGCTTGTGTTGCGCATTAATCTAACATTGCTGTTCCGTATCCAGCTACTCGAGCAGTTACCCAAGACGATCGATCCTAGATCCATTACGCTATCAAATTCACCCACAGGTAGCGACGCCAAAAGGATATCCGAGGTAGCGAATGTGAAGATCGGAGCTATTGGTCTCAAGTACGTCCTCGTCGGTACGGATATGGATTGTTCGCCTTGACTCACAATATATTTCTAGACACGGCGATCTCATCTTTCTCAACTACACGCATGCCGGCGCCTCCGATAGTTCCAACGGCGAAACCCAACCAAAAACGACGACAGCGCGACTCAACGGAAAGCCTGTCCTGCCCACAGAAGATGTACCTGTGGATGTGAGCCACGAACAACGGATAGCACGACCCTGGGACTTGGTTCGCCAGTCGCCTCTGGACGACCGTCTGGATCGCCAAGATGGAAAGATCCCGCGGGGCCGAAACAGGATGTGCCGCCATGGTCCCAAAGGAATGTGCGACTACTGCCAACCTCTGGATCCATTCGATGCAACCTACTTAGCCGACAAGAAGATCAAGTACACTTCTTTCCATGCCCATCTGCGCAAGGTCAACGCTGCCACCAACAAGCCCGAGCTTGGTGCCTCATACATCCCGCCTCTTGTAGAGCCCTTTTACAGAGTTAGACACGAGTGCCCCTCTGGCCACCCGCCTTGGCCAGAGGGCATTTGCACCAAGTGCCAGCCCAGCGCCATCACCCTCAACCCTCAACCTTTCCGTATGGTGGACCACGTCGAATTCTCATCACCAGCAATTATCGATAAATTCATCGATGCGTGGAGAAGAACTGGGGCTCAACGACTTGGGTTTCTCTATGGCAGATATGCAGAGTACACTGAAGTTCCACTCGGCGTTAAGGCAGTCGTCGAAGCCATCTATGAGCCTCCACAAGTCGATGAGCTGGATGGTATCACCCAAAACGCATGGGAAAATCAGAAGGAGGTCGAAGAAGTCGCAAAACTATGTGGATTGGAACCGCTGGGTGTAATCTGGACCGATCTAGTGGATGCTGGACAAGGGGATGGGTCTGTCGTATGCAAGCGTCATGCAGACTCGTACTTTCTATCATCTCTTGAGATCTGTTTCTCGTCAAGACTACAGGCTCAGTACCCGAAGCCTTCAAAGTGGAGCGACACCGGCAAGTTTGGATCCAATTTTGTGACCTGCATTGTCTCGGGCAACGAACAAGGCGAAATTTCTATTTCACCATACCAGATGTCCAATGAGGCTGTCGAAATGGTCAGGGCAGATATCGTTGAGCCTTCGGCAGACCCGACAGTCATGCTTGTGCGCGAGGAAGAGGAAGACGACGGCTCTGTCAGCCGAACAAGATATATCCCTGAAGTTTTCTATCGCAAGGTAAACGAGTATGGCGCCAATGTGCAGGAGAATGCGAAGCCATCTTTCCCTGTCGAATACCTCTTTGTTACACTGACCCATGGCTTCCCCGCTAAACCAAAGCCAATGTTCACTCAGCCAGGTTTCCCAATTGAGAACCGAGAATATATTGGTGAAAGCCAGGAGCCATCAGCTCTTGCCAAGGTCCTTCGTGCTCAGAATCCCCAGGACGGCGGCGAGGGGCTATCCAACTTCCATCTACTATGCTTCATTTATCAAATGAGCATCCTGTCTAAGGTCAGTAACTCCATTCCGTCCTTCCCTTCCATGGGTCGTCTTAATCTAACCTACTAAACCACCTCCTGCAGGACGAAGCTGCTCTTCTCTGCCGCGTAGCCAGCCAACACGACCTAGCCGAATCCTTCCAATTGAGTTCAACGGAAGGCTGGCAGAATCTGCAGGCCATTATCCAATCGACTGGTGAGAGAATCCCCAAGCGCCAACGCGATAATGCTTTTTCGGGCCCAGAGCCTGCTTCTACTTTTTCACAACCCACTCTCCGCGAATCGGATGAGCCACTTGCTAAAAGATTTGCTGCCTTCAGGCTGAATGAAGTCCGTACGCTTCGCGAAGCATCCCTACCTGCCGCAGCTGTCCAGAAAATAGAAAAAACCAAGGCTCCGCCGCCGCCATCGTCATCGTAGTGGTCAGTTGGGGGATGGAAATGAGTTCAAGGAGTTGTGGAGCAAGTGAAAGGCGCTGTCATTTAACAGCAATCATCAGTTCAGCTGGTAATTTTCAATCATCAAGCACAAATAAAATCGGGATATGCGACGGGTATTGGTTTCATAATGAATAAGGAGTTGCCTACCCAATATCTCAGCAGTGGCGTGCGGGTCAAGTCGGTAGAGGCATAGCATAATAGGAAGGGCAAATCAGCATTGCAAAGTACGGTTCTAAAGAGAAAGATGATTCGTCATCATCGCCATCATTTTTATCATGGTGGTATCATAGTTTTAAAACGCAAGGTAACCTTCAGAATTATCAATGTGAGTCCAGCGAGTCTAATCTCGGGACAAACACTTCTCTTTCTACTCTCTGCTTTCTTACCAAGGAATTTCCGTGCTAGTCATCTTTAAATGATGAGCTCTTTGATTCTCCGTAAGAACGAAAGGTTAGTGATGTCATTAGATATGCTGGGTAAATGCTTGGTACATGCTTAGCATGTGCTGGGTATGGTATTAGTATGTTCTCAGCATGGGCTTAGTTGGGTTGGAAGGACTATTCAGTCTTGTGACTTTCAGGAAATGCTAGTCAATTAAGGTACACGGAAAATTGTGTGATAGTCTAGCAGCACAAGCAAGACTTCGGATAAGCACTACCAAATTATTACTTTTTACGTTGGGCTGAATAGGTCGAGAGCATGAGTACAAGCCTTGGCCAGTTGGCAAGGGCTAAATCTTCACGACCACTTTATCTGTAGTCGCTTGCGCTCTGCAGGATTAGTGACATGAGCATGGACTTGCCGTTTTCTGAAAACATTTCCGTCAAAAGTGCGTTGTCAATGTGCTACCCAGATGTTTGCGTGCAAGGCCACCTTCAACTGAGAGTTTGTTAGTAAGGTATGGAGAAAGAGCAACATCTATATTGCACTTGGAGGCCTTTACAGAAACCAGGGGCAGGGAGAAGATTTTAATAGATGGAAGAAATATTATGTATTAAATGTCTAGGAAGAATGGGCGCGTCGCATTCCAACTCACGTCGCCTCATATCCACATGCTACTTGCCAGTATGATCATCATCTAACTGGCCTACCCCAAGTATTCCTTTTTTACCTGAACGAGAGTGATCGTTCTCCGTAAATTCGTTCATAGATGGAGATAATCGAAAGTGATATTGTTAGGGAAATCTGTACGCCCGTCATTAGTAAATCGAATATACCGAGAGGGCAATCGCGCGACTTACCCCTTTTTTGGGTGGTATTTCCCAAGTGAGTAAATCAATAGTCGAGGTGTTTACTGGGTGGCTGGCTTATCCATGGCGTCGAACTGGCTGATATCGCCGTTCTGGGCCAGCTCAACGAGGACGGCAAGGAGGCCGACGGCGGACAGAGACCCGTTCTCGACGAGCTCCTCGGTGGGGATGAGAGAGTCAGTTGCGCTGCTGCGGGCCTCGATGTCCTGCTTGACGCCGAAGCCAAGGAAGGCGATCAGCTTGTCAGCCAGGTTGCCAATGGGGCCACCAGAGCCGGCGTAGCCGAAGACGCTGTGGAGGGCATCGACGAGAGTTGGTGCCCCACCAGCAGCGATCTCGCCCGTCTCCATATCACGCTTGAGGAAGGTCAAAAAGCCGAGAGGGTTGACCAGACCTCCCAGGAGACCGCCGCCCAGGCCTCCGAGCGGGCCACCGAGGCCGAGACTGAGGATGCTGCCCAGGCTGCCGCCGCCCAGTCGGTTGGTCAGGGCGCTGCCGCCGGTCAAGGATCCGAGGGTGTTGCCCAGAGGGGCCGCGCTGCTGCCACCAAGGAGACCAAGGCTTCCAAGGCCAAGGCCGGACACGATGCCATCGAGTCCGAGCAGGTCAGGGGCAGCGCCCTGGCCGAGGGGGTTTCTGGTGGTGCCGATCTTGCCAATGACGCCGGTGAGCGAGTTCAGGGCATCGGGGTGGATGTTTAGGAGGGGGTTGGGGCCCAGGGAGATGTTGGGGATGCTCTGGAGCTGGCCTGTAAGGCCGCTCAGCTCGTTGGTGGCAGCGCTGGTTCCTGCACTGTTGCAGGATCCCAGGAGGGCCTTGAGGATGTTGATGACGCGCTGGACGATCTGCTGGAGATCGAGGCCAGGTGCGACGGATGTGTCTGTGAGGTCTGACACATCGCGCTTGACGATCTCAAGATTGTTGAGGATCTGGCGGAGGTCGGAGATCTCAGACACCTCGCGCAGGTTGAGGGAAGTGTTTCCAGCGCACTCTCCGAGGACCTTGGAGAGAACGTCGAGGATCTTGTTGAGGAGGTTTGAGAGGATATTGGTCAGCCCGGCAGGGTCAGCGAGCGGGGTGTCTCGGGAGACGACTGAGGTGGCCTGGAGAGCCTCCTTGAGCTGAGCCACAAGGTCCTCGTTTCTCTTGCTCAGGCTTCCAGCATTGACAGCTGGGACAGAGGGAACATGGACGCTCTGGACGTTCTGGATGGCGGAAGAGCCGACAGTGGGAGCTGCAATGACGTTGCCAGCAAAGCAAGCCAGGGCGATGGAGGCAGCGTTGACCTTCATGATTTCAGATGGTGAATGGGATCTTGGGAAATAGGTTCAGGTATAAGAGGCCAGAGGAGAGAGAGCAGTTTTTGTGACAGACTTGTTTGTTTGGGAGGTTGGAGTCTGATACCGAGAGGGAAAGTTGTCCTGGGGGGGCATCCATGGCTGTTATATAGGTATTCTGCGGTCTATACCACCTCATGTTGATCGAATGTTCCATAGTAGTGGCGCTGAGTGATGTTCACCGTGCTTTCGTATGTGGAATCCAGACTCGGATGGAGATCGCGAAGGTCTGGTGGGTTGGAGACGGGAAGATTCTGATCGGAATGCGGGTATCGATGAACGTTTACATCGTGGACCCTGTTGCCAGACTAAAAAGTGACAGTCTCCACTGGATCTACGATATACCCAGATGTTTTCAGATGCGTTGTAAACAGTTTCGGTCCATTTAGGGAGGGAGCTCCAGGTACGAGGAATGCTAAGAGCTATTGAGCTTGAAGGATCCTCGGGTTCTCGCTGCTCCGACATGGATGTTGGCGAGAGGGGAATTTTGTTACATTCCAGACAGAAGATGACGCAAAGGAAGCATCGTCAGTTGGCCAGTCATCTTGAACACGGATGGTGTCTCCCTTGATAAGTGTGGCTCTTGAAAAATGCCACCTGTTACCAAGAGTCTCAAGGGCAATATCGCGATCTGCGTTGTCATCGGATCGATATTCATTGTGTCGGCAGCATCGATGCCAGTCCCATGACAGAGAACTCACAATAGCTTGACTGTCATAGATGACATTCAGATTCAGAGATGAAGATCCGCCGAGTATGGCTGGGCATTACCTCGGTTGCCTCAGACTGTCGTTGCAAGCGTCGTGATGGAGTCCGCGTCGACTAGCTACACGCAAAATCCTGAGCACGTGTTTATTCTAGTTCCCGTTGAGTGTGAGGTGGTATGAACTGTAATTTAATCTTGCCGATAGTAGATCCCGCAGCATAATATGTATTAGCTCGTGGGGCCAGGTCAATGATATCCCGCGGTGATGGTAACTTGACCGCTACCAGACAGATAGATTTTCTGCTTTTTCTTGGGAAGCCTGAACTTAAACTCGTTTGCAATATTCGACTCCGGAATTACCACTCCTCGATATTTAGACAAAGTTTAGGTACACATACCCATGCAATTCTTCACTTTCCCGTCAACAAGCTTCCTCGTCCTGGAGCTATCGCCAAAACCGGTTCCTCGCATATTGCGTGCAGATCCCGCTGAATGGTTCACGGCTTCAACGATGGCATTTAAATTTGGAAAAATGTCATGAAGTCTCTTCCGATGGGGAGCTAAATAAACAATTGAATGGGACACCCACCAAATTCTCGGCTAAATATCAACAGAATTCCGGAAGCACTCTGACCATTTACTGCATTCACCGCTCCCAATCGACATCGCGGTTCTTTTTCATGTATAAGCGACAACAAGGGTCCCGAAGTCTAAAAGGTAGCATGTTTTTCTGCTCAATAAGACTATCGGTAATCATGGTGTCTATTACTTAATCCAACCTACTCTAACCTATTTCAAACAGGCTATCTTCTATATCCCCCAGGTGAGTTGGCCGTATTCCCACAGTTGTCATCACACTGGTTTTGGGATGAGCCAACAGCAGTATTGATCCCTGCATCATCTGAGTTCCACTGCCCCCAGACTGCGATTTTGAACCGTCAGGACGAAGGCTCCCGTAACCAAAGACCGGTATGCTATTTCGGTCCCTCTTATGATGAATCCGGCTCCTTGATTCCTTCTTCTTCATCAATTACCCACTACTTGATTTCTATCTACTCTTTCTCGTGCAGCACTGCGTACCAACATCCACCATTCTTCATCCTCAGTTCAAACACCATGGCATCGCTTTCATTCCTTGACCTTCCAATGGAAATCAAGCATAAAATCCTTCAACAGGTGGTTTTCACCCACCTCCCAAACTTAGACCAAGGATCTTATATCCGGTGGACACCAAATCGAGGATTTTTTCTATCACCAGATAGAGATCCAACCTCGCTCTTCCTAGTCAGCAAGTCCTTCTCTACTCTTGCACAGCAAATATTCTGGAGCCAGAATCAATTCATGATACTGCCCCCGGAATATTTCCTGAAGTTCACTGGCGATGATGACCACATACCATCTCCACGAACTACTACCAGCTATTTTCTATCCCGATTTAGCGTCTTGCAACCTTTGCCGCATCTACGCTCCCTGGATCTTCGACAGTTTGAAATCGATGAAGAGGAGGAGATGCGATCAGATTGGTTCTCGACTTTGGACTATGCTATACATCAAGGCCGTCTTGATCTGGATTTCTTATCAATCGATGTAAATTTCCTGCATGGTCCGGATTGGGAATCAATCCCCCACGATAACCCTGATCAATTGTTCCGGTTTATCAAAAGCTTCATTAGCGAACGAATATGGCCGCTTAAAGAAGGGGAGCGCCCTATTTCTATCGCAAAGTGTCTCTTCATCGATTTTCACTATAACAGCATTAACGTAGACGGGGTTAATATATGGTATAGGAGTAGAAAGATCGGTCAAGACCTCCCTAAGAAAATGGAGAGCTGTCGCTATGGGGGAGACGAACTTGCAATGTACCAATTCCGTTGTGGAGATGACGACTGGTCTGAGGAACTCTGGCTTGAAATTTTAATCGTTTGATAGCTCGACGATCCTGAAGCTGTATATCTAAATAATCACGTTTAGTGTTTAGTACATGTAAGGACAAGGTATATCATCTCCCCCCCAGGGCTATAGAGTAACTATAAAAGAACAGCAACTCATCTCACTCGCTAACGGTTATAAGCGCTTTGTTACCACCTAATTTTTGACTCGTTTCTCAACAGTGTTGTGCGAGAAAGCCATCCGTGCCCAGAACCAAAATCCACGCGAATGCCGAGACAAGGGTGAGATGTTGACTTGAGTGCCTTAATCAGGCAGTATAGTTCTTGCGTATCATGAAAATTCTAGTCGGCGCAGCGAACAAATCATGATCTTCAAGGCGGTATATATGGGATGGTTCTACATTGCCACCCTGTGCCCCGAGTGAACGCCGTGCAATAGAACCGTCCTCGATGAATTGCAATATCTATTTTTTTTGGGGGGGGGGATGGCGTCTGGGCCAGTTCCCGTGTAACCCTTCGCGATTTGGAAAGACAGACATCACAACAGCTTCCACAATGCCTATGCCATTTTCTTGCCACTTTCTTGACTTATGTGTGATATGATGAAGCGTGTGTCGGTCCCCTTTTAGTGAGCTGCCGTTGTCAAAGTCCATGCCCTTAGAAACAATCATGAGGTGCACATGCTATATCGTCCGGGTATCGGGTGGATTGATCAGCACAAGTTGATACCAAGAGAACACTCAAACACTGAACTGGGCAACAATACGGCAGCAATTTCCGGGAAGCATCTGTGTCCTTTCAAGAAATTAATCATGTACATCGAAAGATCAGGTCTCCAAAATTGAAAGCACGCGATCCCGTCCCCGTACACTCTCGCCTAGTTCAACGGATGAGGGGCCGATCAGTAGTTGGGTCGGTGAAGACCAACGAATACCGGCTGTTGTCTGTCTTTTTAGCTGGAATGCTTCATGTTTTATCATTTTGTGTTATAGTGGAGACTAGGGCATATAGCTCCCACGATACCTTCAACAGCCACATACGACCATACCCATTCGAGAACACGCGATCCCGTCCGCTCTCGCCTAGTTAAACGGATGAGGGGTGGATTAGTAGTTGGGTCGGTGACGACCAGCGAATACCCGCTGTTGTATGTTTTTTTCTCAGTTTCTTCTATTTTTTAGGTTGATCAATCTCGTCTGTAAGTGGAGGCAATGGCTGGCTGTTGAAGAGTATTAGCTCTTTCCAATCTCATTCTAGAACCATTTTCCGGTGTAAAAGAGCTGCTCTAGGGCGGCGGCCTTCTTTTTGACTTTGGAGCACAAGCACATGCAAGATCAAGTATCTAGCGTGTTTCCATAACTCGTGTGTTATTTCGAGATATTATAGCTTGGAGTGAGCTAGTTTCCAGGTCGATGGTCATCGTAGATATTCTCATGTTGGTTAAGAAATAATATACGTGAGTTTGGTAACGGCTTTGAAATGCACTGGTTATATCACCTGGATCTTGATGGGTTGTTTGGGTTAATATCATGAGAGCACTCAAACACTGCAACGAATTGAGCATTAAGGTGGCCGTTGAGGTCTAATTTCGGCCTTCGACAAAGCATGACTAATTGGGTACACAACAAGGAGAGTCAAAGGTACACGATAAATCTGAGAAGGAGAAAAATGCTTGGAAAATGCTTGGTCGGGAGGTTACAGATGAGGTGTAAGTCAACGAACATCTACAGGGTAGGTGCCTAGCAAGAGAACCTGTCAGCCAACCTACATGGATTATAAGGTACCTTGAATGCCTCTTGGTATTAGCGTGGTAGGTGGGCGACCAGGGCACGAAGTATCTATGGTAAAGTACATGTAGGAGATAGGTAGGTGGCGTCTAATGGGTGATACAATGAAAATGGCCAGATTATCCGATGGACGTGTAGAAATCGACTTTTGCCGACCAATGTGCTGCTGGGATTAATAAGTAAATTGATCACAGCCAGGATCAACTGCACCAGGCACTGACTCCCCGGACCTTGCATCATCACTTCCTACTAGCCA
This sequence comes from Clonostachys rosea, assembly GCA_026958235.1. NCBI lineage: Eukaryota > Fungi > Ascomycota > Sordariomycetes > Hypocreales > Bionectriaceae > Clonostachys > Clonostachys rosea. Next base: position 3,975,102 of record CP110207.1, read on the forward strand.
GGGTGCTGTGGCCAGAGGATCCGGGGTTTTGGACAAGAGTTGCGGTGTCGGAGCCAGTCTGAGTAACACTGATGGTGCTGGGGGGGGGGGGGGGGGCAATGACATGCGCGTCTGCAACTGGAGTCATCACAGGTATAATTTCGCAGCAGTGACCCAATTGACCCTCCCGAACAACGGCGGACCTGAGATATTACCGCAAATGAGATTTTTTTTTCGTGCTAGCATTCTAAGAGCGTGCATTGGCTCCTGTCGCGTGGTCACCATCCGGTTCGGATCAGCGTTTAGTACTGAAGTTGTTGGGAGGAGCCCTGGGAGCTAGCCTCAGATAGCCCTAGTGAGCTCTCTTATCAGCGCCTATCAGCACCACTCTGAGAGACTCCGCCAATTTTTTTTGCGTCGAGCTTGCCCACACCCTCCCAAGGGCCATTCCCCCCACCAGGCTTTTGCTCAGTCTAAAAACGAGTCACCGACTCCCTCGACACTGGCCGCGAACTCTCCCTTCTGCTTGCCTAGCATATCTACTATCAAGCAGCCTTCAATTGGGAACTCGCAACCACTAGGCAGCCTGCCGATCAGTGCCACGGAAGCATTGATCTGCTGCGATGCCTCTCACCACCGCTGTGCTCGCTGGGCGCGCTCCGGCCCTCCTCCGATGTGGTCGCCGAGTCCCCCAAACTCTGGCTGCTCGCTCCTTCACTGCAGCTGCCTTCAAGGGCCGCGCCCGGACGTCATTGAAACCTAGCCATAACTTCCAGAAGCGCCTGGGAACGGTATCTATTGTCCGCCCTTATAGCGCCTCGACTCAGGAAGCCCCCAACCCCAAGGCATATCTTGATAGCGGGGTCATCAAGCCCAAGCAGACCGTCAGTGTCAAGAAGGTTCTTGTCATTGGTAGCGGTGGTCTAGCAATTGGCCAGGCTGGTGAATTCGATTACTCAGGTTCGTCATCGAAGCCTTTTTTTGGTCGTTCTCTTTGAGCGAGCTTAGTGAAACGAGACCAATTGCGAGTAGTGGCTAACCGGGTGTTGCCTCGATGTAGGTTCTCAGGCTCTCAAGGCCTTGAAGGAAGCTGGAGTCGCTTCCGTTCTCATCAACCCGAACATCGCCACCATCCAGACCAACCACAACCTTGCTGATGAGGTCTACTACCTTCCCGTCACCCCCGAATATGTTTCTTACGTCATTGAGAAGGAGAAGCCTGATGGTATCTTCCTTTCTTTCGGTGGTCAGACCGCCCTCAACTTGGGTGTTGAAATGCAGCGACAGGGACTCTTTGAAAAGTACGGTGTCAAGGTCCTCGGCACCAGCGTCCGCACCCTCGAGCTCAGTGAGGATCGAGACCTGTTCGCCAAGGCCCTCGAGGAGATTAATATCCCCATTGCTAAGTCAATTGCTGTCGGCACTGTCGAGGAAGCTCTTGACGCCGCCAAGACCATTGGCTACCCTATCATTGTCCGTGCTGCCTACGCCCTAGGTGGTCTCGGCTCTGGTTTCGCCAACAACGAGGAGGAGCTCCGAAACATGGCTGCCCGATCTCTGACCTTGTCTCCCCAGATTCTGGTCGAGAAGTCGCTTAAGGGCTGGAAGGAAGTTGAATATGAGGTCGTTCGTGACGCTAACAACAACTGCATCACTGTCTGCAACATGGAGAACTTTGATCCTCTCGGTATCCACACCGGTGACTCTATTGTCGTGGCACCTAGTCAGACTTTGAGCGACGAGGAGTATCACATGCTGCGAACCGCCGCAATCAAGATTGTCCGCCACTTGGGCGTTGTTGGTGAATGCAACGTTCAGTATGCCCTGCAGCCCGATGGTCTTGACTACCGAGTCATTGAGGTTAACGCTCGTCTGTCCCGTTCATCTGCTCTGGCCTCCAAGGCTACTGGATACCCTCTTGCTTATACTGCCGCCAAGATCGGATTGGGCCACACCCTACCCGAGCTTCCCAATGCTGTGACCAAGACGACCACGGCCAACTTCGAGCCTTCTCTGGATTATATTGTCACCAAGATTCCCCGATGGGATCTGTCCAAGTTCCAGCACGTCAAGCGCGACATTGGCAGTGCCATGAAGTCTGTTGGTGAGGTCATGGCTATCGGCCGAACCTTCGAGGAGTCTTTCCAGAAGGCTATTCGTCAGGTTGACCCCCGATTCGTTGGATTCCAGGGTGACCACTTCGAGGATCTTGACTTCGAGCTCCAGAACCCTACCGACCGCCGATGGCTTGCCGTTGGCCAGGCTATGCTTCACGAGAACTACTCTGTCGACAAGGTTCACGAACTCACCAAGATCGACAAGTGGTTCTTGTACAAGCTCCAGAACTTGGTCGACTGCGTCCGCGAGCTTGAGGCTGTTGGAAGCCTCGAGGGCCTCAAGAAGGACCAGATCCTCAGCGCCAAGAAGATGGGTTTCTCTGATCGCCAGATCGCCAATGCTGTCAAGAGCACCGAGGACGCCGTGCGAGCTCAGCGTCTGAGCTTCGGCATCCGCCCCTGGGTCAAGAAGATCGATACCCTCGCTGCTGAGTTCCCCGCCGACACCAACTACCTCTACACAACCTACAACGGCTCATCCCACGATGTCACCTTTGAGGACCACGGAAAGATTGTTCTTGGAAGCGGTGTCTACCGTATTGGTAGCTCCGTCGAGTTCGACTGGTGTGGTGTTGCTGCCACCCAGGCTCTCCGTGAAATGGGCGAGAAGACCATCGTCATCAACTACAACCCGGTATGGCTTCACTCTAACGGAACGGATCATTGTTGTTGAATTGAAATAGTATGCTAACATTGAGATTTGATTTTAGGAAACTCGATCAACCGATTTCGATGTTGTTGACAAGCTCTACTTCGAGGAGTTGAGCTATGAGCGTGTAATGGATATTTACGAGCTGGAGCAAGCCTCTGGTGTGGTTGTCTCTGTGGGTGGCCAGCTTCCCCAGAACATCGCTCTCCGTCTGCAGGAGGCTGGTGGAGCCAATGTTCTGGGCACTGACCCCAAGGACATTGACAAGGCTGAGGATCGTCAGAAGTTCTCTGAGATTCTGGATAGCATTGGTGTTGATCAGCCAGCATGGAAGGAGCTTACTTCAGTCAAGGAGGCTGAGAAGTTCGCTGATGAGGTTGGCTACCCTGTCCTGGTTCGCCCCAGTTACGTTCTCTCTGGTGCTGCCATGACCGTCATTCACAGCCAGGCCGACCTCAAGGACAAGCTTGAGGCCGCCGCCGACGTCTCCCCCGACCACCCCGTCGTCATCACCAAGTTTATCGAGGGTGCCCAGGAGATCGATGTCGATGGTGTTGCCTCCAAGGGTGAACTGATCGTCCACGCCGTCAGTGAGCACGTGGAGCAGGCTGGTGTTCACTCTGGTGATGCTACTCTGGTTCTTCCTCCTGCTAACCTTGATGAGTCTATCATGGAGCGTGTCAAGGACATTGCCCGCAAGGTTGCCAAGGCTTGGAACATCACCGGCCCTTTCAACATGCAAATCATCAAGGCTGACGACCCCGAGGGTGGTGAGCCCCAGCTGAAGGTGATCGAGTGCAACCTCCGTGCCTCCCGATCTTTCCCCTTCGTCAGCAAGGTACTTGGCCTCAACTTCATCGATGTTGCCACCAAGGCCCTTATCGGCAAGGACGTCCCTGACCCCACTGATCTTATGGCTGTCAAGCGTGACTACCTCGCCACCAAGGTTCCCCAGTTCTCCTGGACCCGTCTGGCCGGTGCCGACCCCTTCCTGGGAGTCGAGATGGCTTCTACTGGTGAGATTGCTTGCTTCGGCAAGGATCTGGTTGAGGCTTACTGGACCTCGCTTCAGTCAACCATGAACTTCCGCATGCCTGAGCCTGGTGAGGGTCTCCTCCTGGGTGGTGAGGTCTCCAAGCCCTGGCTCATCCAGGTTGTGGACTATCTCGCCCCCCTCAACTACAAGCTCTATGCCGCTAGCAACGAAGTGAAGCAGTTCGTAGAGTCCGAGGCCAAGGGCAAGGTCGAGGTGGAGGTAATTGAGTTCCCCAAGGAGGATAAGCGTGCTCTCCGCCAGGTGTTTGAGAAGTACGACATCCGCGGTTGCTTCAACCTGGCACAGGCCCGTGGCAAGACGACGCTGGATGTCGACTATGTCATGCGCCGAAACGCCGTCGACTTTGGCGTTCCTCTATTCATGGAGCCCCAGGTAAGATTTCGTCCCATCTGCAATTTTATGACAGGGTAACCGTATGCTAATTATTACTCTTTAGACTGCCATTCTCTTTGCTCAGTGCATGAGCGAGAAGCTGCCCCGCAAGGAGGGTATTCCTTCCGAGGTCCGCAGGTGGTCCGACTTCATTGGCGGCAAGCCTCTGTAAGCCAATTAAAAAGGGATAACGATAGCAAAACGGAAGGGGAAAATGGCGTTTTGTTCTGGTTAGATTCCATTCTTCAGTCTTGGATATGTGCCCGTTTGGAGGAAGATATATGAGGCTACGGGGATTTTGGGTTTTACATCTTTTTCTTCTACATTTTCCACCCAGACTGATGTGTAGTACTTTTTATTCCCCATCTCCTCCTCTTGACTTGATTTGATATTTGCGGGAGCCGAAAAATTGTGTTGATAGATGGGAGTCAGGGCACAATGCGAGAGAGAGAGAAGGGGAAAACACAAACAAGCGGAGTTCTTGAAATAATTTGGTACTTGCTTCCGAACATGAATGTGAAGTTGAACTATCCGAGCTTGCAATGTAATGTATAGTAGGAATAGCTGAAGAGGATGCGACGCGCCAGACATTCTTTTGGCGGCGTGAGACTAACGAGGTAGAATATGATACAGGCTCTCAAGGAGGCCAGGTGGAAACATTGAGATGATGACAGGAAATCTTGAGCTAATGGATCAGCAATTGATGACAAGACGACAAGAATATGCACGCAGTTCGCTAGGTAGTTTGGCAGTAAAATGAGAATCCCGAATAGCTCCCAAAATTTTCACTCCCCATAAAAAACAAAATTTCCGCAGAGGACATGGCCAAATGGTAAGACATGTCCGAGCAGTATGTACAGTTAGAGCAGGGGTTCATACGATAGAATATGGAATATCATATGTGTATGTGTGTGAGTTCTGCATGCGTTTAGCTTGCCTTTCCGTTTTTGGACTGGGCGTTGAACTTTGCGACCTCCTCGCGGACCTTCTTGTTCACGCGAGACTGCAGTTCCGGGCGGTAGCCCAGGAAGAAGAGGATCTCGAGCCACACGAACATGGGGGCGAGGAAGAGGGCCTGGACGATGTTGTCCAGGAGGGCGGGGGCGCGGCCCTCGAAGGCGCCGTGGCCGACAAACTGGAAGATCCAGCAGGTCACATGGATGGCGACGGCATACTTGAGGGTGGTGTCCGGGTTGGCCAGCCTCATGTAGTTGCCAAAGGCGGCGGCTCCTAGGCAGATGGCCGAGAGGACGAAGCCGGCCACGGGCTCCAGCAGCAGGTAGAGCGCCGAGTAGAGAGAGGCTGCGATGGTGCCGAGGTTGAGGTTCAGGTAGGGGAGGGTGAGCCAGGATGGCAGGCTGATGAGCGTCCCCGTGTATGTTGCCTGGGTGGAATGACTCGAGTTAGGGGCAGGCTACTACGGGATGTGGGAGTGTGGAGATGGAGGACTTACAATGGTGAATCCCGAGAAGAGAATCAAGGGCACGCAGATGACATGGATCGCGACATTAATCTTATTGTGGTGGTAAGATCCGTACTGGCAGCGGCGTTCATTCAGATTAGCGAGGGGCCAAGTAGAACGGACGTCAATGAGACGGAAGACGGGAGCTTACGAAAACGAGGTGCTGCTCCAGGTCGAGCGCCATTTGGAAGGAATGAGAAGGGGTTCAGGCAAAAATTGAAGTGAATTGATTTGGTGGGAGGAAACGCGCGAAGCGAGATGAATAGCAAGCAAGCAAGCCGATGTTGATACAGGGAGCAGCAGAGGCTGGATGGAATAATTAGGTGGTGGAAGTGGACACCTGGTGCGGTGCAGAAGGTAAATCCAGGCAGTTATTTGGTTGGTAGGTACTTGGTCGCAGCTGAGACGAAATTTTGCGAAGAAAAGATGGTGGTGTAACACCGGCAGTAGCGGAGCGAACCACGGAGACCAGCAGCGGCAGACCGGGATTAATTACAGGTAGACAGCGACGAGATTGAGGCGGCCGTAGGGCATGAGGCAGACTTCTAGCCGGAGGAGGAGAATAGGAATGATGGGCTGGTGCGGGCGCTTGGTTAGTAGGAAGGAAGAGAAGGAGGATCTAAGTGTTGGAGCGTCGGCACGTCAAACAGACAGTCCGTTTTCGCGCTCAGCTTATAATAGCAGCCAGGCCAGGTCCCGGTACGCCCAAAGTCACTCTACCAATTATCGGCCCTGGCCTCGGCCGTGGGGCAGTGTAGACCAAATAAAAATAATAATAAAATGCCATCACGAGCCAGCCCTTCCCCATCTATTGGCAACCGGGCTGGATTATTCGTGCATCCACGCCCACTCCTATGCAATATGCGTGCATATCCCATCCCTGGATCTCGTGCTCGCCTTGGGCACGGGCACTAGGAAGGCATCATCGTTCCGGCTCCCATCTGCACCGCGGGACGATCCCCATGGGGTAGGCCGTCTTCCTTTTGTTCTGGCCGCCTCCTGCTCTGCGGTCGATAGCTTCCCCATGTCTGAGGCTGTCGGCGATGGTTGAAGATTGGGGGTACATGAGGGACGAGCTCACGCGACACCCGGCCGATTGGTCTACAGGCCGCCTCAGGAGGCTTACGGCCTCAGTAGTTGGCCCAAGCGACGCGGACAGCTGGCATCAGAAGCCGAGAGCAACAAGCATGCACGTGCGCCTCCTCGCCAGTCGTCAAACTGATAGAAGCCGGCATGCAGCCGTGACTGGTGCATGTACCGCGGTACGTAGCGACAATCGAGCAGTCTGGAGTCGCGCCCACTTTCCCATTGGGCGTGCACGAGCCACCCTAGACCTCCACCTGTGCCTTGTGCCCCTGGCCACTTCCACTGTCAGTCAGCGCAGGCGGCCGTGGTAGTAGGTACCGGCCTTTCTGCGGCAAAGCTCAGCATCACGGTCCTGATTTTCTACCTCTCACCCAGCAGCAGCTCAACACTCACGAACACGCATCCGCGCCCCGTCATCCCTCTCTCGCCCCGCGCCCCGTTCAACACCTTGGTACGGAGTCACAGGAAGAAGCCTGAAGTGCGAGGGATCAGAGTAATCGCGTCGGGGCCTATCGTTAGCGCGACCTTGGGGGCTTTCTTTCTCTTCGATTCTCCTGGCGGCTTTGTTCGAGCGGCCGGCCCACTCGACTTCAGCCATTGTGAATTTCCATCTCGCGTACGAACGAACTCCCCCGTCGCGCATCGAACAGCGATACACTTCTTCCGCGACGATTTAATGCGAGCGGCCGTGGGATTTGGCGCGAGGGCATCGTAGTTACTTTGGGCTTGACCGCGGGATAGAAAGCTGACCGCCGACACGTCGGTTTACGCATCCCCGTTTCGTCGCGCATCATGTTTTTCCTCTACAACATGGAGCGCAGGGTCACCCTGCACCCATCGTACTTTGGCCGCAACATGCACGAGCTTGTGACGAGCAAGCTGCTCAAGGACGTCGAGGGGACTTGCGCCGGAAGCTACTACATCATCTCCATCATGGATACGTTCGATATTTCCGAGGGGCGCATTCTTCCTGGAACCGGCCTGGCCGAGTTTACCGTTGGATACCGTGCTGTCGTTTGGCGGCCATTCAAGGGGGAGACGGTAAGATAGTTGTGGGCTGACTTCTTGTGGTACGCAAGGCTGATGCATGGCAGGTGGACGCCGTTGTCTACTCCATCAACCCACAGGGCTTCTTCGCCCAAGCTGGGCCTTTGCGCCTCTTCGTATCGGCCCATGTATGTTGAGAGCGGTTTCATGAGACAGACCGCATCTTGCTGACATGCGCTGCAGTTGATCCCCGGTGATATCAAGTGGGATCCCAATGCCACCCCCCCTCAATTCACTAATAACGAAGACACTGTCATCGAGCCAGGGACTCACGTCCGCGTCAAGATCATCGGTACAAGAACCGAGGTCGGAGAAATGTGGGCTATCGGTAGTATCAAGGAGGATTACCTTGGGTACGCTGCCGCAGCATTTGCGATCCATTCCTTGTCCCTAGTGCTGATATGTGATTCCAGGTGTCTTCAGGGTTGAGCTCATCTTAGTACCTGAGAGAGTGTTTACTCTTGGTCTATTAACCATCCTAGAATTCAACCATTCCAAGCCGTCCCCCAGAGACGCATCAAATCTGGGCATTGGCCGCCTTCTTTACAGCCTTGGGCGGTCATGGTATTCGAAAGTCGATGGATATTGACGATCAAAGGCTTCCTTCTAATAGATCAACGGCTAACTTTGGGAGTTTAATACCGCTCTCTTGACATCGTGTGTTGGCCTCACTCCATTCCCAGTTCATGCATGCAAACAAGGAGTTTACCGCAGTGCTCCTTGCAGGATGAGTTTCTCCGTTTCGAGTTGGCCGCATAAAAGTCTGGTGTTTTTCAAAGACTTGTTTCGTACACTAGACATTCATTAGTAGCTGAAATGACAAAATGCAATTGGATACCCAGTTAGGGCCGCAGCTAGTCGAGTGAAAGATGTCCGAGCTAAGGTGTACGATGTAAGTCAATTAGAGAGAGTGCAGTTGAAGACTAAGAGATGCGCTTTCAATTGGCCAAAATATTCAGCTTGTTTGAGGCGTCTGCTGCCCGGAGAATCTGAGACGATGTCGGAGCAACCTCATCTCCCCACACCATTGCTCCCCTCCGCTCTCCACCTCACTCCCCGCATCCTGCTCAACTCATACAACTGGCAAGTTCATGACTTGGCTTATCTGAATTATTTAGCCGAAATCGCAGCTACAGAGCAGTCGGGATCCCAATCCTAGGTACTAGGCCCATATATACTTCGATTCCTTTGCGCCTCGAGCTTCTGATTGGAGACTCCATCACAACCTGGCTCAGCCTAACAACATACACAGTCACTTAGTCTCCTCCAGACGACCCCATCCGAAGACTTGCACATATCTGGCTGGAATCCGTCGCCGGCCTGAAAGTCCCACCTATTAAACTCCACCTCCCCGTCCGTTCGTAAACATGCGTAGATTCGTCTCTAGCTCTCGGCCATTATACCGATCTCTCGGTTCGCCCTCCCCTGCTTGCCAACCGAAACGCTGTGCTGCGGCAACCAGATCCATAACGATGCAGTCCTCGAACAGACTCAAGGTCGCCCTGGCACAGGGTCGGCAGGCCTTTGGCGCCTGGCAGATGCTGCCGGGGGCCAACATCTCCAGGTTACTGGCTCGGACAAACGCCGATTGGGTTTGCGTGGATTGTGAACATGGCAACATGGACGGTATGGACTCACGCTGTCGCTTAAAAAATAAGGAATGAAATAATGGGAACTTGGAGAACTGACTTTTGCAATCGCAGATGGAGCTATGCATGATGCCGTCCCTGCTATCGCGGCTCTCGGAGTCTCCCCGATCGTGAGACTCCCGGATATGCAGTCTTGGATGGTCAAGCGTGAGTGAACGGTACTGGGTTATTTTGATAGTGCGATGCTGATGATCTTGCAGGCGCTCTGGACTGCGGAGCCCATGGTGTATGTTTACGAACTGGGAACCATGCTTCTTTGATAGCGCTTACATTGATACACTTAGATCCTCGTACCACTGCTACGCACCGTCAAGGAAGCCGAAGATCTGGTCCAGGCTGCCAAGTTCCCCCCGCTTGGCCGGCGAGGTTTCGGCTCGCCCATTGCCATGGAGCGTTTCAGTCCCATGCCCACCTTCACGCAGTACCTGCAGCAGGCCAACGATACGCTCCTGACTATCGTGCAGATCGAGACACAGGAGGCCCTTGACGCTGTAGACCAGATTGCGGCGGTTGATGGCATTGATGTGCTTTTCATTGGACCTTTTGACCTAGGTGGGTTTCCTTTACTTTCCCGAGACTTTATTTTATAAGTCATCAACATGGTACTAATTACGAGAATGTCCAACTGCAGGCAATAATATTGGCCATCCCATTGTCGGAGAAATGGCACCGGAGTTGAAGGCCGCCCTGGCCAAGATCCTGGAGGCTAGCCACAAAGCCGGCAAGAAGTGCGGTATCTACTCTACCGGGGGCGAGCAGGCGAGGCTGTTCGCCGAGCAAGGATTCGACATGATCTCCTTCGCAACTGACTACACTCTCCTCGAGTCCACAGTCAAGGATTCATTGGCCATCGCCTCGGGGGGACCGAAAGTCGCCAAGGGCGTGTCGTATTAAATCCAGCAACTGTATATACATGGGATACGATCTTTCCTAGCGGGTGTAATTGGCCATTCAAGATGGGGTGGTCATTACTTGCTCTCCACCTCGTCCATCTTGGCCCGCACCTGTTCAGGCGTGAAGCGGTGCATCAGCTTGACGGCCTTGCTGGCCGTGGTCACGTCTTCGCTGGGGGAACTGCTCTTGCTGATGTGAATCTGGGAAATATTGAGTTGGAACCATTCGCCGCGAGCCAATTGCTCTTCTAGTATGAGATAGAGAACGATAAAACTTACGACGGGGACGTCAAAGTCATATAGATCCCTCCATTTCGAGCCCTTGACGTCAATGTTCTCCTCGACGTAGGCGAATGGCCTGGCATCCCAGACCTTGGACAGCGACTCTTTTGCTTGGTCGCACATGCCGCAGCTGGGACGGGTGAAGAGAGTGATTCTGCATGATTGCAGGAGGCGTCTTGTAGCAAACATGGTTGGATTCTTGGGCTACTTGATTTTCTGGTAGCTGCAGTAATAGCTCTTACCTAGGCGCGTTCCTAGTGACAAGGGTTTAATCGCATGTCGAGCTATACCAGCTCGCGGAGTATTGCCATGGATTCCTTGAGTTTATAGGGCTGTCTTATTGGCTGGGTATAGCTCTTTCACCCCGCATCTAAAAAGGAAGGCGGTGAGGGTCCCAGCTCAGAGCAGGCAGCCCATCGTCATGGCTAAATTTCTAGAACATCCCACCCCACTATCAACGAGCGTACAGCACCTGTTACCTACATCTTGTGCTAAGCCTTCTGGCAGCCGACGTTGTTTAAAACATTCCAATTCTCTGGCATCAGCTTCACTAGACCTTGAACCCCCACGGAAACTCGGGAATAAGCATCCAACATGGCACAGAAATGTGTTCACCAGGGCTGTGGCAAGGAGTACACAGACCCCGAGGAGAAGTGCTACTACCACCCCGGTCCACCTGTCTTCCACGAAGGGCAGAAAGGTAATCGGCAGCATGTCGTCACAGCTTCACGACGCCACCTCTCTACAGGTCGAATTGGATAATTACTGACCAGTTTGATCAGGATGGAAGTGCTGCAACCCACGCGTCTTGACTTTTGATGAATTCATGGAGATCACGCCCTGCACGACCGGCGTCCACTCCACCACCGACAAGCCCCCGCAAATCGAAGAGAAGCCCAAGGTTGACGAGGCGGCGCTGGCCAAGAAGATAGAGGAGGCAGCCCCGGGACGGGCTCCCATCCAACCCGCACAGCATGCGCCGACCCCGCCCCCGCCACCTCCAGAGTCCGAGGACGACGACCCGAGCTTAGAGATTCGGGACGGTACCATATGCAGGCGCAAGACGTGCGGCGCCAAGTACAAGAAGGGGGCTTCCCGGGATGGGGAGAAGTGCACTCACCACCCCGGTGTTCCAATTTTCCATGAGGGTAGCAAGGGATACTCTTGCTGCAAGCGAAGAGTATTGGAGTTCGACCAGTTCATGCTCATCGAAGGATGTAAGACAAAGGATAAGCATCTCTTTATCGGAAGTGGGAAGAAGGATAAGGCGGCCGGGGGAGGCGAGGAGGTTTTGACCACTGTTCGGTATGTATTTGCCCTACCTGTTGATCCTGGACTCCCTTTGGGAATGAGGGGAGGGAAGAAGACAGGGATGCTGACGATTGTGCAGACACGACTTTTACCAGACCCCCAAGTCGGTCATCGCATCCATCTTCCTGAAGAAGATTGTGAAGGACACCGCCAAGGTCGAGTTCCTGGCCAAGTCTCTGAACCTGGACCTCGTGACTAGCGACTCACCTCCTAAGCGATATGCCACCGAGTTCCCGCTTTTTGGCGAGATTGACACGGAGCAGTCCTCGTTCAAGGTTCTTGGATCAAAGCTGGAGTTGAATCTCGTCAAGGCGGACGGGGCGTCCTGGCCTGTGCTGCGAAGCGACGACGCACTGACCGGAGAGATCCTGCAGATCGGAAAGGCTGGCCGCGCGTGATATGACGATATTGGAAAGATAAAGAAGGCTACACTCTAGCCAGAGAAATTAGGACATTTTAAATGACATTTGCATGAATAGAAGAAAAGGAAGAGAGATTTGCGGCGATTTCGGAGTTGGGCGGGAAGGCTTGGTTGAGGATGACAGTTTGGAGGGGTTGCATTCTTTGAACCTGAGGAATAATGAATACACTTAGTTTTGAACTGCTGCAGCTTGATGAGCAAGCTTCCACTGTCCTCTGGTCCGCGGAACCCAAAGTAAAAGAAGAGTGAGCGAGGGCGCTATGCCGGTGCCAAAAACGTCGATTCGTCTCCAGACCAACGTAGAAAGTGAAAGCGGAATTAAGCATTGCGACATCTTCCATCGCGTGATCCCATGCAGGCATGCATCATGACGATGACTCCACCGCCATGTGCACGAATATAACCAGGCTGCTGTCGGCTATCATCGAAAACTCCCAATGCTACGGTCTTCGCAGCACCTTGGGCTGGTATTGCCAATGTAGGTAGCGCCGATTGCTCGCTTGACTTGCTATCTTGGTACGGGCCTGCGATAAGGGAGCGCAGAGCTGGACAGAAGTAGGCTTCTGGAGCCGGAGACAAGGCACACTGATCGAATATGCTTGTTCGACGCCCAATCACAGGAGGGATCGCAGAATTTGAGTTACGAGATGAATACTGATCTGCGCGCAAGCCACTGGAGAAAGTCGGCAGCAGCATGCCCATTGGATTGGGCTGCCGGGAGAGTTCGTCGTCGGGAACGCTGACGAGAGGGCGGGTTAGGTTGCGATAAGGTCGCTCCACCCCACCACCAGGCCTGGGGCTGAGAGCGTGGTCACCAAATTCAGGTACGTAAACAGCCCGCGCTCTGACTGGCTGCAGGGCCGCCCTCCCACGCCGGTCGCCGGCCTGAGATAAGGCGGCCAGCCCATGCGTCGGTTCGCTAAACCTAACTGGTGGACCAGCGGCGGCCCCCTGATGGGTCCTGAGGCGCTCTTATCCAAGGTTCGAGATAAGTGTCGTTGTCGTAATTACATGCCTGCTTGCCTTGGCCGGTTCTATGTCGTTGCTGCCATTGTCTGGGGGAAGGGGAGCGGCTGCCTTCGATAGACGTAACATGACTCTGGGATTTTGCTCGCCGTGCTGAGATACAAAAGGCTGACTGCTTCCCCGCCACCTCCCTCCCCTCCCAAAACTAATTGAGGGCTCACGTCACGTCACCTTGCATCACCCGAGTTTGCTCTTATCAGCAGAAGCGCATCCGGGTTTATCTGCCTTCCTACTATTGCATAGCACACCTATTCTAATCAGACCGACCACGCGCAGTCATGTCTGCCGAAGTGTCGCACGGCCGCGGTGGCGCCGGCAACTTCAATGCCGATGATACCAAGTATGAGGACGGCTCTATCGTCCGTGTTGGAGATGAGGGTAGCCATGGAGACGGTGCCTACAGCGCTGGCCGCGGAGGTGCGTTCCTTTTCCCTTTGCTTTTTGGTCGTGTCCCCCCAGCTCTGTTCCTTGTCAATGGACGAGTATCCTTCTTGCTATCAGTGAGAGGGTCTCCCTGACACATGCCGCCCTCTTGTATGGATCGGACCCAACAAACCTGGGATTTAAATGAAAGAGGCCGCGATCGTCGTGTGAATTCATTCGATTGATATTATTGCCCTATTCTCATCATCTTCACGACTCACCTTTTGCCACATTCCTGACCCCCTGGGGGGATAAGCTCTATATGCTTCCAATATAGTGGCGTCAACCCGGCTAATATATCTACTGTCAACGCAGGAGCTGGCAACATTGGTGATGCCGGCGTCAAGGGGGCGGAGCGCAAGGACGCTGATGTTATCCCCGAGGCCGCCGTCCGCAACAGCATCAACATCAACCACCACACCGGCCGGGGTGGTGCCGGTAACGAGCAGCACGCTGCGTCCGAGGAGACGGCTGCTCCCGCCGAGAAGGCTGCTGGGACGCCTGCCTCGCCACGCGGCTTGGCCGACAAGCTCAAGAACAAGATCTTTGGCGCCTTCAAGAAATAGATACTCCGCGGCATGGATATCAGTAATGCGACGACCTGGGGGAGACGTCTGTGAAGATCAAGTCAGTGATTAGACTTCGTTTCCCGTTGATTAAGACCTGACTTGAGAGCAAAACTGGGAACTTGGAAGGGCTGGCCAGGGCTGACGGAGGGGTTGGAGGATTGTTCTGTTCTTTGCAACAACAGTGATACCTTGTTTTCTAGAGTTATCGTTATACCATTGAATTATTCCTTTCTTTGATGTGCATGATGAGTGCCTGAGTCGGATGACGACGCTATGGTAGTGCGTAGTGCCACCGCAACTCCACAGTTGACGTAGTTCGCCGGGGGATCTCCATCTGAGTGTTGATGTGACGGGCTGGAGAGTCCGTGAGCCCGGCCCAAGGAGGACCCCTCAACTTGACGATCCCCGGACTTACGTGTGCTTCAATATGTGATGCATGTTTGAGTAGTCTGTTACTTGAGGATCTTCCCTCATCCTGGACTATTCAGCAGTCGATCCTACCCCGCTCCTTGGGCCGGCAGTTGTCCCCCAGTTTCCACAAACTGTTATCATTCGAAACAATCCTGTACTGTGGAGATGACATATGAAGATCTGGGGTGAACAGGTGGGATGGGAACTTCTTATGTAAATGGACGGAAGAGCCATGGAGTGTGTTTGGGCCACCTGATTGCCATCGTGTCTCAAACTGGGTCGTTGCTGCACTTGCACTCATGCCCAGGTGATTGGAATGGGGTCCATGGGAATAAGAGATGTTGTGATAATAAGGCTTCTGGCAGGAAGAACGCAGTAGCTGCCCAGCAAATTGGGCATCAGTTTTTTTGGCACGGAAGCGCCTACCTAGTGATTAGCGCCTTGCGCACCCACTCTCGAGGTCACGTAGCTTGCCTCGTTTTTGGAGGCTCAATCCTTTTGGAGCTGGCTCCTGGCATGTCTAACCCATTCTTGATGGCATTAGACGCCTTTGGGATGTGCGTCTGTCACAGAAGGTTGCAGTTCTGGCGGGACCTGTGATGGAGACAACAGCTGCCAGTCATGCTGTGTGGTACTCTGTACGGCAAAAATGGCTGCCAATCCCAAACCACAGCCCATTCTGCAAGGCCAATACTGGGGACGTCTCACGATGGACCAGTGTCTGTACGAAGCCTGCCGGTCATCCCTGCTTTACTTCACTAATGCACAGGTAGCGCCAGAGCCGACCTGCTTGGTGAACCTTCTGGGGTTAATTCGAGTGGTATGAGCGGTCAGGCATGTGAGCGTGTGGCAAGGCGGAATGAACAATGATCGTATTCATATTAACCTTACTGTCCTTCTCTCTCCCCCTCCGCTCATCTCCGTCTTCGCATCATGTTATGCTGTGCTGTCCTGTGCTGCTCCCTCTCGAACATGCTTCCTCCCATCTGCTCTCCGCTTTTGACCTACCCAAATCAGCGGCTGTGAGCAGTTCGTCTGATACCATCACCCCTGCTCCTTCGAGGGATGCGATTGAGTCCGGCGCAGCAGACCCGGGACTCACGTGGTGCGCCAATAGCCTAAGACTGGCGGACGCAAATGGCCGAGTAGACCATCCGCCACAGGTGGCTTTTATCACGGCCTCTGCGCCATTGTCCGAGACCTTGTGAACAACCACGGACGGGAACAGCCTGTGGGACGGACAGCCAGCTCCGCCGTCAGCAAACCCCACAGCGCAGCCAATCACCGGCCTCCACTCATAGACACAGGGACAAGGGTGGCTCAGGCGCCGTGACTTGATAGGCAGCCTCTTATTAGGCTTTGGGCCCAGCCGCAATGGCCGGGAACCTTCAGCCTCCACGACCTCAACTGCAAGGTCGGAGGCACCAGTCGGGCTTCTCTCATCTGTCCAAAGACTCTTACAGATCATTCGCGACATCCGCCTTCGAGGCCGACGACGAACTTTCGTACACCTCTGATGCTGAGATGAGCTCCCGCCATAGCGACGGAGAGGACGGGGGCGGCGACATGCCGAGGCGGCTGCAGGTTCCTGCGTACTCTGGCCATGATGCTCGCCCGACGAGCCAGAAGGAGCTGGCAGGCTGGTATATGTATGCCTTCGCGTCTGAAACGTATATGGTCTGCGGAATCGGTATGTTAGCCCCATTTGCGAGAGACTCGTACTTGCTGGAAGCTTACTCACACCCCATGCGATAGGCTCATTCATCCCGATTCTCCTCGAGACCCTCGCGCGCGAGAATGGCTACCTCGTATCCGACCCGACGAAACCATGCGGCAGCAGTGAGAGCAAAGGCGACGGGACGGGGCCTTGTGTGGTGGATGTAATAGGCATCCCGGTCAACACGGCCAGCTTCGCCATGTACACCTTCTCCGCCAGTGTTCTCCTCCAGGCATTACTCGTCGTCAGTATCAGCTGCGCCGCAGACCACGGCGCCTACCGGAAGAAGCTCCTCCTGATATTTGCCTGGATTGGCAGCATTTCTGTCATGTGCTACATCTTCATCACCAAGACGAACTATATCCTCGGCTCGATGCTGACCATCATCTCCAACACGGCATTCGGCGCGTCCTTTGTTCTTCTCAACTCTTTCCTCCCTGTTCTCGTGCGGAACCATCCCGAGGTCATCAAGGCCCGGGACCCCTTGTCGCCCGACCTGGTGAACTCGCATCTGGAATCTAGAGCGCTTGCAGACTCGACTGGGGATCTTCGTGCCGACTCGACGTCTCCCCTTCTGGATGACAGTTTTGGCCCCGGCTCTGGATATAGCCTCAAGCCAAGCCAAGACGAAGTCATGTCCAAGGAAATGCAGATTTCATCCGCGATCTCGGCTAAAGGTGTTGGCATTGGATATTGCGCTGGGCTGTTTCTTCAGTGCGTGGCTATTGTCATTCTTCTGGCAATGAAGGCTACGCCTACTTGGGCGCAACGAGTCGTCCTCTTCATCGTTGGGGCATGGTGGACCATTTTTACCATCCCTGCCGCTATGTGGCTTCGTCCCAGGCCAGGCCCGCCTCTGACAGATGGATCGAAGGGTGGGCTATCCTATATCATATACGCCTGGAAGTCACTCTTTAGAACTATTCTGCTTGCAAGACGCCTCGTCGACATCATCATCTTCCTTGCTGCCTGGTTTCTTCTCTCCGACGCCATTGCGACTACGTCATCGACGGCAATCCTGTTTGCAAAGACGCAGTTGCATATGAAAGCCTGGGCATTGGGCATGATCAATGTCATTACTACACTTTGCGGAGTGGTGGGTGCTTTTGGCTGGTCGGGCATCTCCAAGAAGTTCAACTTGAAGCCTCACCATGTCATTCTCGTGTGTATCGGTCTTTTCGAGCTCATCCCACTCTACGGTCTCCTGGGCTATTTGCCTTTTGTCCAACGGTGGGGGGTCTTTGGGCTGCAGGAGCCGTGGGAGATGTACCCTCTGGCCGCCCTCTACGGACTTATCTTGGGCGGGCTCAGCAGTTACTGTCGATCCCTGTACGGAGAGCTCATCCCGCCAGGCTCCGAGGCTGCATTCTACGCGCTGTTTGCCATCACAGACAAGGGATCGAGTGTTTTCGGGCCCGCCATTGTTGGCGCTATCATTGACTCATCTGGGACTGTGCGGCCGGCGTTCTGGTTCCTTGCGGCACTCATTGGTCTGCCTGCATTCATTCTGTGGTTCATCGATGTAGAAAGGGGCAAGATTGAGGGCAGAAAGCTTGCGCGGGCAATTGAGGGCGCAGAAGTTGTGGGTGGAGGAGAGACGGGTGATGATGCGGAAACTCGTGGCATGATTGCGGATTACGAGGGCAGCGAGGACGCCGCACAGTACAGCCCCCCGCGGTACTAGAGCATTACAGTTGTTCCATCGGACCTTGCCTGCCCTGTGGTTTGGTTTATAGTTTCTGTTTGCATGCATAGCGCCTGGCGTTGGGACGTTGATGAAATATGGTTTGGATTTCTGTCTGACTGATTCACTCTCTTCCGGTTGGGGGATACAATTCGACTTGGGTATGTCCCATAGTGTCGCATGGTTGGATTGGATATATGGTACCTTTTACGTAGTAGCAATCTTGATGTTGTGCTGCTTGGAAAATGAGCCCCCAATGAGTGTAAACAAAATCCGGCTGGGCTGTCGCACGAGCGACCTGAGCGTGAGTTGGCCGAAGGGGCTCGCCTCCCAGCCTCAACATATGCACCCGCCTCCTTTTATTTCGTTTCATTTCTTTTTCCCTTTCGTTTCTTTTTCTCTCTCTCGTTTGACCCAGCTCCTCTGTGGTATCACAACTGCCAAAGCGATCAAGCCATCGCTTTGTTTACATCGGGACTTGTACCGCTCGAGTGGTCGACTTGATGTGGCCTCGGCCAAGTAACAGCCCACCCAATTTTACTTGCACGCTACTGCCCGGCGCCCATACCGGTGTACCCGTTCCAGCGAGTACCACTGCCATATCCCTCTCCAACCCCCCTGGAGGCGGCTTAGTCATCGACCACGGCCAAAAAGATCTACTGGTAGCGCGCGGATCTCGTCCCCTCTGCCACCCTTCCCCCCTCCAGACGCGTTCTTCCATGTAGTTCTGGCGAGAATTATCCAATCTTGTACCATATATTTTCCCCTTGCTGGAGCACCGTCGTCATTGTATATTCGCGCGACAGCACCACCTCCCACGCTGTGGACTAGCTGGAGCAGAGCAAATCCAGCTCCTCGGCTTCTGCCAGACCCGTGTTGATTTTTTTTCGCCCGCTTTGAGACCGGTCGCGTCCCCGATTGCCGTTGCGCATAGCTTTTTCTCAGGGCGGTCGCGTTCTGCACCCACGCGCTATTCTCAAGATTTTCGCACCCGCCTCGCCATCTCGCGACTGCACTGCCGCCCGACGGAGACATTCACCATCGCCTGCAGCTTCCCAGTCACACCCATCACCAACTACTATTGGCACACCGCGGTCGGAATGCCATCAACTAAGCGCCCGAGGTCCGCCGCGGACGAGAATCGTGCCGAATGTCCCTTCTCGGTCCAGACTCGGCCATTGACCGCTGCTGAGCAGCACCAGAACGCAAAAAAGCGCAAAGGCGAGGGGCACGATGAAGACAGGCGGTCGGAGTGGCAATCGCAGGCATGGCCCTATGCGCCGATTGGGAAGATGAAGAATAACGATGCGCTCGATGTCAAGTACTCGGTCTCCCCACATGTCGACTGGCAGGCCATGACACGATATAACAGTTTCGTCCGTAAGTCACCTCATCTCCCTTCCCACCCCAGCTCCCAGGCCGGCAGCACCATCAAGATGGATTTCTTGGCGTGAAACCACAGTAACTGACTAAATCGCGTCATCGTCCCAGTCGGCAAGGAAAAGTTTCACACCGACGATTTTGTCTACGTCGCGAATGAGGAGAGTATCAAGCGACTAAAGGCCACGCCGGACGGCTCTGGTGCCTCCCAGTCCCCTCGCTCCAACGACTGGGTTGCCCGGATCCTGGAGATCCGGGCCCTTAATGAGCAGAACGTCTACGCGCGCGTCTTTTGGATGTACTGGCCAGACGAGCTCTCCGCTTCTACAACCGATGGACGGAAGACCATCCGCGGCCGCCAGCCGTATCACGGCAAGCATGAATTAATAGCGTCCAATCATAGTACGTGACACATGCATGGTCATGTCACCCATCTCCTGCTGCCTGCTCTAACACGCATCATAGTGGATATAATCAACGCCGTCAGTGTGACCATGGCTGCGAAGGTCGAGTACTGGGCAGAATCAGACGAGGACGATTCGCAGTCTTCGCTCTACTGGAGACAGATTTTCAACTGCAACACTACAGAACTGACCGTACGGCCACCTCACCAAGCTTTCTTTTGTCCCACCTGAGCGCTACTGACCATTGATTGTAGCCCGCGAGACCCGTGTGCAAATGCAAGACCCCCGCAAACCCGGACAAGATGCTTGTTGGCTGCACGAACAAGAGCTGTGGAAAATGGATGCACGATGACTGCCTTCGCCACGATGCTTTAATGAGAGTCTTTGACCGCCTGGGCAAGACCACGCCGCAAGTATTCGAATCAGCTTCCGAGCCAGGATCCGTAGAAGCCGACGATAAGAAGGATGTCCTACCCGACGCCGACACCGACAGCGGCGATACCGACAATGACAAGCAGCCCACCAAGCTCCCAACCTACATCTCTCCCCCAGGAGCCGCCGCGCCATTCCCCGCCGCAAAGAAGAAGACGACTAAGCGTGAGCCTTATCGCGGGTTGTTCGAGGCCAATCTCCGCCTCGGTGATGGTATGACGGCCTGGCATGTCAAGGATCTGCGAGAGGGTGTAGAGGGCGGTGTGAAGGAGTGGTACGAGCAAGTCTTTTGCTTGTTCTGCGAGAAATTGGTCGATTGAAAGCAATTGTTAGGATTGAGGAACAGAAAGCGAAAGAAAGAGAAAAGAGGAGAAAGGTATACTCTTCTAGGAGGTTCTATTTACTCGGGTCTTGGTGACGGTTTTTATATTTACTGGGGGTCTGATTTTTTTTGTTATACGCTTCTTCAGGCGAGGTCCATCTGCTCCCATGGGACTTTTGACCGCTATATTTTTTGGCCGGTGCAGAAAGGGAGCAAGGTCGGCAGCAGGAGCAGAGCGTGTCGCATTATCATTTTTATGGGCGTTTGACTGGAGGCGTTGGAAGCTCTTGTCTTTTGGGGAGGAGAGAGCTGTCTGTATTCCTGCTACGTAGCTAGTAAGATCTGTCCTTGTTCTCGTTTTTGTTAAATCGCTTGATTTATTTCGAGAGGAGTACAGATTGCGTAATCCGCCTAATGTGATTTCCTCCAACAAAGTTGAATCCTCGCTGTGCAATTCGTCAATGGGTGAGGCGTGGTGCTTGAGGAGCTCTCCGATGGGAATGAGCTGAGCTCCCCTTCCAAGGTCCGGCCTTTGTTTACCCTGAAGGAGAGGTAGCTGCCAAGGTTGTATCCCACCCCAGAGCTTATGTGGGGCACTCTGTCACGAACGAACCCCGCCATTGACTTCTAGCACCTGTGTCTGTCCGTAGGTGCAGCCTCCACCTCGACAATAAACACTCTTGTAGCGCATCCCTATCGACGACGACAACTCTAGACCGACTGACCTTGCCATCTTGCGTGGCCCGTTGAATTCTTAAATCTGCATACATATCAATCCAACGCCTGCTCTCCTCAAAGATGGCGGCTGTTGACCCTTTCGACTCGGCGTTGTAAGAATCCCCCTGGATCCCATCCAAAACTAATTAGAGCTGACGAGAAACTATAGGGACCTGCTCCGACGCCTCAACCCCAAACACACATCTGAGCACCTGAACTCGATCATCTCCCTCGCCCCCGACCTGACCGAGGACCTCCTCGCGTCCGTCGACCAGCCCCTCACCGTCAAGCGGTGCAAGGACACGGGGCGGGAGTTCCTCCTCTGCGACTACAACCGCGACGGCGACAGCTACCGGTCGCCCTGGTCCAATAAGTTCGACCCGCCCCTGGACGAGGCCGGCGCGGGTGGCGTGAGCGGCGCCGGCGAGAGCGAGGGGGCCGGCGAGGGCGCCATCCCCAGCGAGAGGGTGCGCAGGATGGAGGTCAAGGCTAACGAGGCCTTTGACATCTACAGGGAGCTGTACTACGAGGGCGGCGTGAGCAGTGTCTACTTCTGGAACCTCGATGACGGGTTCGCCGGCGTTGTCCTGCTGAAGAAGTGTACGTTTCCTTGACCTCCGCCTCGCGAAATCACAGGTTCAGTTAGGCTAACATGACATTGCGGTGTGCAGCTTCGACCCCGGGCGGGAGCACCGAGGGTGTCTGGGACTCGATCCACGTGTTCGAGGCCATCGAGCGCGGCCGAAACACCCACTACAAGCTCACATCCACCGTGATCCTCTCCCTTTCGGCCACGGGGGGCTCCCTGGGCGAGCTGGACCTGAGCGGCAACATGACTCGGCAGGTGGAACAGGATCTGCCCGTCGACAACGACGACAGCCACATCGCCAACGTGGGCCGCCTAGTGGAAGACATGGAGCTCAAGATGCGCAACCTGCTCCAGGAGGTGTACTTCGGCAAGGCCAAGGACGTCGTCGGCGACCTGCGAAGCGTGGGCAGCCTGAGCGAGGGCGCGAGGGACAGAGAGGCACAGAGGGAGCTCATTGGCAGCATGAAGCGATGAGAGAAATGAATGGGGCTTTTGCTTTCAACTTGCCGGGTTCTTTTTTGTTTTCTTGCACAGAGGCGAACTACCGCGCCGGCCACGGTGTTTACATATATTTGATACAGCATGATTCTGCAAAGGGCAATTATCTCTCTTATCATGTGTGAAGCGGGCCAATCGTTGCTTGACATTTGAAATTATCCGGCTGGACCGTCTAGCCGGTGGGAATGAGACAATCACGGAGTAGTGTTGTCAAGAACAGATGACGACAACGTGGCGGATGGCCACGAGAACGCTCTGAAGGGACCTGAAACTCTGTAGACGGTAAGCTTCCACTTCATCCAATTTCCAACCCTCCAATTTTACACCTGAAGCGGTTAAAGTCCAGCCCTCTACAACCCCCCTTTGTCCATTCTTTTTAGGCTTGTCCAAGGTCCGGATGGCAAGCTGCAGCAGTATCATCTGCCAAGAGGGTGCATGCATAGGTCCTTTAGCAGGTACATATACGTATGATGTCGCATGGTACCTGTCGACAAAGAGCCGACGATAACACCGGACGAACAAGGAGAATGCTTCCCAGTGACACTCACCCCCTCCCCTTCCGCCTTCCCCGGCTCTCGGCCGTTATGACAGATCGATCGTTGCGCTACCTTGCAAGGTGATTGGCGCGGCCCGCCTCCTGAAGCCTAGTCCTGGTCATTATAGAAGGGTTGGGAACTTGGGAGTTTGCAGAAATGAAATTAAGGAAAAATTTGCCGTTCCGGCAAGGGGAGCTCGGCTGGGTTACATTCTCGCTGCCGTGGATGGACTGTTCCGGGATATAGGCTTACTACTGATTGACGTGCATAAGGGGGAATCCCTGAGCCCAGGGGAAGTGCAAGGAGGGAAGGTAGAGGGAACAAAAAACAAGGTGGCGGGGACGAGCTCAGGATCGACGACGACGACGACGACCGCGACGATGATGATGGTGATTACTGCCATTGGTAAGTAGTCTGAATGGAAGTAAGCCGGTCGTGTCTGATCTGCCCAAGTTATTGAACCTAATTGGGGGTGGCTCATTGGCGGGATATCCTTTTTTTCTTAGCTCGTTGACAGGAGACTCCTGCTCGATTCATTCGATTCATCACAGATCCCAATCGCGGAGGTTTTCTCGGGGGTTTCCGAGAGAGAGTTCGACCACCTCCCATCTCCACCACACCATCGTTGCGCGGTATACAGCAGCTCTTCACCACGTAGCAAACCCTCGGAATTGTTAATGGCTCTTCAATAATTCGGGCAAACAGCCGAGTGTGGAGAATGCGTAGAGTTTGGTCCAGGAGCAGAGGCCCCACGCGTGGCGACCGATGAAACGGTATGCTAGATAGGTAGTTCAACAACTGCACGGATTTAAACCGTGAACACCATAGACAGGGGCGCACACCTCCTTCTAGAGACTATCATGTCGTGGTTGACGAGCAGGCTTTCTGCTCTCATTGGTGTGAGGCCCTTGCCCTGGAGGTGTGCACTCTAATGACCTGGCACACCAAAGCTTGTCTCGAACTGGAGGAGTTGGTCAGCAAGTATATCGCTGCTGGGTCTTTTCCAACCCGACAATGTGAGACAGCATAATTAAAGACGACAGTAATAGGAAGTTGCCAATGCATGGTAGGTTGCGTGTTGCCCGGCGCGGATGCAGGATAGAGACATTGGCTTAGCAGGGGGTGGACGGGCATTATGGTTTCCCGCGAATGATACCATGGCGTTTAAGTTGTGAGTTGCCAAGTACCCAACTCAAAGTAAAAGTCAACGGGATATTCGCTCAGGGTGGGTAGAAGGAGAAAGTCCTTCAGCCCCATGTTGCCACTCCTCTGCGCACACCCTTGGAGACCTGGGTCAGCCAACCTGTGGATGGCCATGTCTAAACAGAAGCCAGTCTCTGAGGGCGAGCCATTGACCACCTCGCCTGGCTAACTTGTTTTGACGGTAGGCAGAGTATGGAAAGTCAAAAGAGGCGCTGTCCACAATATTGCCATGCTTTCCCACTTACTTTCACCGACGGCGCAGGGACTAGGGGCGCGCGAGAAGGTCCTTGCGGACGGGAACCAGGCCCATGTAGCCGATGAGTTGAAGCAAGCAAGGCCCGAGGGTTTTCAGCTCGTAATGGTCCTGAAACCGAAACTGAAAATCGTCCATGCTCGAGTTGAGAAAATGACGTTAGAAGATAAATTGTCCGCTTGGCTGGCCGTCCGCAAGCCTAGCCCATCTTGATCTCGTCGATGGAACGCATCAGTGATGAGTTAGGATGATATTGCTACGTGCCGATGGAACGTGGCGGCTTAGTACCGGGCCATGGGAGACAAGAGACGTTGTATGAGAAGCGAAAGATGAGGGGCATGCCTGAGTGTTTTCGCAGCCGGAAGCGGGATGGAGACCTTGCCGGCTGAGTCGCAAGTTTGTTCGCAGGAACGCGGCAGGTACGACGCGAGCACAGTCTCAACCACCTGCGACTGAGGGCATATCGACATGGAGGATCCCGTCAGCTGGTTGTCGCCCCTCCAGGGCACTAGTTTAGGCGCTCCTAGTGCTGTGCAGCCCGCACCACATCTAGCACAGCGCCACTAATGATCATCAGTCGCCTGCTAGGCCCGCCTAGGATTCATGCCGCGGGCCCTAAATATTTCGGGCGGTTCGCTCCACTGTGACAAGCACATGGCGCGTGCCGTTCCCCTTTCCCATTGTTCCCCCCCTCCTTTGTATCGAGTGTTGTCGCGCCTCACCTGCGCATTTCATGGTAATCGTCACATTTATACCGGCAAGCGAGGCGGCCTCGTTAGCTTCTTCGTGGCTGCAGCTACGCGCAGTACATACAGCTACATGGCGGCACATGACTCATGCTTGCGCTGCGCAGCCAACCAACAGCAGCGACTTAGCGTCATGAAGGGTCGCGCATTGTACGTACTAGCCACTTCCTTGTCTGTACATGAACCTCCCAGACCTCCAATGAGAGACAAGGTGGAAATAATAATGCATAGCGTGCGCCAAAAAGAAAGGAAAGGGGAGGGACGATCAGAAGAGTAATCAACCCGTTCCCGTATCACATACCCCCTGCCTGCCTATGCCCCCTCCTCCCCACGAAACAGACAGAATGTTCTCTGGCCCAGAAAGACGCCCACCAAGCACAAGGACAGAAAATTTCCCGAGCTCGAGCCGGGCAAGAAAGGAGGCCGTGCGGCAGAAATGTCAGGCTACCGGGCTGCAAGAGGATAATTTGCAATTAATTAATCGCATGCCCAATATCACCCACGGGCCACTTACTTGCAGAAGTGCGAGGAGAGGAGCCGGCATGGTACAAGCCCCTCCATCTAACCATCCAGGGGGTTCCTCAGGCCCAACCTTCAGATCACTAGCCTCACACGCGCTGGTTGTGCCTTATCTCGATTGAGTGGCTCTCTCTCCCAGGCCGTCCGCGTACATGCACATGTATTGTTGCATACATTTCTAGGCGAGGACTTTGTGGTTGGAAAAGTCCCAGGTGACGTCGTTGCGGTGGAGGCATGCTGCAGAGATGTGTATGAGGGAGACCTCACCGGACCTGCTCCAAGCATGGTCTTGAAACGGATCGAGCGACAGAAGCCAGATGCGGGAGAACATGCTGCAGGCAGCAACCAAGGTCCGAGACCACTTCCTTCTGTCTCTTTTTAATTGGAACCGGCTATTGTAGAGTGTGATAATCGTGACCACAAGCTGCAGGACGGCACGTTATCACCAAGGCCAGTCGCAAAGTCTACTGACCACCTAACCGCCAAGGGGCCACCTATACGGATCTCTCTTGAACCACTACATCGGCTTTCTGGGTGGACATTGCCCGGCTCCAACGCTGGGAGAAGGGGAACATACAAAAATAGATCGACGGACACAGAAACCGGCAGATATTGCCTCGTCCGGCTGTCTGCGATGGCGTGTTGATGCCGCAGTTGCTGCGAGTGCGGGCGTGGAAGTGACGCTGGGTTGGGAATCAGGCGGGCAAAGAGCGGGTAAGTAATTAAAGCACATGGTTCACGGGGCGGTAGAGGAGGTCGTCCCTCTATGCCAGGTGTCAGCGCCTTAGACATCACGCCCATATCCCATCTCTGTCTGCTTCTACATTACATTGCCCTCATTACATTCGCATTGGACCTCATAGCAGGCATGGCAAGGAAGATTATCCCACCCCCTCTCACACCCCACCATCAGCACCCACCTCCTCCCCTAAGCAGAGCTAGTAGAGGTCAAACCAAGTTCCTAATTACATGCCTGCTCCCTACCTGCTACCTTGCTACCTGCGTATAATAATAACCTACGCAAGGCCGTGAGCGACTACTTTTATTAGGCCCCTACCAGCAGCCAAGCCCCCTGGTCATCTCCAGCTCCCGTGGCTGGCACACAGTTGCAATTCCCAACGTCCTACAGCCCTACCTAGTTTGCCCAGCATCCCGTCCCGTCCCCTTTTCTCGTCCTTCCCCTCTCCCTCATAGGCGATCGTGCACTCGGCCAGATTGGTTTTGAAAGGACCTTCCCTCCAGTCCATTCTGGTCGTTGCGGCTCTCCGTCCACCTGATATATCACCTGCCCGCTGCCCGCCACAGCCGCTCCTTCCCAACCCATTCCCGCCCCTCCTCCACCGCCGCCCGAGCCTCAGAAACGGCAGCCCGCGACGCTTTATTTTATTTATTGCGCTCGCTCCCTCTCGACTCAGAACGGCCCGCGCCCTAGCACAACCGCATAGATCGCCATTTATTTTCTTTTTTGCCCCTTTTCTTATTTGCTTCTGTAGCATCGCCTGTACCGGGCCCTCTATAGATCTCTAGCCTTCTCGTCTGATACCCTGATCATGGCCGACGAGAAGCCGTCGGTCCTGATCATTGGTGGCCTTGGCTACATTGGCCGATTCCTCGCCCTCCATATCCACAAGAACAACCTGGCCTCTGAGGTGAGGCTGGTCGACAAGGTCCTACCGCAACTGGCCTGGCTAGCTCCCGAATTCTCGGAAGCATGCTCTCAGGATAAGTTCATGCAGGCGGATGCCAGCCGAACAGGTGCGTCCCCTCCTTCAGTCCCGAGTGGTGCCAACGCCGTCCCATGCATATGGGCACTCCGCCATGTACTTGCACACCCGAATTGGTGGTAATTGCTGACATTGATCGCTTCATCTGTAGACGGCCTGGCGAGAATATTCGATCGAGCGGATGGCAAGCAATGGGATTACGTCTTTAACTGCGGCGGCGAGACACGATACTCCCAAGAAGATGAGGTTTACAAACTGCGATCTTTGAATCTGTCGCTCGCCGTCGGGCGTGAGGCCGCCCAGCGAAAAGTCAAGGCATTTGTCGAGCTAAGTACGGGCATGATCTACAAGTCGGATTCGTCACCAAGCAAAGAGGGAGACAAGCTCAAGCCATGGAGCAAGATCGCCGTCTTCAAATTGCAGGCCGAGGAGGAGTTAGCCAAGATTGAGGGGTATGTTTTCTTTTTTCCCAGGTGCACCTATGCACCGTCAGATGCTATTTTTGGGTTTCTAGTGCTAACATGATTTGTTCCCTAGACTCAACCTCATTATTGTACGCCTCCCTCACGTGTATGGCCCATATGCGTCGCAATGGGTCGCGACTGCGCTGTGCATGGCCCGAGTATACCAGCACCTCGAGTCGGAGATGAAATGGCTCTGGACCAAGGACCTACGAACCAACACCGCGCATATTACGGATGTGACCCGAGCTCTGTGGGACATCACTGCCTGGTATGAGGCAGGTAAGAAGAACTGGGACGAGGCATCCATGGGTAAGGTGCCTACATTCAACGTTGTGGACAAGGGCACCACGTGTCAAGGGACACTGGCAAACATCATCGGCGAGGTTTTCAAGATCGAGACCGGCTTCCAGGGACAACTTATTAGCACTTTCGCCAGGCTCAACCTGGACAGTGTTGTCGACGATGTCAACGACGAGGTCCTTGGCCCTTGGGCGGACTTGCTCCAGGCTGCCGAAATTACACGCCCCGGGCCTTTGTCGCCATTTATGGAGAAGGAGTTGCTCAAGGATACCGATCTCAGCATGAATGCCGACCGACTGGACAACTTGTTGGGTTTCAAATACGAGCACCCAACCATGACGAGAGAGCTCATCGAGGAGGTCATTGAAAGCTACAAGAAGATGAACTGGTGGCCTTGATTTGCATTCTCGGATTATTTTCTTTTTTTGAAGGGGGGGGACAACATGATGATTGACGACCTTTTTTTATATTCACGCAAAAGAAGGAGAGACCATTCCGTAGGCCCAACCGGACCGTAGCATATATGTCTCAACCGGCTTATCGCGTTGGGCGTTTAAGGGGTCGGAAGGAGGGAGGTTTATACCCGCCCTCTTGGGCGGTTTGCCGGGTCGCCCAGTCATTTCCGGGGCTCAGGGACAAAGAAAGGAGGACATGTCGATTCTGCGATGCATGAATCCCAACTCTGACCAACCCTGAAGATGGGGCCTGATAGTGGTGTCCTTGGACATCAAGGCGATCCCGAGGTGTACCGGCCATGTTCAGTCCGGAGAGGGCAGACTGTAATATATTAAGAGCAATATACCACATCTTGTGCATAATGAAAGTCTATTTTCCTGAAGGGCCGTGGCCAAGCTTTTCTCGGCATTCCATTCCATGCTTTCGAGTTGGCTTGAACCCTCCACCAGGGTCTGTATAGACAGGACATCGCATGCTAGTTCCGGGTTCAGAGAGAAATATCGTTTCTTCTCACATAGTCGTGGGTCAAAGACGTATTATACGACCATGAACCAGCCAGTCCTGGCTCCGGAGAGCACCGTCCATCTGAGCGCAAATTAAACCCAAATAGTTTGTTGCCGAGACAAACAATGATGGCGGCGGATATACTCCCGATTAGGTCCAGCGGCACCCCGAAATTGTGATGTGATCGTGGGGATGCGGCACGGAATCATTCGCAATCTACTATGTATTCCATCCAGTTGGGGCATTGATCTATTCTTATCCTGAAAGGCCCACCCGAATCACAGGCCTCTGATGCTGGCTAGGCCTTGTGCTCGGGACCGAGGCTGATCCTATGACATTGTGATCGTTGCGGATATATTTTACACGTGCTGTGGCAGTGTATCAAAGCCAACGTCTCGGGGTTCTTCTCCAGTTCCATGGGAAGTGGTCTCTGTCCAGGGGTTGCACATTAAAGCAATTCCGGAATTCTAGCAGTAGCTTACTCGCCAAATCTTGCCATTTAGTAATGCACAATGAAGTAAGGCTGCGCTGGACATTGGCAGACTGGACGTATGTGTGTGGCTGCGGCGGGGAGAGAGGCACGGTAGAAACCCACGCCAGGAACAGGATTAGCCTCAGATGGTCTGGTGTCTCACAACATGGAACCACCTTGCTTTCTGGAAATGAATCTGGAGCACCCGGCGTTGCCTCCTCGCTTGGGATAACCCCGCAATCTCACATGAGAAAAACATGGGGAGTCGTTTCCAGCACACCTCAGCCTTGCCTTCTTCCAGCCACCGCCGCCTGGTCACCAGCCTCGGAGGGCGTCGTGATGGTGGTGCGGGAGTCAGGCGATGGACCGCCGCGCGGGCTTGGCTGCAGCTCGGGGGGAGGACCACGGCGGAGCCACCTCCCAGAAACAGTAAACCATTGCCAGAGACTAGCGATTTAATGCGATTGCAGAGGGGTGGAGGGCAGGACGAGCCTCGGTCGAGCGAGGTGATGGTTGGGATTGTCACCTTGGCCGGTATGGGCAGCTCTGCATCGGGTTGCTGCGAGTGCCCCATTAGGATTTCCAATGCTTGGCTGCCCTTGCATATGATCCGAGAAGGGGTCCCCTCGTGCTCCCCCAAACGGAAAGGAAAGGCCATAAAAGAAGCTCGCTGTCGTCGCCCAAATTTCCCCAGTTGCACCCGCGTTCCCCTCACGCAGAACATCCATTTTCTCCAGAAATTAAATCGGAGCTCCAGCTTTCTTAGCGGGTACCTTAAGCTAGACCGGACTACTTGTGAACCCCTCCAAGATATCGTCATCAAAACCACTACCAACACCACCACCACCTAGATCTTATCTCGTGCCTGAAATCTGAGAATCATCGTCGCCATGGCCGCGCCTGCAGAGAAGACACTCAAGAACCTGACCGGTAAATGGTCTTTGGTAAGGCAAAACCCCACCACGAGAAAGGGAACCCCTCCCCTCACCCACTACATCATGCATTGTAACCCCGCCAGCTCAGCAAGCCAAAAAAATACATAGAAATGCTTTCATCCCCGTCTTAGTCCCAGAGCTAACAGCGCGCGGCAATACAGAACAAGACCCTCTCCGGCAGCACAGACGCCCTCCTGGCCCTCCAGGGCATCGGCTACCTCACCCGCAAGGGCATCGGTCTGGCCAGCGTCACCCTCGACGTCAACGAGTACGAGGCGGCGCCCAAGCCGCCCAACACGGCTACCGAGATCTTCACCCACATCGACATCGAGCAGACGGCCGCGGGGCTCAGCTCGACCCACGAGCGCCGCTGCGTCGACGACACCTGGCGCGAGCACGAGGACTGGCTCTTCGGCAAGGTCAAGGGCAGGACGAGGTGGGTGGGGCTGACCGAGGTGGACGACGAATTCCTCAAGAAGGACTGGGAGGAGGAGAAGGTCGGGGAGGACGGCAAGAACTTCATCCTCAGCGAGGTGGAGAGCGTCGGCAACGGGTGGACCGCCACCCAGATCTGGGGGTTCCAGAAGATCGAGGGCGAGCGGCGCTACGTCCGGCATGTCGTTGTCAAGAAGGAGGACAAGACGGAGGTTGTCAAGCTGGTCTACGACTACACTGGCCAGTAGATTTATGCGGGAGCGCGGGCGTTTGTAGATGGGGTGTGCGATGAGAAGGCTCAGAGTTCCTCTGAGGCTATTGATAGTGAGAGTATAAGCATCTAATATACGTCGATGCCAAGGCATGAACAACGGTCTCTTTGCCGATAAACGTGAAAGTCCCGTTCGGGAGAATTGGTTCGGTCTGTGGGGTCTGTTGTTGGTTTCTTTCTAGAAGTCGGACTTGATGACTTTCTCCAATCCGATCCCATACTCTTTGCCGTGTCTCAAACCCATTGATCCCAGTCTAACTCGGGATTGTATTCATCATTTGATAGCCATTACCCCATCCCATCACAATGGGGAGCTCCACGGTGATGTCTCCTGGGAACTTCTCCCCCATCGTGCCCCCATCTCAAATATTTTTCCTGTCATAAATATCCTTTTTGGTGGAAATCTCTACTCCGGCCTCCTCTTCGCAAACTCCTCCAAATCCTGCACCGTCGCCACGCCCATGACGAACCTCCGATTATCGTCCGTGATGACGGCAAAGTCCTGCGTCCACTCCCCGTCCGACACCCCGCCCCGGAAGAAGGCCTCGAGCTCCTCGAGCGGCGTCTCCATCGTGATGACCTGGTACGTGCGGCCCCGGCGCTGGAAGCGGGTCATGGCCGCCGAGAGGGGGTCGTCGGGCTTGACCTTGCCCGAGTCGAGGAGGGACTGCAGGTTGGGGATCGAGATGTACCCGAGCAGCGCGCGGGTCTGGGAGTCGACGATCGTGAGGTGCGTGTAGTCCCGCTCGAAGGCGGAGAGGAGGGCGAGCGAGATGGCGTCAGAAGGGTTGAGGGACAGGGCGGCGGGAGGGTCGAGGTCTTCGACGGTTGCCTGTGGGGGTTTTGGTTAGTTAGGAACTTCATTTTGTCTTTTTTTTTCTTTTCTTCTGGAACCATTGGAAGGAGATGGAGCGCCCGCATAGTGCGCGAGCTCTCTGGCCTTGAAGGCATCGCCAACCTAAGTTCCAGCTTCTTGGAGGGATGTTTTCCTACCCCGCGGTACTTGGATGACCATTTCGACTCGAAAGGTTTGCTCGACCCCGCATTCACTGCCACTACCACCATTTTCGCTGTCGTCGTCGAGTGTTCAGGTATCTATCGGAATTGGCAACCTTTTTTCGCGGTGACCTGTCGATCACGGTTTCGGAAAGGTCGATTTGAGATGTGTATGTTTTAAGTTGGAGACTAATCATGTGCTTTCGCTGCGATTTGGGATGTCTCGCGGGGCCAAGTGGGGGCTTTGGCTGTGGTTCTTGAACGGGACGATTACGTGCGTGAACCCCCATCATTTCCTGCATGGCTCTATTGTACTGGGAAGCATGTAGTGCGGAGGAGGTAGGTTCTGTACAACAAAGGTCGGTGAAATGATTCCAGTGGGAATATCAGCGCCAATACCATCATGCGTTGAGAAATGCTCTGTGAAATGAAACCAGGGCAGTCCATCTTCACAAATATTGCATTGTACTCGCAAAACAGTATATATGATAGAAAGATGTATAGACATATATATATATGAACATACCACGAATCTTGCATGTTCATGCAGATGCATAGAGGATCGCGATGTCTATCTACGTGGATCCAGACAGCCCCGGCATACATGCTCACAGCTACATTCCAAAACCAAGCTGAGCGGGTAAAACCGTGCCTGCTATAACCGCATTGCATTCGCATCCATCCATCTACCTACTATCTGCATCAGTTTCCTTGTAACTGCAACCGGCATCCTTATCTCCGGCAGGTTACATGCAACCCTCACAAACTCCGGATGGTGCGGCTCGAGCTTCTGCGACGGTGATGTCATCTTGTATGACTCTACACGAGGAGACGTAGCCGGCCAGCTCTGATACTACGATCCATCACCATCCCATGTTCTTCATGCGATAGTGAATTATCCTCTTGTACAGGGATCATCTTGAAGTTCATCCGTTCCGTTCCATTGAGAGACGAGAAGTCAACACTTGGAAAGCGTGGACCTCACTGACCGCATTGCCCATTCATGCGTCGCATGTGATTATAGAATCAAGACACATCGAGTACACAAAGCTGAGGCAATTCCACCACCGGTCCTCTCACCCGCAATGATGTCCCTCTTCTTCCCTAAACGCGACTCTGCCCAGAGCAAGACCTCGCAATTCAACGGCCCAACGCCCCTCCAAGCCCGTCCGGAGCTCTACGGCGCCGCATTCTCCATCGTCGAGGATGCCAAAGACAAGGCGCTCAAAGCAGCAGCCAAGCCGCAGCAGGGGAAGATCGAGCTGTACTCCCCAAAGTACTATGCTGCTTGCACGTTTGGCGGGATGCTAGCCTGCGTACGCACACCACACACATCACGGCCGCTCACAAGGCCGCTGCTGCTGGGCTCTTTTGGCCTTAAACTGACGTTTTCTTGATGCAACCAGGGACTCACGCACGCGGGCGTCACCCCGCTCGACCTCGTCAAGACCCGCCGCCAGGTCGACTCCAAGCTGTACACGAGCAACTTCCAGGCCTGGGGTAAGATATACCGCGGCGAGGGCCTCCGCGGCATCTTCACGGGCTGGAGCCCGACGCTGTTCGGGTACTCGGCCCAGGGCGCCTTCAAGTACGGCTGGTACGAGTACTTCAAGAAGACCTACTCCGACGCGGTCGGCCCCGAGGCCGCCGTCAAGTACAGGACGGGACTCTACCTCGCCGCGTCCGCGTCGGCCGAGTTCCTCGCGGACATTGCCCTGTGCCCCTTCGAGGCCGTCAAGGTCCGCATGCAGGGCAGCCTGCAGAGCCCGTTCACGGGCACGTTCCACGGCATCAGCTCCGTCGTCGCCAAGGAGGGCGTGGCCGGCCTGTACAAGGGCATCTACCCGCTCTGGGGCCGCCAGATCCCGTACACCATGATGAAGTTTGCGTCCTTTGAGACCATCGTCGAGATGATCTATGACCGCCTCCCCGGCCAGAAGAGCGACTATAGCAAGGCCGCGCAGACGGGCGTCTCCTTCACGGGAGGGTATCTTGCCGGCATTCTCTGCGCCATTGTCTCCCACCCCGCCGATGTCATGGTGAGTAAACTAAATGCGAACCGTGAGCCCGGAGAGGCTTTCGGGAAGGCGATGAGCCGGATCTACAAAGACATTGGCTTTTCAGGTCTCTGGAACGGCCTTCCGGTTCGAATTGTCATGATCGGTACCTTGACTGGTTTGCAGTGGATGATCTATGTAAGTCCCTCAACTCACCTTTTCGTACGATAACCTGGCGAGACTCATAGGTTTTCTCTAGGATTACTTCAAGATATTCATGGGCTTTCCAACCACAGGCGGCCCCGCCCCAGCCAAGGAGTCCAAGTGAGACCGGTTGCGTGATCAGCATAGGCAACGTGTATAGTAGAAGTAGTACCATTAGTCCAGCGATGCGGAAAGCTCGGGTGTATCACTTGTTCACCATCGAGTTGGCCCACATACAAGATCCTTGGCGTAAGAATCGGGAAGATAGATTCAACAGAAATAACTGGAGACTCTGCTCTTGGTCACCATCAAAGTCCGAAGGGAGGCGACTGACATAAAACACGGCACACCCAGAACCTCCAGCGTTGAATTTCAACACAATATCGAAACAGATTCCCAGTAATGAACACAATATTGAGTTAAGTATTACAGAATGATTAAGTGAATACTATATCTAGTATTATTACCAAGGAATGGGGTCCCTGAGTTTGCGTGAAAAGCGCTTTGGTGTGCCATGTTTAATGTCAGTCGCTTGGCAGGCAAGCGAGAAAAGTCGCCGAACGGCTGATTTGTAAAGTAGGCTGGGGCCTGCGCGCTAAGCTATCCGGCTTGGCCTGGTGGTTCTCTATGACCAGGCCAAGGCGCGGTCAACGGTCCCGTTTCCTCGAGCTTCTCTGCTCTAGATTCCCAGCTGATATTTAGCCTGGGAGAGCATCTCATCTGACGCACTATTGCCGTCCGCTACGTCACGCACCATCGGTACAACTCGGGGTACCCCGGTATTTTCGAGCTGGAAGAGAGTGATCGAATACAACTGCAGTGTGCTCAAGGTCATGTGCCCCGAACTAGGTGCGTAAGCTGATGTAGTTGGCCCTTTGGGCGTTTCAACGTTCTCAGGGCCCTTGGGAAAGATGTTGGGAAACTCTTTGAGTTCCTCCAACGCCAAAATCCCTGAGGCTTGGGCGGCTAGAGCAGACCGTCGATGTGAAGATGGAGAGGTGAGAGATATTCCTATTGGGTGGGTACCAACAGGACAAGCGAGGATGCAACGCACACTGCGTGGACACGTACATTGGAGTACTTGGACGTGCATACACTTACACATACTGTGCCGGGTATATGTACAAATATATCCCTCTGCGTCCAGAAATTACTTACATCCCGTGGTTGGCGTTGGTGCATGCCGGCTTGGATGAAACCCCAGGCCACCCTTTGCAAAACCTGGGGCAACCTGATCCTAGCCGCATTCAGAATGACACCTGGTAGGGTCGTTGTTGCTGGATTGGTTGAATGTGTCTTCAGTTCAGAGCTGGTCTCTATCCATTCTCTGAGTTTTGGTGGATATTGCAGGATCCAAAAATCCAGGTGCTCTGCGACTGTGTTCAGGATGTGCTGGATTCCAAACCATGCCCATCTGGACGCTGAAGTGCAGATAACAGAGAATTGGCTCAATATGCCTCGCGACACAGATTATTGAACTCAATTGAATGGTCTGACGGCAGTGCGAGTACTGACCTCAGTGGTCCCTGCAACTCAGAGTAACCGCACTGATCAGCGGACCTGGGTATCATCGCGCACGATTCTACCACCCGACTGGTATCCAGATCATCCGTATCACCGAGTTTCTCCCTACGAACTGTGTAACAATCAGCCTGATATCAAAGTGACGCTCGCCACAATTACGCAACGATCGACCAATGAGGAAGCTAAGAGATTAAGACTCGCAACCTAATTCAGTGCGTCGTGTTGTTCTTCCAGCCTGTGCTACAAACCAACATTCAGTCAAGGACATGAATCACAATAGGCATTGTTGCTCTCCGTACATGAAGAGCTAGGAAGACGCACAGGCCTCAAATGGAGACATTGGAAGCACCAGTGCAATGCGCGATATATATCCTCTGGGGGCGCTTCCGGCCATTGTAAAGGTGGATTGTGCTGTAAGTCGATTCACACCCCAATGTGCACTTGTCCCACCCACTTAGTCCTGACAGCAGTGGCCAAATCCTTTTGCGTGGCAATAGTTGTACTGAAGCAGCATCAGGGGAGGTTTAGCGAATACCTGCTTTGAGGGGACATGATGTGGTAGTCAAGTGAATAAAGCCCCCGGTAAGCATCAATGAGCACGTGTGGTGTGAGGGTGAGCAAAAGAGTGGGCGACACCGACCCAGGCGACAAGATCTCCAGGGTGTCGCTGAACTCCACGAGATTGACGGCCAACGGTTGTAGGGTCAATAGAGAACGGACCGACTAGACGCAGGATACGATACCCAAGATGCGGATGCATGTGGTTGATTGGCGCACAGAGAGGCAACCCCACACTCGATGACGATAGTGGAGGGTGCCTCCAGGTCAGTACCAAGACGGAACAGTGCCGAAACTCAAACCCGTAGGAGCCAACAGCTACTATTTGAGGGCGAATCTAGGCTGGGTTGGGTATGTGGCGTGACGAATCGCGGCACGAGGCCTGAGAATCGGATTGTCCTCGTGAATGCAGGAGTCGATTCTGGGACGGGACAGCTCGCAACGTGGCAAAAGATGGACGATACCAGTCCGGATCCTAAGCAAACAGGCGACTACCACCGCTCAGGTTCTTGTTTT
Source organism: Clonostachys rosea (assembly GCA_026958235.1). NCBI lineage: Eukaryota > Fungi > Ascomycota > Sordariomycetes > Hypocreales > Bionectriaceae > Clonostachys > Clonostachys rosea. Next base: position 4,012,212 of record CP110207.1, read on the forward strand.
GGCGCGAGGGGAGTGTCGGTAGTGGGACCAAAGGCTCTAATGTGCGTAATCTGCAGATTGCATATTCTGGAAGCTGCATGTGCAGCACCAATAGCCTATCGGCCAACGACCCAGAGCGAGTTCGCTGGAGAGCGGTTGGTGCAGGGGCTGCCGGGGGGTCGCCTACCTACAGTTGGTAGTTAGCGAGCGCTACGTTCTAGCTGGGTGGTGTTATTCCGTTAGTGGTACGGGTACTGCGGTTCTCCGCAATCTGGGCCACCAACTAGTGTAGCGCGCTATGCCTCACCTAGCATACATCCGTCCTAGCGCTCTCCCCAACTCCACTGAACGTGCTAGTCGACCTGCTAACGATGGTGGGCCATCCATATATCGCTATCATGGCCTCCATTTCTGTTGGCCGGCAGGCGGGATGGCCTGGAGATTTGTCCAATGGTTCGAGTCCAAGTTCGTGTGTCTAAGGAATATGCGCAGCCCGGGCAGCGCCGTTATGGTACTTGGTTAGAGTGCCGCACCGGCCATGCGAAGAGCTCCCAAGCCTCGCTGCTCTTTTCCGATGCTAGTTGCAGGCACAGAGTCGGGCAAGTCCCGCCAACGAGCTCCACCGGTGTTAATGACGCAGTGAGAGGCAAATTGACACCTCGAACCCTTCTGAAAGTGTGCAAAGATGCGTCGCCGGGGGTGTTTCCCTTGGTTGGGGGCGGTAAAAGCGTGTGAGCTGCGAGCGTTGCCGGTTTCCCATCTAGATAGCCTTGGAGTGGGCGGTGCCAGCTTGGGATATCGCCAATGGCAGAAAAAAGCCATCTCGTCGACGTCGCCGCCCTTCTGCTCCTGCAAGTTCATGCTGGCCAACCCCAGTTGGTTGTTAAAGTGGTTCTGGCATACAGGTACCAGGGGCATGCAAGGTATTTGAGGTAGGTCCTCCAACGCCTAGGACGTATGCCCAGGGATCAAGCACACCCCTCGCACAATGGAGGCGCTCCTTGGCACACAACCCGTCGGTTGGTGGAAGAAGCGATGAGGAGCGTCACCGCCCCGACGGGAGATATAGCAGGTGGGGATGCCGTTGGGGGGGATGCTGCTCCGTGAGAGGCCGTCATGGACATTGTACGACGAGAGCTGGCGTCGATCTTGCAGATATGACTACGGAGAGGCCAGATGCTCGATGCCAGCCAGCCAGATGCAGTGGCCGGGGCAGCAGGCGACCAGGCTCGCACGACTGGACTGATTGGTGGTGCATCGGCAAGGTACCTAGGGCACTAGGCATGTAGATAGGGTAGCGACGTACCTTGTTGCCAGGAGTGGCAGGCAGGGACACTTTGGTTGGGTGAGGTGCAGGGCGACTTGAGTGGCCAAGGAAGGAAGAATCGAACAGTACCACGCTTCGGTTTCCCCACCACTCAGGTGGCATGGCATGCACCGTCACCTCACCTCACATCTGGGGCGGCTTTGGCTTTTTGGGGCTCATCAGACTCCACTATCCACATGCCTGGACTCTGGGGGGGTCTTGGCGTGAAGGAAGGCCAAGTACCTTTTTCGCCCCGATTCTTCCCTGCCCGGTCCTGCCCTGCCCTGCGGTGCTGCCTGCCTGTACCTGCGGTGCCTGCCCTCGCCTCAGGGATGGAGGACTCAGTGCCCGCGCCCGAGTCCGTGGCCGGAGGTCGGTCGCTGGTGTCTGGAGTGGCTCCGCTGGCGAGTGGTGCGAAGGATAACTCCGCGACTTTGACTCGCTCCTGCGTCCACTTCAGGTTACCGTGCCTCCAGGCGTTCTAATCGCTAACTTAACTCCGCTGACGGGGGGCGGCCCAGGCTTTCCAGCCTTTCTCCAGCCTGCGTGAGCACAACCCCCACCCCCCGTCCCAGGTATCATCCCATGCAATTAGTAACCAATCCCCCTACCTTCTTCCAACCAACCTTGCCGTAGCCAGTGTAGCACGTAGCTGGTAGGTAACCTACCCATCTGCCTTGTCAACGGCCATATGCCTGCTCTCGCACTCCTTCCAGCTGTGACGCCCCCCTTCCTTCCCTTCCTCTGATACAAACTCCTCCTCGCCATCCTCGGGTCATCCAATTATTCACATTGTCTAGAGAACACACTCTGTTTCCAGCTACTCTCGCGCCTCGCTGTCCTCCCGCCTCGCTGGGCGCAATCGCACCGTCGCCCGAATCGAAATACCGAGCACCTGATCCGATTCGGGGTCTGCGACATCACGCCCTCGGTGCCTATACGACGAAACAATTCTACCGACATTGATATCAAGTCATATTGACAGGAATTGGATGCGAATGGTCTACTCTACTTGTCGCTCTAAATTGTTGTCCAAGCAAGCGTTGCGCAGCGGTCGCTGCGGACCTTCGCCAGCAACCAGCCTCTCTCTCCCCGACCTCGGGATTCCTAACGACCCAACGCCACGATGGCGGCTTTCTTCAACAAAATAAAGGGTGCCAGCACGGTATGCTCAGAGAATCCTCTCCTCCGGGAGGCATCCCTCGTCTCAATCCGCTTTTGTGTCCTCTACTTCTCCTCTTGCTCCTCCTCTCCACCGTCCGCCACCCACCCTCGCCAAGACAATTCCGATAACTGACGAGAATAACGATCTACGCAGGCTTCAGGAAATCCAACTGTCAAAGAAAATGCAGCAGCAAAGAAGAGAGATGAGCAGATTATCCTGGAGATGACTCCATTGGAGAAAATGCTACGGAACGCGGGCCCTCTGCGCGAGGACGGTAGTGACAGGTTCTATGGGTTTGAGAATGTACGCAACCCCTCGGCCCCTCCAGCCATTTACCTCAAATAGGTTGAAAATTTTACATAGCTAACATTGAGAGCAGTTTGGGAATACCTGGTATGGCTGCCTCTGACAGAATGACCCTCCTGAAATAGCTCTTTATTAACAGCAGGTGCAGCTACTGCAATTCGATTGTCCAGGCTCTCTTTTACTCAGATCTTTTCCGAAATAGCGTTATCAACTATCCTTCGCTTTCGCCCTCAGACACGCCAGATGGAACGCGGCCTCGAGTTAACGTATCGATACGCCCGCCTATGCAGCCGACACCCCCGAACCCACCAAATGGCAAGCAGAAAGGGCTTTCCAGTTCCCAGGTGATAAAGCAAAGGCAGGCCATCAACGCAGGCATGCCTCCTCCCGGACAGGGACCAGTCCGTCCGGAAGACAAGCCGGATACGCCAGAATACAAAAAGAAGCAGGCCATGCTCAAAGGTCCTATCTTGGAGCTGGCACAGGAAAATACCAACGCCTACGGGATGGATGAATGCACCTTTACCGGGTTGAAGGATATATTCTTAGCTCTCATTGAGAGCCAAACCCGAACTGGAGTACTCAGCCCACAGAGGTTCCTCGAGATATTTAAGCGGGATAACGAGATGTTCCGTAATTCCATGCATCAGGATGCACACGAGTTCTACGGGTTGGTTCTAAACGACGTAATCGCTAATGTCGAGGCCAATGCCCACAAATTCAAGGCACAGCTGGGAACTCAAGAAAATGGCCTCGCACAGTCCGTGGAGAATGCGCTGGGCTCGGCAATGGCAAAGCACATCAACGGAGTCACAACACCAGGAACAGGCTGGGTCCATGACATCTTTGAGGGCGTGTTGACTTCCGAGACCAAATGTTTAACATGCGAGACTGGTTCACAGCGTGATGAGACATTCCTGGATTTATCTATCGACTTGGAAGAGCACTCGTCCGTTACATCGTGCCTGCGCAAGTTCTCGGACGAGGAAATGCTTTGCGAAAGAAACAAATTTCATTGCGACCATTGTGGTGGACTTCAGGAAGCGGAAAAAAGGATGAAGGTCAAGCGATTACCAAAGGTGTTAACGCTGCATTTGAAGCGCTTCAAATACACAGAGGATTACAGTCGTCTTCAGAAACTCTTCCACCGGGTGGTATACCCATATCATCTACGAATGTTCAACACGACTGACGAGGCAGAGGACCCGGATAGGCTGTACGAACTATACGCTGTTGTGGTTCATATTGGCGGCAATGCGTACCATGGACATTACGTCTCCATCATCAAAACTCAAGATCGGGGCTGGGTCCTGTTTGATGACGAAATGGTTGAACCCGTGGACAAGCATTTCGTGCGCAACTTTTTCGGTGAGAAGCCAGGCATGGCAACAGCATATGTTTTGTTCTACCAAGAAACGACATTTGAGAAAGTCAGGGAAGAACAAGAGAGAGAGGGAATGGAGGATATCAAACTGGCCAGCCAGGCGGCGTCCTCGGCGCAGGAGGATGACGATAAGAGCCCCAAGGCATCTACACAACTCAAACGCCAAGCCACATTTTCTCAACGAGCAACCGTCGATCACGAAGAGTTAGGTAAGCTCGCGCGGACGAACACATCCCCCGAGCACGCCCTATCGTCTCCTCCAATTCCAGCTCTAGCCAACCCTCCTATCCCTGAAGTCCCGGTCACAACAACCAACTCTACTTCAGAACCGACAGAAGTAGTAAAGTCGAAGGAAGACAAGAAACGGGAGAAGAAAGAGCGCGAGGCGGCGGAGAAGGCGGAGAAGCAGGCGGAGAGGGCTGAGAAGCTGGCTGAGAAAGAGCGTGAGAAGCAGGCGAAGCTAGAGGAAAAGAAGCGACAGGAGGAGCGCATCAAGAATCTGCAACAAGCGCGCAAGAGTGAAAGCGACGAACTACAAAAAGCGCTCGAAGAGAGCAAGAAATTGGCGAAGGAAGAAAATGCAAAGAAGAGAGAAAGTGGGAGCTCGAGTCCGTTCGGCCTTCTTGACAGGTCCAAACGAGGCAGCAAGTCGATGGCTAAGCGGAGCTTCAGCTTCTTTCACAGGGAAAAGGGTGACAACTCACACTTTGGTAATAGCGAGACCAACGGAGAGCATTCTGAGGGCAAAGACAGCTTGAAAGACCGTCTTAGCTCATCGCTGGGGAGGAAGAAGAGTACCAACATTCTTGCATAAAAAAGACAAACCCTCAACTTGGGTTGTCTGCATGGATTACATAGCTTGTTTATAATTTCGGTGTCTTGCGAGGAGTTGACCGTGTATAATGGAACACTGGATGTTTGGGTGGTCGAGCTTTACTGCTCGTCAAAAGAATCTCTCCTGTCTGGGTCAAGCATGTATTCGGGTGAGGAAAGGGAGCCATGCATGACATTTCTTGGTCGTGCCTTGGCGGATCGTCTCCTGGGTAGACTGTAGATAGAGAAATGAACCAACGTTCCTCTTCTATTAGCCAGCCTTATAGCCCACTTGATGTTTTCGGTACATTCCCTCGATCAGCGTTGCTCTATGACTCAGGGATATGTATGTATATTCAATCTTAGTACACTCTCATGAGCCCGTCTTGAATCGCTCGCTGGATCATGCCCCAGACAAGCAAGCCAAGCGATACATGTATGCTTTATGCTCCCCATCCGCAAATTCAAAGTTGGTGCAACGCCAAATGCAGCGGGTCTTTCCAGTTTATAAAAAATCCGTTTTCTCGAAAATTGTGACGCCTTGACTCCATGCTCATGATTCTCGCCCTCTGCTAATGCCCCCCCTCCGCCGATAAGTTATCCGCCATCAACGAAAAAAAATCCTCCCGTCGTAAGATAGGTTTAACCCAGGATCAGCAAGTAGAGTATTAGGACGAAATTGACGAAGATCAACGGCACTGCGATAGAAATACGCCCGTTAGTCCGCAAGGTCTTGGGTGAGTTGGGAGAGGCGCCCCGGCCTCGCTGAAAGGGGGTGGGGGACATACTTCTCATGATAGTCCGGATGCTCGATATCAGGTTGATGATCTTGCCCTTGACGCTGGTGTCCGGGCCCGCGCCGAAGGAAGGGTCGTGGGATGCGGGGGACAGGCCGACTAGACGGGGGAAATCGAGTTAGCGGTCCGACTTTCTCGTATTTGGGGGGTTAACGGGGCAATGTTGGTTCGTACTGCGCGCGAGGAAGCGATCCTCGGAGAGGACGGCGACGGCGTTGACGAGGAGGACGTTGACTAGAGAGCGGGCGGGTTAGCCGATGGTCGCATCGGGGGGGTTCGATGATGTTTCGTACTCCAGACGAAGTTGCCGACCAGGTAGGTAATTGGTCCGGGGACGAGAGCGGTGGCCATTTTGATTGCGGGTTATTAGAGATTAGTCGTCGGGTGTTGGGCGTTGGTGAAGAGGTAAGGGGAGGTGTGTCGAGAAAGGCGTTGACAGGTATGCGATCGCTTTACAAGCTATTCCCGTAGAGACGAGCTGGAGTTGACAGCTAAGAATAAATGACTGGAGGCGGACGGGCCAGGATTGAACCGATCCGATTCAAGTTTAGCCCCTGTAGCGCCTTGGACTTACTTATTTCGTCTTAGCGTCCTCGCCGCTCTTACCATCTGAAAAGGCTCACGGAATATCCAACCATCGCTGCCTCAAGACGTCAGACATTACCACTCACCATCTTTGCCTCCTCGCTCCAAGTGGCGTGCTTCTCTCAGCTAAATTCTATTCACGGGTGTAGCAACTATCCCGATTGCCAACCAATCGTTGAGGAGTAGCCAAAATTGCTATGCATACAGGACGCATATGAGCAAAAGGAACGATCTACTCCCTTTCCCTTTGACACAGCACCGCCCAGGCGCCTCCCGTCCACAGCATCATCAGCCCGTGTTTTAGGTCCAGAAGATCACATATCCCAGACCGGACGGGGGTCTCATACTAACACAAAGTCACAAAGGCGATCCGGATCTGCCAACAGAAGAAGAATTTGAAAGCTAACCCGCAGTTAATTGTTGCTATTTCTCACATCTTTTGAAACCCAACCATTCACTCCTCTGGTATATACAACTCTTACATTTACAAGACTAACCAATTGAAAGCAGCTCTCAACGCGCTCCAGGCAGATGGTCGACTGTTATGTCCGTGTTGTGCTGCCCATCATAGGCACCTCCAATCAGTCGGTCCGTGTGCTCCCTGTACGGACCGCCCTTTTGGCCAGCGGCATGGTTTTTAACCCCTCCCAAACTCTTCTTCCTGTTATTTATGTTAGCCCCATGCCTCACAAGAATAGGGTGGTAGGGCCGTACATCTCCTCGTTCAATTCTAGAGGGGTCAAGGACGGCGGCACTGGCGTCCCTGGGGGCACTAGACCCTTGTCTATCCTGTCCTTGTGTTGCAACTGGCGCTGTTTTTCAGGTAAGTTGGCCGTAAATTTGTGCCACTCACGGTCGCCTATAAACCAGATTAGATCAGTCTGAATGACAGAACAGGAAGACATGCCGAGGCTAATTACCTGCATTGGATGTGTGCCCTGTAGTACTCGCTTCTTCCAATTCGCCTGGCCTGTAATTCCTCTGCCCATCATTAAACTTTGAATGCTGTCCATGGCTGAACGCTATGGCGAAGTCCGGATTCTCTGTCTTGTAGGCGTCCAGTCTTGTCGTTCCCTTCTTTGTGGCACCAGATGAGTCTTTGGTTTCTGGTACGTCGGTCCCGTCGCCGACCTTGCGCGAATACGACGTTGGCAAGTTGTTTGGGTCGACCCTGAAAGGGTTCGGCGAGATATTGACGTACATGGTGTTAGCCTTGCCCTTCAAGAGCTCGCCGTTTTTATCCTCTACCCTATTCTCTCGATGGTCGTCCAGAGGCACGTCGTACTTCTCCCTTTCTTTCTTAGCCCTCTCGTCCACCTCCTTTTCCTTTTTGATCTGTTCCGCGGATTTTCGGGCGGGCTTCTTTATGTTGTGCATTACATGCTTCGGCACAACGGGAGGAGTTATGTGCACGACATCCTGAGCAGCTTTCCCCTTGGGTTTGGTCTGTGCCGCCTGAGCAGGCCGGGTCTTCGCCCCGTTGCTCGCAGGAGGCGGCTTCACAGAGGAGCCCTTCTGGTCTGGTTGGCGCCCTCCCGAAGCATTCTTGACTTGAGATGGCGGTACAGACTGCCTGTTCTGCCCTGATGGAATATGCAGCCTGCTCTGCCCGGTCTTCGCAGGAGGATTGGTCTGAGCTCCTTTGCCTGCTTGAGACTTCCCGGCATCATGTGCCTTCACGATCCTGATTTTCTGATCATCTGGTTTAATCCCGCTCTGGCCGAAGATCCCAGCCTTTATTCTCTTCTTCTGGGGTTGGGATTGATCGTCTGGTCGCTTCCTCTTGGCACCATTTGATCCACCATCAGGCCTGCTTGTCCGGGGACTCCCACCGGTCGGAGACTTCGGTGATGGTATCTTGGTTGGACTCTTCGGTCTCTCTGGAAGATTCCCACTGACTTGCTTGCCTGCCTGGGCGCCCCCTGGCGTCGTGGGCGACTTTACCGGTATCCTACTTCGATGCGGGATGGAGGCTGTCTTCGGTCTCTGTTGATGACTCTCACTGGCCCTGCCTGCCTGGGCGCCCCCTGGCGTCGTGGGCGATTTTACCGGTATTCGACTTCGATGCGGGTTGGAGGCTGTCTTCGGGCTCTTTGGATGGATCGCACTGGCTTTCCTGCCTGTCTGGGCGCCCCCTGGCCTGGTGGGCGACTTCACCGGTATCCTACTACGATGCGGGTTGGAGGCTGTCTTCGGTCTCTCGTGAGGGCTTCCACTGTCTTGCTTTCTAGACTCGGAACTCCCTGTATTTGAGGGTATCTTCAGCTTGGGTAGCCTGTTAATGTCACCGGGTTTCCTTTTAGGTGAATCTGAAGCAGCTGGAGCCTTTCCCCTGCCAGACGACCCATCATCATTAGTAGGAGCGCCGCAGCCGCCGCGCTTCCACTTTCCTCCAATGGAACAGCTTGCTGGGCCTGCCGGTGCCTTATTCTTGCTGCCAAGTCTCTGACTCTGACCCGACGGTTTACTTTTATTCCCGAGCCCCCTATGGTTGGCTGCCTTTGGTTGGCTAGGTGGCTGTTTACTATTAGAAGCCTTGCCATGGGCAGTTGTCCTGTTTTTGCCAACTAGCTTCCTGTTGCCTGCCGAGTTCTTATTGCCGAGGGTCTTTTGGTTGCCAGCAGTCGCCTTGTTGCCTGCTGGCCTTTTCGGACCAGGTCTCTTCTTGCCTGTTGAAGTCTTCTTTCCAGCAGTCTTCTTGTTCCCGACAGCCTTCCTCTGGTTGGAGACGTTATGTTTCTTGGTGGCCTTCTTGTTGCCGGCAGATTTCTTGTTGCCCACTGGCTTTTTGCTGTGACCAGCCTTCTTGATAGCACCCTTCTTTGGAGCGTGCTTGTTCGCAGAACCTTTTTTCAGTATGCCCTTGGGTTTCTTTGGTCCAGCAGTCTTCTTCTGTTTCCCAGCAACCTTCTTCTGTTTGGCTCCAGCCTTGTTTAGTTTCCCAGCAGGCTTCTTGGACCCGGAACCCTTCTTAAGACCACCAGTTTTCTTGGGTTTACCGGGCTTCTTGGATGATGTTTTATTCCTAGCTCCACCAGTCTTCTTTGGTTTCCCCGCAGTCTTCTTGGAACCAGCGGCTTTCTTTGGTTTGCCAGCAGTCTTCTTAGAACCAGCGGCTTTCTTTGGACCAGTGGCTTTCTTCGGTTTACCAGCAGTCTTCTTAGATCCAGTGGGCTTACTAGCTACTGCTCCTTTCTTAACACCAGCAGCTTTCTTAGAACTAAGGGCGCTCTTAAGGCTACCAGTCTTCTTCGGATTAGTAGTAGCTTTCTTCGGTTTAGTAGTAGCCTTCTTAGCTCCAGTAACCTTCTTAGCTGCTACTCCCTTCTTAGAACCAGCAACTTTCTTCTGTCCGGCAGCTTTCTTAGGATCAGCAGCTTTATTTGGTTTCCCAACAGTCTTCCTGGAACCAGCAGTCTTCCTGGAACCAGCAGTTTTCTTGGAACCAGCCGCTTTGTTAAGTCTAGCAGGCTTCTTGGAGCCAGCAGGCTTCTTGGAACCAGCAGGCTTCTTGGAGCCAGCAGTCTTCTTGGAACCAGCAGTTTTCTTGGAACCAGCCGCTTTGTTAAGTCTAGCAGGCTTCTTGGAGCCAGCAGGCTTCTTGGAACCAGCAGGCTTCTTGGAGCCAGCAGTCTTCTTGGAACCAACAGTCTTCTTGGAGCCAGCAGTCTTCTTGGAACCAACAGTCTTCTTGGAACCAGCAGACTTCTTGGAACCAGCAGTCTTCTTGGAACCAGCAGTTTTCTTAGAACCAGCGGCTTTACTAGGTCTGGCAGGCTTCTTAGGTGTAGAAGCCTTCGTTGCTGCAGCTTTCTTAGATCCAGAGGCGCTCTTAGGACTACCAGCCTTCTTCGGCTTTGTGGCGGCTTTCTTAGCTCCAGCAATCTTCTTAGCTGCTGCTCCCTTCTTAGAACCAGCGGCTTTCTTAGAGCCAGAAGCTTTCTTAAGATCAGCAGGCTTCTTCGCTACTCCCTTCTTAGGGCCAGCACCTTTCTTAGGGCCAGAGGCTTTCTTGAGCTTAGTAGGCTTCTTCGCTGCTCCCTTCTGAGCTCCAGCACCTTTCTTAGGGCCGACAGCCTTCTTCTGTCCCGTAGCTTTCTTCGGGTTTGCAGTAGCCTTCTTTGGCTTGACTGTAGATTTCTTAGGACTAGTGGTCTTCTTCCGTCCAGCAGCAGCCTTCTTTGGTTTAATAGCAGCTTTCTTGTCCCCAACAGGCTTCTTGGGTTTAGCAGCAGCCTTCTTGGGTTTAGCAGCAGCCTTCTTGGGTTTGGCAGCAGCTTTCTTGGGTTTGGCAGCAGCTTTCTTGGCCCCAACAGGCTTCTTGGGCTTAGCAGCAGGCTTCTTGGGTTTGGCAGCAGCTTTCTTGGCCCCAACAGGCTTCTTGGGCTTAGCAGCAGGCTTCTTGGGTTTGGCAGCAGCTTTCTTGGCCCCAACAGGCTTCTTGGGCTTAGCAGCAGGCTTCTTTGCTCCAACAGGCTTCTTGGATTTAGCAGCAGCTTTCTTTGGTTTGATAGCGGCCTTCTTCGGTTTGGCAGCAGCCTTCTTGGCTCCAACAGGCTTCTTGGATTTAGCAGCAGCTTTCTTTGGTTTGATAGCGGCCTTCTTCGGTTTGGCAGCAGCCTTCTTGGGTTTGGCAGCAGCTTTCTTGGGTTTTGCAGCCGCTTTCTTGGGAGCTGCAGCCTTTTTGGGAGCTGCAGCCTTCTTGGGGGCCGCCTTCGGAGCTGCGTTTCTTCTAATGAGACCATTGCCTTCGGTAGGAGCCTTGTTCTCTATGTTTGTCTCGCGCTTAATGATATTCGGGCCGCCAGAATCGTCGCTGGTTAAGCCTTGTCGCCCTATTCTGATTCCGCAAGAACCATTGTTTGTCGCTTGCTGGTCGACGCCACAAGAGTCTGTATTTACTTTGTTAGTCTGTTGCCTCTCTCTCTTCCGTTTTGATTTCAACTTGCCTGGAGTGTCTGCTGGTCGAGCTGGACTTGCATCGTTGACCTCCAAGATACTTCTCGCTTGGTTGGCATTTACTGATTGTTTGGGACTTTCAGGGACGTCCAGTAATACAGAGCCTTTCCCCTTGTTGCCCTCTCCTGCTCTCGCCGTCAAGGCGAGGCAGGAAATGGTGCAAATGATGTTGTAGAGAAGCATAGTTGGCGATATCAGCCATAGGTAAATTAAAAGGGAGCTAGATATTCAAAATCAGGATGAAATGAGGGAATGGAATGGGAAACATGACTTCAGGCTTTGGTGATAGTCAGGACATGCATCAAGATGCATTCCACGGCCGTTATAATTGCAGCATCACCAATGTTGACTTGGCTCCTCTAAACCTAAGACCCTGAGGTACCCTATATTTAGTGCGCCAAGTTTCTCGGGTATATAGGCCCATCATAACATAGAATCTGTATTTAGAAGAACAATATATTTGATTTTGATTAGATATTCCGGTTAGGAACTATGAGCTTCTGGCCTGCCTTGGTGGTACGGTTAGAAGCCATATAGCCCTGCCCTTGTACTTCTCTCTATTGGGTCTATTCCGAGGATACGACATATGCTGAAGGTACTTTGGTCTTAGTTTAGGGCACTTCAGTGCGGTTTTATTGAGATCCAGTTCTGTACTGGCAAGGAGCCTTGTAATAGTTCGTTCTCTTTTTTGCGGCTTGGTTCAAAGTGCCTCCATCTTCGTTTTCCAAAGTGCTTCCATCTTGCTTGCGGCTGATCCCCTGCCCCATATATCTAAAAATAGTACAACTGCTGAGATACCCATGTGCAATCAATTCTACCGTATCATGCCAAATAAATTCGCCTTTTGGGCCCCAGTCTTCTACATTAGAAACTGGATATCCACTAGGAAACTGCAAGTATCATCAGATATCCATTCCCAGGGCTGTATTGAGGCTCCTAGGGGCTATGGAAGTTCCTTTGTTTGACTTATTTTATCAACCTGATGCAGCACCATAATTCAGCCTAGTTGCGCCTACTTATGGGCAGAAGCGAGCAAAACTGGGGCCCAATTGCAATATTGCGTCGACCATAACGCCATTAATCTGGTCACCCAACGGGATGGTCTTTTGTACTAGCCCATCCGAATGGATTGTTTCATGCAGCTGGTTGTGGTTTTGCCTGGCAGCTCCAGTAGAGCCCATCGCCCAGCCTGTGTTAGTCAGCACATGCATTGAAGAGTGCTTGTGACTCGTGCCTAAAATAAACCCTCCCAAATACCTACCCTGTTGTATTGCTTCGATTAATTAGTCTTCTGCAATCAACGGAAATATAAAGCCGTGGCTGTTTCTCGGTTGGTGTAAGTATGAGGTGCTCTTCACCTTCCACAGTAGCTTATCCCCGCAACTAGATCTGAGTTAAGCTTCTCCCCACGTCTATCTCATCCCATCATACCTCGTTCTCGGAGGAGGCAGTACTTGAGTTCGTCATGGAGTCGATTTCATACCTTGCCGCTCTCCCCTCCGAGATATTGCAGCTCATCATCGAGCATACTCACGCCTCAGGCCACTGGCCTCTTGCACAGACATGCAAGCATCTATACCTCAACTCTCAGCCGATCCTTGGCCGACATCGTAAGGCGCATCAAGAGTTCAGGATCAGCTGCGATCTCGACCCGCAGACTGTTCCTAACCTTTTATGGAGTGCCTTGAGTCCGGGCGCAGCCTCGATTGACGCTTGGCACGTCAGAGAGTTTGAGGTCTGGACTGATAGGATAAATAATGATCCCTGGGAGGTTGATGCGGACACTGGCGACCTCTGGATCGTTGAGGGGAGGCAGCCCTGGTCATTTCCTGACGATGATGCTGACTACTTCTTCGACAAACTATACAAGGTGCCTGATTTCTTCCCCAAGGATGATACATATTATGTCCAAGCCCGGGAAGAGCTTAAAACAGGCGCAGACACCTTCCTTAAAGCATTCCTGCTGGCCCATCTGCCACGCATGCAGGCCCTGCGCTATATGCGGAGCCCTGAATCAGAACAGGTGAACTTCAAAAACCTGTGTCTTATGATTTACTGGTGCAAGCTTGCTGGTATCTGGCTGCCTGGACTTGAAGCACTTCAAAAAGTTTACGTGGGTGTAAACTCTCGTCGGATTGGCGACACCACGATTGATGGCACGATCTTGCGACCCGATCCCCCTTCGAGGGAGCTCGGAGAATTCTGTGCTCTGCTGTGTCTCCCGAACCTATCTGAGGTGCATTTTGCCCACTTGGACGGGAACTCCGACATCAGCAGCGAGATCATGGACCTCTTCCCAGATGGCCTTCAGCCCCTGCTTAACAAGACATCACCAGTCCAAACCATCATCATCGACAAGCTAGAAGCCAGCCTGAGCGAACAACTGATGGAATTTTTAACTAAATCCCCAAGCAGCCTCAAGAATCTCGCCATCCGGTTCCATCCCTTCAACGAGTACGGTAATTGTAGAAGGGACGACACCAGTGATGATAAACAGCGGTCCCAGGAGCTGACGCAAAAGCTCGCCCAGCACCAACACTCATCTCTCCAGCGGCTCTGCTTCTACACCGAGGCCGTCCGCGACGGACTATCGGATTGGAACTGGGTGGCACCAAGTCAACGTGCCATATTTGATGATATTCGCGTGGCCTACTTCTACTGGACCATGATGGAAGAAGAGATGGCGAGTCGAGCTGCAGCAGTGCGATCCCGGTCAGAGCTTCTGGACCAACTTGTTCAAGTGTTTCGATCTCAGTTCCCGGCCACAATTGAGATGATATACTTCAACGGATTCTCTCGGAGTCGCAGTATTTTCCAGTCTGCGGATTTTGACGACGCGCCACTAGATTATATAGATAATGCAGTCGAGGCGATGATTACATCAGAGCGATACAAGAATCTCAAGGCTGTCCATCTGCGGGACATCCAGGCCGAGGCCACGCCGGATGAAACCCCTGACTATTTCCCCTTTCCCAAGACCGTGAAGGCGGCAGAGGAGCGGGGGGTCTATGTTCATGTAAAAGGCAGCAAGCCTCCGTCCTGGTTCAGCTTCAAGGGAGAGTTCATCCCGATACCGACAAGGGACTGCATGGTGACGGGTCGGTTCTTGCCCGAGGAGGAAGACCCTTACCTTGTCCATTGTGCCTGGGAGGACCAAGGAATGCCTGTGGCTTTGAGCAGAGCAGAGTCTCCCCAAACATAATTGTATATACTCGAAGAGACTAGGGCTTTGTTGAATAAGTACGTGACTGTGTATTATACTGTCTGATTTAGTACCAAAAACCAGTTCTGATACAGCAACAAACTTGGTGACTGCTGTGCAGATATTCGTTCTCACATGAATCAGAGGTATATACAGTTGCCTCAGGTGAGGCAGGGTCGAGCTCGGGCTAAAAGCGGCGCTGCTCAGGGATATCAGACGGTGTTCAATTGTGGCTAGTGCAATTGTGGCTAGTGCCTTGCTCAGCCTCCCTACAGACAACCTCCTTATGTACAAACGACAGAAGATCATCATCCCTGCTGCTGGTCAACTCTTCCTGAGCCTCTACATATCATAGACATTCCCTCGGCTATTTCTTTCCTCCTCTCTCTCCTGTGAGCTATTCATACGACCGACTGCGAGAGATTGAAACTCGATGGAGCATTGATCCGCCAATCGCATTCAATCCGGCACCATGAGGTTCCTAGGTATGAGAACCAGCTTCTCACATCCCAACTATACGCATGGCCCCAGCCATGAAGCATGTAAAGTGTCAAGCTGACTTTTGTGCCGCTCGCTCGCATTCAAAAGATTACGTTTCCGTCTCTCTCTTGTTTGTCTTGCCTCTTCTTCATCTCCTCTACGCGCCATACACCAAAGTTGAGGAGTCCTTCAACCTGCAGGCAACCCATGACATCCTCGTCTATGGCACACCCGTGTCGGGGAATGTCTACGAACGCCTGAGCACTACTTATGATCACTTCACCTTCCCCGGGGTCGTTCCCCGTACCTTCATTGGCCCTGTGCTTCTCTCCGGTGTCAGCCAGCCCTTGATTGCCTTGTTGGGATTTCGCCATGCGCAGCTCATCGTCAGGGCCGTTCTCGGCGCCTTCAACGCTGGTTGTCTGGTCGTCTTCAGGAATTCCCTGGCAAACGCCTACGGTGTCGGCGCTGCCAGATGGTGGGTGGCCCTCCTAGTTACTCAATTTCACGTCATCTTTTACCTGACACGAACATTGCCCAACATGTTCGCCTTTGGACCCAGTAAGTATCTTATTCCGCGTAGCCCGGCTAAGCATTGATCCTTTTGATGCCACCACAATGAACAACAAACTGACATCGTGGCACCAGCTACCCTTGCCTTCGCCTTCCTTCTCCCGCGGGCTTCAGAGCCCAGAGCTTGGAACCGCCGAAAGCAAGCCATATGCCTTCTCACCATGGCCACCGCCATCTTCAGGTCAGAACTGGCCATCCTCCTCACCGGGACTGGAGCCTATCTTCTCCTTAGCCGCCGCATCACAGTCAGGGCTCTGGCCATTTCCTTTTTCGCTGCTTTCTACATCTCACTCCTGATATCAGTCCCAATCGACTCGTACTTCTGGCAAAAGTTCCTGTGGCCTGAGCTCTCGGCCTTCTATTACAATGCCATCGAGGGCTCGTCTTCCAACTGGGGCGTATCGCCCTGGCACTACTACTTCTCATCCGCCCTCCCTCGCCTCATGATCAACCCCCTCGCCGGCCCCCTCATATTCCTGGCACTCTTCCAGCCGGGAACATCGAACAGCGCAAGACAGCTGCTGATACCCAGCCTCTTCTTCCTCGCCGTCTACTCCTTCCAGCCCCACAAGGAGACACGGTTCGTCTTCTACGTCGTGCCCCCTTTCACTGCTGCCGCTGCCCTGGGCGCCGACTTCATCACCAAGCGACGCACCCGCTCCCTCCTGTACAGGATCAGCCACCTCCTCCTCCTTGCCTCCATACCCCTTACCCTCGCCATCAGCACGCTCATGCTCCACTTCTCCTCCCTCAACTACCCCGGCGGCGAGGCCCTCGCCGAGCTCCAGTCCGCCATCCAGCGCCCCATCGCCACCGATACAAACGACGAATTCACCTACCCGCCGTCCGTCTCCGCCCACGCCGACGTCCTCACCTGCATGACGGGACTCTCCCTCTTCAACCAGAACCCGGCCGGCCTGCCAATCGCCCTCGCCACCCCGGAGCACCGCAGCGCCGACCCCACCCTGCCCCTCCTCTTCGTCGACAAGACCGAGGGCATGCTCCGCCTCGAGTGGCCCAGCTTCTGGGAGAAGTTCGACTACGCCCTCCTCGAGGACCCCACGCGCGCCCTCCCCGGCGGCGGCTGGGAGGTCGCCGCCGTGATCCAGGGCTTCGACGGCGTCGAGATCCTCCGCCCGGGCAGCGTCGACCCCCGCCACCACCTGCCGGCCGACGCGTTCCCGGGCGACGAGAAGGTCGTCGGCGCGGGTCTGGCCGTCGCCAACCTCCGCGAGCGCGTGAGGAAGCTGACCGGCGGTTGGTGGGTCGGGCCGAGGATGTCCAACCGCATCCGCGTCATGAGACGGCGCAAGGCCTAAATAAGCTCGTTTGCTGTTTTTAAGTCGGTTAATTTCTTCTCATTAGCAATAACTACCTTATCTTTTCTCTAGAGAATTTGTTTTATTATTTGCCAAAAAAGGGTGTGTCGGGTTGGGTCAAGGAAGGTCAGTAGCTAGACAAATCAAACCATATCCGGGTATCACTAGGTGCAAATAGTACAGAGTAGAGGCGATGTGAAACAAAAATATGTTCAGTATAGCGACTATTGGGATCCAAGTTCGCGGTAATCAATACAACCAATTGCACATGAATGGGCCAAGCCGCCTTGGCCTCCCTCTCTTACAAACCCCTAAAAACGCCTGAATAGTCCATACCTGGCGGTTCCCATCCCGGGAGGGTATCACCGCCACCCAATATCAATAAACCCGCTAGTTTTTTCTGCATTTTTCTCATCCAAAGACACCACGAAACAGTATGCTTAAGCCACGGCAAACCACAACAAGTGCGTCCGAATAACAAAAAGAAATGAAGCCAAGAGGAGCAAATCACCCATCACCATCTGAGCTAAAGATAAGAATCAACCCAAAGTCTTTGCCCTGTTTTGGTAGCCAACACAAGCAGAACGGCGCCAAACAGAACGAGGTCATTTCACATAAACTGCTGTGATAAGTTTGCAGGTTGAATGTTGATTACTGTCGGCGTGTGTGTGCGAAAGGATTATTAAACAGCGGAGAGTTCGAGCGCTGGGTTGGCGGAAAGTAGCTGTCGGATGTCTAATCCTGCTCAAACTCGCTGCTTTGATCATTGGTGAATATCGTGTCGTTTGCCTCTTCGCTCTGCAGTTCTTCGACTCCGTTGTCAGAATCAGAAAGATCGCCGTACTTGTCTTTGTATCTTTCAAGCTCCCTCTTCTGCTGAACAAAATAATCCAGGATGGATGCCATTGGGCCGCGCAGGTCGTTGAGTTCTCGCAACGTCCCTTCGCCTCTGGCAAGGTGCCTCATAGCGAGTGTAGAGACACAGGTCTAATGAAAGAAGGGTTGGTTAGCTTAGGTATTCGAAGACAAAATCAGCACGCTGTTACGCAACTTACCTCTATCCTGCTAACTTGATGCTCCATGAAGTTATAAAGGAATTTCTCAGTCACTTCACCTCCCCGTGCTTTGATCCTCTCGATCAGCTCTGTCTCGGGAGGCTGCAGCCCGGGTCCTCTGACGGTTTCTAGCGTGCTGCAAAGCATCTCAAGACGCAGGCTAACTCTCCACAGGTCCCAGACCATTTCGGGTTTCAGCTCGTCTGCTGTCCCAGGACGGAGAGTTGCCGGTTTGTCACCGCCAATTTCTTCACGCCGCTCAAACGCTTGGTGATACTCGATACGACCAGCAAGCGCGTGGGGATACAGAGAATAGACCATTTCGGGGTTTTCGAGACCTTTCAACTTCTTCTCTCCCATTTCCTTCACTTCAAAGCCTTGTGAGGTCAGAGATCGAAGGTCCTTCCTAATAGAATTTGCAAACGACTCATCCTCAAATGCGTCTTCGGGTGTTGGTGTAGAGCCGCTTCGGTCGACATCTTGGTAGTTTTCCAAACAGCGCTGTATTTCAGAGATGAAATCCGACGACACTGTGATCTGCCCACCATCTGCCACAGCTGAAATTCTCGCCGCCTTATTGACCATAGGGCCAAAGTAGTCCATGCGGCGTGTTACGGGGTCCGTCTCGCTCACGCAGTCACCATAATGAATGCCCATTCGAACGGAAAGACCCTTGAAAATGACATTATCATCCTTGTCTGCAATCTGTTGCGCTGAAACAGATCCCAACACTTCAGAAGGCCAGTTGACATCCAACAGACCCAACTGGATCGCGAAGCACCAGAGCAGAGCTGACGTGGCTGTCGGGAACGAAACCATGAAGGCATCACCTTCGGTTTTAACTTCGTATCCACCGATCCGTCGTAACTGACGTCTCATGAGTTCGTTGTGTAACTTGATGGCTGATCTCATCGCACTAGGATACATCTCCCATAGTGTCGTCGAATTCTTGATATCGGTGAAGACGATTGAGACATTGCCTGTCGGTGCCGGAATCTCCGCTTCCAAACGACCGAGTGATGAGTCCAAAACGTCTCCTTTGGCCTTGCGACCTCTCCTTGTTGACAAGGCCTGTGCTTCATCAGGGACGCCGGAAGGATAGAGTGACATGCTTGTGCCGCGGTGGAGTCGCGAACGTTCCATTCGCCTCTTGATGTCTGCGACGCTAATCATCATCACCATGATCTTCCCCGAAGCGCCATACGCCATGGCGAGGTCGCGCAGCTTTTGCGCGGCTCGCATGAGGTCTCCTCGTTCAGCCCTAGCAATATCAGTTACCAACCCGGGCGAAAGATACTCCCAAAGCTCCCTAGTAGCCATCAGGATGATGTCGTCGGTTTCCCTAATTGTCATATTGCTGACATGCGGAGCAGCTTGAACTATAGGCATGAGATGGCTGTAGCCAAAAGCTCGAGACACTTCCAACGTATCATTCAGTCTACCATTTCGGGAGACCCACCCTCCGGCTTCACGAATTCTGGACCGTTCAGATGGCTCAGCAGGATCATGCTTACGGGTCAGGATCTTATGCGTGCCGTCCGTTTGAATTAGCATGGCCTGGACGTTTCCGACATTGGCTACGTAGAGCTCGGTTCCCTGTAGATATACCACGGTAGCAACACCACCCGAAGTCAGGTCTTCTTTGCTCAGCACAAGCGGCTGAGAGGCGGATCGATGCGTCGTCCTAGGGCGATCTTCGGTGTGCTGAATGGAAACTGTTACAAGATCCTTGTTCACAGCCAGGAATGCTCGACGAAGAGCATCTGCGGGGGTTTCGTTTTGTCTAGTCTTTAGTGCTTTGAGCTCTTGGGTGAATATATTTCCAAAGTTCTCGTGCAAATACTTGGCAATCTTCGAGCCTCCGCTAGAGAGGGCCTGTCCGTCAAAAAGACCAAGGAGCATTTCAATCTCCGAGGCATTGAAACGAGGAACAACCAGGTCTACGGTTGACAGATGCTCGTTCTTGCCAAGCGTATCTGCCATACCGTATGGGAGATGACCTGCCAGGGAGCCAGATGTTCGCACACGACGATCCTCACTCTGGTCTGGAATGCTGGGCTGTGTCAGTGTGACATCCATCAGCCCAAGAACCCTGAGATTCAACAGCCGGCTGAAGTCGGTGTACTGTTCGCGGTCCACGTCACCTGGCCCAGGCATACCCTGTCCCGCCCATGTTGTCTGTTTGATTTCCAGTCGTTTGTTGCCAGACAAGTTGAGGTATCGCAGGTTTGGATTGAGATTCCAATTCCAGTCGTACGGCACGTTGGAAATATTGTATTTGAGATAATTATTACCACAGTCAAGAACGGCGAGCTTCTTTGCCCTCGAGATGTCAGCTGGCAGGTTCGTGAACCTATTTCCATTGATGTAAAGTGTTTGCAGGAGACTCGACTCTTCCAAGTCATCAGCAGGTAAGCTAGCCAGCTGGCTTCCGGAAAGGTAGAGTTCTACCAGCTGTGGCCAGCTCTTGATTGATCTCTGAGGCATATCCGTAATTTCATCATTATATGACAGATTCAACACGCGAAGTTCAGCAAGCAGTGTAATCTGGTCAAAAACGTCATCATCAAGGCGATTATCGGCGAGATAAATATAACGCAGCGATCCCGCAAAAGTCGAGGTGAGTCTTGAGGATAAACTCGAGTCCTTTCTACTAGTCGGAGGGGCCGATGTGGGCGGTGTGGTTGCCAGTGTATTCTGGGACGTCGACCTGGAAACCACTGAAGTCTTGCGTCCGCCTTTTCCATAGACAGACACCACGGAGCTCTTCCTATCTTGAATTGGAGATGGCCCAACGCTGAGCAGAGTACTCGATGTTTGGCTAGGCCTTCTCTCATCGGACAATTCCTCACTGCTTCCAGTTGAAGATAATGATCCCATCAAGAGCGAGGGCTTCCCGTTTTGCATGGGCGTAGGAAGCTGGGGTTCTTCTCCGGGAACCCGAGGGGGGCGTGATGCCGGTTTCGGGAAGTGCTCAAGGACGTTGGAGGAGGCATTGAAGGTCTCAAGTCGCTTCGCCCACCATATTTCCATTGGAAGCTTGGAAATATTGTTTCCGCGCACGTTGAGGACCCGAAGCTCTGTAAGGCAACCAATTTGTGGTGGCAATTCTCCAACAGAGTTATTGGCAATACTGAAATGCTCCAACTTGAGCAATGTCCCGATCTGTACGGGCAATGAGACGAAGTAGTTTTTATCAAGAATCAGATGCTCTAAGTTGGGGATGTGGATGAATGTAGCATCAATACTTGCTAGCTGGGCGTTGGAGAGGTTCAGGGTCTTCAAAGTTGGTAGGGTTTGTGTAAGCTCGAACTTATTAAGTGGATTCGAGTTTAGCTTCAGCTGGCGAAGACGTTCGAATTTTCCAGTAAAGGCTGATATAGCGTTATGGTCGGCATAGAGGATCTCCAATTTTGGAAGCTCCGAAATAATGTCGATGGATGTGATGCCGTTGTACTTGATATCAAGTTCACGTAGACTCATCATATCTTTAAACGAACTAGGTACTTGGTGCGAAAGTCTGTTGTTCGTGATGAGCAGCTTCTCCAGATTCTTGAGCAGACCAATATCTTCGGGGAGGCTACCGATGGTATTGAAACTGAGATCGAGATCGACAAGACTAGACAGGTGGCATAGAAATGTAGGAAACTTTTCCAGAAAGTTGGAGGAAATATTGAGACTTCTCAATGCCTTGTATTCGCCAAAGTGAGAGGGCAAGTGCTTCAAGCGATTATTTGCAAGGTTCATCTTCAGCAGTCCCTTCAACGTCTCCAGCTCAGCATGTTCAAGTTGCTCAACCCGGTTGTTGGAGACATCAAGATAGGTAAGCTTGCTAGCGCGGCTCAGACTCGGCGGGAGTCTTCTAGCCTCGTTATTATTGAACTTGATGTCACGCAGATGCTTGCAGGACTGGATGAAATCCCTGGGAACATCCAACGACAAATTTCGGGACAAGTTAAGCGAGATGATATCAGCTGCTTTTGAGTAGAGGGAGATGGGTATCGTGATAAGGTTGCGGCCAGATAAATCGACGTAGTTGAGCTTTTGCGTTCGAGATACAGTCAAGTCTGCTGTTCGCGAGTGGAAGTCACTTTCTTTGGCAGACAAGAACATAAAGCGGCAAAGATACGTATTGTCTTCGCGGCCAACGTCTTCAATGCGATCTTTGTCCTCGTAACCCACCTGCTGGAGCAGACGCTTCTGGATAAGGAGTGGTCGCTCGGGCGGAGAAAGAACCCGAATGAGATTCTGCTTCTTCATAATAATGTGATAATTATCGAGGCCATCGACGACGTACGTCTTCTTAACAACCTGCGATATTACGTCTGCCACACTTGCGTCCAGCGACATGGAGTGGGTCGAGAAGGTCCCATCTGAACGGAATATTCGTATACAATATGGCGTCTTCTTCTCGTCGGGACGTGGTGTGCCTTGAATCTCATCCATCTCCGGGCCATGGAACGTATTATCGTCGGTATTTCGACGCACCGCCCAACTGTCGGGAGCATCCCATCTACCTTTTGGCGCAGGAGATACAATGGATTCCCGGCGCTCGGGATCATTATTGGTCGAGAAGGTCACATCCATGGGGGGTAACGCTGGGGCCCGTGTCAAAATCCCCTCCATATCATTCAGATTCGTATCCAAGTGGTACATGTGCTCTGATTCCCGCCTATCCGTCGGGCCAATATCTTCTTCTGAATACTGTTGATTACGGCCACGGTTCTTCTTGGAGAAAGGGAATTTATTGTTGAATGTAGTACCGCGCGGGGTTGGGTTTCGGGGTGGATCAGGGGCCTCGAAATCGGGATTGGAAGCACCTGGCAGAGGCGAAGGGGAGACATCTCTTCGATGGAGATCAGCCCTCGAATGCTTAGGCTGCAAGGATCTGGTAGACTGAGGAAGGTTCTTCAACCGGGACAGGGCACTAGTCGACTCCTCCTTTTCCCTTTGGCTGTGATTATGATGCCAGCGCAGCCGGCCGAATATGCCGAGCTTTCCATTGTGGCCAGGAGATGACTGGTCCTCGCCATGGCCGGATCTCGAACCTGGAACTGGAACACTGTTTACACTAGGGGTCGGGCTCTGGGCTCTTGAGCGTGCGTTCAACATTCCGCCAGGTTGTGCACCCCGCTCGCGTGAGGGTGGGTATTGGCCACTCCACACAGAATCTTCGCGGCTGACAGTTGGCCTCAAAGATCGAGTCTCGTCATGGCTCCTGTTGTGGCGATGGTGCCCGGGTAAGTGTACAATGGAGTGATTAGGTCGAGAGGAGGAAGAGGACTTGGGTGGGTGTTGCGACGAGGCATCGGATACATAACGATCTCGGTCGGGCCCAGTCAAGCTTGTCCGGACAGGCGCTTCGCCATACCGCGCAATATCCTGAAATGGAAAAAAAAATTAGATGAGGACCAGACGAGACTTTCTATGGGTACCTGGGGGGAGGAAAGTGTGCACGGATACTCTGGGCAGAATTGGCGGCCGTCGGTTGAAAGTGTGGGGTGGTTGGACATGCAATTATGGAGGAAACAGAGCTGGGAGCCACCTACCGTGTTGTCTTGATAGAGGAAGGGAACAACCTCGGGAGCGGCAGGGACGGGCGTTCTTGGCCTGGACGATGACGGAGAAGCATCTCTCGTGTAATCTGTAGCATTAGACTGCTTGCGATCACGATGAGAAGGCCGGCTGTGGCTATAAGATCGGGAATGCTGGTCCTTGCCTGGCAGCGACCCGGGCAGACTGATTTCCGAGCTATCTCGTCCTGGAAATTCCTCGCCGAAGAATCCTTGAAGCTTCCGGAATCCTCCTCGCGACATACTCGCCTTTGAGCCTCCACTACTCGCAGTGGCAATGCTTGCAACGGACGGGCGGCGGCCATCATAGAAGGAGGCATCCGGCGATTCATAAGTGCTAGCGAGCGGGCCGGAGCGGGACGCGGGGGCAAGACCGACTGGCGACATCTGCGATGTTATGGACTGGGTGTCGCTCGAATCGTTGTAGAAGCTCCCGGCGCCAGGAGCATTGGCCTGCGAGGGAGAGCCATTACCGGTCATCCAGGGAGCGACATGGGATGCCACGGTTGCTGTGGGAGGCTGTTGCTGTATTTGTGGCACACGAGAGAGATCAAGAACGGCAAGGTCACGGCGGTAGTTTGCCAAGTCGCTTGTGCGACGGCCCTTGTATGCCGAGGCAGAAGAGTGCGGTATACCGGTAGAGGCTGGTTGAGGGACGGCGGGGAGGATAGAATCGTTGTGCGAGACAGTTCTACTGACATGTTAGATTCGAGGAAGCGGGCAATCGAGTGGCCCTAGGAAGAGGCAGAGCTCTCGGCATGCGGCGTCGCCACTCACCTGCTTAAGGATATGCCATCGTCGACAAGATGCGGCGCCGCTTGAGATCGGTACGCAGCAGCGGAGGCAGATTGGTTCGGCGATGGCTTCATTGTGTTGGAGGACCGTGTGCTCCCGGCACTACCACTCGGGACAGAGCTCATGCGCTTGCTCACGGCCTCATTTTTGGTCATTGTTCAACCTACGGCCGTAGCTGGCCTCTGGGCCATACCATAAGAGCGCAAGGTTGTCGGTTCAGTGCGCCATTCAAGTCATACTCATGGGCGCTAGGCGTCGGAGGCGAGGGAGAGACGAGCGTCGTGCGACGGGTTGAGCGGCCGAGGATGCGCGAGAGAGCAAGTCGAGGAGGAGAGCCGCCAATGCGCAGAAGATATCCTTGCTTGGCGGGGGACGAGACAGAGGTGCAAGGCTCGACAGCACAGCGTCAACGTGGGTTGTCGATATCGACCTCGATGTCGGGATTGCTGGACGGGGCCCAGGCACTCCTTGGAGCTTGGAGCAAACGAATGAATTCGACCGAGCGAATGGGCGGGTGCCGATGTTGGATGTGAGGGGCGCAGTCGGGCGCAGAAGCAAAAGCTGGGCGGGCGGCGAGAGGGTGCGACTCAGGTGTTGGCAGGCGTTCCGAAGCTTGGGACAAGGCGGGTGGACTGTGGATGTGATGCAGATGGCTGACGGTTGGACTGGAGTGGAGGCGGAGGTGGAAGCAAAATCCTCCATACGTATGTGCTAACAGCAGCACCCATCCACCACCAGTAGTGCTCCCCACGCGCTGATGCACGGGCTCCCCCCTCCCCTTCGAAAATAAATAGGGCCCCCAAAAGGCTAAAGCCAGGTACCTGGCCGGTACCTCGTTGGCGCCTCCAGGCCGCTGCTGGGGCCCCATCTGTCTGCATGCCTCTGCTGCCTCGCCGCACGCCTTCATCCGGGCCTACTGAGGTCGCCTCGAGCAGAAGCTTCGTCGCCTGACGCCCTTGGCCATATCCGGCGGGCAGACTCCTGCGTGCATTTTCGATTGCCAGCTTACTCCCTACCAGCACATGCCAGATGGACGGATACTTTGTCTCTAGTCAGCAAGGCTTCAAGGTGCTTATCTTGGACGTCAGACAGAGCGCCTTGTTCTGCACATGCCGGGTACATGGCGGTACTTGCTCCCCGTCACATCCATCCTACGGCGAGAGCTTCCTCATCAGCTTGTGATCGGATGGCTGCCACGTTGTTACATAGTACTACGGAGAAATGAGTTTTCACTTGTGGGTTTCCCGCACGTCTAGCCCAGGCTTGTCGTGACGCGCGCTGTGCGCCAGGCTATCGCGGGTGATGGCAATAAATGATATTTCATTAATAGGTCGTCCGCTTCCGTCAGGGAATCAACCCATGGCACCCAGATAGGGAGGCTAGCGTATAGCGCAGAGATGCCGCCACGAGGAGCTCTACCTACCTACATACATGTGAGCTACGAATGTGCTCACCTCCGCATGCATGTGCAGCTAGTAGGCTGCTGCCGGTTTGAGACCAGCAGAGGCATGTATGCAGCAGGTACTTGCTCGGGTTCGCAACGGCACCGTGGAAAGCTTGTCCTTTAGCAACTCACCTTCGTCCGAATGGGGGGCCTCACTCGACAACCTGAACCTTCGGTGCTTCTGGGCTGCCCATCACCAAACGGCCGTCGAGGGATTGACCACGCCCGACTCATTGCCCGATGCAAGTAAGCCCAGGCCCTGATAGCGCGGCTCTGCCTTGCCCGACGTGAGTGTGTGATGAATCTGAGGTGCAGCAGTGAGGGACGTATATGTACGTAGGAATGAGCTATACCTGCCGCATGTGGAGCCCCGAACCCTGAACCCTGGAGTTCCCTATGATCTACAATCTGCGGCCAAAGCCCGTACTAACCTAAGGTAGTCCGCGTTCCAGCAGCCCTCCATCCAGCTCAGCCCAGTGAATGCAGATGTGATATGAAATGCGTCCGGAGCATAAGCGAAGGGCCCGTGTGGTGGTGCGATTCAGGGAGCAACGACTTGTGCAGAAATGCCGATGCGCCAAATGCCTGTTGGCGTCAACAAATGCCGATTGGTGTGGAGTCTGTCCTACACCTTCATGGAAGTATCCAGCCATGTGGGTGACAGGAGAGATGAGCCATCAGATTGAAGGGTGGGTGGTTGTAAATAGGCCACGTTCTTCGACAGCCAGAAGGATTCACTAGTGAAATGAACCTAATTAATAATTTATCATAAGTCAATGATCCAACAATACAGGTAGCAGACTCGAAAATGATCAGTGTAGTGTTTAAACTCAATGCCGATTGCTAGCAGTCAGCCATCATTTGCTCTATGGCTATCGGCTACAACTGACAATAATGCTCGTTTCTGTTACAAATGTGATAAGGCTGACAGTGCCACCCATCTTACAATACAATTTAGTCTTGACCGACACGCCTGATCAGGCGACAAATTCACCTGCATCTGACCCTGTATAGGGTCTATAGGGATCTACGGACTAGCAGCGATCGCTCGCGGGCATAATTTCCAAGCTGGCTTGGCCGAATGCGTGGCCCATTGATATAGGGTATCCGTGCATGAGGAGGAGATCAGATGTCGACCATGTCCATGCATCTATCTCTATACCTGGATTAGCACACAGGAATTGTAACCCCAACAGATGAACACCACCCAGTGCCTCCAAGACAGAATTGCATTCCTGCATGGGCTGGCCACCAGAGCTTTGCACCCAGCCCCCCGTGACGGCCCCGTATGTCGGTCCGAGATTTTCTCCTGATCTCCTGTTAGACCGCACCAATAAGTGGGTGATGAGTGGACAGGTATGCAGCCTGGCCGCCCAAGTTTGCGAATGGCATACGTCCCTTCAAGGCCAAATGGGTCATTGCCCGTTGTTTAATCGCCCAACTGGGGAATCGCAGCGAAACTCGCGCCCACATCGCCAGAGGCGACAGCTCAGGTCTCCCGCCGAACCCCGCAGGTGTGGGCTGGGCATTTCAGCAGAGCTATGACGGAACGACAAACTCACAAGATTAATTCCCCCTTCAAACTCTCTCATATTTTGTCCATTTTTTGTTGAGCACAAGTAAATGTTGTAATTGACAATGGCCAAACCCACACAGCAAAGCCGGGCCTGGTGGAAGGAGAGCTCCGTCTACCAGGTGTATCCGGCCTCCTTCCAAGACTCCAATGGGTCTGGTGTTGGTGACCTCAAGGGTATCATCTCTCGTGTGGATTACCTGAAGAAACTCGGTGTCGACATCGTTTGGCTGTCTCCCATATTCGATAGTCCTCAGATTGACATGGTATGTGCTCGTGCTCTCTCCCAGGGGCACATTTAGCTAATAACGGGGGAACAACCACTTTGAAGGGCTACGACATTAGTGACTACAAGAAGATTTACCCCCCATATGGCGACATTGTAGATGTAGACACGCTCAAGGACAAGTTACACGAGCGAGGAATGAAGCTTGTGCTTGATTTGGTCATGAACCACACTAGTGATCAGCACCACTGGTTCAAGGAGTCGCGGAAGTCAAAGGACAATCCATTCCGAGACTGGTACATCTGGAAACCTCCCAAGTACGACGCGCAGGGGAACAGACAGCCTCCAAACAACTGGAAAGGTCACTTCCAAGGTAACTTTTCCGTCTCATAACCGTCGTTCTGTTCTACGCATAGGGCTAAAGGCATCTCTCTTAAGGTAGCGCATGGGAGTATGATGAACAGACTGATGAGTACTATCTGCACTTGTTTTGCACGGAGCAGCCCGATCTAAACTGGGAAAACCCGGCCGTTCGCAACGCCGCGCACGATGTGATGCGGTTCTGGCTCGATCGAGGCTGTGATGGGTTCCGTATCGATGTCATCAACTTCATCAGCAAGGACCAATCATTCCCCGACTCTGATAAGACCGTGCTCCCCGGCTCTGAGTTTTACGCCGCTGGACCTCGTCTTCACGAATATCTCAAGGAGCTCGGGGCCATTCTAAAGGAGTATGATGCCTTCAGCGTCGGCGAGATGCCCTGCGTCCATGACGAGCAGCACTTGATCAAAGCTGTTCGCTCTGACCGCGGGGAGCTGAGCATGATCTTCCATTTTGAACTGTATGCTCAATGTCTCTTTGCATATCCAGTCCCAATCTAACTCTGTGCGCCAGGATGGACATCGATCACGGGCCAGGGGGGAAATTCTCCTCAAAGGACTGGAAGCTCTCCGAGCTCAAGAAGACCACAAACAAGTGGCAGCGATTCATGTACGACAACGACGGCTGGAATGCGCTCTACCTCGAGAACCACGACCAGCCCCGCTCCGTCAGCCGGTTCGCCAACGACAGTCCCGAGCACCGGGCCGCCAGCGCCAAGCTCATCGCCATCTTCCTCGGATTCCAGGCCGGCACCCCGTTTGTCTACCAGGGCCAGGAGATCGGAATGACAAACGTCCCCAAGGACTGGTCCATGGAGGAGTACAAGGATGTCGACTGCCTGAACCACTGGAGGTGAGTTTTAACCTGATCCCCTATTTCTGAACCCGTTGGCTAATTTGACCATTTATATACAGCTTGTTTAAGGATATCGCAGATGAGAAGACCAAGGAGGAGCTCAAGAAGAACTACCAGAAGAAGTCCAGAGACAACGCGCGCACCCCGATGCAGTGGGACTCGACTTCCAACGCCGGTTTCACGAGCGGGAATGAGCCCTGGATGCGCGTGAATGATAACTACAAGGCCATCAATGCCGCGGCCCAGGTTTCAGACCCCAACTCAGTCTACCACTACTGGAGACAGGTCCTCGAGAAGCGCAAAGAGTTGAAGGATATATTCGTCTATGGAGACTTTGGGCTAGTCGATGAGCCCAACGAGCGAGTGTTTGCATACAAGCGTATAGCCAGCGATGGCGCTGCTGCGCTGATCGCTTGCAACTTCTCTACGGACCAAGTGAACTGGGGTTTCGAGGGCAAAGCCAAGGAGGTACTGGTAAGCTCGGGTGGGAAATCGCTGGAGAATGTAAGCAGTGGCGAGATATCCCTGGGACCATATGAGGCTATTGCCTTGCTCCTCTAGAGAAGTGTTTGGTGTTGAGCACACAAGAGTTTCTGCACATAGATGTGCTGCATTACTAAAAGCATTCTCATTATATTGCTTGTTTGCGTTATGGACATGATCTAAATTAAATAAGTCTCCGATATGTACTTGGAGACAATACAATGCCATGATGAGGTTGATCTCTCAGGCCAATATATCTATGCTATTCGTCCTGAACCATTTCGCCGAGCGCCTTGCTGTCCTCCATGATGGTCCTGGCCTCCTCGGCCGACACAGACATGTCGCGCATGATGAGCTGAACAGCCAGCTCAGCAACTAATACACACTGAATAAACGCTGCCGACCCACGACCAGAGATGACCGGGTCGCGAACAGCCCTCTCTTTGAGTAGGTCGGCGAACCTTTGTACAAGAAGGTCACACATAATATTGAACCCCTTGGGGCCATAATACCCCGGGTTGAGATTTTCTTCTTTTTTCATGGCGCGGGAAGCCCCGGATTCGATCTTCTTCGCCAGCTTGGTCCGGTAGTAAGATGGCTCTCCGTTCACAATGCCAGCCAAAAAGGCGTGGTGAGAAGCTACTCGGCTCGGCATTTCGTCCCAATCGATGGATGGGTACGATTTCGCCCGCCATGTGTCGAGCGCCGTTTTCTTCTTGTGTTTGTGACAAAATCTGGTTTGTTTCTGTACGTTCATTCTTACACCTTTGGTGAACTCCCTGTAAAACGCGGCATCCACAGCATCACCACACCAGGGACAGACTGCAATTTCTTCGGTCGGTTTACGGTGCTTATCGTCTGCGTTGGTAGCTTCATCCTCGGAGTCGGTAGCCATCAGCGTTGCTATAGACTCATCATGATTTCCGAGATCTGTGACCTGGGTCCCTGGGAAAAACTTGAAGACTGGTGGAGGTGACTTTTCCTCGGAATCCAATGGATCCAGTGTGGTTGGGAGGACAAATTTCGCCTTGGCTTCGGGAGAAGGGCTACGCAGGTCATCATCAAACGACTTGAACTTAGCAATGGGGGATTTTGAACCTGGGGAGGACTCCAGCCCCTTTGGCATTTTGAATTTGGATGCCTTTTTCGGGGAACTAAACTCGTCATCCGAGCCAGGTATGTGTTTGAAAGTGGTTGATAACGGTTTTGATTTAGCTGCTAGTAGTTAGATAAACTGGTTGGAATAAACTGCTTTCAGGATCTCTCACCTTGGGAACTGGCTTGCTTCCACATATCGGAATACTTGAAAGTTCGTTTCGCGGAGGTTTTCTTGCTCGCACCATATGTAGCCGTGACATTTTGCCTCCTAGTGAAACCGTTGGATTCACTCAGGTGGCTGCCGGCACTGGATGAAGGCTCAGAAGCTCTGCTCTGTTGGGAACTTGACATCGATTTCCTCTTTTGACCAGTGCTCGCCCGTCCATTCTCGTCAGCCAGTTTCTTTCGCTTGGCTGGACTTTGATCCCGGGTCTCCTCTGTGGCTCCTCCAGAAGCAAACTGCCGTCCCCGATTGGGGCTGGTATTGCTCCTCTGTGCAGGTTTTGACGAGCCGAATGTAGTTCGGCTAATAGCAGCCCGATCTCTCCTCCCCTCATCAGTGTCATCCGAATCTGAATCCTGTGGGGGCCTGAGATGAGAGCGCGTCCCTGAGCTCTCGCTGTCCGATATCGGGTCCGAAACCCCGTGCTTGAATGGCCTCGGACAGCTACCATGGGTACTGTCAGGAGACACAGAGTCATCTATGTCCTCAGTCATTCTTGAATGATACGTCGCGCGAGGTTTTCCTCCGACAACTCTGAGGAGGGGTTTGATTGGGTCTGCATAGCTCAGACCAGAGCGCCGGACAGACATTTTAGGCCAGAAGTTTGAACCGTGGAAAGTGAGCCAAACTGAGGTAAAGTCCACGGGTTCACTTCTGACCCCCAATCGATAAGGGTTTGGGTTCGGCCCAAAACATGTATCAAGCTGGAAGACAAAGACAATACATCAGCCTGGGAATGGAAGCCCGGCCGCCAAGTGTATCGTACAATGCCTTCCAATGCTTTGGAGCGCAGTGAATCCTTGACTTCCTGGTCGTGACAATGATGTTATGGTGTTAATCGCGAGGGAGGTCAATGCAATATGCAGGTGCTTAGCATATGCTTAGCCTCCATGCGCGTCTGGGCGTGGTGGACCCATTCCCGGCTATTAATGGGCTGCCAGGACCAGTAATGAGCTTTCCTCAGTGCCAGGATGTGCTGGCAGGTGGCCTGCTCCAGCTTGTTACAGGCCCCTCGGGGACCACAGGCCTTCATACAAAAGTTACTCGTCGTATGCAGTGGGTACCCGCAGCTGGAAGCATTGCATGGTTGCACAGCTGCACCACCATCCAACCACCTACCTCATACCGCTGCCCTTTGCCTTTCTTCTTCGCCCTTGACTTCATTTTGTTGGCGTGCACCGCATTGGATCTTTGCGCTGGTGAAGGCAGCTGGCACCCGCTTTGATAAACATAGAACACCCCCGCAGCTCAGGAGCCGAGAAGGCTTGCTCTTGGTGTTCAACCGACCTATCCAGCTAAGCCTGGATATCAACCAAATCGCGACACATCCCCCGAACAAGTAATCAGGCATGGCGGCACGCGAACGTAAATATGCCGGGCTCCCGGACATGGTATGCTTCTCGGGACTGGTTTAGCTTAATGCAATGTCGCGGTAGCTAACTGTTGGACAGGACGATGCCCCTGATATATACGAGACACCAGAACTGACTGATGATGTCTCAACGGTCCCAGTATGCTTCGCTCTCCTTGACCGCCCTTTCTAGTCGCGAGGCTCACGGATTATCCAGACGACGACAGCGCACACTCAATCGGACGATGAGTTCTTCGATGTCGAGGACGATACCCAACCAATCTCGCGGTCACGGCTCCGCATCAACGAAGCTCGTTCCAGATTTATGCCCGCAAACGTCGATGCCAGCAGTGTTGATTTCTCAGATCGCGTTGATGGGAAGCGGAAATCTTACAAGGCTTCAAGTCGTCGACAGCGAATTTTACAGGACGGCACGGAAGAGCTGGGTGACTTATCAGATGACGACGACGACGAGAGTCTTGAGAGGAGGATCGCCCGTCTGAAACGAGAGGTGGAGGAGGCCAAAGACGAATATTCTAGAAGGAAAGCTACGGCTTCATCTACGGAAGCGGGAGACTCGGGCGCGGCGACCGAGCGCTTGGACAACCTGAGCCAGGTTCTGCTCCAGATATCTCAGCCTCTGGGAGTCACAACTGCCCTCCGACCGACCCAGCGCGCCCCGGAACCTGCTCAGGCAGACGATGCCGAGCTGTCAGGAGAACAAGGCGCCACCTACACAATAACCTACGCCCCGTCGTACGAGCAAACCCACGCCTTGGCCAAGGCGGCCGATTTCGACCGCCGATTACTACTACTGGAGAAGGGCCTCGGTATCAGCTCCGCATCCATCCCTGAAGCAAACTCCGAAGGCATACCCCGAGCCGTTCTGCCGACCCTCGACTCCCTAGACAAGCAGATCACAACGCTCTCACAGGCAACGACCGCCAACCTAGATGCGATCAGCCGGAGGGTGCGCACCCTCGCCCTGGAGCAGGACAAGCTCAACGAATCGCGGGAGAAGGCCAAAACGCTGAGGGAGGAGCTGGGGAAACAAGTCTCGACCCCCGGGGAGGAGAATTCCGAGCAGGACGCCAAGATCAACGCCCTGTACGCGATCCTGCCCACAATCGAGAACCTCACGCCCATGCTCCCGCCTCTCCTGGACCGCCTGCGGTCCCTGAAAGCGATTCACGCCGATGCGGCCACTGCCAGCGAAACGCTCGACCGGATCCAGAAAGACCAAGCCGACATGGCGGCCGAGTTGAAGCAGTGGAGAAGCGGTATCGAGAAGATGGAAAGCACAATGGGGAAGGGGGATGAAACCGTCAAAAGCAACATGAAAGTGATGCAGGGGTGGGTGAAGGATTTGGAAGAGAGGATGTCGAAATTGAATTAGTAGACATAAAAGCTACATATAGCATTCAGCGGTGTCGGGATACCCAAATAAAATGTCTTCATCTTTGTTCCCATTGAGCTGCCTTATGAACCAATTCAACAAGATACCTACCTACCTAGGTAAGTAACCATATTTAAGTGGTTAGGTTGAGGAGAGTTTGGTCACGTGCTTGGCTGAACGTGGGTTTATTAAGCCAAACTGGGGACGAAAACATTTCTTCCTCTTCCACCAATCTACAGATTCCATGATAATGATGGCAATGTACCGATAACTCATCCGGAGTAGCACTGGTAAGTACTGTGCAATTTTTCAATTTACGCTCCCTTACCCCCTTGGAATGATGCTCTAATAAGCATGTATTACCTGAACATTTATGATGTTTTTTTATCACCAAGATCTCTGACCCAAGAACTTGATTCACAATTATTTGTTATTGCCTCAATTGAGAAGGAACTTGCAGGCTAATGTTCAAAGTTTAGTACAGCATCCTATCACCATGGCCGCTGCTACTCCAGACACCGGCGTCGAATACTTTGACATTCTGTACTTCGCCGGCGCGAGCTCGATTACTGGGAAGGAAAGGGAACAACTACACGCTCCGCTACCACTGAGGCTGCTGTTTGCGCAGCTCGAATCCACGTACCCGGGGATCAAGACGCAGATCCTTGATTCCTGTCTCGTGACGGTCAACCTGGATTATATAGACGTGCCAGTTGAAACGGCTGCCGAGGGCGAGGGCTTGGTGATCCAGCCCGGCGATGAGGTTGCGATAATCCCCCCTGTTAGCTCAGGCTGAATGAAGGCCATGATAATCGAGCGGGACGCGTGAGGAAGTCTATGCACTGCCGGAGTCTTTGCTAGTGCGTTGCTGTCTCCCCCCGGCGTCCGTTTGGCCGGTCCCTTGTAGAGCCGTGCGCGGTAGGAGTAGCTTTGAGATGCATCACTCTGCGCCCTGTCTTGCCCCTTGTGACCGTAGGAGCGGCTCCTGCTCTCTGTCGCGATTCTGCGCCGGCCGAGCTCGCCAAGGAACCCGCCATGCCTTCTTCCTCGCATACCGTCGGATGCGTAGCGCTGCAAGGATGGTGAGAAATGCCAGGAGAAGCACGACAAAGGTGCCCACGATCGAGACAGTCGCAGTGAGCGTAGTTACGGATGAGACATTGCAGCCCAGTGGTCGTGTCCTGATTTCCCATTGCTCTTGCCGGGCTGGGCAGATTTGCTTGTCATATGCTGGTGCGAGGAAGGGGATCCTGTGTGAGTTGGGAACACAGGACCAAGACTTGACATCTCGTTCATCAGTACCTACTAGCTACCGCGGGTGCATGCTTTAGGTTTGAAACAGCATGACTTACGTATGGACACCAGCTACATCCCTCTGCGTCCAAGCAATTGGGGCAGCTGGTTCGCGACCAGCATCGGTAGAAATGCTCTTTGTCGGTCTCGCTGGCGGAGAAATTGCTGCGTAGCGCGTTTATCACGCTGGGCTCCATTATGTTATAAATGAACTGGTCAACTCAGTTCATAGTGGGGTCAGGATCATGGAGGTGATGAGGTACGATTGCGTTCAGGCTGTGGCGGGGTGGCAGATCAGACGATGATGTGTGTGTGCACGGTCCAGGCCGGTGGCATCCAGACACGTGCAAGTGACGGTATGCAGGCTGTGTCACAAACCACCGCCGCGTAGCCTTGGATACCTTAGGTATCTTGTAGTATGGCACAGGGTCTGGACAATAGGTAGGATAAAGTAATTGGAGTATGAATTGATCGCAAATATGACATTCTACTATATTGCCAAACGCCACACGCCACACGCCACACAAGACAAATGGCAAGTGCGAGCCGCTAAATACCTAACCAACCAGCGACAATGGGGTCTGGCAAGCACTGGTGCCTTCCACCCAACGAAATAAACACATTCTGTCGTCACACCGTTCATTTTCTCTTTTCTGCATCCGCTGTCCTATCCAGGGATTGACCGACAAAAGGCAATATCAAACAAATTAGGACACGCTGCCTAGCTTGTAAGTGCTGCCGATACTTAGCCTTTTACCCAGAAATAAGGCAGTTGTCCCCTAGCGCATGTCATGAAGCTCCTGCCGATCAGCTGCACAGGAGTCATGCAGAGCCGATGATGGCTTGAACCAGGCCATGGAAGCTCCTCTTCATTACGGCAGTTGTCAGCCACATTCTGCCTATGTAGGCAGGTTCCTACGGCTCGTAGCAATGGCGGGATCATCAACTGCCAAGAGCAGTCTCCGATTCGCGATGCCACTCCCCTGTTACGATAGGATAGGATATCTAAAGCCACGAGCTCAACAACAATCACCATGTCAGCGTATCATGCCACATCAGACCGGCTGATAATGCCGCCTTCAGGCCCATTGAGTCGTCATGTCAGCCGCATCACAACTATCGAGATCCAGTTGTTCCCCATCTCTTTCTTTGCCTTTCCGGTTTCCAATCCCCTATGCAGGATAGAGGGTACTCGACCTACGCGGCAAGACAAAGTGCCTAAATGTACACAGACCCCGGATTTAACCATAATATGAATCCCAGCCATTGACAGACTGACGACGACATTTGAGGCACAGGGTCATGCCGAAGTCGGCCTGGTCCGGTCTGGCGGCACTGCAAGCGATCAAGAGCCCCATTCCTTGGCAATTGATCAGCCTGACCGGTGACAGACAGGAGGCTTTTCTCTCGAGTGCTGACGATGGATACTAGCCCAGAAATTGAGGCCCAAGGTTGTATAACCACATATTACGCGACCCCAGCAATTAACTGAACTGAACACACCCCAATAACAGCCCCAGCGTGGGGGTGGCTTTCTCTGGGTCTCTCCTCCGAGCTTCTCCTCACTCCGAGTGGGTTCGTTGGATGGGGATCTCCGCACGGCGATTGCCACTTGCGACATAATAAGAACTGGCTGAATAGCACTCCTCTACATTGTTCAGGTGCCGGGAGTTTGGATAGCATGGATCAAGTCACCGTTCTTGGCGGAGTAGAGCCGTTCTTGACTTGCATATCCGCGTGATGTTTGGGGCCAGTGAATACAGCTATATTCTTATATACCCAAACCAAGCCCTCATCATCTGTAGTCGCTTTATGCTGAACCAGTGTTGACAATGGATAGACCTTAGTATACCCCACTACATACCTTTTGGCCCGTTTACAACAACCCAAATCATGCATTTACGAGAAACAGGAAGAAGAAACTTATCCAAAGGCGTAAAGTTGGATCATGATACCCGCCCACTCGGGGCCTCATCACCTAATTCATCTCCACACATCCCCATGTTGATCGAACAGAGGGCCCGCGCTATAGTAGGCGGTTTGTGTTATGGAGCAAGCTGGCGTGCCATCATGCTCTACCCTGTCCGTCGTAGCAGCGAAAGTCGTAATGGGCCCGTTTGCTTGTGTATAAGAAGGAGCTGGTGGCCAGGTCCCAGTCTTCATGATGTAGATCTATCATCAGGTCCTCCCGACTCAAAACCATTAAGAACACTCAACTCCCAGGGTTGACTCTGCTCTTCCCATCCTCCTTTAAATATGGCCCGCCTTGATCTTCTGAGCAAGTTCAAGGCTAAGACTGTGGACCAGTCGGCAGCCGCCCAAGATGACGCTCCCAGGTTTGAGCATGTTATCTGGTACAAGGACCCGGGTCTGAGGAAGCTTTACTTTTATGCCGGTGTTCTCTGTATTGCTTCTGCAACCAACGCATATGATGGGTGAGATCTAACCAAAACCCCGTCCCTACCCAGAAATACCCCA
Source organism: Clonostachys rosea (assembly GCA_026958235.1). Classification (NCBI taxonomy): domain Eukaryota; kingdom Fungi; phylum Ascomycota; class Sordariomycetes; order Hypocreales; family Bionectriaceae; genus Clonostachys; species Clonostachys rosea. Next base: position 4,049,304 of record CP110207.1, read on the forward strand.
ATACCATCATTTATCCGTCGATTTACAATCATATCTGTGGCATACTAACCGTGAGTCCCACAACTCAGGTCTTTCTTCAACGCTGTCCAAAATTTCGAAACCTGGCAGTCATATTTTGACCGCCCTAGCGGTTCATTCCTGGGTCTTCTAGTTGCTCTTTACACAATTGCTTCCCTGGTCTCCTTGCCACTGGCGTATGCTTCTAGTTTTCTGATATTCCCACATCGTCTGTCATCTACTAACTAGAGCGCTTGTGTAGCCCTTTCCTGGCGGATCGATTGGCCGCAAGCCCCCCATTATCTTGGGATGTTGCTTCATGATTGCCGGGGCTGTAATTCAGGGAGCTGCCACCAGCATCGGTATCTTCACCGGTGGGCGTATCCTCCTTGGTTTCGGCGTGTCTTTCACCCAGCTCTGCTCTCCCACGCTTCTGACCGAGGTCTGCCACCCCCAGCATCGTGGACGTCTCACCACTGTCTACAACTGCCTGTGGAATGTCGGTGCTTTGAGTGAGTATCCCTTCCCCGGAGTAGAAATAAGGGAAAGGGTTGTGCCAAATATCTGTACCGGCGACTAACCGTGAATAATCAGTTGTCTCCTGGCTCTCCTTCGGCACAAACTACATCAGCAACGACTGGTCCTGGCGAGTCCCCGCCATCCTACAAGCATTCCCCTCCGTCATCCAGCTCATGTTCATCTGGTGGGTTCCCGAGTCCCCCCGCTTCCTCATCGCCCACTACAAGTTCGACGAGGCGCTCGACATCTTCGCCAAGTACCACGGCAACGGCGACCGCAACCACCCCACCGTCCAGTTCGAGTTCCGCGAGGCCCGCGACACCATCAAGATGAAGCTCCAGAACAAGACGACCAGCTACCTGGACTTCTTCAGGATCCCCGGAAACCGCTACCGCCTCATCATCCAGTGGTCTGGAAACGCCATCATCTCCAACTACACCAACCTCCTCTACGAGGGCGTCGGCATCAAGATCTCCACCACCAAACTCGGTGTAAGTAACCCCAATTGTTCTTCCCGCTTTTCCAACTTTGCCAGTTTCTTGAAAAGTAAGTTAATCTCAAGCAACCAGCTCTCCGCCGGAACCACCTCCATCGCCCTCATCATCTCCGTCACCATGGCCCTCCTGGTCGACAAGATCCGCCGCCGCCCCATCTTCATCCTCGCCACGGCGGGAATGTTCCTCACCTTCATCTTCTGGACCCTCTCCTCCGCCCTCTACGAGGAGCGCCGCTCCCCGGGGGCCAACCACGCCATGATCTTCTTCATCTGGCTCTTCAACATCTTCTACTCCACCGCCTGGGTAGGGCTCGTCATCGGCTACTCCCTCGAGATCCTCCCCTACAAGCTCCGCGCAAAGGGGCTCTTCGTCGTCCAGGCCTGCGTCCAGGGCCCCCCTCGCCCTCAACAACTACGCCAACCCCGTCGCCTTCGAGGCGTTTGCGGGCCACAACTGGAAGCTCTACCTCATCTACACTGTACGTCTTGTTGTTTCGCAAAGATCATCATCATTTGATGTACCACATTGGAAGGCGAAAAAAAAACTGACAAATCATCTATAGTGCTGGATCGGGTTCGAGCTCGCCTTTGTATACTTTCTCTACGTCGAGACCAAGGGTCCCACCCTGGAGGAGCTCGCGAGGGTGTTTGATGGCGACGACGCCCAAGTCGCCGAGTTGAACTTGGAGCAGGTCGAGAAGGAGGCCGAGATCTTGGCTGCTCATGACGAGGCAGTACCTAATCAGAAAAGGGCCTAAACGACGATATGAATGACGAGTGATGTACATGCTATTTGCACTTTAGTAGATTATATACCCTATACAGGCCTATATTATGATATGTTTTGTGCCGAAAGAAGGTAGATAGTCAGATAAACTGTGTCAAGATGCTTATAAAAGAAGCTTAGGTATATTTTGATCTATCTTATTATCGGGACAGTAAGGATTACCATGGCTGTAGTCATAAATGATGAATTTGGTGACAATAGTATAATGATGGTGAGCCTAGGTTACCAAATCCATGAGTATGATCTAACGATGGAAAGCCATTTCAGCCATATACAGTGATTTAATTTATAAAACAAGGTTAAAAGCAATTGAAAAGGCCACTCGATCCAAAAAGAGTATCATATAACATCCGAGCCCTCTTGCATCCTCTTACGAGATGCCCGAACTTGTTGCTTTAGCTTTCTTATCTTCGCTCGCCGCCGCTTCACTTGCTTCTCCTTGTCTTCGGCTGGCTGGTCTTGGCCCAAAGCACTCAAAGCCATGAGTTCCGAAAGGAAACGCCGAACGTTAAGTCCCGTGTTCTTATGAACAGTTGTATGAACACTCTCGTCGCAGGCTGCCGCCGCCGCGATGTGTAGGCCTTTGAGCACGACTCGATCGTTGACTTGAGCCGTGCCTGAGCTACTTTCGCTCTTAGTAGTCTGGCATCTCCTGGAAGATACTCGGCAAGGGATATCGGGAGGCTTTGGGGAAGAGAACGTTGTGCGGAGGTGGGGAGGGAGCTGCACCGGGTAACGGCCGGGATCTTGGCGAGATAGTTCCCGCACCGCTTTAGCAGTCAGCCTGTCGCTAAAAACGTCTCGTAGAGAGTATGCTTGTGCTGCCTTTCCAGCTAGGTGACGGCGTAAAGGTGGTAGCTCAGGAATAGACATGGCGTCATAATCAACCCTGGTTTGTTGTGATTGATTATGGGGGACGTGGTCCTTTTGCCTCTGGGATTCTCGTAGACTGCCATTGCCTGGCCGACAGGAAACTTGATCTGAGTTGCTGGCATCCATACTAGACTTGTAGGCGGCATAATCATGTGGGAATAGTTGAATTTCCTGCGGCTCACGCGGAGGCTTATATTTTCTTTGCCTTAGAAGACGCGGTGAAGCTATAGTCTTGCGTTTCCTTCGTAAGCCCAATACTGCGTTCAATGTGTTTGCTTTGGGAACTCTGATCGTGGGCTCATCACTATCATCAGTTTCGAGATATATTGAACTTGAATGTCCATCTTTCTGAGAATAGTGGGACGAAGGGACTTGCGAGATCACGTCTCTAGATTCGCTGCTATGTCTTGGCTTCGGTTGTTGGGATAGCCGCCTGACATATCCTGGGGGGATTTTGACGCTCCGATGGGAGGACTTTTTACTGTTCAATCGAACCCGTCGCTTTGGGAGGCAAGGCAAACAAGATCGCCGTGAGCGAGGTCTATATGGGAACAACACGTTCCTTCTTGGTGGTAGCCTGTCAATAAGGGATCTTCTCCATACGTCTGTATTCGTCGGACTTGTAAAATCAACGGCTGTGGTCGGTTCTGAAAGGCTATTGACCTTGCCATCCACCTGTAAACCCCGAAACCGCTTGGAATTAACTGCACCACGGTGGCGGGCACGAGGCCTGTGCCCGGCAGCCTTCACTTTTGTCGATGCTTGAGCATCCTGATGTCGTTGGTCTTTGGAGGTTACCGCTAGTCCAGCAGCGTTGAACTCGGAGCGAAAGGGGAGTAACGCAGAAACCGTGCGCAAAGTGGCTGAAGATTTGGAAGGTGTTGGCGTGAAGGTGGGAGACTTTCCTGCCGCGCCTACAATTTCCGCATACCGCTGGAGTTCCTTTGTGAACGTATCAAGTGCTCTGACTTGGCTCGGAGATCGGGACGCATTGTCTTGGACATTTCGTGAAGAATCCCCGGGTCTATTTAAATTCTTTGGCGAGTTTGCCTGGGATATAGCGCCAATCTGTTCAGCAACGCTCTTTGTTATTATATCGATCAAGTCAGTGTCTACGTGGCTGCGCCTCGGAGACCTTGGACTCGCCACGCCTTTTGCTGTGATAGAACTTGGGCTATGGCCGTATGAGCCCGTGTTTATTGAAGGGTTCTTGGATGGCAATTTTCTATTATAAACCTGCTGCCTCAGAAGAACTCTCGCTGAAGATGAGTCGTTCGTCGATTTGTATATTTGTGAGGTCTTCGTCGCACCATCATGAACCGAAAACTGCAAGGGGCATGGGTTATTATTGTGAGAAGGCGGAAGAGGGAATGAATCAATATCAATAGTGCCGTCTGATTGCGCCGATATGCTCTGAGATGGTGAACCCGATTCAGGGATGTCCGCAGTAGTGACCCTTCCTTGAACGCTGGAGCCATCTGGCTTTGGTACTGAGATTTCTGCTGCCCTATTTCCGCTATAAGAAGGCGCCGAGGTATCTTTTCCAGAAAATTTCGAGTTCTGGTTTTGCTGAGCGGTCGATTGCGGGGAGACAACTCGTCGCTGAGGCCGGGACGGGTGCCTGGAAATGATCAAAACACGAGAGCGGCGTCGAGCTCGTTCAAAGGAGGAGACCCGAGGTTGACGAGATTGGTTGGTCCTACTATCCAAGTTGGAATGAGAAACCTCTGGGATAGATGCTAGCGGTGTCATTGTAAGAATTTTCCAAGAAAGATGGACATGCCCATGATGGTATGAGAGGGCCAAGACGGAGTGGGAAATGATACATGTTGTGATCTTGGACTCTGAAAGAGCCACTTTCCCCAGTTCAGGGAAACCGCGAGGCTGCTTCATGTACAGAGGTAAGGAAGTCTATATGATACATGGTGGGCAGGCAGCAGCGAGTTTGAGACTGCCATGAAACATGAGAAGAAGTAAGAAAATGCAACCGGGGAATATGCCTAAAATCAAGGTGCGTATTACACAATTCACTGCTAGTTGATACTGGCAAAGAATAGTTTCGTCGACATGATGTCGTGGTGATGCAACGAGGATGATATTGAGTCATCAATGAATGTCCTTGATTCCGGGAGAGGCATAGTTTTCGAGTTGCCTGCGCCCTTTGCGAATGAGGAATTCAATTGCGGCGAAATCTCGTTTATCAAGGGCCAGATTCCGAGTGAATTCCGTCCTGCAATTGACATGTAAGTAAGTGTAGTTGGGGACTCGTGCAAAATTTGAGCCAAAGTGACGAAGAGTGAATGCTACCAACCTAGCAAACTGCTCAAAGTGCGCGCGTGTGCTCTACATCCAAGAAGAAAGGGGTATTAGTGTAAGTGCTCAGCATTATTCAGGTTATAAGTCCAAGCATTAGATGCTGCGATTGAAGCTACGGGAGACTTACCTCGGGCTTCTTCCGACTCTCCCGTAAGCACCGGCGGTAGAGCGCCAGCACCTCTTTTTGCAGACCAGAAAGACGCATTGCGACTCGAAATAACAATCGTTCCGGTCCGGCACGCTTCGATGAAAGCTTTCGCCAATTGGATGCAGATAGGAAGAGCCAGTTCGGTAATGAAGTCAACGGGAAAAACAGCGTGAAATCCTACCCTGCAGTTTACCGAGCACCCGTTCGACCAAGCTTGAGATACAGCTACCCTATACACAATCTACACCTTATCTCATCCCCAGCTAAAGAAAGCACCAGCCCCGGAAATAATTAATGCTTTGTTGAGCTCTCTCTATTCCGTTATAGGTAATTAGCTCATCGGCTTCTTCAGGCTACTTCGGCGGCGATTCCTCCGATATCCCCTCCGGTTGTATTTATAACCACCGCCACTATCCGTCTTCTCGATTGCATCGCATATTTTCTCAATACCACGGATCTTGAAGCTCGGATCATCGTCCTTAACTTGTCTTTACGAAAACACGAAACTTGGTAACCTCATAATTTATTGAAAATATGTCTGCGTTTTCGGTAGGTGGACGAGTCTTATCAACCCCAGCACGTCATCCGGCTACCAATCGTACCTTGTCTCATATTGCATTCCTTCATAGCATCAAATGAACAAGATAAAGAAGAAAAACACGTACCGGAAAAATTAAAGAAGGATGTCACTGACACCCTACTCTCATAGCGACTCGTCCGCTTCGTCGCGAGAGATGGCCGAACCTACCACGGCGACGCCATCCTCCCTCGGGGTATAACCGACATCGCGAAGGCCAAGCAAGCCCGGATCATAGCCGGCGATGTATTTGGACAGCATCAGGTCACTGACGAGGTCCTCGACATCGGCCTGCTTCTCGCACCGCTCTCCTTGTCTCAGACCAGGACTGTCCGGTGCCTCGGCCTCAACTATGCCCTCCACGCCAAGGAGTCGGGCATGGCAGAGCCAAAATTTCCCATTCTCTTCTACAAGCCCGTGACCGCCTTGGCCAGCGCCAGCGACCCTATTCCCATTAACTCCATGGCTCAGAAAGACACCGGAATTGATTACGAATGCGAGCTTGTCATTGTCATCGGCAAGCGTTGCAAGGAGGTGTCAGAGGCGGAAGCCCTGGACTTTGTCCTCGGATACGCCATCGGTAACGATGTTTCTCACCGTGACTGGCAGATCAAGAATGGGGGTAGCCAATGGTCGCTCGGCAAGGGATTTGATGGCTGGGCGCCGTACGGCCCGGGTATTGTGAGTAGCCGGGTCATCAAGGACCCTCAGTCTCTCAAGATCTGGACCAAGGTGAACGGCGAGACTGTTCAGGTAAGTACCATCATACGCCACGAGCGGGGTTCCCGTATCGCCAAGACGATCGGTTTCTGATAGCGGTTTGGGATTTATAGGACGGCAACACATCTGATATGATCTTCAATGTGAGGAAGACTGTCTCATTTCTCAGCCACGCAGCAACTCTGCTGCCAGGAGACCTAATCTTCACCGGAACGTAAGTGATACCGGATCTTCTAAACAGCGAGTAGCCTTATCGTGACTGAGCTAACGTCTCGAAAGGCCATCTGGAGTAGGAATGGGCCGAAAACCCCAGGTCTGGCTCAAGGATGGCGATGTCGTGGAGGTTGGACTTGAGCAGGTTGGTACTTGGTAAGTCTTCCCTAAGAGGGCCTCTGAAAGGCTATTATTTTGATCAAAGTCGAGATGATAAATGGATTGATGGTTGCTAACTTGGTAGTAGCACCAACAAGGTGGAGTTTGCCAAACCAGGCTCTAAGCTGTAAGCTTTTGGAGATCACCAGATTGCAAAGTGTTGCGTCCTTAAATGCGATTGTGAGAGGGACTGAGGCGGCATATCTCTTGGCAGAGGATTTGTGCATGGTGGAATATAGAAATATTCGATCGCTTCCGATGGATGTAATGCATGCTGAAGGAGATTGCAGGGTTTGCACCCATCACATACGCGGCAGTTCGTGTTCGAGGCAGCTTTGTGTTGACCCATTTATGCCTGGCTATTCCCAGGCACAGACTGGGGAGCTCGTCATTCAATCAAACCACTGGATCGGTACAGCATGCCGAATAGAGTATCATCCAAGCAATGACCTTCCTGATGTAGGTGTTCTTCTGGGTTTGGCGACCGTGAACCTCATTCCAAATTACCTGATACTACCTGATATGGGTCCAGATGGCTTCACCAACAGCCAATACTCCCAAGCAATACCCAACACTCGCATGGTATTTCTGGGGCGTCAAGGATCTCCTATGTGATCTCGAAGATGAGTACCCACATGAAACCAATCAATTATTTGCTACATTCCAATTCTAGAATCAGTCTGTTGCTCGATAGTTTTTTTCCGCGACTGTCATTGCGTTCCGGGCTGCTTCTTACTGGTTCTAGCGTGTGGATTAGTCGTGCATCTCGAGAAGGCGTGCGTCCAACTGAGGTTCCTATTGGACCGTCCCCCAGCTCGTTCCCTGAACCACGGTGCCTGGAATAGGAGCACCGAAAAGCCATCGGGCACTCTCGTAGCTCATCCCCACCCACATCGCACGCAAGAAGGACGCCAGTGGCACAAGTGCGCCCGGCCAGGCAGCCTGCAGCCGTGGACGGGCGGGTCCACGGACTCATCTGCCTGTATGCATACTCTGGGCTAATTGATGAATGGCCCAGTGGACCAGGGATTCCAACCGAGCACCTCGTGAGTGCGGCTGACGGCGTGTTTGCCTGCTTGGTAGGTGCCAGAGCTTGCATTTCTAGGCACGCCAGTCGAGGCAGTGTTGCATAATCTCATTGGCCGAGGCTTTCGCAAATCTGCCCAGTGCCCTGTAGTGCCTCCTTTCCTGCAGGGCTGATGGGCGTTTTCCTTCCCGCTATCGCCCAGATTGATATGTAAGATGTGGTGAGCCCAACGTGGTGCTGCTGGCCGCCAACTACTTCTCCTCTGCTGCCGTGTCCTCTCCTCAAATAGGTCGCGTGCCTTGTCCCGTGTGCACACCCGTCTGTCATTGTTGAAGCTTCACCCATTTCATTCCATAGGCCCTTCAGTCTAACCCCCCTTGAGGGGCCACCTACTGAAACGGACGAGGATTGCCACCACCATGGCCGCCTTCCCAGGACTCGGAGAGAAAAAGATCATGCCTGGCACATATGAGCCTACGGACTTTGAGGATCTCGAATCCAACCCCTTCGAGCTCCTGACGCAGTTTCAGGATGAGTGGAGGAACAGAGAGCGGCCGGATGCATGGTCGACCAAGAATTTAACTGCCCTGGATCTCACTGACGTGGACTGGCAAGCCTATAATCCACCTGCTTCTGTTTTCAACTTATCAGGTATTGACTCTCAGTTGCTGGCCAAAATAATCCATACTTCAGTTGAAAATGTCAACGCCAGGTCCGCGCACGAAAGGGGGCAGAGGCTGGAAATCGAGGAGCTGCGCGCTGCAGCTGAAAAGCAGGCGGCGCAGAAGCCAAAGGAGATTGAATACCTCCCCATTATCATCCCACCAGAACGTCCAGAACCTTCCGATGTAGATTCAATCGCTGGTTCAGAAAATGCATCCATTGCCCGGATGCAAGCTATAAATGCACTGAATGACGGTGGGAGGCGGCCTTCACAAGCCTCGTCAATGACCGACCCCTCCAGCAAGTCCATCAAAGGTCGCAAGGGACGTTTCAGAAAGCTACTCGATCGTGTTGGCGACTTTGGCGAAACGGGTTCCTCAGGTAGACTTGGCTTGCTCCCACCACTCCCTCCTTCGGACCTCGTTGGAGAGAATGCTCTGCCATTCCCCAATAGCCTACAGTCAGGATCCCGACAGGGACATAGAGGCTCTACGATCCAGGAACTCGGTGCCACAATCAGAGCCAATATCGAAATGTTACAATCCAGATCAACTTCGATCTATGAGTTGAGCTCGGTAATCCCGGTCCAGGAATTGCCTGGAAGCACCGTAATGCCAAGATCGAAATCGGTCAAACACCCTCCCCCACCACCGGCAATGGTGTAAGTAACATTTCTCATTTATCAATACGTCAACTCCTTCTTCTTGAGCTAATTGATTCGTAAAGGGAATGCGTTTCGTGCTTAGAAGAGTTCCCTCCTGGCAACGTGGTCAAGGTTCCGTGCCACAGCTACTGCCACGAGTGTTTTGCTGGATTGATCTCTGCTGCGTGCCGAAATGAACAGCAATGGCCGCCCAAATGTTGTCTGAATGAGATCCCCTTCCGCACTATCCTGCGGTACGTTCCCAAAGACTTGAAGCAAAGGTTTCAGGATCGATCTTCAGAGTGGAATGTCCCTGTCAATGAGCGCATCTACTGCAGCACCCCTGACTGCAGCCTGTGGATAAGCCCAGAGAATATCCGCAAGAATGCAAACAAGGCACGTTGCGAGCGCGGCCATTGGACTTGTACGATATGCCGAGGACCTCAGCATGACCGGGGAGAATGCCCCCAAGATCGAGACATGAATCTGACTAACCAGCTTGCTGAGGAAGAAGGATGGAAGCGATGCTACAACTGCCAAGCCTTGGTAGAGCATAAGGAGGCCTGTCAGCACATGACTTGTAGGTGCGGAAGCCAGTTCTGTTATGTGTGTGGCTTGCGATGGAAGACCTGTGGCTGCACGATGGAGCAACTAAAACAAGTCAAGGACGCTGCTGCAGCCCGTAAGGAGGAGCGTCAACGTAAGGAGGCGCAAGAGTCAGAGGAGCTGCGACAGATGCTTGCCGAGATCGCGGAGTTTGAACGCCAAGAGGCTCTCAAGGCCGAGATGGAAAGGCAAGAGAATATTAGGCTGGAGGAGCTTCGCCAGCAGCAGGAGCTTTTAGAACGGGTCCGATTGGAGTGTATTCGAAGACTGGAAATTGAGGCCAAGTTCCTTGAGCTGCGAGTGGCGCTCGACCGGCTCCATGACCGGCAGGTGATCCTGCTCGCCGAGGAACAGGTCGAGGCAGAAGCAAAACTAGCGGAAGACTATGAAGCTGCTAAAGTGCGGCTCGAGCAGAAACAAGTCGAAGACCGCGGCCAGCTCGAAATCAGCATCCAGACGAGAATTTCCGGCAAGGACGAAGCATTCGGTCAGGAATTCAGCGTAAGATCTGCCCTGGAAACGAAGATTTTAGAAGAGTTCCATGTACAGCTACTGGAGTACTGGAAGATCCGACCTAATGGGGAGGGAGAGATTGAGAAAGCCATGGCGCTGCTACGCAAAACCATGGAACAATACTACCAGGCGTGGAAGGAGTGGCGAGACCGACAGCAAGCTGCATACAGTGAACAGCTGGAGGAAGAGCGCATTATCATGGGCGAGCTTGTGACCAGCGGCAATGAACGCCTCAAGGAGAAGCACGAAGAGAGCGTCAGAGACATGGGCCGACGGAAAATTGCTGAGAAGAAGTGGCTGCGCACAATCGCAGCAGAACGGGAGAAGCTGTTGGCCGAGGCGGAGGAACAAGAAATGGAAGGCGAGGCCGACACCATGTTCAGCTCGGAGAGCAGGAAGAGGGCTTTGGCCAACGGGGAAAGACCAGCCACGGCCGGACCTGCCCCCAAAGAGCCTCTCATAGTCCAGCCCATGACTGTCCGATCAGCTCTTACAGCAAGTTCTCCGGTATCGCCGCGCACTCACATTGGACAGGCACTGTGATTTACAGATCCATTAGCACAAAGAGGACTCTGGGCTATCACGCCGAGCACTGCGATGAGGATTTGCCCTCGGGAGGTCCCATTTTATGCTACCGATAGAATAAATATCCCAATAAAAACCCCTATACCTATAAATCTTATAGAGAAAAGTGCCTAACCAGTGGCATTAAGTATTCCCTGCGAGACTGTGCTTATCGTCTTGGGAAGAGCCATGCCGTCCATCACTCGAACCTCCTCCCCAATAATTTCACGCCAGATTCATGATAAAAGAAAAAGAATGAGAAAAAAAAACTTGATCGTAATTGTTTGATGTATTGTTTGCCTCACAAACTCCTGGATTGATGTAGTTTGATTGATAATACTTAGCTGTATCTCGGTATGCTGTTGTGTTAGTCAAACCCCACCATTTGGCCTTTTTTTCGCAGGTATTTTTTTCTTTTCTTCTAGATCACTGACGATCAGACTCTCCCATTCCCCAACCACAAATATCCCGCTCAGCGGATGAAGTATCAGGCCCAAATATCTCAATCTACTTAATACTCATCCTATATCTCCATACTCCTACGCCATACACCATGCTTCCAGTCCCTGAATCGCAGACTGCGTCCCCCCAGTAAGCCCCACCATATCCATCCTCCACACCCACCATCATCTCTCTTCTCAACATCTTGCCCCAGCTTGGCGACTCTGTAGCTAATTCGTGAGAAGCCCTCTAAAGATATTCGACACGGCAAGAAAAAATGATAAGTTCCTGTATGCCTGTGCGCCAATGGTGCGCTACAGCAAGGTCAGCCAGTCTCCTCTTCCAACTCACCCTTCACTCTCAATACCCATTTTGAGTCATCAAGTGACCGCTAACAAACTCCTCCTCTTCAGCTTGCGTTTCGTCAAACCGTCCATCATTACGGCGTGGATCTCTGCTGGACACCCATGATTCTCGCCAAGGAATTCAATCGAAATACATTTGCACGGGACAGTGGTAAGACAACCATCTACTCATTCAGTCATGCCCTTTCTTCGTTTAATTCACTCCATCATGTCACTTCAGTTGAATATAGCTGACTTGGGACGATTATTTCCATCCCTTAGATCTCACCGTATCAACAAAGGGCATTATGCCTCATACCATCCTTCAATTTGGCGCCAACAGCCCCTTGGAGCTCTCACGGGCATCCTCCCTCGCCGCGCCATGGGTCAGTGGCATCGATCTCAACTGCGGATGCCCCCAATCATGGGCTTGTGCCGAGACCTTGGGTGCCGCTCTCATGAACAAGAGAGAGCTTGTTCGCGACATGGTCGTAGAGACAAGAAGCCGTCTAGAGCAAGACGGCTGGGGTGTTGGGATGGAAAAGGATATTGATAATCCCAGGGGTAGGAGTGTCAGTGTCAAAATCAGGATACACGACGATCTAAGGTGAGCACCCTTCTCTCTTGCGTGCATGAACTACTCTCAGGGGAATCTAGCTAATGCTAATCATCACCACGAATAATCGGTATAGGAAAACAATGGATTTTCTTGACACTGTTATAGGCCACCCCCAAAACCGCCAGGTTGATTGGGTTACTATACATCCACGAACCCGCAATACAACATCAACAACGCCAATCCGAACGGAGGCCCTTGAAATTCTCACAGCTAAATACTCGCCGATGCTCCCTATCCTACTCTCTGGCGACGTGTTTGATATCAACTCCCTTCCCTTCCATCCATTCGCCACGCAAACTCCCTTGGGAACAGAGATGGCGACGCTGACCCTGAATGACATCCTGCCCCGTGATATCAACAAGGGTATTGTGGAAACAGATCAGGGAGCTTCCCCTGCCCCTGCCCCTAGCAACACCACCCTATCGGGATTCATGTCGGCTCGTGGCCTGCTCTCTAACCCGGCTTTGTTTGCGGGATACTCATCATGTCCCTGGGAGGCCGTGGAGCGTTTCATGTGCAATGTTGCCGCTGCCCCGTTGCCCTATAAGCTTGTTATACACCATGTCCAAGAAATGTGCTCTCCAGGCATGGGTATCGATAAATCGGCGCTGCTGTCCAGAAAGGAAAGGACACGATTTTCCGAGATAGCCAATATGCTGGAGCTGATCGATTTTCTTGACGAGAAGATTGAAGAGCACACTGGTCAGACTGGGGGCCTTAGGCGAGAGTTTTGAGGGAAATTGGTCAAGAAGATGATAGCATGTGCATCTGTCAAGACTAGTACTTGTCGTTCCGCCTACGGCACTGGGATTCTCTATGCCGAAGCCACACACGGTACTTCAAGGTCCGGGCTACGGTTCAGTTCATAAGCCAGTTTGCTGTCGTTGGTATACGACTCACAGACCAGCCAAGACGCCTTGAATGCCAACAGAACCCGCGTCATCACGCTTTTGCACGAAGGCTCTGAAGTCGGCCTTGGTCAGCTTCCCTCGTGTCGATGAAGACTGTGCAGATGACAACGCTCGCGATTTTTCCTTCAAAGCTTCAGGCCCAACGATGAAGAGTGAGCCAATCTCGGTTAGCATCTCGACCGTAGTCGCTATGTCCTTACTGAGAGACCATTCCTTCAGTGTTTGGACATATTTTGAAATGTCCTGAGTGACCATCAAACCACCAGTCGCATTGACCTGGAACTTTTTGAAGTGGTCAAAAAGGTGTTGAAGGATAACCAGCGCTAGCTCACTAAAGAACTTTTCGGCATTCTGCCCATCAATGGCTTTCGATGCATTCTGGTGAACACGACTCAAGAATGTACACAGTGCAGAACAGGTCGAAGTCTGGAGTGAATCCAGCGCTCCGTCTCGGGGACGGAAATCTTGCTTCTTCTGGGTGCTGAGCGCCTTTGTTGTCCAGTTTGAGATCACGTCAATAGAAGCCTTGATAACGTTGTTTGTTTTCTTCTCAATCGAATCCACGCCGGTTTTCTTTTGCGCTTCCATATTCCTCCTCACAGTGGCGCTGGACTCTGCAAGTCGGATCAGAACAACGGTGATGAACCTATCCATAATCGCAGTAATAGAGACGGCTGATTGAATCTGCATCATATATGACATGTCTGGTTCAGTCTTCGAATTTTCAAGAAAGCTAGCCTGGTAGAATGCTGCGTCAAGGCTAGTGTGAATGTAAACCTCGCCCATGTTAGTCAGTAGTAGGCTGAGCAAAACATTGACATCTTTAGGTGTCTCTGCCTGTGAGCCAAGTTCCAGGGTGCGTTGGACACTCTCTGCTAGCCACTTTAGCATTCTCTTTGCATTGGCGATGCTGAGTGTGCCATCTTCGTCTGAAACCTCAATTTCGTTCTTGTTCTCTCTGTCCACAATTCCGGCAACTCGCAACATCATAGCTTTCTGGGTTGCCGTGAGTTCAGAAGACTCAAGTCTTTCGATGTAGGCATCTTTAGCTGCAGAGATAAGCTGCGTGCCCTGCTGCGCTAGCGAGGCCATGAATCCAGTTGGCACCTTCTTCCTCCGGGAATGGAAAATTGAGTATTTGAACAACAGCGACCCGTACATTTCCTCGAGACTCCTCTTCTCTCGCTCTATGTACGTATTTCCAACCATGTAAGGAACAAAAAGCTCCTCCATCTGCTGGTCCAATGTCTGAGCGATTTGGGCAGTGCATGGCTCTGGGTGCTCTGTCAGTCCATGGGTCTTCAAATCCTCCACCAATGCGTTGATATAACTTCTTGACGCATGTAGAGATCGCAGAAACGCCAGCGAAGATATAGTCTCGGCTTTATCCAAGACCTTCTCTAAACGTTGCTGGATGGACTGTTGGAACACTCGTTGGATAAACTTGACCAAGACGATCTCATAGTACGGGAAGGCCCGCTTTATGATGAACGATTCCTCCTGCATGACCAATTTAACCTCGTCAACGAGAGACTGAAGAGACGGTTCAATTCCAGGAGATTCTTGGTCGGGGTCTGCCAGCTGGTCCCACGTTTCACCGTCGGCGGTGACTTCGTCATTCATGAGTTGGTCGCGGTCGATGAAGAATTGATGCTGGTTTACAAAAGTTGCGATTACGCTTGATCCTCCACTAAAGTCTTGTAATACTTTGGCACATTCCCTCATGTCGTCGAAATTTTGTCGGCGATAGCTATTGTTGAACTGCTGGAGCAAGTCTTGTTCCAGAGTCTCACAGAACTTTTCCAGAGCCTCTCGTGTATTATGATTCTTGTTAGTGCCCGTCACTCCGTTGGAAACGGTGCCACGAACTCCGTTCGTTTGGCCCCATGAGGTCGGGTCTAACCGCTGGCTGATTCGCATCAACTGGCGAGCTATGACAGCACATCGAATTTTGTTGTCGGCGCCACCTTGCCGTTGTATATCGTGCAGGGAGCCTAGCTTCCCTGTCTCGCTAACCTCATTCCAACATTGGATCAGGAAAATGGCGTCTTGTGCCCGTCTTCGTTTCCGATCCAGCTCTTCAAGTTTCTCGCCGATTTGCACAGCAACAATTCCTCCCCCATCTGACCTGCTGATGATGTCTTCTTCACTGACGTTTCCCTTGTTAAAAGATATATCAAGGGCTTCGAACTGGGTCATCGATTGATCGAGTTTGTTGCCTAGGGCGTCGAGGGTCTGATCATGTTGTATCTCAGCGCGGCGCACTTGTGTCAGGATCTCGGTTTCCTTTTCTTGTAGGTCGCTTTCAAGCTGCCCTAGTTGTGAGAGGGCACCTATATCATTTAATCAGCAACGATTGAGCTGAGGTAAACTCGGGAGTGGGCATTATCGTACTCTCAAAGGTGCGGATCAGAGGCTTGGGGTCGAAAGTAGTAGATTGAGGTGTCGGATTGGAGCGGCGGTTGGATGGCGCGACAGTCTCAGCTAAGCTATCAACAAAATCACGAACAATGAAGTCCTTATTGGAGAAGTTTTCCAATGTGAAGCTGGGTCCCTTGGGGAAAAGGGTCTTTGGCCCCGAAGCTGAACGCTCCATCGCTAGATCACCAACACCTCAGAGGCTAACGGTGGAGGTGTCAACTACCAGCTCTAGGCGCAAGACAATTCCGTCAACAGAGCTACTGGGCGGGGTGTCCGAGTGCTGTCGTGTTGCAGGGAGATCGCATATCAGGCGTATAGAGGTGACGAGTATTCGGTGGCGGTGATGCTTTTCCCAATGCGCTGCCACAGACACACCTCTGTCCAAGTTGTATCTTTGGCTGTCTGAAACTGGGGCCACTCCCCAAAGCTCCCTCAGCCCCGCTACCGCGTACTGAACAAAACGGCCAAGCAAAGGTCCACAATTTGGTACGAGGTACGTAGCTTCCTTGGCGCCACTTCATCTTACCCCTGCGCCACACCACACCACTCTCACTCCATGTAGAATGACCACATCAAACTCGCCGAGGCAGGCACACACCTAATAACCTTGATCTTGATCTTCAAGCAGTGGGGCTCAATCGTCGTCACAAGCTCCTCGCCTCTTCGAATTGCGCGTCAAGCTCGATGAGAGGCCCATGACTGCCACCTAACATAAGCAGCCCTACCGTCCACCCACTCCCCCCCACGATCGTTCTCGGTTTCTTAATTTCTTTCATTTCCTTCCTTACCTGGGCCAATCCGAAATATCCAGACACCACAGGGCGTTGCCGTCTAGTCCATCGTTGTCCTCTTATCCTCAGCTTTTCGAACGGTAGTCGATCCGTCCGCCCTCCATCATGCCGATGTCAACAA
This sequence comes from Clonostachys rosea, assembly GCA_026958235.1. Classification (NCBI taxonomy): domain Eukaryota; kingdom Fungi; phylum Ascomycota; class Sordariomycetes; order Hypocreales; family Bionectriaceae; genus Clonostachys; species Clonostachys rosea. Next base: position 4,065,773 of record CP110207.1, read on the forward strand.
CCTTTAAGAAGGCCTACCGCGCCGATGCGAGCAAGGACCATACTCTTCTGACTCCCCAGCAGAGGAGATATCTCTTCGAGGTGCGAACCAGCCCCTGGAGTAGCTACAATGCAGATCACTGACACTCAATCACAGACGAATCTTCCTCCTATGAACGAACCTTCAAGACCGCGCACCAATAGCACGACACAGCGCAAGTCCCGACTCGGCGTGCGCAAGTTTATCAAGACACAGCTCTATGTTTTAATCTTCGCACTCATGCATGGAATTTTCTCCCTCTACATCAGAACTCGACAAGCGTGGAACATCGTGGGCTATCAAATGTCCTCGGTGCTGTTCTACCATCATGCCACGCCCCAATATATCCAAAAGGACGTTACTGGATTATCCAAGATGCCAAACCACCTGAGCGCAATTCTTCGATCCGAGAACCCTCGTCTCAGCGCCGACCTGGACCGTTTGATCGATGAAACTGCTGAGCTGGCCACCTGGTGTGCCTGTGCTGGTATCCCCATGCTCTCGGTCTACGAAAAGACAGGTACGTATTTCAGCTCGGCTTTATTCGCCCTCGTCCAAAACTAACGGTTCTGAAGGAGTCCTAAAGAAACACATGCCTCGCCTCTATCAGGCTGTCATCCAGAAACTTGCATTCTACTATGGCGGCGAGCACCCCAGTCTCTCCTTGACATGTCCCCACCAGGAGAGCTATTCGTCGCCCAACGTGAACACCAAGGAGAGCATTGGACATTTGAGACTGCATCTGATCTCATCCCAAGATGGAAGAGATTCAATGGTTGACCTCACGAGAACTCTCGCCGACATGTCCCAGCGAGGCAAACTCTCCCCTCAGGACATCTCCATGGACTTGATCAATGCGGAACTTTCCGAAGGAGTTATGGCTGAGCCTGACCTGCTCATCCTCTTTAGCCCTCATATCGAGCTTTCCAGCTACCCTCCATGGCAAATTCGCCTGACAGAGATCTTCTGCCTTCAAGATAACGAGAGCTTCAGCTACCAGGTGTTTATCAAGGCGCTGAGAAACTTTGCGAGCGCGCAAATGCGTCGTGGTAAATAGATGATGCCTTCGATAGAAGTGTACAACTCTCTCTCTTAAAAAGTTTAGATTTGATCAACATCTATCTTTTTCCTTTTGTTCTCTTGGGTCCAGGATAGCATCCTCGTTCAGATACCTCACCTCTGCCATATTGTCATCTCATGTGTTTTTGCATTCCATCGATAGACAGGGCCACTCCCCACATTATAATTATAATAGTTGTTTGTCCCTTCCTTGATCATTGCTCTTCGAAAAGTGATGTTAATTCTTCCGCCGTCGTCCTGGTTTTTTCCCGTCCTCTTCGGGATGGAGTGAAGCCATTTCGACTGTGTCGACCCGCGCATCAAGACCATCTCGCCGCTGGCCAGCTGAAGCTTCAGCGGTTTGCTTTCGGACATGTCGTCCGTCTGTCCCTGGCTCGGGACCGGCTTATGCTTCATGAGGAAGTCCCGCCGAGCCCCAAGCGAAAACGAAGCAATCGCGGGGTCCGGCCCCAGAAACCTCTCGTCGTCACTGTGATAGGAGATGCTGTCTGAACCCGAGGCATAGTAGTTCACAAGGCAGAAATTGAACTTGCAGCCAGTTGCGGCCTCTACGGTCTTGCGAAGACCGTTGAGACACTGAGGGATTGGCCTTGGAGGATACTTGTTGTAGCTCGCATCCGTGGCTTTAGCGCCAGTCTTGGAATCAACCACGATTCCATCTTGGTCGAATCTTGATGTATCGTCCAATCCAAATACGGTCGTCCATCTAATTATTGCATCGTCAGCTTTCTCACTTCCCAAAGTCCAGGGTTTTGTTTACTCACCTCGGCGTCTTTATATGTGTAGATATGCCTCCTCGCTTGATGTCATATTCCACCCTGTAAAACGGAAGTTCTAAACGAAGAAATTCAAAGAACTCCTTGGCCATGTAAGAAGGGATATATGGTTGAAAGTACAGCAAATCAAGGTCTGGCTGGTCATTGATCTCTTTCCCCGGGCGGGCGGGTAGAGACACGATGTCTCTAGCCAGTGAAGGTGGTAAGTTTTTTATAGGAAATGGGTATTGGACATGATTTGTTGTTTCAATCTATTCGCAGAGCAGTCAGGATACCTCAATGCAAATAGCTCGACAGATTACTGGCCTGTTTGGCCATTACTCACTGTCTCCTCTGTTGTCTCCTCTGTACGGGGCTTCTTTGGAGGGACCTGGAAAAACGAATCTATGGTTCTCTTTTTTGACATGATGATACGTAAAACGCGATAGAGGGATTGAAGCATCGGCTAGCGCTATGGCGCACCCGTTTTACTTAAAATATCTTTTGCCTCGACTCATGATGTCAGTCACTCTCAGCCGTTTGTTAGTCGCATGTAGCTTGCTTGATAGGTGACGCCACAGGGCTCAAGAAGCTGTATCAATACATGTACTGTGGCGGTGCACCAAGGTACTCAAATTTAATTCTCCACTACACCTCATATTTTCCGACCCTGGTCACACAGTATGGATCACAGGTAGAGTCACATATCCAGGTTGTATAAAACTTGCATCAAAATTATCCAAAATTGTGAGATTTCACCCATACCCAGAGCCAGGCTCAAATCATGGAGGTCAGTTCAGTCTATGTCGTTCGACAAATTCACTCATCTCATTTTTTCTTCCAAAGTATAAAGAAAAGGGTTGTTAACACGAGCCATAGCCTGCGAAAGCAACTGAGCAAATCGACATGGCCACTCTATTTCGTGCGCCGGCCGCCCGGGCCATGAAGTCCCTAGACAAATCACTATTTTTCAAAGTTCTCCCTACATCCGCTGCACTTGTGAGCCAGAACACGCTGCTGTCGAGGTATCGCAAGGCGCTGGAGAAATCGGAGGAGCTGATTCAGGTGGAAAAGTTCAGTCCCATTGCTCCGCATCCTGATCCAGAGGCTGCGAAGGCGGGAAAGAAGTGTCTGGTTCTCAAGCCTAGTGTCGACCCAGCCTGTAAGTCCTGAACATCTCCTACGGCTCTATTGTGTTATTCTCATTTTTCTTGGTATTCCTTTTAAAGGCTCTCATCTAACATGAATTCGACATACAGCACCAGAAACATGGAGTTCCGTGTTGAGAAAGGGCTCAGAGGATGGCGAGCTAGAAATTATCCCCTACAAAGCAGACTTCGACTACACTTACTGGAGATACCGTATGTATTATATCTCCTGATTCCGCAGAGCCCATTAGCAGGCCGGCTAACTTGTGGAAAAGTTGACATTATGAAATCTATCCTTCCTGAGGAGTTGCACGACGAAATCCCGTCAGGCTTCAACACGGCGGGACATGTCGGTAAGTTAAGGTCCCCCCTAGAACTGACTGAGTGGGCTTGTAAAACTCATGGTTCATCACAGCACATCTCAACCTCAGAGAGCAATATCTACCATACAAGGGGGTGATCGGCCAAATCATCATTGATAAAAACCCGGCTGTGAAGACCGTCATTAATAAGATCGACGATGTCGGAACTGCCAACGAGTTCAGAACCTTCAATTACGAGGTGCTAGCAGGACCCGACGATCTGGTCGTCGAGGTCACCGAGGCCGACTGCGTCTTCAAGTTCGACTACTCCAAGGTCTACTGGAACTCAAAGCTCAGCAACGAGCACCAGAGGCTGATCGACATCTTCAAGCCCGGCGAGGTGGTCGCAGACGTCATGGCAGGCATCGGCCCCTTCGCCGTCCCCGCCGGGAAGAAGGGCGTCTTCGTCTGGGCCAACGACAAGAACCCCGAAAGCCACAAGTATCTGGAGACCGCCATCGCTAGGAACAAGGTCTCCGAGTTTGTGAGGCCTTTCAACCACGACGGACACAGCTTCATTCGCGATGCGGCGGACTCTGTTCTCGAAGCCTCCAAACGCAAGGAACACGCCGTCATCAAACCGCCCAAACCCTCAAGGAAGGCTCCTCCCCCAAAATCGCCCCCAAAAGACATCCTCATCCCCGTGCCTCCGACCATCTCCCACTTCGTCATGAACCTCCCGGCCTCCGCCCTCGAGTTCCTGCACAACTTCCGCGGCCTGTACTCCGGGAACGAGGAGCTCTTCGCCCCTCACACCACGACCCAGCTCCCGCTCGTCCACGCCCACTGCTTCGCCCCCAAGCTCAACGACGACACGACCTACGCCGAGGTCCTGGGGCGCATCGAGAAGGAGATTGGCGTCGCGCTGCAGCACGGGGATGGGGACAAGGAGGGCAAGTGCAGCATCATCGAGGTCCGAGACGTCGCGCCGAACAAGCGCATGTTCTGCGCCAGCTTCCGGCTCCCAGCCAGCGTCGCCTTCGCCCCGAGGGCGTAAGCGTTCGTCTCCATCAAAAGGGCTCCAAGGCCCCGTCCGGGCTGGAACCCCTGGGCCCCATCTTTACGGTTTACCACCCATGTTTCTCATGCACGACGCTCCCGGAGGGGCAAACCGAACGGCATAGACGCTCGCTCGGCCATGCGAGGGGTCCCGGCACTCGCAGGGACCTTTTCATCACAACCTGTTCTGCTGTCCATTGTGCCTTATCTTGTGCCCTGGGGCCAATCAATAGCCCTCCGAACTTGTGGCCGCATGTGTGGTCGCCAGCCCCGTCAAACGGCCGTGCCAACAAGCTCTACAACGCAGATGTGGCATATGACAAAACACCAAGAGGGGGGATCGGCGATGGGCGGCTGCACCGTTCAAGGGGTCAATCTTATCCCTAAGGGGTTCTGATCGCATGTGGCAGGGTCGGATCTTGGTCGCAAGGCAATCAGCAGCAGCGGGCGATGGAAGACCTTCGATACACCCTAACAATCGCATCGCAAAAGGGGAGGGCGGCCTCTTCCTTTACCCAGACACCTTTGGAGTTCAAGTGGTGTGCAGTAGGTCCTGGTGGGTGGGTGGCTTGACTACTTGGCTTGATCTCGTTGGATGTTTCGAGTCGACCAACCTATTCCGTGTCGTATTCATGCTGCCTCCCAAGGATGAATGGCGTGTGCTCTGAATAGAGGCGGGACGAAATATTTCACCAGTAGTTTCGTGATATTCCTAAAGCCATTGTGTAGACATTTTAGGTAGCAAATTCGTCACAGGATAATCAGGTCAAGATCTTTTAAAAAGAAAAAGAAAAAGTCTTCTGTACATCATAGCAACACTCAATTGGACTGCCTCATTCTTTTGGCTATTGAAATGGCCGTGTAGCCATAAAGTTAGATTGTGTATTCACAGGCGCTTTATCACTACTCAGCTAGCCTGCCAGAAAATATCAAGAGAATATGGCAACGGTTCTTCGTTCAGGCTTCTACTCTACCTTCTTCGGCCGTGAGTTAAAGCGTCGGCCATATGCTAACAATAGTCGTTGGGCGCTCCCCTTAGCCGAGCCCATGAAGTATCCTATTCTATCCGTCTATGTTGGTTTATCATAGGTCTTCTTCACCTATGCCGAGCAGTAACGTCCCTAACTCTTGCGTGTAGCCTTCTTTATCGTAAGCCGGAGGTGGCCCTCCGCCGAAGTTCAGAACTCCGCAATAGCCCCGGTACTGCGGGACATCCTGGCCCAGTCACGGCGAACCTGGAGGGGTGCATGCGAGAACTTCTCCATCCTCTAAACCGCCGTGGCGAGGATCCATGCATAGGCCTTCGTGTCGCGATGACATGGGTGCAAGCTAGACACGCATGTCAGCGTAGGTAAAATGCCCGACAACTGGCACATCAAGCTTTCGGCTACAACAACTTCCTCACCCGGACGAAAGGTTTACCACTTACACTAGTACGCCAGACGCAAGAACGAGAATAAACAGGGACTTAGAGAGCATGGGCTGCCACCCATATATTTGTGATGGGGGGTAGCCAGATACACACCGATATTACATTGCATATTCGCGTACATGGCTGAAGAGAGAAGTGACTGATCTTGTGTAATCGGTTGGGATGCCGAGGGGTAGTATTGCAGATTCTGAGGTGCCACATGCATAACATTTCCATATCATGGTGGCACCGATAGGGTATCGTTGCCCAGAACGGAACAGACCAGAACGCAATGAGAACAAAGAATGGTGCTCAGGGTAGATTGCAAAGCTGCATGTTTCCCACAATACCTCCTGCGCCATGATGCGATTTTGACAGGATGCATGGCGCCCACCTAGCATATATCAGGGATCGATGGTTACAATTGGCTCGTATTCCGATTCGAATGCTCGGGGACGAGTGATCACTAAACGCCGAAATGCGGTTCAATTGGCCAAGGATAGGCGAATGCGCGGAGTGTGAGAGGCTCAAGGAGACAGCTGCATGCTAGCATCCTGGTAGAACCCACCTTTAGGGCCATATCAATTTCTTCAGTGAGGTAAGAGTCCTGTCAACAGGTTTGACTTCCTGCAGACATAGCGAGAGGCTGGCGAGAAAAAGTTTATTCCTCGTCGTGTTATCTCCCCGAGGCCTCACCGACGTTGGTTGTGCTCGTCAATTGAAAGATAAGCGACATGGCTGGCCGGTGGCTGGAAGCTCTGGAGCTAAAAGTCAAGAGGAGGCCGCTAACTCCTCTGCGAGGCGTGGGTGTAGAAACACGAAGCTCGGTAAACGGCTACACCAGGCAGAGCTGCGAGTGCTTGACCTGGGACTCGGAGCTTATCGACTGCCTTGGCTGGTTGATGCAAGTTGCTTGCAGCGCCGGTGCCGTCCTGCGCTGCTTGCATATGTACATGCATGCGTGCGTGCGCGTGCATATCAATCCGGGTTGGAGGCGCTGGCCAGGAGCCAACCAATGGCGGCCACAGAGGCCGACATGCTGATACGGAGTTGGCCAAGGTGGTTCGACAAGTCAACGCCTGTCATCCGATGACCTTGCAGGCACTGCAGCATTGGCGCTAAATTGCTCTGGGGGAGGGGTTTCATGAGAGACGAATTGCATTGTCTAAGTAGAGGCCGTGAGAAGGAGTTGACAAAATTCAAATGCCTGTAGGTGCAAACAGGCGCGAGGAGGCAGGTGCCTGCCCAACCAGAAGAGAGAGAAAGACCAGAGAAGGTGCGAGTATCAATGCAGGCAAGAATGGGCCCTACCTGATACCTCGATGCTTCTTCGGTGGCAGGCAGGCGCTAGGCCAATGGGTAAATTCGGCAGGTACGGCTTGGGAATCCCCATTTTGGAAGCTTCTGACGAGAAAGAAGACCAGCTCCACGTTCAACTTCGATGCAGCTATCCTCGGCCTAGATTGAGCAATCGCATGTGCACTCTCCTCATCGTGCCTTGAAGTCGTCGGGGATAAAAATGGATTTGGAAATGGTCACGCGAGCAGACAACTCATTCCACACCTACTAGGACATGAGTAGCAGCCTGAGTCTCCTCTTCCCCCGTCTAATCACATTGGTACCCATCATACAGCTTATCTTCTCCTCACCACCCATTTCAAGGTGTAGAGCTGGAGGTTTACATGGCCCTTCTCTCTGGAACACAGGCCGGCATTGCCGGCGCAGGCTAACTCCCACGGACATGCGGCTTAAGCGTCGCTAGTACCAATCCCTACTTACCCGCATGGTGATCGTTGGATCAGGAGGGGACAAGGGGTGCCTCAAGCGAGGAAGCGAGGAGATCCATGGATGACTCCGCACCAGCACACACCTACTGTGTACGGCAATGTAGGGTAGGAACGGGCACAGGAAGTCACTGTACGACACCTTGTTGGTACTGACAAGCCCTTGCATGCTCAAAACCGTTGTGAACTCGTGTGTTCATCCGTACCCTGTACGGGTTTCCGGGTGCCACCGGGTTGAGCGTCCACAGCGAATTGGCAAGACGGGGCCTCAACGACCGTGGCGAGCGGCTACGAGCGTTTCGAGGGGTCGTAAGAATGATATTTCACCAAGCTGGCCAACTACCCCAGTGGTCATCGCAAATGGGTGTGTATTCATTCGTGCAGGCTTCCTACGGGTTCCCTACGCCGGGTATCAGCTATACCACCACCACCCCGAATGCCACTACTGACCCTGACATCCTCCTGCAGCAGTTGAGCCAGGCCGAGTTTAGGTGGGTGTGATACACGACATGATATTTGCAACGGCCGTGCATATATGCACATACTTACATCACTCAAAGATCATAGTCAGGCCAATGCGACAGTGACAGTGACCAACCATATCCTCTCGAGAACAATACTCTGGCGTGTGTGAGTTGCAATATGCTACAAATGATAGTCTGGTCAGCATTTGCTAGTTTTATGCAAACTAAACCAGGCCACCACTATTATCTTCCCAGTTGTCAGCCATTGTGTTCCCATTATATCATAGTGTAACATAGATGATCCTCCAACCTTGCACGTTCCTAGATACCTTGCCTATAATGATGCAACCATCGCTAGAGTGAGTTCGGTTACCACCCTAAAACCCCTGCTGCAGAGTCGTCGTTCCGGCTTGATGTATTGGCCCGTTCACAAGCATCGAAATATGGCTGCTTTGTCACTCGACTTGGCATGAAAGTCTATTCAGCCATTGATGCTAGGCCAACGCCAACGCGTCTCGCAAACTACGTCAAAATGAGGGGATGGATTACATGATAACCTGGCAAGTCCACGCAATCTTTTGTAGTTCAGAACTAATGCTGGTGGCTTGGCTGCAGCCCGCCAGGTCTGCGCAGGCTTGCATGAATGGCATCCTACTAAGGCATCTATCTTTTTGAGTGCAGATCGCATTAGTAGTTGCCAGCATTTGGCTGGAAACCCTCGGGAAGACGCGCGGATCGTAAACTTAGAACCAGGCACATACCATTCCAGGAGGAGGGTGTGGCTCTTCGAGGGCGCGCTTCTTACAAGAATAACCAGCGGGACATTTTCGGGCGGTCCCTTGGTGGCCAGCCTAGTCAGGGCGAATCACGATCAGCTCTCGTCTTATCTAGGTTTCGAAGCCTCCAAGTCTGAGGTGTGGCCTCGCCAGCCAAACGGAGCAGATAGGGTTTCGTCGTGGACGCGTTCGTGTTACCCTCTTTGTGCGCTGTGCCTGCAAAGTAGCAACCAAGAGAGAGCTTATCTGCCCAATCACCGGAGCGTGTCGGCTGAAGCTGGGACCAGTCAATATGCATGCGGCAATGGGCTGCACCCCGTAGCTAACGGTTGTTGGTATGGCTCCCAAACCAGCATCCATCAACCCCTTCTGTCTGAGACACCGAAAACGGGAAGCAAAGACAGAGCCAGGGAGCTGACCTCTGGACTTCTACTAGATTGGAACATGCGGAGTGAAGAGCGCGGACATTTGCACTGGATAGGCGTTGAGGGTGGTGTTATCTTCAGTCGGTATCAAGCTAAACAAAACGGCATGCTGGTAGATAGCGTGAGCTATTCAGGGCGGGATATGAGCAGTGGGGGCCAATTGAAAGTTGGGAATGTAATGGAATTTGCTTCGTGTCTAAGGGCCGCTGTCGTCGGGCCGTCATGCGATCCCTTGAATTGAGAATTGGGCAAATTCTGCCATGGTGAAGGCCTAAGCGTGGAGGCGACACATTACTCGCAATCTCGCCTCAAGTCTCTCAATTCTACCACCCTTGCCCCCGCTATTGTCGACCAGCATGGATCGGCACCAATGATGCAAACCCTGAACTTGCCCCGGGCTTTGTTTCGCGTTTCCTGGCTCCTGGTTGGTGGCTGAGGCGTTCATCCCCCGCTGACCGACTGACCGGCTTGGCCATGTTTGCGCTGGAGGACGCCTCTATCGAAGCAAGATATTTGTTGCAAGCACGAGAATGCACCGGCCAAGGCATTGGGCTTACTATTCCCTAGCGGCGACTACCAAGGCTAGGCAGGCAGGTAACGTTTGTTGATCCCCACGGCCTAGGCCTGAAGAGTTTCAATTCATTTTCGCCGCAATGTATCCGTTAAGCCAAATACATAGCTTCGGGGGCATCGTAGTCGGTGGCCTCCACCATCAGCCCACACTGTCACGTATTGCTGCCTGCCTGCCATGTCTGGAGACTGCCCACAACGCGATGCCGTCACGACACTGCTCAGGCTTGGGCCCAGGATAAGACGACTTCCCAGTTGCAGTGCCCGGGCAAGCTGCCTACCCCTTTGGGTCGTCCGTCTCGCCGTCCATGCAAAGTCGAGAACTTGTCGAGCCCACAGATATCTCGATATGGGTGGGTGGAGGCGACCAGCACCCTCCTTTCTCCACCCTGGATGTCAAGGCTAGGAGGGCGCAAGGATTCCCCTGTATACCGGCTCTGCAGCCTGTAAATTTCGGCGGGGTGGGTCGCAAACCTTAGCATTGTCGGGTCTCTAGGTACCGCGGGCCCAGGTAGTAAATCAGGTATCCGGTACTGGGCGAGCTCCCCGGTGGCATATGGGCAGTCCCCGTACCCATACCTCCTGCCCCTACCAATCACGACATCCACCACTCGAAGTCGCTAGCCCGCGACGGCCCCCGCCCTCCAAGCCACGCACTGCAGCGAGTGCTCCCCAGCACGCTTTCTGCCAAGTGCCCTGCAGTCACTGTAGACTTACAGGCTACAGCCCCCAGGCCGACCATGCCCTGGTGGAGCTTGCTTGGGTCGGGTCTGGTGCTTTGCAGGCCGCTCGCATCAGTGCGCTTCTTGGTCCGCCGCGCTGGTCACCCACTGGTTTATTTTTTTTTTAACTTACCGACGGCGAGATCCCCATCGTCCCTTTCACCCATCCATCGCATGCCGATCGTTTTGTCCTGATCATCCTGCCTCGTCCTCCCCCATTCCTATCCACCTACTTCTTCTGCTCCATTCCTTGCATTCTACTGAAGCCTCCCCTGTGTTTTCTTTTCTTTTTGCATTGTCTCCTCCACATTCTCCATCCTCCTCCCACTGTTTCACCCTCGGCCTTTGGATCGGGAAGTCTGTGAAACCTTCTCTCCCGCGGACCCATTTCCCTCGTTTTCGGCCTTCTGATCCGCCGTGACTCAGCCTCGACCTGCATTTAATTCCCCGTGTGTCGGTTTACTGAAAAGAGGCTTGCGCTCTGTCTTCGTCTGCACCCACCCCACGAAGATTTGTTTATCGGCCGCAAGCGACTCTGCATTCACCTGGCCGTTGGCGCGTCGCTCCTCATTTATGCCCTGTTCTCTTCAATCGCCCCCGACCTGCATCTCCTCTGGACTCGACAAATTGGTCCCGATCATAGCCCTTTCCCTGTGCTGGACACTCGACGGCGGCTCAACTCCGCTGAAGAGTCACTCCAAGCCACACTAAATCCATATCTTTCCTGTCACCGAATCCTCCATGACTGCTTGAGGAGCAATTGTTTTTTTTCCTTTCTCCCCGGTGCTGCGGCATCTCTTACCCGAGGATCGCACTTGCCAGCATGGAGGTCGTCCTTCCATCCGAGGAGAGCGGCTACTTCAGCTCTGGCTCGCTACGTCGATCCCACTCACAAGCCCAATTCGTCAACACACCCACGGCGACATCTCTCGAGAGGTCGTATAACCCAGTTACCAGCTCATACTCTCAATCTGCGCCCTCCACTGCATCCTCATCTCCCCGCACGCATCACCCAGATTCTGCCGATCTTAGCTGCTCCTCAACCCCCGCAAGCAACTTTTCACTGCCCTACGACTTCGACGACACTCTGGCTATTGACGAGACTGCTATCGACGATGACTTCGGCTTCCCGTCATACAAGCGGGATCAACTCTTTCTCCAGCCCCCTTCCAGTACATACGATAACCTAGAGCCTCCCCCGAGCCCTAGAACCGGCGACTCATACACGCCATCTCCTGCAGACTACGGCAGCGCAACTGATACACCCAAACCTGACACTCCCGAATGCTCCGAGCACGCCGAAGATGACACCGCTGTGACCACCCGTCCGTCCCGTCAAGTGGACTATCTATCGCATGAGTGGAGAGAAGAAGATATCTGGTCTTCGTGGAGATACATTGTATCTCGCCGGGGCGAGTATCCGAACAGTGCCAGGTTGGAAAATGCATCTTGGCGTACATGGATGAAGTCAAAGAACAATCTGAGCACCGTGTCGCCGGAAACGCTTAATTGGTAAGTGGATAGAAATCTCCATGCCTTTTCCGTTCTGTATATTGACCCAATCTCTAGGTTGAAGGAGTGCGATGTCACCTGGCTGTATGGGCCCCTGCAACTGGGAGAGCGAAAACTTTCGCCCTCTAAGACGGAATCCTCAAGCGCTTGCCTGTCAAAGACTGATTCTTTCATCGGACTACACAAGAAGCCTATTCTAAAGAAGCGAAGCATGTCAGAAGTCATGCTTCAGAGATCCTTGTCCACAGCTTCTCTGCTGAAACAGGCTACGGCTGTGGTTCAAGCTCAAGAGACGAAGAAGGTGCTTAGGCCGAGCCTGGTCAGGTCGAGAACTGATTTTGTGACATATCCTTTTTCAAGTCGACGGATGAGTCACGATCTTACCAATAGTAGTACAGCCGCCTCCACCGAATCGTCGGGTATCACATCGCCAAATACGGAGAGGAAGCATATCCACTTCAATGAGCAGGTCGAGCAATGCATCGCCGTTGAGATTAAGGGTGAGGACGACGATGAGGTTGACATTGAACTCTTGGATTCTGACAGCGACTCCGACGATGGCGTGGTCATGAAACGATCAAGGTCGAAGAAAATCATGCCTAAAATGAGGAAGAAGAACCGAGGCTCGTTACCTCCTGAGGGGAGAACGATTGCAATGCTTCCCTCTACTACGCTGAAATATCGCGAAGACACGCCCGAACCGCAAGAGACTGCCATGAAGCACTCACGCAGCCCTGTCCTCTCCCCTTCATCTTCGCAGGAGACTCTTCGACCTTCTCGTCGCTCAACCCGATTCATGTTCGGCGATGACGACGATGAGGAAGATCCGACTGACGGCTTCTGCGATCCGAACGCTGGCTGGCGATCTCCTACGTATGAGTCTGGTGGGGGGCTTCAAAGATCAACATCTTCGGGGAGTTTAAACGACGTGCCGGGTGGAATGCGGCGAACCCCATCCGGCATGTTGATGCCTAGTGAAGAAATTGATGCTGCTACAGGCGACACTATCTTCGGTCGTGTCATTGACACTGTGAACACGGCCCGAGATATTGCGCATGTCATCTGGAACGTCGGTTGGAGAAAGTAACTCCCTACGATACGCATCATTCTTTCCTATTGTATCCGCCAACGATGGCCTTTTGTCAGTCCCTTGATCTGACGAGAGACCATCAACTTCTGGCCACAGCGCATCGCTGTTCGGCCTCGGCAGAAGTCATAATGCCACACACTTCTAATATTCAAACATGACCACCTTGGCCGGCGACAATGATGGATATATACATGACTAGATGTCTTTAATACCTATCCATCACTGGCAACAGTGTCGCTGCGTGGATGTTCCCTGGTTTTCGAGCTGGTAGATCTCGCTGGTCAAGGACCCCATTTTTTTCGAGGCACCTTGATCTGTTTCCCTCATTTTTTATTCACTCATTTCGGTTTCTTATTGTTCATTCTTTTCCCTTACTCTCCTTTTGACAAATCATAAGGCTGGCACATGGTGTTTCGGTTTCTTTCTTTCTTTTTCTTTTCTTTTTAACGGTCTGGGCGGCTTCATACAGAGAATTCAAGGATCGGACCAGGTGTATTCGGTTTGTCAATAACATACGGTCAGGACACACGACGGTCGGATAGGTACTTGGACATTCGGGCGAGGGGGGCACAAAAATCACTGCATAAGGCGCAAGGGTGATCAAAAGCCACTCGCCGGAGAAGGGTGCGAGAAAAAAAAGGGACGCCTCCTACCTTCGGCGAGGTTCATCTGGGTTTGGATTTGTACATAGACTTAGCACACGCAAATAATAAGCACACAATCAAAACAACTGCCCCCTTCTCCCTCCCCTATCGTGATGATTCCTTCTTCGACACATCTTGTGTCACCGCCTATTTTCGCCACCGCCCTGAACATGGATGAGCAAGATTGGGGGAGAGGAGGAGGAGGGGGGCGCAGGCATAATTCCTTTTTCCGTGGTCACAAGACGCAAGCCCAGCTGCGGGCTACGTTTGCAATGATGCAAGGTCCGTTTGGGGGGGGGGCGTGGCCTGGCGTGGCATCGTTCTTTGGTCGGGAGTGTGAAACCGGGTGGAGCAAGCCTCTGGTCCCTGAGCTCAGATGGGTTGGACGATTTATCGTGAACGAGGTCATTTCCCCAACAAAAAAAAAGGTCCAGGGTCCAGTGTGGGGACCCCACAGTCTCAGCGCCCGGGGCGTGACGTATGGGGAAAAGGCAAGGATGGGCGGTCGTCGTCTTACATACGCTTGGGCGGGGGGGAAATGTGCCAGGTCATCAAGTGTGAAATACTACTATGTAATGCCGAGGTATTACGGGTTGTTGATTGATGTTTTGGGTGTGACATCACAGGGTGGTTGCTCTCCTGGGCGGGCGATGCTAGTGAATTCCTGGATTGGGGCATCGGAGCGAAAGTCGTCAAGTATAGAGCCGGATAATATTGTTGCATTCGTTTAATGAGTTAGGTTAAATGTGTTTCAGGCTTTGGTCTACATGACTTTTGTTCTATTGTCATTTCTATCATTACATGTTCTTGGATATGTACATCGTAAAATATAGTACACGGGGGTAGTAGTAATACAGTCAACGTTGGCGTTGCGCACTTTGGTGTACATGTGTGTGAGCAAGCTTACTCCTCTGAGGCGGCCTTGGGAGGCCCCAGGTAGTCCAATGCTTGGACCATAATCTCGCCACTGTGGACGTTGATATCAGTCAGTTCCACCTCGAGCTGATCGCCCACTTTCACATCCTTGATCAGCACCTTGTTCTGCAGGCCAATGGCATCGCAGAAGGCACTTAGACCGTAAAAGTCAAGATTGCCAACCAAGCCCGTCTTCCATCGTGACGAGACTGTGAAGCGGAACGACGTTGGTGCAGTCTTCTCGAAACGCCAAGCCCTTACGAGGGCTATGAGGAGCCAGTCACGGTCAGCTCGGGAAACACGACGTGACATCTTCTCCCTCATGTGGAGGAGCGCGATTGTGTTTGTCATTTCATCCTTGGAAAAGGGTAGAATACGATCAAGGTCATGTTGAGAGCCATTTAGCTTGACTTTATTCTCATGCTCATAGGCTAATGCTGCGTGGATTTGCCAGTGAGTGAGAAGATCGGAGTAGCGTCGGAGGGGTGAAGTAGCTTTAGTATACATGTCGAGGCCCATTATGAAATAAGGACCAGGAGTGGCGGCAATCTCTACACCACCTGTGAGAACAGAGAGCTCTGCTCGTTGCTCCATGGATGGTTCGATGCCCTTTTGGATCTGGGGATAAAGTTCGTCGGTGGCATATTTCAAGGCCATCTCATAATTTTGAGCAGACTTTCCATCTTGGCGGTAAGGAATGGGCATTCCGCGGTCAGCACACCAGCGAGCAGCAACCTCGCCGGCAAGCACCATAGTATTTCCTACCACCGACGCCATGGGACCATCCTTGAGCTTCACTTCAATAAAAGGGTCGGCGGGGGTGTATTCTTTAGGATTGGCCGGGTCAAGGTCTGTGGGGGTTTCAGGATATGCGACTCGAATAGATGGCGTAGGGAAGAAATACGGCCACGCGCCTTTAGCTAGGCGCTTCTGGTGAATTGCTTTACCCAGACGACTCAATGTCAGTAAATCATCCTGAGCTGAGGCATCCAATGATTCGGGGGTTGGGATTGTGCGATCCGGCGGGCTCAGAGGCCTTATGTTTTCGAGTCCGACTGAAAATTGAGACGGCGTGATAGTGTTAACCACCTCGTCACCACAAAAGACAGACACGTCGGCTGGATCAAGATAGACAACATTGCCCAGCCGTGTTGGTGCAATCTTGTAGTCCAAGATAGACCCAGAAGAGTCAACCTTGGCGCTAAAGGTAAGGGCGCGAACATCATTTGCAAGGGAATATTCACGGACAAGCTCCGCAAACTCGCCCTTGGGGCCGCCACCCAAGGTGCCCGACAGCATAGCCTGAAAGTGACCCCGAAGATAGATGTTCTCGGGTAGGAGCTCCATATACTGGGAAAGCTGCGACTTTGGCTTAATGCCTGACGCCGGGTCGGCCGCATGAACATGAATCCAAAACTCGTCGTCTTTGCTAGTCCGTTCGAGTGATATACCGTCATCAACCATGGTGGTTCCCGGGCTGTCAATACAAAACACCGTAGCTGACTTCATATCCGTCCGGTACGCTGCGGCCAAGTCTTCTCGTCTAGACTCTTCTAACAACGGTGGGATATTCCTTGCCAATCCGCCGGATCTCATGATAGTCGTTTTGGGGAAGCGGACAGAGTACCGAGAGGGTATTTCCCAGGGTCGAATGGAACCAATCTCCTGCAAAAAGGTCCATGCTCTTGACTGGTCAAGAGATACATCTGGGTAGAGATCCAGGGCACGAAGAATTGTGGCCCCGTAGCCGGGGAATCGTGAGCTGGGTTCGAATAGATCATAACTGGCCCATGATCGAAGAAATCCGATGATATCTAAATCAACATCTGACCACTCCACTTTGGGCAAGGCAGTGGGAATTGATGAGGGGGCAAGAATACCATGCGGGGTCCAATCCCTCATTTCACGGCTTGCAAGCACCAGAGAGCGGGCCTTTATAATAAAGCTTTCGAACGGAGTCGGTTCAACCCTTCTTTTCGAAGGGTCCAAAGTGGTGCGAGCTTTTTCTGTGGTGTAATCACGAACCATGGTGGCGACCCGGTTGACTGATTGGTGAAAGGAAACGGGAAAGACTTCAAATATGTGCTCGCGGCGATGGCAATCACTCGTGGGGCTGAGAGGCTTGAAAGCAACCTCATTGCGAGACAGCGACGTGTGGACTGCGTAGAGAGCGTAGGGAGGGAACTCGCCGTTTTCTTTCAAAGAAGCAGGCAGTAGGATGTCGGCGATTTCGAAAAGGCTGAGATACTTGACTTCTTTATCGTCGGCAAGGATTTCTCTGGCCCTGTCCAACTCGTCCATGCTACCTTGATAAACACGCTGAGCATCCATCGTAAACTTGTTCATCTTATCAATTAAGGAAGAAGCAACGGCTCTTGATGGGCCTTTATCGTCCTGGCGGGCAACATCGAACTCGTCTGGGGTCTTGCAATCTGGGATCGCGGCCAGGATTGGTTCCAACTCTCCCGGGGTGGCAAAATTCGAGACGGAAAAGAAAGACCCAAACCCTACAGTCATTGTCCACCTGCCAGAGGCGCTGAAAAAGTGATGTCGACCGCCAGCGAATCCAAGGTAGACGCCCATGACGGGAGCTCTGCTAGCCTGATACCTATGACACTACAGTTAGACGAGACAATGGTAGTCGATAGGTTATGCCCGAAGAGCCTCACCTTATTTCAACCAGATCCCCCGGTTGCCTAGAATCCACGCCTACCTCCAAGAGCGAGGTTCCAACCCAATCATCGGCCACGACAGCGGTCATGCCCGCCCTCGAAGCCTTGAAACTCTCGAGCTCCGCCGAGCCGGTGGACTGGGATCTGACGAGAGCATTGGGTGATTTCGTATACGCCAACTTGTCGTGAATTGGATTCAATATCACGTTCTGGTGCTCATTCGTGGAATTCCATGATGCCAGGCGAACCCGGATTGAGAGCGGCTTCGATTTTGTATCAGGCTTCTCGTCATGTTTGCCGGGTTGAGAGTGGTCCGGAAAGTGCGAAGGACCGAAAGTTTTGGAAATGTCGGTTACCTTTGTTACAGTAGAGTAATGGGACTTGAAAAGCGCATCAGTATAAAGTGTAGAGACCGTGGTGGGATAGACGAGGACGGTTGCGAAACTCACTATAACAGAAGAGTTGAGTCTCACTTTGGGAGGGGAAACCCGCCGAGCTACCAGAGTTGCGCCATGACGAGAGCCCTGGGAAATGCACCTCAAGCATGCATTTGAAGGTTTAGAGGACTGTAGCATAGCGCTGGGATGAAGCTTCTGCCCATGAAGCATATGCGACGGTGTGGCTGGGGTCTGATTGTTGCTACGCGAATCCCGATCCTGACCGTCGTCACCGATTTTTTTTTGGAATCGCAGAGGAGGGACAGTATTAGATCACACTAATCTGACCCACCCTGTAGTTCGCGCCGGGATCCGACACGGAGACCAGACGCGCGATCACGTGATGAATTAACAGATCCAGGAACTTATCGCATCGGCTGCAAAAGTTCCGAATCTACGTCGAATAGGAATACGATGTTTTGTAACAGTACATTCACTTACAGTACCCGCCTTGCTTGTATTTTCAATTGAAAATCGGGCGAATCGTGGAATCGGTCGTATGAGTCTGGTCGATGAACTTGGGCTCATCAACAATAACACGGTGTGCTGCGAGCGGTGTGACAGACGTAGGCATATGTGTAACACAACATGGCCTGGCCTGTCTCCAAGGCCAATGGGAGAACACCCCCTTCCGTGGGCATTGGTCTGCTGGGAGAGGCTGTCGACCCTGGAAGCAGAGACAATCGGTTTCGAAACCCAACACTTGAACTTGGGCGGGTGGGGGCATGGTTTGGAAGCAACCAACAAGCCAACACGGGAGAAGGGCAATTTCCTCAAGCGAAACAGTTTAACTCATAGCCTCCCTACTTTGCGCAGCAATTATTATCCAAGCACTGGCAGAGAGAAGGCAGAGAGGTAGTAGAGGCCTTCACACTGAAATTACGCGCTCTATGTATTGTTCTAGCCGCCCGCCTATGAGGCTACGCCTGCGATTGAGTGAAAGACAGGCATGTCTGAGGCCAACCCGGTTGTTGGCTGTAATGACGGGAGAGACGGCAATATTATGCACGCGGAGTCATGCTAACTGACATTGGGGTCCGTGTGCCTTGTGACATGAGAGGAGGATTCTTCACCGCGACTTAATTTCTCTCATAGGAAGGCCAAGCGCTCTAAAAAGCTTGACGCTTGGCTATCTGGGATTGTTGGTAAACGGCGGCCTCGGCATTAAATACCAAGTAATGTCCCAGGTCCGCTGATCATCAAACGAGGCAAGGGATCGACGTTACACCGGGGGAGTCGAAATAAAATGTGGACCGGGCGGGCCGGCTAGAGCTGGCTGGCCGGCTGGCATTTGGAACAGGCGGACAAAGCGTCTACACAGCGAGCGGCGTACAATGTCTCTCTGTCTTCACTGATGGAGGACCAGGTCTGACACCGAGAAGCAACATCTGGCTGTATGTATGGATGACCTGGTCAAGATGTGAGAACGGTGAGGGGCAGGCAGGTGGTGCCATCGTGAAAAATCTTCATGGACACAACCAACACGTTCGTTGGCTGCACGTTCCAGCAACGTCGAGATTGAGATTGCCCACCGAGCGCCAACAGCTTGGCCAGTAGGAATCGAGGTTGGCAGAAGGGGTCCTGAGACGCCGGCGTGGTGCAACGTACCGCAGCGGGCGAGACGAGCATCGCTACAGGCTTAGCGCCCTCTGGGCAGGCGCTGTGCTCGCGCCGTCAGTCGTTGATGCAGGTCCAGGCGGGTCCCTATTCGCCAGGACGACATGGGACAGGCAGGCACGACTGGGCTGGTGTTGCCTAAAGAAGAACTCAAGAGTGCGGCTTCCCCCTTTCCAGGCCTGCTTGGGCCAATGGAAATTGCACCAGGTTAGCGCCCCTCGCCCAGCTCCCAATCAGCAGCCAGTGCAGTCCCCCACTTCCCCACCTGGTGACTGCGGTGGCTTGCGACCGTGGCTTCCGACCAGGATACCTTAATTGCAATGCCGCGGGCAGGGGCGTATCATGTACTGCAATGGCTGGCCGTGTCTGGGCACCTCTCCATCGCGGACATGGATCACACTGTCCAAGCCCATGCGCCGATTGTGACTCTGCATTCTCCAGAGTGCAGATCCAACCTCAAGTTTGGCCCCATAATGGAGAATACGAGCAACATGCCCCTGGAGACGAGCCGCAGAGTGGCCCTCTTCTCTCATTATCGGTTCCCTCCCTCTCCTCAGAATCTTCTTCTCTCTTCCCCTACTTCGTCAGTCGAGATCCTCAGGAAAGCCTTTTATAGCTGCTTCCGTCCCTTCGTTTGATTCCATCCCGCTTTCACTCCTTCAGCGGTTGTGCCTTCTTTCCATCTCTAGTTCCAATTGTACATCTTCCGAGAACATGAAGGGTGCTATTGTTGTTGCCGCCACTGCGGCCATGGCTGGCGGTGCCAATGCCGTCAACCACGGGCATGCTCACCAGGTCTTCGCTCACAAGAGAAACACTGACCTCTGTTCTACTTGGGTTACTACCATCTGGGAGGAGACTGTTTGTACGTGCTACTGGCCTGATAACATCTAATCTCGAGGATCGTCGAATTGCTAACTCGATTATCGCAGACACCCTCACTCCTACCCAAGCACCAGAGCCATCCACCACCCCCGCGGTTGTCAGTTCTAACTCTCCTGTCACCACGAGCAGCGCTGCTCCCGTGTCGCCAACTTCCACTGTGAAGCTGCCCGTGCCAACACCAGAGCCCATCACCTACGCTACTCCCGGCACTTATACCGTCCCTGCCACCACCGTTACTGTTAGCGAGACCACAACGGTCTGCGGTGCCAGCAGCACTCACGTGGTTCCCGGAACTCACACCGTCGGAGGAGTCACAACCGTCGTTGAGACTGCCACCACCATCACTTGCCCCGTTGCTACGGCTACCACGAACAACGGTGTTGTGACCAGCATCATCACGAGCACCGAGTACGTCTGCCCCAGCGCTGGCACCTACACTGTTGCTCCCATCACTACCACCGTCACCGAGGAGTGCGATATTCACTTCCCTGTCCCCACCTCGTATGCTCCTGGTACCTACACTATTCCTCAGCAAGTGGTCACCGTCACCGAGACGAACTATGTCTACTACTGCCCCTACACCAGCTCCGGACTCCCTACCAGCTCCGTCATTCCCGTGACCCTGTCTCCTACCAAGCCTATTGAGGCACTCAAGCCAACCACCACTGCTCCTGCACCCCAGTCCAAGGCCCCCAAGTCCGAGGCTTCCAAGTCTTCCGACTCCCCCAAGCCTACCACTAGCTCTACGCCCAACACTAGCAAGCCTCCATCCGGTGGTTTCGATGGCAGCTTCGGCGGCAAGGGTAACCACTACGGTATTACCTACACCCCTTACTACGGCGAGTCTGGTGACTGCAAGGATGCCACTCAGGTGAAGAAGGATCTTCAGGAAATCAAGAACGACGGCTTCAATGTCATCCGTGTCTACGGTACTGACTGTAACGCTCTTGAGACGATTGGTCCTGCCTGCGAGGAGCTTGGTATTCGCATCATTCTCGGCGTCTTCGTCAAGGGTGCCAGCTGCAGCTACGAGTCCAAGGAAATCAAGGACCAGGTGGACGCAATTGCCAACTGGAAGCATCTTGGTCTCGTCGACCTCATGGTGATTGGTAACGAGGTCCTCATGCAGGGTCTCTGCCAGCCCACTGATCTCGCAAGCCTTGTCACCACCGCCAAGAGCAAGTGGTCTGGTTACAGTGGCCCCTTCACTATCGCGGAGACCCTCAACATCTGGGAGCGATCTGATGTGACCAGTGCTCTCTGCGGCGTCGTTGACTACACCGGTGCCAACATCCACCCTTACTTCAACCCCCAGGTCACTCCCGCGACTGCTGGTGAGTTCGTCTCCGGTCAGCTTGACATCCTTGACAGCATCTGCAGTGGCAAGAAGGCTATCAACCTGGAGTGTGGCTGGCCTGCTGAGGGTACCTGCAACGGTAGTGCCTGCCCTGGTAAGAAGGAGCAGCTTACCGCCCTCAAGTCTATCCGTGAGTCCTGTGGTGACAGGACCGTCTTCTTCTCCTTCGAGAACGACATGTGGAAGCAGCCTGGTTCTTGTGGCTGCGAGCAGAGCTGGGGCTGCAAGGAGTTCTTCAAGGGTCTCCTGTAAGCGATTATAGGTGAAACTCGGGAGACATGGGGATGCGTTTCTTGTATGTGATTCGTGCAATTGCCAGTGACCATTTACACGTACTTTGAGATGGATAAGGCGCTATATAAAATTTACTGCTTAATGTATCTATATATAATGATAACCACTTGGCATTCAATCCTAGCATTGGAATTTGAATTATTCGCCAGTTCTTCGCTTCCCAATTTTTCCTAAGAGTGCTTCTGTACAGATCATGAGGTCAGTGAATCCAAACTCTTCATCCACTTGGATGGTAGTCTGTCGTACGGAGTGGCCCCAGCACAGCAAGAGAGTTGCGTGCATTTTTGAATCAGAATCCTCCCCTTCAGTTAGACTCCTGGTTACGATTGCTTTGTCTTCTGAACTGTGTGTACTCAATCTGCCAAGAAGCATCTCTTAGCCAGCTACGGGAATCAATCCAGCCCTATTAGACTCGCCATATCCCTCCCAACCACCTGGCTCGGTTCATGACAACTCACCTAAACACCATTAGATCACGTAGGCAGGCAACTAGGGGACTGACGGCCTTCGCCTGCGCGAGGTGCTTCGTTATCAGCGCCCGCCGTGGCGCCAGATGAGACCCCCCCCCCCCAAACTAGAGAAGTTGAGAAAGACGCAATGCCCGACGGACAGAATCGTGCCCGAGCCGACCGTAGCGACGAAGGGCAGAGCGTAGACCTCCTTGTCACGTCGTGTTCTCGCCCCCATTTGGCCTGCTCCTCCCAAAGTGATTGATCACATACAACACACATACCGCACGTATCAGTGCCATGCTCATCTGACCTAGTTGTATGTATATACTTATAATACCGCAACGTAGCAGCGACTCGTCACTTTTCTCCCCTCCTGCTTTCTTTTTTCTTCTTCTTCCCTTGCATACGAGGGAGCAAGAGAAAAAAGTACGAAGCCTTGTGATAGGTCGGCGTCATCACATACAACCCCCCCCCATCCCAAGCTACCTACCTAACACATGAGCAGCCCCCCCACATATACGCTCACCTCGAGAAGCTACACGGCCGAAACGGGTGCGTCGTGGGTAGAGGGATAGCATGACAGGTCTTCCGGCCCCCAAGTTGGTTCTCAGCCCTCCCCTTCCTCCCTTCCCTCCCAAACTACATGTTGCACCCATCTAGAAAGGAAAAGAACCCGTCGCGAGCCGTTCCACACGAACCCGTGCTGACACACCCCTCCCCCCCCTTCACGAGCTTGTTTCTCTCTGCCCGCTGTCCTCCCCCCTTCCCGTTCATATGGGGGGTTACGTGGTATCAAAGACCTGGATATAGACAGAGGGCGACGGTGGCCACGAGATCTCCAGAAAACCGCCCTCTGCCCCTTCTTGATGACTCCCGACCTTGGCCCTGGAAATGTGACGACCGGTGCATGGCTCCACCCCGCGGGCTTACTTACCCACCCCGTCGTGTCGTTGGAGTTAAGCGAGCGCGAGCGAGGTAGCTGAGAGGGAGAGCGGTGTGCATGTACCTTATACGAAAGGAGATGTCCCTTCGCCTTGTCGCGGTTGGGGGTGGCGATGGCTCGGTCTCCCGTAGGTGGATAACTCGTCTTGACACCAAGTCTAGGCGTAGGGGAGAAAGACGGTAAGCAGGCACGTCAGAGCCCGACTTGTCGGAGTCAATTGTATCATTTTATGATTAGTCGTAGCCTAGGAGATGTTGGACATGTTGGACTAGTGACGCCGTGTAGCATCCACGAAGGGTGAGGTATGGTATTAGAAGGATGAACAACAAAAATAACACCGAGACTGATTCCTGATTGTACTTTGATGATCAATCGAATTCCAGCCTGATTTGTCTAGTATTGAGAGGCCCAATGTCCTCGTTTGCGTAGATATCGAATCTGAGATAATAAGTAGATGCCTGTTATCCATTACCCATGCTCCTTACCACGACGACAATTCTGAGAGGCAACCGAGAGGAGAAGAGAACAGGATAATAATAACGCCGATATCGCACTTCCAACGCCTTCGTCATTCCATTCCTAAGAAAACAACATGCCTGCGGGCCAAGAAATCCGCTTTTCCCGATGATCATTCCGAGCCTTGATATGCTTCTCATGATATTAACACTCAAGTGATAGCCAAAAAAAAAGGAATAGAAAAGATAAAATCCAGAAAGGGGATCAGATATAATATGCAGATAACCGTTGGTGGTTTCTTTCACCGTGATAAACAACGCCCATATTTGCTCGTACCTGTTCGTGAGTAGTACTTTTGGTAAAGTCATTATGGGTTAGTTAGCCTGGCTGAGGGTGGGTGCTCGTCAAGGCCAACTTGGAACGCCTGTCTAAATGCCGCCATAAACAAAATGGGGTTTTGAATCGCGGCAGCTAGAAATGCCGGAGATTTGAAAGAGGATGGGTAAATCGACTGGAGTGAAGCAGCCCACATCTGTCGAATTGAATGAGGCCACCTCTGCGAGTGTCACTGACCAGGACATTCAGTTGTTGGCCGTCCTCGGCGAAGGCTACGCCGCCAACCTCTCCAAATATGTCGATGGTCTGTTTCTTCCGGAACGTCTTACCGTCGATTATGTTGACGTAGTCCGCCTCCTCTGCCGCAACAAGCACTGGTTCACCACTGCCAAGTGGTGAAAACTTCAGGCTTCGAGCACTGGACAGCTCACATAGTATGCTCATGACTGGAGTGCTATTACCGCTGGAATCCGTCCACTTCCGGGCGTCCCAGATCTTGATACGCTTGTCCTGGAAGCCTGTTGCCACTGTCACCCCGTCGTCGGACCAGTCGCAGGAAAATCCGTAGTCGCGATGACCCTTGAGTGCCACCTCAACTGCACCGGTGTCGGCGTTGACGATGCTCACATATGGGGTATCACCTACAAGTATCCGAAGTCGACGATCCGGCGAAATAGCAGAACAGTTCAAAGCGGAGGCGTAAAAGCTTTTCGAGATGAACTTCTCGGTTGTTAGGTCCAGCATTCTCAGACCATTATCGTTGCTGGCGATCGCGGCAACGGGCGACGACGAACGGCGCGGGGTATGAATCTGGATATGAGTAGTGATGGAACCGGATTCACCCGTAATCCTGCCTTCAGAGGGCCTCTGGGTGTCCTCGGCGTGGATGGGTTTGATGCAGTAATCTCCGTTGAAGGTTCCACCCACCAGCACCTCTGAAGTTGCGTCAAGAGCTGTGACAGTACGTTGCGATGAACCAAGGAATCTGACATTCATGGCCAAGTCCGACCTCTTCGATACAGGGTTCAGTCGATTGATACCTCGGCGGGTTGCGTAGTAGACCTGTGACCGTGAAGGGCAGGCGAGGACGGAACGGAGCTGGAAATGGGACAGATGAACATCTGAACGCATTATCGTTTGGCGATATCGAAAGTAGCTCTCTGATGGGGGGATAAAAGTGTCTGACTCGACTGTCTGGACTCAAATGTTAACTCAATCTATATCCAAGGTGACATGCCTGGGTAGAAGTAATACGTACTGTAATAGTATCCGATCCTTGGATATTGGTGTAATTCTTGTAGACTTGATTTCGTGTGATCCTCGCCGTCTTTCGGGTCACTCCCATTCTTTCCCAGTTGAGGCCTTGCATATCGCATCTGTCTCCATTAAGATCTGAATACGAGACTCCTCTTACACTCTGACTTATGTGGTCCATCATGCGGGGAATATTCGGAATTATGAAGTTGGGATCTTTTCTCTGATAAGCTGGGCCGTGGCGACCCCAATAACGAAGGAAGTCAAGTAAGCCGTAGTTTTGAGACCCTGTAATTTCAGCACTCCCTGAGCTTAGCATTAGTGGTGGGAGGTCATCCTCACCAGGGGCCAGCGGCGGGGCACCAGGAAACGAGAGAGGATCCGGGAATCCTAATGCGAAAGGGTTTAGTGAGAATTCCGCCGTAATCATGGGCAAGGTAATAACGACTGGAGTTTGATCCAGAGGGGAGCCAAAGCCGTTGTTGTGAGGTCCCGGGGGCGGGGATTGGTGCGGCGCGGCGTCGTCCTCATCCGTAGAGTCTGGATCTGAGCCATTGGATCCATCAGTGTCAACTTCCTCCATTTCTACTTCAGCCGAATCATTTTCATTGAAAATAGGGCCAGTATGCGAGGGGTATAAGCTATTACCTCCTTCATTCATGCCGCTCTCACCCTCGCCCATGATATCGTCATCAAGCCAAACGCTTAAAGGTGAAGTAGACCCTATTTCAGAAGATGCCGACGAGTCATCAGCTTGGTCGACGGCATTGGAATAATTGCCTGAGCTGTCCTGTAATGATGGGAATAGGTTGAGATCTTGGGCCATTGTGGTGTAGTGAAAGATGGGGTTCTCCGGCAGGTTGCTCACCCCACCGTATTGGCCGGATCCGTGGCTGGCGAGATCAAGGTCCGGTATGTCGTCGTCTTGGCCTTCGCTGATAGACATGCTATCAGATCCGTAGTGAGCAGAGAACGAAGTCGAACTGGTGCCTGAATTCACCTGGGGGGTGTTGCCGATATGATGGGAACTGGCGCCGGCGGCCACGCGACGATGGGCCAGCAGTGGTGGTGTGGAGCGCATGTTGCTGGCGGAGAGGAGCGGGATATGCTCTAGGGTCTACCGACACGTATTTATGCCCATATTACTCGGCCGCAAAAGAAGGTTGCCTTGGCTGGCACATACGAATGAGTAGGTATGCAAGCCTTCTCTGGCCACCTGCAGAGAAGCGGCGCTGGGTTCCGGCCCAAGCAGAACTTTGCCGGCACGATGCAGGCTAGACCGTTATGAGTACGGATACCCAGACCCCCAGGTTCGTCTCTCCTCGTCGCAACACGGCTGAGGTCCTCCAACTTCGGGCAGCCACCTGGTCCTCAGATTGATGGTGGTCAAAGTTCAGGCGTCGGCGCGCATCCAGCTTGGCCTGCCTGGGTTGCGATCACACGGATGGCGCCGCCTCTGTCGTTTCTTTTTCGCCCAGCGCCCCCCCTCTCTCCTCTAATTGCTCCGCCGCCACTGGTTAGTTGGTGGTGGTGGGAGCTTCCGAGTCAACGGTGTGGGACAGCCAAGCGGTCGGCTGGTTACGTCCAGCGCAGGTCTGCGGGATGACGCACAAGGAAAGAACTGGGGAAGGAACTAGGGAAAGAAGAAAGAAAAAAGAAAAAAAGGAAGAAGAAAAAGCAATACCCGACGCAGGGGGGCGTGATGAAGGCAGCAAGGCGCAGTTGTCTGGGCGGCAAGCAACGCAGACGACGGTAGTTGATTTAGTGCCAGTGCTTGAGGTCGACTCGAGGAGCGGGAAGGCAGTTAGTAGTAGTAGTAGTCGAGTCGCGGCTGACGGATGGATCGACAAGCTACCCGTGATTGCCCCCAGTTAGCGAGGCCTGCCCAATGGTACCGAAAGGGCATCAATCAATATTGCCCGGGGGGGAGGGGTGTCGAGCCTGGCAAACCCCAGTTTTATTCTGGCTGGCTGCAGCAGAGACAAATAAAGAAAAGTACCTCAGCTGCAACATCCCATCACCATGCGTGTGTGGTGTATGGACCACCGAGTGCCTGTGGAGGAGGGAGGAGGTATGCCCAGCTTCGTGTTGCACGCTGCAGTCGCTGCGCAGGGTGAGGGAAATGCGAGAAGGACTGATCACAATAAGAAACGAAACAAGAGGTGTCAGTTTGATGTTCATCATTGCTCCTTCTGCTCTGCTGCAAGACCCAGGTGCGACCTCAGATAAGGTAAGGTATGCATGTATTGCATCGCCAAGTCCCGCCTGCCTCCTGCTGGCTGTTCGATTTGGAATAGCCATTGGGTGCTAGCAACGGATACCGACATGCATGCACGGACACAGCCTGTCTCATCCATGGAGCTTGCTTCTTCTTGTTTCTTCCCGAGCTGGGCTGGACCGGCCTGGGCGACATCGCCAAGCCCAGGCGCGGAGGAGCGCAGAAAGCACATCGCCCGAAGAAACGGGCTGTGCTGTGCCCGAGTCGTGCCAGCCAGCATCCCTCACTGCCGCTGTCCGAAGCAGGCAGCCGTGCTGACGGTCGGGCCCATGTCAGCGGGCAAGACATCCAGGGAGGGCCACCACGACGAGGCATTTGGGGCAGGCATGCCATAGTTTCTGCACATATATGGCACATCCACTATGGTGATTGTCGGAAGCTACCCCATATGCAGAGCTTTACCCGCCGGGCATCGTATCGCACCTGGTCTTGTTGCGTGCTTGCTTGCTCGCAATGCAGCCACCAGGGAGCCGCCCGCCAATCTACTAACCTGGTGGGTAGGTACATGAGAGTGGGTGCAAACACCTCCGGTGCTGATCAGGGATCATGGCGGGTGTCACCGGGACTTTGGGCTCGTTGTGAGAGCTATCTTCTAAGCATCGCCTCTCTAGCCTCGTTATCAATTACGAGCTCGCGATGGATGTCTGTGAGCTTGGGGGGCCGTTGGGATTTCTAGTTGGCGGTCTCTTCCGGCACCCACCGACCCTGAGGGGACCTCACTAGGCCCCTGTCGCCCAGAAGACCCTACAGATACTCCAGGAGTCGATCCCTAGGAATAGCAACGTCCGACTTCCTGTAAGGCTGAGGGTGGCCGTTGGTAGCAAAGCACCTCTCTGCTTACTCCCGCAATGGATGGCAGCCGGGCAATATGCTAATTGCCTTTCTAATGCTACCGAGGCCATCGCAAATTCCGAGCGGTCGAGGTGGGCAATCGGGATCGGGTGGGTTTTGGAGGGTCTGTTAGCGCCTTTGCACCTTGTACGCCCGTAAGCAACGCGAGCCTGGCTTACATCTAATGCATCTCCCCAGAAACAACACATGGACTTCTTCAAGCTTCTGCCGCCGTGACGGTGGCCTGCATTTGCTGCTCGAATCATACCGGCACACACCTACCCATCAGACCGTTACATGATTGACCGTTGGCGAAAAGCTTGGATGGGCCCTGCGATCGACCTCCTGTTGGAACACGGAAGTCCAAAGATGCAACCCTGGGCCAAATCTCACCCCCAACATTCAGCCAACCGATCCGGGTCCGTATGACGCTTCCCCATCACCCAGACAGACAGGCCAGCCTGATTGGGCCGCAGCGGAGTTCTCTTGCAGCACTCTCTTCTCCTTTGGACCCGGCGCATCAAACGCGTTGGCGCTGTGCGACACGAAGGAACCTCTACATGGATTTCACCCGCATGGATCATGGGATGGGATGCGATGGAGGAAGGGAGCGCCGCGGATGAGGGGAGCATGCTGGTCGACGGATTCGGTGCGACAGGAATGAATGAGATATACGAAGCCTTCTCAGTGGTGTGGCCATCATGTATGCCGGCTGCTTCTTCTGTCCTTCACTTGTCGCTTCCTCCCTCGCACATTCGGACGTGCGAATGACCCGGACAAGGCTTGAAGGCCTCCGTGTCTCACTTCCCGTCCTTTATGATAGCTGATGTATTCCCGCCGCATTGCTTCCCGGCGCGCATCCGCGTCGAATCAAGGCCGCCCTCGACCCTGCGCTCCACTGCGACTCGACCCTTCCAGTTCCAGCTCGTGCATCTCCACGCCCTCACAAGTACATTCTGCAATATGATATATCAGTCGCACACAACCAGTTGCGTGTGCGACTGTGACAAGGTGGCGACCTGCCCTTATCCAAGCCCCTGGTGCATACAGCAGCCAAGCACCTGTCCATTTGGCCACCGGCTAGAACCACCTCCCCCTCGGACTTGATTGCATGGAGACCTCCCGACTGCTTTCCGAGACCAGCGACATGCTGTTCTTGTGCAACCGACCCAGAAACCCAGTTCGCGGCCTTCCCTCGCGGTGCACAAGCTTTCATCACACCCACAGCAGAAAAGGAATCTTGGGGCGGAGACCGCCGCCCTGTGACCCATGCCATGGTAGACGGGAACTCGACGCATAGGAGCTGCCCTGGCCCTTTGCTGTCTACCTACATGCCCCATCCATTGGGTGGCACCTACTATGCAAAGCACGGCGCGCACTAAGGCATGAATACGTTACCTCGCATGTACATGGTCCTGCGCACATCCAGGATCGTGTCCTAAATGGCCAACTTGTACATTGTGAATCTACACATTGCATAGAAGATCCCAGATGGCGATGCAACGCAGGCCCTGGCCTTCCCCGCTCCGCAACTTCCTGCCCGCATCGAGGGGTCGTACAGCACACTACCTAAGCTAATAAGCAAACCCCATTTCCCTCACGCAGCCACCCGGCCCAGCGCGAATTATGTGGTGTGTGGCCCTGGATGACCCGACGAAGCGAGCGAGATGGTGGGAAGTCGAGGAGTGTTCCAGGTGGTGGGGAGCATCGCGATGGTACGCCAGGCGGGCAAGGTGCCCGTTCCTCGACCACCCTCTCCGTCGGCCGTTCTTAACTGCGATGGCATTATTATGCGGATTTGATTCATCACTGGAACTCACGAATATGTGACTGGTATCAGCGACTCCCGTGAAATATGACAGGCTCGGACTTCGCGACTACCTACGTAAGGGAGCAGGGCGACACGGGCGTGTTACTAGACACAACGCCGCCAATAGCGCCTCATTTTTTAGAAACAAAATGCTCCGACAATGTCTCAGCCGATGCCGCCGTAGAGCGACCCCCCCACCCTCAGCTGTGTGGGAAAATGTGACGATTCCTTTGCGAGAGAAAGTACTCGCCGAGTCTGAACACATGCATGCGAGAACAAGATTTCCTCATAAATTTTTTGTTTTCACTTACGTCTGACTGGCTCTCTTTCTCGCTACCTGCTCGCAAACCTAACCAAGTCTAAGTCCTAGTCTAAAACTTGTTCTCTAGTCTCCTCTCCTCCTTGAGTTTCAGGAGGTGCTCCAAGGCGGTGTCGACGGGGATCAGCTCGCCCTTGGATTGTGTGCTCTGGTCGTCTCTGTTGCGGATGTTGACCGTCTTTGACTCAGCTTCCTCAGCTCCGACGACTATATTTCAATGTTAGCGCTAGACTTAAGCCACCGTAGTGATGTTTTTTTTTTGTAATTCTCTTTTTGGAATAAAACATCCTGAAGGGGGGTAACTGACCGAAAATAAAGTTGTGCTGCTCCAGCTGTCCTGTGCGGATCTTCTTCTGGAAAGTGTTTGCGCTCAGGTCGGCGTCGGCAAACAGTCCCTTCTCTGAGAACTTCTTCGCCACCTCCTGTGCGTAGTCATTCGCTGCTGGCATGACTGGCACGACCAGGACCTGGCGAGGGCTGATCCAGAATGGCCACTTTCCGGCAAAGTGCTCTGTGAGGATTCCAATCATTCGCTCGAAGCTGCCTAGAATAGCACGGTGAACCATGACGGGGCGGCCGTAGCCGGTTGGCAGGTCGTCATCATCGGCTGACTTCTCGGCCAGCTTCTCGTCCTTGGAAGCGACGTAGCGAAGCTTGAAGCGCTTGGGCAGGTTGAAATCCAGCTGGATGGTACCGCACTGGAAGTCACGCTTCAGAGCATCATAGACGGTGATGTCGATCTTGGGACCGTAAAAGGCACCGTCACCGGGGTTCTCCTCCCACTTGCTGCCAATCTTCTCGACGAAGGAATCGAGAGCTTGCCTCAGCTTGTCCTCAGCCATGTCCCAGACAGCAATGTCTCCGATGAAGCTCTCTGGGCGGGTAGAGAGCTTCAGCTTGAACTGGAATCCGAAGAGGCCGTACATAGCATACAGGAAGTCGAAGGCGCCTTCGATCTCATCGCGAATCTAAGAGGAAATTAGCTGATGTCGGCGTAATTTGGGACCAGTCCCAAGAGTCCTGTCTCGCTTACCTGCTCTACGGTACAGAAGATGTGAGCATCATCCTGCTGGAATCTGCGAACTCGAGTAAGTCCAGACAAGGCACCGGAGAACTCATTACGGTGAAGGACACCGAAATCTGCCATCCTCCAGGGGAGGTCCTTGTAGGTAATGTCTGAGTGGGCAAAGATCTTGCAGTGCCCGGGGCAGTTCATGGGCTTCAAGCCGAATTTCTCCTTCTCGACATCGAAAGTGAACATGTTCTCGGCGTAGTGACCCCAGTGTCCAGACGTCTTCCATAGGTCAGACTTGTACATGTTGGGAGACATGACCTCCTGGAACCCTCGCAGGCGGTACTGCTCTTGCATCAAAGTCATGAGAGAGCTGTAGATGCGGGTTCCGTGGGGAAGCCAGAAGGCAGAACCAGGAGACACCTCGTCGAAAAAGAAGAGCTTCTGGTCCTGGCCGATCTTACGGTGGTTTCGCTTAGCAGCCTCGGCGAGGAAGGTCTTGTATTCTTCCAGAGCCTTCTTGTCGGGGAATGAGATGCCAGAAATTCGCTGCACAGACTCGTTCTGGCTGTTTCCAAGCCAGTATGCAGCAGAATTCTTCAATACATGTAAGTTTGACATACTTCTTATCAGAGGAGCTCTTCTCTTACCTTGAGAACCGAGAATGCCTTGATGTTTCCGGTGTGAGGGACGTGGGGACCACGGCAGAGATCGATCAGGGGACCGCATCGATATACTGTACTCTTGGTTCCGTCGGGAACACGCTGGTTGATGAAGTGAAGCTTGTATTTGCTGTACTTGAACATCTCAACAAGCTCTTCCTTGGTCATCTCGAGACGCTCAAATGGCTGCTTCTCCTTGATGATGGAGCTAGAAATGTTCTCCAGTGCTTTCTTATCCTCTTCGGCAACGACCTTGCTGCAAAGAGCGTCAGTACTGATTTATACCAATGACAACTTTCCAAGCACAAAACCTACCCCTCCATGTTGGCCATGTCGTAGTAGAAACCGGGGGGGTCCTCAGTAGGGGGACCATTGCAGAGGTAGCAGCCGAATCGTCTCTCGCAGGCTTCGCCCAGGATGTGTGCCGAAGAGTGCCAGAAAACCTTCTTGCCCTCGATATTCTCGAAGTCGATCAGCTCGAGCTTGCAGCTCTTCTCAAGGGGTCGGGTGAGATCCCAGAGCTCTCCGTCGACCTGGGAGATGACTGTGCGTTCAAGCAGCGACTTCGAGATACCCTTGGCAATCGACGCGGGGGTGGTCTCCCAAGCTACGCCCTTCTCCTCCTTTCCGTTGGGAAGCTGGATAGTGATCTCGTCACGCGGTTTGGCTACCCCTCTGTTAGTCTCCAGGACCGACATAATTTTTTCTCAACTGCCACAACTCGCCGTCCCCTTGAAGCGTGACGCACCAGCAATTTCGGCATCGTACTTGGCCTTGATCTTGTCAAAGAGGTCGAGTCGATGCTGGATGTATTCGGGTAGTTCAGGCAGCTAAAACGAGACGTAAAATGTCAGTCAATTGGCGCACAAGGGACATAAAGGTCGTGGCGCTGTTCGGTGTCGTGTTCGGAAGCCCAATCTGGTGATTTCAACGACGGGGGGGAAATGCGAACCTCAAGACCGGCCTTCTTGTTGCCCTTGGCGGGCTTCTCCTTGGGCTGCTTGGCTGGGCGCGAAGGCAGCTCTTGGGCAGGGACGCCCTCGGCAGGCTTTAGGGGCTCGACTTGCTCAGATGCCATTGTGTCTGCTGTTTGCACAATGATGTGACGGGGTCAGGTCAAACGTGGAATCAAAATCCTTATCCGCCGTAGAACGATGGCGGGGCTGGAGGGGCATAAAAAGCGAAGGTGGGGGGCTCCCTTCGCTGCTTCCACTGACTGCGCTGTTGACTGACTCACACCACAGCTCCGACTCCGTTCCCATAATATCGCCGCTCGTACGGTTCCGTGCGCTGATGCTACGTGCTGGGAGATGAAACACATGGCAATTACTCACGTCTTCGCTGCCTCATCCCATCCAGAGAACAAAAGAGTCATTCTGTCTCTCAAATCTCCTATTTTTCCCATGCCAGACGCCAGCTCAATGCCACAAAGTAAACTGCCCAATAAAATCAAACCAGGGTATCTATCACCGCTATTAACCGTCGCCAACCAACGCCGTTTCCCAAGCGCGTCGTCCGATACCGCCATTCTTCACAGCCCGTATCTTGTAACACATTCCTCACGATGCGTCTCCAAACAATCCAGTGCACAAACTCTCGTCCCGCACTTCATGCACCTCACTCTCCCCCAGTACCCGCAGATCTCACAAAACACTCGCTTCGCAGGCTGCCCATCCGCGTCGTACGTGCCTCTAGCCTCCAAGTACATGAGCGGCGGATGGTCCAGCAACTGTCGGAGCTCCGCATCGGATGGAGGTTCCGGTACCCTTGATATGAGAAGGGGGTCGTCGTCACCAGGGAGTGGCGCGGCGGGTGCATCGTTGTCGCCAGAGGCCTCTGGTCCGTGGAACGGCTCCAAGATGGGAGGCAAGCGACTTGAGTCATCCACGTCCAGCATGTGTGAGTCTTCGTCGTTGCCGGCATTCTGGCCCTTGCCGGCATTCGCGTTCGTAGCTGGCCGTTTGCTGTTAGCCCCAGGCGCCGCGGGCCCGCCGCCTGCTTCTGACTGCTGTAGCGCTAGAAAATCGTCCAGGTGGTTCGCGAACGTCTTCTGTGACTGTAATATCTTGCGTACGTTGGCCGTGCTTTTCCCCTGGGCTGTCGTCCACTGGTTAGCATGGCAGCTCGGCGAGGGGGACATGAACAGATCGTAGACACGCACCTCTACTTCCAGCTCGCACGGGGACCGGTATCGTGTTGTCCTTGCCCCAGTCCTGGCCCAGAGCCTCCACCTCCTTTCTGATCTTCACTTCTTGGCGCGCGGTCAAGTCCCCGATACTAAGCCCAGGCGCGTTCCTAGCACGTTTGCGATTCGCCGGTTGGAGGGATGAGGACTGAACGCTCGTGTCAGGGACATAGGCCCATCCTGGTGCTGACGTCTTCTTAGCGCTCGCGATTTCGAAGACCCCGAAATTGTTCATGTTGGCTCGGTCCTTCTCCTCTTCCACCTCAACAAGAGAAAAAGGAAGAACTAAAATTCTAAGAAAAAGTAGTAAGCGCGGTCAATTGATGACGTCCAAAGCTTCGCCAGTGATTTAAGAGTGCCGGAAAAACTACCCGAGCTTACCTACTCCAACAGCCATCAGAGCTTTCCCCAAATTCGGTCAATCTGACCAATCACAGAACCTGATTTGTTCCCAGATATTCCGAGAAAGCCCACCTACCAAGTTCCCATTGCTCCAGAGCATCCCGACGACTACAACGACTCCAGTTTCGCTCGCATTCCTCGATCGACAACTCATCGAACCTCGCCCCTCGACCTCGAACCACGACTTCGGCACCAACAAACGGTCCTCTACCCCCTTTCGCGACAGCCGAACCAGAAACCTTCACAACCATGCTGGGCGCCACGAGATCATTCCTGCCGGGCGCTCGCCTCGCCGCGCGCACTTTCCACACCTCGTCACGCCGCATGGCCGACGCTGCACCTCTCCCAGCCAAGAAGCCCTACGGAGCTTTCCGCTCAGGGTGAGGATCCCCCTCGAGCCTTTTATGACCTAATTGCATACCGGGACCGTTTCCGTGAACTGACAAGCTGACCTGGACGCCCCAACAGACTCTTCGGCTTCCTCCTCGGCACCGCCCTCACCGGCAGCGCCGTATACACCTACCTCGTCGGCGAGTACAAGACCGCAAACGACCTGCTGACCGAGGACATCTACGTACGTGCGAGCCCCCCTCTCATCCGATTTCCTTGAGCTTCAGGCCGGAGCTGCGCTGGGTTTCCCAAGCTAGGCCGAACGCGCCGTTCATGCGCCATGCTACGCTCCGAAGAGCTCAGGAACACGCCATACACCCCCCCTTCTAGAAGCCTACCACTAACACGTAACATTCGGAAACAGACTCTCCAAGCATCCGTCACCCGCCTCACCAGCTACGTCCAGAACCTCGAGCAAAGGGTACAGGAGAAGAAGAACTAAGATACCAAACTTGCAAGGAAGAAGAAACCCTCGAAAAGGATGTAGCAAGGGGCGCACCAAGGTCGGGTTTGGAATGTCCAACTTTTCATTCATAGCATTTCTCTGTAAAACAGTCGATGGATACGAAGAGTGGTTTCAATTCAGAGCATCATGTTCATGTACATCTTCATCACGCGTCTTGTAAATCAACATGTTGTCAAAGATCAAAAAAGCAATCACACGAGACACAAGCACTTAAGGTGGTCAATAGTAGCAATCGCCTAGTTGGGAATTCGAGTATCAAAAAAAAGAAACGTTTTAAGAAATTCCATAAACCGCAAAGAATCTACCGAAGATACCAACCTTCTCGATTCCGTTCATAAAACCGGCGCCCGTTAAAGCTCATCAATATCGCATTGTCACTAATACAGTTTGTTCCAATTTACAGCTCATCGTGCTTAGTCTCCTCAGCCTTCTTGGTCTCCTCAGCCTTGTCGGTGGCGGAGGCGGTAGACTCGGAGGTGGAGGTCTCCTCCTCCTGGGCAACGCTGACGACGGCCTTGTGCTTGCCGTTCTCCTTGATGAACTCAATGAAGTCCTCAACGGTGCGGGCACCCTGGTAGGTGACGGGGGCGTCCTTGCCACCGGCGGGGTAGAGCTTGATGGTGGGGAAGCCCTGGATCTCATCGGGAACGTCGTTCAGGGTAGCATCAACCTTGGCGATGACAACCTTGTCCTTGAACTCGCTCTTGGCGTAGAGGGCACCAAGCTCCTCGTACTTGGGAGCGAGAGCCTTGCAGTGACCGCACCAGGGGGCGTAGAACTCGATCAGGACATCCTTGGTGTCATCAAGGACGATATCGTTGTAGGACTTGGCAACAACGACTGTGACGGGACCCTCCTGGGTCTCGGGGATGGGCTCAGACTTGATGCTGGGCTCGATCTTGCCAGTAGAGAACTCCTCAACGAACTTGGCGATGGAGTCGTGGGTGATCTCAGCCTCCTGGTCGAAGGGGTACTTCTGGTTCTTGGAAACGTCCTGGATAGCGAAAGAAGGGAACTTGTCAGTCTTGAGGTTCAGGTTTCCGGCGTGAGCACCGAAAGCCTTGGCGTCAATGGTGGCGAAGTTGATCTTGCCCTTGAACTTCTCAGCGATAGGGCGAAGGTCCTTGCCGAGAGATGCGCGCTCCTCCTCGGTCTCAGCGAAGATGTAGGCGAGGGGGATACCGGCGGACATGTAGCCGGAGTAGGTCTCAGGACCGACCTCACCAATGAGGGGTGTGGCAGCGGTCTTGGCGAAGTCTGTGATGGCCTTCTCGTCGAACTTCTCGGTGAAGGTGTTCTTGCCCTCATCGAACGACTTGTAGAGGACGATGGCGGGGGCCTTGACGCCCTCAGCCTCAGCGACGGCGGCGTCGTTGACGCCACCGAAGAGGTAGGTATCACGGAGGGTCTCAGCGACCTTGCCGAAAGTCTCGTTGCTGGCCTTGTCGTCAGCAGCGATGTAGGCAACAAGAACGACCTTGTCGGCGGTCTTGAAGTCCTCGAGGGTGTCCTTGTTCAGGATGGAGACGGCGGGCAGGGACTGCTTCACCATGTAGGAGGTGATACTACAGAGATGGAAATTAGCTATTTTGACCCAAATGAACCAGTCGCTCGCACATTCAAAGCACGAGACTCGGGGGATATGGGGGGTTCTTACGCAGCAGCCTTGCGCTGACCACCGTAGGGGCTGATGTTCTCAGGGCCACGGAAGACCTTGAGGGTAGGGTAACCCTCAACACCATACTCCTTGCACAGGTCGGCCTCCTCAGTACAGTCAACCTTGGCGAGCTTGATGTCCTTCTCCTTGAGGGAGGTAGCAGCCTCCTCGTACTCGGGGGCAAGGGCCTTGCAGTGGCCGCACCAGGGAGCGAAGACTGCAGGGTAACACCAAATCAGCAATTGAACCCAGCACCGCAGGGTATTCAAGGAAAAGACACTTACACTCAGCAAGGACCAGGTCGTTGGCCTTGACGAAGTCGGCGAAGGTGTCCTTGGTCAACTGGGTGACGTCGGAATCGGCCTGGACGTAGGCGGCGAAGGCGGCAACGAGGCCGGCGGCGAGACGCTTCTGCTGCATGGTGGGTATGCTGTAGCTTCTTCAAGAACGATGATTGACAAAAACCCGAAGCCAGCGCGGGAGACAAGCAAGGACAGAGAAGGAGTCGGGTTGAATGGGAAGAGAAGGTTCAGGAACAGATCTCGGCTGGGTCGAGGGCGGTTTTGTAATGTAGCCACCTTTACCACTTGGCTGTTGGTGTAAGCTGGCAACAACTCCAGCAGCACATAATAGCACTGTAGCTCAGGTAAGCAGGGCATCCGCAGCCGGCAAGTGCAGGTGCCCACAGTGGGGAACTCCCAGGCTGCGTGTGGGGGGGCGGCTGAAGAGAACAAGTGTCCCTTTGCGGCCGTTGGCCAGGGCCCAGAGACCCGCCAGGGAGAGAGGGGCTGGAGGGGCCACTGGGCCAGGGAGCTTTCCCAGGCGGTGCGTCGTACCTTAGCCATTTAGCCTCGTTACCACCTAGACACGGCCAACGGGCAGCGCCAATAGTGGGATCCTCCGGTGCTGAATCCATGGCGCATTGTTCTATTTCTGAGCCTTGTCGCTGTCAGGGCGTGGGACTCTACGAGCTAGAGTTGCGTAGGCGCGGCATGGCGTATGCTAATCGCCTATCCTTAAGTTTTTCGCCGCTGGATCTGCGTGCTTCCTGCTCACTGTGTTCACCGTCTCTTCCGGTCTGCGATTCACTCTCGACTTGACGGCATCCATGCTGAACTAGCCTCTCGGTCTGCCACATTCTCGTCCATGGAGGGGCGGTATGGTATCAGCTTGGCACATGCACAGTATGGCAGACATGACCTGCCCTGGCACGCACGCCCAATAGGTGTGCTTCCCTAGCGTCGCCCTCGGAAGCTCTAAAACACTGAGAACGGCCCGGGGTAACGTGTTGCATATCAAATCTCTCCAAGGCAACGGTGGTGTGGTCATATGGTGAACGAATCTTTGCCAGTGCATGGCCTGAGATACCACTCAGACCATCCGGCTGGCTTGGCTGGCCCGTATTGCCGGATTGGTCCTGTGTAGTTGTCCTTTGCCAATGAGATGGATGTAGCAGGAAGTCCCGATTCGCGCAGCCTACATCCTTCCACCCACCGATTCCATGTCAATCAGAATCCTTCGCCTCTCCGTCTCCCAATTGAGACGCCCTCGAGGGTCCGATACGCATGAATGCATCTCCCTGCGTCTCCCTGAATCAACCCACCAATCGTCTTAGTCCCTCACCCGCCCGTTCGTTGAAACACCTTAAACTTGTTGCAGAGATCTGTTCTCTTCCACACGTCCAGATCCCCAGCCTTCCATCCATCAATGACGGCCCCGCGCTCCTCAATGATACTTTCTACAAATGTCCGTAGCTGCAACTCACTACTATGGGTCAATGCACCCCAATGCGGTAGGTAGCGACCCCTGCATGAACCTCCATCAACGCCATGTGAGATTCTTAACACGTATGGAGTTGAGAGCGCTAGTATTGGAAGAGCATTCCTTTCCATGGTGAAACTGAGAACTGCGCCAGGTCTCAGTAACCGCGCAGCCTTTGATATGCAAGTTTTCAACTGAGTGTTTTCATACACAGTAATCACGGTAACGAGTACGTGGCCCACACTTGTAGTATATTTGGACTTGTTGCTAGAATCTCATGCTAGCGATTAGGTGCCCTATGTATCTCAGCCTTGAGGACTCTTATTCATGATACCTAAGGCAAGGAAATCATTTTCCCTTTCCTTTCCTGTGTCAGTGCCTGCTTCTTGTCTTCGACTGCTCAATGTACCCACCTCATCAACAGTGTTTGCTTTGAACTACCCGTAGTACTCGAGCTTTTTAGGATCAAACGTAACTGTTTGTGCAATGGCAAGCACTTTGAAATATGGCCTATCCTCATAAGTAACAGATAATCCCACTTTCTTGCAATCGTACCAACAGCGATAACAACACACGTGTCCGCCCTCAAC
This sequence comes from Clonostachys rosea, assembly GCA_026958235.1. Classification (NCBI taxonomy): domain Eukaryota; kingdom Fungi; phylum Ascomycota; class Sordariomycetes; order Hypocreales; family Bionectriaceae; genus Clonostachys; species Clonostachys rosea. Next base: position 4,105,514 of record CP110207.1, read on the forward strand.
TGAGGCGAGTGGGCACACAAACCGCCTCTCAATCCCTGTGGATGGGAAATATTCCACCTTGCTGGTTGAGGTAGAGCTGCTAGCCAAGAGGTCTGTGCCTGGTTCTTCCTTGAAAACTCGAATTTTGGTGTCAACTTGGATAACCTGGAGGTATCTCTGTTCCACGATCCAAGCCACTAACGAAGGGATCTGAAAGTACCGGGCTTCGGATAACAGAGCAGCGTACTTTTCAAGGTCGTGCGTCATCGTAGCGGAGTCAAAGAACAGTGGCGGCGTACCGGTTCGAAGATATCGAAGAATCACCTCGAACAAGGTTGGGTCACTGTCAATGAAGTAGCTTCCGTTGGCGTCGGCGTCGTTCAAACGAGTGAGCCGAGCTTGAAAATAGCCACTTTCGCCTGTAAGAGTTCCCTTGGTCGTATGAATCAACCGTTCTCCAACTCTCAGTGTGATGCGGTTGTTTTCCGTGTGAGATGGATCGTCCTCCATTGTTTTTTGTTGGAAATATAGGTAGCCTACCTACTTGTAGTGCGACTTAGAATTTATTGGAAATTTGAGATGCAATATCGAAAGTCATCTCATGTTATCGTATGAGGGGGCTTTGGCGTAAATACTATGATAGAACACTGGCTGCCCTCTGGTATGTTGCCACCCACATTACAATGGCTGGATTATAACAATTGGTAAGTTCGACGCTCGTGTTTTGACTTTCGGCCTACGCATGCTATATAGGTAGACAAGTGACTGACATAAAACATAGGACAACAAACATAAGCTCTGTTCACGCAAGTCAGGGACCTTGTTTTCTTATCAATAATATTAAACGCGATCATAAGAAAATTAAGGATTATCTTCCACAGTATTTAGCTCAATATTGTATCTATTACTGGTTAATTGTTATAATATTGTATTGATACTGTATTAAAATTCAATGCTAGCGGTTCCGGGTGCGTCATGTTTGATGTCAGTCGCTTTGCAGGAAATGGATAGCGTTTAAACGAGGAGAGCGGCCACTTTGATGCGCGTAGTGTGAGAGTTGAAAAAAAGAAAGAGTCTGGGTAAACCCAAACAGCTGCGAGGAAATTTTGAGCGCTTGTTTGTATAATATTCTAGATATATCTTCGCTTCAAAGTAAGAATGAAACTCTAACTCTACCATCCTTTAGGAACATAACCTAAGATAGACTAGATCTTCGTCCTCAGCCTGGGCTTGCCAGCAGCCCTGTGGTACTGATTGGGACCCTTGACCTTGACGTTCAAGTCCTCAGCCACCCTCAGCACAAACTGGGGATCTCTGAGGAACTGCCTGGCCACGAGCACAAGGTCCGCCCGGGTGACCTGCCCATTCTCCAGCTCGACGCCAACCCTGCCATCCCCGTTCTGCTGCACGATCTCACGAGCCACGTCGGCCTCCCGTACTTGACCAACCGCCGCAATCTTGAGATCCAGCCCCTCTGCCCGCACGGCCTCTCGGATCTGGCCCGCGAGGTCGCTTTGGTAGTGCGTGTGGACCTTGATCTTCTGGTCGTTGTTGTTACCGCCACTGCTGACATCGAGGACATCGATCGCCAGCCCGGGGAGGATCTTGGCCAGGCGGATGCTGTCCTCGATGTTCCAGGACTCCTTGTCGGCGTACTCCATCCACTCCGTCGCCGAGATGCGGAGCCAGAGAGGCGTGGATTCGGGGATGACGGCACGAACCGCCGCGACGACCTCCCTGAGGAACCGGGTCCGGTTCTCAAAGCTGCCGCCGTAGTCATCCGTACGTTTCTATTCTCTCTGTAAGCATTCCGCAGGAAAGAGTACAGCACCAATACATAAAAAACTTACGTTTGTGAGGCTCGAAAGGAACTGCGTAATCAGATAGCCATGCGCACCATGGATCTCAATAACGTCAAACCCAGCCTCCACAGCCCTCCTCGCAGCATCAGCGAACCCCTGAACCAACTTCTTGATATCCTCCACCGTCAGCGCCTTCGGGGTCGCATAGTCCCCAGCGAAAGGAATCGCGCTCGGCGCCACCACATCGTCAGGCCACCCGCCCACAGCCTCCTCAGCCAGGTTCGCCCCCGTCCCATCGATCACCCACCTGGCGAGGGTGCTCGCTTTGCGCCCCGCGTGCGCGAGCTGGATGCCCGCCTTCCCGCCCTGGCTGTGGACGAAGTCGGCGATGCGCCTCAGCGGCGCGACCTGGGAGTCCTGCCAGAGCCCCAGGCAGTTGGGGGAGATGCGCCCGCGCGCCTCGACGGCCGTGGCCTCGACGATGGTCAGCGCGGCGCCGGACAGGGCGAACTGGCCCAGGTGGACGAGGTGGAAGTCGGTGGCGTGCCCGTCCCGGGCGCTGTAGGTGCACATGGGGGACACGACGAAGCGGTTCTGCAGCGTCACGCCGCGGATCCTGAGCGGCCTGAACAGGGTCGGCGCCGTGGATGCGTCCAGGGCCGTTCCTGCGGGTGGGTTCTGGGCGGGCGTGAAGAAGGGGACGCCCTCCGCGCCGGGGTTGCTCAAATCAGGTGAAGCTCCCATCTTGAATAAGTGAGCCGTGCTGGTAAGTTTCCTCCCAGAGTTTTGGCTCTGTCTCTAGGTTGACGGAAAGAAGTGCGTTCTAGTTGGAGTCGCGAGCTCTTATACGTGAAGCTGACAACTAACAATATCTAACAACAGATGGAAATAACAAAATCTAGAGGTGCAGAAATCAACTCTATATGACGCACGAAAAGAGAGAGAAACCAGTTGCGTGATTGAGCGCAAACTCACAGAATCCCGTAAACGAGGTGGGGGGGTGGTTTATATAGAATAGACAGCAGGTCGCCCTTTGACCCCTTTCTACCTCGGGTCCAGCAGGAAGCCCTCAAGGCCAGCCAACTCTCCAATTTCTCCCTTAGTTGATAGTCGATTACAATTGCGGAGTAGACCAAAATCGACTGAGGATTGATAAGCAGGGCAAAGAGAAGATACGGAATCGCGGAGTATGGTCTCTGAGATCTCTCAATAGCCTCCGATTCCGCTTGAAGATGTGGGGATGGACCCTGATCAATAGGCGGGGAAATGCCCTTCACGGAGACCAAATCCCGATAAGAACCACCAAGCGCCTTACCCAGCGCCTTAATGTATCCTCCAGCAACGATTATAAAGCTTGGTGATTAATAAGAAACCGAAAACTCGCTGGACAAGAGTCGGAGACTGTAGGCCGAAAGATCTCTTCTCATGAATGTAGCCTATTCCACCCACCAGTGTTTACACTGGCGTAATGAGATAAAAGACCCGGATCCGAGCTGACATTGTGCCTCATACACCCGATAATTGCGTCATTCTAGTGTGTCTCGAAACATGCAACAAGTCCAAGACGACACTGCACCAATAAATCACCAGACAAATCGCTTGACAAATTCTATCCCAATTGTACATTTGTATTCTAATATGGTCTAAGGTCTCTAATCTAAACCAAAGGACATACTGTTTTCCCATCGCTCCTACTGTCACATTCCCCCGCCATATCGTGCGAAGAATAGAGGAGCTCGCAGTTAACCCAACTCTGGGCGTTGATCTGCGACCCAACAGGCCATAGAAAACACTCGCTAGAAACATAAAAGAAAAGCCCAGTCTATATCTCCCCCTTCAGCCCATAGTTGGTCTCATTCTCCACTGTGACTTGTGATAAGAAAAGAAATCAGAGCATATCTATTTAGACTCATCCCAGGTGGGCTTGAGGGTCCATCGCTGGTTCTCACTGCCCGAGGCGAAGGGGACACCGAGCTCGAAGAGCTTGAGGACGACGGCGGAGAAGTCGGCGAAGAAGGCGTCGTTGTCCTTGGCGTACTTCTCGGTGAAGGGCCTGAACTTCTTGTCGGTGACGAGGGTCATGTCGGTGGGGAGCATCATGAGTGTCTTGGTGGCCACGTCCTCGTACTGCTTGGGGCCTTCCCACTTCTTCCACTGCCACTTCTCCTCGACCAGGAGGCGGTAGAAGTCGTTGGTCAGGACGGTGGGGGAGAAGGTCCAGGGGCCGTCGAAGCCGGAGCGGTCGCGGTGGCAGCGGCCGAGGGCGTGGGCGCCGGAGAGGGCGACGATCTCCTGGTCGTTGAAGCCCATGCGGTTGAAGATGTTGCGGAGGTGGTCGGAGCCCTGGGTGGCGTCGGGGAGACGGCCATCGGGAGTGCATGCGGCGACGTCACGGTCGGAGCGGCCAGGGCGGTAGGGGATGATGGGGCCCTGCATCTCCTGGATGGCAGCGACACCGCCGAGGATCCAGAGATCAGAGTAAGTGATCCATGGGAACTTGGCTAGGCAAGGAAATACTTGTTAGCTCAGACTGCTTCAGAAATAACCAGCAATAACCAGCCCCTTTAACCCACTCTCTCGAGATCAATCGGTTATTGAGGATAAGGAAGTCAAATACACACCCTTCACAGGCTCGAGAAAGTCACGAGCGGCGATAAGACCAGCATTGGCGCCGTGCTCGGACTCGGGAGCAAAGCGCATGGTGGCGCCGTTGCTTCCACCAGTACCGGTCGCCTTGTCAAAGGTACCGCTGGCGTGCCAGGCGAGACGGAGCAGGACAGGGCCGAAGCTGCCATCGTCGTAGTCATCCTTCTCCTCGAGGCGGCTGGCGATCTCGTTGTAGACCTTCTGGTAGTCATCCTTGGTGGGGTTCACAATCTTTGCCGAGGCGGCAGAGGGAGCTCCGCTGGCGGTGTAGTACCAGTACCCTGCGCCACCGGCAGCGGCTGCGGCGAGGGCGAGCAGCAGGGAGGAGGAGGAGGACTGCTTGGTGGGTTCGGAGGAGTAGTAGCGGCGGCCGTGCTGACGGAAAGCCTGACGAGGAGCAACAGCGAAGGTGTTCCTCGTGGCAGCACGGGCGGCTGTGCGAGTGAAGGTGCGAGCAGCAGAAGCCATCTGATTGGATATTGTGGTAAGCAGAGGGAACAATGGGTGGAAAGCCGAGATTGGGGATAGAGTTGAAACTATCTGTGGTGTCCAACGGGGAGAGATTGACTGGCATATGCTAAATTACATGTATACAGTACACCCGGATACCTCTTGAGCATGTGCCAATGCAAAAATTCATAGCAATCGAGATATCAAGCGTCGAGTAGGGGAGGACTTACCATGTAGAAATGTCAGGTTTGTGCTGGGCAAGTTCCGGAGTCTGGAGAGAGCGTAAGTTGTAGAGAAGATCAAGAACAAGAACAGCAGAACAGAGAAAGCTGGGCAGAAGGGCATAGAAAACAGAAACCCATCCCGCGGGTCAGACAGCACGTTTCTCGGCAGCCAGCGGCTTGAGGTACCTCGTCTGAGGCCCGTGAAAGCAGTGATGGGGCAGGGGGGTGTTGAAATTGGAATTGCCTCATTGGCTGGCCCGAAGCTGCCCCAGCTTAAGGCAGCGGGGCAGAGCCTCGACGCTAGTGGAGGTACGACGTAGTTTGGCCCCAAGCAGTTTAGCACAATCTGCGCCCGTAGCCATCAGACAGGTTAGTGCTGCTCGGGGCAGGGTTCAGGGTGCTGCCAGCCCGAGTACCCTCGACTGGCCTTTCATGAATTCCTCTCCGCACCGCTTGCTGTTGCCCCGCCACTTTGGGTCCTGTGTCGCGAGGCAGGCCACTGTGGAAATGGGGGACGGGGCCACAAGTGGGAGACGAAGGCAGATAGGGAAGACCCGCACTTCGGAAAGGATATTCACGTGTGAGATGGCGACCGCTCTATCAGGGCATTGGCTATTCTACTTGTCCCGTGTGTGTGTGTTACAGCGCCTACGGATCGGCCAGGAACAGACACATGGGTGGCACGACCAAGCCGGGAGCTCCCTAAAGGTTGCTCGAGAAGAGGGTGTCCTGTTGCCGAACACCACCGAACCGTCTGTAGTTCCGGCGATGACTCGGCCCTCAGATGGGAGTGATGACTCGTAATCGGCCGTAGCAAATAAGGCCGGGGGGAGACTTGGCATCTGCTAACGTCTGAAAGATTTGGAATTGGTTATTATGGGAGACCCTAGCATACACCGACGAATGAATAATTCTGTTTCGTCGATCACCAGGAGGGAACTCGGTTACCGGTTAACGATGTAAAATGGCACCTCAGTGATTCATGCTTATTCGCGGCCTGGCACGATTTGTCATCAGCCGGCACGGACCCTGGCTTGGAATTTGGAATTCTTCCCTGCGAGTCATCCATGGCACCCACAGCCGCACTCATCCGCAGAGTCGTTCGGGAAACCTTCGCCGGCAAAGGGTCCATGCCTGCTCCCCATCCTGACAAATCAGTGCAACTACTCATCGGTCACGGAAGCTAGCGGTGGTACAAGTTAGCACATGTACCCCGCTGATTTGGTTGTGCCTATTGATTGTATTGCTTAATTAGATGAGGCACTTGGCTCACTGGGCCATGAGCAACTATCAAGACTATCAAAATGTCCTCAGAGTGACATGTCGTAATAGCAAGGAAAGATTTGAGCAAAAGAAAAGTCCATGAATGCCTTCTTGAAAACAAATATAGCCACCCACTTCCTGTCTGTTGAGGAAGCTATCCCTTGGTTTTCATACAAGAAACGAAACGCCTAAATACTGACTCCATATCCATCGAAATCCTGGAACGCACTTCCTCAGTTGAAATCTGTTGGGATCTGTGCATCCGAAGTAGGCTCTCCGTAAAGTTCATAGAAGGCAAAAGACTTGGCGGTTGCCTTACGTATCGACTGCTCATCCAGCTCGCCTCGGCTGGCACCGTTCTCCTTAGCATTGGTGCCGGATCTCGAGGCATACGAGACAGAAGTTGGCCTGCGATGGATATCAGTTAGGTCAACACAATACAATGGATAAGTAGGGCGGAAAAGAGCTTACCCGAACATCTCACGATCGACCTGCAGGTAGGTCTTCATCGCGTCCTTGCTGCCGCGTTGAACGAGAAATTCCAGGTATTGCTTCGTGTACTCGAGCTTCAGAGCAGTTGGCAGGCGACTCTTGTTGCGGAGATCTTCAAACACGTGGGCCACACGCTCCTCCTGGTCTTCATCTCCAGGTTGTTCCAACTCGAACTGAAACCATCGATCCCAGAAGATGCGGCTATCAGCATACCACTGTACATTCTTCAAAAAGACTGCCCGCGCTTCGTCAGCGGAGCGGTTTGTCTTCCAAAGCAAGTAAGCCCATTCGGCTACCAGAGCGGCTTTGGTGTAGAGGTCAACCGTTGGGGTATCAATCTGATCCCTGTACACTTGAACCGCCGCCTCCAGGCCGGACTGGCGGCGAGCAACGTTCGCCCAGGATGTAACTATCTCAATGCAGTCGGGAATCTTGTCCAAGAGGGCCTCGTGGATAGCAAGTGCAACGTCGACGCGGCCGAAAGCCTCCTCAAAGTAAGCCCACTGGAGGCGGATTCCGGGTCGGCTGACTGGAACAAACACGGTGCATGCTCGTCTGTAGATGTTACGGACTTCCTCTTCCTTGCCATCTTGGCCAGACATCCATCGGGCATAGCGAAGCCAAAATTCTTCGTAAAGGGCGCATGTAGTCAAGCATCGCTCGTACAAGGTGGTGATTCGAGCGAAATCACCCTCCTGTTCCTCAAAGTCCAGATACTTTTGCCAGTTGCTAAGCTGCTGCTGGTCAAGTTCTGTGACGTGAAAGTAAGGACGCTTAATCTCCGATTCATACGTCCATCTCTTGCCTACTTCCCCTTGAGTAGAGGCAAAGATCTCGTAGAACATTGCGTCAACTTTGGTGCGGATCTCACGTTCCATGGCCTCCCCAGCTTGCTCGCCGATCCCACGCGCATTGTATTCACTCTCTACTTCGGATCGGAATTTAGCGATGATGTCTGCAGATGCAAGCTCTGTTAGAGGGCGCTCAAGGGCCAAAACGCGAAATCGCTCATAGTATCGAGCATATTGATGCAAAGGAATGCGAACCACACGGGCATGAAGGGCATAGATTCGGTCATGTGCTTCTTGGAGGCCTTCATAGTCGATATATCTGTCCCAGAAGATATGGGCCATGAAGTCGAGTCCAACAGCGTTGGCGCCTCGCTCAAATAGTCTGACAAGTCAGCGGTGATGTTCGGGTGTGGTAAGGGACATTGAGGATGGGGAGGGGCAGAGTAGCAGTACAGAGGGACAGATGACAACAGAGCAACTCGACAAGACGGATCCGAGCTGGGAGGGGACGATCGAGACGCGACGGGAAGCTGGAAATGAGCAAGCACAGTTATCTGAACAAAGTCAGACGACACAGGATCGGGGGAGGGGGGGTCTGGAAGGGAGGGCTGATAGGAAGGTATCTCTGGCTGGGACTCGCGCGAAGGTAACCGATTCGGTGACATAGGAAATAGGGATGACATAGGAAATGGGAAAGGTCACCAGCGCCAGCAGATACAACTTACTCTCTGACCAGTTGGGGGTCGTGTGTGGTCTCGGTCTTGAAGTTACAGTACGCGAGCCAGAGATCAACTGAGTTTGAGACGCTGGCCACGCCTCGCTCATAAACCTAGAATGTGTACGCGCATGAGCCCATTTTCTCTCGACGGCGTTCGGTCGAAAGCGTTCGTTCTCACCATCTCGGCAGACTCGGGTCCAGCGATGCTAAACTCGAACTCTGCATACTTGGACCAGTACCCAAAGAGAAGCGGGAACTTGTGAAGGAAGCGGTCGTACGCATCTCGAAATGTCTCGAGAGCGGCGGGGCTGGAGTTGCGGTTGATGCCGCCCTCGAGTGCTTCGCAAGCTGCGATCAGGGCCTCCCAGTGCTCGAAGCTGTCCGGGTTCGCCTCCTATTGAGAAGAAGTCGTAAGTAAATGGTCAAGCAACACCCAGAGCCAATGCGAAAGCTCGCGTGCTATACTTACCACATCAGCATTGTGCTTGCGAACTGCGGCGTACTCCTCCTCGGAGCCGCCAAAATGAGCGAAATCACTCATGGCGACGCAAGGCGGACGAATGAGGTGCGGAGTGAGCTAGGATGCAATGGTTAAAGCTTGGTTGCTCGCAGGAAGGTGATGAACAGGAAGGTTGTTGAAGATGCGAATGAAGGAAGATGGGAGGTTCGACGACCCGCCGGGAAATTTGACTGGGGCTTTCCTAGGCTGATGTTAGCTCAAGCTACGCTAGTTGTAGCGCCTGGCAGGGAAGAGGTGCGCTGAGGCTGCGTTGAAGGCCGGTCTCAGAAGCTCCTCAGATGCTCTTCAGATTGGTCGCCGGATTGTTTTGATTGGGTGGCGCGGTGTCAACATGCAGGCTGGTGGGTACCTGAGGCTGTAGTGAGCAGGTCCATGCACATAAGCGGGTTATCCTACAGACGGTGCGGGATGACTCAGCAAGCATGAAGCCGGAATTTATCAAGATGCCTGAGCTCCACTTCAGAGTTGAAAGTTTCTTCTTTATTTATCGGCTCGTGATGATTTCAACACATAAACATATGATAGGAAGAGAATGAACGCCCCTTTATAAGGAGCATGATCTCAATATCGAATCTGAAGCCTTGTCAAAGACATTTTTAAATTCATTATTCACTCTTTAATCCCCCTTTCAGAGATTGGTCCTTGATACCATTCCCTCATCTTGCCTGCCTCTTTTTTCTACACTCTCATGTCCTTCCCACTAACTCAATTACATTGCATGGAATTATATTCCTTTCTGTGAATGCCAATTGCACGGGGGAGATCTCTGGGAGCCTCCCACGTACGTGCCAATTTCCTCAACTCCCTCCAGTCGTACAGGTGTCGCGGTGGCCCATCTTGTCTAGCCAGTTTGCTGGCACCACTGAGAGCACTTGAAACGCATGATTTCTGCTGTGGCCAATGACACTATTCAGAGGCCTCTTCCCATCACCAACCCTTATGCCGTAGGACTACACGTAGACGAAGCATGAAATGCTGAAGACAAACATATTTGCTTTATCTTGGATCGCTGGCACCGGAGCGAGGCTTCAGTTATGCAGAGGGCACGTGTCTGCCCAACCCCAAGAATAGCACCTGTATCATTGCATGAGGAGCACTTGTGCCGTCGCCCGCCACTGATGTACCGTATGAAGGCCTAATTAGTAATGCTGGTGAAGAAGCTATTGGTGATGGAAGATAACGACGGAACTGACTCAACCCACGTCATTTCGTGGTGCTGAACATTTCCCCCCACTAAACCGTGAGCTAAGTGAGGCAAGTCGAGGCAAGGGTCCTTGCTATTGCTCTCTGGGAAACAATCAGCACGACCTCGCATTGAATGTCAGCCCTCCACATGAATCTCTGAAACTACAAAGAAAGGTCTCCTTGTCCCAGCAATGGCGCAATAGGTGGCTTCCTCCAGCAGAAAAAAAACGCCCGGGAATCGCACCCGACATTCCTCCTCCCTCCCGCCGATGGTCTCCGTCTCGACACCATGGATCAATCGCCTGGGACCTGGAGCATCCAGGCTCCAGCGCCCGAGAAGTCGAGCGAGCTGTATATTCGCGACCACCCGCACCGATCGATCGCCATAGTCTCCTCGTCCCATGCCCTGATCCTGCGCTATAGCTCGTCCTCGAGCGACTTCGCTCCCAATGGCTCCCACGCCTCTCTCCACTCGAACCGCGGCCGGAACGGCGCGGGTGATTCCACATCGGCCAAGTGCATGGTGGAATTCACACCCGTCACACAGAAACTCCTCAAAGATTACCGTCCCCTCTCTCACCGACCGGTATACGGCACCTTAGGCCTCATCGCTGTGAATGGGGAGGTCTTCTTGTCCATCATTACGCAAGCCGCCAGGGTTGCAAGCGTGCGCCCAGGCGAGACGGTTGAGCAGATCGGGGGCGTAGCCTTCTACTGCCTGAGCAGTGCCGACTACGATGATGTTGTCCCTCTTGACGCTGTCGAGCCCGAAATGTCCGATGCGGTCTCTACCTATGCCCAGAACTCGCCGTACGGTCAGAACTTGAGCAGGCGAGATGTCCTTCCTGAGCATCCATGCCATGAACTACGAAAGCTTTTAAGCAATGGCTCCTTTTATTACAGCACAGACTTTGATGTTACCAACCGTATGCAAGACAGGTAAGGAGGGAAATCTCCGAAACGCCGTTGTATCGGGAGCACCTTGAGGGCTAACCGTTTGCTGTCTAGGCCAATGAACTCGGACTCTTTTGAGATTGACAATTTTGATGATGCGTTCCTCTGGAACTCCTACATGATTAAGCCCCTGGTGAAATTTCGCTCCAGGTTAATGTCACAAGAGCGTGAGGCGCTTGATGCATCGCGAATTCTGACTTCGGCGTTCCGAGGTTTCTGTAAGACAATGACAATACCTCAGAGCTCATCACCGCTCAGAGCCAAGACGGGTATGCCTTCATACCTAACGCTCACGTCCCGCCTTTCTTGCCGTCGAGCGGGAACACGTTTCAACTCTCGTGGCATAGACGACGACGGCCATGTGGCGAATTTTGTGGAAACGGAGACAACATTCTGGTCACCAGCCGGGGTGGCCTTTTCATACGCTCAAATTCGAGGCTCGGTTCCCGTCTTCTGGGAGCAAGCCGCAGACCTTATTCCGGGTCGGCAGAAGATAACTGTAACGAGATCTCCGGAAGGCGCCCAGCCGGCATTCAACAAGCACTTCGACGAGCTCGAACATACGTACGGTGCTGTGCATGTAATAAATCTCCTGAGTGAAACCAAGCCTGGAGAAGTGGAGTTGAGTAATCTCTACCGCAATGGACTTCGACACTGTCCTTTGACCCGGCCGAGCCCAGATGGTTCGGTCGACCACGCCTTGCTGCGAGATACCCAATATGATTTTCACGCGGAAACAAAGGGTCCCGCAGGGTATGAGGCGGCAAAGGATATCAGACGGTATATCGAGCACTCAACGGATGGCTTCGCGTACTTTCTGGCCGAACAGGCCAACGACTCGTCGAATGATCTTGACGGTCTCCATAAGTCCCGGATGGTGGTCATCCTCCAGCAAGAGGGCGTATTCCGCACCAACTGCCTAGATTGCCTGGATCGGACCAATTTAATACAGAGCATCATCTCCCAGATGGCTGTTGAAGCATTTTTAGGACACAGGGGCGAATATGCTGCAGCCGATTTCTGGATGCGACACTCGAGCCTTTGGGCTGACAACGGAGACTCACTTTCCAAGATTTACGCCGGGACTGGTGCGTTGAAATCATCATTCACACGACACGGGAAAATGTCGCTCGCTGGAGCCGTTTCGGACGTTCGAAAGTCTGTGCAGCGCATTTATCATAACAACTTCCTCGACCCGTCCCGCCAAATCACCATTGACATGCTCCTGGGGCGTCTTGTCGGGCAAGCCCCAGTCTATTTATTCGACCCCGTCAGCGACTATGTCTCCGCGGAGCTAGGCAAGAGAAGTGAAGAGTACACATCCTTCCGGTCGATAAGCATGTGGGTTGGCACCTTCAATCTAAACGGGCGTACAGAAGGCGCAGATGAAGACCTCTCCCCGTGGCTCTTCCCACCAGCCATGGGTTCAACACAGCCAGACGTATACGCTGTAGGGTTCCAGGAGATTGTCGAACTCAGCCCTCAACAGATTATGAATAGCGACCCGACTCGGAAGCAACTCTGGGAACAGGCTGTCAGAAACACACTTAATCGCCGCCAGGCCGCGTTGGGAGGAGAAAAGTATGTGCTCTTACGGAGCGAACAGCTGGTTGGGGCCGCACTTTGCGTCTTCGTAAAAACGACGTCGTTGGGGAGAATAAAGAATGTTGAAGGCAGTGTCAAAAAGACGGGAATGTCGGGCATGGCTGGAAACAAGGGAGCAGTCGCTGTTCGATTTGACTATGCCAATACCCAGATTTGCTTCGTCACGGCACATCTTGCGGCGGGTTTCGCCAACTACGACGAAAGAAACCGAGACTACGCGACGATCCATCACGGTCTGCGATTTCAGCGTAACCGAAGTATTGATGACCATGGTAAGTATTGCTAAAGAGAGTGCATGCGAGGTACGCTATTCATTCTAGTGCTAACGACCGTCACAGATGCTGTTATATGGTTGGGAGACTTCAACTACCGCATTGGACTCACCTCAGAAACTGCTCGTTCTCTCGTCCAAAGAGGTGATCTCGAGACGCTTTATGAGAACGACCAGCTGAACTTGCAGATGGTTGCAGGGCTGGCCTTCCCATTCTACTCTGAGGCAAGAATCACCTTCTTGCCGACATACAAATTCGACATCGGGACAGATACATATGACACTTCGTAAGATACCCAGAACCCATGTTTGAGAGACAATCACTCGGTCCATGAAAATTCTAACCCAATTTCTACAGGGAAAAGGCTCGTATTCCTGCTTGGACAGACCGCATCCTGCGCAAGGGGCCCAACCTGCGTCAGAATCTATACAACTGCGCCCCCTTGAAGTTCTCGGATCACCGGCCAGTGTACGCCACATTCGACTGCAGAGTGAGCATCATCGATGAACCAAAGCGAGAGGCCATCAGCCAGCAACTCTATAGCAAACGAATTGCGGACGTGGGAGATGCGGTTCACATTGCAGAGGGCGACGAGACGGAGGATGAGGATCTAATCGGATACGATGCCATCGAGCCCGGGCTGCCGCCAGCGAGCTCCGATCGGCAGAAGTGGTGGCTGGACAAGCAACAGCCAGCCCGCGCCCAAGTAACCGCTCCCGAGGGCAGAGACGGCCAGCCAATGGTTCTCAATCCTCACCGTCCTTCAAACCCATTCGGTCACAACGAAGAGCAGGATTGGATATCCATCTCCCGCTCCTCATCCAGGGCATCGCTGACGAGCCTTTCAAGTTCACCATTTGAGAAGGTGATGGTGCCCAGCATGATCAATAGCTCCGCATCCAGCATCGCACCAAGGAAGGTTCCTCCTGTCGGCAGTTACGAGAATGGCAGCCTGGCCGCGAAAGTGGGACGAATGAACTTGGCCAGCGATCAAGACGTGCGGGCCGGAGGTGTTCCACCACAACTACCGCCTCGGAGGCAGACGGGAGACATGGCGCCGGACTCACCATCCGTGCTCAACGCAGCAGGAGGTCCTAGATCAGGATCAGGGTTGCCAGCAGGCCTCCAGGCGCCTCTGCGACCCACCTCGGCCGCATCTTCATTCTCATCGACGCAGGGGAACTATGCATCACCACAACCTACTGGGGGGAAACAGCCGCCGCCCGTGGCCAAGAAACCAGCCTATCTCACCAGCCCCGTGCTCTCAGACCCCTCATCGAACGGGGCCGCCGGCGCGAACAACGGGTTCGCCGCACCCTTACAAAAGTCACGAACGATGCCAGTAGCTGCGTCTAGCAGAAAACAGGGTCCCGTATTGCCTCCGGGCCGGGCAAGTGGATCGATGGCCGGGCCGTCCCAGAGAAACCCCGGGCAACATCAACAGCAAGGGCCCATGGATTTACTTGATGATCCCAGTCAGGATCTCCTAGGCGGATGGGAAGCATTGCAGCCAACCTCTGGCACGGGGTGGTAGGGTTGAGCAGTTGCTGTCAAGCGAAGGAATACCAACCCCTGGCGGGACCATGGATTCTTACTCGTAGCGACACCGGGGCAGGAAGAGATGGGAAGCACGGCGTTTTGGATGAGATTGGGATCATGGGATGGCCCGAGAGTACATGTTGGATATCACACATCGGACTCTGGAAGTGGGAGGTTTAGCGGTATACGGAGGGAAGGCAAAACCACCAGGGCCTTGGAGCGATGGCAAAAAGGAAGTTGGTCTAAAATATATTGGAATATTCTCCCTAGCTATCTTTGTGCACAGACTTTATGATTTACAGACAAAACTAATGAGAATAAGCGATCGCACTGCCATAGCTCGTGGATACAGGACGTGAGTGACGCTCGAATGAGGCCCGTGGGTGATCAGCGTCTGGTCCGACCATCATGCCCGGAATAGGCGCTTACCCTGCAGGCGTCTAGGCCATGGCGCACCACGTCGGTTCCACTGGGGGGAGCATTGTCTGGCCGCGGTGACGGGATAATAAAGTTGACACCAGATCCTCCTAGGACGAGGCGGCCTGTGCTGACAGCCCACGGCAAGTTTCGCGCGCTGTGACACGCGGGCAACAAGGTTCCATCTGGGCGTGCAGCTTGTGTCAGGCCGCCAGCGCCTTGACCCGGGTCTAGGCCCTCGATAGGCCCCCGGGGCCCCAATCACGAGGCGGGCACGATAACACGCAATGCCTGCCTGCCTGCGGGCTTTAGAGGATTGCCAGTTGCAGTGTCCTGCCCAATACACACAGAGAGAGGCTCGACTGCCGAGTCATGGCCATGGCGGGCGGTCACGGACCAGGGCCAGGGCCAGGACTGGGACTTGGACCTCCTGCTCGCCGAGTTCTCCCCACCCCCACAGATCCACTCATCCGCTGGAGTGAGGCGGTCTCCGGCCGTCGACGAGGAGGGGAGGAGGAGGAGGAGGCATCTGTGGGCTGAGGCTGGTCAATCACGGCCAGGCAAGCTGACTTGGATGGCTGCACAGATATGGAGGCATCCTGTTGTACATCTGTGCATGAACCCGCCCATGTCACCGTAGCGCGCTGGATGACTGGCTGTCTCCTCCAGCACCCTGTACCGCCTCTGCCCATCCTTGCAGCGAAGCCGGACCACGGCAAAACGACAGTGACAGTCCCCAAGGCGAAAAAAAACGCTACCATAACTCCCATCACGCGGCGCCAGCGTTGGTGCGTCCTAACGCCCAAGGTTCTGCCTCCCATCCCACCCTGCCTTCATCGCGTGCCACCTGTTCCCGCTAGTCAAGGTAGTGTAGTTGCGCTTGGGCTTGGCTTTGACCTCGCCGTCCCATTGAAACCCTCGATGAGGCTTGTACAGAGTAGTCATAGTCTGGGCCGCTCCCACAGGGCCTCTTGTCTCACGGCTTCAACCCGGCCTGATAACCCATTTGACTCCCGCCTTCTTCCCCAAACCCAATGCAAAACTCGCCTCACTGCCGCTTTGATCTGACACAGCCGTGCCTATCTTTTACTCGTGCCGGCCTGACCCGTCCAATGCCCAGTGTGTGTACAGCATATGCCCACCTCAGCTGCCCTCGTGACCCCTCCGCACTCTTTATCGTGGGTGGTTTCACTGGGCGCCCAGCAGTATCAAACGATCACTAGGTAACGGCGCGCGGCGAATAAGCCACCACCACCACCATCTGTCACTGACGAGACCAACTCGCCCATCACCCCCAACCGTCATAACCGCCAACTTCCCTCTCACGCCCTCAATCAAATCCATCAATCACTCACCCATCGGCTCGAGTACATCTCCACGAGTCCAGACTGCCGCCCAGTGCACGCCAACTACTCCTACTTTGGACAGTCCAGGCTCTGTCCAGGGCGAGATCGCCACGCACTAATACGCATCCCCACCTCGCAATCACCAGTATATCAGTGTCGGCCAATCCGTGAGAACCAGGCACAGGAACCAGCTCGCTCTAATTTCCCCCCAGCTGGAATCCTTCTCTTATACCTCGTCTTTTCCAAAATCCAGGAGAGGGATTAGACAGAAATCCAACATCCTCTCTCCCTCTCTCTCTCTGGGCGCCAATCTTCCTTTGCAAGTGGGCTTTTTGCTGTCGGCATTCATGCATCTGAATTGCGCCCCTTTGCCACATCGGATTTAAACAAACATCCATCGCCTCACGCTGCTGTCGCTCTCGATACTCGTGTTAGAGGATCCCCCCCAATCCCGCGACCAAAACTCTGATCCGGGGAGCCCACTCATTGTTTCGCAACATCGGAGACTGGCGCTGGCAAAGCTTGCCAGGAAGCGAACACCGTCTCAACCTTAAAAATCCCTGCAGCACCTTAGACAACCATCCTTGGAACTGCCAGCCCAGCAAAAAGGGACACCCTCAATTCCAATCCCTCAGCTTCACAAGCGACAGAGAAAGAAAAGGGAGGAAAACAAACACAGTCGTTAAATCGCCCCGATAATCAATCTCATCTTCCCAGTCCCTTTCTCTCTGATACCCAAGCAAAAACACCACCAAAATGGACCACCAAACTCCCGACGCCGACGTCCCACCCCCCATGTCCCGCGTCAAGCAGAACCGCATCGACATCTGGCGCAACGAGGTCGCCGCCCTCACCCTCGACACGGCCCTCGACACAAGCGACGACCCGTCCCGCCACTCCCCGCCCCCCTCGTCCGCGACCTCCTCCGCCTCCTCCTCCAGCAGCTTCCTCTCCCTCTCCTCCCCCACCTCGAGGGGCCGCCGCTTCTGGCGCCGCCTCAGCCACCGCCTCACCGGGAGGCCCCTCGACCCCTCGCCCCCCGACGTCGCCAGGACGGACATGTACCGCACAGAGCAGCAGTCGTCCTCCCCTCGGCATACCGCCCCCAAGGACCTGGGCAGGAGGCACACGGCAGAAGCAGCCTTGGGCGAGGAGAGCAGCCGCGACGGGCTCCAGGGCGCGTTGGGCGCCAAGCAGGACCGGCTGGAGCGGGCGGCGAGGCTGCTCGAGGAGGGCCCCGCGCGGGAATGAGTAGGCGGGATCTCTCTATGATGGGGGGAGGAAACCCCGTCTTTAATGTCTTATTTTACGTATCTAATGAACTGAGCAATGAGGAATATACACACATAGGGCCGGTATAGTGGGCAGGGGCGAAATAAACTTGATTCCCTCTTTTTTTATGCATATAATATATATTGCTCGTACGTTGTCAGTACCTCCGGCTGGAGTGTATATGCAGGCTGCCTTTGCCTACGCCGTCAAAGTACATAATATAAAGTTACCTAATCCCCGATGCGGGGTGGATATTTTGGATCGAGCACAGCACGTTTTGTGAATAAGTATATCATTCAGTATTGATTTTTTTATTAATTTAAAGCCATCTCAGCCGTTCCAAGGAACTCTGTCCGTGTTGTCCGCGGCGATACAAGAAAGAACAAAGTAACGATCCACAGGAACAAACCACAGAAAACTAACTAGGAGGTTTCTGACCATTGTGTGCGAACCATGTTGTGTCTTGAAAGCGTTGGGGACGAGCTCTTGCAGGCACAAGAGCAAGGCTATCTTCTGCCATGTGGGCTGAGACGTGCTTGACTGCTTCTTCATTGACGTGATGAGACGAAACGGTATGACAGGTAAGGAAAAGGGTAAAAAAGAAAAGACGACAGCAATAGTAGAAAACATCTCCATGGCAATTCAGTGAGAACCGAAAAGAAAAGAGAATATCGTGAGGGTAGACAAGCGAGAGATAAAGAGGCGCGCGAGATGGAGGCATTCTTGCGATTATCTGTCGGTCCAGAGAAACCATCCATTCCACCACCGTTGGCAGTGAAACCGGTCCGTCTCCTGTACCAAGTTAAAGCAACAAACGTGAAGAACAAGATCCACGCCGCAAACCAATTTTCCCACCCAACTCCCCTCGATCCAAATCATTTCGCATCCCCTCCTGCCATTACAGCAACGCACCGCGTAGAGGGACTAGTATATTAGCTAGCCAGCCAGCCAGCGTTGGAAGACGTGACCCAGCCACCCCTTGTCCAAAAGGCGAACAGAGTGTCGGAAAAGGGAGGCATCTCGGTTTCCAACCTGCCCGAGACGCCTTTGGTATCAGGAAAGAAGTAGGGACAGTTGTTTTAAGAGGCAGCGGCGGGAGCGGGCTGCTCCTCGGCCGGCTTGGTCTCCTCCTCGGCAGGCTTGGGTGCCTCGGCCTCCTCCTTCTTGGCGCCGTCAGCAGCCTGAGCCTCAGCATCGCCGCTATCGGACGAGGTCCAGAGGGTGAGGTTGTCGCGCAACAGTTGCATGATAAGGGTGCTGTCGCGGTAGGATTCCTCAGAGAGCGAGTCGAGCTCGGCAATAGCATCATCAAATGCCTGCTTGGCCAGGTGGCAAGCACGGTCGGGGGAGTTGAGGATCTCGTAGTAAAAGACAGAGAAGTTCAGGGCAAGACCGAGACGGATGGGGTGGGTGGGGGTAAGCTCAGTCTGTGCAACATCGGTGGCACTCTGCGTAGAGGTGTCAGTCGAGACCAAAAAAATTGGCTCAAGTGGAAGTGGATGGTGTATGGGCTCAAGGGTATGGTTTTTACCTTGTAGGCCTCGTGGGCGGCAGTGGCAGCGACCTTGCGCTTCTCACCAGAGGCAAACTCGGCAAGGTAACGGTGGTAGTCACCCTTCCTGATGAATGGGGAAAAAAGGGAAAGCGTCAGCCAAACCAAATGATTCATCGATCACAAAACACACGACCAAGGCTCTTCACGAGGAATTCCATTGCCGAGAAAGAAACGAAAAAGAAGGGGGAAGAAATAACAAAGGAAACAATGAACTCACATCTTGTGGTAGAAGACCTTAGACTCGCCGGTGGCGGCGTTGGGGATAAGGCTGTCGTCGAGGACATCGAGAACATCCTGGCAAACCTTCTCGAGCTCCTCCTCAATCTTGATGCGGTACTCCTTGATGGTGGAAACGTGCTTGTCGGATCCCTTAGTCTCCTCCTTCTGCTCGATGGAGGAGATGATACGCCATGAAGCACGGCGGGTACCGACGACGTTCTTGTAGGCGACGCTGAGAAGGTTGCGCTCGTCAACGGTGAGCTCACCGCCGAGCTTGGCAACCTCCTTCATGTAGGTGACCATTTCATCGTAACGCTCGGCCTGCTCGCAAAGGCGGGCGAGGAAGGTCTTGCTGTAAAATCGAGGGCACACGGTCAGACTTGGTTCGGTTTCAAATGCGAGCAAAGTTGGGCGGGGTCAAGGGGCTTCTGGATGTCAGGAACACAAACAAACCTTTCACGCTAGATAAGGAACAAACGGGTTAGCCTCGAAATATCTCGAATAAGAAGAGTAAAAGAAAAGAAAAAAAGAGTGAGATGATGAAAATCCTCGCGTGCCAAAACACCAGGAAACTGCAGGCGCCGCGTATGGGGCGTGCGTCTGACAGTTTCTGCTGGCGCAGAGGTGCTGAGGGGCTGTGAAGAAATGAGGGCAGCCGGCACAGGATGGGCGGATCAAAGGGCAACAGCAGGGGCAGAGAAAAATCAAGCTTACCTCGGTCGCCATTTCGAAAGAGATGCGAGTACTGGGAAGAGATATAGAGGTCGTGGGATAGGAAAGGCTGGAAGTGGGATGGCAGTGAGTCGTGGAGGAGGAGTTTTGTTGCGAAGAAGTGCGGGAGGGCGGCGTGTGTGAGGCGTTGAGAATGGGCTGTGTTTATATTTTGGCTTGGGGTTTCGATGGAAGGCTTTGGGGGGGTGGAGGGGGAGGGGGTCCGCGGCCCAGTGCAGACAATGGAAATTGGGCGAAAAGCGCAGGGTAGGTGAGCGCCAAGTGAGGCCCGTTTGACGGTGACGGGGAGGGACAGCAAACTGTTGAAGCTAAGGCACCCAGCCAGCGCTTTAGGGGGCGGGTCTGCCGGCTGTCTGGCTCTGGGTGCGTGCGAGATAGGCAATTCTACTGGAACCTCGCGGCCAGAGTCGCCAACACGGCGTCTGTAGGCCACTACCCGCCTCTAGGTACAGGGCATCCATAATACGGCGTGGCCATGTTGGTGCTGAAGCCGACCCATCAGCCATCAATGGTGGGGCAGCAGGTCCCGTGCACCGCCATTGGCCTTGCTCAGTGTCCTTCTGAATGGTTTCCGTCTTCTCTGCTTCTGCCCCCAAATTAACAGGTGCCTGGCTGTCATGCCTCGCACACCTGAAGCAAGCTGCCTCGTGGCTGCGAGCAAACTAATAGGGCCTGCCTGCGACCACATGTGCGTGTTGCAGCTCTCGCACCTGCTCCTAGCACTGCTGCGGGGTTGGTGTTGCTCTCTAAGCCAGTAAGGATGAGCTGGAGAATACCTTAGTCCCTGCAGTCAGGGCCATAATACTCGGCTGGGCTGGGCAGAATCGTCAGTGGCTACCAAGGCAGGTAGGCAGGTGCTGGGCCATGCCTCCTACATCTACGTAGGCCTGGTGCTCCCTACATTGATGCGTCACTGCAAAAGGACTGGCTGGGCCGCTAACAGTTGGCCTAGTACCCCGGCTGGCTTCTGCCCGAGCCGAGACCAAGTGCCCACAAATTATAGAGCCCTGGCCCTGCTCCAGGGAAGTGTTGATCATGTCATATTGGCCTTTCCTCCTGATTGGTACTGCGATTCTATTATGTAGGTATGTTGAGCCGATATATAGCAGCAATAATCCAGCTGCGCTGCTTGGTTGGCGCCCAGGAGAGCGAAAGCCAACGTTTGTCGCCGCCTATCACCATCTCGGAACTGGGCTAACTTCACTTCGTCATGGAGTGTGTGACGGGGTGGGAGCCAGTGGTGATTGGACTGCGCAGGGAGATTTCTTGTGAGCCAGGCGCTTAACAAAAGCTGGCCGTGACATCTTTGCGGCAGTGTGAATGGGCAAACTCTGCCCTCAGCTCAAAGCAAAATTACGCACCAGACACACAACATAGAAACATGGGTGGCTGATGTCTTGCGCTTCTGCATTGCACATGTTCCCTCAATAAACACACGGGCGGGTCAGGCTGGGCTAGGCAGTGTTCCATGTCTCGCTCTCACCTTGAAGCAGTTCCCAGCCCCAGTTCAGTCCTTGGCCTGTTCATGCTACCTATTGAGATACCCCGCCAGATTCACGTGCTGTCATACTTGCCCCCTGCCCATTCAGTCGGGTTTGTATCGGAGGATCCGTGTCTCATTAAAAAGTAAGAAACATCAATGCTGTCCTCTTCTGCCCGCCTCACCATCACCGAGCCTAGACTCGCCACCGGGCATGAGCGTCTTCTGACATACGTAAGGCATGGAGGTATCCATTCTAGATCCTCGTCAACTGTATGCTGAGCCTCTAAGCCGCCGCCACGAACTGCGGCTGTGTCGTAACACAATGTGGGAACAAGTGAGAGAGGCTCGACTCGACCGAGAACCCAACACCCCACGTAGGAGTTGGCTGCGTCGTGTGCGAGGGCCTCGTCCATTTATGCATGTAGTCGCTCCATCCGGTTTCAGCCGTGACCCATTTCGCCAGGCTTTTTTCATGGTGGAGATGAGACACACGCGCGGATGTGTGTGTGCTCCCGTTCCCTCCGTTCCATCTGATCTCGAGGCATGACTCTTCATTCTGCCCGAGAGGAAAATTCCTGGTAAACCGCCTGCTTCATGGGCACCTTACTGCTGTTGGTTCCCTGAGTCGCCCTCCTTCACATGCTGAGCAGCTATTAGTAGAATAGTCTATTTATTTATTGACCATGAGACCAAAAGGGTATGAGATATTATATATTAGATATACTTCAGGGTCATGAACAAAAGGATGATTCTTGAATGCCTGAACCACTCCAACTATGGACTCTCTCTCTCTACGCAGTAGCTGCCCGATCCCCCCACACATTATAGCTCATCCACCACCACCTCGGAGGTCCCTATCGGGCCACGGCCCCAGTTTGTAGGATCACCTCCTGGTATACACAGGCCAAGTCTCCAAAAATAATCTCGATGGGCGAAAAACAGTTCCCATAGCTTATATCGTGAATAAGGGTCGCTGTCTGCAATACAATTGGGGTCATCGTCCCCATGACAGTGGCGCACATCTCTTTCTGCGGGTGAGAGGCTCGCTTTAGATATGAATATCTCCCCAGCATGGGAGCTGTAGCCCCATTCTGTCAGTGGGAGAAGTGGGACAGGATCGTTCGCGTGAGTGACTCGTCGATACGGCCGATGGTCCGGTTGGGCATCTCCCTCCAAGTCGAATACGGAGTCGATGAACTTCGCAAACTGGCCGTTGCCAACCCGAGGTTCTCCAAACGTAGTGACGACCAGGTTGTCCCATCCAAACGCCAGCTTCAGCTCGAGCGCCGCAAGACAAGCCAAAGCCCCGCCGAGGCTATGCCCGACGAGATGAATGGGCGAGTTTGGGTATTTCTCCCGTAGTCCAATAAGTTGAGGTACAACCACCGTCCTCGTAGTCTCCCACGAACTCATAAAACCCATGTGAACCGTACAGTTCGTACAGACAGGGTGAGGCTTGTCAGTGCCATTCTCGGGGGATGGGTAGGGAACGTATTCCTGCGGCACCGTACTCAGGTCGACAACCGTGTTGGTGATACTGTAGGTTCCACGGAAAGCGACCATAATGGTATGATTGGCATCTGGAATGTCATCACTTCCCTCCGCAGGACGCTCTGCACCGTGATCAACAGCGATATAGCCGCAACTGTCGCTCATGAGAACACCGGTATTCCATGCTGTGACAAGAGAGAAGGTAGGGAACTCATCACATCGAGAAATGCAGTTGAACGGCTCGCCGAGACCAGAATTTCCAATGCAGTAGCTTATATCAACGACCCTTGATAGGCGCTCGAGCTCGGAGAAGAGCGTGGGCGATATGGTCGGATTTGAGAGCCGCTGTTGTGACACAATATGCCGACCCCCAGAGGGGATATTCAACGAGAGCCCAGCTTTCGCCAACCCAATGAGCGACAGTACCAAAACGCCGAAGCCTTTCAGTGCCATCATTGCGGTTGAGGAGAATCAATTAAAGCCAGTTGAAGTTTCAGTAGGTATTATCATAATGCATGATGGTGTGTTAAGCAGGATGCTGTCCAATTACCGAGAGGCGATTGATGAAATCAAGGAGACGGCCAGACTATCCCTCATGTTTCACACATGACGCACCCAGAATTGGTTGGACGAGCCTTGACGATGAGGTGGTTGGTTGAGAAAGGGTAGTAGTGAGGTCTTGTGGTCATCATTTGTTGGGGTAGAAGCCAACTACGTCTGGGGTGGCGGAGGTATGTGGTCACGGGGTAGGCCGATCAAGAATGCAAGCATCGAGTTCTCTCCATCATCTGTAAAATATCACCACAAATTAGGATGAAAGTAATACATGCCCTCTATGACTTCCTATATAATAAAAAAGGAAGCTATCAACGCAAGAACACTACTATGATGAGCTCATATGGCGGATGATGATGTCTGATAAGCGGCAGATAAGAAGAAACTCCACAACCACCTACCTCCTAGAGAAGCATGGGTCCAGCCCAGCGAGAAGTGGACCTACTCCAACCACGCAAAAAAAAAATCGCTTACCCTTTGGCACGTGACCCACAAACTGCTGGCGAAAATTCCGCCCTCCCTCCCCACTAGTAATTGGGAAATTTCGAGATTTCTCTTTCCGAATACTGCGACATCACGACTAACCACCCAGCACATCACCAACCCGCCCATCAACCCGACAAGATGGCCAAGGAAGCCCCCGTCAAGACCGGTCTGACCGTTGGTCTGAACCGCGGCCACGTACGTGTCATCGAAGTCTCACCTCGTGGAGGATCTCTGCTGCTCCGCGAGCTCGTCGACGCCCCAACGCAAGCAGAAGATGGACGCTGACATGTATGGTTTGTTACACCTTTATAGAAGACCACCGCTCGCGTTGTGAAGCCCCGTATCTCCCGCAGCAAGGGTCACCTGAGCAAGCGCACCGCTTTCGTCCGCGACGTCGTCAAGGAGGTTGCTGGGTGAGTTTCAATCCCCCCCCCCCTCGAAAGATTTCACTTTGCAATGGCTTGGTCGGTTGGAGGCACTGGATGCAGTTGGCAGAAAACGGCCTAGAATCGGTTTTCACAGGTGTCAATGCTGCTCCAATGGTCTCACCGAATGGTCGTCGCAATGAAATCTTGCTTCAAGTTGAACCTTCACTAACAGGGATCTCTCTTCTCTCAGCCTTGCCCCCTACGAGCGCCGCGTCATCGAACTCCTCCGCAACAGCAAGGACAAGCGTGCCCGTAAGCTCGCCAAGAAGAGGGTGCGTAATTCGGCTCCGAATATTGTCTATATGAAGTCGAGGTGAACTAACAATTGGATCAGCTCGGTACCTTCGGCCGTGCCAAGAGAAAGGTCGACGAGCTCCAGCGTGTCATCGCTGAGTCCCGCCGCACAGCTCACTAAGTGCTTGAATCTCGAAAGTGAAAAATTATTTGGGTTTCGCATGGGTTGGCGCGTGGTCATGGTTGACTCGATTCAAAAAGGCTTTTGATACAATTTTGCTGCAGGGCTTGGCTGTGGCTAGGAATAAAATACCAAGCATGACCCACGTCTGAAATTTCTCCAGAATTCAAATGTGTATGATGTTATGATTTCGATCCTGTCTACCAACAACTCATCAATGTGAAATTGCTAAAAGGACAATGACATATTTCCAAGTAAAATCACAACTCAAAGGAGTCCAAAACGCCTACCAATGCCAGTCCCCGATGCTATATTTCAAAGCGGAGGACTCCGTGCCCTTGATTCTATTTCTTTCCCATCTTGAACCATTTCGGTAACTTCTTCTCAAGACTTCCGGGTTCCTTCTCTTCCTTCTTTGCCGTCTGGACTACTGGCTGACCTTTCTCCTCTTCCACCTGGGGTATCTTGGGGACCTGGACAGCTTGCCCTTGCTGCGCAACTGCTTGTTTGAGAAATGGGCGCTTTCGAACGTCAGGTTTCACGCTATCGTCCCAGACAACATTCAGCAGAACACGTCCTGTGAACTTGTAGTTTTTGACCAAAGAATTGGATGGGTTGGTGTTGTCCTTGATGATCTGTTTGCTGCCGGGTAATGACAATCGGAACGGCTGTGAGCTATCTGCCATTACGTGGCGAACAGCCTCGTACAGAAAGCCTCCCGTTGCCGTGGGTCCAACCTCCCATTCGCTACTCGTGTTATCTGGGAAGCGAATCTTGACTAGGACAGACTTGACAGCAGCAATCTTAGCTGCCTCAGCAGCCGCCTTCTCTTCGAGTTCTTTGTCCGAAAGCAGTCTTTTGTTCCTTGAGTGTTCTAGTAAACGTGCCTGGTGTAGCTGTGCATGGGCGATCGTAGGGGTGTAGTCTCCCTCGTTGACTGGCGCTTGTGCAGCTGCAGGAGCCGAGCCGGTAGGAGCGAGAAAGACATGCACAGGTTGCAGGGAATTCTCTGGCACCGACGAGCTGGCTGCCTGGGTGTCACTTTCCGGTGCCCCGGGGGTAGCATTTGTTTCTGCGGATGTTTCGGAGACTTGCGCAGGTTGGTTCTGGGAATTATCGTCCTCTGGCGCACCCTCGGGCTCCGTATTCGTCATCGGTGTATCCTTGCTCGATTCGGGAGGATTTCCTGGAGCTTTATCCTTTCCTGCGGTAGCCTCCGACTCTTGCTCTCCGTCCTCTGCCTCCTTGAAGGCCTTGCTGATGTGCTCCATGGCATCATATAGTGTCTGGTCAGTAGCCCTATATGAGAGCCGGATGAGGACGCTTCCTGAGTTATACCCGAGCTGAGATAGGGTCTTCTGAAAGTCGGCGAAGGTCGCATACTCTCGTCCCATGATGTTGAGAACGGGAGTCTCGTAGAAGAGCTGACCACCTCCGCTTGAGGCGCCTCCAACCAATTGAGCAACACCCCGCGCGGTGAAGTTGAGAGTCCGCCCAGCGCTGGCGTCGCCGCTCTCAAACTGCCGTAGTATTTTCCATAGCGACAAGTTGCTGGGAAATTTCTGGATCAAGCGGCCGCCGGGTATCTCTTTGCCTTCGGGGTGGGGGACCTGCAGAGCTACTTGGACTGCGGAGGGGGTTTTCGACTTTTGTACAAGCTCGAGCTTCGCGCCGCCGGTTAATCCAGATGTTCGGAATGGTACGGAGAGGTCGACAGTCTTTTGCTTGTGTCTGCGAGTTAGATGGCGGTTAGCATCTATTGTTTCCTGTGCTTCTAACGAGGGGGTGAGCCTACTTGACCAGGTATGCGTCGGCGGGGAGGTTTAGTTTCTTGCAAGCCTCCTGGAGAACGTCGATGAGGTATGTACCTGGCGTTACTTTGATCGTCGTGCGCCGGAGGTCCGTAGCAATCACCACCACATGCGAAGCCATTGTGACAAAGTGGATTTGTGATGATGTGGCGGTTGCAGCGAGCTGCCAAGGTACGCAGATGGTGATAGTGCTGTTATAAGTGGCTACCGGGTACTTTGACTTAGGAAGCGCGGACGTCACAACAGGCAGTAGCACCGTTCGTCATTTAGACCACCTACGCAGGCAAGTGATTTGTAACTGCCGATAGGCAACTGAGTGACATTGAATTTAAGACACTCAAAAATATCACACTTCTTGTTCTTAAGTCTACGAACAGTAGCATCAAGATTCGACAGGCTGATAACATATACCTAAGAGGTCAAACACTAAATATTATATTTTATATCGTCGTATACTAGGTACTCTTTTAGTTTTGTCATCATAGGGTCTGCTTCTACCACCCTCCAATTTAGTGTCTCATTTCTTTTGTCACCCACTTGCCTATAGCTTCTTCCCTACCTATATTATTGAAATCACTTGGAGCAATCGCTCATTATAAAGACAGCCAGGCCAGGATCGCTGTGGACTTAGGTATCTCATACTATTGAGACCAGCGGTCGGTGGGGACCTGTTCTACCTGCCCTTGTGTACGGCAAGGGATTGCTGCAAGTAAATTCCATTCTCTTGGGCCGTGGTACTATCTCATTTTAATTGAGTTAGAATGATGTACCGTGGAGGGGATCACACCCAGCCCACTATCCTGCGTGGTTAGTCAGCAAGCCGGCTACGTAACCTAGAGTGCCTCTGCAAGCTGGTGGTACGCACTGCGACTGCCTGTAGCCTTAGCTAAGAGCCAGACCTCCACCAAGCTGCACCACCTCCAGCTATCAAGCTACCCGCCTACCCAACCCAGAACCAACCGAACCCCGTCCATCGGAACACAGACAGCTTTGGTGACAGACGCTGAAGCAATCTACCACGTCTTTATAACCTCAGCCATTCAGCCTGGAAACCAGACGTCTGTTTCCAGTGGACGATACCGCTCTCCATCCACCCTTGCTCGCGCAACCCGCACGCATCAACTAAACCCAACCTCGAATCAGAACCATGGTATGGCAGCATTTGAACATCATCCGCTTCTTCACTCTGGGCCCCGGCTAACATATTGATAGTCTGATCCGTCAAAGATCAGTTAGTAGCTTTACCCCGCGCCAGCTAACCCCCCCAAAGCTCGAGAGCTAACCACCGATGCACCATTACAGATGGCGGTGCCTGCGTCGCCATGGTGGGCAAGGACTGCGTTGCAATCGCCTGCGATCTCCGCCTCGGCATGCAGGCCCTCACCATCTCCAACAACTTCCCCAAGGTGTTCCAGTACGGGGACGTCTTCCTGGGCCTGACCGGCCTGGCCACCGACGTCAACACCGTGAGCGACCTCTTCCGCTACAAGACCAACATGTACCGCCTCCGCGAGGAGCGCCCCATCGCGCCCCGGACCATGGCCAACCTCGTCTCCTCCTCCCTCTACGAGCGCCGGTTCGGCCCCTACTTCGTCTCCCCCGTCGTCGCGGGGCTCGACCCCAAGACGAGCAAGCCCTTCATCTGCGGCTTCGATAGTATCGGCTGCATTGACTTTGCCAAGGACTTCATCGTCTCCGGTACAGCCTCTGACCAGCTGTTTGGTATCTGTGAAGGTCTATGGGAGGCCGATCTGGTATGTTGCAGCTGGCACCCCACCCGCTCCTTCTTCTGCTAAGTGCTAACCGCCGGCTCTAGGAACCCGACGACCTCTTCGAAACAATCTCCCAGGCTCTTCTCAACGCCGTCGACCGTGACGCACTGTCTGGTTGGGGTGCACACGTCTACATAATTGAAAAGGACAAGGTCACCAAGCGGTTATTGAAGGGAAGACAAGACTAGAGGCGTTTCAGGCAAGTATTGAATTTAAGATCAGGAATGGGTTGGCTATCACGCTTCGGCCTCGGTCCCTGCATCTTGTACGAGTAAACCGGGTTACCGGGCTAATATCAATGCACGGCACTGGAACGAACCTTATAGAATGAAAAAGAATATAAAGAGCATAAATCTCCTCATGATAAATGGAGACGTAACTCGATTCCCACCATCAATGCCATTATAGCAGTGACCATAGTCATTTGATGGCAGCCCAGTCCCAATAGCAAGTCCAGGAAGAATCAATAGCAGTATGCGGGGATTGGTCGCTAAATATTATCTTACGTGGAATTATGGCTAGTTGGATAATTTGGAATGGTTTTTTCTATTGATCCAGTAGTAACACCTACCCATGCTCCAAGACCGAAGCCATCAGTGTATAAAGCCACCCCCTTCGCCTTGATTGCTTCTCCTTGTAGATTCATGTACATGCAAATGCTTTCTTCTACCGTCTAATATGACCATTTCACTTGGAACGCACGAACCCAGTTCATGCGTGTGAGCGAGCAGGCCGAGCTCGCCGATGACCTATTATCCCATCTAGTTACATGACGTCCCGCCATGATTAAGGGGGTCGCAATCCGAATGTTGCTTTAAAGTCTTGTCTTCTAACGTCTTTCGCTCTTCCTTCTATTGCTCCTTCTTGGCCTTGACGTCGTCGACGACGATCTTTTGCATGAAGAACTGTCGCTCGATAAACTTGAGCACCTCATCCAGAAGGCTATGAAAAGGAAAAGTTAGTACAATTAATTGGTGTTGGGGAGGCTTGGGGAAATATGAGACTTACATGACAGGTGCGCTGATATACACAACTGCCTTCCATTCCGTCACATTAAGAGGCAGAATCTGGAAAAGGGTCTGTAGAACTGGTGTGTAGAGAAGGGCAAAGTGGAGGGCCATGGACAGAGCGATAGCGTACACAAGCATCATGTTCTTCCACAAAGGCAGGCTGAGGAGGGACTCGCTGGAGGACAGGGCGTTCATGGCGTTAAACATCTCAATGACGACGAGGATAGACAAGGACACGGTGGAAGCAGACTTGGCCATGTCGTTGCTGAACATCTCACAGCCAATCTCGGGGAAGTCAGCCGAGCAGTGGTGGAATCGGGACAGGTGCTGGAAGGAGATCTGGGGTCCATCAGGGTTGTACATGAACCACCAAGCATATCCAGCGACAGTAGCCAGACCAACATAGGTACCAATAACAAGGTAGCGGATGAAAAGCCACCCGCCAATCAGGACTTCGTCTCTCTTGCGAGGCTGGCGCTTCATGATATCATGGTCAGGGGGGTTGAAGGAGAGAGCGGTGGCAGGGAGACCATCAGTGACGAGGTTGACCCAGAGGAGCTGGACGGGGATGAGGGCCTCGGGCATACCAAGGGCGGCGGTAAGGAAGATGGAAACAACCTCGCCAATGTTGGAAGAGATGAGGTAGCGGATAAATTGCTGGGTGTTGTTGTAGATGGAACGGCCTTCCTCAATAGCAACCTCAATGGTGGCAAAGTTGCTGTCTGTCAGGACCATGTCGGCAGCCAGCTTAGACACATCAGTTCCAGAACCCATGGCAACACCAATATCGGCCTTCTTGAGGGCAGGGGCGTCGTTGACACCGTCACCGGTCATGGCAACAACCTCACCCATGGACTGGAGCAAATCAACAAGCTTGGACTTGTGGCCAGGCTCGACACGAGAAAACAAAGAAGCATTCTTGGCGGCTTCAAGTTGCTGGCTGGGGCTGAGGTTATCAAATTCACGTCCAGTATAGCTCTTGCCCTTAAGGTCTTCATGCTGAGTGAAAACACCAATCTGTCGGCAGATGCTCTCTGCCGTGTTTCGGTTGTCTCCAGTGATGACAATAACCCTGATACCGGCTTCCTTGCATTGGCGAATAGAGCGGGGGACCTCCTCTCTGGGGGGGTCAAGCATACCGACCAAACCAATAAGAGTCATGTTCTGCTCGAGCTGAAGATACTGCTCAGTTGTCTTGGCTGTCTTCGTAAGGGGATTCTTGGAGGCGTCGTCAACAGAGGCGAGAGCAATTACGCGTAGACCACGGTTGCCATACTCGACAACCTCCCTCAAAAGAGTCTCTGAGAGCTTCTTGTTGATAGCAACCTTCTTACCATGGGCACCAAGCACAACATGAGAACAGCGGTCAATGATGGATTCAGGGGCACCCTTGACAAGGAGCCTCTGCTGCTTGCCATCCTTGACAAGCACAGACATGCTCTTGCGGTCTCGCGAGAACTCATAAGTGGAAATTCGAGGCAAGCGCTTCTCATAGGTAGAGTTGGCGTAGTGGACACAATCATCAGGGTGGGTGCTAGAGGGAGCACAGGGCCCAAGCTTCTCGACCAGAACCCTGAGGGCACCCTCAGTTGCCTCACCAACGTTGGAGAATGCGCCAGTGCGAGAATCATAAGCGAGCCTAGCATCGTTGCAAACAGCAGCGACCTCAGCAATCTGACGGACAGTCTCAGAGCTTTCAGTGATACCTTCGACCGCCTTGCCATTGGATTTGATAGCTCCCTTTGGTGCGAAAGTGGTGCCCTCCACATCGAGCTCCACCAGATCAGAACCAGTTTCATTGAGGTATACAACTTTGTTGACACTCATCTGGTTGGTGGTGAGTGTGCCAGTCTTGTCAGAGCAGATGACGCTGCAGCTTCCGAGTGTCTCCACGGAGGGAAGGCTACGGACGACGGCATTCTTGGCAGCCATCTTGCGAGTACCCAGAGCCAGACAAGTGGTGATGACGACAGCAAGACCTTCGGGGATGGCCGCGACTCCGAGAGAGACGGCAATCTTGAGGTAGTAGATGGCGCCCTTGGCCCAGGAGCCGTGGCTTGGGTCGTTGAAGTTGGGAATGTTGATCAGCCATACGAGAATGCAAATGACGGTGATAACCTTGGCAAGCTTGTCGCCAAAGTCATTCAGCTTCTGCTTGAGTGGGGTGGGCTCTGAGATTTGAGCAGTGATGCTCTCGTGAATGTCACCGATGGCAGTGTTAGGACCTGTAAGAACGACGACAGCCTTGGCGCGACCCGTAACAACCGTGGTACCAGAGAAGAGCATGTTAACTTGGTCCTGCAGGACGGCTTTGGAGTCCTTAACAACCGCAGAGTGATCCTTGCCAACACTTTCACTTTCTCCGGTAAGAATAGCCTGGTCAACGGAAAAGCTATTACTCTCGATAGCGATGACTCGGCAGTCCGCAGGAATACGATTTCCCACGGCAACGGTGACAACATCACCAGGAACCAGCTCGTCGGCCTTTACTCGGGAAACGTGTCCACCATTGCGAATTACGTTGGCCTCGTTGGCCGAGTATTCTTGGAGGGCAGCAATAGCCTTCTCAGCACTGCTTTCTTGAGAGACTCCGACGACGGCGTTGAGAATAAGAATGGTGAGAATCTAGTGTTGTGGGACAATATATCAGTATCTGAACTGGGCGCATTTACGATCGGTCTGGGCAAGGCAACTGACCACCGCAGGATCGACGAAGGCGCTCCAGCCACCCTCGTCTTCGAGGAGAGCAAGAACAAATGATACGGCAGCTGATCCGAGCAGAATGATGACGAGTTGATCCTTGAATTGTTCGAGAATGAGTTCCCAAATCGGGGTGGGGGGTTCCTCTGGAATGGCTGTACAACACACAAGGCATCAGCATAAAGTCGGGAGACGCACAAGACACATTGCATGTGGTCGGGCGACAACAGGTCTAGACTCACAATTGCTGCCATGCTTGTTCCGAGACTCGCTGACCTGGCTGTCTGTCAAACCAGCGTCAGGGTCAACCCTGAACTCGTGCAGCACGTCCTTAATTGGACGGGCAAAGGCGCTCTCCATCTTGCGACGATGGTGGAATGAAGAGGCAGCAGGGCTGGAGAGTTGAGCGATGCGCCGGAGATTACTCGGGTAGGGACTGGCTGGAAGGGATACCGAAATGACTGGCTTCTGGAAGGGCTGCTCAGTGGCTCGGCATGGCGAGGCTCGAAATATTCGTCAGAACCAAAAGACCTTGCGTGATCAAGAGAAGTTCAGCCCGCTTGTACGAGTAATGAAATAATTCCTCCCAGGATGGGCGCCTTGGGAACTGCTTACCTGTACGGAGGATGGCTGCCGGAAGCCGAAACCTCAACGTGTTCAGTTGGTCTTTTTTTTTCCACGCAGGCCTATGGGGGGCCTGCCGACTGAGATTGGTGGCCTGGGCGCGCCTAATCGGCGCTGACTCTCTGGGCATCTCCAGCGCCCCACGATAAAGTTGGGGCGCTAAACTCCTCTTGCGATGGAGGACAGGTATCTTTGCCTTACTGGGCAGTCGGTAAGGCAAGGTACGCGTGGATGAGGCCACCCCCGCCAAGCCTGCAAGTACATGCCTACTCATACTCGATGTTCGAAGGCCGATTTGAGGGCCGACAAGATCGCAGCTGAGTGGCAGCTTTTGATTTTAACAGGGTTCGTTTCCTGCCTCTTGCGGAGTAGCGAGTCGGTGCGCACTAATATGAGGCCTCTCGAGTCTGAACCAGGCCGGCAGCTAGGCTCAGACGAGTAGCCAGTACCGATGGGATTCTAAGTAATGCACCTATCAACCGCTCGGCGGGACTAAGGGACTGGAAGGGAACTTTATTTGTAATACTGCGGGCTGCGTTTCACCCGTCCTTGCCATCAATCTAAAATAGTTGAGGACAACACCACAAACTGCTTTTGGAGAGTCTTGGTAATGCTTGAAGATACTTCCCCACTGGTGACCTCGCCATCAGAATCAGCATATTCCCACTTACCCTACACCGTCTGTCCCCGGTGCTACGTCATTAAACACCGATCGAAGGCCTTGTTCATGTACGAAGGGTTACAGCTTACAGATCCATGCTACCTCCACTCCATGTCGGCATCTGTTTCTGGGAATTTCGGGGTTTTGTGCTTGGCTGAACCTTGCCGTAGGTCGGCCGCTTTCCCAAAGCCTCTACTAGGTGCTAGTTTGCAATAGCCAGCGATCTACGCAGCCTCGTGTGCAGACAGACCACATGACGGGAGTGACAGGGAGGGCGTGTTGACACGAACCCTGGCTATTTCATTTTGTTGCTTTTCAAGCGACTGACATAAAGCATGGCACGTCTAGCTAGGTAGACACTTCAGCGTTGAATTTCAACATAAAATCAAAGAATACCCTATTAATAAATACGATATCAAGCTAAAGATCGTAGAATAAGTTACTACTCTCTTAGTATTGTGCTTAGTTAAAAACGAGGTCCGTGCCTTGCGCGAAAAGAGCTTTGGTGTGCCATGCTTCATTTCACCCACTTGCTTTTCTACTCTTCCCACGCCCAACTAGGTACCACGTCGCGGAATCGTGCTGATCGATTGGTAGATACAGATAGGCATTGACTTGTGGCTCTACAGGGCATAACATGGGTGGACACACAAAGCCTATTTCCCCAGGTCGGATATGAGGTCGCAAGCCTTCTTCCTACCCCGGCAACCTGGATTGATGGCTTGCTCGTCTTCGGAGTTTATAGCTCCCATCTGACAATCCTGTCTGCAGACCGATGCACTATGCGCCGTTTCAGGATGTCCATTGACCAACCAGCCAGGCCTCGGTGTGGTTTCCGAATCTGCCACACAGATAACCGTCGTGTCCTAGACAACCTCTGCAAGCCGTAAGCCATCTGACATAAAACCAACGGATACAGAGTCGGAGATGCCCATTGATATTAGGCACCCACAATTCCAAAATCTATGCGTCTCGACCTAAGGCTTGCATGAGGCAACCCCGCAGTTCAATGGCGGAAGCTTCAACTTAAGCCTCCATCATGCAGTACGGACGCGCTTGCCCCTCACTTGGATCGTCTGGTAGCGGCTTTGATCGCGGAACCTTTTGGTCGAGATGGTTGCCATGAGCTTCCAATGTCCCGATCGCTCCTCCGCCGAATGAGAGTTGCCACAAACACACTGTCGATCTGCAAGCCATAAAGTTTCCAATTTGATCTGGTCCCGTTCCGGATCAGCTGGATTTCATCATCATGGTAGGACAACTGCTCCAAGAGAATAAGACCTTGCCCTTCTCCTAGACCCGTAGTCAGTTATCTCAGTTTCTCCTCACCCTGCCCTCACTTCACCTTAAGTGAACATGTTCGCCTCTGCACCAATCTAGCCCACAGTCTCTTCATAGCTCATCCAGCTTTATCTTTTCTTTACATTCTCATGTTTACCACTACACCACACTGGAACCTTGATCCAGAGCCCGACTCTTCCTTCACTTTCTTTCAACATAGCTCTTGAGGCTTACTATTTGTTTTGGTGCCCTCTTCTCCGTGTTACGCGTTCCGTGTTGTGCGACTTGGGGATTCCGGCACCTGAAAGAGCTAAAGAGGCAATGATTCTCGCATGAGATCCGACAAGGTTGAAGCTATGTTGTAAGTAGGTGAGCTTCATTCGTCCCCCAGTCATACCCGGTTACGGCTTTCGCGGGTGGTAGCTGTAAGAGAAGCCATATCCCTTCACACAGAGCCCGAGAGGCAATCGCCTGTTGCTCTCCTGGTCGAATTGGGTTTGCCCTCCTCTTCCACCCGCTTGTCGCTGCTTCCTCCTCTCCATACAGGCTGTGCCGTGCTGCCTGCCTCCTGTAAGCTACACCCAGACTCTCCTGCCCCATCTTGAGATAAAACATTTGTCTAAGATCCCAGGATCGTGTTATAAATGCCTTTCTCCACTTGCCTCACGTCGCCATGTTATGATCCCGTACGGTCGTTGGGTCAATTTTTTTGGCACTTTTGGTGGCTTTGGGCCAATTTTGGAATCCTCGTCTCCTTGAGATTTTTTGTCTCGCTCGTTTTGGACCTTTTCGTGTTCAGCATGGCTGTCGTCGATTCGTCATCTTACACCCATCATAGAGCATTTCTTAGTTCTCGGCAATCCAGCTTCTTGGGCCCCAGCATCCCGGAGTCGGTGAAGGCTTCAGATCCCAAACCAGGCCACCTTATTCCATGTTCAGATTCAGATATTATCGCATCCTCTTTTTCTCTCGCCAGTTTCGACCCTCTCTTAGTGGCACTTGGGGACAATCCTTCGAGAGAAGCATCCTATCCACAGCCTCAGGCAGCCTCCAGCAATCCCGCTGGCTTGGAGCAACCGACCACTCAACCACCAATTCCCTCCTTCGACTACAAACCCCAGAGAAAGGCACCTTTCCAGAAATGGATGCAATCCCTCCGCCGGAAAGCAGTGCGAATGCAGTCAGTGCCCGTTCTCGACAATACCAGCCACCAGGGCCTCACACCATATGATACTCAAGAGAAGTTATCTCTGCGAAGCCTTGGTCATCGGGCGTCTTCTTCAGGATCGTCCTTTCATTTTGTCTCGGCTATCCGGAGTGCTAGTGTCAGCCTTGCCAGTGCAAGTATAGTGACGCGACCCAGGAGGAATACGGCACGATCGTTTCGTTTTTCGAAAACAGACAGGAGCAGCAGAGGCTCGATATCTGGACCGAGACTGTCCGAGGATAGCATTGGTCCGGAGAGAACATTAGTCCTCGATGCTGCTATGATTGGGCGCTCGCTTCAGCGTCGGCGCATATTAGAGGAACTTATAAACACCGAAGAATGCTATATTGGCGATATTCGATTTCTGAAAAATGTGAGACGTCCCATTTCCCCGAGAAATCACTTTCTGCTAACTTAATATCAGGTATATGTCACGATTCTCGCCTCTTTACCAACTCTACAAGGTGGCCTTCGCGCC
Source organism: Clonostachys rosea (assembly GCA_026958235.1). Taxonomy (NCBI): domain Eukaryota; kingdom Fungi; phylum Ascomycota; class Sordariomycetes; order Hypocreales; family Bionectriaceae; genus Clonostachys; species Clonostachys rosea. The sequence continues at coordinate 4,141,897 of CP110207.1, forward strand.
TCAATCAATCGGAACCTGGCAGAGATAATTGAGCTTCATGAGGAAATACTTGGAGAACTTCATCGCGTTGTACCACTTTCAGAGTACACCCAGACTGAAGCTAGCGTATCGCTAAGCCAGATGCCAACGCACCCGGCTCACAGGCGGTGGAGGAGTCTCGATGCAGTCCCTAAGCATGACAAAAGCGGCCCGTTGCTTCAAGCATCCCCTGGAATGGACACTGAGCCACAAATTGCTGCAGAGGTGGCAAGGATATTTACAAGAAGGGTAAGTAATTCAGCCATCGCCCCACTAGGCAGCTACCTCTGTGTGTATGGTCCTGGGATAATCTTGTTAACATCTTCAGGTGAATCGTTTCTTCATATATAAGGAATATGGTGCGAAATACGAGATGATGGTCAAAGACGTTGCTTCGGCCCCCCAGGCTATGCCTGAGTGGGATACATACCAACGAGGTTTGGAGGCTCTAGCATCGACCTTGGGGTCAGCTAAGCATCTGTTTGACACAACACGAAAATCTCTGACTCTCAATGATCTTCTTGTAAAGGTAAGTTCTTACCAGCTCCTGCTCATGATGATCCAGGATTGTTAATAGATCCACGTAGCCAGTACAGAGGATTTGCAAATACCCCCTTCTATTTGCCGAACTTCTCAAATATACACCTGTATTTGACTGCCCAAATTCCCATATGGAAATTGAAAGTGCCCTTTCTAGGCTACGGGAAGCGACAGCTGAGATCAACAAGGCGACTGACGATGCCGAAGTCAAGACCACCCTCGAAAAGACTTGGCTCTTGCAAGATCGGCTTGTTTTCCCCCATAGAGTATGTTTTCATCTTCGACCCATACGATTTCTACACAACACTAATACCTTATTCAGAACTTGGATGCTGCAACCAGAAACCAAATACGTACATTTGGGCGTATCGAGCTGTGTGGCGTCTTGCATGTGTGCTGGCAAACGACAGTCGGGGTTGAGGGAAAGTACCTGATCTGTCTTCTCTACCGGAATGTAATGTGTCTAGCTACGGCCGGTAGAGCCGATCCATACTACACAATCGTGGCTAGCGTCAATCTTCATGCCTCGAGAATTGAAGAAGTCGATAATGGAAGAGGTGAGTGTTGTCCTTTCGTCACCGAAGCGGTATTCCCAACTAAGAGAGAAGCAGGACTACAATGCCATACGGCCCCTTTCTCCTGGAAACTTGTCTTTGAGTGCAACCAACAGCTATATGAAATGATCCTGACCGCGTGTTCTCCCAAGGAGGAGTCAGAGTGGCGCTCACGATTATCACAGCCGAGGAAAGATGAGCAGGAAATGAGAGATGCAACGACGTTCAGCTCACTGGAGCTCAATATTAAAAGCCTGGGTACTGTATTTGGAAAACCAGGTAGGTTTCTAGGGCGCTTACTTTGCGTTCCAAACTGTGGCTAATCAATGTTTCCAGGAACTGTGGCTCGGCGCCTTTCAATTCACCGAGCAACTACTGTAGGAGCCAAGTCTCCCCTCTGTCAAGTAATTCTCAAAAACACAACCGTCTTGAAAGATGGAACGAATCATAGCTCCTCTTCAACGGCTATCAATCGTTCACAGTCTCTGTTATGCACAAACACAACCTCGAGACTGCCTGTCCTTGCTCCCGCCCGAGCGGAGAGAGCTCGGCTTGAAGCTCAACTGGGGGATGTATGGAGCCGAGGGATTCTGCCATTTCCCGGTATGGCCAATAGGTCTCGAAGTGACCACTTGGTAAGGGCCTCATCGGTCATGAAGAAATTGAGTGTTGCCAGCCTGGCGAGCTCCTTTGGCAAGAGATCCGGGAGCTTGGGCCAGAGATCAATTTCTCTCACAGACCCAGCTGATGGAGAACCTTGCATATTAGAGAATAACCAAGGCCTCGAAGCTGTTCCGGTGATCAAGGAGGACTTGCTAGACTCGGACGCATTGAAAGTGGGAAATCAGCACCAGGTATGCAGCCCAAGATTGCCTCCTTTTGATAAGCCCATTCCGAAGGTAGAGATCGAGAATACTCTCGACATAGCGAGCGCTTTTCACCCGGAGCCGTTAGTCATAGGATCTATTTTCAGGCCGACCGATGAAAAGGACTTCGCATCGCCTGCTCCACGAAAGGCTTCGGCCAACAGTGGGCACTTGGCTCGGTCTTACACAGCAAGGAGCTCACCAAGCTGTAATCTGGTTAAGGAGAATAATTGTAAAGGGCCAGATGACAAGAGCAAGACCTCTCGTCGATGGGCAAAGGTGGGAATTGCCAGAACTGATGGGAAGGGACATGTGTTTCGTAACCTCTTCCGATGAAGGGCATGTATGCATGAGATATTGGTACAGTTATTGTTCATCTACATTTCGCAGAAGCTTGGAGAGGAACATTGGGTATTGAGACAGTCCGCATCAGGAGTGCGACATGCTGTCATAGGAAGGCGGGCATAGCTCTGGCCGTCTGCTCAGCCTTACTTTGACGACCTCAGGATGAGTACCATAAGCTAGGGATGCTTTATCCATATTCTGTATACCAACTCCATCCCTTGTAATATACATTTCCCTGGGCTGGACCCGATCAAGTCAACGACTCGGGTTGACTTGATCCTCACTCATTAGGTACTTAGCTTAGATAGCTTATATTATCACCTGTAAGAGTTGACGATGTCCTCATTATGCATTCATTTCTGTGGCCCTGCTAGCCTAAAGAAACAATACATAAGAAATTGCATCCTTGAGGTTGAATTCTCCGCCCCGCCATTACCTTGTGCATCTGCATCACTATGGGGGTCTACATGCCTATACTTTGGTGACGTAAGAAGCTCATGTTATCAAAGTCAGAGCTGCAGGCGTATCGACTAATCCACCAGCCAGCCCCCCGAAATTGGCGTCTAGGCAGTGAGACGGTGGACGAAGCATGAGCTCCCGTGCCTTGATCAGCGCTTTCCTTCGTCATTGAATTCAGGTACGTTGGTTCAAGTGGGGACTGCGGCGGTACAGGGAAGTATCCCGTGCGTTGTGCCTAATTATGCGTCGGAATGACGTCGACCATTGAGCTTGGAGCTCCTGCTTCCCCAGTCTGTGCCCCACCTGTCAATTGTCACCACAGCGCCGGCCACAGCAGAGAGCATTGCTCCCATAGTCGCTCTTGCCTCATAGATGGAAACTTCGTAGGTACACGAGGAAGGTACCTTTTGGAGTGGCCTTTAAAAGCTTGTTCCCCCTCACCTTCAATCTCGAGCTTTTCTTTCCCTTCATCATTCACACTTCACACACAAACCACCACGAGATTACACTCCATCACCACACTCCACTTACACCAGAACTTCCACCACACCTAGTCACGCGACACCAAATTAATTCATCATGACTCGAGGCGGCGCCCCCAAGAGCAAGGTCCACTACAAGGGACAGCACGACGACTACATCGTCTTCCTCGATGACACCGAGACCTACCAGAAGTGGTTGAACGACAAGTCCATTCCCTTTGTTCAGTTCATCTCCCCCATCCAGGTCTACTGCACACACAAGTAAGTTCCAAAAGGCTCGCTCTGTCTGCCGGTTCACAAGGCTAACGCACACCGAATAGGCAAGGCGCTCAGGGAACATTTGATGCCGCCGCAAAGAACCTGCTCTCTTCAGAGTTCGTCAAGGAGGACGGCTCAAGTTACAAGGACAGCGAGGTCGAGGACGAGGCCATCAAGGTCATCCTGACCAAGGGCAACCTTCAGACGTCCGACGTAAGTTCCATGCATATTCATCGACAAGAAATGGATTCCGGACATGTACTAATCCCAAGGCACAGATGCCCGAACGACAAGGAGTCACCAACGACTCCAAGAGCTCCATGCGAGTCCACTAATTAATGAGGCCAAGATCGAAACGGAGCATGAGAGTCAAATGAGTGATGGGCGATTGCGTGGAGTAAGCTTACGTGGAATTTGGCCTCCGCATGTATTTGGGGCATAATGGTTGGTAACAAACCAAGCAAGAGGAACCAAGGTCGCAGAAATGGCACCAAGAGGTACTCGAGGAAGTCCCACGGGGCGCCAATTCCAAACCTCGAAGGATTGATATCGTATTAGCTCTTAGACATACGCTCAACTCTCAGCTCTTTAATGAAATTCAAGAAATGAATACAAACATCCGGCTGATTTTCATCTCAATGTGCAATTGCTCAGGGTGTAATCTTTGCTACCGATGTGTTTGGTGGGTTCCTGTGACGTCAAAGATTCATCATCTCAGCTTTCAATCATTCCACCCGAGCACACATAATCTTATCGTGATTACGGAGAGGATCCACTTAAAGCAGTGCGGATGATGGGATTAATGAGCGGCTCTGAAAGATATATGTATCACAGTTTGTTATTAAGTACGGGGTATCATCTCTAAGAAAAGCCTATATATGTAGGTCGGCTGTAATGGCCGTCATGTGTCAAACTTTGACATCAGTGCGTGCCAGGATACCGCTCTCCGTTGTCCAGGGAGTTGTCCAGGGAAGCCCCAGTCCCAGGAAACCAAGCCATAAATGCAAGTAAGTAAATGGTATACAACTCAAATCAAAACGCCAGATGGTATGTTTTGGCTCCCGTGAATTAGAAAAATCAATGATGCGCCAGGGAAATGCACCTTCATTTCATGGATGAGATCTCCGCTCTCCAATATCTTTAGTCATGACTCGAAGCTCCGTTGTCGTAATATGTATAGTCGTCGGGAATATGTGCAGTATGTGTGTATGTGTGTGTATATGCATTTTTATTTTTATTTTTGGGATTTTTTTTTGTTGATTGATGGGATTATTTACCATCAAGGTACCCAGCCCTCACACCTTGACGGCAAAGTCTCGGCCGCGTTGGGGCAGGGTCCAGGGCTGCGCGCAGATGATCTCGCCCTCGCTGTAGGCGATGAAGTACATGACCAGGCCGACGATGTAGTAGAGCGCCGAGTTGGTGCCCTGGTAGATGAGGGCGGAGGCCAGGGCGAGGAGGGGGATGGCGATGAGGCGGAGCTCGAGGGAGCGGTGGAAGGTAGATCCCGCGAGGAAGCCGAGCGGCCACTCGAGGCCGAGCATGGCGATGCCCAGCACGAGGTTGATGATCTGGAGGGAGGGGAACGGCTTGACCGCGCCGTCGAGGTTGGTGGTGAGGAAGTCCCAGAAGATCTTGGGCCAGAAGAAGCCGTGGACTGCGGCGGCTACTTGGTCTAGGTGGTGGGTTAGCATTGTTCGTGAAGTTCGATTTAGTTTGTTTTAGGGATGTTGCTTACAGGTTGCGGCAGCGAGGATGACAAGGCGTGCCAGATGGTTCTTGATCAATTTCCCCATGGCGAAGATGAGAATGTGATGAGACTCGAACTGGTCAAATATTGTCCCGAGAAGTTGAGAGAAACGGACGTTTAGGTCGGTTGAGGAGACGGATGTTTACTGGAACGACAGCCCGCCAGGGATGTCGTCGTCGTCGTCTTCTCACGTAGGTGGGCGAGGGATCAAGTCCGTGGAAGGCTTCAAAGAGGAGTCACATATGACCCAGATTGCTCTTCTTGTTGGAATTAAGGTTGTATGTTGGCAAAGCCAAAGCCGCGATAAGGGTTCAAGTGGATAGTGATCACCGGGTTTAGGTAGGAATGGGAAGGGGATTTGGGAATGGAGATGGGTGGGAGGACGGGAGGTATAAAGGTTGCGAACCAACAGACAACCACCATCCCTACACGTACATGAAGAGTGCAGTAGCGGCCCTGATTCGGACCCAGCTTGGCGGCACCAGTGCTGGCAACGAGAACGGTCGGCCGGCCGCGAATTGGTGCAAGCAAGCAAGCGCCGACTCAACTCATCTCTGCAAGCGCTGTGGAACTCAAGGCCCGCAGGAGATACCATGTGAGTGAGGAGAGGGACCCTGCCAAAGGTCTGCAGCGCTCCACAGCGACGACTGCATAATGGGGCCATGTGGTGGCCAAACGACGGTCTTTACGGCGGCCCATATGCGAGAGCTCTGTGGCTCGGCCATCGTGCAGCAGGTCCGGAGAATAGTGCTGCGTGATGGCTGCGCGTCGAGTTGAGGAAGTGTGCTGAGGGCTGGTGATTGGCGGGAGGCGGGCGGTTAGGGAAGGAGCCGTGGGCCAATAGAGCGTCGGTAGCTGCGGCTTGGCACAGATCCGACAGGGGTGTCGGCGCCTAAGTGCATGAAAAATACATGCGAGAAAGAGCTACCAATTGTATCTCTGTGCAAGCTATGCGTGCGGGGATACTTTGACGACGGGTGGTCACATGTACCTCCAACTTTTACCTTCCTTAGCCCCCCGGCAGCTACCCCACCCACCACACCACAGACATACGAGGTAGGTGCTACCCAAGTCCAACCACCCACAGCAATTGCAGAGGTCAGAAGGGTGATGTGGTTGCTGGATTGACTTCTCCCCCGTCGCCCCCAACCTTCTCGAGCCCGGTCTTGTTTGGACGCGGCCGGAAGGCACCGACTGCGTTGAGCGGTTTCCCAAGTAGGACCCGTCTCGAGCGATTAGCCCACATTCGCTGGCGGCTAGGGTTCATGGCATGATCCCGCTCGTCTGAGCTCTGTATCACCAGGACCAGTCCTTCTATGCCCGACACGCACTGAGGCTTTGTTTTGCCTATTTTTAAAGATCTATATAAAGATATGGATATAATCGCCAGTCATATCGTTCTCGTGGCTCAAAAAGAAAGCAAAAGCCACATGTGCGTGTAATGCAGAACGACTCGTCCACTCGCCGGCATTGGGGCAACATCGTCGGCCGTTGCCACGCCCCCATAGCAGTTAGAGCTTGCAAAAGCCGATGGGAAAAGCGGAGAATGACCAGGTGCGGGAGTTCCCAGGGGCCCTGGACTCATTCGCTTGCATGCGATGTGGGTGAGGTTTAATGGACTGCAGAGCAGTGTATCCAGTGTGATGTGACTCCACGTGCAGCTCAGACTCTCGTTATCTTTGTCCACAGAAAGACCAATAGCCGCCAGAGCCTCAAGCTACTGAGGCCCCAAGAAGCCTGGTTGGAAATACCAGTGGCATGGGACAACTTAATCTCGTGCAGAATTAGCTGATTATCTGCCAAGTGCCAAATCGTGTGATATTATTGGCAGGGCGTGAGGTGAAGTCACACACGATGAACCAATAAAAATAAACATCAGCCCAGTTCTTAAAGCATCTTTACAGTCTGTGCTATTCTGACGCCCACTTAATAAAGACTAGTAAATTTCTGTACGGTTAAACCATTGATGGGTAGGTCTGCAACTGCTTGGGGCGGGTTAAAATTGCTGTGTAGGTCATGTTTCGGTGGCCCCCCCACTCATATCAAGCCTACGTAGAATTGGGAATCTTAAAGAGAATAGTACCCATCCCAACAGTGGCATTTTCAAACGCACGCACTCAGATGAGCCATACACCATCTCATATTTCCTATCACTATATCCCTAAATTGCTACACAATCATACCATAATAACAAGCCTGCCAGTGACAGAAGCAATGGTTCCGGGGTAGCTTCTCTAATGAAACAAATAGCATCCATTTTCACACAGCGAGGTGAATAATACTAAATCTCATTGATGTGCCTCGCCATGTTGCCCACTATCACATATAGACCCAGTTAAACTTATCATTCTTAGGAAACCTTTCCATCTCGAGTTTTGTAGAAAAGAGGTAGAAGCAGTTATAGGATGTCTCGGGGTACACCAGGGGTTGCACCCAGCAAGGACCAACCTTGAAATCTAGCCGCCGAGATCAGGCACATGCAGGCTAAGACAAGGCTTGATGGTAACATCAAGCTAGCGGCTGAGGGCCATCAGTGAAGAAGGCTAGGACTCGGTTCCCATCTTGCTGCCCAAGACAATCACGACCGGCAATCTCTCGTCGACCCTCGGGATCAAAGGCTGCGGCCGCTAGGTTTGGAAACCCTGTTGATATAGTCATTAGAGTGTCTGCCTGCCGTTTGAGCAAAGGCCGGGTGTCTCCACCGCCAACACATTGCTGTAGCAAGTACTGGATCGGTATCACTCTCTTGCGTTGTCTACTCTGCCGTGCTGACTCTGAACTCTTCTTCCTCAATTGCTCAACACGAGATGGGAAATCCGTGGCCGACGATATTGGTATGATGGGGACGTCTGCCCAGCCATGGATACTATCTTATATCAGCCCTCTACGCTATATTATCAAGACAGGGTGTCAAGCTCACTGGACTTGGAGACGCATGAAAGCAGCCATGGCGTCCCCTCCCTTGAGAAGTAGAATGATCGCAACATTCTGACCTCCGTTCAAGTTGCAGAGTCTTTCAATCTTTTCCTTTGTTTCAAGGGTATTGACCTCATCTGTAGCTAGAAGAATTGACAGAAATCTCACACCCCGTTGCTGACCTGCCCTGGGCTCAACTGGGAAGGCAATATCATGGCCTTGAAGCCGGTCCTCTGGGCCAGTTTAGGTCGTCTCAAACCACAGACCATGCGGGAACGGTAACCTACCTCTCCATCTCACTGGGCCAATGTTGGCAAAACGAGAGAGGGCGGGCGCCCAATCGCTCCTTCGTCGGAGCGATGAGCAGAACGTAGCCATCAGGTTGTCGACAACCAGACACAAAGGCTTACTTGAAGAATTGGAAGAAGGCCACCCCCAAATCTAGTCAGAAGCGGATGAGATACTGGTACAGATAGGGTAGTCTTTATCATGAAGATGATGTTTCTATTCAATGTTGTGTGTCGGTATAAGTGGGGAGGTTCGGGCGTTGGTAGCTCTTTCTCTGGCCATCTGCATCGGAAATTCCAAGTGGAAGGAACAGACAAAGAAAGCCCAACAGCCCCAAATTAGAACAAAAGAAATCCCGTAAATCGGTGCCGACCCGAGCAGCTAAGGAGTTTAAAGTCCCTACCTGAGATGGGTTGGTCAGTCTAGTAATGTACAAGTCAAGTCTATCGCTTCCTGAACGCCGTTCCTTGAATCAAGTCCCCCGCCATGATACATATTCGTTCCCACCCACCGCACACATATTTACTCATCCTTTCGAAATAAACAAGGCATCAAGGTCATGTACGCGCACATTCTGGCCGTTCAAGCACTCTGGAGCGCTGGTAACAAGGGTTGCTTAGTCTTGGGGTCCTTCAGAGCTCGGAGTGCTTCTTCGAGTGAATCCTGTCTTTGTCGTTGCCTCTCCTCGGCAGCCTCAAGCTCGGCCTCTCTCTTTTCCAACTTGTCGAACCTCTCGTTCAGCTCTTCTATCCTCTCTTTGTTGGCGTCCGGCTTGGATGAGCTCTTCCAAAACTCATACACGATCAAACCACCTGCAACGGCCAGAATGAAGGCGTCCCCCACGACGTCGGCAAACAAATCGACGGCCTTGGCCTCGGGCAGCGGACGGAATTTTCGGGTCCAAATGTTCTGAAAGGGAATCCTAGTGGTCTTCTTCGCAGCAGCAGCCGGGTCCGTCTTCGCCTTCTCTTTCCGCTCCTCGTCGCGCTTAGTCTGCTCCTCGGTCTTGACAGTCGGAGCTTCGGCTTTCTCTTTGGCTCGCCGTTCTGCTTCGGGGTTTCTGAGGAGGGCAACGGACATTCTCATATTCAATTGGTGTATTGACTGGCCATACTTGGCAGCGAAGGCGCGGAACCGAGGGTGATCGTGTGCTTGAGCTTTGATGTTGTTCTAATTGGCGGCGGAGATGTTAGTCATTCCGTGCTTGGTGCCGTCAATGGAGATGCCCGGTACTCACGGCGCCATATTTGGATACGTGGCGAACGAACAAGGCCGCAAGCTTGAAGAGGGGTAGGGGCACCATGACGACGGGAATTGGAGGTTCAGATGCTTGTGAATGTGATGGCCCAACCCATGAATGCCAAGCTCCTGATATCGCCGGCATTTCGGACGGCGCCCATCAATTTGTCATTCGCGAAGCCTGGTTGGTGGGGCTTGCGAGTGGGGCTGACTTGAAGAGCTCCGTGTCATGCGGGTGACAGAAAACGCGGCACATCAAGACGCCGACCGGTAGTTTCGATACCATGTCAAGACAAATAACACAGTAAATAGCAAACGTCGAGAGAAAATGAAGTTTATATGTTGATCCTTTTGCTCATTCTCTTGATCATTTGGTCTATGGACGATCGCAACACCCATCGATTACATACCAAAGACTTGGCTTGGTATTGAGATGTGTCGTTTATTATGCCATTACATATTCCAAGGCTATAAAGCTCAGGCATCATAAAGGTGGCCCTATGATGTTAGAGGACGGTCTTCATGGAACAGCAAATGAATTTTTCATGTAAGATTTTGCTATGTGAAAATTAAACCTAGTCTTTGATCAATAACTTATCGCCACATTGTGGCTTTGATATTGGTCGTTGTAAGCAGTCCAAGGAAGGTTTACTTTGGCATACAATCGCTGTGCCGCTTACCAAGGGAATTTTCACAAGATAAATATATCTACGTCTATAATGAAAGTAACTTTACTAACATAAACTTAGGCATGACGTTCAATTTTAAACATGAGATCTGGAATAACATCAACATCTGCATCGGCTATAGGTTAGCATAGCATGAGAGACATGCAAGGTGGCAGTGACCCACTTAAACGGTTGCCATCAGCAACGGTGGCCTAAAAAGTATACAAACCACCAAATACAAACCTCACCACCAAATGTCCACCGTACTAGGAGTCCTTCCAATCCCCTTGCTCCCTCTGGCCGCCCAGGTGCAGTATTGTTTAATGATTAGAGAAACTCTCTAGTGCTTTGCATATGAATTTGGTTCGCCTCTCAATCCTCATGCGTTTACCTTACTAAGACTTGTATGTTCCTCCTCCTTGGACTCGGCGACGCTGGTGGTTTTCATAACATCGTGTGTCGATGTAAGCAGAACTAGTTGCATCCGAACAGGCACAATACCATCCCTCGAACTCTGCTGATTCCCCCCATCAAGCCAAATACTGCCATCGACCACCTGCGAGCGTTTGCCAACAACGCGCGCAGTCGATCGATTGACGGCCGTCGTCTCGCGGTCTCTACATAGCGGCGAAGAGCATGACGCACAGGTTAGCCCACAGGGGCGCTGTTGACTTGGAGGCTCTATCGCCGAGGGACGCTAATGCCCAGAGGATGCCCAAGGCTCCAGAACTTAAGACCAAGGCAGCCGCCCAGGTTAGAGCTTCCAAGAACAAGGAGCACCCGCCGCCGCCGCCAGCAGAAGTCACCGAGCCGGAGAGCGAAGATCGACCAAATGGCGCCGTTTATCAGGTGGGGAAGCTGTTGGGGAAGGGAGGTTTCGCCATCTGCTACGAGGGCCAGCTCGTGCCCACGAAGCAAAGATATGCGCTCAAGATTGTCAAGAGCCATATGCCTCCCAAGATGGAGCAAAAGGTCAGAGGACCGACATCAAATACTGCACTACGACTTGCTGACTGGCTATTTAGTTCCAAACCGAGCTCCAAATCCATTCGAAAATGAGACACAAAAACATTGTCCAGTTTCTGCGAGCATTTTCCTACGACAACTGCACCTACCTTATCCTCGAACTCTGCCTCAATGGTTCCTTGATGGATATGGTCAAGCGCCGCAAAGGCCTAACGGAAGCTGAAGTCCGTTTTTACTCCGTTCAGATTACTGGCGCTATCAAGTATATGCATGGGAAGGGAATCATTCACCGAGATCTGAAGATGGGCAACATCTTTCTCGATTCGCAGATGAATGCTAAGATTGGCGATTTCGGTCTTGCCGCATTAGTGGTGACTGGTAGAGACATGCAGACAATTCGAAGGACGACACTGTGTGGCACTCCCAACTATATTGCCCCTGAGATTCTCGAGAAGGGTAAGCAGGGGCATGACCATATGGTGGATATTTGGAGTTTGGGCATCATTGTGTAAGTGAAGCCCGGCCGCGCTTCCCTACGAGTAACTGGCTAACCACCCACCGGAACGATAGCTTTGCCATGCTCACGTCGAAACCACCTTTCCAGTCGTCAACCACGGATGAAATTTACCGCCGAGCTAAGGAGAGAGACTATGAGTGGCCAGATGTCGAGACGACACAAAAATTCATCAGCCACGAGGCTAAGGACCTAGTTGCTACGATGCTGACCGAGGCTGATCAAAGACCTGATCCTGATGTCATTATCCGACACCCTTTCTTTACAGCTGGATACATGCCCGCTGAGACGGAAATGAACATACGCCTCCGTGAGGTCCCCCCCGAGCGAGAAGAGTTCTACCTCCACCGCCTGCCCCGGAATCTGGAGGCACAGTCTATGAAGAACTTTGCGACAATGTGCCAGGAGTGCTGTGTAGGACCTGACTCCCCTGTTCAAGTTGTAAAGGCCCCTGTGTGGAAGGAGATGGCGGCGGAAGAGAAGGCCGGATTGACTCCAGTGATACCCTTGGCAACGGATGTGGTGTATAGGCCCTTTGAAGAATGGCTGAGAGAGCAAAAAGAAGCCAAGCTGAGAATGGCAGCCTCAATGTCTTCGCAGTCAGAGGATCCGAGAGCAACCACCGGATTCTTGCGACAGCCGCCACAAAGTTTCGCTGCCCAGCAAAGAGCCCAAAATAGACCGGCAGCGATGCCAGCTCCATCTCGACCAATTCGGTCTGCTTCCGAAGCTGTGCTGTCGACCTCCCAGAGGGACCGAGCACGTTCTCGCAAAGAACTTCCGACTGAGCAGCCTCGAGGGGAGGTTCAAACACTCAGCATCAGGAGTGCACGCGAAACGGCCCGTCCTGCTCTGCCCATCAGCAAATCTGAGCCAAAGCTGCCTGTTAGCGAGAGGGTAGCTGCTCTGTCCTCAGCAACGCCTACCGAGCACAGGAGGCAAAAGTCAGAGTCAATTCGACCAGCTACCTTGTTCAGCCCAACCGAGCGACCGGAGGTCATTTCTGGAACACAACCGGACATGATTCTTGAAAGATTAAGGAGGCTTCAGATAGAGCTGGAGCGAGCTTTGAATTCCCGAACAATGGCCATTATATCTTCCAAGACGGTTACACCACCCCACCCTCACATTGTGGTGAAGTGGGTAGACTACACAAACAAGTTTGGGTTGGGATATATTCTCAATGATGGAAGCGTAGGCTGCATCCTGCGAGATATCCCCACAACTGAAGGAAACAAGACTGCCATGCTGCCGCCAGCTGGTGTGTTCATCCGAGGAGCCGAGCGCCACATTTTACGCCGACAAGACGACTCGTACGCTGATCGAAATCAACCTGTACCGATGACTGAGTCGATCAAGTTCTTTGAAAATAACGGCGAGGCTGGTCTTGGCGAAGTCCGAATCTCACCTGAACAGTTCCGCGTTTCGGTGAACGAGGATGGAACGGCCGGTAAGATGAATCCCGGCAAGGACATCTACCAGCACCGAAAGAGGGAGCGAATTATTCTCTGGAAGAAATTTGCAAACTACATGATTGCCTACGGAAGGGACGAAGCTGTCCCAACTGAGGAGACTGAAGCCTCAGCCGCCATGTCTCCAGGGCAAAAGGGTACCATGGCGGAGCTGGTGACGTTCTATCAGAGATTCGGAGATGTCGGTTGCTGGGTGTACTGCGATGGCCATCTTCAGGTAAGAAAGAGAAATACCTTATCAACGGATTCAAAGTCTGGTAGAAGCTAACGAGGACATAGTTCAATTTCCCTGACCATACCAAGATTGTATTGGATGCTACTGGCACCTGGTGCCATTTCTGGCATCTTCCCCAGGAGGCGGCAGAGAGTCTCGCTTCGACAGGAACGATAGGCGCTACAGCCCTAGACGATCGGGCTATGCTGTCGTACCCTTTGCAGACACTGCTCAACTTCCAGGCCAAGCCATCGGCAACGAGGTCGACACGAACAGCAACCACTCGGCGAAGACCGGAAATTGATCCTGAGCTGCAAGGCATCCCGACTGCAAACGACTTCCGCCGGAAGATTGAGTTTATCAAGAATGTCGTCAAGGAGTGGGTGGCCAACGGAGGTCTCGGCAACAGCTCGATGGATCGCGAAAACCGCCTCCGCTGGACTGGCTATCGCGAAATCGTCCACGCGACCAGCCCCCAGAAGCATGTCTGGGTGACTGTTGGCTCGCGATGGGGCGACCAGCGACTGTCGACTTATGTTGACCCCAAGAAGCCATGGGAGCTCGGGGAGGAGGTCGAGTCCACCTCCAGGAGGTAAAAACCCAGGATTAGAGTTACTTTCCCTCTGTTTTTTTCTCTTCATGTTCTGCTTTCGTTAATGAGCCACGACGATGACGACGACGGGACGGGGGAATACCAGTCTCCCGCCTCATAATCACTGACTTGATGTCTCCCGAGCACTGGGGAGTAGCGGATGTCTTATATGCCTCTTTCTATCTCTTTTCTCTTTCTGCGTTGGCACGGCGTATGGCGGATTCATGGTAGCTCGGAAAGGAATTATTTGCGTTTTCTTTCCTTCGAACGTGTAGTTTTTGTCTTACCGTCGATAGATGAGGTCCTTTTTCATATAATTGAGTGATACATCCATGCTGCTGCTTCGAGGAGTGAACCATCTGATTATATGGCGATCATCGGCCCTGTGGCATCCCTCCCGCACTCAGATGAGCCTACAACCAGTCTTCATAAAACATATTGAAGGTATATTAGACGACATCACGATTGGGGAAAGTTCATCTGCTGTTAATATCTGCCTTTGAACTTTTCCATCGACACAATAGAATTATTGGGACCATACTTTTGGTCTCCTGATCTTCAATCTGGGAGGAAGGCCCGGGAAATCTTAATGCTGATCATGTTCCCGTGGGTCTTTTGTGTCTTCAAGTAGTTCTCCGTACTCCGTGATCCTGACACACGTGAATCTCGTAGGACCGAAATGTTCCTCTGTGATTACTCGCTTTGTCGGGGGGAGGGAGAAGCTTCTCATATCGTGTAGTTTTTGGGCCGGCTATCATTTCAACAGCGGACAATTCTTGGACCCAGTTGGCTTCCGCATCATTCAGTCGGCCATGAGTGTAGTGGTTAAAGCCCAGATAGGAGTATGCTGGGACTACATTGAATCAACTATCGTCTGCGATGTCCCCATCCTGTCTCGCATTCTTGAACGACCTGCTCGAAAGGGGGCTCAGCTTCTCTGTGACGAACCCAAGCCTCGTGGACTAGAGTAAGCCAATATATTTGGTTGATGTTTGATGCAATGTGCACCGGTCTGTGGTTCATCTTTTGGTCGCTGATCTGAAGGTTCCGTTCGAATATACTCTCAGCGTCGGGATAACGGCTCTGAAGTCTGTAGATAGGACCGAGATTGAGCATTGCTGGGGGAGATGCCCCGGTCCAAACAGTCTGTCTGAAGGTTGAAGGCCTCGTTCCTACATGGGCTGCAGCGTCACCGTAACGGGCAGGCCGTATATTGATACAGTCGGAGTTAAGGACCAAGATGAGATATACTCTAAAAGGGACCTTTATCCCCTCTTTAGCAATGTTTCGTTCGCGAGCTTGACAATACTCATCATTGGCTTGATTTGACCAGAGGCGGCCGAGCTGATCAAGAAACCCAAGCGATGACCTTGTTTCTACCTCGGGTATTTGCTCAATTGCTTGGGAGGCTCTGCAAATCAGAGCTTCGGCTTCGCCATAGCACGCTTGTCCCGCAAAGAGACAGCCAAACTTGATTAATCGTAGTATGAGTTGAGTTGCGCTGGGGTTTGCTCACTTACTACCTGTCCTTGATATCATCTCGCTGTGAGCTGGGGAGCAGCAGATCTAAGCTATAGGATTAAGAGGAATTGCTTGAGCGCTACGGGCTGTCTAGACTTAATCTTGGAAGATCTAGTTGTAATAATGATGGCTCCTTGATAAGTCCTGGGGAAGTATGCGCAGATATCGTATGCCTCTGTAAGATGATTTTGTATCTTGAGCTGGCCGTTTGCCAGATCCACGGCTGGCGCCTTCACCCTCACTCATTGTCTGGTCTGGGGTTATCGTAATTGTCGAACACCAGAAGTCAACGATCATTCTTGACCCGATCCAAGCAACACCTCAGTCGATCCAAGAGACTGCGGACGGCATCTGCCTCGACGGCAAGCAAGTGCGCAGAGAATGGCAAACTCGAAGTCGAGGCATGTGGAAGTTCAAAAAGATGGGGATGAGGAAAAAAAATTAAAAAATTGATACAATATAAAGGAGTACGAACTATAGCGGGTATGATAATGGAAGTTTACCCAAGGGAAGCGGGAGGAGTGAGCATCAGCTTGGCAGCTCAGTCCAGTACCAAAAGCTACCTTATGAGAAAACGACCTGTCGGCGCCATTGCTCTTCCATCAACACCTCTATCTTATGTTTTGTCGTTCATGGCGAGGGCTCGTTGCTAAATTCCAAACATGGGCATAAGAAAGCTACCATCCCGTCCAGAGACCAGGATGGACGTTGCCCAGAGTGGGTCTACAGCCATTTTTCAGTACCTTACCCAGATACATGTCTTCGTACTTGATGTGTCTATGAGGCGTGGGCGAAGGCAGCTACAAGATGGACGTGACGCTGAGGCGCCACGCTGACAAGGCGACGGAAACACCAAAGGCCTGCCTGCTGCAGCCTGGAGAGGCAGCCACGAACGCGTGGAGTGTGTTGATGCTTAATACGGGCGTGTTATGAACTTAATGGTTCGTACCGGGCCCCATTGAAAGGACCCCTTCGGACGCTAAAGCCACGATCCCATCCCACTAGGTGAAGGGCTTTGGGCAGCGCGCTCGGTCCCCCCTGAGCTAGGACGAATGGTTCGCGGGCTAGAGCCGTGCTAGAGCGAGGAAATCATCTCTTGCCGTTCGGCACGGCTCTCAGACAACTTAGGCTCGTCCCTTGGTGGTGAGTGCTGCCCTTCCCGGACCCTGGATCCTGGATGGCCACCGTTCGCTGCTATTGACAGGCGCAGGTGCACGATATTGTAGACGAGCAGGATCCGATGGCCATCACATTACTATTCATGTAGAGCAGCTTCTCCTAGTACTTGGGACATGCAGGATTCACAGTGTTGTGCAGACGCGCGTATTGTAATCAGTCTTGGATTTATTCCTCTCTTGCAAATTGCTTGCCGAAATGACCCTTCTCCCGCTAAAATAAGACCCTTTCCCCGGGACTTGGCCAAATTTCCCAGACCAAGCCCAAATGAATAAACCGCACAAAGAATCGCCTGAGAAACAATGAGGGACCCATTCGTTGCCGTGAGCACAGACGTGGCCATCTTCCCCGAAAAATAAACAAACAACACCAATTTCCTTTTTTTTCCCCATACCCTCTCGCGTTTGCACGAAGAGGGTGCTTTATCCTGTCCGGATGAAGTTGTATGTACCGACGAAATGACAAGTTAGAAAATCAAATAAAACACCAGCGCCAGAAACCGTATGCATCAAACTCTTGCAGAGATGGGGGGTGAATATGACAGGACTCGTAAGCCACAATTGAATAAAAATCAGTACATGTGAAATACTCGCTGCCCATCGAGATGGAAGCAGAACAAGTCGGGAAGAAGTGAAGGGAAAATATGTGAGGAGAAGAAGAAGTGATAAAGAAAAAGAGTGTAGAGAGAAGAAGAAGAATGTGTCCATTGACACGGCTTTCGGCGACTGAGATCACCAGGTGCCATGGGTCTTTTTGGCCCGGCCCTTGACCTCGACTTCGCCCTTGTCTATTAGACTCTTGAAACGAAGACTGGTGCTGTGGTGGTCCCGGCCGAGAATCTGCCCGACCTCCTGCCACTCACGCTTCGACAGTTTGTTCTTGCACATGGGGAGAACAACCTCGAAGAGAATGCGAGTGTCTTCGGCGCTCCACAACTGCCCGTCTGTCTCAACCTCCAAGTCAGTGCCTGGCTTCTGCTGATCCACACTCCGGTTGGGATCCCGAATGTAGGCTTCGTGGAAGTCGGCCCGCTCGAGGCCGAGAGGCAGTTGTTCGGGGGCAATGCGCGCGCGTTTGGGCGTCGCCGGAGCAGAGAGTTCTTTTGGTGCGAGAGTGGGTGTAGTTGGGGAGGATTCGAGATCAAGCTCCAAATCGCTGGTTTCGCTATCTAGAACATCGCTGTCGTCGCGGCTCATGTGATCTTGGGTTTGAGGGCAGCGGCGTCGCTTTTGTAGTCTTCGAGAGGCTGTTCCGCGCTTCGCGATTCTCCTTGGTGTTGCGGGCGCGCTGTTGGTCTTATCAACGTTTGCGGGGCGACGTAGACGAAGCTTGAGAGGCAGATTTGCGTGTGGGAGGGGAGGTGTAGGGAGCTGATCCCAGGTGTGCGGTAGTTGGTCTGAAGCGGTGCCGGTAGGTGCCGTCATCAACGACTGGAGGGATAGGCAGCTATTGAGAACGTTGCCAGCGAAGCTGTCTGATGATGATCGGGTAGGAGGGCTGGCAGGAGGCGAAGCAAGGAGCGACGGCTGGAGTAGGAGGGGACGGGGAGGCTGCGAGGCCCCGAAGGACAGAGCAGGGTGGAGGCTCATTTTAAATAATCGGTCGTGAGAAATTTGGAACGGGAGAGTGGTTGCGAAGGTATAGGCTCGGACGGGGGAAGTGTGTTCGGCGACAATAGCGCAAGGTCGCTGGCTATTGTCGCTGGGCGCGCGGTCAGTTTGCGACACTGAGCGTTGCCTGGTGGTTTGCGCGCGCGAAACAGGTCGGGGTGTGCGACTGGGCGAATTTGAGCGTAGCAGGAGATCTGGGTGTTCGGAGTGCAGAGCTAGACGAGCAATCTGTATGTAGAAGCGCGATAGACGGTATGCGATCGGAGATTGAATGCACGATGGGCGGGCGAAGTAGTTGTAGAAGAGAGAATGCGGGTGGTGATGGGGCGGAATGGCGAGAAGGCTGTGAAATCGGGGGTGGTGGGCACCCATTAAAGAGCGCGGCCTGGGTTTGGGTTTTTTTGGGTTGGGGGGATGGCCAGGCGGGTTGTGTCGCACTGCACGGCAGCCAGGCCAGGGCCAGTCTCCAGCGGGCCAGCGACTGAGAGACAGACCGACGGGTGCGTTGCAGGAACCTGTAGGTAGGGCTCTCCAGTGGGTCGCCATTGTGAGACGGTGGGGCGGGTGACCTGGGCAGCCCTTGGGCAGGGGTGGCTGGATCCGTTTTCAGCATCCACAGTCTGCAGCGCTACTGTAGGCACTTACAGTAGGCGGCCCACTGCCTTCTGCCACGGCGGTGACAGAGTGGTCTACGGTGCGGCGCCGCGGGCAGAGCACTGTACATACCTGCCGAACAGGCCTGCGGATGGCCCCACGACGTCGCCTCGCCCTTTGAACCCTTCGAAAGGTACCTCTCCGACTCGCCGACTCCACCAGCTGCAGCCATCACTTGCATCCTGCGCACTAGAGCTCTGTACATCCCGCACTGTGTCTGGCAGGCGCGCTTCTCTCCTCCCTCCCCAACACTCTGGGATACAAAGTACCTGCCTCCAGCTTGGCTTTGGAAGTGGCCGCAGCAATGGAGTCGTTGCTCCCGTCCGAGACAGACCGTCTTCATTGTCTGGATTGTTCTCCTCTTTGGAGAGAACCCCAAATCTGGCTGCGAACGTGACTGTAGACGAAAGACAGGTCAACCCTCGGTTCCAGACCTACCTGTTTCATCCCACATCCATCTCTCCATTCTATTCTGCCAGGGCAGCCAAACTTCATCCGTCTGCTCTGCTCGGCGGTGCTCTGCTCTTCTTTGGTCTAGTATCCTGAGCTTCTTCCTCTTGGCTCCCGTCTTAGTGTTTTGACTTATGACTTATCCGCTTTCCCTTCCCTTCCCATTCCCACACCCCCTCCCCCCTTCCAAAACCATATCGTATCTTTCTTTCGTATCACCGACCTTACGCAATGGCCCCAAGCCTTGTGTGTACAAGTGGTAATTATACGTACTAGTCCTGCTTCTTTCCAACGAGGCTGCTGAGCCTGGCCCCGTCTCTTGTGATCAGTCCCCAGCTCGATACTGAAAGATCACAATGTGCCCACACTCTTTCGTGCCACGGGCCACAAGCACAGACTTCTCCCAGTCACTTAAGGCGGCCTCGAGCCCTAGCGCTGGGTCTTGCCCGTTGTCATTAGACCCGAAGAGGAACCAACCCATGATCCTCCTGAGGGCCGGCGCGACCCCCAAACTTCGAAGGTGTCATTGTCATTAGGAGCCTGCTAGCTCCCATTCACTTGACTCGCTCGCTCACCGACCACAGCTCCATCCACGTTCCCTGCAGCGATCACCGTGTTCAACGGAGATTTTTGATAGGTGAGCTGAGGTGAGAGGGGAGGAACTGCAGATTGGTGTTGCAGACAGCCATCCACCTAATTGATACCACGTCCACCCTAGTCCAGCTGCTTCCTCTCTCTCTCTCTCTTCTCTCCCTGTGTGTGTGTGTGCCTGTGCCTGTGTGAATGGTGTGTGTGTGCCCGACTGCCTCTTACTGGCTGGTCGCACACACCACTGTTCCAATGGGCTTTCTCACCTCATCACGATAGTACTGCTCTACGTATACCTGTGCTCGCTCGAGGCTAGCCACTCGCTCTCAATATGAATCCATTGTCCCAACCAGAAGCGAGCAATGCGGGTTGACAAGGTGCCATGAGGCCCAATGCCAACTCGCGAGGTGAATCTGTGCTTGACAGGCACACACACTGTCCAGGATCTCTTGCATTATTCACTCACACCCCTCTCGGCTGCATCCATCACCCACGAGGACAAACCGACTCTAGATCCAAAGCGGTCCAAACATGGTGGATGACATGACGTTGAACAATCCCTTCCTTTGAGAGCTTTCTTCCCTTTGACTTTCAGCGCACTCTCCCTGGGCAGCACGCATAGGACCAATTTTCCACTCATCTCTATGGCAACTGCCCTGAAATAATTCACTCGGCCGCTCGTGGGGGTTGCGCTCGGTAGATTCGGTCTCACCCGTTGTCCCCTCCCTTGTTACCAAATGCTGCGCATGACCCATTATCGTCTTCGGGGTTCCCAAGGAGGTGAGGGGCGAGGGATTTCTCCAGGGTCATGAACACAGATGAGGGGCTATCGTCATGTCTCTTGTTTGATAAGTGGTAAGAGCGGGTAAGTTGAAATGGGCCTCTTCTATCTATTCGGTTTTGGTCGCATCCCCATCAAGGCGCATGTCTAGCCGACACACCTGTCTGGATACCTGCCCTTTGCTGGGTCGCCACATCGCATCGCCTCGAGCAGAGATGCGCCCATGTACCGGCGACCCAGTACGTACCTCTAGCTGCAGCGCGCACAAAAGAGTCGGCAGACTCCAGGCTCGCATTGCATCGCATGAAGCACAGTTCACCACACAGGACATTGCATCTTTCCGAAGCTGCATGCATGTTACGACGCACTACTGCGCATATCGCCGCATCAGGCGATAGTCCAAGGGCAATGCCTCCCGTCGGAAGTGAGCTCGCCCTCGCAATCTCACCTGGGGAGTTTCTGACGGCATCCTCAGCTTTTGGGGGCCTCTTGGGGGGCACAGTGCCTGCGCAGTCGACGAGGATAACCTGTACCTCGCGAGCATGTGGTCAATTTACGCGTCTCGACGCGACGCGCACGCGTAAATTAGTTACATTAGCGTCGAAGATGGAGGGGTACCGGCCAATCAGCGCGCGTCAAAATTGTCAATGCGCCGAGGGCTTGCCCCACCCCAACTTACCTAACCTGTAGGCCCATTTCTGCCAAGGAAGCGTCGCCAGGCAACGAACCAGATCGAGGCCTCTCCCTCCCTCTCTCTGCTGCTAATCTAATTAACCGCCCTCGACATCGAGATCATTTTGTCTCTTCAAGTTTCAGCTGCAAAGAGCACATGGCACCCTTGGCCTTTCTGACATCACATCCTGCCAAAAGCCGGATGTCACGGTATCTATCTTCAGCACTTGGAGAATCTCGATGCCCGCCCATATGCTTCTACCTAAACCTGGTGCCTGTCCCCACTAACGACGTATGTAGATGCATATTCGTACACGCATCAATGCAGCGTCCAACTAACCCACTCGATTACGTTGCCCGTGAAGTCAAGTGGACTCATTTCCATGTACACACGTATTGACTCAATCGCCACAAACGTATTTAATTAATCAATCAGTATCGCCGTCCCAGATCGGTCCTCCGCTCCTCTCGGCCGGCAAGAATCATCTTGGATCCCTGGGCACATATCCACCAGTTCTCTGGCCTCCCTTCCTGCGTGCCGCCCACATCCCTCAAGTGTCTGGCTGTAGATCTACCTTCCCGTGGCCCAATCTGGCCGGCTTCGGAAAGGACCCGGGATGAGCCAAAATGTTCCACCGACCGGTAGCGTCCTGTCTGTGGCGGCCACGTTGTAGATGACTCGAACCTGCACGCCCTCTCTCCCCTTCACTTGGCTCCCTCTTAACAATGAGCGAACCGCCCCATTGTTCATCTAAACTGCCTAGATGAGCACAGGCTCGATGAGTACTCAGGCCCGCCCTGAATCCCCAAAAGTGGAGAAAGACGGAATTCCAAGATTCCCATCCTCTCATCTCGGTAGCACTCACGATCCTCGGATTTCCCGTCCCAGAATCTTCTCCCTCTTCCTCTGCTTTCGGCTTCTTCCATTTAACTTGGATGGGGCAGATCTACCCGAAAGCTGATGAGTTCCCCACCCGTTTCCTGCCTGCCGGATCCCTTGTCAGGGCACTGTTTCCCAAAACACCCCCAGCTGAGCTGTATCAAGATGGAACAACTGTCGTTGACTTTCTCCCCCGTCCTCTTTTTGCAGGGCACGGCAGACTCCGAGGTATCCCTCGATCTCGGGAGACGACGCCCTGGCAACAGGACCGGAGAAAAGCTTCCATCGTCTCATTTTACTCAGCTACCCCCCGTGCTCTCTCTTCTTGTATACACATTGCGTCCTCGCCCCCCGAGACCCAACTCAAGGCAGAAACTCTTCTGTTAAGGTTTGCTCCGGTGGCGCTTTGAAACCACCCAACACCGACGGCGGGCCTCGTATTTCTAGTCGGTGCAATAATCTCGTAACAGCTACCAAGCTTTCTGACTGTGCTGAACCAAAGTACCTGTTTCAAACACTACAAGTAAAGGGATGATGACACCAGATCAAGGTACACGCAACTCAGATCACAAGAGTACCCCCTATTCACGCAACCAAGCTCAAAGTTTCCATGCCCCGTCTCCAAAGAGACGGATATTATATTCATCTATTCGGGGGCCCTTTCCAACTATGCACAGCCCAAGCCAGGAGAACCTCGGGAAAACTAGTCCCGTTTCTCCTTTTTCCTTTCTCTTCCATGCGAATGAACAAAACTTCAACGCAGTGGGTAATTGGACACTTCCAATTCATCTTTTCAATCTTCTTCCCACCAAAGTAATTAAGAAACATGCCGCGTTTCCCCCGTATCACACGCCCTTCCTTTCCCCGTAAAAAAACCCAAACTGTAGATAAGAAAGCAAGCGGATAAGAGAAAAAAGTCAAAATTATAGTGTTCGACCCTGGAAGCGGGTGGTACCGGAATATTAATGGAGAGAAGGCCAGAGTGGTGTCTCCAGGCTTCCCTTTATATTAGAGAAGAACCAAATGATAGACAGGGATGTTGCGGATACCAGGTCTGCTTGCGTAGAGTCATGTTGTTTCTTTTTTTTCTTCATACTCCCAGGATGTTCTAAACAGCATAAAACAAGAGGGGGGAATAACGGTCCGACAGGAAATCGTATCAAAGGAAAACCATGGAAATGTTGCTGATCCAAAAAACCAAAGCGCTAATAGCAGCGAGCGTGTATAAAATCGTGGTACTCAAACGAGCGACGAGAAAAAGCCTTCCCAGACAAGGACGAATGCATCTCGTGAGAGGTGGTGTAAATGCCAAGCAAAGAAAATCATGTAAACAGCAGCCAAGTACGTCCTCTCTCATTAACATGGCACTCAGTCGAGATCGCGCAAGCCCAAGAAAAAAGATGCTCTGAAATGATGTGTGAAAGCTATGCGGGATGAACGACGATAAGCGAGCGTGTGCAAATAGTGCGATATTATGAAAAGCGACAAAAGTCATGAACTTCTCTATCCAAAAGCAAGAATAACGACAACCGCAACAAGGAGTTCCGTTAAGGTAATCTGGGTATCCCATCCAAGAAGTTTCTTTCTTAATCTTCTTTCTCGCTTTGAAAACAAATGGAATCGACAGTGTTGTGCTGTAATTGTTGTATGTAGATGCCAGCTGCATTAGTCTGTCGATGTAAAACTTGAGGAATATGGACTGAACGCTTTCACATAACGATGCAATCTTTGTCGTCCTTGGAAGACTTGAGGGCCTTGCCAGACCGAGGTGCCGCAACGTCCATGGGAGTTCCCTGGCCGCTTACTGCCGCTTGGATGATGGCCAGTCGCTGCTTTGCTCGTTCGTCCCCGGCATCTGCCGCTTGGACGTACCACACGTTGGCTTCCAAGATGTCCCGGTGGCAGCCGATGCCCATCTCTGTGAAGTAGCCAACAGCATATTGTGCTTTCACGAACCCTATTGCAAAGTTAGACTGTTAGTCAAATCCCACCAGAAAAAAAAAGATAAAAATGGACAAGACGTACCCAGCTCCGCAGACCGATGAGCCCACTCATATGCCTCTTCCTCGTCCTTCTCAAGCACCGGCGGTGCGCCAACCATGTACCATGCACAGAGACCCATCATTGCACCAGCATGGCCACGTTCAGCCGCACCAGTATAGAAGTGGACGCTCAGTGAGGGGTCGCGGGGGCAATCAAGCAAGCCGTGCTCATATGCATCGCCCATCCGAAAGCTGGCCTCTGGGTGGCCGAGATCAGCGGCTTGTGTGAAAAGCTGGGCCGCATAATGCTCGTCCTTGAAGATGTCGTCGCCATAGCCAGTCTCGTAGAGACAGCCGAGGTGGTAGGGGGCAGCATTGTACTGGGCATCAGCTGCCTCGGCGGCAAGCTTCAACCATTTTATACCTTCCCGATACCTCTTCTCTCCCAGATCACCCGAAAGGCAAGCCTTTCCAAGTCGAGTCATGGCACCCGGGTGTCGTTTTGAGGCAGCCGATCGAAGGAACTGTACAGCCTTGGCTGGATCTTTGCGGCACCCCCACCCAAACTCATAACAGAGAGCAGTTCGGAAGGCCGACTCAGCGTGGCCGTGTTTGGCAGCGAGAACAAACAGCGGAAAGGCGGAGCTGTAATCCTCTTTGCCCTTATTGAACAGGCCCGAAGCAAAGCCGTCAGCCAGGTAGTACTGTGCGAATGGGTATCCACCATTTGCCAGTTTCTGAAGAAGCTGGCGCGCCTCTCGCACCAGGGCATGGCCATCTTGTCCAGCGAGGTCCGGATCAGGGCTATCCGTCTCCTTTCGTTGCTTCGAGGCATTTTTCCTCCTCTTAGGATCTGAGAAATCCAAGCCCAGCTCCTGTGCGGTTGAGATGAGAAAGACAGCAAATGAATACTGAATTGAGACATCGTTGGTCTTTTTCACGTTCTGTCGGTACATCTCGAGGGTTTTCTGTGTGCTCAACAGAGACGCATTGTTGCCAATGACGGTGCGCAAGTTGGAATTATCAAGGGCAAGAGGCGCCGGCGCTTGCTGGGGGTAGGGGACGTTCAGAAGCTCGGCGTACGACTGTGGACGCATGTCAGGAGAGTTCCTCGACTGCAGGCCCGGTGACCGACCCCTAGGAGCCATATCCGAAGCCAGTGAGTAGGAGGACTGAGGTCGGGGTATCGAGCTCCGTCTAAAGAATTGCGAGTTGTTAGGTGTGAGATGGCGCTTCGCCTGCGCAGAACCATCCGAGAGATCTGGAGTCGAGGCATTCCGAACATCTTGGTATGAAGCGCTATGTCCATGCATAACCTGCTGCTCTTGCTCCTGGTGGTGATACTGAAACTGAGGGACAGACTGGTTACGAGGAAAATCACCCTCGATGACAGAGCTGCCTGGCGACTCCTCAGGCAGCTGGCTGTCGGGGTTCTCATTGTTGCCCAGGATCGAGCTCGCACTCGTCGTTGCAGATGATTCGGTAGACGTGGGTTGTTGCGAAGAGCTGGCAGTATCATCTGATCCACGACTGTTCCGGTACATTTCCTGCCTCTTCACACGCTCGTGGGGATTCATAGCGGACGGTGTGGGGTTGTACTCTGGGTGGTCGTAGGCATCAGGCGAGGTCGAGGATGGATTCCGGGAGTCCAGTGCAGCGCTGCTGCGTCCAGCATCCGGGCTGGCTGGGCCCTGGTTGTTCTCCTGGTGGTCTGCACGAGGAGTCTCGACCACGGTGGTGAGAGACGGTTGACTGGAGGTGCCGGGTGAGGTTGGTGAATTTGGCGAGGGCGCCAGGGCCCGACTTCGGTCGGTAAGCACGAATTGGGGGGAAACCGGTCCTGTTTGCTCGGGGCTGGTGGGATAAGTTGGGCGAACCCAACTGTCATGGCTGAAGTTTACATCGGCTGGGGAGGCATGGCTTGGCGCGGCGTGCAATGGGGCCATGTGGGCAGCGACAGGTTTCCGCAAGATCTCTCGATCGCCCGTGGATGTTCTCTGCAGCCTCGGGGGGCTCGTCGGTTCTGGAGGGCTCGTAGGCGCAGGATATGCCGGAGGCGGTGGCGGCGAGGTGGTGACTGCGGCCATGCTTCTGGTGGCCTGGTCAGGGACGCCGGTCGTCCCCGTCGCCGATACAGTCGCAAGAGTCTAGCAGGTGGGTTTCTGGTGGTGGTTGCCGATACGACCGCCGCTGCAGGCTCGATGGGACAGACTGCGGGAAATTGGGGGGAAGCGAGCGGCGTGCAGCAGTGAGCGAGGGTGAGGTTATAGAAGCCGCAGGAGCGAGTGTTGCCTGTGCCCTTCAGCTGGAGGGACGACTACGCAGTAAGGAGTAGTCGAGGCTGATGTTGGGCAAAATGGCGGGTGGCAGTGTGCTGCAGCCACTATTACGGTACAGCGCTCAGCTGTTTAGTGGGCACCAGTGAGCGGGCGGGCTTGAACCCACCGCCGGTATGTGCGTGCGTACGACTAAGGCGGGTAGCGCTACTTGGTCCCTGGGGCCTGGGCGGGAACCACAAGGGGGCTGGAGATGACGATGATCCCCAGCGCGACTGCCCTCCGAGCCCTCCTTCCCATACGAGTCGGGGGGAGGGCTCCAGTCTTTCTTCTTTCGCATGATCGAGCAAGCTTGAAACGAGATGATCGCCGGCCTTGCGCTAGGAATCTACACAAATACAACGGTTTCACTTGTTAGACAATCGGCATCAAAGCTACAAGACCCCGGGGGAAGTGGAATTGGCCAGCGTCTGAGACCCCGGGCCAGTGCCCTTCCCCAAGGGAGACGCACACCCGCGCAGGAAGGACGCTCCGTAATCTCTCTCTTGGAGTCTCAGCAGAGCTCACCAGACCTGCCTACTCCCACCCAAGGTACCTGGCGGGTAGGCAAGTGGGAGCGAGTTACGAGTGTGTCAGGTAGCATCGGTGCGGTGTTCAAGCATCGCGACCCTAAAAATGAATGAGAAGGGTAAGGTAGGGTTAATTAGCTCTAGCCTCCAAGCCCACTTGCTCTGCGTGGCTTTCTCTCCAGATCCTTCCTAATGGTGGTTTTTTTTTTTTTTTCACTATCATCCCATCTATTCTCCTTCTACTCATTTGCCCTTCTCTTGCTAGTGGCTCCCTCAGCTAGACTCCAAAAGACCTAGAACAGTCTAGGTAGGCATCCGGCCAGCTGCTCACGGCGCTACCAGTTCATGACCTACATCAGCACAAATAGCCATGCCACAGCTGGGTGGATGGGGGCTGGGGCATCCGTGTCTTGCTTGAGGGCGACAGAGCGGAGGACAAGGGTTTCGGTTTCCACATTCCTTTCGACTTCCAACCTATGGCCATGAGCCCAGCCTGAACGTGAGCGGGACCTTTGATACCTATTCTATCTTACCGCCTGTGAAAGCCCAATATTTCAGACCTGGGATCAATCAGCCCGGGCCTTGCTTGGCAGGCGAACATGCTGAAATGCATCATGTACCGCCTGCTCCGCTTACTACCTACCTATGATCGGATTCCGCATTCTCGGGGTTGGCCAAAAAGCCGTCATGCCATATTGAATTTTCCTACCTGGTGACTCCCTCCCCGACTTGCCTACCATTGCCGTCATCCCAAATCCCAATCAGGCGTAGGTACACGGGACGGCCAACTGGACGTACATATACGAGCAAATAAATCTCTGCCCTCCATCTGGCGATTGCGTGTACATAGTATCGACATTGTCAGATGTGACCAGTCTATTCTCTCCCCCGACATATGCTTCGCTGGCCAGCGGAGTCTTTGGAAACCCCCCAAAAAATAGCTCTCGTCTTACGCACGTCGCTGTGAGACGCCACCGTGGTGGGCGAGAGCATTGCACCATCTGGCGCAATGTCGACGTGTGCATGGCACGAGTTACAGTGCCTAGGGCCGCACGCCACCGCCATGCCGCCTGGTCGGTAAGGAAGCATTCAGCTATAATGGTACCTTAGGCAGGTACCTAGTAATCACAAGGTGAGGCACATAGGTATCATGGATGGATCAGTACCTGCAGCCCTCTGTAGGTTACCACCGTGTGCCGCCCCGGATATAGAATCGCGGTGCTATGGCCAGGTACCCTTGGAGGAGACCGTCAAAGTTCCTGTGATGTATGGCTGCTACACTGTGATAGTCCGGTGGTTCGTATACAAAGAGTGCGCTTCGAATGATCAGCATGAGGATAGAAATCCTAGCCCGCGCCACGCGCCGTCTTCAGCTCTTTACGAGGGACGGCCCCTTTCCACCAGAACAAGCCATGATTTCCTCATTCGGGATAGGCATCGAATTCAGTTCCTGTGCTGCATCCCTTTTTGGCGCCAGATGATGCACGCCAAGTTCTGGTGCTCTGCCCCGCTATTCCCTTCAACTGAGTTCCGTGTCAAGATCTTCACGTTGCTTCTGTGCAGTGGTCCCCTGTTGGCCTTATCGGCCAGAAAGCTTGGCTGCGTGGCTCTATGGTCACTGGTCTGGACAGGAATATGGGCTAGCGGGAGGGTGAGAGTGCGAAGAGTGTCAAGACAATGGAAGAGTCGTGTATTGCTCATAGTTGGTTGTGATCCGACGTCGTCAGTTGGCCAAGGTGCCGATTCTAGACATTGGCGGCCAATTCCAGATGCCCATTGATGCTATACACCGCTCCAAGCCAGGCAAAGGATAATTAAGTGGGCGCGAGCTTGTGGACTGCGAAATGCAAGACTTGGCGTCAAACATCTCGCCTTGGAATTGTTATCGAACCTTGCCATCGGCGCTTAGCCCAACCAGCATGAATACTGCCGAGCAAGGAAGCTCACGACTCCACGCCTCCGATTTGAACATCTCTGTGCCATTGCGCAGACTTCTGGCGCGTCCTTTGCCCGGTTCACACTCGTCTCTGTCGGCAACGGCGGTTTGGCAGTTGAACTCGCCCCGATCGTTGTCATGACCCGTTGGCTGCTGCATGTTTAAAACGGGCAGCCCAGCTAAGCTAGCGCCGACACCAACGTTAGCACATTTAAATACGGCATGCGCCATGCGCCACTTGCACTTTCCCCAATATGCTAAATCTGGGCTGGCCAATGATTAGTGCTGTATTCAGATCAGTGATGCTCGTGCCATGGGGTACTATGTATTCCTGCGATCCCATAATCTGAATCACTACGTGTCACAGCATCAAGGCATTCACTGCTTCTACTGCCATCCGCCTCAGCGGGTCAACATGCGCCCAGGGCTCCATACTATTGGAGTGCAGGCTGACTACTCCAATAGTTGGCTCCGGTAGACGCAGTGTCTGGGGTAGCAGATGACGAGCTGAAGCTGCCACTGACCAGTAACACAACGCCAAAGTCATTCTCAAGCCCAACCTGCACTGTCTGTGGAAGGGTGCATCCCAGGCCACCGTAGGGCTGATTTTAATATGCCATTCTTACGATTCTCAATATTGCCCGCGCATCAGGACGCATCCCAGTGTGGGATCTCGCAGAGCTGGAGTATATCGAACGATAACTCGCAAACCCTCTCCGATACCATCACGAACAGCATCAACAGTTGGGACTGAACGTAACAAACCCAGCAAGAACAAATACTCCTACACTGACGAGAAGAGCCAAAGTTCCATCCCGTGCCTCACCACACCGCAAACTGGGACTTCAGCTGAGCTGAAAGCGACAAGAAACAGCATCGTCTGGGCTACAGGGTAGGACGGCATTATGCTAACCAGAGCTGAGTGCAGCGCCTCTACTACGCCCTCGCAGGTGTGGGTGGATGAGTAATAAGAGGCCGCACAGCCTGTCGGCGGGGCAACAAGGGATCACAGCAGGTGGTGCACTAATAAGGGGGAAATCAGGGTTGGCTGGCCGCCAAGGAGCCTGAAAGTATTTTCTGGCCAAGGGGAGCGGCTGTGGCCAACCAGAAGCCGTGAACTACGGGTCTAGAACATGGGGTTTGGGTGGAATACTACGTGATGCCCCTGCAAGCCTCCACGGTTGAAGAGCAGCGAGACATTTGCCTGAGCGGATTCCTTGTGCTCTGCATGCGCGTTCCCGGTTGGAGCGATAATGCCATATGACCTTGCACCCTCCCTCCCTGGAAAGGTAAGCGGCCAAAAAAAGCTGGCTAGGGAGTAATTACATAGAGGGAAGTGGTCGTATCTAGTAGAAGGGTCAGAGGCGAATGCCCAAACGGGGCGAATGTCCAGCTCCAAGCCTCCGTTTCCCCCCTCCAAACCAGTCCTCTCTGCAACACACCCAGAGATCCCAAAGAGTGTGTGAGGAAGGGGTTGTTCTCTCGTCGTTCGCTACCTGCGTCTCATTTGATTCACCATCGCATTCGTTCTCGTCGCCGTTTCCTTTCCGTCTTTCGCTACCTAATACCGTACCTACCTGCGTCGTACCACCTCCAGCCCCGGCGCACGGACAACGGCCAACATCTTGAAGATCCAGTTCCGTGTCTCGCCCAGCAACTTCGAAACAACTGGCCCGGCCCCAGCATAGCCCGTACTGTTGTCGTGCCAGAGAGCCTCTTCAGCCACGCCGCCGCCCATTCTGCGCTGTCCGACTGTCGTGGGGAAGCACGTCGCGAGAGCACGAAGGACCAAACTGAAGCGCTAGTGCTTTAAGCTGATCTCTCATTTTACCTGCTCGCCGGTCCCGATCAATCAAAAGGGGCAGAAAGCGCTCTTCGTTATCTGACAGCTAGATATTACTTGGCCACGGAGCGCTCCGACACCCTCCCTCAGCTACGCACGCTAATATTGGCCTCATCGCTGACGCGCATCGAATTCTGCCAAACGGTCGATTTTATCTGCGCCTCCTGCATCTATCTGCCCGGCATACATGATCCATTTAGCGACGGGATCGGGACACAGGCACGAAACCTGAGTCGAGGCTGCGGAGACTGCCGCTCCACCTTTGTTGGTTGCTGCGCCGCTACTGGTTGCTGCGTCGCCCGTCGCTGGGGGTCAACACACTGAACACGGCGCCAGCGCTAAGCTGCAGGGATCCTTAATCTTGCATCACAACACAAGGCTTCTGGTCTGGTTCTCTCACGCACCACAACAACCAAACCTCCTCCAAGCTGTGAGTGCCAATTCTGGCTATCCTTTGTCTTTCCCCTCCACCAGTGGCCTCCAGCTGCAAAATTGGATGTGCATTCCTGGATCATCAATATTCTCCCTTTCACGCCCCTCCCTTCCCCGGTATCCCTCGTCGCCTGAGGCCCGCTTGTCTCCCCCCGATTCAAGTCTCGTTCGACTCGGTGGATTCGTGGTTGTCGCATTGAGGGTAACGTCTACCTTTCCCCGGGCCCTGTCTCACGGCCTCGACCGCCATTCCTTCACCTGCTTCTCTTTCGCTTCAACGTCTCGTATGAGTAGCATCTCTTCTAACACGCATCTCCAGGACCATGTCTCTCCCAGAGAGGCCGGGTGCTAGTCCCCCATATGGCCAGCGCAACTCGTATCGAAACTCCCCCTCACGCCGTTCGCGGCCGGGTGACATCGAAACAGGCTCATATCAGCCTGTGGGTGCTGGTCATGATCGTGGGAAATCTGCTTCCTCTTATGCCGAGACGATTCAAACTCCTAACCACCATACAGAGAGCACGCCACTGTCACCTACGTCCCCTCGAGGCCACCATCGCAGAGGCTCAAGTACAGAACAAGGCCTGGGCCGTAAACGAAGTCTCATTAGACCCGAGAGACAGAAGATTGACAAGGACCACCGAAACTACCATTACCGTCAGCATGCGGCTCACATGAATGTCCAGCCCTCCACGACGGGTAACGACCCCCTGTTGGACTCGTTAGAAGCCTCCACCGACCGATCGGGTATCTCACAAACAAACGACACTGTTTCGGATGCCAGTCCTCCTCGCCGAACTCAACGTAGGAGTAAGGCCCAAAGCGAGAAGAGGCCTGATGTCACTGAGAAGTCCCAACCCAAGCGAACCAAGTCTAGCAGGAGCCAAAAGAGTTCTAGACGCGACTCGAGGCAAAAGAAGAAATCAAAGGCAAATGAGGAACAGATCAGTCCGCCCAGCGTTTGGAACGTATACTGCGCCATTGTTACCTTTTGGTGCCCCGACTTCCTTCTGAAGTGCCTTGGCTGGCCGACGAAAGCACAGCGACGAGCATGGAGGGAGAAGATGGGTTTAATCAGTATCATTCTTCTCATCATGACGTTTGTCGGTTTCATTACCTTCGGTTTCACTCAGGTTGTTTGTGGTGTGCCACCGACAAGATTGCAGGTCAACAAGGTTACCGGCGGTTACATGATCTTCCATGGTGTGGCGTACGACTTGGTCGGCTCTAACCATCCTCCGGCTGAGGGCATGCCCCGCAGAACAGATGGTGCTGGTCCCAACGTTCTCTACGATTTACCGACAAAATACGGTGCCATGGACGGAAGCTTCCTCTTTCAAAATGTCAACGGCAACTGCAAGGACTTGATTACTCTGGCAGATGGTTCTGATGTTCCCACCAATGGCGATGGGGACTTGGCGTGGTACTTCCCTTGCAAGGCGTTCAACCAGGACGGTTCCAGCAAGGCAAACACGACACTTGAGTACACATCTGGGTACGCTTGCCACACGTCTGAAAAGGCCCGAAACAAGTTCTACCTGGATCTGAAGAAGAGCGCCGATGTGTATTTCACCTGGGATGACATCAAGAATAGCACTAGAAACCTGATGGTTTATTCTGGCTCTGTCCTTGATTTAGATCTTCTCAACTGGTTCAATGAGACCCAGGTAGATGTGCCCCAGCGTTTCAAGGATATCAGGAACCGCAACTCGAAACTCAACCAGGTTGTCCGAGGTCGTGACGTGACCCGTATGTATCAGTCCTCAGCCGACAAGAAGATGGCCAAGTGCTTCGAGGAGATCATCAAGATCGGCTCTGTGGATACTGAGACTATCGGTTGCATTGCCTCCAAGGTTGTTTTGTATTGTGCCCTGGTTTTGATTTTGGGACTTGTCGGTGCTCGATTCTTCCTGGCCATTATCTTCCAGTGGTTCCTTAGTCGCAAATATGCCGCCTCCAAGACCTCCCAGAGTTCCGACCGCAGGAAGCGAAACCAGCAAATCGAGGAATGGTCAGAAGACATCTATCGCGCCCCTGCCAGACTTCCCGGAGATATTGGAAGCACAGTTGTCGGCTCCGACAGGCTAAGCAAACGAAGCTCGTTCCTCCCAACAACCTCTCGCTTTTCCGCCGTGTACGGAAATAGTGAGCCAGGGCGCCGGATGCCAACCACCATGGGTAGCCAGGCTGCCTCCAGCTCGCTCCAGCCCGGCTCCGTTTACAAGCAGAACAATGATAGCCGTGCGAGCTTTTTGCGATCCGACCCGTATGCGCCAGTTACCGAAGGCCCGGGGCCAGCTGGTTTCATTCACGATTCCGTCGTTCCTCAGCCCCCTGCCGATTGGATGCCGTTCGGTTTCCCTCTTGCTCACACTATGAACCTGGTTACAGCCTACTCCGAAGGTGAAGAAGGCATGCGTACGACTCTCGATTCCATTGCCATGACAGATTATCCCAACAGCCACAAGGTGATCGTCGTTATTTGCGACGGTTTGATCAAGGGCAAGGGTGAGACCATGTCAACACCTGATGCTTGCTTGAAGATGCTCAAGGACCACACTGTCCCCCCCGACCAGGTTGAACCTTTCTCCTATGTTGCTGTGGCGAGTGGTTCGAAGCGACACAATATGGCTAAGGTCTACTGCGGTTTCTACGATTACGGCGCCAAGTCTCAGATTCCTCTCGACAAGCAACAGCGTGTTCCTATGATGGTGGTTGTCAAGTGTGGTACCCCCGATGAAGCCACCAGCTCCAAGCCTGGTAACCGTGGCAAGCGTGACAGTCAGATTATCCTCATGTCCTTCCTTCAGAAGATCATGTTCGATGAAAGAATGACGGAACTCGAGTACGAAATGTTCAACGGACTTTGGAAGGTTACTGGTATCTCGCCTGACTACTATGAGATAATGCTCATGGTTGACGCCGATACCAAGGTTTTCCCTGACAGTCTCACGCACATGGTCTCCGCCATGGTCAAGGATCCTGAAATCATGGGCTTGTGCGGCGAGACCAAAATCGCCAATAAGCGCGACAGCTGGGTCACTGCCATCCAAGTTTTCGAGTACTTCGTTTCGCACCATCTGGCCAAGGCTTTTGAATCCGTCTTCGGAGGTGTTACCTGTCTTCCAGGATGTTTCTGCATGTACCGAATCAAGGCACCGAAGGGTGGCCAGAACTACTGGGTTCCCATCCTGGCCAACCCCGACGTTGTCGAGCACTACTCTGAGAACGTGGTGGAGACTCTTCACGAGAAGAACTTGTACCTTCTTGGTGAAGATCGCTACCTGACGACCTTGATGTTGAGAACGTTCCCCAAGCGAAAACAGGTCTTTGTTCCCCAGGCTGTCTGCAAAACAACAGTCCCTGATAAGTTTATGGTTTTGTTGTCTCAGCGACGTCGCTGGATCAACTCAACTATCCACAACCTAATGGAGCTCGTTCTTGTTCGCGATCTCTGCGGAACGTTCTGTTTTAGTATGCAGTTCGTTGTCGCTATTGAACTTATGGGTACCTTGGTTCTGCCTGCTGCTATCGCCTTTACTTTCTATGTTGGTAAGTGATATGTGTTCATTTACCTTGCCATGAGGCATATGATCTGTCTGATTGATTGACTAACGATCTCGTATAGTTATTACCTCCATCATCAACCAACCGCCACAAATCATCCCTCTTGTGTTGCTGGGGTTGATTCTTGGTCTCCCTGGTGTTCTCGTCGTCGTGACTGCACACTCACCATCTTACATCATATGGATGCTCATCTACCTGCTCTCCTTGCCAGTCTGGAATTTTATTTTGCCTACGTACGCCTTCTGGAAGTTTGACGACTTCTCATGGGGTGACACTCGCAAGACAGCTGGAGAGAAGACAAAGAAGGCTGGTCTCGAATACGAAGGAGAATTTGACAGCAGCAAGATTACGATGAAGCGATGGGCCGAATTCGAGCGAGAGAAGCGCACCCGAAGCACATACTGGGGCTCAAGGGACAACGTTCAAAGTGGCTCCTGGATTCCTTCGCCCGGCCACACCTATGACGACAATTATTATTCCGACAACCAATAGATAAACACTGCGTTCCGTTACTGTCTGGGTCTTATCCTTTCACGGGGACCTGGAATGGTCGAATGAACATTATAGATGTATGTACATTTGGGTGGAGGGGGTTATAAGTTTTTGATTTTCTTGTTTTCTTGCGTTTGGTTCTCCATGTCTTGATTGTCTTATTGTAGCCTCATGCAGCGCCCAACCCCCTGTTTATATCTGGGATCATGTCTGTCTTGCAACATGGAGTATCAGTTTCTTTTGAGCGGCTTGTTGTAATGAGGCAGCTGTGTGAGAGGTGACTGAGAAAGGTGGTCTTGGAGGAAGAGTTGCAGTCTGGGATGTATATATTTGCTTTTGCTCGGATTGTCCGGTATGATAATAATAAGAAGGCTGTCACTCGAGCGTCTCAATCTATTTTTTGAACCAAAACCTATCCTTTATGCTCTGTTATCTCGTCCCAAGGTGGGTGCATGTAAAGAGGGTCACAAGCATGCGTTACGTCCATATTGTCGCAGATAATAGCCAGCGAAGAACTTCTTGCCCTCTAGCCTCGAACAATGCATTTCTACACTTCAGAGAGTATTTGGAGACTCTGGACGAGTAAATTTGGTATCCTCTGGCTTCCCGCCCCTTCATCACGATCACCCACCGCAGTGGATGGACCCTTCACATGCTCTGGGTCATCAACTTGCCAACCTGAAAACTACAAGCTCGCATTCCATGCAGATCCATCTTATGCCGCCAGACCACCACCGATGCTTTTGTTTTTGCCAGTCGAAACCCTAATCAAAGGTCGCATAGCAACCGGGAAGTTTCACTCCACAGCGAAGGGGCAGCTCATAAAAACTTAATAGACAAAGTGCTAAACTGCGCCTGGCGACTATAGCGGCCGTCTTTGGCCAGACAACCGTGATCGTCCCTTAAGCCTCAAACTTCAAGAGTCAGAACACAGCTCATGTGTTAAAAGTAACATTTCTCACGTCGCTGCGGAAACCAAGTCGGACTGAGTAAGCAAAATCAATGTCATTGCTAAACTGCGCAATTGCGTGCTGTACGCTTGATGCTAAAATTCTACCAATTGCGAAAAGGCAAACAAAGCTTTGTATGAGTCTAACAGAAAAAACAATCACCGCACCCTGCTCTGCCCCCGTCTATGCGTTTCCGTCCCCGCGCGCTCATTAAAATAGTGACCAGGAATTGTAAAAATCTATGGTGTGACGTTAATTGTACGAGAGAGAGAGTCTCGTCGGGGAGTTGTTGCTTCTCCCCCCTTTTTTTTTTCTTGGACAAAATGATCTAATTGAATTGGAGTCAAGGATAAAAGAACAGCGACGGTTCTGAGTAACCATCCTATGGCGGGGTCATCTGTTCTTCCATCATCTTGCGCACCTCCTTTTCAAGATTCTCGGAGGCGGCCTCCTGGTCGACCTCCTCGACGGCTCCCGTGACCTTGTTGGCGAGCTCAATCTTCTTCTGACAGGCTTTGAGGACGAGCTCCTCGATCGTGTGCCTCGCTATGAGGCGGATGATCTCGACGTCCCGCTTCTGCCCCAGGCGGTGGGCGCGGTTCTCGGCCTGGATGTCGTCCTGGGGGTTGTCGGACTGGTCAAAGATGATGACCTTGTTGGCCGACGTGAGGTTGATGCCGGTTCCTCCTGCGCCGGTCGTTAGGAGGAAGACGGGGATGGTCTCGTCCCGGTTGAACTCGTCGATCATGGTCTGTCGTTCTGAAACGTTCGTGTTGCCCATGAGAACGCGATGGTCGACGTCCTTCGTGGATAGAACTTCTCGGAGAATCTCAATGACCCGGGAGAATTTGCTGAAGACCAAGACTCGGTCCCCGTTCTTTTGGTACTGGTCAATGAGCTCGAGGAGTTTCTGGACCTTGCCGCTCTCGAGTTCCGCTTCTGGCGGGTAATCGAACTTTTTGAGCAGGCGAGGATAGTCACGGCACCACAGGTGCAGCTCAAAATCAGAGGAGTTCTTAAGTTCCTGGATAAGGTGTTTGAGGTCTGGCTGGTGCAGCTCCTCCTGTGAGAGTCTATCCATCAATATGCTACCCATCTCTTCCACCGACTTATCCGTGAAGTGTCGACGGAATAGAAGAGGGTGGATTGCTGCTTTCCGAAGCTGCATCCAGATGTTGTTCTGATCGTTCTGTCGACCCTTGGATTTCACCGCTCGCTGTGAGGGTTCCATCCTGAACGTTTCTTCGTACTCATCGTAAATTGGTTTTTGACCTTTGGGCATGTCGCAATGAACAACCGTACAGGTCTTCTGGGGCATGTCGGACAAGACCTGATCCTTCCGCCGTTGTAGAATGAACGGCTCGAGAATTGTGCGAGCACGCTTGACGCGCTCGCTGTAGAGGAAAGCACCGTTGCTCACGTCTCGAACGCTAACCTTGGTGCTGAAGATGTACCGGATAGATTCCATATGGCCTTCGAAAATCTCGGGATTGATGAAGCTTAGAAGAGCAGTCATCTCCAGAAGGTTGTTTTGGACAGGTGTTCCTTTGAGACGAGTTAGTAAATACTCATGATTGTGAGATATCTATAAATGGAATAGTGACTAACCTGTTAGAAGCATCTTCCACTTTGACGGAATCCGGCGCAAATCCTTGTAAATCTTCGTCTCTGGGTTCTTCATCTTGTGTCCTTCGTCAAATATGGCTGCGTGTAGATCACAGTCCCGCATGGCTTCAATATCGGTTGATGAGTTGATCTGCGAGTATGTTGCGAGAACGACGTGATAGGCTTCCGGGTCCTGTTCCACCTCATATGCAATCTCAGCACGCTCAGATTGTGATCCTCTGTATCCGGCAACGCTGAGGGACGGAGCAAATTTCTTGAACTCGGCCAGCCAGTTATTGTATGTGCTTGGTGGTACAACAATCAAGTTTGGCCACGGCCGGGCATCATGGCTGCTGTTGTCATTTTCGTAACTCTCAACAAGATGGCACATAAGCGAGATAACCTGGCAGGTTTTTCCAAGGCCCATCTCGTCGGCAAGAATACAGCCAATGCCATAGGTGTGAAGTAACGACATCCAGTTGAGACCAAATAGCTGGAAAGGTTTCATCTGACAGTTGGTCGACATGAGACCCGGTTGACTTGGCACTGGGGGTCTGACATATTGGTGAGATGTTACGCTTGTTGGCGTTGGTGGGAGGTCGTCAGCCAAAGGGGAGTTTCGGCCGCTCCGTTTGTTATGCCCGAAGGTGTCTAGGTCCCAGTTCTCCATCACCCCCTTTACCATTTTGGCTTGCGATTCACACTTGGCCACCACCTTGTCAATGGCAGACACAGCGTCAAGGAACACTTCAATAGCATCAACGGCGCTATCTCCAACGTTGACCTTGGAGGACTTGCGAGCGCCAGGCTTCTTAGCCAGGCAAACTTGTCGGACCTGCGAGATCGTTTGGAACGGACGCTTGGCTGTGATAGTCTCAAGGAGAGCTTCTTTCATGCCAGTCATCGCTGCCAACTCCTTTGATGTACTTGAATTTATGCATTTCAACACTCGATCGTCGCTCTCGTCGTCCGAAGAAGGTGACTGCTCAGCCTCGTATGCATCCTCCTTATCATCATCATCGACGAGGTCAATGATGAGGGGGTCATCGCTCGACGGGGGCTCCGGAAGTTCTGGCTGTGGTTTTTGAGGCGAGGGAGTTCCACGCCGTTTCAGTCCCTGAATTAGACGCCGCTTGGCGGGCTTTGGCGGGCTCGGGGTCGGTGCCTTCACAGCAGGAGCCTTCCTGGTTGGTTGCAACGACGCTTTATTGACGAGACGGCGACCAGCAGGACCTGCTGCTGCCTTTGCCTTAACGGACTTCTGAGAGCCGTAGTTATCCAGCCAATCGATCGCCCGGGGTACATCCAGCTCATTATCCTCCAACGCTTGCTTTACAACGGCGGAGGGAAATTTGGGCCCGAATACGTCGAAGATCTGACGCAGCTTTTCTCTCATCTTCTTCTCCTTGTCGAGCACAGGGTTGTAGGCGAACGATGAAATTGGGGCTTTGAATATTGTAGGTCTAATATCCCCTTGGGGAGGCAGCAAGTCATCTTCGTCATCCGATATGAGATCAATTGGCTCTGGGGCAGGGCGCTTCTGCGGAACTCGTGGTTGGGGGCGAGGCGGAGGGCGGAAAACCGTCCCCGCGGGTGCGAGTCGTGAGCCCAACATCGGTCGTTTTTCTGGTTGAAATGGTGAGGATGAGGCAGGAACCTCGACGATGCTTGGGGGTGAAGAAACCTCCAGCGTTGGGGTGTTCCGACCTAAAATCTGGGTAGGCTGTGTAGTATCATCACGGCGAAGAGCGAAGCCGGGTGAGCAAGGTACTGTATCCATCCCCAATTCGTCGGGGTCGAGAAGAATCGGGTGGCGTGCAACTGTGGGAGTTTTGGGGAGGCTGTTGGAGTGCCGGATGGGCAGCGGCGAGGAGCTTCGAGCCATAATAAGTGTGTCTGACCGGGGGGTTGGCGGGAAGGCAATCTCATGGGTATATTGCGAAATTCACGGCCCCTTTGGGGTGTTTCTAGGAGCCCTCGAAGCCAGCAAAGAAGGCGGGGGTTAGTTGCAGCATTGATAAATAGCAGCCTGCGTAGAGAGCACGGTGAAAGTGTTGAGCGGGAGTTGCGAGGGTAGTTTGCCCAGCCTGACGCCAGCAGTCACGTTGGTTGGCCGATATCCTCCCATTTTTTCCGTCTCCATGTGCCAAGACGCGTTCCAGCATCGCGAAGTCACGTGCTGGATTTAAGTGGTGTCGCCTACCAGCCAGATACGCAAGTGGCCGGTCACATTGCACGTCATTCAGTCCGGACGATATCCTTCTTTTCACGTCACGCGAAAATTAACAAATTGGATCAAGATATTTGCCAATTCTCTGCGACACTTTTAAAACCATTTCCTCTTAAGCCGGTTGACTCTCGTTGGCGTTCACACAGAGTCAAGCCTTGACCCTCTGCTCCCTTTGTTCACCAGACCACCAAGCAAAAATGGCTACCCGTCGCATCGTTAATACTGAGCGGACTCTTCTTGAGAAGGATGACCCCATTGAGGAGAAGTCTAACATTGCACCGGCTGTCCCAAAGTTTGTTTCATAATTCTGTTCCTTAGCTGGCTGGTTGGAAGCTGACACATATATGCTTAACCTCCAGTGATGTTATTTTCAAGCTTCTCGCCTTCACTTTTGCCATGATTGTTGTTCCAATTGGAGGCTATTTTGTCACCGTTAATACGGTGTTCAAGGGTACTATTTATTTCATCCCTTCCTTTCCACATATCCCTGGTTGCCTGCTGGGGTGTGACTGTGGTCACAGGTATCAAGAGAACACTCTAACATGAACACAGGTAATGCTTCTTTTGCCGGAGGGTTTGCTGCTCTGTTGGCCAATGTCGTCCTGGTGGGTTATATTATCGTCGCTATGAAGGAGGATCAATCAGAGACGACAGAGAAGAAGAAGAAGCCAGAGAGCCAAAAGGACAAATAGAGGCGACAAGCACGGATGATCAATTGGGGACAGGGCAATGTGCCATACGACTTTTCATTTACTATATATCACAAGCTCACTTTTGTACTCTAGTAGCATATTTTACTTGCAAGCAAGAATTTGTTCTGTACTTGTAAAATAAACAAGGCTGTGTAGATGAAGGCTCATATGTTCGGGTTTATGTGGCCTGCATTATATATGCCAAGTCTAATCAATTATCAGCACCCGGGTGCACTCGTGTACCACCTCCCGCTCAATCTTCATGCTCCTCACAAAGAAGGAAAAAAGGAATAAAAGTCAACATGAATCTTCCCCTGAACGCCTCGTACATTATCCGTAAGTATATGTAGCGATGAGACCACCGAACAGAGCCCCGCGGATCTATGTCAGACCCGTGTTCGAAGACCATCCATTAGGATCCTGCCTCAAAGTGGTATCATAAACCCCCAGTATTAATGACTTTCAACACTCCATCAAATGAACAAAGTTGGCAGGCATTGCTGCCATGGAAAATGTGGTTTTCCAATCCGGTTGGGTATCGACAAATGGAAAAGGACAATGAGAGTATGGGCATCCGTGGCGAGCTTAGGAATTTTTGCTGAATCGTCGTGTGAACCAGCTCTTCCTCTTTTCTTGAGGAGCGGGCTGTTGTTGTACTGCGGGTTGCTTTCTGGGAATGACATTAATTTCTTTTCGAGGAATAGAGGTGCCATTGTTTCTCGGCGCTTGCTGTTCGGGCTGTTGTTGTGGGACCCCTCTCAACCCAGCAGCTAGACTGGAATCTTGAGATGTCTGAGACTGGCTGAAGCCAATGCCATAGTCGTTCATGGGCTCGGCGCGTTTGGCTGGCAAATTCCTCTCGATAGAACTGTTGTCGCTGCTGGTTGGGTCGGTTTGATAACCAACAGGTTCCGAATTTCCACTACCCGCAGCGGAGGTCACCGTCTCGTAAGAGCGATCCTTGTGCGCCAGATGATAGACATTTTGAGGTGGTCCGTTTTGCCTGTATCCGGATTCGGGGGCCGTTCTCGGTGGCCGTTGCCTGCTCGGGCCTTGGCTGTAATTCTGAGGCTGAGCCATGCCGTACCCATTGAAACCGGCGTTGTAGGCGTGATGGTCGTAGAAACTGTTTCTCGCGGTATTGGTGTTTCCGGTGTCATATTGGGAGTACTCGGGTCGTTGCGACTGAGGGCGGTTCCCGTAGTAGCTATTCGGCCGGAAACGTGGTTGCCCGGCTAACCCGTTGTCAGTATGCCGCATATGATATGGTACTGGAATGTACGTAATAAGACTCACATGGATGGTAGCTATTTCGACGACTCCACGTAGCTCCCGAATCCGTCTCTGATAATTACCTATTTAGTAAATTGTCTCAGTGAAATGGTTCAGAAGACCCTTACCTGCTCGGAACATCATCGACTTCCTCGAGTACCCCCCATCAATTGCGGCTTCGAAGCTGCGAATGGTGTCTAGCGGCCGTTCCCAGCGATTGCGCGTCGGGTTGGACTTGTCAGGATCAGCTGAGCGCAGTTAGCAAATTTGTCCACAAATTGTCAATCACGACCAGGAAAACCATACCGATAGGATTGCCATTTGCGTCCTTGTGGGTGATAGATCGTAGAGGGGCGAGAGCGGATTGGGTCATCTCAGCGGCGACCTCAGCTGTTGGCTGCGTCAGTACGGTGTCGGATCGAAGAGACGGGATGAGAAGGTGGCAAAGGCGTGGTATAAGAGAAGTTTGGCGGCCTTTCGCCCCGGATGTGAAAGGAATGCAAACTAAGATGGAAGATAACAGAGAGGGGGCATCTTACCAGGCTCTGCCTCGCTAATGGCCACACTTGGGTCTGCTTTTGAATGTAGGCGCTTTGATTCCTTCTGAGCCGAAGTCTCTTGATAAGATTCCCTGTGAGAGCTTTTCTGCGAGCTCTTCCGAGACCGATCGGAATGGAAGCTAAAGGTTCGAGGTTTCGACCGAGCAGGTGGTTGCTTCTGGATAGGTGACTGCGGTTGCTGGTGC
This sequence comes from Clonostachys rosea, assembly GCA_026958235.1. NCBI lineage: Eukaryota > Fungi > Ascomycota > Sordariomycetes > Hypocreales > Bionectriaceae > Clonostachys > Clonostachys rosea. Next base: position 4,184,961 of record CP110207.1, read on the forward strand.
TGAGAATACTGATATTCCACCTGGGAAGAAGCTTGGTCGTACTGCTCTGGAGGATGATGGGCTGGGGGCGGGAAGGGATGATGATGATACACGTCTGTTTGAGTCTCCATCGCGGCTAGCTGGGATGCAACAGCGTTTTGATTAAAATTGTATCGCAAGACGCAGGGGTTGCCTGTTCTGCCAAGTGCAAGGACCACAGGAGAGCGGAGCTTTTGGTGCGAGTTGGTGAGAAACAATGGATCGCTCGATGATCTGGAGATTGGGACCCGTGCACTTGGAAGGCTGGGAATCTCACGTAGTAGCAAAGAGTTGAAAGCTGTTGGGCTTATTGAGGTCCAACAATACCGCTAGCAAGGATGATACCAAGGAACGGGTCTGTGGCCGGGTGGGGATATGTTAGGTTGTTTGGAGAGGGCGAGAGAGTAGTATTAATTAACGGGGCGATAGGTAGGTAGTATGGGAGAGTAGGATGAATCAGACGATGGAGCTTTGCAGCTGGGCGATTGATTGAGTTGAGCGAGCGAGGGACTGGTAGGAGAGAAAAGAAAGAAAGAAAGAAAGGAGGAGGAGGAGAGGTGAGAAGAGGTCCACTTTGACAGCTTTTCGAGCAGGAGAATAAATATTGGCCGGCTGGTTGGGGTGATGATGAAAGCACACCTGGATGGCTGCGGACGACAATTGCGCGTTGCCGTACCGCTACGCATGCGAGCAGCCAAGCTAGCAGCTGGGCAAGTATCTCAGTACGGGCGACGCGGGCAGACGACAGCGGCAAGGCAGGTACTGTACCTCTGGCACACGGCGGGCGAGTACTGCGTACCTGCTGCCAGGCGACCAGTGCAGGAATAGATGTACTGTGTGACCCGCTAATGGCGCGTAGTGATGCTGAGAACTCGTCAGAGACCGGGGCTTTCACATGGACCAAGCAGGACAGGCAGGGCTCCGGGCTAGTTATGCTCGTGTCTGGGATGCTTCGATCTTGGCAACCCAAGTGCATGCATACATGGCATGCCAGTACCTGTCTGTCTGTGCCAGAGACGTGCGCAGGTCTGTGGCGCACCCGGCGACCACCAGCCAGGTACTGCGCATGTACCTTGGGGGAGGAGGCGTTTGCGTCGATGCTACCAGAGGGCTGCTGTGACGCAACGGGCGGGCGTCAGGTCACATAGGTACGCAACCGGACAGGGGATCTGATATCAGTCTGCCGTCCCCTGGGCCTGCGCTGGGCTGCCAGGAGTGGGGCCGCGAGTGATCTGGTCGCGGTGTGGGTTCCCTGGTGGGTGGAAAGTGGGCAGCCTCCCCACCCTGCTGTGCGTGGGCCTGAAGCGCCAAACAACTGGATGGAAAAGTGCCACCAGCAAACTCGATATGTCGCAGAATTGCACCAACGTAGCGGCGTTGTGGTGCTTTTGGACTATTAGAAACCGGGGCAACCGATCCGGCCATTCTTCTCGATCCTCGATCCTCGCTCACACTCTTTCGTGCCCTCTCTACGTGCATTTATTTTAGGCTCACTTGCAGCCTCTACACAGGCAACGGGGAATTGATCTCGGCCGACCGCATTTACTCGCATGCGTCGGGTGGTGCCTCGGTAGGTCGATCAGTGCCGACCTTATTCTGCACCACGCCACTATCAAGGGCCTTTCCAAGTCACCTATGCTCCGATTGGGAGCTCCGTCTGCTTGAACGAGGATTGTCCACAGGCGGTGCGGAGCATATTTACTGCTAGCTCCGACTCGGTGAGTGAGTGGCCAGCGCAGAATACAGGCAAGGTACCTCTGCCCGAAGCATGCGATCGGGAAGCTGACGCTTGGCGCAGAACGCCACGTCGAGTCAAGTTGCGAACGTCAATCGGCTGCTTTCCAGGCCTAACTGCATCAGGTCATCTGCATCCACGCACTTGCACGTTGTTCCTTTTTTTTTTTTTTTTTTTTTTGTTCTAAATAGCCCGTGCTGGTGAAACATCCAAAAGACCCTCATCGGCGCGGATGTCCACGGCTTTTTTCCACGCATGTTTTGTGATATGCTTACTTGGTAGCTTGGATTGAATGCAATTGGGAGCTGTGCGGCCTCCTGCAAGCAGCAGCGCCAGTCGGGTCTTTAGCTGCCCAAGCGTACGAATTGACTTTTTGCTACGGTCACAGGCGGCTGTGTTCTCCATCCTTTGATCATTTGATGCCGATTGCTGGTGGCGTCGACAGCTCTCCACTGGGTGCACGTCCCAAGCTTCTCAGATATCAAGATGATACAGTTAATGGTAATAACATGCTATCGGAGTTGTCGTGACCGACTTCTCAATATGTCTGTCGAACGCGGAATCTTTTCAGAGCGCAATTCTGTGATGAAAATGGATTGAAACTTGTCTGCCATTGCTGACGAATATCAACGATTTTGAATGGTCTCTCTCGTACTTCACAATCTCTCTTTTATGCGTCCATATTTCAATGGACGAATCTGGCCTGTAGTAACAAGAGAAGAGCGACGAACAATAGCCTGGCTACACGAACAAGGCGAGAGGCCATGGGTTCGCGGCCAATGTCTTGATTGACTCAAATCTACCGATCGGGTGCCGAAATCTGTGGTGGTTCGATTCTAACCCCATTTGAACTACCGGAATACGCTCTACGATGGGAGGATACTCCTTATCAACAGACACTTTGGCGGGAACTACTAATAATACCTGACTTGGGGCAAGGATTCTGATACCCATCTGCTGCAGGAATTGGTGTTTGAGGTCAGGTGCCCTGCCATCCTTTTATTTACCCCCAGGTTAATTCGTACAGATAAGGCATCGAGTTGATGTTACCTTACCTGTACCTGCGACGGAAGAGGAGGCTGTGCTATCACTCCACATTGCCGTCATTTGAGTGTAACAGGGCTGGTGGTAGCCCGAAGGCGAATTTATCCATTTGTCAGGTATGCATGGATAATTTTATGTCGGCCCTACTGGGATTGACCAGGAGCTGGGGGCGACCACTCCAAACAGTGTACTCTAAGCACTGTTGACTGCCTGCCCAACCCGCCATGTACCGACAATCGCGATCTCATCATGGTGAAGAGTCAATGCGTGCATATATGACCTGTCTGTCCTCTTACTCGGGTCGCATGGGCCGTGGCCAGGGCGCCAAAGCTGATTGACTGGATGGCAAAGTGCGGTCAATAAACATTTAATTAGCCTTAGTTTTGCTGTCGAGTGCTGGCCAGCCACTGCTAGCCTTGATTCTCCTCGTCGACTGGATAAGGTAAAACAAGATGGAGTTCCTAGTGCCATGCGGATGCACCTTTCGGGAGGACTTGTCAAACAGCCTTCAGCAGTGCATGCCTAATGCCGCCTACCTACATTGCGCTACTCTCCCTGCTTCCATAGTGTTGATGTCGCAAGTGCTAGCTGTAGTGAGTTGGCTCTGGCATTAATACATTTGCCACCACTCATCCCCTGCTTCCATCTCTCGTGTCGTGGAGTTGCAATTCAATAGACTCTGCGTTGTTACATAGCTGAACCCCCCGAAGCAGGGAGGCGGAACCGCTCTGGTGCTGTCTGCCTGAAGCAGTTGCGCAGGCCGCGGACATGCATATCAGGGAACTGCCATGATACGAGGATGATCGGCGTTATCTAAGCTCAAGCTCGCCCCCCCTTCTCCCCAATAGTCCATCATATGAGGATCCTCCACACCCTTCTCTCTTAAGCGACTGTGCATTATTAAGAGGTGATCAATGCGAATGATCGGATGTCCATAATGAGCACTGCCAGAGCGGGGAGAACCGCTGACGGCAGGAGGGGAGATGCTACTTCCCCGCTGCACCATCATTGCCACCTAGCAACCACACCAGCCGGGTGAGTAAGCGGCGCATGAAGAGAAGGAGGTTGGTAGAACAAGTCGGTTGGCGCCCCGAATGCCGTGACACGGTAGTTGCGGAGTGAAAGGTGGCTGTCAAAGATGTTCATTGTACACCCGCAAAGATAAACATATCGTTTCAATTTCCAGCATATTGCCCATCCTTGTCAGACACAGCTCCGGTCTTACCGGGCCCGCGCGAAAACAATAATCGAGTTACTCAACCTCCCCTCCCTCTACCACACCTCGTATCCATTCAAGGAACCCGGGAAAACTCAGTCACCACCTAGAGCAACACATGACGTGTGCGCCCCGGGGACTGGTGGACAGCAGAGCTAGTAGATTTGCCATCCGAGAGTCTCGTATACAATTCCTTTTCTCGTTGAGTTATATCCTCTCTACTTTGCTGCATGATTTGCTCCCGAGGTTGAACCTTAAAGTAATCCTTCTCGCCGAACGGTGCGAGATGGAACGCGCCTTACATATAGGTGAAACCGGTTTCATCTAAAACCTTCTCTTGATAGGCGTCGAAGTGTTCAATTCCGTGACACTCCATTGTGATCTGTGCCCGGGTTGAAGGGCTGTGTGTCTGTCGTTTGTTTGTTTCTCCATGTAATAAGCTCATCCAGAAACCCCAAATTCTGTACGACGGCGGCCGCATCTATTTACGGTATCATCCGGGGATAGGCTCTCCTCGATGCGTTCTCCGCTGTTGAAAGGATCCTTGTTACAATTGTATTCCGCTCGAGTTGATATCTTTGTGTTGCCGTGCTCACTCAACCAGTTTCCTATCATCCGAGTAGGTAGCTAACTGGGTAAGAAGATTTGAGAGATCAAATTGAAGCGGCGTCATGAGCAGGGCACTTCCTTTAATAATGGGAATAGCATAGCCATATGAACGGATGTGAAGCAACAGTTTATAGGGTCTAATCTCTTGAACATCTGTTATTGGTCCTCAATAGTATTTGGCAATACCACCAAGAACTGGAAACATTATAGATTAATGTTTGAGTGTATCACTTTCTATGCCACCAGGCTAGTAGCTTGGGGTTACTGTCTTAGTTTACTTTTCGTGCGGGATGGGGTAGGCCACGAAACAAGACAATCTTAGCACGTCTTGATTAGGGTTGGGGTTTGACGTATATTGGTGTTTACGTTGTAGACGCGAGTCTGAGTCGTCATTAGGAATCATCAATGTTGGTGACTTATAAGCCGCATTTCATACTGGGTTTGTCTATACTTTCAAGACCCGTCCTACACATCAAGTGAATTCAATAGTCAAGTAAGGGATGCGAAGAAAGAACTATTCGCTTAAAGACAATAAATCAAAAAGGGATATCCCCAGAAGCCATTATCGCAAGATCAAAACATCGAACTGCCAAACCTAGGTCACATTCGCGCAGATCGAATGCAGGCCGCGTGGGCGTAGAGCAATCAAAAACACATCACATCATATCTCGAGAGCCATGGTTTGGGTCGCGCCTTTGTACGCAGCCTTCAATTTTAGCCTCTAGGATGATAGGATGAGCCCGAAATATTTTTTTCATCTTTTTCCTTAGTCGTGAGACACCACAAATCCATATTACATCTACCCCAAACCGATATCAAAGCCCCTCAAGTATCTTTGAAAGTCGGTGTTGTCGTCGACGGCATCCATGCGAAATCGGAAAGCCGAGGCCCTCGGAATCACTTCATCGGACGGACGCCATCGCATGCCAACCAAAGAGGATCTGACGTCTTTTGAATCGATCGCCTCGAACTAAGGCAGTATGCTTTACCCTTGCCTCGACCAATGCAGCCAAAAGATAACCGTCCTCACTACCAACTCCATTCCAAACCCTCTTATATCGATGAGGGGTACAGCATGACACGAACGGAAGCGCCGAAAGACTTTGTGGGGAGAGGAGAGGTGAACTTGGCACGGACGACACCGGAGTTGCCTAATCGTCGCTTGTTAGATGACTGCCGTCGGCGAATCTCTTATTTGGGATTTTCGTTCTTACCGTGTGGCCGGGTAACCTTGCCCCAGATAACGCGGATCTTGGTGCCGCGGATCTCCTTCTGTCCACGGTAGACGTAGGCGATCTTCTTGCCGAGGTAGAAGCTGGGAAACTGTCAGCGCTGAGTTTCTGGTCAAGGGGAATTGGAGAGCCCTACTTGGCGGCGTTGGTGTCGTCAACACCCTCGATCTTGATCAGGCTGGTGCCAGGGTGGGTGTTGTGGCGGGAGCGCTGATAGCTCAGGTGGCGTCCCCTATTGTCCTCTTGTCAGTTCGCTTCCTAGTAATATTCGATCCCTTCGTAAATTCTCCAAATCTCCATACGACTTCGCCGACATTCAATTTGACCGTCGTTTGATGCCGGTGGTGACTCGATGATTGCAATGAATGGGAATTGGTGCCAGGGGAGGGCTTACTTGACGTATACTATGCAAGCAAGGCAAGTTAGTTTTTGTCCCAGAAAGTAAACATATCGTGTGTGCGAAGCCGAAATCGCCAGCGGCTTCACCGAGAATCAACAGGGTCAACTTACGTCTGTGTCCAGCTTCGGAAGGCATTGTAATAGATTTATGGCTTCCACCCTCTCTAAAGATCCAAAGGCTAAAAGGAAATGTCGTCGGAGGTTCGTCTTAGCGAAAAGACTCCCTGTTTTGTTAGTGCACGTCGTGATTGTCGTGATGTCCGGCTCAAGGTCGTGTGGATGCGGTTGTGATGTGCGGTGACCCAACCACGAAAATTTGTGCCCTCGCCATCACGTGTTGCACCTTAGGGCAATTCCTGCTTAGGTAAACACCTATCAACGCAGTGTGACTGGAAATGGAAAGCACCGCCGCAGCAACCCCTCCTTCTAAATTGTAAAAATGCACTAGCCACACATGTGATGACAGGGCTTGGTGCCTCCACATTTCCATGAGACATCCCAGCCGTGGGGTTGGGGCGCGAGAGCTACCTGCTGGATTCGATCGCGACCTTTCTTTTGGTGTTGTTTCTTTATTGGCCTTTTTTTGAGGCTGTTTCTGGCCCTTAGCTTTGTGTATTCAAGCCAACCACAAAGAAAATCCTTCCTCTCCTTGATAGACGTGCCTTGAGAGTGTCACCCTACGACTCTCAAGCTATTGTTAGAGAGCAAGGCCGTCCTACTACGGCGCCGTGAAAAGGAACAGAAGATTGGAAGCATCAGCGAGTGGGTTTGCTAGAAACATAATACATGGAGAAAGCAAGCTTAAGTTGGGGGTACTATCTGCTATAATAGAATGCTTGAAACCCTTGACCACCGTAGTAGGAGAGAGCCCCGTGACCAACGGGGAAAATAAAAAGTGTTGAGTTAACCCATATACCAGAAGCGGAAAAAAGCCAGGCTGGGCATGACCTTGGTATCCAGTCTAGAAACTGCTTGTCAGCACCCGACTGGGCCGCGAAGAGCTCAGAGGAGATGGGGATAAGGGAGCGTTTTTGTAATCCGATTACAGATAGGTTGACAATGACCCCCCCACCGGAGATAGTGCCGGAGCAACAAGAGCCCATCCCTATGAGGTGCCTGCTTCCGACACTTCCTTACTTATAAATCCACGACTTGGCACGGCTGGGAGCTGGCTGATCCTGGATCTTAGAATGACGGTGCTTCCGGTACCTGGGTCTGCTGTAGTCTCTGACTGTTTTCTCGGCGCATCTTTGTCAACGGTTAGCACGGGGTTGACAAAGCTAGTTCCATCGCTCAAAGTTGCTGAATCAGAGAATACAAATGCAGGGCCCCAAGGCTAGTGGATCTGAGGTTAGGAGGCTAATTCCTTTTGAGTGTCCACGGGGGGGTCCAGGGCGGCTGCCAGCCGATACGGGAGAACACAGCTAGCAGCCATCCATGTACGATGGACGGGCTCCTACCAGACGTAGAAGCTGTTGGATTTCCGTCTCCTCGAGGCCATTGAGCGGTGCAGGCTACTCCGCGGGCTAACAGAGAGGTATTTTCCCACTGGTGTACTCGTTGGCCAGCTTCTCGACTCGAAAGCTGCGAGGTTTTTGTCTCCTGGGTACCTTTCCTGGGCTAGTACCTTTCCTGGCTGATGCTGGCTTTACATACATTGAGGAGCCAACAGACGTGTCCAACCATACACACATGGACGGCGTGGGAATACCACGGTGACCTCGCGGAAGTACCTGTCCCTTAGCTAACTAGCCAATCGATGAAACATTCGGGGTTCAGAATCCTAGACGAACGATTAATTTCCTGGCAGCTTCCCTGAGATCTTAGGGTCTGCCAACGTAATCCACATAGAGCTATCTGGTAGATGGCGACCGCGATATGGTAGTTTGCCTGGCAGTCTAGCAGACTCGACGGAAAATTGTCACGGACTCGACCGTCGGCGCCAACCCCACGGCATCCCTCGTCATCCGACATGCGTTTACCTCCATTACCTACTCCTTACCCAGCAGACTAGCCACAGAAAGATCAATCTGAGTGGGGAAATCTGGCTCCTGACGGTACATGCACTACATCATCCTGTCGGGGGCTCGGCGAGGGAGGGGATGAGACTGCACTGCACTGCACTACGGTGGCTGCAACGCCCAGGATATCCTCCAGAACAGGCGAATCACACCCCTAGCGCGCTATAAAGCGACCCCTCACCTACATATCCGTAGCTGCTGCTAGTTCGTCATAAGAAACCTTGCCTCGTCCCTAGCTTTCCACCTCTGGATTCCCGTCTCCTTCATCACTTCCCTTTGCTGGCGACCTCTTCGTTTCCTCGGCCGACCGACAGAATTGCCATCTGCCCTCACTCCCTCGTCGGATTTTAAGGCTTCGCAAAGCCTCGACATCGCTCAAGATGGACCACGCTCAAGCTTCGTATGTATTTCCAAGCTCCCCACTCTCCGCCGGCGCTTCCAGAGCAGCGCGCCCTCCGAAGCCGCAGCCCAGTCTCCCAACTTTTTTTTTGGTGCCCATGAAGCTGACCCAGGACGCTGCAACAGGAACGTGGAGCTCAAGGAGAACACCGTCATTGTTGTTCTCGGAGCCTCTGGTGATTTGGCCAAGAAGAAGACTGTAGGCATCTTCCCAACCCCTCCTCCGCGCCGCCGAGTAATAGCTGACTGATGGATTCGCATAGTACCCCGCGCTCTTTGGATTGGTGAGCACACCTTCCACGAATCCCGTCCCACGCCACCTGCGCAACAACAATCAGAGTAACTAATACATGATTCCAGTACCGTAACCAATTCCTCCCCAAGGATGTCAGAATCGTCGGATATGCCCGCACCAAGATGGACCATGAGGAGTATCTGCGGCGCATCAAGTCTTACATGAAGACCCCCACCAAGGAGATTGAGCAGCAGCTCGAGGACTTCTGCAAGCTCTGCACATACATTTCCGGCCAGTACGACAAGGACGAGTCCTTCGAGAACCTTAACAAGCACCTCGAGGAGCTCGAGAGTGGTCGCCCAGAGACTCATCGTCTCTTCTACATGGCTCTGCCCCCTAGTGTCTTCACAATCGTCTCCCAGCACTTGAAGAGATGCTGCTACCCTACCAAGGGCATCGCTCGCGTTGTTGTACGTAGGCCATTGCGGCAATTGGCGCATCCCCCCCCTTTTTTAAATTCTATTTCCCTTAAGCCATCTGGTGTACGTGTGTGCTGGTTTCCTTCCTAGACTAACACTCCGATGTAGGTCGAGAAGCCCTTCGGAAAGGATCTTGCCAGTTCCCGCGAACTTCAAAAGTCTCTTGAGCCCGACTGGAATGAGGATGAGCTCTTCCGCATTGATCACTACCTTGGCAAGGAAATGGTCAAGAATCTGCTTATTCTCCGCTTCGGCAACTCATTCCTGGGCGCAACTTGGAACCGCCACCACATCGATAACGTGCAGATTTCATTCAAGGAACCTTTCGGCACCGAAGGCCGAGGAGGTTACTTTGACGAGTTTGGCATCATCCGTGATGTCATGCAGAACCATCTGCTCCAGGTCCTCACCCTCCTGACCATGGAGCGCCCTATTTCATTTGACTCTGAAGACATCCGTGATGAGAAGGTCCGCGTTCTTCGCTTCATTTCCCCCATCGAGCCCAAGAATGTTATTATCGGCCAGTACGGCAAGTCCCTGGATGGCACCAAGCCCTCATACAAGGAGGACGACACCGTTCCACAAGACTCCCGATGCCCCACTTTCTGCGCCATGGTGGCTTACATTAAGAATGAGCGCTGGGATGGCGTTCCCTTCATTTTGAAGGCAGGCAAGGCTCTCAATGAGCAGAAGACCGAGATTCGAATTCAGTTCAAGGATGTTACAACTGGTATTTTTAAGGACATCCCCCGAAATGAGCTTGTTATGCGCATTCAGCCAAACGAGAGTGTCTACATCAAGATGAACTCGAAGCTACCGGGTCTCAGCATGCAGACCGTGGTCACCGAACTCGATCTCACATACCGCCGCCGCTTCTCAGATCTAAAGATCCCCGAGGCATACGAATCACTGGTTCTCGACTGCCTCAAGGGAGATCATTCCAACTTCGTCCGTGATGACGAGCTGGACGCCTCCTGGCGTATCTTTACCCCCCTCCTGCACTACCTGGAGGACAACAAGGAAATCGTCCCCATGGAATACCCCTACGGTAAGTGTTTAGTTGATGTGCTGCCTGATCTTGGCGCCGTTCTTTGCTAATAAACCGAATTTAGGCTCGCGTGGCCCTGCCGTCTTGGATGATTTCACAGCCTCTTATGGTTATAAGTTTAGCGATGCTACCGGCTATCAGTGGCCCATGACATCTGCCGCTGCACCTACCAAGTTGTAAGTTGATGCTGTCATGTCAATCATGTTTGTACATTTAAGCAATCGTTCTCGTGAAAGAAGCATTCTAACCCATTGAGCAGCTAGGAGAGCTAAGGGGTAGAGCTGCACTGCAAGCCGAAAAGCTCCTGATCAGCATGGTTAACTATGGGCGGGCGACCGACTTGTGATGAATCAAACAAAGTAAAATAAAATAAAACCCGAATTATGCAACTGGGTGGGTTTCGGATTTGACGACGGCTGCGTGTCTTTAGATATATTTTTTTCTCTCCTATCTCTCGCTCAGGCTCTCGGCGGATACATAGAAACAACAAAACATAATGCTTCTGCAACTTTGCCCCCCCTGGTTCTATCGAATGTGAACGTTTGGTGATTTCATTGCGAGCCTCTCTCCATACTGCTCTGCCCTCTCAGAGCGCATGCACTGTCGAGTGTTGTCTGATGCAACTGTTATGCAATGCTGAGAAGGGGTTGAGTCAGATGGAGCAGCTTAGGGAATCACTGACGAATGATGATGAAGTGGCGTTTGCTAACAGCCCCCAGTTCCAACACTAAATGCACTCTCAAAGCTACATGGCCTCGGGGGGACCAGCTTGTCAACTCAATTCTAGCCCGCACTCTGCTGGTGTTCAGCATGCATGCAAACGGAATCCATTGTGAGCTGCAGCTCTTTGTTGAGTGCACACATAATATTTGTCACGAAGGCTGACTGGTGCGCGTGGACTGTCCGCCGATTGGCTGGGGCTGGGCCCGAGCGAGCATGCTTCAATGCGATCGAGCCGTCCGTCTCTGCCAGCAACAACAAACAAGGGGAAACACAAGACCAGAGCGCATAGAGAAGGGTGCATGCATCGCACCGTGCAGCAAGCCGTAGCGCTAGCTCACAGCAAGCTCCGCACCAGGATGCTTGCTGCCTTTGTCCCAGCAACTCTCTCGTAGCGATCAATGAATTGTGGTGTATGTAGCGGCGGAGGTGCTTTGCTGGTGTGATTGAGCTGGGAGGCCAACCCGGAGCCGATAAAACCGGGGCTCGCTCCTACCTAAAGTGGATGGAGCAAATCTGCCGGGCGCGTCTCGTTCCGCTACACTCGACTGAGCTGAAGCCAAGTGAACTGAACTCTCCCTCATCTTTCGCATCGGCATCAGCCCAACCTGCCGCCTACAGTATTTTCACCACCGCGCACCCCCGACCCCAGCGATCCTTTCGACGTATCTTGCACGCCTGGAAATTTTCGTGCATTGTCCGGCCTCGAGCGACCCCTAGCCATTTTTTTTTTTCACCGACAACCGCATCACCGCACTCTCATCCTCGACTCGACGGAAGGACAGACGGCCGGCCCCCTTTCTTCATGTTGGCCAGGCCTCTGTCTCTGTAGTGCAACGCCGCCTTTCTCTCTATATGACCTACACGGCTGGAGGAGAGATTCAACGAGCGACGTCTACCGCGCCGTGGGGCGAGGTGGGAGAGGTGATTCCTGGACTGTGCAGGGGGATCGGGCGATCAACGCCTAGCCATTCAGTATGCCGGCCGCTGTCATCATGAACGATGGCGGTCATGATGGCTCGCGCATCGATCTAGATGGAGGCCCCAAGACGAACGGTCACAATGGGTCTGCCGCCGACGATACTCGCAACGCGCCCGCCAAGGAAGCGCCCTCGAATGCCGTCGCTGCCCAGCCAATCGCGAAGCAGTCGCAGGGCCCTCCAAGGATGAACGACCTACCGGACGAGCTCAAACACATCACAGATGGCTTTATCCCTCTATCCCGCCTTCTGAGTCGTCTTGCGCAAAGCACCCATAACAAACTCCAGGAGAGAATCATATATTTGGCTGGGCTGCCGCTGCCCTCCAACGCGACCAACGGAAACGCAACTTCGTCTTCCGCAGCGGTGGACGACACCTCCAACGAAAACCTACAGAAGAAGGCCGCCCTGCTTACGTTCGCCCAGGAAGTTCACACAACATTCGTCAAGGCGCTGGTTATTACGGAATGGAGCCGAAAGGCTGACATGGTCAGCAAGTTGATTGACATCAACATGCATATATTTGACCAAAAGAACCTATTCCCCGCCGTCCTCGACGCAGTTATGAACACGCAACGGACTCTTACTTATGCGCGGATGCCAAGCCCCGACCTCAAGACAGCTCTGCACGTCCTATCAACTGGAACTGCCCCATGGTTCCCTGATGTGTGTTTCATCTGCTCGTACCCTTCTGAACTTTCCGCTAATTCGATTCACAGTTAAATTATATCGAGCCTCCGCCAATCAGCGTCGAAGAGAAATTGACATGGATCAATGATTTAAATACACATTTGTCGCTTAGGCTCAACCTCGACGAGTTCGACAAAATCCCCCCCCAATTCAGAGATTACGAAATACGTTCTGGGCGAGTCACGTTCAAGGTTCCCGGCGAATTTGAGGTCGATCTTACCATAGCAGATGAGGACTTCGAAAAGCAGTTCTGGTTCATCGACTTCAGGTTCGACTTTAAACCTGCGGCGGCAACACTGAGCGATTCCTTGCGGATGAACCTGGAATGGTGTGTCAATTCAGCACTGGAAAAGGATGGCTTGGCCGGTTGTTATCACTTCCTGCACGAATTGGTTCTGACCTCCAAGATCAACGAGATCAAACGACAGGCACTGCAGTTAAGCAAAGGTTCCTGGGCCGGAACATTGGTGGTGGAGCAGTTGCATCGTGCTCTGGCAATCCAGTACTGGACCTCGCGCACAGCATCAGCAGGCCTCAAGAGCTGGGTGCTGATCGCAGTAAACAGTGGGCGGAAGAAGAATGCCCCCGAAGATGAGAAGCCAGCAAGCTATCTGACAGCCAAGTGGTATCGTGAAAACAAAGAAGTGGAAGGTGTGGAGATCCGATTGGACGTCGAGAACATCTCTGCTGAGAATCTGTTGCGCCACGTTATTGGCATGCACATTGAGTTCGTCCTTCGTGGGATCCACGACAAATTGCTGGAGGCACCGCGCTTTCAGAACAAGCAGGCTGGGATGTTACTCAACATCTCCAAATCCGATCCAGCTGCATCTCATCTCACGACACAAGTTGGGTTCTCCTCTGACGTCACGCTGTCGATGGAGCCAATCACTGGAGTGTTTGCTATTAAGCCACACTCCAAGATCACATTCCAGTTCGAGCATCACCTAAATAATTGTCGAGACATGATAACGGGAGGCCTGACCAATGTTGAATATGTTCGTTGCTCCTTATTTGAGGAGAAACTGAGTCGTGAGGGAAGTAGAAACGGATGGCATACAGCGCGTCCCCCGATGTCTATGGAGGAAATCAAGACCATGACCAAAAAGCGTGACTGGACGCGCAGCATCTGGATTCAGAGAGATGGCTGGGATTCTAGATGGTTCGTTGCAGTGTTTCTCAGTTTGGGAGGCGATGAGTGGTGGCTGCTAGAAACGTAAGTTCATGTCTCCTTGCCACTCATGTAAATATAGCTTTGCTTGGATACTAATGATGCCCCGACTCTAGGAACTCTGGAGACCCCAACTACAGTCCCCCATTGCAGGCAAAATTACCCTTTCACAGGGGGTGTCCAGATCTTTCAGATGAATTCTGGCAAACCTTCACCACCTTCACAACAGGCATGATCGCGCAGTCTATCGATTCGCGCGAGCTATATCTACGGCAAATTAAGAACAAAGCATCTGCTGATCCCAGCCAGCCAGCCGGGAAACTCTTTCGATTACCAGTGCTCGAAATCGAGCTTTCTACACTATTTCCTTCCATGGTACTTTCTTCAACTGTTGGGGGCTTCGGAGCGGGCCAGGGATCAACCTCTGATGCACCGCCTCTGAGACACCTAGCGGCCACCAAGTCCCTGGGTTCCCGACAGCCATGGGCAAAGAATATCGTTACTATCATGTTCAAGGGGTTACACGCACGATCCCGACGCCAGGCCGACAGTGGGGCAGAGGGAAACGCCGCGGATGCGGGTCGCCTTGTTTGTATTTCTGTTGCTACCATCAGAGTGCGAGACAAGTCCAAGCTTGCTCATCTTGGTGGGGCTATCGACCGAGACGTGAGCTACAAGCCACAAACAGGCGAGTTCAGTATTCGGATTCGCCACCGTGTTGGTGAATCTACGCTCTCTATACTCAAGTCTAGACTGATGGCTATTGATCGGTTTGTCAGTTTCCTTGAGGCTTTGGATCAAACAAATGGGGCGATTGTTCGTGACACTGCAACTCTCCGCGAGGTTTCATGTTTCTACGGCCAGGAGCCGTCTCAACAAACTGAAAACAAGGGGCAGGATGCCACGGCGGCCCGGAAGCGATGGAGACTTGTGCTGGATCTCTCCAAGGATGAGATCCAGGTCAAGCTTGAAGAGAACAACCCCTCGCTAAGGCTTGTCGATATCTTGCAAAGACTTGCAAACCTTGATGGGGGTATTAAAGCGCTGCTGGCGTGGTTGCCCATGTCTTTACCAGCCATATCAGCTATTGACAAAATTGAGGCAGCCTGGCAAGAGGATAGCATCGTTTCACAGGGTTTCGTCAGCTTCTCTTTCCGTGCGTTGGACTGGATCGGGATACACTACAAGCTGCATGAAGAGAACATCCGGCTCTCGTTGGAGTGCTCAACAAAAAGTAGGAAAGATGGCCTCTGGTGGCACTTGCGTCGCCCCGCTCCGGACGGCGCTGCGCTTGAGGATCGGTTTGCCCAGGCCCTTAAACCTATCTGGGAGGGCAAGGGCAAGAACTGGCAAGGTCTTATGACTGGTGCTGCCGGGAGGGCAGATGGTGGTGTAGCCAACTTGCTGGAAAAGGTTGACGACGCCATCCGGGCCTTGGTAGCACCGAATGCTGATGGAGACAAACTATCCATTACCGTCTAATACGTATTACAGACGCGGAGCACCATATTTGGTGCTGGATTCGTTCCACAAAGGCCTGTCCCGCTTTTATCAAGGCGGCGCCAGGGAGGGAGAGTACGTCTATCCCAACTGTATATTTTGAAAGAATTAAGTTATGAAGTAGGCGCGGATAACGGACGTGCGAAAAGGGCGGCAGCATTATTACGGGGTCTCAAGCGAAGGGATGGTTTTCAAATGGCTGCATATGGTTTTGTTTTAATTAAGTGATACCTCAGATGCAGCAACAAAAAATACTAAAGGATTTTTTTTCACAGGAGCACTCCTCCCGCGCATACTCAATTGATACTGATCGGCCGTGACTTTGTGTACGGAGTGTGTCGTCTCTTGAAACCGATCGGCGCCCTCGTTGCTACTCAGAGGCTGCTTCTTGTTTGTAGATCTCCACAGACATCAACGCCGGCCCCATGGCCACGGAGCTCGAGCCACCGGCAAACACTTCGGGGGTGGACAGCATATGCACTTTCCCAGTGCGTGTATTCCCTACTACATGTCACGGCGAATTGCTCCAACCCCTTCCTTAATCAAACAAGTGGTAGGCAGAAGGGGGCCACAGAGTAGGGAGAATTGCCAGCTGGAGATGCCTTCTTGAGGAGCCTTTTTGTGTCTATATAACACGAATGATCCCCCATCCCTCCAAGACTAATCCAGAGATTCTATCAAGACATTCCCCAGGAGCACTTGGATTGACCAAGTCCACCATGGGCCTCACTTGCCCACCCATCGGGCTACAGCCTCTTCTCTGACTAGGTCTGTGCCCGGAGCATTCAATCTGCTGAAAGCTACACACACCCGTTGATTCCTCCATCGAGTTCCCTCCGTTCAAGGTCGGTAGGCACAGATACCCAAGCTATATTATCGTCTGGACCTTCCCCTTCCATGTTGGAGGAGAGTCTGTAGCCATTCACTCACGGCCTTTCCCTTTTCCCTTTTATTTGTATGTCTTCCGCTTGGAGGCAGACTTAGTTTCTTTTTTTACCCCCCACGTATCTGCCCATCCACCAGCTCTATCACCTATCCCTCTGCGTATTCAATTAACTCGAGGAGAACGCGTCGGATGCCTGGTGCAGGATGGGGAGGCGCAGACCCTGCCATCTCCGGGATCCCGTGTCAGTTCGCCGCTGTATGTCTTCCTCCGACCTAGAACAGAGCTGAGGACCCATCCTTCTGGTGTACTGGTCCTGCCGTGTGGTTCTGGTTCAGATGAGGAAGCGCCTCGTCCTTTTTTTTTTTTTGGAGGGCCTCAGCAGAATCTCAGCAGCGATTACGGTTCGTACCTCTTTCCCCTTTTCCTTCAGATCAGCAGAAACTAATTCACATGCTAGCGGTGTCGTTTTCGCGGACAGACACATCGGCCTGGTGGGCTGAGCGAGGAGACACTCAGCTCTCTTGGGGCTATGCCTTCTTCTATCACTCTTCCTTACCTGGGCCAAATCCAAAAGAGTGTCTCCCTTGTGATGGGACATCGAGCCTCACTGGGGTTTTTGTTCATGGTTCGGCCATAAAGCCCGGGTGGTTTGAAGCCTCCAAGAAGTGGGCTAAGACGGATGTCGTCACTAACATCCACGACATGCTTGAACATCTCGGACCTGCCCTGGTTCATCATTCGAGCACACTGGTTCGAGGTCAAACTCTCACCCGCGAGTGTCGTCTTCGAACTTGTCAGTGGACTCATCGCCACAGAGGGTGATCCCGGCGAATTTTTGTCTGTTGCTTGTGGTACCCCCCTACCAAGGCTTGTTTACAGAGATGAATACTGGGGAAGAAACCATCATGATTCAGCCCGTCCTTCCTGCTTGAGATCTTATCCCAACCCTGACTGGAAAATAGAGGTTTCGAGTGGAGTTTTGGGGGCTGCGAGGATATGAAGTGTCTTTTCCCACCAAATCCTATCTTCTGCAATACACCAAGCGAGGATGCTTCTTCCACGAGTGTTACCTATCCAGACGACCGGAGTGAGTCTTCACATTTCGACTCCGGCGACCAAGATGACGCTCTGAACTTGTTCGAATGCACGAACACTTACCTTCCAGGGAGGCTCTGGTACTGCATCGCATTTTCTCGGCTTCATGATTCGAATGCCTTTTAGTGGCCGATCTGAATGCACGAACCATAGTAGGAAGCATGTTCGAGTACTTCCATCGTCCATTCGTGCTGTCGGTTGAACCTCAATGCCTTCTATCACATTTGGTGCAGACACAGGCCGATATCAAACGGGTTACGTCGCACTGGTGGAGGTTATCCCGGGCTATCCATCTCATGCCACGAACAACAAGACAGCCGGAGCCTGCCCGTCCTGGACCCAGCTTGGTGCTCCTGAGGGCGAGGCCTGGTATACCCTCTCCGTTTCTCTAACTTTTACCCTCCCTCTATCAACCTTCGTTGTTCAAATCTTGGTTCATTAACCATGATGGCCCGGCAAACGAACTGCCCTCATTCCCAAACAGCCACATGAGGGACCCTCAAATTGGTGCCGTCACTCGATGCTCTGGTCCCAATATGCCCACTCCCCCAGTGTATTCACTGTACAACATTCTGTCCACCAACTGGTCCCCTACAGCATCCATCAGCATGCCTAAGCGAGGGAGCCTGATAATTTACTTTCGAATTAAGGTGACAAAGGAGATTTATCTCTTGATCATGCCTTTGATTCTCATCCGACCGATGCCGAGGACAATCGCATCCATGTCCCGCCGGGCCAAATGGACACGGGCTAGGCATTCTATCTATGCCGGAGAGTAACGCCCAAACCTGCTACTGTTCGGAAGAGTGTCGATCGGAAGACCGGCCAAACCATGAGCTCACTTGAAATGAACGTAAGGGGCTTGGAAGAAGCTGTCGCTGCATTATCTGAAATCTGGGATAAGTTCTGTCGCGAAACATACACAAGCAGATATCATACCGCAACACCAGTCAACACTTGCGTTGAGATCAAGACGGTAGTTCGACTTGTGCGCGAAGTGAAGATACTTGGAACACACTACAAGAGGTTCGGGCGCTCTTTACGATGCGGGAGGGAATCCATTTCCAGCCCATGGGTCTGTGGGCAAAGGCAGTTTGAGGGGCAATAGGATGACAGATCCCATCCAAAATGATGCTGCGAATGCAGTCTCTGGTGTCAACTAAACACCATGTAAGTCCTGTCTATTTCTGATTCTGTTCCGAGTCGACTCTAATACTAACCCCGTGCAGGACGTTCGGTTGAAGAGACCCGTTATCATTGCAATGCATGAGTGTCCTCCGGACAGGTGCATTAGGGCCACTGTGGCCACCAGTCCCGGGCGATGCTCACCAATTCCGCTCGGAAGATGATTCAGAATTGGCTCTTCCGGAATGGATGCCACTTTCTCTTCCAGCACCTGCTTCAATCGAATGGCATGGATCCTGTTCACACAGGACTCCAAGACATGTGCTGATGAGGAGCTCGACGCGGATATGAAGGTTTCTCGACCACAGACTCGGCGAGGACTCGGCGAACGTAGTGCTGGTCGACGGCAAGACGGAGGCCCCGAAGAAGCGGTCCATGGAGATAGATGAGCTTCAGAAGGCTGCGGAGCAGAGGAGCTACAACATGACAGTTTGGTCGTGGTCGCGTACCTGCTCATGACTAGAGGCTGGGACGGGCTGCAGAAGCTCTGCAGCTATATAGTATTCATGGGCGAGCCATTGACGCACGCGACGGCTAGCCAGCCGGTGCACCGACATTATGAGCACTTCGTGAACGTCCTATTGCTGTTGGACACGCATTATCATTATCTTCGAAGACTCTCCTGTGCTTGATCCAGGATGGACTTGAACACTGGTGCTTCACTGACCACACTCATGCGCCAGGAACGTCGTCGACCAACTCGGTGGCATTCCAAGGAGATGACGATGAGATCGTGTTGGGCCGCCCCGGTAACACCCTTGCATCAGGATTCCGCTTCCCTATGTCCGAAACCCACAATACACGGTTCGATACAAGCGGCGGCGATTCGGTGAAGCTGGGCAACAAATCTGCTGATGGGGGATGTTTACCACAGCGCCGCGTCGAAGCCGATGCCAGAGACAGATGTAGGTGGTTATGTCCTGATCGGGCTGGACGATCGGGATGAATATTACATCCGGTACTATGTTGGGCAGTCGTTCAAATTATCTACCCGAATGTGTGACGACTGGGCTTTCGGGTCTTTTGCGCGCGAGGAGCTCATCTTTCAAGGCTTTCGAGTGGATAGTCCCCGTTCAGCGAATCTGGCGCACTCTGTCACCAGAACACCATCTGAGAGGGGGTGTTGCGTTTGAAGAAGAGGAGGCAGCTACAACGCCCATATATGACCTCAGTTTCCCTTTCAACGAAGTTGGGGTTGGGTGAGATCCATCCCGCATCGTCGTCACCATCTGCATCGCCGCCATCGCCTGCATCGTCGTTCCTTAAGCATCGTCGTTCCTTAAACATCATCGTCCCTTCTGCAAGGTACACAGACCCTCGAACTCGAAAGCACACTCCCTCTTTGTACTCGGCTTGGAAAGGCACACTTGCATGATTTCAATCGCAAAGTTTCACACTCGCAGCCCGGTACGACTTTGAAAAACTGCTTCCAGCAATTGGACCTTGTTTCTCTACTATAAGCCTTTGCACTCGGCCAGCCAGAGATCCGATCTGCCTTGACCGAAATCTCCACAGCAAGCTTGATAATGGCTTCCTGGGTATCAAATACCTTGGCAGGGCCCATCACCCGGAGCAAGATATCGTCATAATTACGCTTCAGGTTGTGTGGATGCCGATGGTCAAGGCAGCAGGTTTCTCTTACAACGACCTTATTGACCTGGATCATGAGCGTGACAAATACTCGGGGTTCGCCTACACTATCCAGTCTCAGGCCTCTACAGCTCCCGGTTACAAAGTCTTCAAAAACCCAGGCTGGCCAATTATTTCCGGGGACAAATTCACTGTCCAGGGACCTACTGGTGATGCAGCTCTTTTTGTAGACATGATCAAGCTGCGATGCAGCGACACTGATCGGCGGTGTCAAGGAAGAATACCCAATTTGCAGTTCAGCGGAAACTCTTCAGAATGGAGAGACGAAAGAAGATTACATCGGTGGCGTCGCTGTTCCTCCTCCCGAGCTCCTGTCAGCTAGAAATGGCATATGCCTCAAGCCTGGTGAACAACCGGGTTGTCTGCTTGGTATCAGAGCCACTGTGATGGCTATATGTGCCAATGAACGAGGATTGTTTAACCTAAAAACAAACGAGAAATCCCCAGAGCCTTTGGGGAGCTATGGAAGACCCCGTGGAGACTTGCTTGTCGATGAGGTCCTCCCCCGGTGGGACGGCTCGTCCCTTGCTACTCTCATCTGCTCACAGATCATGCCACAGAGAGCGCTGGCCCTTTTTCATCAAGAGTCTGAACGCCCCATTTCCTCCATTTCCCAAGCTGGCAAAATTCGTGGCCATTGGTGCGCCGATATGGATATGCCATTCTTTTTTTGCGGTGGGACTGGTATTCGATTCATGCGCTATCCTGCTCAGCGCTGTGCTTCTTATACCTAGACATTCAACCTAATGTCCGGGCGCCTGGGACGTACTTGACTGAGGCGGAGAGGCGGAGAGATACGACCCTTCGGAGAGAGTCTAATCGATTGCCATGTCAAGCATGGACCTGGCCAGCGGTCTATTGTTGAACAGCACGCCATGTTGTCTCTCGCTCGGGTGGTGCTATTGTTCAAAGGCACCGACTCCGGCTGCCCGGGAAGAATAACACGTCAGCTGGAGACGCATATGAGCCGCTGGAGGGATATTGTAATCCTAGCCACATAACGGCTTGTTATTCAGAGGGACCATAATGGCCGACCTCTAACGGGGCGTGGTCCTTCCTTGCCGAGAATATTCTTCGTCGATGAGGCTACATACATGACAGAGAGTGCAATGCTCTAGACAGCCCAGCCAGAGTTTCTTAGAACGTTTGAGTCGGGCTGGGCAAGTCACAGCCGTGTTGTCAGTCGATCAAGCTGCCCGGGTTGTTGTATGATCTGCAAGACGGCGAATTCCTTCGGAGATGTGGCGGAAAAGGACTTCGAGAAAGAGGCACTGATTGCATCATCTGGCTTAGCTCGTATCAAGTGTCCTGCATATCGGAATGATAACGGTCGCCGATGCTAGACATGAATCTGGCAAACCTACACCCATATCGCGGAGCAGGTTAATCAATCATCCGAGTCGTCGGATGAAGAACCCGTACGTATTTTCAGGATCATGGGATAGATGAGCAAACTTTTGAGGAGTGGCCAGCGTACTTCCGCCATCTAGTTGGATGTTCTACATTCGGTGTATAGCCAAGCGGGTATATCAGACAGCCCATTTCAGGCATCACTGCAGAGGATCCAGCGAGTTCCTTGATGATTAACATCTAATCGGCTGCTGGGCTCGCCGAGTTCATGAGGGACAATCCGTGTTGGTGCGGGTTGAAGACGAGCTACATCCGCCATCTCCCTGCATTGTCCAGTTGATTGGGGACAAAGCCACCTCAGAACTACTAAAGTGAGGGATACGACGAACAGGAGGAAAAGGAGAACCCCCTCATTATGCAGTGCACGCCGCTCGGCCACTAGCTTCTTGAGCTTGCGTTTGGCATACACGCAGAAGGACCATCGAATCCAAGCCAGTTTGACTCACGAAAGGTACTGCTTGATGAGCCAAAATACCGAATGCCATTGAGTCTCATGAAAGTCGACCATAAAACGGCGACTGATGGATCAATCCGATGGTCGAGCACATCCTCCTCGGCCAAAGCAGTATCGACATATGATCCCAAGAGCGGCCACGCTTAGAAAGGTGGAACTCATATCCTGGAGCGGGAGACGCTTAAGTCCGCAGGAAAAAACCGCATCTGGTCGAAGTCGAAACCCCTTGAGGTTTGAATAGCATGATTAAAACGAAGCAGCTAGATGGGGTTTCACTCTGCATTTGAGTCTGTTCACCAAACTACAGCAGAGCGTTTTGTCTCGAGGAGCCTGAATCGGTTCCGAATCCATAATCTATCTGACCGGAGCATTTGTCGAAAATTCATACACGCACAATTTCCCCCAAGGAGCGTGTCTGCACACTCAAACATCTGCCCAGCAGCAATATCCTTCTTTTAAGCCCTAGAGGGAAAGTAAGAGGATCTAGAGGGATAATACTAATAAAGCAGATGCGGCTGTGACCTGGCTCTCTCAGATGACTGTTCCACCCAACTTGCCGCGATTCTCTCCTTGGAGCTCAACCTTAACCCATTGAGCCTTCTTTCCAAGCGTGGCGAGTTCAAAAGAACACCATTGGTGATATCGGGGACCAGGAACGCGAAGCTCAACACATCCATCAACGTTGATCAAGGCAAGGAAAGGGAGCTACCATGCCAGGGAGCCCAGTCTGTCACTCCTGAACCTGCGGCCGAGAGGCATGGTCCCCATTCAAGTCCCACGTACGGAAAAATCAAGCCGAGTTGCGTTTCAATTCATCCCGCACGCAGGTCCAACTCATCGAGGCTTGAGACTGGACCCTCGGGTGTGCCAAATTTGTCGAATATAACCAGCTGGTCCCGTCGTCTTGCCGCCTATCCAGCGCATCACACCTGGTTCACCAATACTAGGGAAGCTCACCTCCAACAGCATGTCGAATCTTTCCCCAAGCCTACTCTGGAACATCCAGCATTGTCTGCTTCCGTTTCCTCCCAAGCTAGTTTCTCCTCCCTGGGCCGCGGTGTCTAGAAGATCAGAAACGGCCCAAGGTGGCGGAGAAACATTTCTTGAAGCCTGTTCCGCGGGGCCAGACTTGGATAACAGCTCTCCCCCGGTGCTTATTCCCCAAAGCTGGTCGTTCTCAGCACTTCCAACAACTGCCCGGCACTGCTGGGAGGCCTATTTTGTCTTCAGATCATAGATCGAATTGCGTGGAGAGGCTTTGCGTTCTCGGCGACGCCAGTTGCCAAGCAGGATATCTATAAAGCATACAATGTCACTGCGCCAAGTTGCGAGAACGATCGCCAATGGCCCGCCGTGTGCCTCAGCTCTTCATCGTCCCGACCGAGGACGACTTCGATGACTTGACGGGCGATGACGGTGGAAACTCGACTTTGGTCTTAGCCGGTGGATGTGCGTCTCTGGCTGGACAACAAGATTCACTCTGTTCCGAACTACAGGCCTCGCTGATAGAGCGAGGATCCAATTTCACCGCACCCAAGACCCAGAATGTCACATGTGCCCAGAGATCGAAGCGTGCCAAGGACGATTCGAAGAACTCAAGACTGGAATGCAACATCGGCTGTATGAAGAAGAAGTCCAGTTTAGTTGTAACGCGGCTCTCTCTTCATGCTCGTCTTCGAGGTCGAGTGGTAGCGGTAGAGCCAGAACCCAGCAACCTCTGAGGCATTACTTCGAACCTTGATCGATACTTGCCCAACAGGTTGATCAACACGGTTCGCGGTCACGTAGTCGGGTGTTGACGCAACGGATGGACCCCGGCCACTTCCAGATGAAGGGACTACCACGGATCACGAGATCACCGGAGGGGGGCGGTCACCCCGTCGTAGTAGACAAGGACGAAGCCGTCGTCACGGCGAATGGAAACTTGCCGGTTGCTACTAACGGGACACGAGCGAGGTCGCCGCGTCAGGGGATGGCCAGATGGTGGACTTGGACTTGCGCGAGGACGAAAACCGCGAGAGGGAGAACAGTTCATTATGAACATAGACATGGCGACGAGGCTACGATTGTCCTGGTTGACAGCAAAGAGGAAAGCAATGTGCAAAAGCGGGCCGCGAGACTCACGGAGCTCGGAGAGGCCGCGTAGAGGGGGTATGACAAGAATATTATCATCATATCCACATATAATCTGATGTCCAAGGGATGGGACGGATTACAGCTGTGGTGCACATATACGGTGTATATGGGAGAGGCGTACACCCGCGCGCCGCCCTGTGTGCTGTCGGGCAAGCCCGAGGGCAGGGAGGGTATCGTGGCCGTAGTCGGCGGCGATCATGCGGAAGAGGACTATCTCAGGATTGGAAAGGGGCGTTGAGCCGCGTCACTGGTCCCAAACAACGTCTCGACCAACAGGGTTCCGCCTGCAGAACATGGACAACGTGACGGAAGGGATGTGAAGTCACGGTCCAGAGCGTACCAGATGCTGGACTCGATCAGGGTGGCCTTAGAATGCAGGTGGAATTTCCCCGGACAATCTCAGATCGACTTGATTCGGCCTGGAAGGAGTGGTACATAACCTGCAGAGCGGCAATCTCCCATTATGCCGTGGACCGACAATGGCTCCTGGTAGAGAAACTGCGCAGGGACGTCGATATACCGGCGAAAACCACCATTCATGGCCGGAGCAGCTGCTAATCCTCCTCAGCTGTCTCATCCGGGTGGGAAAAGGAACAACCTCTAGACTCGTGGACATCCTGTACAAGGGTGTCAGACTTAAGAAGAAGAGGGTGGTCGTCTTCGTGGACCTCCCGTACATCCAACAGTAAGTTCCAGCCCGTATTCCTTTATATATTCGTCAATTTCAACAGCCCCCCACTGAATTGGCTCGCCCCATGCCGAGTTACTTCAGTAGGAGAGCGGAAAACCCCCAAACTCAAGTCAAGTTTGCTAAGTATCTACATACAGGGTCCTTGTGTGGGAGCTCAAGGTGGCTGGATTTAAGACAGCCACTATACGGTCTATGGATAAACCCAAGGCCCGGCAGAACGCGATCAAAGCCTTTAATTCAGATTCATCCGGGGTGGACATCATCGTGCTTAATGTAAACACAAGCACGACGGGGCTAAACCTACAAGGCCAGTGTCATACTGATGTTATTATGGGGTGGCACCACGCCCCGTGCAATATCCAACAGATGATCGGGCGGAATACCCGCCTTGGTCAGGTGTCGGTCCGTGGCTGGCATTTCGTCCATGTCATGGATACTTATCATGACCACCAACTCTTTTCTACATTAAACAAGTGGATGAGACTACTTGTTATAAAGGGGAGTATTCCCCCGTTTCTGTCTCATATTATACAGGAGATGGTCGCACACGAGATGCTGAAAATGCATCTCAATCTCTCGTTTAACCGATTCGCATGGACGGTATACAAGGAGATCGAAGGCACCAACATGGCGTACGAACGCGGGAATGGCCTCCCGAGGTCAGATTGAGCTGAGACGGCGAAGGTAATCATACGCAGGGTGAAGATCTTGCTCAACCCAGAAGAGACACCAATTACAAACAACGATACGAGATGACTTACGAGCTAGAAGCACACTGGAATCTGGCGTCCTGACAGCGACTGACCGGCCTCACCACCGCCCGCCTACCATGCCGGAGCATGTCGACTCACAAGCAAGTGCCCCTGCTCCATGGAAGACCCGAACCCGATGATACAAGAGGACGTGCGGCGTGAATCTTCCAGGGAATGATGAAGCCGAAGCCTCATCCTCGGGAGCACTGGTACAACGCTGAAAAATGACCAGCTTCGTTCGCGAGAGGGGCAAAAGCGGAAGGGAAGAAACTCCTGATCGAAGTCGTTTCCAGAAACATTTCTTGGCTGGTACACCCTGTGCTCACCCTGGAGGAAGTGGCCAAACTCGCTCACGCTCCACCAAGAATGTGCTTCGTGGACGAAACAGCACATGACAGAATGTATGGCCATGGTATTATTGTCCCATTCTCCCCGAGACCCCGGCTATCTTCATTGGAGATCCAATGCTGCAACCTCCAATGCAGCCTGGACCATTGGACAAGCTGTCTAATAAAAAGGAGGTGGGAGCTCGGTATTCCAAGCAACATTAACGCGGCTCAAACCACGTCAGAAGCCAGGTTAGGCCCCTGCTCCTGATAGCAGGGCGAATAAGATTATCACATGAGGCTACAACCGCAAAGTAAGCCAGGTTTCGTGCTCTCGTGGTAAGCCATTCCGACAGACTCTGGTCCGCCACGAATACGCCATCACTTCACATCGGCTTGCCCACCCATTTCGGACCAAGGCGACTCCTACAGCTGCGGTCCGTTGAGTTCATTCTGCCTCTGGATGGTGGTGCAAGGCAACACAGCCTTTCCAGTCCGTAACAATAAGGCTGCCTACACAACATTGACAACAGTATCTAGTGCATACCTTCAATGTTCCCACCAACGGCTGAAGTTGTCACAACGAACCATAGCTCCTCCTATTACCGCACCAGGCAACAGCGCATTCAAGGGTAGGATGCCCTGATCCCAGCGACTGACGGCATTGCCCTGCCACACACTTTCAGAGGCTAAATCGCCTCACTGCTCGCGTTATTAGGCCGCACGGATTTGATGGTGTGTGGTCAGCTATGGCCGATGTGGCTAAGGGCAGATGTTACAACTGCTATGACTACTTACGGAATCATCAAACGGAGAGACTGGTTTTTCGCAGCAAGCTTTAGTAGATTATATCTTTACCTTGCTTATTAATTTCTTAATTCCATGCCTACGAGACATTCAACCCGATCAGGCCGAGTTGCTATCCAGGATCACCACAGAAAGATTGAAGTGCCAGCCCCCAGTCCATCGATTCTCTTGCTCTTTGATCGAAGGTTTAAAAAAGCTACCAGCCATGGGGACTATCTAATTCAGCGTCCCTGGACTGCTTGCGAGGAGAAACTTTGCTAGCTGCTCCTGTAGGACACACTGAGTGATCATGGCTTTATGGGGATGGCAGGCGTCGCGGCGCAACTACTACGGGGAACATGCTATATCGAGAAGAAGGCGAGCAAAGTATCTCGACAGACAAGGGAAATCCTATACGTCTTCCGCATCGCTACAGCTGCCCTTTCCGCAGGATCATCTCCCTGAGAAATTGCCGTTGTTACCAAGATTTTCAGAAATAACGAGTACGGATTCATGCAGCCATATATCGAGCTCGAGTGCGCGGAAAACCATAGGCCGCTATGTGTAAGGTGGCTAAGGAGGGCACAATCGAAGCCCGGAGGGAGACAGCTCATTCGGGGTTGCGTTCTGACCAATACACGATCTCCACCGAAGTATTGGGTGTATGGAAAGCACAACGGCAGGCTTCATGGAGCGCCCCCTTTACAGACTGCTCCTCTTACCAGGTGAAGGTGAAGGATGTAAACGTGTTACTTGCTATCACGTTCGGGAACCCTTCTCCGATCAATGTGCTCAAAATCAACTTCGGAAATGTCTTTGCGTCACGGAGCTTTGAAGTTATCTACTCAATATGTCAAGTTTCAAGGCCGTATCACTTCAAAGGCCGTACATGTCATACTAATTTACCGCTGAGCGGAACTGAAGTATTGCTCGGGTGGCAGGAAGTCGTGAGTACTTGGTGGTGAACAGATAACTCCAGTCCGGAACATATATCTGGGATCGAAGGAAACTTGGGGGCGAATTGAGGGTCTACAGACTCTCTAGACACCATAACTAAGAAGGATATAAGCTCCGCAGGGCGACCAGAGATGAAGCGGGTTGCACCAAGGCCCGGTCATACAAGTCCATCACACTCATCCTCAGGAGCCCTGCACCCCCTGCCCCTGAGCCGTACGTGATGGAACGCTGGCTCCATCCACCTACGGGTCGTCTCGCTGTCAATCCTCTCGTCAGGAGCGCGTCTCTTTGCAGAATTATACAAGAATGGCCCTGGGACTCTGTTATTATCAGGCACTGTCCTGCAAAAACGCGGCCTACATCAGCTTGTTTGCACTGAAGGACTACCATGCCCAGGACGACGTCGAACTTGGGAGCGGCTATCTAAATGAGCGCGGATTCCCACCAGACCACCATCCAGAAGGTGAATTTACTTAATATCCGCCTGACAATAGTCCCCTTATTCCGAAACTCAAGGACGTCCAGAACTGATCTCTTTCGGTCGCTGCCACGAAATGAGGACATTTTCCTCCTCCCGTGCCGCCCGTGTGATTGGTCAATTTGTTATCTCTCGCCTCTCGTAGGCGAGCCTGTTTCAGGATATTGGGCAAACCAATATCCTGATTATCCTGAGCCTTCCATGGAAGAGGCTGCTGGCCTATATAGATAGAAGAAGTACCCAGCAGCTCTTCCATGCTCATTAGCTCGATCCATAATATACACCTATCTTCAAGCTCCTTTCCTTGTCTTCCGAGGTCAAAGAGGCTAGCTGGTCAGCCTGGCCAAATACTTGGGTTCTGAAGGATCTGTACTCGGGTGATTAGTCGGAGGAATTCCTTCGGCCTGGATGAGCTAACATTCCGAGAGTACGGAGGCCTGGTCAAGGTTTTCACATCACTTACAATCCTGCTCGCCTGGTGCCACCGCCAGACCACATGCCTTGGCAGTCGACTACAGCGGCTCCAGGACTTGGCGATTTAGAGGATCCAACGATATCTGGGGCCGCATCCAGAAGATCAATACATTTGGCCCGGGGAAGGCTCCCTATTCAGCGCGTCGATGCTGCGTGGACTACTAGCACAGTGCTGGATATTCGAGCGTCATGGGTCCCTAACTGAGAAACAGTGTCCCAAACACGATGCTTCGGTCTGTTGAGTCGTCTCATTAAGGGCATCTGAACTCCAGCTTTAGCCCGCTCGATCATAAACCCGACATGGTAAGCCAAAGCATCTGAGTCGAAATAGCAAGAGATTTCAGATTTTCTTCCACCCTGCTTCATTTCATTCACACCTTATGAGGTGAATAAGCTGCTTCCATTCGTTCCAGCAAAAAAGCGGCCGCGTCCAGACAGCTATGTTGATAATGAAGCCGATCCTGACTCTAAGTCTCGTCGCATCGAATATGCACCTGGTCCTAAACGTGCCGAGTCCCATCTCTGTGTCTCGATGCACGCATCAGACCTTGATTGGATCCCAAAAGGTTGGACAATGGAAGGCAACCAGACCCTATCAGTGC
The DNA here is from genome assembly GCA_026958235.1 of Clonostachys rosea. NCBI lineage: Eukaryota > Fungi > Ascomycota > Sordariomycetes > Hypocreales > Bionectriaceae > Clonostachys > Clonostachys rosea. The sequence continues at coordinate 4,214,339 of CP110207.1, forward strand.
GGTGATGAACCATTCCACTGCGGCTCAGACATGATGCCAGCCTTTGTACGTGTCGTGATACCCGAGCTAGAGACTGATCTCTCTCTTTTCAAAAGGGCCCTCAACGCTGAAGACAAGCTGCCGAATCTGCAGGTAGCGTGCCTCACGATGGTTGAGTTGGGGTCCTGTTGCGCCGAAAAAAGGGGTTGACCAATTGACCCCAGGTGTCAGCCCTGTAAAGGAAAAGTTCAACACTCTAGAAGAAGAAATCAGTCTCATGCAATCATACTGCCTGCCATGTAAGTGCAGGTATCGTGATGGGTATCTTCAATCTATGCAATAACAAAACACCGCCGTGCATTGGCAGAGACCTTCCACCACCAACCCTTTCCAAGTTGGAGCTTGGTCAGGTGTGACAGGGCCCATCAAATGGAAAAGAAATGATCTCTACCTACGCTTTTAATCCAACGACCGGCACCCTGAGCACACACCCTTGTTGGTCTTTAGCCGGTTTTCGAGCAGAACGATGGGCTACAGAGACCAGGGACAGGGCTGCTTTGCTCGCTGGGTGAATCATCAGCGGAGTGCGCCATCCCTCCTGCTATCGGTGAAGGCCTCCGAGAGTTGATAATGTGGGAGACCACCAAAGTTGGGTGGGATATTGAGCCCAATCGAGACATCAGGGGACAGAGTGAATGGAACTTAACCCAGCCGAGGGCACAAACAACGAGAACAGCGAGCACAACTTGGCCAAACCCAATGAGAGTGTCAGATGAGAGTAGAAGAACTACATTGGATGGTTGCAACACGAACTCGCTAACCGTCAAACTCGCTGGGTTTGAGGAGTGCAGTGAATGCCAATCCAAGGAGAAGTTGAATAGTTCACATGTGAAGTGGTTATTGCTAATCGGGGAACCCCAACTTCCCAGACATCTTCCTGTGAGTTTCAAGAAACCCCCAAAACTCTAACTGCAGTCTACCTTGTATCAATCATAAACTGACATGCCAGTGCTACAGTTGTTGTCTCTCCTCGAAGTCTTGTTTCGTCCATCATCCGCTAGCGCGCAGAGTTCGACGCCCGCATATCTGGACAATTCATACGAGGTCATGGCGCAAGCTGCTCGATACAGCGTGAAGTACCATACTCCTTGTGTGGCCTTATTTGATTGGGACCATCTCATTCTTGCCGTCATGGAACAGGCTTAGCGACTTTGAGCAGATGGGGCATGGATTTCGCGTACAAGCCCTCTGGGTTCGGGTTCCCTGACTCTGATGATGAATAGCAACTCTCCCTCATAACCGGAATGGCCCATTTTCTGGAGAAGACAGCGGGAAATGGATAGATGCCATTGGACTTGACATTGGCTCGATACCCTTCACCATGTCGACAAAACCCACTTAATTGTTCGCGGTGAACTCTCGCATTGGCTCAACGCTCTCCTCGCTAGCTGATGCCTCAATGTCCTGGTCTCGGGGCTGTCGGGGCATGCCTGTACGAGATCGTCGCACGATAGGTACAGGGCCCCGTTTGCTGAGTTTCTTCGCCAACATGGGATGCGCTTCACTCTTTTCTCGTCCACCATCTAGCAAAGCAGCCGCCGGGTCAAGATCCATATATACGGCTCAGAATCTATACGGCCGTCGCTGAAACCCAAAGGGATAGGTCAAGACGGCCAGGCGGAGGAGGGCAAGTAGACATACAGCACGTTTGGGGATGATCAATTAAGTCCGTCGACTAAGGGAGCTCCACGAAGTTTGTTGGCAATGTTCTCCCCTGAAAATATGTTCCGACCAGTTGATGAGAAGACATTCTGCCAGAGATGCAAGGCGGTAAAGATGTTCAACACAATGGGACTTGGTCGCTTGCGCTTTGTTCGTGGTACAAGTACACTACCAGATTCAATGGAGAAGTCGCGCCATATGATCTTCTGCAGCAAAACCCTTACATCCTGCAGGATCTCATGATTGGCAATTTCACGCGACAAGGCGCTTTCAACCTTGAGAAAATTGGGAAATACGCCTGCGGGGGCAGCTACTGTTGCTGATGTTCCCGGCTCCGGAAAGACAACATGGAGAATGCAGACAATTAATTTTGTGATCACTGCTTGCGACGAAGCGATGAAATGATGATTACGGCGGATGATGGGGAATTGGTTCAATATTTGGTTTCGGTTTTGCCAAGGGAAAGTGAATCATTACAATGGGCATTTCATTGGGACAATGCTTTCGTTGGATATGGTGAATCTTCCCGTGCATCTCAAGTCCCTCAGAAAGGACAAGGACTGCTTGGATGCATCCGTGTACGAAGATTCATCGCGGGACACAGGGTCCAGCCTCCAGCAGTACACACGCTCGCCGGTTTGAGCCGCTCTCATTGTTTCTGACACGGTCACCAACGCGTTGACTTCAGCTTTCACCAATCGGCCTTCCGAACCTCATGGGCTCTCTTCGATGATTGCTGCCGCCAGAGACTTATGCGCCGAAGACAAGCCTGACATCAACGGTTCCAAACGACGGTCCAAATGGCCTCTGTGCGCGTTAATGGGTCACCCTATTCGGATGCCGCTGGACCAAACTGGAGCACTACTGCCAACCAGAACCGATACCATGGTGTTGAGGTTCCTCGAAGGGAGATCATTCAACCGCGAGATTGCGGTCAAACTGTCGGAGAAGCAGGTGCAAATCGGCTCCTGGAGTCAACCACTGCACGTGGAAATCAAGATGCTCACCCACACGATGAGGCAGGTGTCGAGGAAAGTCATCTCATCTTCGAGAATATTCCGAAATCAGGAAATTAACTGATATCTTCGGCCTTGTTGCAACAAATGCTACCGGCACCTCAGTAAACATAAAACGGAGAGGCCTTGCGAACCTGAAGACTATTCTACCCGTACTTGCTTAAACCCCGCTTGTGGTATGACTCTTCCAGCTGGGTTGCGTGTAGTTCACAGCAGATATAAAACATGCTAGAGCTACTTTCGGAAACATCAAACGGAGAGACCTTGCGAACCTGAAGACTATTCTACCCGTACTTGCTTGAACCCCGCTTGTGGCATTGCTCTTTCAGCTGGGTCGCATATAACTCAAGGCAGGTGTCGAAAATGCTATAACTACTTTTGGAAACATCAAACGAAGAGGCCTTGTGAACCTGAAGACCATTCCACCCGCACATGCGTTAATGTTGCTTGTGGCATTGCTTTGCCTCTAAATGACATTCCGCTCAGAGATGTCCACTCGAGGCTCTGCTTCACGAACTCGAAACACGAGACCACTGAAAAGCGGCCTCGGAGTGGCGCAGTTCAGCAAGCTAAACGAACGATCCAAGAAGAGTATATCGACTTGATCAAATCTTTCACAGTCAATCCTTTTGACGATGAACTACTAGAGCTGCTGGTAACCTTCGAGCTGTTGGGTCCAGAACCCGTGCTGGCTGGGGAGTATCTGACTCAAGACCCGCGTATTATCAACCTACAGTCGGACATGGGGGAAACAATGAAAACTCGGAAGAGTGCCCGGTCGAGGGTTCATCCGATGAAGCAGTAATTCGACTTGGTAGGTTGTCCATGCCTTCATTGCCGGGGCAAGCTAGTTCATTCTTGCTAACTGTCAGGCCGGGCTAAGTTGATCAACTCAAGATGAATTGACCAGACTACACGAAACTGGTTTCATTCCAGAAGCTATTTAACATGAGGGAGCTTCGTTCGGGGGAGAACCGTATGACATGCTCGACACAAATGTCAGGATATTGCTGGCCACGTGCAAGTCCCGCTACCTACACTCAAATTAAGACCTTTTTGTTTCACATCCTCAAACTCTCAGGACTTCTGGTTCCAGTATGTCAAAGAAAGAAGAAAATACCTGACGGGGGGCTTACCTGAATCAACTGACGACCTTTTCCAACTGACCCCTTCAAACGTGATCGATCACCAACGTCTTCCAATACAGACAGCCTCTCACGGCCATTTCGCCAACTTCTACAATATGATGTCTCTCCCTATGAGTACATGCTTTTTACTTCTTCTCACGCTGCAAGAGAGCTTCGATGTGTGGCTCTGCACTAGAAATGCACTTCATCACGAAGGTGATACTGTCTACGCAGCAGGGATATATTCCCGCCGCGACCATCGAAGATCTCCACATCTCCCATCCATGTCTGTGTTTCAGGGCTGCGTGCTTCCTCTTCACCGAGATAGGGGTTCTTCGTTATGCAGATCAAAGTACATGGTCGCCAGCTCCATCTTGGGCCCGAAGCTTTGAACCGGTGTCGGTCTGAGCCGCGATCGCTACAGAGACCCAAAGCTGCGGAAACATGCACAACACTCCAACAAGAACGACAACAAGAAGTGATGGCCAGCCTACCTCGAAGGCTGCTTCTGTGGCTGAGCTGAGATCACAGTGTTCGAGGCAAAGTCATGAGCCGGTCCAATGTGCGACAGGCTCCCATGACCATAATGAAACAATACGGCTGTGTACGAACTTGTTGTCATTGTATTTTTGGCAGTGCTATACCCTTATTCACTTCTATCTTACAGAAATAACAAGATTCGGTTTCACTCTGGAGGAAATTGGATTTTCTGAGGCAGAAAAGATACTCAGGGGATGCCCGAGGCGTGTAGTGCTCTTCTCACTGCCGGGCTCGAGACTGCACCGAAGTCACGACGGAGCATCTCATCGCAACACAATATACTTGGCGGTTCATCGGCAAGGTCTGAGAGGCCCAGGAGTCCTGCACCCACTGGACTGGCGCGGCTGTTTGCCCCCCGGTCGATAGCCTCGAGGGGGAGATTGTCTGCCGTGGAGACCGACATATTACGCTCGAGGAGGTGAAGGAGTAAAGGTATGGACGATCCTGGAGGAGATGGCCCAGCGAGTAGTACGTCCATCACATTTTCATTATAATCCATCCGCAACAGCTCCACGCTAATCAGAAGAAGTACTCATTCCCTTGCTCATTCGATCAAATCTATCAGATTAAGTGACAAGGTCCTCCAAGAAAAGGAGCTAGTCTTATCGTCAAGCCGAATCCCCTGTGAACTCATTCTCCTGCGCCCAGCTGCCATTCTTCATTCTTTTGTGGGAGACCAGCCTAAAGTCATCCGCGACGCAAGATACGATATCGGATTGCCTATCGGCGCATGAAGACATTTTGTCTGTGCAGCCGGGCGTCATGCTCGCATCACACTCATTTGTTTGGCCTGGAGCAGATCGCTAGTTGGAACATCTACGCCTTACTGGTCAGCCCGAGCCGGCGCTCCCGGAGGGGACCAAATCTACCAGGACTTGAAATGGTGTCGTGCCATGTCCGAGGAGGTCTGGGTTAGATTTGACCTCCCGGGTCTTTCGACCATCCATTATCCAGACACCCGTCAATTGCATCGCCGACGTATATAACGATGCAAAGAAGTTCATCCCCGGCGCCAGGATACTGGTGTACTATATGACCCCCCGAACCTTCCCTGTAAAGGGGGCGAATGTAATCAATCGAAACCTTCTCTGCAGATTGGCAAAGAATCAGCACACACGGTCTGCCCCAAAGATGGGGCAAACCATCATCCTTACTACCCATCCAACTTGGTACCGAAGGAACTGGATCAGATGTATGGACATGTTCATATGGAAGGATAGACGGGATGGCGACCCGGAGCAGCGGAAAATCAGAAAACCAGGATAAGGAACTGACTACATCATAGAGTGTCTCGAAAAAGGCAAAAGGCTTATTACTGGGTCCAACAGCAACTGATCTCGCAGGGGAAATTCTCTAGCTAGGAGCAAGTTTTGCCTTGTATACCTTATCTGAGACGACGCGAGAGTATGAGTCGAGTTACTGGGGGGCAACATTCGTCTATGAACTCTCGATGCTCTCCAACTACTTGCCGATACTCACATGCCCCATCTATTACACCGAGTACGCGATGGCGATGAGAACGATGTTCACTCGCCTTTTGAGGCATGCCAAGGAGGCAGTACTAACACACAATCACCGCCTCTTCGTGTATACAGACACACCATGGATACAATAGCATGAGTTTCTTACCCCCCTTCTTCACTTCTTCACTTCAACCGGATGCGACTGGAAGATTTATGGAAATCTACTTCAGTTTCCTCGGAGGGCGATCTACACGTACGGTGTATGCCACGCTCAAGCCCACGCGGCTGGCGGATTTCCAAGCAATGCTTCCAAGAGAGAGAGACGGTTATCAAGATGACCCGGTCATGACACTGACAGCACGAGGGCGGAGGACTGCCTTAGCATTTACAACCGATGGCGCCGTACGAGCTCGACATCAGCAACGTTGTTCGTTTGGGGACTCTTCGGGTGAAACGTTTACCTCGCTATTGTTCCGTCCCTCCCAAAGGTTTCCCTACGATCCTCCATTGTAATCCTGTCGGTTTCGCTTCTTTCTATTAGATTCTCCAGGATTCAGTGGACACTAATCCTAGATGGATAAGAGATGTGAAGGAAACAGGTGAGCTTGGAACTTGCGTTAGAATCGCAGTCGTAGGCACCTACCCTGACGGAAATTCGTTGGGTTGGGATCGATTCCTTGCTCATGTCGATGTTGATGAACTCGAACAAAATCCTCTCGAAGGTTTTGTCCTTATGATCCAGAGAACCTCGAAAATCCTCTCTAGTTCTTAGTTTTTGGATCACCGCCTTGACACCACTCAACTGGTTATGAGCCCAGGCGTCCTCACTGTGTTTAGACTACCTACCTATTCTCCTTGAATAAGCATTTTGAGCCAAGATCCTTTTTCATTCTTTTTCGACCCTAAGAAATTTCCGTTTTGTTTCTACTTGAGGTAACATCACAGTTTCTGAGGCATTCGTTGTTTCTTGTCTCATGATTCCTTCTTTCCAGAACGCCACCCATTGGGAGTATCAGGAATTGGAAAATAGGCTGCCCAAAGAAATTTTCCAGAAATAGAATACTAGCAATTTCGCCCAGAGACCTTGCGATGATGATCTATTGCCTCTGCTTCCCCTGAACGCGAGACTTGCCATGCTGGCCGTTGTCCCTCACGGCAAGCAGAATCGAGAGAAAATCAAACACAAAGCTGAGCCCCAAGAATTACCTCAGTTGCAATCCCTTTTCAACAATAGCTCAAGAGCCTGGGCGGTTTGGCCGAGTAGTTCGCGCACCGACCTGCTATTAATTCCAGTCTTGGGCAGTTTCAGAGGGAAAAGCTCCTTGAGCGGCTCTGAATCTCCAACTTGATCCTCGGATCAAAAGGATGCTGTTCGGTAGGAACACGTTCTGTCTTTCGAGCCCGCTATGAGAGATCGATCTTGCGAGACGACAAAGATTGAGGGCCTGGAGAGCATACTTATCAGAAGGTGAAAACAATTCTCGCTTCCCTTGAGGCGGTCATTTTTTGTCTCAGAACTTTGCCCTCTGGTGCCCCAAGTGCCACGATGCAGGCCACAACTTTGATGGTTGCAAAGCAAAAGAATGCACCACGAGATTTTCTCATAGGCATCATGCTAGACTCGACTAGCCGAATGCTGAACGCAAGTTCTTTCGTTACGCTCTCGATAGACAGAGGCGTATTCGTCCGATGAAGGCAGCTCTTGTTACGGAGACGTCGGGGGGGTGGCCAAGGGAAGAGAGGTTTGAGCACAAAGGTCAGCCATTTGATCAATCCCTCTCCGGCCCTCTGAGGAGCAATAAGGCGAGGCTGCCGAGCAACCAGGCAAAGGTTGCCTTGATTTGGTCCTTGGGATGAAATTTCCGACATGATATGGCGTGCAGAGAATCGATACCTGGCAGAGAGAGGCCCAAAGAGTTCTGAGGTCGCTCATCATTAACAAACATTCTCATGACCTTCGTCGACACGGTCGTGGGTGATAGCGGACGTAGAAGACCGCCCACTTCTTCCCACACCCCGATCATCCTGGCGCTGCTCCTCAGGACGACCACAGATGAGGATCTTTCGCGTCTTCATTATGTCTCTCGCTGAAGGATGATTTGACTTTCTTGTTTCATACTGAAATTACGCGGGATGCTTGTCTTCGAGTTCTGTGCGCCCTGGGTCAGGAAATCACCGGGGCCATCATGATGAACAAGCCAGTGTCTGACCAATTGCTTATGCTCATAGACAGCTTCACGGCCAGCGGGGAGTTGACTTTACCCATGATGAAAGCCCTGCTCCAGCCATGGTCTCAGCAAAGTTGTCGCTGCCAGTTGGGTGGTGATGATGGCTGCATGGCAGAGAACATGAAGCTTATCGCGGACGGGTAGCAACTGGTCTTTCTTCTTCCCCAGTACCGAGCTACGTTCCATCGGGGTAAGATGGAGGAGGTACGCCACAAGAGGGAGGGCGGCAACATCGAGTTGATCATGGACATATGTCTGTCCATCGCCAACGGCCTATTCCATCGGATCCAAGCAGGTCCAGGTGGAAGTGGTCAGCTCCAAATTCCGTGGAGTGTATCGCCAGCTGAGGGAGGACCAATCAGCCGCTCTCCTTTCCCCCCCTAACGGAGACAAAATCTTCACAACTTCATGGTTCAGTTTTGCCGTAACGAACGGGCAAATCAGTTCGAAGACGGTGAAAAAGACATGAAGGCAGATCCTGCGTATATGTCTGACCTTCTTTTGAAGTTTGAGCCAATACCCTGGAGAGGGGATCCCTGGCTGCAATATCAAGGCTGCAGAGGTTGTCACCAAATAACGGTCTACCAACGCGGTACTGATAACCGCTCCGCTCAGCACTGGCTAAGCTCAAAGGAGGGGAAGCAACTTCAGCTCAACTTTGGATCAAATCGGTCAGGATTATTCTACACATTCGACCGAAAGGATATCGCTACTATGGAGGATAGGGGCGACCAGCCCATTACGGACGATGTCGCAAACCAGGCGCAGCTGATGCTATGGCCCAGGTAACCAGCCTGGGAAGCCAGATGTACCCACCGCCATTGGAGCAGAGGAGGTACATCTGATCGCGCAGAAGGACAAGCTCGGCGGGGCTGCCTTTCTCTTTGAGCTGAGCGAGGCGCATAATTCCCTGCCAATGCCAAAATGCCCTATGTTCTTGGGGTATGCTATGGCCACCAAATCAATGCTCACTCGAGTCCAGAGACACGCCAAAGAGGTCGTGTGGACGCAGAGTCACTGGCCATCGAAGCGGGCGGGGCGATCTCGGTGTTCGAACAAACGAAGCTTGGTTCATTACCGACATAAAACTGAAACACGCTGCATTTTTCATTCCAGTGGCTCTCGTATGGCCCCCGTCTCTATCGATTCGAGGGTTCGTTCCTGGGGTGGACATTCACGAAGAGATTTCCGGCCGCGGTGGCCCGATTCAATTCGCCAGATCTTTCAAGGTGGTGTGAAGCTTAGAATAGCTATTCATGAGACATCAGAGGAGGATTGTACTCACGATTTGCCGTTGTGGTCGCTGCAGTGGAAGGCATCCTAGCCGCTCTTTTGAGGACAATTTCTCACCGGGCGTGGTTTAAATGATGGACAAACTCAATCGCCTTCCTCCTTTGAAGTTGGATTCTGGGACAGTCCCAGAGGACGCCGGGTTTGCTGGTATCACCAAAACCAGACTGGCTACTACTGGAGATGCACAATGGACTGCTCAAGCGCGACAGAGAAAGAGACCGCAGGAACCGGAAAACAAGAGGAGAGATGCTTATCAGCTCAACTTGCTGCTCCAGAGAGAGGATGAAACAATACTTCGGGTCGCCATCCCTGAAACGTCCAGTTGGCTATGATCTGGCAGATCAGTGGCGGCAACTGAAGGAATCCGCGCCTTCAATGAAAGTAGCAAAGTGGTCTCTGATATCCTGTGACCAATCCTGCTATCACAGAGCCTTATCCCGGGCTTGGGTCGCTGTGAGCTGGCCGCAATGCTGAGTGGATACTGGCAGGGCGTGATACGCCAGACATCTATCGAGAACTGCAATCGACACCAGGCCAACTCGATCGGTGGCGGTTGAGGATCGTTATTCAAGACAAAGCGATCTTCGATATACTCCCTGGTAAAGCCCTTCAGGGCCTCCAGGCGCGAGGCATGCAGACCCAACTGTTCAGGCAGGGAAAGGACCCCAACGGTCCGTTGTCGCAACATGTTCCTCTTACAATCCCGAAATACTTTCACGAGGAGGGAATGATCGAGATTGAGGTTGGAGAAGGCGGCTTTGGTGTCGCGATGCACTGTTGGAACCCCTTCACAGGCAAACAGTATGTGGTGAAGCGTCCGAGTCCGCAGTGGTCGTTTAATAGGGGGCAGTGGAAGCAGGAGGCGCGGATTATGGAGCTCGGTGGGATACTGGAAGCGAGGCCATAAAGCCTCCGCACTACATGAAGTCTCACTTTTGTTCCTTTAGGAGATGGGTTGGGTTGTATGGTATCTTGGTTTCTCTAACGCATGGGAATTATCCAGCTCCTGGGAAGAAGTTGCTTGGATTGGTTTTTTTTTTCAAGTGGGATGTTTGCGAGATGGCCATCACGGGGGGTCAAGAGTCTCAAAGTTGTGAAGGACATGCACCCATATCCTCACCACGGGAGTCTGGCTCCTATTATGCAAGATGTATTATTCTTTAAACGAAGAAGAGCGAGGCATCTCCGACACAGATTGAGATGGAATACTTCGGGGGCGGGGGGGGGGGGGGGGGGGGGGGGGGGGGGTTTCGTTGACTGGCGTGTGTATTGTCACAAAAAACATCCGTTGCCCTACGGCTGGAGTTCCAAGAGCTCTTCCTTCGAGCACCAGGACCAGGGGAACATGATGCCGTCTTAGAAACCGAGGGATTGCACCAGAGAGTAGGGAATATGGATTAATTAGAGTTTCAAGAGCTCTTCCTTCGAGCACCAGGACCAGGGGAGCATGATATTATCCTAGAAACCGAGGAACTGCACCAAGGCCAACGGAGCACGATGTTGTCTGCAATGGACAGCCACTGCATATTCCCACAATGCAAATATAGCTCCACGGCAAAAGGTCGCCAAGCACGGCAAAAGGCACTGATCAAACACTTGAATTCATGCCACGCCCTTGTCACGGATTCGTTCGCAGCCCTTCAGAGCTTAAATCTGAAAGAAGTTATTGGGAGGAAAAACATGACCGATCGGCATTTCACCTACATTGACATTTGCGCTGATGCGGAAATTACAAACCGAGGGACTGCACCAGACAGTAAGAAACGTGGATTAATCGAGGTATTTAAATTCATGCGGGCGACGCCCGAGGATATTCTAGATAGTACAAGTAGTGTGTGAGTCCAGCCTCACGGCAACATCAAATCGTTTTATATTGTCTACATAGTATACAATCAACAAGATCATTGGTTCCTGTCGAGATATGCCTTCTCCCCAAAGGGAAAGTATGGATCCGAGACCTCCTTATGGCTGAAGCGCGTGACACCGTTATCGTAGAAGTTCTCCCTCGTTATCGCGTGTGCCATGTCGAAGCCGGCGCGGAGGGCGCTCGCCACGCCGGGCCGCGAGTAGGAGCCGCCGATGAGCGCGAGCCTGTTCTCGAACTTGTCCATCAGCTCGTACGAGAGGTTCGCCATGCGCCTGTGATGGCCGACGTGGTGCTGCGGCAGGCAGCCCTTGGCCAGCTTGGAGACGGCGTAGCTGGGCAGGTCGATGGGGATGCCCAGGTGGCGGTGGAGCAGGCTCTTGGCCTGGTCGATGGCCTGGGCCTCCGACGGGGGCTCCATGCCCTCGTACTGGTGCCCGCCCATGAGGACGAAGACCTTGGTGCCGCCTTCTTGCCTCTGCTGCTGCTCGGCCACGTTGCTGTCGAAGAAGACGCCCAGGGCGCGTTCAGGGTTCAGCTCTGGTGGGCAGGACTTGGGGATGAGGTAGCCGAGCCCGGAGGGGACGAGGGTCTCTTGGGGATACCAGAGGTTGACTGTCATGATGTTTACTGATTCTGAGTCCTGAAGATGTTTTAATTTGCCGCCAGTCAGCTGGTATGCGTGCTGGCCAGAGGTGGTCGCGATGACTTTGTCGTAGACCTCGGTTTGTTGGTTTGAATCTGTAATCTAAAAGGGGGAAAGAAAGTCAGATGCGAAAACAAAAGCATATCTAATAGGATTTCGGCTTACCTTGACCTTCCTCTCGCTAGGGTCGTACTCAATCTCGCTAATAGGGTTTCCCAGTCTCATCTCGACTCTGCTATCGGATTCAAGCGAATTCGCCAATGCAATCGGGAGCGATTCCAGGCCGAACTTTCCAAAGTTGACGAGAGCCGGCGGTTTCAAGGCATACATAGTCTTGACGTAAGGCCGGTCCTGTAGGAACTGTGACACGAACCTCTGCTCAGTCACGCGTAGACCGAGGTCTTCGGCCTGCCCATATGTCAGGCTCGCCGACTGGAAATGGAGTCCCAGGGCGCTCATGGCACTGATCTTGTCGATGTCACCGCCCCAAATGCCGTGGACTCCGGCAGAGGCCACATCCTCAACCAGCTGTCGACTCCCGGACGCTCGCTCCACGTACTCCCCCAGTGAGACGTCATCCTTGGGAAACCAGCCCGGTCTTCTGAAGCGCCACTTCAGAGTCCACCACAGACCTCCCTTGAGCATCAATCTGTAAATAGGCTCTTCAAATATCGATGGGTCGAGACGTATGCCTGACAAGTTCACCAGATGTCCCTGCGGGCTATAAATAAATCGTGCTAGGTTTGGTCGGCCGGGGTAAGCTATGAGACCGTGATTCAGCAACTATATTACATATCCGTTAGCGGAAGTACAACGTATCAATGTCGCAAAGACAGTTCAAGCAGCCTCACCAAGTCGTATAGCACAAGGCGATCCTGTTGGCCATGCAGCGTGTCACCGGGAGAGATGGCCCTGGGACCTCGCTCAAACAGAACCTGGGACTTGGTGCCCCCGACATCCACCGAGTGCGTCTCTGATCGAATCCAGCCCCCCACGCGATTCTGGCCGTCATAGATGACAATCTTGCATCCTGGAGGCAGGTCCTGGGCAAGATAGTACGCAGTGGTGAGACCGGTCAGGCCAGCACCGACAATGGCAATTCTTGCATTCTCAGGCACGGGCGAGGATTTGACCAATTCCCGAACCTTTCGATTGAAGTCCTTTGGGTCGACTGGTGAGTATTCGGGAGGGTGGAACGATCGGGCCTGCGCGGGCAGGAATTGAGTCGCGTGACGGGACAGGACGGGCCGGGAACGGCAGCAGCAGCTCTGCAGAGCCCTGCGAGAGGCTTGTGTCCGCAGCGCGCTCATCATTTCGAGCGTTGATGCCTCATTGCGAGCTCGAGGCACGGCGTTGGAGGGACAAGGCCAGAATCAGACGTCGAACTGGCGGGCGCTAAAAGTACCTTCTACAGGGGTCTTCCCACCATCACGGAATGCCACCACTCCACCGCTCCCCGCCGATACGGCCTTCGCTCACTACAATATCAACACAATGATCAATTAAGGGAGGCAAGGGCAGATTGATTTGTCCATCAGAAGATGATAGCAGGCTCGTAACGTTTGAGCTGCCAGCCTTGATTGGCAATCTATCTAGGTAATTACGGTAATTCCATAGGTATTCATACGACCTTGACTCGTCTGCGTCAAGCTCACCACTCCAAAACGCCCCCCTCATGAATGAAAAGAAACAGATGATATAACCATGCAATCATACAACCATTGCTTTTTCCTTTTTTGAAAAGCCTGGGTGCCGCTCGGCGACCCTTCAGAATTCGCTCTTTTCTTTGCTTTCGCCGAGATTGGGCCTTCCCGTCCTCCGTGGTATCAGTCTCATTCATCCCCAATATATATCCAAACTTCAGACGATGACATCCGCATCAAGCTCCTCCTTACTGCTTTCTGGGAATCCCTCGTCTTCGGGCTTGACAAGCTCCGTGTTTCCATCCTCGTCAACAAATTTCCTTTCGCTGACATGCTCCTTCGCCGAGTCTGCAACCCAGACCTTATCTTTGAATCCTCCCTGCTGACCCTCCTCGTGCGCAAAGGCGCAGTTGGGGTTCAGGCAAGGGTTGAACCTGCACTTCGTCTTGACGTGCGTGAATTTGCAGCCCGGCGTGGTGCAGTCTGCGCCGTTCCGGCAGAGCGGCATCGATGGATGCTTGAACGGGCACCTCGGGTTCTGGCAGTTGGGGAAGAATTTGCAGTCTTGTTCGCTCTGGTGGGCAAGCTTTGTCGCAGGTGACGGGTGTCGAGCCACGCACTTGCGATTCTTGCATGCGGCACCAAACGTGCAGACGTCATTGACGTCTACGGGCGCACCGTGAGGCGCGGCTGGGGACTGGTGGGCAAACTTGCACTCCCTGTTGGTGCAGTTGAGGTTGTACTTGCATACACTCTCCTCGGGGTTTGCCGGTTCCCGCTTGTTGCCGGACATGTCCACATCTTCTCCCTCGCCAGAGGGTTCACCGTTTGCGCCATCCTGTTTTTGCCCGAAAGCTTTCCGTTGGTGTTGATTTTTCTTGTTGGGATATTGTACGCGGTCAGATAACGGCTTGCCCTGTCCATAAGACCCATTGTTGAATGTATTATTAAATTGCGAGGCCATATTCTGGATGAGTTGATTTTGTTGCTTCATGAGTTCAGCCAGCTCAGGTGGCATGTTGCCAAAGTTCTGGTTGGCCATCATGTTGAAGTCGGGTTGGCCCATCATGTTGAAATCCGGGTTGCCCCAGTTATCCAGACCGCGCTGGACTGTTGCTGCCCGATTGTTGTTTCGGGGGAACCGGCCTTGCCCGTTTCGCGGACCTGCCTGCGCGCCGCCGCGAGTGTGTGTGTTGATGCGCTCGTTGCCGGTTTGTCTGCGAACACGGTGGAGGCCTGAGTCTGGCGTTCTGTCGTTAGGTCTGGCGTTGTTCCCCATCGTGCGCCTGTCTCTTCCGCCTCTGGTGTTCCCATTTCGCATAGATCGCGGTCCTGTGGGACTGGAGTTCTGTTAGTATGGCTCATAATACCGGGTCTGGCGGTGAGGAGGGGAACATACGCATTCAATCCGCTAGCATCATTGGAACCCATATCGGTATCCATGTCTCCTGAGTAACTTGCATCGGCATGATCTTTACCTGCCTGAGAAGTTCCATTCAACTGGCCATTGATTGTGTCGATCTGCTCAAACAGCCATCTGGCGAAGTCGCGTGCGCTGGAGTCTTCCGGCGATAATCCTAGCAGGTCGCCTGCGAGCTCTGCGGCGATTTGTTCCTCCTGATTTCCATTGGCGAGCATCAGGATGATCAGCTCGGCAAGCGATGCCTCGTTGCCGTCTCCGTTCCCCCATCCCGCCTCTACCAGCTTTGGCTGGATCGCGGCGTTGAGAGCGTCGGCCAACGGCGTGTTGAGCGCTACTTCGACAGTCATGGTCGCGTCGCCAAGTAGTAGGGACTGGCTCGGTGTGTGAGGTTGTGACGATAGCCCTGCGGCCTCGAACGTCGTCGTCTCGACGCGTAGAGCTGTCGCTGATAATACGGGTAAGGATGCAAAAAACTTGTCTTGCTGCGTGATTCTGAGTCTCAGCGCTCGGTGGGCGAAATGAAAAGATGCGATGAGTTGGAGATGCGCTGGGTTGGGCCCAGTCGGAATTAAAACGTTGAGGTTGATGGAAGCTAGAAGCCTTGCATAGAATTGAGCTTTGGGTTGACAAAGCCTTGTCTCGTGTCGCTTTGTTAGCCTCTCTTGATTTGATGCCGACAAAGGCGAGTCAGCCGTGGTCACGTGATACATTCATTTCCAAGCGTGTTGGGCCACCCTTCTCGGTGTTTGAGGTGGCTGGGAGGCTATGCTTGCTTCAAAGCGGCTATGTTTCTGTAGAAGGGAGGAAAGGCTGTTTTTTTGCGAAGACTACAATGCGAAAGATCCTACGTCTTGCCCATGGCATGTATTGTGTGACGAATCAAACGTCACTGCTGTTCTTCAACAGCGGGTGGCTTGCAGCTGGAAGTGTCAGAGCATCACGTGATGCTCCGCTCGAGTCCTTGTCGCCACCTACCCTGGAGATTCTGTTCGCCTGGATAATCCGTTCATCAATGTGCTACGCGACATGTCACAAAATGATGGCGGATAAAGAAAGTTCATGTGTGATCTATCGTTAGTGCGGCTTAGTATTGTGTAACTATGAATATGTCTTTTGGCTCTCTTTGAATCTATTCTCTTTATTGAGGATAGTCGACAATGTTAAGGTACCCATAGTGTGTCCAAAATATATTAGCACAAAGGTGAGAATGTTTAGGGGCGCTCAATGGTCATCACTCTCGGAGGCTTTGTCAGAGGAGAACACTTCTCAGTACTCGAGAGTGCTGAATAGTCACATGCAGCAGCCATAGAGAAATGACGGCAGAATCTGACCATTCAGTACCAATGTTCTAGATCTCGATTCAAGGCAATCAATGTCGCGGAAACAATCGCAAGAGCAATCCCTGCGGACTCCGATTTGAGACTCCAAAGCAATCTAATTGGCAGCTGAGCGAGCAAAAGTCCTTTTATTGCGCTACAGCTCCGTGACCATCGTCAGTAGAAATCGAACGGAGAGACTCATGGGTGTCTATCCATCTGTCTGAGTTTATTGAGTGGGCAGTATGCAAGGGTCTTTAGTGTAGATACCAGGTAAAGAGAGAGGGACAAAGGGCTTCCGAAAGTGGTGATGAAAGATCCGTCCCTCGCTCGAGCAGCTGTTTCCCAACGGAGGAATGAGTATCATGGTGTTCTCTCCGCCCCTGCGGGATGCTTCGAGCAGGTGACAATCCCAAACAGAGGAGCGAATTACGAACTGGACTATGACATTAACCGCTGGCTGGGAGTGGAAGCCCACTTACCCCACGGCAGAGCGAAAGGCGCGTTCCTGATTCCGGTATCCACGTCGCGGTGCCCAGCCGAGAGTCCGACGGGAGCGAAGTTTTGACACCTGTAGAGCAGCACAAAGCATCGTCGCCACGAGGCTTCACACCTGGCTGCGTATTCTCGATACCACCCACCCTCCTTGCTCTCGGGGCTCTCAATCTCCCCGATGCGATCTCTCCCGGTCGCATAGTTGCCTCAGCCCGGCCCCCACCATCTCCGTCCGCCCAATTCGCAACCGCCTTTACAAACTTCTGCCTCGGCTGCTCTCTCGTCCCATCCATGATGCCATCCACCGTGGTTAGGGTATGATGGCATGCCCAGGCCTTCCCCGCATACACGCATCTTGCCGGACACCCTCGCAGGACACAATTGGGTGTCCAGCCCCAGCGTTTCAGCCATTGAAGGGTGTCTAATCGCTCAGAGGTCTCCACGCGCTCCGGACGGCATGTATCATGTTAATAGCTAGAGCGCCGAATGATCCCCGCATGATGCGGTCGGGATGGGCCAGCCGCACGCGTGTTTTTGCCAAAAGTTATAAAACCCGGGTGGCATCTCCTCCACCCTGCCGTAGCATTGTGTGCTGGTCTTGTATAGCTTAGCAAGATCTTCTATTACCTCCCAATTGCCTACCTTGGATAGCCCCGTATCCCCTTTTGTATATTTGACAGTGGCTCTGAGACCAACTGCCCGCCATGGCCATCGTGGAGACTGTGGCTGAACACCTCACTGTCAAGTCGGTGGTCGGTTTCCTGGCTGCCGCACTGTTCCTCCGATATGTTGTCTTGCGTGTCCATGAGCATATCCGTATTAAGCGGTTGGGGAAATATGGCTTTCGCGTGCCATCATATCTGCCTTTCGGTTTGTAGCCCCTGATCTCTTTGTATAACAATTTTGTTGCTGTGTGTGGCTCCCCTGGCTGACAGACTATCCTTCAACCTCAAGGGCTTGACGTTCTGTATGTTGCGGTCATAGAGACCATGAAAAGCAGAAACCTGGAGCATTGGCGGGACGGATTCTTCCTCAAGTACAATGTCTGGACGGTGGAAGCTCGTGTCCTCGACAAGAGAGTCGTCTTCACTGCCGATCCGGAGAACATCAAGGCTATCCTGGCAACCCAGTTTCACGACTTTGGCAAAGGTGAACCGTTCCACAAGGAATGGTCTGATTTCCTCGGGGACAGTATATTCACTACTGATGGCGAGCAGTGGCATGCCAGTCGCCAGCTTATCCGACCGCAGTTCACTCGAGACCGTGTGAGCGACCTGCACTGTTTCGAATCACATATGAAGATTCTCTTCCGCGCTATTGACAATTGCGGCCCTTTGAGCAGCCATGATCAGGAGGTCAAGCCTGGGAGTGGCAATGGCAGGGTGTTTGACATCTCTGATCTCTTTTTTCGGTATACATTGGATGTCACAACTGAGTTTCTTCTGGGCAAGGACACCATGTCCCTCTCGTATGTGTCTCTTGTTTGCTCTTCTCGCCTTGGAACTAAGTCTGTTTCTCAATGCTAACACGGGGGACGACCCTTTTCTTGCAGAACACCTAAGAATGAATTTGCCGATGCATTCAACGAGGTTCAGCGCGTGCAGAATATCATAGCCCGCGCAGCATTCTTCCGCAAAGTCATCCCGAAGCCATCATATTGGGCCGGCCTTGAAACAATGAACCGATTCGTCAACATCTACATTGAGCGCACCCTACGACTTAGCCCCGAGGAGCTTGAAAAGCACAACAAGTCTGACAAGGGATACACCTTCCTCCATGCCCTGGCTGGCTTCACTCGCGACCGCAAAGTGTTGAGGGACCAGCTCGTTGCCATCCTCCTCGCCGGCCGCGACACCACGGCGTCGACGCTCTCCTGGGCCATCTACGAGCTCGCACGGCACCCGGAGGCGGTCAAGAAGCTGCGGGCCGAGATCCTGAGCACCATGGGCAAGGACGGCCTGCCAACTTACGAGTACCTGAAGAACATGCCCTATCTGAAGGCTGTCGTGAACGAGACACTGCGCCTCTACCCCATTGTGCCCTTCAACGTGCGCCTCGCTCTCAAGGACACCACCATTCCTCGGGGCGGTGGCCCGGATGGCACTGAGCCGATCGCCGTCCTCAAGGATACCCCGATCGCATACTCTCCCCTCATAATGCAGCGCCGCGAGGAATTCTACCCGCCTGTTTCAGAGAAGTTCGCCGACCCCAAGGTCTTCAGCCCCGAGCGCTGGGAGCACTGGTACCCCAAGCCTCACTACTACATCCCCTTCAACTCGGGCCCGCGTATCTGCATCGGGCAGCAGTTCGCCCTCACGGAGACCAGCTATGTCCTCAGCCGGCTGTTCCAGAGATTTGAGCGCGTGACGAGCCACATGGCGGAGCTCGACGGCGGTGTACCGCGGCTCAAGACTGACATTACCTTGGGGCCTGCACAAGGGGTCATGGTGTCCTTTTGGGATGCCAAAGATTGAATAGCATGCAGTCACTGATATTCCTTTACTTTTTCTTTATGTCGTGTAAATATGGGAATGAGTCATGATCCTGAGAATGTGTAAATGAAAATGGCTTTCACATAAAAGATGCAAATTTGGATATCTATTATGCCCGTCATTCTAATGCAACCCATCAAATCAACACCTCATGAGAGACATGCGTAAACCTCAAATACATGCAAAACTTATCAGACTGGATATACTTCTTCACCCCGGTACTTGAGGAGAAGAAACAGATTTGGAAGGTCTAGTTGACACCGAAGCTCTTCTTCACAGCCTCGCCAAACCGGCTGATCGCCTCGCTCATCTGCTCCCCGCTCGCGGAAGCGAATGTCACGCGGAAATACAGCCCCTTCAGGGCCTTGTCCTTCTCAGTGAGGAACCAGGAACCCCTGGCTACTAACACGCCGTTCTCGATGCATGAGTTGAAGATGTCCTCCTCGATTTTGATTAGGTCGGTTGCGTCGCCAGAGGGGTGTTGGGTGTGGTCGACGGTAAGCCACATCTGAAAGATAATTAGCAAAACAATGATGAAAATAGGGGGTTTTGGACTTGAATGACTCGACATTTCGGAGGAAATAGGGGGTACTTACAAACATGCCAGCAACGGGTGGCGTCCAGCTCACTAGACTCTGTGGGAGGTGCTCCTCACACGCCGCCAGCATCTTGTCTCTCTTGTGGGTGTACTCCTCGCGGAGGTTGATCAACCACTGGAAGTAGCCCTCGTGGCCCCAGGTGTCGTCCAGGAGCTTCCAGAGGACCACCTGCGACAGCCCGCTGGGGCCCTGGCTGGCCACCTCGGCGTGGCGCTGGTAGCGCTCGATGATCTGCTCCGATGCCACGACCCAGCCCATCCGCGAGCCCGGGATGAGGACCTTGGAGAAGGAGTCCATGCGCATGACGCGGCCGTCGATGTCGATGCTCACTAGTGAAGGGATCAGGGACGAGACGAACTCGTCTACGCTGGTGGGGGCGGGGGCGGGGGGTTGGTCGGCGCCGGTGTAGGGCTGCATCTGGAGGAAGTAGTATGGCTCGTCCTCGAGGATATAGATGTCGTGCTTCTGCGCCACTTGGTAGATGGCCTTGCGCCGCTCTGTGCCTTGGGTGGCACCTGTTGGGTTTTGTCCCGAGGGTACGGTGTAAAGAACGTGTGGTTTCCTGGCACCGCCTCGGGCGGCGACATCCCAATTGCTGAGCATCTCATCCATTGACTCGGGGATGAGTCCTTGCTCGTCGATCTTGACGCCGAACATGTTGATTCCAAGAGGGGCGAATGTTTCGAGTGCGGTTGAGAAGCTGAACTCCTCGGTGAGGATGGAGTCCTGGCGGTCTTTGTCGCAGAACATGCGGATAGCCTGCTCTAGGGCACCCGTGCTGCCAATTGTCTGGCATACCCTCCAGTCGGCGTAGGGAGGGCGGCAGACCAGCTCGGTGTGTTCTGTGATGAAACGCATCATCTGCGCAGAGCCGGTTGACTGGCCGTAGTTGAGGGCGATGGAGAGGTCATACTCGCTATCGTGGTCCCGGACATCATATTTGCCAATAGAGATGTGCTGTCCTGACTCAATTGTGGCCTGCTCGGAGAAGTTGGGTGATTTGGGCACTTTCATCCCGAGCTCGGCTATGGGGAACAATTGGCTTGATGGCAGTCCTCCTCCAAGAGAGATCAGTCCTGGTTTCTTGAGAAATTTTGCGGCCTGCTTGAGGGTACATGGCTTCCTCTCCCGGCTTTCTTGGCTGAGATGGTCTGTGTTGCGAGATGAAGGTTAGTGGATGTATATAAGAGGAGTGAAGATGAGCCTCTTATAGATGAGTCTGGTGATAACATACTATCCCAGCGTTTAGCTTTTGGCTTCCCAGTTTGCTACGGAGAAGGAAAGTCAGTTTCAAAACAATGGCAACATGGCGAGATTATGTGAATTAGAGCCTTACCGGTCCCTTGAACATGTCACTATCTGATGCTGCAGCTATACCTGCAACCAGCTTTCCTGCCTTCACTCTCCTCTCAGTGATCTCGTCGATCATATTCCTTCCACGACCGCCTTCATAGTGGGCACTCTTGCCTGAAGGAATCGCATCAGAGCTCAATGCTTTACTATGAACACTCTGCACATGGCGGGAAGACAGGTGAGATACGCGGGCGTTAGATAGAGCCGAAGGCCCTTCACGGGAACTCGTTATCAGGGCGGGAGACATTCTTAGTAGTGCTGTCGGGTGTGACGAGTAAGACATGTGTGGTCGGGGAGAGCCCCGGATAACAAGATTCGGACGACGCATTATATATTTGGGCAAGCGCCACTGCTTTTGGAGGCGAGGCGGTCGAGCGCTGTCTTAGATCGACGTATAAGTGACGAAGAGACCGATTCTCCGTCTTTGTCCGTGTCTCGCTGTGTTGAGTGGCGGCACACCAGCTAATCTACCTACGAACAACTAGGCCGGTCGGTGTCTCTGGATAGCTCCTGTGCCCCGTATGCACTTTGATCAATGGGGCATACCGATACCGTACAGCACCCTGGTCCCGGTTTCGGATGCCCCTGTGGGCAAATATGGATTGTCTTCATCGTTGCATGTAGGTCTCGACAAGTAGGGCGCTGGTACCCCGCAGCTGCATAGGCGTTGGTGATCGGCGTAGTGCTGAAACCCTATCGATCGGCCTATCGGAGTATCGGAGTGTTCGCTTGAAGATGGCTCAACCCGCTTATGCACCCTTCGATTAAGTACAAAAAGGTTCAACACCCACAGCATTAGAATATTTAGGCTTGCATTACTCTGAGTTGTGCCGTTGCTACGTCAGATACTCAAATGGTCTTGGGCGATGCTGCTGCAACTTACTTCGAGGAGCAGTCAGATATCCCTGAACATATATCACTACTCCGTTTGCCCTCCCTCCTGGGTTATATGAGCAGTCAGTAGGTAGTTAAGATATGCATGTGATAGCAATCAAAGGACTAACATACGGAGTTCTACTTTGGCGATTTGAGAAGGTGTGCGAAATTGTGCTGATTAAAGGTAGGTAGTGATTGAAGTACCATTGGCTCTGGGAACATGCATACCCAAAGTCGACATCAACTGAACATCGAGACTATATGTATGAAATGAAACGATTGTCTTGCAACACTCAATTACCTTAAAAAGAAATCACATTGATAAATAGGTATTATATCAAGAAGTAATCCCTCTCTCACATTTAGTTCTTAACGCCAGAGCCCTCCCTCACTTCTGGAGAGACGGGGAATAAAACCAGCCACAGCGTTCCGGTTGATAGTTCCAACGGAGCCTTTTCTGGGACCAGGACTGCAGCAATATGTTCCTCGAGTGCCTTGAGCTGGATAGCTGCACTGGGCGCTTCCTCTGCCTGTGCTTTCTGGACAAGGGTCCCGTTAGGGAGCGCAAGCAAGTGCTCCAGCTCAGGTGAGTGAGCAAGCACTGCGTGTAAGCCGCGGCCCGTAAACCACTTCTTGTTGGCGACGGCCACGTAGGCCACGGCGCGCTGGTATGGCGTCTGGGGCTTCTTGACGACAGCTCCAATTGCGTGAGCAGGCAGAGAAACTGCAGTCCCAACAGTGGCCAGCGCGCTGTGGACGGGGATGGAGATGGCACCCCCGATCACACCAAAGGCGGCACCGATGACATTTCCGCGCTTTGCCTGGGACGCGATGTTCTTTCCAACTGACTTCGTGTGTGAAGCGATGCTTTTGCCTAGACTCTTGGGTCCTTCACCAATGTCCCGGGCAATGTCTGCAGCATGGCTGACGGCTCTATCCGAGACCTTTGCTGCCAGAAACGCAGACACGGTCTCGAGGAACGAGCGCCAAGTCTGCTCCGTGATGCCATAATTGAGAAGCGACGGTGCATATGCAATCAGGAAAGGCGAGGCTGCGTCGGGTTTCTCCTGAGGAATGGCGATTGGCGGCTGCTGGTGCAGTGGCTGGCTGCTTGAGCCGCCTGCAAAGTTGGTAGCAGAGTATGCGGGAAGCTCCTCGTCTGCAGGGAATTGGAAGGGTGCGTTCACAGTCGGCACCCCCGCGGCCTCCGAGGCATCATATGCTGGCAGTGGTTCCTCGTTTTGGTGAGGTGCAGCCGCGGCAGACGAGGATGAGCCTGCCGCTGGTGTAGGGCCCGATCTAGACCCTGAAAATGGGTTCCATGAGTTTCCGTCCTTGGCAGACGCCTTTTCACTATCGCCAGCCTTGTCTCCCATGATTAGATCGTTGCAATGGGCCTGTACGTGTTACTGGCAGCGAGCAATGGGTGAAGGAGATTTGCTGAGACGCCATGGCTTGCTCTCCGGCATGTTATTGCCGTAAGGCAGAAAGAACGGTATTGGGTTTAGTTACCTAATAAGATCCATGGGCTCTCTAGAAGCAGCTGCTCGAGCGCGCAGACCGTCAGCAATCAGAGTTCCCTGCAAATGGATCGATCTATCCGCGGTATCTTTTAGTGACATGATGCACGCTCAAGAGGCGGCGCTGCCCCTGTTTGGTGGTTTAGGTTAGCGCCAAGTGCCCCCGTAAGCTCCCAAGCTCCAACTCTGTGCAAAGTATCAGCCAAGGAGCCTCATTGCCCAGCCATTGATTGCGCATTCGTCCCCTGATGGCCATCAGGAATCGCTCGACGGCCACAAGTCATGCATGGAAATGATTGATCGGTCGCCGCATCGAAATCTCAAGTTGCAGCGCTGGTTCTCCCTTGACAGGGGAGTCGCGCCATCGTCGAGATGTACTGGCCCATAGCAACTCCGCGCATCTATGCTACGAGCAGCAGTCGCAACACAAGCCCCCATCTCGTCAAGTCTCATGATGGACTGTCCTCCATACCCGAATCAGAGGCCGCTACCTCCTTGCCGCCCAGCGATGCCGTCTCCAACTCCAGTTCCAAGCTAGCAGTGCCTGGCCCGTCCGATACCCCGTCGCTGGCACCCAAAACACCCAAGACTCCGGCTGTGCAGTCTGTCGAGCATGATGATGATCCAACAGATCCCTCACGCCAGAACAATGCGGCTGATACACCGGTCGGCCCGATTCCCCTCAAAGATCCTATCCTCGCTCTCCGGGTCTCACGAACTGGTCATCTGTTCGCTGTCATAACCAAGACCGCAATTACTGTATGGCAGACAAAGGTAAGAAACGAACGATGTCTTGCTCGTCTTGCTCTTGGAGAACGGGGTACTGATATCTTATCCTCTAGCCAACCGTGGTTCTCGCTTCTGTTGTCCGATCCGAGTCATCTATCCACCTCTACGGCGACAATGTCAATCTATTCCTTCGACCAGACTCGGCAATCCTCGTCGTGCACACATCGAACGGTTATCTCATCACGTACTCTCTAGCCACCGATGGCGAGTCTAGCGTTTACAAATCAACCTTTCCCAACTATCACAACATCCAGCGCCGGAGGCAACATCTTTCTCCCGGCCAGGCTGCCCTACCACCCGATGATTTTCTCTGGGGACCTGGCGAAGGCTCCGGGGTCCGGGACGTCAGCGTCCGTTTTCGAATGGTGATAAAGGTTGATGCTGGGATCGAATGTGCCTTGGCATTGGATGACGAACTTGTCGTTGCGACCCGAAAACCGGCTGCAGTCCAATGTATTCGATGGACCCCTGACGGCGAGGGCAAACAGACGAAGACGGAATTGATCAGCAAAATGGACTGGACGGAAAAAAAGGCCACAATAACTGAGATGACCTATGATCGTCCGATGAACCTCATGACTTGGATAACCAACGACGGACGAGCGTCTGCTGTTCAGCGCTACCATCATCGTCCAGATAGTCGTGATGCGAAAGAAGCCGACGCCAAGCGCCTCTTTAAGGGGCACTGTTTTCATATCCCAAAGTCTGCATCGCAGTATGCGACAAGAGCTGTTATCAACGCGCGATTCTCCCTGATTGCTGTGGGCTGCCAAGACGGATCCGTTCAGGTATACTATGTCCGCGACTATGCTGGAAATGTGACGCTCTCGCACACACACCAGATCCCCGTATCGTCCTCCGCCTCTGGTGCTTTCACCACACTGAGCTATTCGCCAGATGGGTATTGTCTCTTTGCAGGCTTCGAGAAGGGATGGTCAACCTGGTCCATGTATGGAAAGCTTGGCAGTAATAGCTTCGGCTCGGAAGAGATCATTTCTAAGATCAATGGCGAAGAGTGGCTTCGCGGGCTCACCGAGGCGTCATGGATTGGAGGTGGGACTGAGATCCTCATGGTCGGACGACAGCATGAGGCAGTTTGGTCACTGGAGATGGCTAAGAGTGCGGTGACGGGCTGCTACAACGAGGCAAATGTGCTCCGTAGCGTCCTCCAAACTCCTACGAGTGTAATGGTCTATCGGGGATATGATCTCCCTGACCTCACAAGCATCTCAGCAGAGCCTTTTCTCTGGCATACCTCAAGAGTGCCGGCTTCATATCTATTAAAACAGTGGCCGATACGGCAAACCGTCATCTCTCCGGATGGCCGGTATGTTGCAGTTGCAGGTCGCCGTGGACTGGCACACTACAGTGTCAACAGTGGGAGATGGAAGACCTTTGATAATGAGGCGGCAGAGAATGAGTTCCAGGTACGCGGTGGCATGTGCTGGTACCAGCACGTGCTCATCGCTGCAGTTGAATGCAGCAACAAGTCCTTTGAACTTCGATTGTTCTCGCGCGAGACCGCCTTGGATAACGCACGGGTTCTTCATAGGGAGGAACTTCCCGCACCTGTGGTGTTAGTGACCACTTCAGGCGACGATTCACTTCTGGTATACACCTACGAAAATCTTCTATATCACTACATTCTTGCGCCATACAATGGGTCCATCCGTCCCATCCAGGTTGGGCAGATTGCTTTCCACGGCATTATAAGATCGCCAGCACGCGTGCGAGCATTAAGTTGGCTACTACCAGATAGTCAGGTTAGTGATGGCGACCCTTCGCAGGATGTCGTCGTGGCCTCGGTGATTTTTCTGGTCGATGGCAAGCTGGTTTTATTATCACCCTCGCTCAATGACGAGGGACATTTAAAATACGATATGCGAGTTATTGCACAAAATGTGGAATACTACGCAACTATGAGGGACCAACCTCTACTTAATATCACTAGGCAGGGCGAGGACAGCATTCCGTCCCAAGGGCCTTTGGCATTGAAAGACTCACTTTGGGTGTTTGATGGCATGGAGTTGAAGGCATGGACTGACCTTGGCGAGGTCCTCGAGGCTGTATCCGATGGCAGCACGAGAGAACTGCCAAATGCAGTGTCCATCCCGGTTGACTTCTACCCGCTGTCTGTTCTTTTGGAGAAGGGAATTGTTCTAGGTGTTGAGTCGGATTTGGTTCAGCGGAGAGATGTGTCATTCTCCTTCTTCCACTTCGCAATCAGGGTAAGACTGCCATTCACCACGATGATAGCCCCATGGGAGAGTTCCTTGCTAACTTTACAGACTCATCTTGTTCTACCTGATATCCTTCGCTTTTACCTTCGCCTCAACCGGACAGAGGAAGCGGCTGCTTTGGCACAGCAATATCGATCCCTGGAGTATTTCGCCCACGGATTAGAAATGCTGTTGCACCGTGTTCTGGATGAGGAGGTAGATACGTCACCAGAGCCAGCAGACGCTGTTCTGCCGCGCGTTCTTTCCCTTCTTTCCTCCTTCAAGGAGTATCTCGATGTTGTTTTGCAGTGCACCCGAAAGACGGAAGTCCGACAATGGAAGACCCTGTTTGCTTATCTCCCTCCCGCGCAGGAATTATTCGAGGAATCCTTGCAGCGAGGTTCCCTAAAAACGGCAGGTGGCTACTTGATCGTGTTGCATACTCTGGAAGAGCTTGAGGCAGCGACTGAACAGTCGGTGCGGCTTTTGTCAAGGGCAATGAACGAGGGTGAGTGGGACTTGTGCAAGGAGCTGGCCCGCTTCCTGGCGGCCATGGATGAGACTGGAGCAGTGCTCCAGGAAGTGATGAGGATGGTGAATATCACTGTCAATGATCCGCAGCAAAATGCAGTTGCCAATCGGCTGGCAATCCCACCGCGCACTCGCACAAATGGGACAAAGCAGGCCGTCTCCACAGACGATGACAGTGTTGGTTCGGATAGGCGTTCCGGTAGCGATGTTGCGAGCATCGAGTCCTTGGATAGCCCGCAAGGTCTCGGGCTGAGATTTGCATAATGAGGCCCATCGGAGTTATTTGTCCTTTAAAGAGCCCGCCAATTAGATATCCTGAAATTGTGGTTGCTTTCTATATGAGTTGTTTAGAAAATCTAACGGGAATGGGTCATCAATATTGTATATCTCGGGCATGCCGTTTCCTGGAGAAAGGTTTATTATATACAAAGAACGGGCTTGCTCACGGGTCACTTTCGAGGGAAGGTTATCCAGCAGCAACGGTGGCGAATATGAAACAAGAATTCATTAATAATGAAAAGTCAACTTTCATCGACGCGTAGAGAAGGTTGGTGGGATTTTTTGGAATATGCATGCGAACCAACTGCCGACTAACATATGCAGGGCTGCGTCGGGATATGAACATGTATATAACTGCAATAGCAGAATAGACCATGGGCATTTGTAAAATTGTCTTGTTATTTCATCATCTCTGGCTACTTGCCACGTGAATCCTGTTCCGTGCATCTATTGTTAAGTACTTGGTCTAGTATTGCCCTCCTTGTGAAAGCTTGTAGGTCTTTACCCCAGGAAGAGGCCGTTCCTGAGGGCAAGAATGTCCCAGCAGAGTGGGTACCGGGTAGGCAGGGGATAGTGGTCGTGGGTCTGTGGTACGTACCCTGACATGTGAGGGGATCCCCCACTAAGAATTCTGTGTGCAAATGTACGTAAGTTGCGAACCTCTACCTAGACTTTCTGACCGCTGCGGCTCGAAGCCAACTACCTCATCGCCGCTTGTCTCGCCGCCTTATCACGAGACAGAAAACGCCAACCACCGCAGCATCCAGCACCGCCCGGCTGCTCTCGCGTTCAACAGCCCAGCCAGGCCTCCCAATTTCAACTGTGCCATTGCGTCTGGCCTCGTGAGCAAGGCGAGCATATTCTGATACCAGCGCGCCCCGCCTTTGCTACGCCTCGCGACCAGACGAGTCGGCCTGTGTGCTCGCCGGATTCTACCTGGGGATAGTCGACCAGGTTTCTCTCTGTCTTCGGGTCATGGTCGCTCGTGCCTGAGCATCCTTGCACCTGGTCCCCGCCCCCTCACTGCGACACCTTGGGGCGAACTGCTCTCGTAATTGATTGATACGCCGATATATCGACCATGGAGGACTTTGCGAGCGAGTCGGACAGCGACTACACCAGCTACTGGAGAGACTGGGTGAGTGCGACTGCGTTGCTAGGGCTCAGGCAGGGGGAGGCGATGCCCTTTTTTGCTGTTTCCAGGGGATTGCTTTGGAGCGTCACACACTACTAGCAACAAACCCCAGCAGAACGCCACCACTACCTGCCTGCTACATCCTTGATTTTCTACGAGGGGACAATTGCTAATATTCTTTTTCTTGGGTGGATTTAGTTTATCTCATCCAGAGGCAATGAGTACTTCTGCGAGATTGACGAGGACTATCTGACTGATCGGTTCAACCTGACTGGGCTGAACACGGAAGTACAGTATTACCAGTATGCGCTGGACCTCGTCACGGACGTCTTCGACCTCGACTGCGATGATGAGATGCGGGAGACCATCGAGAAGTCGGCCCGGCACCTGTATGGACTCGTTCACGCACGATACGTGGTGACCACTAGGGGGTTGGCCAAGATGGTAAGAAATTCTTCCCTCCCTCCCTCTCCTCGCCCCCAACGTATTACTACGTGGAGTATATCGCGTACTTCCTAAGCTAACCGTCGTCCCATATAGCTTGACAAGTACAAAAAGGCCGACTTTGGCAAGTGCCCTCGCGTCATGTGCCACTCCCACCCCCTCCTGCCCATGGGCCTGTCCGACATCCCCAACCTCAAGCCCGTCAAGCTCTACTGCGCCCGCTGCGAGGACATCTACAACCCCAAGTCGTCCCGCCACGCCGCCATCGACGGCGCCTACTTCGGCACCTCCTTCCACAACATCATCTTCCAGGTCTACCCGGCCCTCATCCCCGCCAAGAGCACCGAGCGCTACATCCCGCGCGTCTACGGGTTCAAGGTCCACGCCGCCGCCGCCCTCGTCCGCTGGCAGAGCGCCAAGCGCGACGACATGCGCCGCCGCCTGCGGAAGCTCGACGTCGACACCGGCTTCCGCGGCGATGATGGCGTCGAGGACGATGAGGAGGGCGATGTCGAGTTCGAGGGCGTGGACGGCGGCAGGATGATCGCCGCCCCCGATGGGAACATCCGCTGAGGGGGGGAAGGGAATGGCTGTGTGAGGTGGATCAGCCGGCCTTTGTTTGTTTATTTTCCTCTGAAACGAAGGAAGGAAGGGCAAAAATCGCGGGCACGCACGCCCCTGTTCATCCGTTTATCTTCTTTCTTCAAGGGCCTCCCCATCATTGAATCTACTAGGACTTTGTTTTGGACGGCGTTAAAGGAAAGAATTGGTGTTATACGATTTCATAATACTAGTAGATAGTATAAATTTTTCACGCGGGCTGACCTATACGCCTACGTTATTCGACGCCCGTGTGTGTTGATAATGGATATAGGAGCAGATATTACGATCATCCGTTTTTTTCTCCCGAAAGAAGCATCTCATAATTTCACGTTTTGATCATTATTGTATAAGAATATGAAACTAACCACTGATTACTATAATTGTAAACCGAGGCGCCTAGACATTTCCGTCTCTGGGATTTCCTGTCCATGAGTTCTCGACACATCTACAAATTAAAACCGATATCCATGTCTCAAGGAGGCATCTCTGGTAATATAAACTGAATCAACAGGTCAAACATAACAGCATCAAGGAGTCGTCTATCTCGTCTGGTGGAAAACGTCCTCTGAATTATTGCATTCTCTGCATCTCGACATCGTGAAATTGACCACCATTGCCATAGCCCGCATCATATTCCATCGTGCGGTTGGTAGGACGGTGTGCCACATGATTGGGAGGGGGGCCCATAGGGGGAGGTGGTATATCGGGGTTGTGCCGTCGCGGGCCGTCAGAGTTTTGTTCGGGCTTCCCCAGAGAACTTGACATCTCGGGCTCCTGGGCATATCCCACGCGGCCGACTCCTGCCCAGAAAGCTCTATCGCTGCTGCGGGCACCCCACGCCCAACCTGCCCCGCGTTGGATAGGCAGATGATAATATCTGAAGCTGTAAACACTGCAGAGCAAGCCCATCAGGTACCCGAACAAGATGTCGAAGCCATGGTGGCGGAAGTTCCACCAGCGCGATGCGGCAATGAAGATGGAAAGGCAGAAAGGTGCGAGTGTGGCGGCGAGCAGGTATATCGGTGGCGCGGCGGCCTGGCGTCTAATGGACAGAATCTGGGCATTGTGTTGGCCGTGGGCCGTCTCCTTGGCGCCGCGCGAGGGAAAGGCAGCGTGATCGCGGGGCTGATTCTGATCGGCACTTGGGACCACAAAGGGGATCGTGACGGCGAACTTGCTGGCGAGAAAGAGTGAGAGGTACACCAGGCCGGCGGCGGACAAGGAGGAGTGACCGCTTGGGAAGCTTCGGAAGCCGTCTCGGAGCTTGGATTTGCTTGTCTGTTGACAGATGGCAGCTGAGTAGAGCCTCCCCAAAGGGTCCTCGCCACTGAATCCCCCGACGACGTACTTGTCCATGTTATCAAGGTCCGGGATGCAGCGAGCGAGGAGGTCGGGCCGAGGCTTTCCAAACATATTCTTCATGCCCTGGGTGAAGAACCAGGCTGAGACGAGGGCCATGGCGAGGCCCAGCCAGCCAACGTGGAGCTCCCATAGCTTTCTTCTCCATACGAGCGAATGGGGGGTGCCTTTTGGAACAGTGGCACCTGGGACGAATAATAGAGCGACAATGGCGACCAGGGCCGCAGGGAGGATAACACTTAAAATAACGAGGAGCCAGGTGGGGACGGTCTCATGCTCTGTGAAAGGAAATCTTTAAGAGAAAAGCTCTTGTTAGTGTCTAATTCACTGGGATATTTAAAGAAGGTTGGTCGCCTACGAGATGTTGGGGTCGTTGAGAGAAAACGGGCGTCTGTTGGGCTGGATGAACTCGAAGGCCAGGGCAATAAGGGCTAGAATGACGAGAACAATCCAATCGAAAATATACGAAAGAACCACCTTGAGGGGGAACCGGCGCTTCTGCGAGCGAATGAAGCTTGTCGACCTATCCATATCTGCGGCAGTGGTGACCACGGATAGAAACCATGTGGGAGGGAAAACACAATGGAATGAGAGGCGGAGGAGGCAAGGGATATAGAGGAGGAAGTAGCGTCCTGTCGCAAAATGTAAGACAGCCTATCAACACGGAGGGAGCGGCCTGGAATGAGGCTTCGTCTCTTGGTGATGTAATGTGAATCACACGGGTGGGTGAGACCCGCCCAAAGACGTAGGCGGGCGGCACTAGCAAGTAATTAAACAACTTGAATTACCTTCGGCAGGGATGCGCCTTAGTAGATAGCGTGCAATCATGCATATTTTTTTCAAGTTTGAATTCTAGTAGTCTCCAAAATGGAAGAGAGTCGCGATGTTTTCACACCGGGAAAGAACGTTGCATCATGAAAGGAGCCAAACGGTATCAGAACTTAGACATTGATTTATGAGAAGCAAACAGGGCAATATGCCATTGCATCGGATGCTTCTAGCGAGCGAGCAGACACGATGTCATTAAAGTACCCGGTACTCTTGGTACAAGTCGAGTTTGTCTGTTCATGTCATCGCATCGGGCTGTGCTCGGTTTCGGGCTTCACGAGCTGCTGGGCAAGCTACTCGATGAGGAAGTCGCTCACATGGGGGCAGCTTCATTTGGGTTGCTCTGCTCTTTAGCTATTGCTAGTGCTATCTGAAATACTTCTACGGCAGCTATGGCCAAGTACTGCCGGGGTCGTGGACTGCCTGTGACTTTACTAGATCATGGCATGAATCGACCTACAGTGCTAGAGCTATTAGGTCCTATGTGATAGCAGCCTCAAACCCATGCAATTCTCCGGGGCTCGCGGGGCGATCGGTGGGGGTTTGAGCTTCCAGTGATCTCATTTTGGGGCTAAGCAGCGCCCACTGCAGCGCCATAACCTCCCGGCTTATGTGGGGGATTGTCTCATCCGATGACCTCGAATGAGAGCATCCTCCCGCGCCTTCCGCAAGTCTGGTGTGTGAGGTTGATAAGGTACAGGAAGGCTTTGTCATAAATAGCTCCCTCGTCAGTACCTTTAAGTGCCGCCATTATTCACCGCGCAAAACCATCCGGACCTGCAACTGAAGGAGATCTTAAAGGCAATCCCTTATTGATTAGCGCTGTGTACCTCACCTCCCGGACACTGGAGCCCTACTGGGGCTAGTTGAGCTTGAAGGGACTTTGGACAGTCTTAGGTAGAAGGGGAAGTTGTTGTCTTCTAGTTGCTCGAAATGGAGACTCTTGACATTCGAGCAAGCAAGAAGAATTAGTGCCACTTGAGCATCAGTAGAGCCCTCTTCAAATCCGCAACCCACCGAGAACACCCAACTTTAGTGATACCTCAGGTTCAAATGGTCTCAAAACTAGTGTTGGGTCTTTGCTCTCATCCATCTCAAATATTGTAGGAGAGCAATCTGATGGATTTGACCCTAGTAGTATGGATGACCACTTTGACGCACACAAGGCATTGGAAGACCAACCAAATCAATTAGTCGGGGAAGAAAAATCAAGAATACAAAAACTCAAGGAAGATGGCGCCTACAGAGAGCCCGGATGAGAAGAGGAAATAGGTCTTCAATGCACATCCCGCTCAGCCGAACACGAAGTCCAATAAGAAGATTGGTGAAACGTGGGGTGGTGATCAGAGAATAGAGTTTATCCTTCCTACCCATGAGAAGCAGCTGAAGTTTGGCTTGTCTCCCACTCATGCCGCAGGGAAGGTACTGCTCTTGTCACTTGCCTTGTGTTCAGAGTAGGGACAGTTAAGATTCTTTAAAAGATGCGTCTGAGCTATGGGGAACGTAGGTTCCATTTCCAATAAGATTGAAACCTATCGCAGAACAGTATGTCTATCTGACTAGATGCACTTAGGTATTAGGTGGTCTGTTGGATGGGGTCTGTTCGTTTTCAGTTACACAAGACCTATGGAATAAGATGTTCAGACAAGGCGAAGGATCACCTTCTCAAGTGGGGGTGATTGACACCTTTCCAGCTGCGAAGCCACACTGCAGATCCTATTATACACCATAAATTGACCTAGTGCTTTTGATGGTAGTGCATATACACATTTGACCCAGGCATTTCTAATATAACACTTGTATGATACAAATCTCGCTTCTGGAATACATGCCACCCACACAGTCTTTGCAAATTCTATATGAGTGGCTGGAATATCACTCCGACTAGCGCTTGCTTCGCCTGACACCATGGTTTCTAGGTCTAGCTTGGACAACCCACTTGTTGGGGTTGTGAGTGCGGCGAGTCTTGAAACCACTCTTGGTCTGTAGAATGTATTAGCTACTATCTCTGGGGCTCGTATTGTTGGGGATAAGTTAGTTGGACTTACAGGCTTGCCCCAGGGCGTGACGGGATGGCGGTTAGACTTCGACTTTCCTCGACCACCTCCATGAGGGTGGTCAACTAGAAAAAGGCATTAGCATGTGCTGTGAGTGATGAAAATGAGAGGGTTGGTTCTTCTTTATACGCACCTTTGTTCATGGCCACACCACGAACGGTTGGCCTGATGTTGAGCCATCGGCTTCGTCCAGCCTTGCCGAGTTGTCTAAAGGCGTGGTGGACGTTGCTAGCAACACCAATCGTAGCGCAAGCATCCTTGCTTACTCGTCGAACCTCGCCACTCTGCAGTCGAACCTCAACGTATTTGCCAGTCATCACCCTGGAACCATCGTCCTTGGTCTCCTCATTCTTGTTCACAATAACGGCAGATGTACCGGCACTGCGGCAGAAGACGGCCCCTCTGGATGCAGCAGATCCAACACAGAAGACTGTCGTTCCCACAGGGATCAGATGAATTGGCAAGCAGTTGCCCTTGAAGGCGGTCTTTGAGGCGAGGATACCGGGATCAACGACACCGCCCATGCTAGCTAGGAGCTTTTGAGGGATACCAGCGCGGTAGCTGTGGACAACATCGCCAGCCCGGATACCGTCAGCTGCAATGATGTATGACTTCCGCCCCGTCGCCTTTTCGCTCAGGAGAGCAATATGGGCACTTCGCCCAGGATCATACTCAATTCTCTCTACCAGATGGGGTCCTGGTACCCTGCGCTCGAAATCGACGACGCGGATTCTCCTCTTGGCACCACCTCCTCGATGTCTGACAGTGATCCTTCCGGAAGCGTTTCGTCCACCTTTCGATTGGCCTTTCTTCGGGTATGTGAGCGCAAGGAAGGGGCGGCCCTTCCACAAATGGTCGTTAATTGGACGCCTCAGATGCCGAACACCGGGCGTACGGGGCTTGTAGGTTCGGATGACGGCAGAGCCGCCATTTGCGCCTTTTGATTGTGATGCATCGCCAAGCTTTGCGAGTTTCGCTTCGATTTTAGCTTTGGACTTGGCCGACTTCTTCGTTGCGTAGGATCGAAGCTGGAGCTGGAAGGGGCTCAGCGTCAAGCGCTGCAACGCCCTTTGAGCAAAGGCCAGCTGTTGCCACGGCTGGAACATCCCGGGCCTCGTCCTCGGTTCTGTGAAGGAGATATACTGGTCAATTGGTCGATCTAAAAGTGTCAAGTGAAGCCAGTGGACGCTCAAGAAGCCTCATGTGGAACCTTATATCGATTCTTTTCATTGACCGGCTACCCAAGGGTCTGGATCACATCTCAATTCCCACTTACCTCCAATGGGCCTGCACTGAGGCTATTCTGGCACGACGATTGTCGTCGTTTCTCTACGACACGACTCCTGATGCCAGTCGTAGTGAGGTGCGCCGATATCCCACTCCAATCTGGTGAGCTGTGAAATTTCCAACGGCATCAAGGGGAAACATTGAGCCGGAGCAGGATAGTGGGGCATTGGAACCTGTGGCTAGTGAGGGAGACTGAGCCACAAAGCCGATGGGTCAAACGGCGCGACGAGCCACAGCCGGCGGATGCACCGTCGCGACACTGATGCTTGGCGCATTGGTCAGCCGGTGGCCAATTAGATCGCCGTTGCTCCGCGGTTGCGACTGTTGTCATTGTCATTCTGGAGCATAAAAGTGGACTTTTGTGGAGAGCTGCCGGTACGTACCCTGCTTGTTGCCCTGTTCTCGCGATTTGGGCATTCTTGATACCTCGTTTTTGGAAGCACAAGCAAGGCAAGTCGCGTTCTTATGCTGTGCACACATCCTGTGGAATATACTAGTGTGCTGCATAGCAACGAGCACTCGAGCTGTTGTTCTGCAATTGCTTCCAGACATTATTCCACCTGTCTCTTATTGTATCATCTGTTCTTGTTCAAGATCCAATCCACGCCACAGCCAAAGCCTGGAGGCAAACCATCAGTGTCTCATCGAAACTCCCTTGGCTTTGATTTGCGGGTTATAGGATTATATGCTTTCATCCAATCAGTTTGCTCGGGCCCGTTCGAAAACACGGCCTCGTCTAATAATCCTGGGTCTCCTCCTAGTGTGGGACAAGGGGAATTGACGTAGCAACGACCCAGCCTCATATTTCACGAACCGCGCTTTTTGACGCCAGAGGTACGTACCTCGTGCCCGCGCTCTCGTCCCTCCCCTGCTCCAAGCTCCGCTCCTCAAAACACTTTCTCACAGCAGCTGTCACCAGTCCTCTTCAACATAAACACCTCGCGCTGGACTCGAGTCTCTTGTCTTGTTGACCTTTCTCTCTCTACGACTTCTTGTCTACTCTACTCCTCTCTTCAACAAGACACCAGCACACAGAGGCACCATACAACACGTATAGCCACATCAACTCATCAACCTCATTGTCTCACCATTCCAACGCGAAGTGTGCCCGCCCTTCATTATCTCTGCACCAGAGGTAAGTGACGGGAATCTTCTTTTGATTCACTTGTCTTAGCCCTGTCTAAGCTATATTCTCCCCTTCCTCGACTCGAATCGCTAAATTCGACGAACCGCCCCCATCTTGCTCCTTTTTCCACCTTCTATCAAACACGCGCTGACCGTGTAGGCAATTCGACCCAGGCATTGAACACAACATATCCAGCACAGTCACACTACGAATATGCCTCCTGTAAGAATATACTCCTCTCGGGCTTTTGGAAACCACCTCGCGTGATCAATGCTAATGAAGACGCTCTCTCACAGGGACGCCCCACAGCCGCCCGCCAACGCCTTGTGGCCCAAGAAAACGACGAGAACAGCACTTCAACGCGTTTAACACGAGCCAAGGCCGCTGCTCTTACCGTTGATGAATTGTCCATGCCTTCCAAGACAGCCCTCCAGACAAAGAAGACCACGACCAACGCGACAAACGCAGCTGGAACACGAAGACGCGCCGCGTTGGGTGATGTCAGCAATGTGGGCAAGAATGATGTCGTAGAGGGCAAGAAGCCCGCTGCGGGCAAGGCCAGTCTCGTTTCCAAGACTGCTCAACCTTCGCGTGTCCAGAAGAGCACACGTCCCAGCAGCCGTGTCGCGTTAGCCGCCAAGGAGAACAAGCCCGCCGTCGAGCCCAAGAGGAATGGTTCGGGATCTGGTACCATTAAGAGGAAGAACGTCTCTACATCCAACAACCGGGAGGATTCCGTCACAACAGACGAGGCCGAACTTGCCCGAAAGAAGACACACGGTCCTGACTCCGAGAAGCGACAGAAGATTGAGAAAGCCGAGCCAGCTCCCGTTAAAGCGCGACCCATTCCTGACCTCGATGGCGAGGATGTTGATGACCCTCTCATGGTCGCCGAGTACGCCACAGAAATTTTCGAGTACTTGCGGGATCTCGAGGTCTCCTCCGTCCCCAACCCCCAGTACATGTACCATCAGGACGATCTCGAGTGGAAGACGCGCGGTATTCTCATCGATTGGCTCATTGAAGTCCACACCCGCTTCCACCTTCTTCCTGAGACACTCTTCCTCGCCATCAACATCATTGACCGTTTCCTATCAGAGAAGGTCGTTCAGCTCGACCGACTTCAGCTGGTTGGTATCACCGCCATGTTCATTGCATCCAAGTACGAAGAGGTTCTATCGCCACACGTTGAGAACTTCAAGCGCATCACCGATGATGGCTTTAGCGAGGCTGAGATTCTGAGCGCGGAACGCTTCATCCTGAGCACACTCAACTACGATCTCAGCTACCCCAACCCCATGAACTTCCTCCGCCGGGTATCAAAGGCAGACAACTACGACATCCAGACCCGCACTGTCGGCAAGTACCTGATGGAGATCAGCTTGCTTGACCACCGCTTCCTCGCCTACCGCCCCAGCCATGTTGCCGCAGGTGCCATGTACCTAGCCCGTCTGATGCTTGACCGTGGTGAATGGGTAAGTCGATCTTGATACTCGTTAAAAGCTCTCGTGACTAACCCGAAACTTAGGATGAGACACTTGCTTACTATGCTGGCTACACCGAGATGGAGGTCGAGCCTGTGGTTCACCTCATGGTGGACTATCTCGCCCGTCCAGTCTGCCACGAAGCATTCTTCAAGAAGTATGCGAGCAAAAAGTTCCTCAAGGGTATGTGGCGCAATACTATGTCAATGGAAAAGTAACTAGCTAACATTCTTCAAGCTTCGATCCTTGCACGAACTTGGGCAAAGAAGAGCGCTGCCGCCTTTGGCCTGACAGATCTCGATCTCAGCCTCGATCAAATCTCATGAGTGTTTTGAATACTAGACAGCATGATCCTTGCGTTGGGACATGATACATATACGTCTAGAATCCTGGATACAACAACGCGCGGTTGGATCGCAGAACGTTGGTGCCACGCTACGATACAGTCTAAATCCAACCTCACCACGGCCTGGTTAGCATGCTCTGGTCTCAAAAGCCAGGTTGGATCATGGGTCGCCGAGACTTCACCTTCGTCGTCACTCACCCTGTTCACATATTCCGCACTCTAATATCTGACAACCCTCGCTCGGCGGTTCCACGGGCTCAGCACTCGATCCAACCACCCTTTCTGTTTGAGAGTCTCACTTTTTGTTGTTGTTTAAAATGCATTTGGCGCATGGAGTCACGGGCGAAAGCAGGCGTAGGATATTGGTTTATTGACTGGGCGGCACCCAGCTTCCCGATTGGAGGACACGAGTCACAGTATATGGTATGAAGACCGAGATTTTCGATCTTGGTGGGTGAAAACCTCGTCCCATCCCGGGCTGGGCTTGGGATCAAGGGCATCCGGCAGGGCACTAGCTCTGGGTGACTCCTGTCAGGCAACCCGTGGAAGGAAACTGTAGATGCATATATCATGACGGGATTATCGGTAGTTACTGTGTGAAGAGTAGAGAATTGCATTGCGTGGAATCACATATTATCATGGCTTTTGAATAATAGACTAGGCACTCTGAAAGTGCGCTGGACAGTGTAATAACATGATTGGATTATCCTTGTATGGTTTGTTGTTTTTCTTCCTGGCTTGAATAATAACAACACGCGTGTTATGGTGCAGCATTGTGATGATGGCCTGTGTAGTTGGCCGGTCCACTCAATATCAACAACATCCTCGAGTCTTTGTCCTTGGGACTTGCTCTGGGACGAGCTCAGTGGTGCTGTGGTGTGCAGCTCTGTACTAACTCTAGGTTAGCCTGGGCTCCATTTGAACATTGGCTGGGGTCCAGGCATGGGGGGCACTGGAGACCCCCTAGCACACCCTGTAGGGCCGGAAAACAGGCGCGCATTGGGTGCTGTCGTCAACCGCATCCAGCGGCTTCAATTCACTTCATCTTGCCTCGCAGTTTTTTCCAGGGCGCATCGATTCTACAGCAGGTGAGTACGTACAATGGACGCAGGTGCTCAAACCTTCATTTACACCTTTAGTACCTAACACTGCATCGACCTGCATGTCTCAGGTCCAGTTCTTGTCTCTGCAATGGCTATCCATCCCATCCTACCAAGCCCAGCTCATCTTGACCTCACCTCCCAATTGATCCATTGCCCGTCATGTCACTGACACAGAGAAACGCAGGCAAGGACATGGCACCGCTTCTCAGGCCGCGGCAGAGCTTGTCGGCCGAGCGGTTCTCGCCCTACTTCACCAATCTCAAGAGCCAGCCGTACAACGATCCCAACTCTAGGACGGGGGGATCGAACAAGTGAGTCGGCTCCACGGCGCCTGCCTTTGTCTCGAGCACGCGCGCGCGCGCCATATCTGCTGCGAACAAATGCGCCTGCTAACATGGACCTTTTCACAGCTTGCGCTCGATTGCATGGAATCCTGTAGGGACGCTGGTCGCCACCGGGTCTACCGATAAGACCTTGCGAGTTTGTGAGTTCAGTTCCCCGGGATGCTTAGTCGTCGTCGGCTTCAATGCGCTGACAACGTCTCCATAGGGAACCCGGAGAAGCCTCACATCAAGTTCTCAACTGAGCTGAAAGGCCACTTGGGATCGGTGGAGAAGGTCGCCTTCAATCCCACCAAGGACGCTGAGCTCTGCAGCATCAGCAGCGACGGCGTCGCCAAGTTCTGGGACGTGAGGACCAAGGCTTGCTTCAACGAGGTCAAGGGGCTGGGGGAGGCCTTCACATTGGCATGGGCGCCGGACGGCCAGACGCTGATTGTGGGCAACAAGGTAAGGTCGCCTCCTCGTCTAGTTTCATCCCCAATCTCCCATCTCCCTGGCCAGGGAGCGATGCAGGGAGGTTGGCGGGAACTTTTTGGATCAGGATGATTTCCGTCAAGGACAATTGAATCACACGCTGACGCGCTTTGGCCTCTCTCATACAGGATGACAATATCTTTGTCCTTTCCCCCACATCGCCTAACCCCCTGGCATCTCATCAGCAGTCCATACAGACGAATCAGATTGCCTTCTGCTGGAGTGGAGAGAAGATATTCTTGACCACGAGCGAGGGGCGCATCCGCATTCTGTCCTATCCCAATTTCGAACCAGTCCTACGGGTCGCGTACGGCGACAACGAGGAGTTCCAA
This sequence comes from Clonostachys rosea, assembly GCA_026958235.1. NCBI lineage: Eukaryota > Fungi > Ascomycota > Sordariomycetes > Hypocreales > Bionectriaceae > Clonostachys > Clonostachys rosea. The sequence continues at coordinate 4,254,671 of CP110207.1, forward strand.
CTAAGCGGGCACACGTCATCATGCCTCACGGCTGAGCTCCAGCCCACGGGGCGGTACCTGGCGACTGGAGGCTCCGACTCGATCATCGCGCTCTGGGACACGCGCCGGTGGCTCTGTCAAAGGACGATCACGAGCATGGTCGGGCCGGTGAGAAGTATCAGTATGTATCCCCCTCCCCCATTCGTCTTCTGTACTTCAGACAATTGTGTTCGACCGCTAACCGTGCGTTGCCAAAATGTCAGGCTTCACATTCGACGGCAGCTTCGTCGTGGGAGGCAGTGACGAGGGATCTGGCCTCGAGGTGACGCACACGGAGACGGGAGAGAAGATCCACACCTTTAAGACGGCGGGATCGTGCCCGGTGGTGGCGTGGGCGCCTACGAGGTACTGGCTTGCTTACAGCGACCTGGGGGTCTTGCGGATCATCGGCATAGATGATAAAAAGTAGCGTTATTTTGTGATTCTGGGGAGAGGGGGGATTCTTGTCCTTGTTTCTGTCGCTCTGCTATTTATACGGCATGTTTCCAGAGTGTCTTTTGCTAATTCTCTCACCAGGCTGTGCGGAGATCATAGTATGTTTTACGAGATCCCTTTTATGATCTGAATCTATATCCCCGGTGGTTTGTTACGTTGGTTGATAGTTGCTGTGACGAAACTTGAGAGAGAAACTATTGGGGTCGGTGTGAGACTCGCCTTGCCAATGCCGAGCGGGGATCAGCGACAACACTCCGCCTACCTCCGCCCGCCTCCGCGATGGTTGCACGTTTTTGGAGAAAGGGCGTAGTGTCCACGGGGGGCCATAAAGGCGGCCGCCGGGCTGGCTGCGTTCCATGTAAGCCGGGAGAACTCAGCACCGACAAACTGGAGAACTTGGGCGCATCTAGATGGGGTGGGCGGCTGGGCGGGCTTTTCAGCCGAGGCGGGACAAGGATTGATGGGTAGGACTGCCTGTTGATGAAAGAGTATACGTGAATTGAGTTGTGATTGCGTGACAAAATGACATCACATACTCGAATCTCGGTAGTTTCCACGGCAGATTCAGAGAAACGTTCATTGTTAGACAATGAATCTTGGTTGTGGGGAATTCATATAAGTCGTATAATAAACCAAAGGATCGGGCAATCAAGTAGGAGGCCTCAATATCGCTCTAGCAGTGTCCTTTGTTACCAACACGAGTTGCGATGTAGATTTAGCGTAGTCCTTGATCCTCATTCTAAGAAGGATGGTAGTGGTGGAGGCTGTCTGGATATCCAAGTCAAATGGCGGTTAATTATAGACCGCCCACTCTCCAGGCATTGATCATATTCTGAATGCGGTAGCTTTGCAGCCAGGGTCAAAAGAAGAAGACAGGCGATAATCCCACCCAAAAGTCGGGGGGCGTTGCTCGGCACTCCTAAGCGACCCCGATGACCTGGGACATGGACATCACGACAGACTCGGTATGGGGGGTCAGATGTAACGCTGTGCGACTCGAGATGGATATCCGGTGTAAGAAGAGATCTAGTAAAGGGTAGTGCGTAAACTCAAAGTAACGCCACAGCGAGGATAGGTTGATCACGCTCGTACAATGGCGAGATGCGAGATGCGAGTTTTGGGTATTGATCATCGTTTCTCAGCAATGGGTTTGTGCCGCCTGCATACACGTGGCTAAGGCGAGCTGAACAGGAGGCTGATGAGCACATGGCAGATAGAAGATCATTTCCTTTCAGCTCATACGAGTTCTGCAGAGGGTAGAGTGAAGAGTATCGCCCTATACCACCTCACGCCTGGGGATCTCTCACGTGGGCATGCGGAATGGCCTTTCAGGAGGTGTTGACAGTCAACAAGTCTGACATGCGTCCGCCGTGTCTGTATTAGGAAGATAGGTTGGCCATTTCTGGAGTTATGGATGCAACGGTTTGCTGCATTCGTTCTGGACAAGGGTCCGTACGGTTCGGGTTAGGTATTACCATGAGCCAGGCGTTCTGAACATGATGTTGTACGCGCAAGCTGCAGGCGGCCCAAGGGAATGGCAAGAGTAGCAATGGTGACCCAAAGGGCCAACCTTAATAAAGGGCCGGGGTGGCTCAGTGAGGCCGGGGGGGTGTCAGTTGAAATGTAACCTCCTCTCAGTTTCTATTCCGACTAGTCTACTCTAATTGTTAGCTACCTTATCCACTTCCTCCGTATTCACAGATTCAACGAGAATGGCCGAGAGCTTGGTGGCTAGGAGATGGGTGCATCTCCAATGCATCTTGTCAACATGTTCATCATCTAGAAGTGTTGCCCGTGTCGCCTTTGCACCCTCCAGAGACGCCATCTCCTCAGCTAGTTCGGCAAGAGAACCATATTGACCCTTCCAGCATCGGTCAATAATTCGATCTAGATGTCCATCTGATAGCGGGGGGAATATCTTCTCCTGTAAAAGAAGAACAGCGCCTGGCGGATCTTCTTCGTACAACACGATGCCACGGGTTATAGTGTAGAGAATAACGCCGAAAGTGAACTGTTCGCTTTCCGCTCCGTAAACTCCATAGGCTCCCCGTTTGAGGCCAGCCTCGGGTCCAAGCATTCGTGACCAGGGGGGTGCGCTCCCTTGGTGGTCAGACCCTATATCAGAGGCACAGTCGAAATCCGCCAGTTTGAGGTGATCCCGGAAATCCAAGAGAATGTTGGCAGGTCGTAAATCTCCGTGAGCCAGGCCTATCGAGGCCAGCCAATAAATAGCCCCAGATAGCTCCATTGCCCACTGCTCAATCTTTTGCGTTGGCTCCAACTTCAACACTTCGAGGCATCTCGCTTTCTGGTAGTCGCGGCGCTGGTTGTCGTTGATCCGTTGATCGAGGGTGCCTGCCATGAGAGGCATGAAGTTGATCCCTGGGAGTCTAAGAAAGCTTTGTAGAAGGGCGGGAGGAGCTCTATGCTCTTCGAGGAGGTCGTAGATTGCGTTTTCTTTTTGGAACTCGTCCAGGCGGCCCTTTCTTGTATACTTTAGGGCTATTTCATCGTCGATCTGGAAAACCCATCCAGTTGCGCCTCGGGAAATGACATCAAAGGAGTGGAGGCACGAAGGCAGCTCCGAATACATTTTGTGAAGCTGTGGACAGGAAAGTGTGTTGTGGTTGGGAGATTTTTTCAAGGTTGCAGAAGAAAGTGAGAGTACACACATAACAAGGCAGGCACAAATTAGACCTTTAAGCAGGCAGGTACGAGTGCTGAAATTCGGCAAAGCCTCGGTGCGTACACTCTTCCAATTCGTTACTCAGGTAGGTAGGTAAATATCAGTTGTTTCCAGCAGCAGCCGCCGCCGCCTCTGCCTTTTGTTTGGTCATCCACTGGCCATCATACCGAACCCACGCACCGCTCTGTACACAGCCATCACAGGGAGATTTCAGAGTGGTTCCTCCCAAGTGGCTGGTATACTGGATTTTCCCGCATTTACCACAGCCGCGGTATGGGATGACCATTGGCGGCTCGTCACCCAAATGCCCACATCGATACATTCGCTGAGTGATGAGCTTTTGGCACATGATTGATTATTTATATTATTTATCGAAGGAGATTTTCTATAACAAATCCATGTTAGTGGTCCGTTGAGACCCAAGTCTTAGAACAATTTGTCAACATACTTTGGAATTCTCCAAGACTGCTAGTTCAGATAGGTTGGAGATGATTTGTGCTTAAACTTGACAATGGGTGAATGGCTAAGAGTTAGACTGCGATGGAGAGGATTGAAACTTCGAAGTCGATGATATTTCCTGAGAAATCGGTCTTCTTATACATATTCGCGGCAGGGATTCAGAGATGCAAGCACATCGGTTTGGCTGCTGTTGACACAGTGAGTCAACATATTAGACGCATCACTTGATTTCACGCCTTGGTTTCTCATCTTGCTTTCTTGCAAGCAAGGCAATATTCTTCTTGATTGACTGATCGGGTCATGAGGTGAAGAACTGGCAAACCTCACTTCACAGTTCACCCAACCCGTGCCCTCCGCTTGGGGGTTCAAGAATATTGGAAGCAGCCGAGAACAAGAGGGGATGGAGGTCGGTTGACGTCATGTTGTCGATTTTTCTTCTTGTCGTTTTTCAACTCATTTCAGATCGAGCCAAGGATATTTGTTAAGCCTCGTATGGCTTTTCCAGTCGAGAGCGGGAGCGATATTAGCTTTAGGTGTGAAAAACATGCGAGTAGAGGCAAGTGAACTTATTTGGGAGTTATATATTGAACTGAGATGGCGAGCACTGTCATTACACCTGTTTTCGATGGCGTGTTGAAGAAAAAATATTGCGCAAAGGAGAAACAGCCTGCTGCTTGGTGCCAGTACAAGGCTAGATATTCCCCATGGTGGCACAGGAGCTCTCAGCCAGCATATGCCAGCATATCTTCAAGGCTGCCAAGTCAACAGCACTCCTCGAGGAGGGACTTATGAACACCCCGCATTGGGTTTTCCCCCATACAGGTATGCACATGTACATGTGCTGCTGAGGCACGAATTGCTAAGTGCGGGGACACATGCACACCCCAGCTCGCACCACCACATGTCTGTGATGGGCATGTATTCTCTTTGTATTCTCAGCTTCCTAGGGAGCGACTGCCGATGCACAAGGATCAACGGATGTCAATTCGTAAGCACTAACCACGGTGGAACGAGGGTGTTACTTGGCAGGGGCGAGTGTGTGCGGGCTATCGCGGCTTTGTGGCGTTGGGGATTCTGCCTCGTACATTCGAACAACTCTGGCCCAATAAATCACGATGAACACCGTTCCTGAGCACTTTTGTATGCCTACACGATGTAGGAGTCTTTCGCTCTTGGAAAGATGGATAATAATGGTGATGGGCAACTAATCAAGAGGCCCAAAGATTAGATCGAGACGCCACTGTAAACACAAGAGCAGTTGTGTCATTCTCGCGATGTCATTCTCGCTGATTCAATATCTGGCTGAGGACTTATTTCTCAAGTAGTGTCAAACTTCCCTGTTTTCGTCAGCCACAAGTCGATATGTGCCAGCCGCAAGTGAATATACAATCGCGATTGGGGTGATGCTAGCCACTCATTCTCTGTGGTAGTGAGCCAACAACTAACACGCATGTTGTGGTTTATGGTTCAGCTCGATATACCCTCGTAGGAGCTGGGAGTCGGCCGGGATCCCTGTGGTTGGCCTCCCTGTAGGCATTCTACCAATTCTTAACGTGCTTCAGTAACCGAGACGTGGCTTTGAGTAGCGACCGTTGGCCTCGGATGAATTGAGGTTATAATTCTAAACAGGGCGAAGACCCCACATGCACACCTTGATCAATCGTGGTCCAGATGCAGCTCCCAAACGCTTGGCCGTCAAGGGTTCCGAATCTGTAATCAGGGCTCGGGTGTAGATAGCCAGGAGAGCTCGTGTGATGGAGCTTCAGCTAAGCGTAGCGATTTGGAAGTGAAAACATCACAAGGCGACGAACTAGGTATCTCGAGAAAGAAATCTTCAAGAGCCTCGAGAAAAGCGAGCCTCAGAGGAAAAGTATGCGGATCGCGGTTTGTGTAACCGTGCTGATCCTGGGAGCTGTCTTCTACCTGCCTTGGCTACCCTGGGACTTTTGGGCGCGAGAGAGATGGATATAAATACCCACCATTACCAGGTTAGACGCCCGGATTCTGCAGCGATATGCATATATAGGTTAGTGGTTCGTTGGAAGACTAGGTACGTTCGGATTAAAATCAGTCCTTATTACTTAGGGCGTGTATGACATGGTAATGGACGAATAGGCCATGGCAGTACGCCAAAGTAATACACCTGTCTCGGAAGGGACGGTCTCCTCTCCGGGTTAAGAAATCTCGCCTGGGTATGATTGCGGTCGGCAGTCACACCAACTTGCCCTCCTCCGCCTACAATAAATCCCCAATTGGTGGTCTTTATATCTCTTATTGGCGGGAAGGTGAAGAGCAATGTAAGGCTTTGACTTACATCAGGCAATCAATTATACGTTTTAGGGTGAATAAAGAAAGATGTAGGAGCAACCGAAAAGCTTGATGTATAGCTGCTGTAAATGCATTCTACCATGGGCACGAAGTCTACATATATCGTGATAGTAGCTAGGCGGGGTGATGGGTTCATTTCTGACAAGGGGGCTGGCTAACCCAGTGCGATGCTGGTGAGGTATTACCATGAGCCAGGTCATACACGTAAAGCTGCAAGGAGTCGGACGAGTTTCGTCACCAGGCCGTGCCTGCACTAGGCACCTGCAAGCACGGCTGTAGCACCCCTTAGGTGTAGAACATCTGCAAGGAGAACACCTTTGCCTTCTAGCGTGGAAACGATTGAGAGCTGGATCGATTAGGTATGTCGCAGGATAGCAGCTGAAGCGGGACAGTCTCGGCGGTTCGGGCGTATCGCGAGAGGCGAGTCGGTCGTGATCCAAGCGAACAACAAGGCCGCAGCGGTGACCCAAAGAGTCAGCCCTGTGCCAGAGAGTGATGGATGGGTGGGATCAATTGGAGGTCTACAGGCGCCATGTGTGCCGCTGGAGTCGTGGAAATCCCTGCCCTGCTGGCCGCCAGATGCAGTTGTCATCGCCATGACGAGTGGATCAGCGCTGAGCTGAGTTGGAGTGGCACATGTAGCCAGTACTCCCAGACACCATAGGAATGCCCCTCAGCTGACTGTATCAGAGACCCGTGGCAGTTCAATACCACTCACCTCCCGCCGTGCCATGCGCTAAGGCTCCGCTAGGAGGTATGACAAGGATGGCACTGTCTGCGAGCGTAGGCGCCAGGGAAGTCGCGGACAGTGGCACCTGCAGTCAGGTCAGCTATGTAAAAGCTGGGTGGAGGGCTTATTAATGATGTCCACCGGACCCATCCCCGTTGTCACTGCCGGTTGCTTGCCTCCAGGGTTTAGAAAGTCTAGCCTAGCTGCCTCAACATTCCCAAAGATCGATCCCTCCTTCTGGCGGGTCGCGATCAGATCCAACAGACAGAAAACCCTCCCGACACTGCGCCCGAGACTCGAGCATCCTCACGCCGTTGCCTCGCTTTTTACTTTCCCCAGGGGATCCACCCCGGCTCCGAATCCCCCCTTGACATGATTGAATGTCCGGCACGCACACCAACTTGCCCTCCTCCCTTCGCACCCAATTGCTGGTCCAACGTTCCTTGCGCCCATCTTTCTCGCCGAGCCCTCGCCACGATATCCAAACAGATTGTATTCATGATTGCCGGATGATTGCCTGATACTCCCTTGCTTGTGCGCGGGAGCAGCTGCCCCTCCTCCACCGACCAAGCACCACCGAACTCGTCCACCGAGACATCTACTAACAGTCGTCCTGTCCGGCACTTGCCTACTCTCACACCCCGCCGCCGCTCCGTCCCTCTTGCGTCCCGATCTTGAAACACCATACTCCCTTACGTGCGTCATGCTTAGCTCTCCGGAAGAGTCTGCGGCCAATGCCCAGCAGAACCAAATTGAAGTCGACGCCGCTCCCCGCGAACCGCCCATACCCGACAACTCAAATGTCCCCAAGCCAAAACGTTTAGCCTGCATGATATGCCGGAAGAGAAAGCTAAAATGCGATGGCGTGAGACCCAGCTGCAGCACCTGTTCCCGCTTGGGACATATGTGCGCCTATGATGAACAGCGGAGGAAGAGCGGACCCAAGCGAGGTTATGTCAAGGCGTTGGAGGAGCGTCTGAGTAGGTTCCCATCTTCGCACATGCTCACCTGGCTCGGTTCTGGATATTGATACTGAGACTGTACTTGTATAGAACAAGTGGAGACCCTCTTGAAGACCCAAGAGCCACGCGCTGTGGCAGCTACTGCCACGGCATCACAACAGCCCAAGCCCATGAGCAGCCTCCCGATACATACTGGTCCTAGTCTGAATGTGCACACAGGCGTACCCAAGCTGTCAATGCCGACAGATTTAGGTATGATGGGCGGGAATGATTGGGATGTGGATGGCGCCTTCAACACCAATGGCTCTCCTCAACAGCAGCAACAAGCACAACCCATGGACGAATTCAATTTCAATGCCACTATGGGCGTCAACATGAATAATGTTGGGGGGGAAGATTTCCCATGGGAAATGATTGGACTGGGGTTGGAGGAACCATTACCGCCACAGGACACGATTGATGAGCTTCACCAAGTTTACTTCGAGAAAGTCCACCCTTCATTACCCATGATTCACAGATACCGGTATCTCGCAGCCATGAATCTGTTCGTACTTGTCCATCACCTTGCCTCCTACGACACACATGCTGACTAGGCAACATAGCGCACCCCCTCGGCGCCCACCAGTATGCTTGAGATATGCCATGTGGACTTTGGCTTCCTCAATTTCTGAGAAGTACATGGGTATGCGAGACCTCTTCTATCAGAGAGCTCGCAAGTATGTTGAGGCAGATTATATTAAAGGCTACGGAGAGCATATGATTTCTGTGGCTCATTGCCAGGCACACATTCTCTTATCATGCTATGAGATGAGGATGATGTACTTTCCTCGTGCTTGGATCAATACAGGCTCAGCTATACGACTTGCCCAAATGTATGAGAATCCAACAAAAAAAAACCTATCATTGCCAAGATTTGTATTATCCTGGATATGGCTAACTGACTTCATGTAGGATTGGCTTACACCGACTCGATGGCACTGGGTTGGATGTAAAGCAGTGCTTACCTCCCCCGAAAGACTGGACGGAGCGTGAAGAACGAAGGCGCACATTTTGGATGGCGTTCTGCGAGGATCGGTATGCAAGCATAGGAACTGGCTGGCCAATGACGATAGACGAGAAGGATATCATGACAGACCTCCCCGCCTCGGATGAGGCTTACGACATGAGCCGACCCGAGCAGACGCTAAGCTTGCAAGATGCAACAGGGCCCCGTGGCGCCTCTAAACTCTCGCCGTTTGGAGCTGTAGTCCTCTTGGCGTCTCTTTTTGGCCGCAACCTCATCCACCTCCATCGTCCAGATGCCGATGATCTCGATAATGATTTGAATGGCCCATTCTGGAAGCGCCACCGACATTTGGATAATATCATCCTCAACACATCTCTCTGCCTTCCACAACACCTCAAGTTACCTGAGGGTATCGCGAACCCCAATATCGTCTTTACCAACATGGCAATCCATACATCTACGATATGCCTTCACCAAGCTGCTATTTTTAAGGCTGAGAAGAATAAGCTCCCGGCTTCAGTCGGTGCCGAGAGCAAAGTTCGCTGTATAACCGCTGCAAATGAGATCACCAGTATAATGAGGACTGTGTCGCACATGGATCTTGCATCTGTAAGTCGTACCGTCCGGTATCCAAGTTTATTTGACCATGCCCTTCAGCAGATGCCTTTGAAGGAGATCACTGACCCCCCACAGATGAACCCTTTTATTTCCTTTTGCCTCTATGTTGCGGCTCGAGTCTTTGTACAATATCTCAAGAGTCGGCCTGATGATGGCCAATCCTCTGACTCGCTGCGGTTCCTATTGTCGGCAATGAATGCGTTGAAGAGACGGAATCCGCTAACCGAGTCGTTTCTCGTCCAATTGGACGTGGACTTGGAAGCCCTCGCAGCTCGGATACCTAAGCTAAAAAATGCGTTCCTTCGAGGAAATGACACAGTAAGTTCTTGGTATAACGAGAAATGTAACTGGATGCAACTCTAACTCACCGTCTAATAGAACGGAGGGCAAAGCGGGAACCCTGCCAATGCACCTTGCAATAAGACAGATGGTTTGGGAGGTATGCAATCGTATAAATGCCATTTCCTGAAGCCAAAGGATGATGACGGCAACCCGGTGAATGCGCCTGATCTCGTTGACGCAATTCATAACACCGATACGATACACAATATCGAGGCAGTCACTTCAGCAGGTTTCAACTCACAGAATTGGTTATCGGCCGACCAATCCATGTCGGGCCTTACACCAAGCTCGGGTAACGGTATAGCAGCAGCTGGAGGCTTACAAAGTATTGGAGGAAGCAGTGGCAGGGACAACCAAGCATCATCAGGTTCCCCAGATGGACAATCGAATGGTCCGACACCCAATTCAAGTACTGGGAGCGGGGTAACTCAAGATCCACGATCTCGTCTTGTTCCAGGGCCCATAGGTGGCTCTGGAGGGAACTCCTTCCAGGCGAGCCCCATATCTCCTCATCAGAATCTAATGTCTCAGGCCGACGCGAGCAACTTTTTCGGGGCTTCTAGCGGATTCACAATGACTTCTGGTATGAACGAACAACAAGGCAGCTTTGACCTGTCGAATGGCTGGGATGCCATGAATGGACAATCGGAACTGCCCCCTCTTGGAGAAGGCGTTCTGAGAGCAATTATGGACATGGGCTCAATTGATGCCATGGATCTGACCCCCTGGGAGTCAACTAATGAGAATATGGGAAGATGAACATGCATGGACTATATACACACAATACGTTTCGATCTTTTTGAATTTCTTTTGGTTTAAGGATACCACCTCTCTCTTTTCTGACTGGGATTTACCAAGAAATAGACTTACGCGGATCTCGGCTATTCATGGACAATGGCGTTTTACTCACGGTGGACCAAGATCTACGCATTTGCATTCTTATACGTTCATTCCCTTCCCTTCTTCGCTACTCTTCTTTAAGGGAGCGGAGAAAGGGTGTATATTAGCATACGTCGACGCACTTTTGGGGGTGGCGATTGAACATGGAAACTCACGCTTGATGGTATATATTTGGAAGTTTGGATGAGGGCATGGGAGACACTGGTGATGGGAGTAAGGGAGCGACGAGAGCATGAAACAATGCCATCTATTCAACTTTGTCGACAGTCATGTTGTTTCATATGTTCCTCTGTGCGCATGATAACACTTCCATATCGTAATACCTGAGATTATGTATGTATGCATGCAAGTTATCCCAGATATGTATTTAACGGGCCGTGGGGCTTATGTGGCCCCGAATTCAATGCCGCCCTTCAAGCTCCTCACCACTCATAAAAGCAGCAAGACGAGCATCCTCGTCTCCGCTGGGGTTGTAAAAGCAGCACTCCCCAGCCCGGATCCGCCTTGAAAAGAGGGACTATGGCATCTCGGGAATCCTTTTCGGTGGCGGGACCCGGAGCCGGTCACGATCTCAACTCTGTCCCCGTGGGGCAGGCTTCCTACCGCGTCAACGTCAACGTCCCCGTCCATGGCCTCGATCTCAGCCTCGATGGCTATCCGGCCGCGACCGCGCTGGATGATGCATCGTCGTTCGTACAGCAACATACCCATGCTCATGCGCACCCGCAGCATCGCCAGCAAGCAGGGCACTCGTCCTTGCACCAACAGCACGGCATTGGGCATGGCAGCACCACCAACACAGCCGGCGGCGGCCAGTTTGGCATCTTGGCACCCGCCACAGTGCCACACCATGACGCCTTCGCCAGTGAGGCCGTCGGAGCCAGACTGGATGCCACCTCCGTAGGCAAAGGACCTGGCCATCTGCCCAGCAGGATGGTCATCGACCCCCCGGGCCTCGACGCGTGGCGGGAACGCCTGTTCAACGTAGATGAGATGATCGTCCTCACCAACGAGCAGTTCGAGACGTACTTCCCCCACGTGGACAATGTGTACTCGCACCGCTCGACGCAGCGCTACAAGCGCAAGCCCTTTGTCTCCCACTACTGGGACTGCCGGATGAAGGGCCGCCCACCGGGGACGCCCAAGTCGGACGACCCCAACAAGAAGAAGCGCAAGAGGACGGCGCGGGAGCGCGACCTGTGCGATGTGAAGATCAAGATCACCGAGTACGCGCCGGGGGCTCAGATCATGCTCGACTCCGGATCCGGCGACACCTCGTTCATGCCGCCGCCCGTCGACGTCGGGACCGGGCAGCGGTTCTGGACCATCCAGAGGGTCAACGGCAATGGTGGCAACGGGAAGGGCGATGGCGTTGCAGGGCCACACAGGCACTCGCTGGCAAAGAGCGACGAGATCAAGAAGAACAGCATCCAGCGGTACCTCGCGCAGCAGGAGAAGGAGGTGAAGAAGAGCCAGAAGCCGCCGCAGCATAGAGCCACTGGGGCTGCTATGGCTACGATAAGGAAACATAACAAGGATAGTGCTTTGAAGCTGTATTCGGCTTGTTTCTGGTAGGTCCTCACCGTTGTGTGGTATGTACATGGACTGGGCAAGCTAACATCCCATAGCCCGTTTTCTCAAAGAGTATGGATTGCCCTCGAGGCAAAGGGCATTGCCTACCAGTACTGTGAGATCAACCCCTACAATAGACCAGCCCCAGCAGCTTTCCTCGAAGGGAACCCAGGAGGACGCGTGCCTACTATCCGGCAGGGTGACTGGACCTGTGCTGAGAGCAGCATTATATTAGAATACGTGAGTCCGTTTGGTTCCGGATGTTGGATACTTTACTAAATACACTACCGATCACATAGCTCGAGGACACCGACACGAGCATCCCGCTTCATCCAACGGATCCTCAACAAAAGGCGGATTCTCGAGTGTGGATGCAATTAATCGACTCGGAGATTGTCCCGGCTTTTTTCAACCTTCTGAGAGCAGGCGATCTGGCCCTGCAGGCAGAGGCTACCGACCAGCTTCAGAGCGCGATTGCGCGTCTGGTTGTTGCAGCACAAGAAGAGGTATGGATGAGCCAAGTTACATACTCAAATCTCAGTTGTTCGTGGAGATCTAATAATTTTAGGGTCCATTCTTCTACGGCGACACTATAAGTCTTGTCGACATTCACTTTGCGCCGTTTGCGATCCGACTCTCTCGCGTGATCCAACCGTTGCGCGGATGGTTAGACCCTCTTCCTGAGACACGATGGCATCGCTGGCTATCAGCGTTGGAAGGGAATGCGCATGTGAAAGCAACCATGAGTGGGAGAGAGTTGTATATTGAGACAACGGAGCTTCTCGCGCAGAAGCCGTCAGTTGGGCCAGGCCGAACCGCATGAAATACTGGTCCGATATTCGAAACCGGCCTTTCATATGAATGCTTGGAAGGGGTAAGGTATTAATCCCAGCAAACCAGCTGTGGCTTCGCCTCGTTGAACTTCCTAGAGCCCAACTGCCTTGACACTGTCGCAGCGACAACGTTGCCGCCCTGCACGGACATTCAAAAGAAGCAAACCAAGTCAGCTCCTGGTGCTAGGACCACGCAATTTGCCAAAGTCCAGCTCCCAACGAAAAAAAGCAAAAGCAACGGTTTCAAGAGCCTGAGCCGGACCATTCCCTCCCAGAGCCCTAGCCGAGCGTCTGACATCCGTGACAGTGGCGCCAATGCCTGCATCAACCCATGCTCCCCCCCCCTCGTGCCGTGCGAGCCCAAGCGAAATGCGCAGTTGATGGGACGCCGGTCCATGTGGCTTGCTCCCTTCCCGGCGCATCCCGCGTCGCCCGAAGGACGTCGATAACAAAAGCAATCGCTTTTTGCTTCCCTGGATAATGCGCATTGTGGTGTGTCCCACCCTCCACGCAACCTTAACTATGTGCATCCCATCCCCCCCACCACTACCGCTGCAGCAGCAATGTCTCTGGCCGGTCTGTGGCCGTATTTCTGTCCTGCAGCCTTGGCCGTTCCAAAGCAACCCACGGCCGGTAAACCATCCCCTCCCCTCCCATCTGCCTGCCGAAGGGGGAGGCCTGCACACCATCAGGGCTGAAGCTCTGCTCGGCAAGTGGCTGTCAATCAAGGAGGGGATGGACCGCAAAGTCACATAAGATGGTGAATAACAGCGCATACTTAGATATTAAATATCTCATATTGCGCAAAACAGCAAATAACAAGTAACTCTGCCACTCAATATCTACCCACGGTCTTAAGCTATTGCCTGTAAACATTCGCCGCCCGTAACCCAAATCGAGACATGGGAAAAGGGCTCAACGCCACACACACTCTCCAACTCTAGCGTTGGGTAGAAAGTATAAACCACACATACATACACTACATACATCCCCCCCCTTCCCCGGGCAATATCGCTTTCTTCGTCTTCGCCTGCTGGGACCTATCAAGGTTAGGATACCAGGCCCAACCTTTCTGATCCACAGGCACCGCTCTGGACTTTCGAGAGCAGGTGGTAGGGAGATCCCCACTCAACCTCGTCTGCCGCCCATAGCAGGGTTCCGCCATGCAGGGTGTGTCTTACGCGGGGAGGGGAGGGGGGGGATCGAGAAAGGGTCTTCCTGGTCAGACGAGTGCCTAATATTCCCCCGTAGGTCGCATGCGAAGCGTACTCAGGGGGTTTGTATTAAAGGAAAAAGAAAAAAGACGAGATTTTCCATCTTTATGGCAAACAATTTCCGGTTTGCCGGGATGGAAAGGGAGTTTTGGAGGGATGGGTGATCCCATTCCGAGGAAGGCCTGGAGGATGTCACGTTGGAGCAATCGGCTACCACGGTGATCGGGCTCCTCATCGTAAGTAGGCGGCTTCCATGGCATGCACTTGGAGGCGGGAGAAGGTAAGGCATATATATATACATTGTTCTTTTCATATTTGTTTATGTACATTTATTTGTCGCATTGCGACGATATTCTAACAAAAGCCTATCATGACAATTCATGGTCAAATATTCAAATGGTATCATTGACTGGTTGAGTCCAGTGACTCTCTAGCGCTGCAATTGCAATCCTATGTACTATGCGTTGTGCTGCGCAATCGTGTATATGTATGTGTGTGTGTGTGTGTGTTTTTGTTTGGGCTAACAAGGCCCAATTCAATGCAAGTGTCAAGCCATATCATATCCGCTTTCAATACAACCGAAAGCTGACTACCTGACTGCTCCTCCAGCCCGAGTATGATTTCAGGCCCAGCGATGCGACAGCGAGTGGCAGCATTCAAAGACATACCAATAGCGCCGCCATGCTATTACTTTTTTCGTGTTTGAAAATAGATAATCTCGCCCGACGCCGTTTAGGGCCTCCTCACGCGTATACAGCTCCCTGTCGAGGCCCAAGAATGACAGATTCTTCAGAATCTGGTATGGGAAGAAAAAAAGGCCGCCCGAGAAAAGAAAGCCAGTTGTGCAATGCAAAGTGGCAGTGCATTATTTACTGAGTGCACACTAGGGACCTTGCGTTGTCTCCCCCGGGATAAAAATTGGGGGAAGTGGAGGTCGCGGGCGCATCAGATGCCCATATTCACCGCATGGTAAAGCTCGAAATCCCATGCTTGCCTGCTTCAGTGGCAAAAAATGGGGTGGCCCTCGCTGGCTTTCCCTTGGGAGCAAGGCTAGCAGGCCTGGTCTCGATTGGCGGTGGCCGGACGCGGTATGGACTCTCGGAATAGTCGGACTCGACGTTCATGTGGACGCTGGCCGTGCGTTAGAATTAGAAGAGAAAAAAGGATCCTTGGCCGGGGGGGCATCCGGGCCAGGGAAGAGCTTTCAGCGTGAGGAGAAGATAAGTGGAGGTGTTGCAGGATGTCACCGTAACTGGTGTGCGCCACACATCAGGTGCACAGCACAGCACAGTGTACCCATCCATTGCCCCGAAACACGATCAGTGTCCGCCACCCTCCTGGCATGCTACCGCCATTGCTAGGGCATCAAGACCACTGCTTGGCGTTCTTGATGTAGACGGGCGGCCGAGGAGGGGTAGGTTGAGTTCGCGCATGTCCCATTTGCTACTCGGTGAAGCTAGTGGGGTGGTAGGCAAGGGGTATTGCGCCGTCTCCCACTGCACGGTAGAGTCCCGTAGCGTTGCTGACCGGCTTCGACCAGCAGCGGAGCTGCGTCGTGCTTCGACAATTGCGGCCTTGTGTGCGCGCTGGCTCGAGGATGATCGGCTCTTGTCCTTGTAGTGGGTTTCAAGATGCTGCTTCATGTTGTCTGCGCGAGTAAACTTCTTCTGGCAGCCTGGGAAGGTGCATTGAACGGCCTTTTCCGCGGTGTGGATCTTGGAGTGTCGGGAGGCATGTCCGGAAGTTGTGAATGTTTTCTCACAGCCATGACTGTCGCGGTAGCGGCATGGATATCGCTTCCCGGGTCTCTCTGCAGGCGTAACGGGAGACACATCGTCGTCGGCAAACGAGGGTGCTCTGCTTGAATCAGCGTACACCGGTCGCTTGGGCAGTGGTGCCTCCATGGCGTACTCCTGGTTTCCTTGGTAGATAGAGGTTCGAGGGAACGCATAGTCGACCGAAGGTGTCATTGGAGAAATTGGGTCAGTACTGGCTTGAGAGTCGTAAGAGTCGGAACGGAGGAGCTCGGGAATGTGAGGCGAGGAGGAACTGCTCCTGGATGACGGGCTCGGATGTGAGTATAAGGAGCTGGTCGACTGGTAGCTCAAGGGACGATGTGAAATTGGTCTCGAGATGCCATTGCTGTCGTCGTTTAATAACGAGACTTGGCGTCCGGCTGCGTCTCTCGCGTGCATTGTCGCGGTATTGTGATGGGTAGGAAAAGAGTAAAGTTTTCAAAGTGAATTGAGGTGGGCAGATGCTCAAATAGTGGTGGCGGTAGCTTGTGAGGAGGCGGTTCCAAAGCTCGAGCGTGGTGGCGTAGTGGGGAGGGACCGATCTCTCGAGAGCTTGGGGAGTGAAGGGTCTTGTGCCAGGTGTCTGGTTAAGGTTGTACCTGGTTGACTTGGATTGGTGTGGTTTTCTTTTCTTGTTCCTGGCTTTTTGGCTGACTTGGTCTTAGCCTTCCCGTCTGGCAAATTCTCTGGCAGGAGGCGGTGGGCGTCGCAAATGGTTAATTTGGTCACTGATTCGTCCGAGGCTCGTGCACGCAAGGGAAAGCTGTGCTTTGTAATGGTCGAGACCGATTCTCTGAGCTGAGGCGACCCAAAACTAGACCTGCTTTGAAAATGCAATTGCTGTTGGAATTCCAAACACGAAGGCGTCGCCGGATACTGAGCCTGCAGTGGCGCTTATTCAAGAAGCTTGAGAAATTGCTAAGGATGTTCTAAGACTTGACGGCAGCTATTTTGCGCATGGACTCTTGAGATGGAAGTGAGAGCAGGCTACTGAGGTCCGTAGGTACGGTGAGAGGCGAGTAGCTCATAAATGGACACTGGACTGGGGCAATTGATCAGGCGGATCTATTTCTCGTGGCGGAGCGAGGTCCAAGGAGTGCAACCAGGGGAACAGGCCGGGATGGTTGGCAACGAGCGGATGGATATGGAGGAGGGTGTGTCTACAGGCTAGCGGTAGATATCCAAGTAAGAGGCGCTGCGTGACAAGACGGCGAGGTCGGACAATTAGAAAAAGGTGAGGGTCTAGAGAAGATCTAGAAAGTCAGATAGATGGATGGTGGGCAGAAGATGGAATTTGAACAAATGGCAGGCTGCCGGGGCGCATAAAACAAGTCGTGCCTGGCTTGGTCGCTTGCTTTGCGTTTTTCTTCGATCACCGATCGCACCAAGCGATCGACAGTCACTTGCTACTTACGTTCTTGGAGTGGCCTAAGAAAAGTCACAGGGCGGAGCCATCCCAGAGCCACTAGCAGCCCCTAGCTGTCGACCAACCCAGCAGTATACTGGGGGGAGGGGGGTGTTAGGTAGCCCCAGAATCAAGAGGGAGAACACGCTGGGCGGACCCTGGCGCATGGATGGGATTTGATCCGAGCAGCCAGTGAGGTGAGGTACCACACACAGCGTGGGAACAGGCCAAGGCACCGGGCCAGCACCCACCCCCTCCCTTCGTGCCTCTGCCCAAGGGTCGACGGCGGACAAGGGTGCAGGGACTGCTGATGCTCAAGCAGGTAGGTGCCAGAGTGGGGTGCTGCTCTCCGTCGGGGTGGTGAGGCAGGTACGCAGCGCAGCACCTGCCGCCCGCCGCCTGGGCAAGTACACCAGCCAGAAGGTAAGGCACCTTACCCCTCGAGCTACCGGGCCTGATCCTGTCCTGTCGCACCCTGCCATGACATCGACAACCTCCGTTCTCCGTTTTGTTTTGGCCTTCGCAACCACACCACTTCTGGTTGGTGGCATGGCGGAATGTGAGCATGGGAACGCGGTTTTCGTCATGCTGTTTTTCAAATCTCGATGTGATGTGAATCCGGTATACTGCTACCTGCGAGATGGGGAAACCTCCGGTTTTTTCGCCCGTGGTTGTCAGGGTTTTCCAACGGCCCTTGTCCAGCGGTATTGTGGTTCAGCCGCCTCTGTTAAGCGCTAATACCCGATCTTTCACGACGCCATCAGCTCCGTCTGCCCATTCTCTTTCTTTTCTCCTTTCTTTCTACCTGCCAGCGATGCCATGCCCTACATAGGCTCAAGCGCTGCCGTGATCTCTCTATCTCGATAAGGCAGACCAAAGATAAGGCGATATTCCCAAGCTGACCTATAACAGCACAGTCAAGTAGCGGGGAGAAGACGACCTTCGCAGGGATGATGGCTTTTGGCGGTCACCCCCTCCCCGCGGATATCAGGTGGGGTTTGTCCCTTCTGTGTCTTGCCCTTCCCATATTTACTCCACTTGCTGCCCTGGCCTGGCGCAGACCCCACTCCAAAGCTGCGAGCTTCTGATCTCAGCATCAAATCTCGATCATGAGCTTGCTCCTCCGGCTCAATTTTGGCGCACAGCGCCAAAAGCCTCACAGGTCCCTGAGACGAGGCCAGAATCAAGGCATGTTCCCGACTGGATCTCTACAGTGCCCTGAGGCCCCGTCTCCCGAAAGCCAAGATTGCCCACCCTCAGTGACGTCAGTGATGAGATTGCTCGCGATGCTAATTAAGCAGAACCTCGCCCCTCTCTTGCGAGGGGGCTCAATTTCGCACATATGTTCTAGAACGGCTCACGCATACAAGAAGTTGGAGGAGGGTAGAAGTCCAGGGGAATTGTTGCGGCTCCGGCATGTCAACCATTGAGTTTGGGGATGTCCCGTCCCTTGCCCGTCTACCAGTGAACCTACCGAGGCCTCCTACATCATCCCGCCAGCCAGAGTCTTTGGCACGAACGACGCCTCGACCCCACACTCTATCGTTTCTGTCAGAATGCACCTAGATGGCTAATTTCTCCCTAGTGGCAGCCATCGAGGAAAGGTTCTCCCTTCTGGAGCTACCCTGGGCTAAAAGAAAGCGCAACCAGCCCTCTGTAAGTATTAATGTTTTTGCTAACAAGTCATAGTTAGCGTCATGCCTCTTGAAAGCCAATGCACGGAGCTCTCCCCGCGCAACCCATATCCCTGCAGATGCCAGGCTAGGCTGTCATCCTGATGACAACTGCCATGAGCCCCGTTAGTTTCTACATATGCTCGGTGACCGCTAGATACATTCATCTCTAACTTGGGAAAATAGTTGAGCCCACCATGGAATTCATCCTTTTTGCGCGCTTCGCTCCCTCTCAAAATACGCTTGATTAGTGCATGAAGCCCCCCCAAAGTCGGCGGGTGCGCTGCCCCACAGCTTACAAGAACGCCCCGGCCTATCCGTCAGCAGCTACGTAATGCATCGGAGACACAATTAATGTGCATACCGACCGTGTGGCAATGAACAAAGCAGCCCAAGTAAGGGACAAAGCAAGGGATTCGACATGCGTTTTCAAAAAAGGGGGGAGAATTATGGATCGAGATCCAGATTCGCACATCTGGGACTTGCATTCTACCATCAGAGACAATTCCATCGTCAATGATCATGTAGCTACACGGGGGAAAAAAGCACACGCTACACCAGGAGCTGGCATTTGCGACCAAAGTCAAACAGGGTCCAGGAAGACGCAAGAAGGAGGGATCGGGACCAGGGTGCTAACATCCCAAGGGTCGTGGCAGGGGTCCGGGTTCAGGGTCTCCCAGAAAATATTGTGATCAGCCAATGATCGAGTTTTGCCGATTGACGTCCTGGATAGCAGCGTTACTGGCCCGCGGGGTGGGGCAGAGAAAGAGTGCCCTCTCATTACTCACCCAAACACTCATCTAGGCAACAAATCGCCCTGGGAAGAACCACAAAACAAAAGAGAAGAGCGCGGATACTGGATAAGATACAACAGACAAACACCTTGGAGCTGGCCGGCAAAAGCCTCGGTGCGCTGCCGAGGTGTGTCTCGCCGATATAAACATGATACAGTGCTTACCTCTTCCGGCTCAAGAAGGTGAGGAGAGCTTCGGTTACATGTATGCTCGAGCTACCCCATTACTTCTTCACCGGTGTAGCCCCCCTGACAGTTCGGGAAGGTGATGCTGAATTGGTGTGCGGCCACCACCCAGAACTACGACTCCAGAGGCTGCATTTGGTTGCTACAGACTAGACAGCACATGCCAACTAGGAAGATTTGGGCACTGTGACTAGCTGCTAATAATACAGGCCGATTTTCTTCGGCAACCAAACCTTGCTACGGAGGAGGGGCAATCAATCTAGGTGAGTGGCGTGCCAGGGAAGCTCCCCATGGCCCTTGATCCCCTCAACTCCATGTTTTGCAGGGTTTCTCGGACATTGAAGCCGGGAACAGATAACTCTCTCTCAGCGGGAAGCCGTACCGGATTGCTGTGGCCTGTGTAGGTGCTGGTGTGGGAGACCTGACATGCGACAAGCTGTGGCCTGGGGCCGCACCCATGCACTCGGCTATACCAGGACATGCGCTGGGGTACCTAACAACGACGTCACAATTACATGTCACCCAATTTTTTATCGTAGCATTCTTAATAAGAAGCCGAGGAGCGAGAGGAGAATACTAACAATACTAGCACGCGGCCATGCATCAGTAGCTGGCTGCGCGGCCTTTTCCACAAGCAAATGGAAATTGGGAACAGTTATTAGATGGGTCGCCAGGTGAAAACATACGAGAGACCGAAGACGCCCGCGGATCCACCCGCCTGGCAGACCGTGGTGGGTGAGTTGGCGGGTGACGATGGCCACCGCTGGCTCACCTTGGATTTGTAGCGATTGGAGCGGAGTAAAGCGACCGCTCAGGTGTTTCCCTAGAGATGGTGATATCGCTACTCCCTATGACATATGATCTTCATCTCCCGGCGCATCGGTCTGCCTGACCAAGGAAGAAAAATCTGTTGCTGGCCCGTATGGAAGGCGCAGGAAGGGGCAAGCAACACAACAGCAGACCCCGATGCGCTGGTGGGAAACAACGATCATGGCAGCGGATCGGGATGTTGACACTGGTGGATGGTCCCTGACGATCGAAAGTTTAGGCGGCATCGACTTTGGCTCTGAGAACGGGTCTGGCTAACCTCTCTTGTGGTAAGGCACCGCGTGGGGTGGGATCCATGCCCGAGCACCCTGGGCAGGCCCTACAGGGAGATTCAGGGCATTGCAGTCCTGGGCGCGGCGCTGCCCGGCCTTGGCTTGATGGCGCACGCCGCTTTCGCTGCACGTCAGCAGTGGCCAACCCAAAGTTGGGTTATTCTAGCTCGATTCGAGCTGGAATTACTTTGATTTCTTCCAAGATCATGGCTTGGGTCGGCTCGCTAGCCCATGTGGTAATTCCAGGGTCTCCTCCCGCTCACCATGGCTGTGGTGGTTGGGGGTTTGGTAGGCTTTGGCTCGGCGCCAGGAACTCTGATGGATGCCATCCATTCTTTCTCGCGGGCTTCCTTCGGTTAATTCAGGCCCTTGCTGGAATTCTAGTTTCCTCATATTTAGAGTCCAACTTCTTAAGAGACAGCTGCGAGCATCGGACATTCTACATCAGGCATGCAGCATCCACGACATCTCATGTCAGTTATTCACATAGAGACAAGTCGGCTCGACTGAAGTGGGCTCCTCAATACCTAGGCGGCTGCCATGAAGTACCTTGGCACCTCCTGTGCAGAAGGTCCCTGCGCACGCCGCAACTTTCTCACGCCATTGGGTTGCATAATACTACATAGTACTTACATTGCAGACGCCGCCCGCAGTGGACCCGTTCCAACCAGTCTCTCAACACCCCAATCCAAGACCGGGGACCTGTCAGCGCAGAACCTCACGCCGGAAGCGCCCTAGCACCACAACCACTCTGGCGGGCTTCATTTGGATGGGAGCTGGCCCGAAAGAGACAGATACCTGCCCGGTCAGGGAGCATCATGGTTGTATGTATCGTTGACCGTTCTCCCCTATGGCAACTGTTCGCATACTACCACTCAGACACAAGCACCCTCGATGCCTTTCCCCTTCTCATACATGCACATGAAGATAAAGAACAGCAACAAGAAGCTGATAGCAGCTCATCGGCAACCCAAGGTGTCTTGAAGAAAGCGTTACCTGCCTAGTTGGGCCTGTTTCGTCAATGCCAGCCTCCATTGGATTTAACTCTGGATGCCGCCCAAGCCAGTTAGTAGATGGCCATGCCACAAGCTACTGCAACTCGGCTGTCGGCTGAGCCTCGCCCACTCAATGGGTCCAAGTTCTCGTTGCGAAAGTCGCTGGGAACAGCTGGCAGGCCCTGTGGGGTCCCTCGCCCAAATCATCAGACAGCTAATTACTCTTTGGGTACGTCATACCAGGGCAGCCAATCCCCCGAATTTCATGGTGGGATTTCCCCAGCGGCTGCAGGGCTGGGGGTGGTTGAAGATACCGGATCAACAAGATAACCATAAGGCTATCGGCCTTGTGACCCAGGTTTTTGATAATCACTACTAACAGCCCGGTTTGCCTGTTACCCGCAGTCACAGCAACAAATACACCGGACCAATGAGAGAGTCATTTTTTCTAAATCAAAGCAAGTCTGCGACATGTAACTCAAGCGTTGGGAGAAGGGGGTTGAGACAACATGCAAGTACCTCCCCAGGTATGTGTGTACTGGTGCATGTACCTACAGAGTGGTCGATGTAATCAGACACAGGCGTGCACCGAGCAGTGGTCAGGGTAGGCCCGTTTCCCTTTCCGTTCGCACTTCCGTTTTCGTGGGATGCGACTGATTACAGAACGACGTCATAGCCAGGGCATATTCCGCACGCCTAGAACCTCCAAGGCCAAAATAGTAACCAAAACTCCCCGAAACAGCAAACTATAATCTGTCAATGCAGACAGATAGCTTCATTTGCCTAGAGATGAAAAAAAAACTTAAAAAAAAACTGTCGCCCATCCAAAACCGCTAAGCCAGTGGCCCCCTCACCTTCGCCCTCGGCCGCGCGTTATTTGCACTCACACGCAACGCGCAAGCACACACTCGTAAACGAAGATCATCTCTTCTTGAGTCTGCGAGTCCACACATCTCTCCATATCCCCTCATCAGAGACAATAACACGTGTGGCGTCGATGTAGTGAAAATTGGCAGCGCGCCAGTAAGACACGCGAGAAGCAAGCAGCCTCAACCGTCCCGCCCTTGTTCGCCCCCCCCCCCTAACAGAGTGAGACCGCCTCAGAACGGCGATTGACCGACTTGTTGATGCCTGGCATGCCGGGCACATGGGCATTGTCATCGAGATTTGCGAAAACCCGACCAAAGACAAGCTCTGCAGATCTCTGACCCTTGGGGACGACGCTAGCAAATGATTTGCCCGACGCGCGCTCGAGTTACATCAATCTGCTCTGCACATGCTTCTATGAGGAAGGGATGGGGGGTCTTGTGACGAAAAGAAAAAACCAAAGAGGCCAACTGTGATTACTTGCTACCCTGCATTCATTCATCCGTAGTATCTGTGATTGCGACCCTGAACTACCTAGAAGAAGATGCATGCATGCATTTGTACGTACAGCGGGAATTACACCCTGGGAATCGATCGTTTCTGCTCCCACCCTCCCTAAACTAGAGAGACCCTGAAATTCTTACCCCATTTATGAGAAAAACCAAACGCCACACGCCGTTTGTGTCGAACCCGGTCAGACACTTGAACGTCGAAACCACATACTCTCCCTCTCCTCCTCTTACGTCCGTAAGTCGCCACGGTGCACCAATTTGCGAATCCACTTCTCGCAGTCTGGTGGCGTCCGTAAGATGAGGAGTTACTAGCTAGAGATGGCGAATGAATATCCAGAAGGGCTGACAAGTCGTCTGTGCCCGCAAATATTAAATGGATGCGCCAAGGAGATGGTGCCGGGGAGCAACACGTAACGCTGCCTACACGGTGTCCCTTCGAGAAGAGTCATACATTCTTTTACTTCCGTGAGGGAGGGGGTCCCATCTTTGTCGAGCCTGTATCAACCCGCTTTGCGGCAGGCAGGTCGGGCACCTTGAACCCGTCAGATGATGAGCCGCCCACTTGGGTGAAGGTACCGCCCTTGAACCACCTGTCCTCCTCCGCTTTGCGCTTCTTGCTGAGCTCCGCCTGCACCTTGGGGTCGACGAGCTCGAGGCCCTGGACGGGGGTGAACGCCAGCGAGGAGGCCGTGCCGGCCCCAGATCCGATGCTGCTCCCGACGCCCGAGTTTCGTAGACCCTTGCCTCGGAGATCGATGCCAGAGGCCTGGCCGAACCCGCCGATGGACGAGGCGCCTCCGCCCACAGTGCTGGCTCCTCCCCATCCCTTGTTCTTCGCGCTGAGCTTCGCCCTCGTCCTGTTGTCGACCTGCATCCCCCGGATCTTGCCGTCGTTGCCCTGCCCAATCATGCCCATGCCGACTGTACCGCTGCCCGTGCCGTAGCCCACCTCGATCTCCTCCTTTCCAAAGGCCACGCGGTTCTGGGCCTTGCGCAAGTCAGTCATCGCCAGCGCTTCCTTGGCCTTGCGGGCTCTCCGTCCACCTCGTTTCCGTGCCGGCTTGTCGTCGGGTATGGGGAGAGCCCTCTGTCCCTTGTTCGGCGGGGGTTCTGTGAGTTTCTCCAGCCTGTCCAGGCACGCCTGCTTTAGTTCCTCGCCCGTGGAGCCGTCGGGGCTCGAATGAACACGGTCGACACGGGCTGCAAGGACAAGCTTTGCGGATACGATTCTCATGGCCTGCTTCTTGAGATCGTTGGGGATGCCTCGGATGATTTCCGAGTGGTAGAGGTAGCCTTGCTGGCGGATGCCAATGTTCGTAGCCAAACCGGCCTGCCTCTTCTTGGAGCCCATCGAGGCAATGTTGCAGGCTGGGGTTTTGGAAAGACCCGTCAGTCCACCGGCGACGTTGAGGAGCTGTGCTGCCGTAAGAGAACCGATAAGTGTCGTCAAGTTGGGCGCGAAGATGCTCATGCGCGACTGGACGTATTCCGTCAGTGTGTTCTTTGCCTTGTGTAGTGAGATGACCATGTCGCATGCCCGGTACACGCGCTCAATTTCGTCGGCGGCCATCTCGCGACCCTTGGACGTCGTAGCCTCCACAGTGACAATCATCAAAGACGGTCCATCAAGGACAGTTTTCAGCCCAACCCCCAAGGGGTTGGTGGTCGCGGTCTGAAGTGTCTTGATATTGTCCGCATCCAAGGGTCCATTTCCCAGGATAGACACTACTTTGGCGTATTCGAGGGGCGTGGTGACAAGTCGTTCGAGTTCTGGGAATCGGGTCGAGTAATGATCGCGAATGAATTTGTGAACCACGGCTACCTCTCCATCGATCTGGGTTGATAGGCTGTTGGACTGCGTCAAGAGGTGATATTCAGGGTGGTCCTCGATGTTTCCGATGATGGACGTCTGCGTTTCCGACTGCGACTTGAAGTAGGCAATTTTCTGTAGCGTTCGAGGTAACACGTCAGGGCTATTGTTCCGTAGTACAGATGTAAACGAAGCGTCAACACGATGCGCGTCGGCGTCAGGCCAACGGGGGCGGGGGATACTAACCTCGAGAATGGGCTCCAGAGTCTGCATCAGCGAGGCGACGCTGCGCACATCCTTGACGGCGCCCAGCTGCATCTTCTCTACCTTGGCCTTCTTGGCCTCCGTGTCGCCCGCATCTTCGGCGCCGGCGTCTCGGCCGTCCAGCCCATCTTTGAGCTTCCCATCGCGACCATCCACCTCCATCGCATCGCCATCCTCGCTCTCAGAGTCCTCAAAGTCTTTCAGGCCATTGTTGTTCTCCACCTCGTCAGCCTCATCGCCTGAGCTCGCAAAGTCGTTGAGAAGATCGTCGGCTATGGTCGTCATTGTGAAGATCCTCGACGCAGAACCTTGATTCCTTCGGGGGGGTTGGAGGACGCTGGTCCGATAGAGAGATGAAGGAGGTAAAGCATAAATTACCAAGCGATGTCATCGGCTCTCTTACAAACAAGGCGCCAGGCACCAGAAGCAAGAAAAAAAAAGTGGTCCGTGCACCACTTGCAGCAGGTCCTTATCGGGCGATAAGCCTTGGCAGCTCATTTTTCGATAAACGACACTCTTGACGCATCACCCAGCAACGACAAGGTGATCGCGCTCTTCTCGCCATCGACTCGTTCGCTGCCCATACATCAATTCGCCGGTCACGACATCACACAGCAGCCATGGAGTCCTCCAGAGGCCCTCCCCGGGTCAAGAACAAGGCCGCAGCGCCTGTGCAGATCAGCGCCGAGCAGCTTCTGCGCGAGGCCGTCGACCGACAGGAGGTTTCCCTCCAGGCGCCCGCCCAGCGCTTCTCTGATCTCGAAGAGCTGCACGAGTTCCAGGGCCGCAAGCGGAGGGAGTTCGAGGACTACGTCCGTCGTAATCGCGTCAACCTGAACAACTGGACGCGGTATGCCCAGTGGGAGTTGGAGCAAAAGGAGTTCTCCCGCGCCCGGTCCATCTTTGAACGCGCGCTCGATGTCCACCCCCAGTCCGTGGTGCTATGGGTCCGCTACATCGAGTCCGAGATGAAGTCGAGGAATATCAACCATGCCCGGAACCTTCTCGATCGCGCCGTCGCGCTGCTCCCCCGGGTCGACAAGCTGTGGTACAAATATGTCTACATGGAGGAGATGCTCGGCAACATTGCCGGTACCAGGCAGGTCTTCGACCGTTGGATGCAGTGGCAGCCGGACGAGGCTGCCTGGAGCGCTTACATCAAGCTCGAGAAGCGATATGGCGAGTACGACAGGGCGCGTGAGATCTTCCGCAACTTCACCATGGTCCACCCGGAGCCGCGCAACTGGATCAAGTGGGCCAAATTTGAAGAGGAGAACGGAACGAGCGACCTGGTGCGGGAGGTGTTTGGGGATGCCGTGGAGTCGCTCGGCGACGACTTTGCGGACGAGAAGCTCTTCATCGCATACGCCCGGTTCGAGTCGAAGCTCAAGGAATATGAGCGCGCCCGTGCCATTTACAAATATGCCTTGGATCGCCTTCCTCGATCCAAGTCGATGGTCCTGCACAAGGCATATACGACGTTCGAGAAACAGTTTGGCGACAAGGATGGCGTTGAGGATGTTGTACTATCCAAGAGAAGGAAACACTACGAGGAGCAGGTCAAGGAAAATCCAAAGAACTACGATGCTTGGTTTGACTACGTCAACCTGGAAGAGACCTCGGGCGATTTTGAAAAGATCCGCGACGTCTACGAGAGGGCTGTTGCCCAAGTTCCACCAACCCAGGAGAAGCGTCACTGGCGACGGTACATCTTCCTCTGGATCTTCTACGCCATCTGGGAGGAGATGGAAGGCAAGGATATAGAGCGCACGCGGCAGATCTACACTACCTGCCTAAACCTGATACCCCACAAGAAATTCACATTTGCCAAGGTCTGGGTGTTGGCCGCCCAGTTCGAAATCAGGCAAGCCAACCTCGCTGCCGCGAGGAAACTGCTCGGCCGGGCCATCGGCATGTGCCCCAAGGACAGATTATTCAACGGGTACATCGACCTCGAGCGCAAGCTATTCGAGTTCGTGCGATGCCGCACCTTGTACGAAAAGCACATCGAGTACAACGCGGCCAACTGCCAGACCTGGATCAAGTTTGCCGAGCTCGAGCGAGGCCTGGACGACATTGAGCGCGCGAGGGCCATCTTCGAGCTCGCCGTCAACCAGCCCTCGCTCGACATGCCCGAGCTGCTGTGGAAGGCCTACATCGACTTCGAGGAGGAGGAGGGCGAGTACGACAACACGCGCGAGCTGTACGAGCGCCTGCTCGACAAGACGGACCACGTCAAGGTCTGGATAAGCTACGCACACTTCGAGATCAACCTACCCGAGGGCGAAGAGGAGGAGGAAGAGGAGGAGGACCGCCCGGTCAGCGACGAGGCCAAGGCCCGCGCGCGGAAAGTCTTTGAGCGCGCGCACAGGCGCATGCGGGACAAGGACCTCAAGGAGGAGCGCGTCGCCCTCCTCAACGCCTGGCTCTCCTTCGAGAACGAGCACGGCAGCCCCGAGGAGGTCGAGGGCGTGCGCAAGCAGATGCCCCGCACGGTCAAGAAGCGCCGCCAGCTCGAGGACGACACCTGGGAGGAGTACATGGACTACGTGTTCCCCGCCGACGACCAGCAGGCCAAGAACCTGTCCAGCATCATGGCCATGGCGCAGAAGTGGAAGCAGGCCGGCGGCGACTTGTCTTGAAGAGATCTTGATGGGAGGGGTTGGTATCGCGTGCATACACAGTATATATGTTATACGTACTATATATAGCCTGCGCGCTTTTTCGTCTCATGCCACACCCAAATACAATGCCCATAATGACGCCCTTTTGTCTCCGCCCTGTTTCTCGCCCGCATATACGACCCATTGGGGTGGAGGGGAGAAACGAAACCTGATCGTCTCGTCCTAGTGCATGAACTTGAGATCTCCTCCAGTGGGGAACTTATTGGACCGGTCTGGTCTGAAGTTGCCCATCAGCCCTGTGGCGTTCAGAGTCTGACTAGCAGGATGCATCCTTGCGGCTGATTCCATGGCACCTTTGCGGCCCGTCTTACCAACAGCATGGTAGGGTTCTCATTCCACGCAACGTATTTATGGCAACTCCGTGGGAAATGGGGAAGGGGAAGCTGCGCGCAAAATGAAAGCACAATCAGGAGAAATGAGGGTTGGTTGTCAGACCCGGAAGTGAGACAAGGACAGCTGGCAAGCTCTGGAATAGGGTCTGGTGATGTCATGAGTGAAGAGACGATCCGGATACCGGCTCAGTAGGGCGTTACAGCAGCTGCAGCTAGTCGCACAATGGCGGAGCAAAACACACGATAAGCGTCACTGGGTGGTCGGTTATACAGTAGGTCAAAGCACCCCAGATAGAGGGCTTCCTTTTCATATTCATCGAATCGTAACATAATATGTCCTTCTCAATATCCCTCCAAATAAGACGTAGTAGAAAAAAGCAACTCGTAACGTTCTTCGTCAAATCGCCATGAGATACACTCATCAATAGAAAGCGACAGGCATCGCAAAAGACAAATCTTGTTTGAACCTCCCACGCTGATACCCAAACAAGCAAATAGAAGCAGTAGTACCCCCATAGCACAAGCCGTATACTTACCCAAAGAAGTGTCTTGAATCTGGATATTCCCTCCCGCAAGCGTGCAAGCGTGCCATCAATCGCGCCGATGCGCTCGCTTGCTCCACCCATGGCCTGGATCTTTGGTCGACCCCGGGCATGATAGATGATTGATCGCAGGGCCATGATTCAATGTCGTGCTACCTTGAATCCTTGCCCATGGCGTTGTGCCGGCAGCCAGACTCCATGCCAAGGCGGGGCCCGGGATGCCGGCAAGGACGGGAACGGGCTCTTTTAGCTGGACAGGATTTGCTGTGCCAGACTTCCACTGCTTAATAGCGGCGATCTGCGGGAAAATTATATGTCATTAGTCATTTGTTCTCATGTACTCATATGTAAGTGATGGCGCACAAGGAAGGGGAGTGAAACAAGGGGCTATCTGTCGCTTGCCAAAAGGATCAAAACAAAAATGGAAATAAAAAGAAAAGAAGAACACCCCCATCGCCACACGCAGCACACCAATAACACCCCAGGGAGCCGTATCGGCTCAACCACCCTGTTATAGAAATTAATGATCATTGTGATCTGGTCCCAAACTCCATGCTTATTTTTGCACAGGCCGCTCTTTTGCTTGCTTGCTTCTTGTTTGCTTGTTGTCTCAATGCCATCCGTAAATGCAGATATGCGAGCACTCCGTAGAATAATCTAGGAAATCCAACTGCTTATCCCAACTACCCCTGAATCAATAAGGACGAGGAGGAAGTGTATTTGCACGCTGTGGATGCTCATATGTGCGAGCCACCTCGTGGTAATAGTAATCTTCCTCGTCTGATTCGGGGTATTGGTGCTGTTGGCCCGAAGACCAATTGTTTGGACTCTGCTGCCGAGTTGACGGCGCAGTGCGTTGTTTCCTCGCTTCTATGCGCTTTTGGTGCCGCTCCGCCTTTTCTTTCTTGAATTCTTTGCATTCATGAGACAACTCCTTGGCCTCCTTGAACTCGCCGATGGCGCCCTTGATGCCCAATGCAGCAAGGCCAACGGAAGCAGCATCTTGTAGCAGTGCCTTGTTTCTGAGCTTTGCGGCGTCCTCTGTGGTCATCTTCCCCTCTCTCACGGCCGTCTCTCGGGCCGCCCTCTTCTCCACACCCTTGTATATAGAATGTGCTGCGTGGATTGTGGCGACGGCTGCTAGGCCTGACATCAACATTGACTTACCTCTCATTTTCTTGTGTCTCTTCTCGTCATCGTCGGAGTCTCCTAGGTCGGAGTCATAATGGTGGTCGCCGCCGTGGCGAGACCGGTAGGACCGGTCCCGGTCATCGTAGTAGTCCCGTCCGCGGTTAGAGCGGTGATCATCGTCGTACTCATCTGAGTAGCGTCGAGGGCGTCGTGAGCCACGGTCATCAAAGTCATCCTGGGTCTGTCGGCGGTCATCATCGGTACCGTTTCCGATGCCCAGCTTGGCAAGGCTGTTGCGGGCCTTGTCGACGACACTTCGGCTGCGGCTGCGGCGGCGGTCTGGCGAGTCACCACGGCCTCGCGAATCGTCGCTTCCAGCTCGGCTGCGGGATCTGTTCTGGTAAGTGTCGTATGCGGCCTTGGCGCCGAAGGCACCCAGGCCAGCTGAAGCAAGAGCGGCAAGTCCGGTTCCGCCACTGCCGCCATCGCGGCTTGATGATCGTGCTCGTGAGCGCGAACGACTCCTTCCAGTCTTCTTGTCCTCTTCGATATCGTTCTTGGAACCGTTGATGAGACGGTTACCAACAAGACCACCAATAACGGACTCTGCGAGACCGATCTTTCCGTGGTCCTTGTTCTGGGCTGAGTCGATGGTGGCAGCACCCGCAGCGGCGGTCAGGATGCGGCGAGTCTTCTCACCTTTCCAACCACCAGGTTCCTTTGCGACACGGAAGGCCTCGGTGGCACCTGCCAGCAGTGAAGCCATGGCAGCCTTCTGCATCTTATTGCCTCCTGATCGTGGCTCGCCTGATCGAGTCTTGTCACCGTCACCCTTCCCGGTGAGAGACTTGACAGCAGCGCCGAGGCCGGTCGCTGCGATGGCGCTCTCGAGGAAGTTCTTCTGGCCCTTCTTCTCCTTGGTGCTCATGTCGTCGTCAGAGTCGTAGTAGCCACGGTTGAGAATGGCAACGGCTTTCTGGTCCTTCCTGGCCTGCACCTTGTTGTAGTACTGGGCACCCTGGTAGGCAGCAAGTGCGCCAATGCCGGCCAGAGCCACCGAGGCCAGAGGGTTGCGGTGGATCTCGGAAGAGCCCTCTTGTTGGGCCTCGCGGCGGTCATACAGCTCCTTGCCTCCAGCGAGGAGGGCGGCGCCAGCGACGGCAGCAATGATCTTCTCCTGCTTTGACATGGACCTGTGCTTGGGAGCATGGCGCTCCTCGCGGTACACGCTCATTGTGGTGGAGGTCTTCTTGGAGCGGCGGTCATGGTCACGGCGATAGTCATAGTAGTCGTCGTCATCATCATAATAGTTGGGCTCCGCGGATCTGGTGCGACGAATGTCGCGAGCCTGGGGAGGAGGGAATTCACGGCGCACTTCCTCAATTGAGAGGTCGCTAGACTCGCGGGCGCGGGGTACTAAGTCCCGGGAATATGTTCTGGTGTATTCGGCGCGCGAGTCGGCATAACGAGGATCTACTCGCTCTTCCCTTCGCTCTTCCCTGATGTAGGTCCGCGGGGGTTCCCGCTCGTACCCGTAGCTGGACATCGGGCAGGATGTGTTCTTGGAGGGGTAGAAAATAAGGAAAAATGTAAGGAAAAATGTATGTGTGGTATGAGTCTAAGGTCACACAATTGAACGGGGATGGTGGTTTGGATATGTAGGTTGGATGGGGTTCTCAGTCGGCCGTTGCGAATGAGACTGTGGTGTTTGGCTGATCAAAGTTGTTGTCTGGTGAAAAAAGGATCAGAGAAAAATCGCGGGGATCACAAGATACTTAGAAGATGGAAAGAAGAAAGAAAAACGAACCACCATCTGGCACCGGCAGGGCGAAAGGCGATCTGGTTTGGGGATGCCTGATCCTTGCTGGTGGGCCAGGTTAGCAGTGGGCAGTTAGCGTGTGCAGATGGGTGCTGACACTGGCAAGGACGTCACGGTGCGGAGCTTATGGCGAACAACGCTGGAAGGCGAGGCCATGTACCTGTTAAGCTGGCGGCGGGAGTCGAGATAGCACCTCCCTGACTATGTAGGTATGTACCAGCCTGGGCGATACGCCTGGCAATGAACGGCGAGCAGCCCATCAGCCGGCGGGCATGAACGGAGCTGGAGCCTCACGCGCTGGAACACTGATGGAACACAACGGTGGTGGGTGGCCAGTAAGCGAGGTACCTGCTGCGAACCGCTGAGGGAACATCCATGATACCTCACCGACGAGACACAGCTCCAGCATGCATCAGAGCGAGAGCCCAGTGTCTCGCTCTCGCTGTAAAAGACAGGGCTGCCAGACAGCCCCGAGCACAGCCCAACTGGGCGAGACCTTGCGCATCCATGGATGGAAATGGGACAGCCCAGTTCCCTTGGCTGGAGCGGGGCAGGAAGACGTAATGTCCCTAATGCAAGAGACAGGCGCCACTCCAGTCAGAGCGGGAGACCACAAGGCGACGAGAAAAGAGAGGGGTCGAGCCCAACCAGCTGCCAAAGCCCCTCTGCGTCTCCGCCCAACGTGCAACCTTGCAGCTGGTTGTTTGCGCAGCCGTTTGCCCTGCTCTCCCAAGCCCTCGGAGACTCCGGGTTCCCAGCCAAGACAGGTGATGTGATGCCATCTGGACTTGGCTATGCCATGCGCTGCCCTCGAGCACTGCCACCTCCGAGACCGATGTACCGAAGAACCAGCGCCACCCGGGCGTGGAGGCCAAGAGATTGATGATGGGTGTCTACAAGCCACGAAACAAGAGATGAGGTTGGGGATCATGCCTAATTAGAATTTCTGCACATCATTCCTCCAGAATTACGCCCCGGCTGGGCATGCTATTCCACACTCGACTAGCATTTCGGGCGGCCAGACCCAGGCCAAACTCTCGCTGACTAGAACAATAAGGGAGCCATTGTCCTTCTGACCACAGAATTAATTAAGGTGTCGCTTGAAGTGGGTGGGCCCCCCATACATCTCGTGCGCCAGATTAGTGTCATGGCCTCATCCGTCGCATCAACCGTTGGACTTCGATATGCTTTGGCCTAGACCCAACACCCGCATTTGCCTTCTCAAGCGGCCGAGGACTGACGTGCATACGCGAGTTCCTCCTACAGCCGGCGCGCGCCTGTCCTTAAAGGATGCGACTTTCTAAATTCGCGACATTCACACATGCATAGTAGTAGCGCTACTACAATATGCAATCACGAGTCCCAAGGCATAAGGTACTTGCAGAGACTTGCTTCTAGTGCTCACGAGTATAGTGACAAGAAGGCAGGTATCCATCCATCTTACACGAGTCTGCTGTTGCCTCTGCAGGCAGCCTTCCCAGTCAGTGACGTCACCCGCGGACTCCGCCCTGCCCGCTCTTAATTGGCACGAGATAGAGTGAGGCTTGGCTTCAAATCACCTACCCTATATGCAGTGCTCGAGAGTACCACTGTCGTAAATGCAAAGAAACAAACCTCGAGAGACCACATATCCCCTATCTAAAAGTAGAATGGCCCAGCCGGCCCGTGAGCTTGAATGTCGGCCACCATCCATCGACATCCTACATGATCGCTCCCGAGCGGAAGCGGGGCCTTGCCGCACGGCACTGATCCTCACTGACAATGACAAGAGCCTGTGCCACCTCCAGACAGACAGCATCGCAACCAATCTACCAACTCTGGTGACACTATCCAGGTCCCCAAGCTGAAACCACTCATCCACGGTCATCATTTGTCCTCAGTCTACCCGGAGCGGCCCCAGAGTCTCCCGCTTCCCCAAATAACCGCCCCGGCTCTCTCCCCCTTGGACCCTTAACCTACCAAATGGGTGACACAGGAAATGGCACACCCAAATGAAGACCCAAATAATCACCCAAATAAATATCTAGATATCTAAATAAGTAGCTCATTCCAAATAGATATTAGAGAATATCAACATTTAGGCCTGAATATTCTGTTCCTTTAATCTCATTTCAGTAATTCTATACCTAGCTATGACAGATAATAGATCAAGTATATATTAATGTAGTTCTTAGGTGTGCCGTTTCCAATGTCACCCACTTGCCCCCCAGGCCGCCAATATCCCAGATCCTACCCCGAGGGATCGGACCTGAATCCTTCCCAGTATTGGCACACCGCGACGAAACAAGGGTGACACATTCGCACCATGCCGACACTTCTAAATGAGGCCTCCAGCTGCCCGTGTT
This sequence comes from Clonostachys rosea, assembly GCA_026958235.1. Taxonomy (NCBI): domain Eukaryota; kingdom Fungi; phylum Ascomycota; class Sordariomycetes; order Hypocreales; family Bionectriaceae; genus Clonostachys; species Clonostachys rosea. The sequence goes on from CP110207.1 coordinate 4,289,049, forward strand.
GCTAATTCTGGCCTGCAAGAGTCGAGAACGAGGGGGGGGCCATGCAAGTAAACCAACCCCCGTCCCGTTCCGCCCCTGGTTGACTCGCCTCCCATGCTTGGGGATCTGCCATCTAAGAACAGCAAGCAATCGAAGGAGATCAATGGCCAAACAATTTTCTTGGCTGAGAGACTACCCTGCAGATAGATCAAATCACCAAGAGTCGATCATACGTACGAAGTCACTCACGTTCTCACAATGAAAGCCGTGCTTGCACATGTCCAGTCTCCTCGCCAAAGCGAATTCTTGCTTGTTTTTTTTCCTTTTCTCCTTTTTCTTCTCGCCCCCCCCGTTGTCTGTTGTTTTGATATATAACTATTGTACAAGTTTTTTTGAAGCCCACTGTCCGCCAAGTAAATGGATATAGGCTACTCTACGTTTTGAGTTAAATAAGATGAGATGAAAAGTAAGACCAATCTGAACAAAACGAGCCATGGCCGGCAATTCAAGAACAAGAGGCCTCCGAAGAAGCAGGACGTCTTGCTCCAAATGCAAGCCGAAATTGCTGCCCAAGTGGCAGGCAGCTTTCGCCCTCCTCTTAGAAGCCGTCCCGGTTGTTGTCGGGCCCCCACACGCACACGCCCCTCTTCGTAACCCTAATCAGAAGAAATCCAGGTAGAGTCTGGCTCTCACCACCGGTATCAGGTATGGAGACGGTTGGATTTCTCGGAAATGACAGTAGGATCAGTAGTTGACCAACAGCAGAGGATGCGGGTCCGGCCATTGTTTGTTTTCTCAAGTGTCAAGAACCACAATCATTAAAATCGCGACCAGAGGCGGCGTTCAAGCCAGGGGACTTCCTCGGTGCTGGTACCATGCACTGCGTTTGTTCGGTATAAGTCGTGTGTCTATTATGCTGACGTTGGATCGACATTTGGCCATCCGTCTGTCCAATGACATACTCCCTCGCGGGCAAGATACAGAAATAACTTTTAACTCCTGGGACGCACCAGTTTTCCACTGATCGAATATGCCACACAAAATCAATCAGAGTTGTTATCACCAGTCGCCCTCCCGCCCACCAAGGATGTGACGTGCCTTCACATGGCCTTCTTGTCTCTCGTTGGCTTAAGCTGATGATTCCGAAACTCCGTTTGGACGGCCAGCATCACCTTGACCCTGGCGTAATATAAAGGTGACCAGATCTCATGATCCATCACCGCGCTGATGATTATGCACACGAGTGTTCATGCGCAAGGATTGAAAGACCCAATTTAAAAGCAACCAGCGCGCCCTCGTTATCACCGTCCCTTTTGAACCAAAATGAGTTGTAGGTCCCTGCCCAAAAAAAAAAATCAAAGATCAAAAATCACACCCCTCCCAAATATGCACCGAAAATGCAGTGTTTGTCCTGTCGAGGCCTCGACATGCGTTTCGTTGACGCTTGTTATAATATACCATACGCCAAGCATCCTGGTGCTGTGGGGAGAGTTGATGCAAGTTGTTGTAGGAACCAGATGCAAAGGAGAGACTAAACAGTCTCTCATCTCTCAGTACATTAAAAAGAAAAACCAAGCCTGGCTGTTTTAAGCCTCACAACATGATCAACTTCAAATCAAGCAGAGTTGAAATTGACCGAGGTCACTCAGGTATCAGCAGATCATGTCAAGATCTGTGTTTCCCATGCGTTTCACTTCTTTCATATCGCCATAACTCGGTACGCCGCAAAGTGTAAATCTTCGTTTACTCTTGAGAGTGGACACCGTTAGGCAGACCATTTACAGCTGCCGGCACGAAATGGCCATTGGTGAGGCCAGACTGAACCTCAAGGTTGACTTGCTCTTCACCTCCGAAAGAAGGGGCGAAGTCGGGCACATCAGCGGACAGCGAGCTGTTGACGCCATGGCCGGCGCCGTTGCCGTTAGGAAGACCATTGATTCCCTTGAAAGACTGATCATCCGCTACTGGCAAACCCTGGGCTGGGAACCCATGGGGCGAAGGCATGCCATAAGGAACCGGGGGGACACCATTGTATTGAGGGTTGTAGTTGTAGCTTCTGCTCTTATATGTGAGATGCTGGGGGCCGTGGTTGCGGGCAAGCTCATCACGTTCTTCCATGGGCAGGACGAAGCTGGCCCAACCGTGTCGGCGACGTACTCGCTCACAGTCGTCTTCGCCGATAACAAAGTCGATTTCATTCACCTCCTCACACACGCTGCGGATCAATGAGGTGTCGGGAGACAACTCTCGCATGCGTTTGAAGGCAGTAATGAACAGCAGAGGAACAAAACCCTGAGAGTCCATGCGTCGACGGAGGTACATGTCCTTGCAGAGGTTTTCAATCGAGAAGTAATACTCGATCTGGCTTCGTAGCATAGAAACCACCATGCTATCCCAGTAAGGAGGCTGCTGGAAGGGTACGGCCGACATGGGCTGCACGGGGTACTCATATGCAGGAGCAGGGTACTGGGTCTGTACTGGGGCTGGCCTGGTAGCACCATTTGGTAAAGACGCCCGGTGCCAGTTGTTGCCGTTTCGTGCGCCACGCCCACCTCTTTGAGCAGCGGGGATAAAAGCCTGACTATGCGCGCCTTGCCTGGTAGGTGGGCTGTAGTGGCCCTGTGATCTAGAAGCGACTGAGGCTTGTCCTTGGAAGGAGGCTGCCGAAGCGCTGTGCTGATGTTGGGCATGAGGGTTGACAGCATGGTGGCCAGCACGACCACGGAAGCCACCTCGGCCTCGCTCACTGCGGCCTTCTCGGCCAACGTGTGCTTGTTCCTAAATTGCGATGTTAGAAAAAGACATACTATGAATGGACCTAATCTCGAAGCGAGGGTGGTGTCCAAATAGATTCTTCTCTGGTTGGAAACTCACATTTTGTTGGTTAGGGGTATCCTTGGCCTTCTCAGGTCCACCACTCAGGGTGTGCCTTCTCTGCTCACTCCGGTTGGCAACTCCTTCGCCAGATGGGCGCTTGGAGGGAGGGGGGACAACGGCAGCGCGGCTGGGAGCATTCACTGCTTCCTTCGACTTGTCCTTAGGCTCGTTGGCCTTGTTGGCCACAACAGCGCTTCCCTTCTCAGTGGGCTGCGCACCCGTAGTAGCCCTTCCGCCGCTGGCACCCTTGGCACCGCCGCGAGGCTTGGTCCCTCGGATAGGAGGAAGCTGTGTCTCGAAGTTGACAGTAGGAACGTAGTCATAGGCCACCCACTCTTTCTTCGATCGAGCCTGCTTGGACTGGGCACTCTCATCCTGGACCTCCTTGTCAGAACGCTCAGTCTTCGTATCTGTAGATTTCTTTTTATCTTCCTTGATAGCGGTCTCGACTGTGGGCCAAAGGGCTGCGTCTTGTACGGGAGGTGGTACGGCGCTCTTGGCTTCCTTGGAAGCTACCCTCGATCCACGGCTGCCATTTCGCTCGACTCTTGAGCTTTCGTTGACTTTGTCTTGAGGCTTGGCACCGTTCACATCGGGAACGGCTGCCCGAGTATCTTCAGCTGGCTTTGAAGCCACTTCAGTAGATTCACCATCCGTAGGCTTAGTCTTGGCTAGTTGTGCCTCCTTGCGCTGGTGCCAAATATTTACAGATGGGATCGGCGCTTCGGAGAGTTCGATCTTTGGCTGTTCTGGTTCTTGCTCCGTTTCCTGCTCCTGGGCAGAATTTGACTCGCCAGATTGCTTCTCTGCGGTCTTGCCCTTCTTTCCCTTTCGAGGTCGGCGGGACTCTTGTTCGTCAACTGAGCGTGTCGTGGTACTTGAGGATCGGGTTCCCCTATCATTCCGCCTCCACGGGCGTTCTAGACGACCGAGCTCTTCATCCTTCTTTGAGTCGGAGCTTCTTCCTTGGGTAGACTCCGGGTGAGCCTCACTATCTGGAGCGGAAACGCTCTCGTTGTCCAGCTTCTCTTGGCTGGTTGCCTGGGCATCTACGCTCGAAATCGAAGATGGCACATCCGGCAAGCTCTCCGTTGTTGAGGTGGCGTTGTCAGATGAGGCAGCTGCTGCAGAAATTTCGTTCTGGCCATTGGTAGATGGCTGCTGGGATGTAGGACCGCCTTGTCCTTTGGCGGCTTGCGCATAGGAAAACGACGATGCAGTCGCCATCGTGAGATTCTAGGTCGTCAAGACTGGAGAAATCGAAAACTCGTTTCGTTCGATTTTGGGTCCTAACGCTAGGTGTGCTCTCAAAGGCGCCGGTTACAGGGCCTCGAGTGCCACCTGGAAGGGTATTGCTGACAATCCGAAAATGTAGGCTGACGATCAGAAAGGAGGAAAAGCGACGCGTTCGGGGTTTCGGAGAGATCAGGCGAAACGGAGAAGGAAATCCGAGGGGTAAAAACGACTTCGAGATTCGTTCCGAGTACTGAAAGTCGAAACGAAAGTCTGTTCGGCCAAGAGCTCGAGTGCCCTGGTTCGGGTTTCGAGCTCAAGCCGCGATACAGAGTCAATCGGAGACGGCGGCGTACAAAGAATTCGAGTGACTCGTTGGATATGCGCTCGGACAAACGGCTTTATGGAAATGGAGATGTTGTTCGGAGGAGGGGGAATAACTAGATTCACTCAAAGGACGGAGGAAACAGTAATTCGCGTGTGGACGCTTGGTCAAAAAGTAGGCTGTGTTGTGTGGTGGTTATGCTCACTTTCTCTTGTCCTTATGCAAGGCCAAAAAAAACCCAACCAGAAATACCAGGCGAAGTCGGGAGAGGGCTGCCTGACAAACTAGGGAGGCTCTGGACCGAGGTGATGCAATAAAAAAAAGAAAACCAAATCGCACACCCAAAATGTTAGAGCGCAACACAGATGCGACGTAGCACTTTGAGGCAAACCACAACGGCAATCCTGAGAATTGGCCGGTTTAAAACGTCTTTGGAAGGGACGATATGGTGAAAGGTGGGAGAGACTTTGGGGCAAATGAAAGTCGGAGGTTATTTTTGCGTTGTGTGAACAAATAAATTTTTTTTCTTAGACGGCCTTTTTCCCCTCTCACTCTGCCTACCTACTGACACCCAGCGGGCAGAACAGCTTCCCCGTTAGCAGTGGAGAGCCTGCCGAGGCCAGGCACCACTTCCCAGGTATCTTTGCAGTGGCCGATGCGTGGGACGGTACCTACGGCGGGCTAGGAGCCAGGCGTTGGGTGCGGATAGCGAGGTGGTCCGGCGGAATGAAGGCACTGTCAGAGGTGGAACGCTCGGTATCTTCTGGGTCATCAGGGCATCTTTCGGGGGACAGGGTAGCGCTGGCTCTGGATTTTCAGGCCCCGTTCTTGCTTTTTTTGGCGCACGTCCATGGGCTGTAAGTGGGGATGCGCGAATATGAATCGGGGGGGAGCCGCCTGGAGGGCACCTACCTAGTGCGAGGTTGCTGGAGTGTTTTATGCCCTGATGGTCCGCTGCCGGCGTGGATGAGGGTCCGTTAGGCCAGCAAAACTCATCCGTGTCACTGACACAGGAGCAGGCTTGTCTCAGAAAGAGGGCATTAGGACCAGCATTAGGGCTCATCAGCATCGTCACTGTCTATCGTACCTACGTTTCCTGGCAGATCGAATCGAGGGCCCGACGCTGGTCGATTGGGCTGGTGTTCCTGGGCTACCCTACCCGGACCTTCCTCTGCCCCTCCATGGTTACACTATGACGATGTTTGCCTGGTCTCTCCAGGTCTGCCCAATCAATCCCTGGCGCCTGTTGTGCGCTGATGGAAAGCGGTAGTAATAGTAACCAGTGCAGCCCCATTGGACCCTATGTGTGCGCTAGACCTAGCTAAGGAGGACCGCACACGACTTGAACGAGTTTCCATTGCCGATAAAAGTCGTGGAACTCGAACCGAATACGTGTTTTCTAGCATTTGTTCATACTAAGGCATGTATAACTGTCAGAGCACTATGGAGCTACCTTAGGTAGGCTGCACGTGCTACGAGGGTTGAAAATACATAAGCCACTGGTACGCGACCGATGATGGTCGGTGGTCTTATTGTATCCATACCTATCAATAGAGCGATAACAGTCAGAATGCGCCACCAGGGCCTGCGAGACATCGAGGGAACTTCCGAAGCAATTTCTCTTTTGCTGCCAAGCTCACTGGCTTCCTTCGTGAATCCTGGTTCCCCTGCCATGCCACGAGAGACATGGGCAACCTTAGCCCTGAAGTTCAGCGACAAGCAGGGAACCCCTCCCGATTACATAGCAATGTGTATTAACGGTTCAAAAATTTCCACATTCACATGAGCGGCCAGGCTGCTTGCTTGCTGCCTGACAGGATGAACAATGTTTGATCTTGGTTCTTGGGTAGTCAACCATGTACTTCCCTCTCTACCCAGGTACCTAAGGCCGGGTAACAAGTGGGTGAATAAAACATGGCACACCAAAGCTCTTTTCGCGTAAGGCAGGGACTTCGATTTTAACTAAAGACAATAATGAGAGGACAATAAAATATTCTATGCTATTTAGCTTGATATTGTATTCAGTACTAGGTGATTTATGTAATACTGTGTTAAAATTCAACGCTGAACTATCTCGATGTGCCCATGTTTTATTTCACCCACTTGGGTAATAAACCATCCGTACCTACCTAAACCTAGCAATGTATGTACTCGGACCTGAATCAGTCACGATACAACAGGTACCACAAGTAGTGGGTACAACGATGTCAGACAGGCAGCTGTCTCTGATGCCCTCCCAGGGAAACTCTCTATCAACAACATGTTGGTCCCTTCCAACACGCCGTGAGTCGAGGCGATCAATTGCTGTCTTGGGTTTACACTCGCGCATACGCAAAAGGCTACTGGACGTGGGGCACAAGATTCACTCCATTCCATACCCGAGTGCTACCACTTCCACAGCACTCTGCATGTGGTAATAGGACTCCCAATCCCAGGTGACGCCGGAGGAAACTCCGCGAGACACCCCATTTTGTGTTACGAGTTACGCCCTAAATCACAGCCGGCCTGGCTGGAATTAGGCAGTATGCCTTACATGCTGAATCTTGGTTGAAAGAGGGGAAGAGTTCTGCATGAAGGTCAAACCAGCCCCACCAGGCGTTGGATATGCCGATTCCAAGTCCCCCAACCCGGAAGGTTTACCATTGGATAATCTGGCCAAGATCACCCCCTCCCGGGCGGTTGTTTGCCGGCTTGCGCTTGGGGGAGGGGACGCCCTTCATTTCTTCCTCCAACGTCCGGATGAGGGCATGCTCAATCTACACCGGTTTCTTCTTGAGTCAGTGAGGGAGGAGGGCGGTGGGTGTGTTCACTCATGAGTCCATTCACGGTGCACCCCCCTCCCTAACATACCGTTAGGTTTCGATGATGCAACCAACATACCTTTCTCTTCAAACGTCGAGTGGAGTTGTGGAAATAGCATGGTTGAAAGGGCAGAAGCACAACCACCTTGTTGCATTTCGCCGCGATAAGCCAGAGGAAATGCCAGCCTGACCTTGCTCATGACTCAAAATCATCATACACGCTATGGAACCTTTTCTACAGAGTATACTGTACATGTTCTTACAATGAAAAGATACAAGTCAAAATGGTAGGAACATGGGTCAAACTCAACCACTCATCCAGGCAGTGGCCTGCCTTGCTCCGTATGATGTAGCGAAGCGGAGACCAGTTGAGCCCATGGGGAAATAACTGACCAAGTACCAAACTAGACACACAATCTGAACAATAGCCGCCAGTAAGGTAAGGATCGTGCTGTGCAACTATCACCATGAAGTTAGACGGAGAAGTTCGGCATGAAAACACCTGCCCGCCTAGAATAGACTGGCGGTCAGGGAAGGTTGTTCTCTTACCTTGATAGCAAACACCATGGTCATGATGATGGATCCAAAGTATGCTACAGTAAACGGGATTCGAGGACCCGAGAAAAGATGGTAGAGATAATTCATCGGTCCCATCACAGCAGCAAAGGAACCTAAGAAAAGCGCCGAACCCATAGACCACCTGCGAAAACCATGAGCTCTCTGAATAACGATACATGAGATGTGGGTAGTAAGGAAACGGGGTTGATGTCACGGTCTGGGTTCGGGGTGTCATGCGCGCAACCGTGGATCACATGGGAGATGGGAAAGTGGTCGGCACTAGCAAAATGCATATCTTTTGGTAGCACTTACAAGATCACGAATTTTCGCGGTCCCATCGTCGCCAACACGGGAAACAGGGTAAAACATATGACGAAACATGCCAGGGCACCAAGGTTGCAGCCCGCAAAGATCATCAAGCGGTCCCATCGACTCACTGCGATGCAGGTCAGTCATACCGCGCTCCGAGCCGATCAAGTCAAGCACATGCATCACATGCATCATCTAGGGGCAGGCTAAGATGCAATGCAGTGGCCCGATGCAGGGGACCCGAGAGACAACTGGGTTGAGAGACAAGGTTAACTTACGAGCGAACCAGCCCTCTTCTTCCTCGCGGCGTGTGGGAGCTGGAAGAGGAGCTCCGGGCTCAGCTGTGGGTAAACTCATGTAGCCTGAATCTCCAAACGGGTTCATATTTCGGATAGACGCCATGAAACCGGTGGGTTGGGGAGCCGTTGCGACAGGCTCATTGTCACGACGACTCCAGCCCAGGGAGTTGAAAGACTCGCGGAGAGATGCAGAGGCCATGGTCGAGATCGAGTAAGAATGTAAGTTGTGCGCACGCGTAGAGGGAAGGAACCAAAATGGATCCTACGAGGCCAAGAAAGAATATTAAGTCGGCGGACGGGTCCTTGTAAATGGAGGGGCGGCAGAGAAGGGAGGTGCAGAGAGGTGACGCTGGCTGGTGGAATCGACTGGCTGCTCTACCCGGTTAGCTGCATGGTCAGTCGCAAGTTTATCTGCCTGGTAACCGGAAAGACCATCGAGGCCAGAGACAAGATCGAGAATGTACTCAATCCGGTTCTCCTTCAACGGGTGTGAAGGGGGGTGTTTCGCTTTATGACGCCACACCAGGTAGTATGGGAGAGGCTTACCAAACAGCCGCGTGAGAGAACGTGTTCAACTAGGGGGGGAGGCTATGTCGACGAAGGGGCAGGTCAGTCGTGACCGCGGCATCCGCAGCGAAAATGGACGGGAGGGAGGGAGTGGGCGGGAGCCTGGCGCCTCTGGGCAGAGATATGAATAGGTCGAGAGCTATTGTCGCAACGAAGCTAGCTGTTGCTACAATGAGGTAAAGGCGGTAGGGGGATGGTTGCTGACTAGATGGTGGTGACTGGAGAGAGGACCTTGGCGTTGGATGCTAGAGAAGGTGTGGTTGAATTCTACGGTGGATCCGGAGTCGTAGAAACATGGCCACATGATTGGCGGTGCCGCGCGCTCCAGCAGGTGCTCGGAGCGCTTCACTGCGCAAGCTCACCCCCACTGTGGGAGCTTCACAACAGTTCGGAGGTTCGGAGCCGGCAGACTACAATATAGAGCTCCCATCCTTGCTTGGCTACAGAGCAAGCTGCATGATGATGGGCGCATTCCCTGCCGTCACTGGGCGATCCTGGCCCGAATGGTGCCCACCAAGGTCTGGGCCGCGACGCCATCCTGGCAGAGCAGAGGTCAGTTTATTTACAACGTAGTAGCGTCCATGGGTGGGCGGTAGTAGGTCGCATCATCATGCGAGGCTAAGAGATACCTACCTCACTTGGAGGGTGACAGAAGACGAGGCAGCCAGCCGGATCGAGAGGATTAGGCAGCGGGTGCGCGTTGCTGCGAGCTGCGCAAATGAGTGGTCAAAGTGTACGGCCGCGTGGCTCAAGGCTGATGAAGGTGTCCTCCATAGCCCAGTCGCGGGCCTCTCCCATGACCCGTTTTCCGCGCGGGAAGTGGAAGAAGACATGATCCATATCTGCCTCCACGCCGATATTAGCTGGAGATGCACGATCCAGCCTGGTTCTCCTGGCACCAGGCTCGATCTTGGGCTGTGGCCCATGGTCATGGAATCCACCATCAGGCTTGGTGTGTCTTAAATCCGTAGTCACGTTCAGGAAGATGCACACCCTCCTTCTCCTAGATGGAGGTGAGGTGTGAGCCTTTCAAATGGGGCCGTCATTGCTCAGAGAGAGAGGAGTCAGAAGACGAGCTACAAGTACATACAGAGCTTGGGCAGAACAGATGATACAGCAAAGCCTCCGCTCCCCACGACAATTGTGGCCGCACTCAGCAGCCGCAGAGGCAGGTATAAATTGGATGCACCGCCATGTATGCCGCCCGAAGATCGTTCGTATACTTCCCCCTTTCTTGATTGATGGATGCCGCTGCATGTCAACACCTCAGACCAACGCCCTGCCATCGCACCTTGCCTACGCGCTTACTCACAGACTGCGACTAAATTAGTGCCTGGGAGGATACGTTGTTATCATCTGCACAACTGGATGACAGCTTACCTGACCTGACTTGATCTTGAGTACCTACTTCTCACCCGCTCTTACCTGCCAGTGTCTGGAATAGCCAGAGTCATCCGAAATCCACAACGCCACACCGTTCGTGGTTCTCTCAGCTGTTGTCTCCCAATATACATATATACATACCTAGGGTTAATACGGGCAGCTATTGCGGTTGCGCTAGAGGAGTGGGCAGGGCCTGATTACATCACTGCCCGCATCAGGGTACCACACCTCAGCTCCCGGCAGGTATCAGTACATGTACCTATGGTCAACCCTCAACCCACCTTACTTCGCTGGTACCTTGGCTGTACCTAGCTGGTTGGTCCCTCCCTTCACCCCGCCTTCCTGGCCCCAAGCCAACCCGAATGGGGCCCGCCCAGGCAGCCTCTCAAGAGAGTCCGTGTTTTAACTGTACAGCAAAAGGCACTTTCCGGCAAACCTTCACACCAACCAACCACGGCTGCTTTGCTCCCTCCATGAAAAGCCCAGGGCAGAATCAATATCTCATCCGTATTAAGACACTCGAGTTCTCGATCAAGCAGCATAGCCTCCAACCTCGCCTACTCCTGCCCTCTCCCCAAACCACCACGAGGCCCAGACCAAAGCGCCTGAAACCCTCTTCTCCACCATTCCAGCTGGACTCGACAAACCTCTCCAGACAGTATCAGTGCGTCTTGTTAGTGGCGAGCTCGCCGTCACCGCCTTTGTCCATTCTCTCCACATAATTCACATCATTTATTATCAACCGACAGCTCATCCTCGGCCAGCGGCTCCCTCGCAACACTGAGCGTGTGTGTGCGTGTGTGTGTGTGCGGGCGACCTCAGCTCCTCTATAGTTGACCTGTCGTTTTTTGTCTCCTTTCTGTTATTTTGCGCATCCGGTGCTGCACACCTTCCTGCTCAAGGGCGCACATCTCTCTGGTGAGTTCCCGGCTATTGATTGGGCCCTGCAATTCCTCGTCTTTCCTACCGTACTTTACGCTTCCATACCCTGGCTGGCGTCTGACAGAGACCCTCCTCCCTCCCCAGACCCAAGACCCATCTCTACGCTGCATACAAGTTGCCCAGTTCCCCCTCCAATAGTCATGCTTGGCTTCGGATCGCCGACTAACAAATAATTAATACCTGAAGACGACGCACACTCAACCTCCCTCCACCACCCCTTACCCTGGGCATCTGCTCGCATTCCACCACAGACTCACCCCTCACCACCAGATATTTATTTGCTTGGATCGAATCGGCTCCCAAGCTCCCGCCAGGAACTCTTCAAGATTAGGTGCCGGACAGCAGGCTTATTCCCTGAGCGCACCCATTTCCCACACAACCAACGACCACCACCCCAACCGAGCCTTGCGACGACAATAAACTTACCCCTCCGACGTCGCACTCGCAGTCATCTTTTCCTCTTTGTCACAACACATCGCGAGATCAGGTTGATGGACACGAAAGACGATCTGTTTCGTTTCCCTTGACAGCGCATTACGTCCAGGTATGTTTTGTCATTGTTTTAGCCCGTTTGACCCTTCGCTGCGTCCCTCCCTTGAGATCCGGATTGCACCCGCACTGTGCCGGATTACCATTGGAGGGACCGCCTCTGCGATGCACCGCCTCTTTCACCTCGCCAGTATATTGGAATGTCGCACAGAATTCAACTGACAAAGCCTCTCCAGACCATTAGGTGTACGATCTTCCGGCCATACACCTGCCTGCGAAACATAAAGTGATCTCGGCCGTTGCTTTTTACCCAAATACGAATACACCCACTCGTTCCGCCAGATAACACATAGCTGGGTTCAAGATGGCCCAACACACAAGCTTCGGAGCCTTTGGCTCTACCCAGAACGGGGGCAGTATCGACCCCAACGACCTTGCAATGGGTGGCGGCTACTCCCATGCATTCAGCAACGATAACTACAACTCCCACTCGAATTCCGGAGGCGGCTCAAATGCCTTCGCAACTGGCTCCGCTCTAATTGACGACGAGGATCTGCTAGATGGCCTTGGCTCCGACCGTCCTCACGGCTTGCAGTCGAATGGACAAGACTTCTCAAACATGAATATGGGCTTTTCCCAGGATGCCTATCAGGCCCATCGGTCTGGATTGCGGTTGGACGCCAACCAAGTCAATGGGTTCTCCAGCACACCAGACGGTGACCCCATCCCGAGCCCATACACAACAGGTTTTCATTCGAATTTCCGCCCCGTGCAAAATAGCACATCGCTCGGAACCTCCCTGCACTCCCCTCTGTCATACTCCGGTTCCCCTCTGACCGTCGGTGATATGGGACCAGATGGGAATGACCAAAACTACATGAACACTAGTGCCAGAGCACGCATGTCACAGCAGATGCAGCGGAAAGCTTCTAATCCGCGCAGCCCCATGACTCCCAAGACAAATGTCATGCACGGCATGTCCCTTGGATCCCATGAGTCTCCTAACTTTGGCCCTCAGTCCATCCGGACCGTGGGCAACCACGAGAAATCACCCTCGGGGCAGTGGCTTCAGACCCCAACCGGCAGTTACCCTGCTTCATACAACTCGGGCTTCTCGTCTCCCATGCAACAGCAAGCTATGGTCCCTCCCATCGATGAGGTCATGACAAAGGGAGGCACTTCGATGCCTGCAAAGCTCGGCACGAATAACAACGCCATGTCTTCTCAGGAGGCTAAGAGAAAGCGCAGAAGGGAATCCCACAACCTTGTGGAGCGGAGGCGTCGCGATAATATAAATGAGAGGATCCAGGATCTCAGCAGACTTGTCCCAACGCATCGCCTCGAAGATGAGAAGATCAGAAAGCTCATCCAGAACGGAACACCACTGTCACCCACTCTCACTGGCATTTCAAGTCCCTCCCAGGCCACATCTGGACTGGCTGGTCCCGGCGCACGGAGGGCAGCCGGTGGCAACGCTGGTAACATTACTACAGGACTGCCAATCGAAGAGAAAGACAAGGGCCCAAACAAGGGCGATATCCTCAACGGCTCTGTTAGCTGGACTCGTGATCTCATGTGGATGCTCCATCTCAAGCTTCAACAGCACGAGGAGCTTATGAATACGATTGCTGAACTCGGCGGTCAATTTCCCTTTGAGCTCACGGAGGATGAGCGTCGTATGCAGTCTGAACTAATAGACGCTATCAACAAGAACGAGGCTGGTACCTTCTCATACTCTCGCACCGCAGGTTCTGGGCTTCGCGTACCTCACCACACCGACTACAGGGGCAACCCAGCCGGTGAAGGCAATTTGGATTCTCTTGGCATTACACCACCAGATAACAATGGCTCCGGTCTTCCCGGTGACCTCGGAGATACAAATCAATTCTGGCATGACCCTGATGATGATGGCAACGGCAATCTCAACTTCAAGGGTGATGACGAGTACGACATGGATTTAACTCAATAGCCCTTCCGTCACATCACTATTTTGCATTAGATCTGCGTCATCTCATTCTGGTGTTTATTTTATTTTTATTATCTACCGATACACTACTCCTTTTGAGGCTTTCGGGTTCATCTCAACAACTTTTGCATTGTTCTGGGATCGGCTGTCACTTCTTTCCAGGCGTTTGGTCTCTCTTACAATCAAGCTTCAGATGATGATGGGTTCAGTATCAAGATGGAAGCATCAAGCATCTTAGTATCGGTATAATACACATGTCAAGACATGGTCCCCAGCTCGCTGACACTCAGACGTCTGCGAGGGGCAGTACCTTTTCTTATTTTTTCTTTTCATCTGTTTTCATCTGATTACTTTCTTGGGTTTTCTTTTTTCTTTCCCCTCGGCGATACCTCGAGGCTCTTATCAGGGGAGAGAGCCATGGTTTCCTTTCTCCTTTTTCTTTTCTATTTCTCGTTTTCTCGCTTCAGCTCTGCGGTCTGCTTTTGCGGTCCTTCGAGTTTATCCCGTTATTCTAGTTCGTGTTTTTTAGTCTATTTCTCGGTGTGGGAGTGACCGGAGTTGTTTACACATACGATTGGGTTTGTCTTCGCGTTCTGGCATCTTTTCCTTCTCGCATTGGTATTCTCATTATTATCACGGTTTTCTGCTAGTTAGTGCGGACCTCATTGGAGGTCCCGATCAATATCCGAATATTTGTCTTATCTTTCTATAGAACCGGCATTGGTGAAATTCATGTATAGAAGCAATCTATGTCTAATAGTGCTAAATATCTACAAGGCACAAGCGGTTTTTGACATGGTTGGGGGAACAGCCACCAGCAGTTACGGATTGTCAGGCTCAGAACATAATCTATGAAAATTTTGTAGCTTGCGATTTAATATACTTAATGATCTCTTCCGAACAAGCTCTGGACTGAACCAGGTTGCCTTGCTATCAACTATGATCCACCAACGAACTATCCTAGCGAGAGCATCCTCACCCACATAATTCAATGCCAATCAGTGACATTAAATTTGAGACACCTCATCGTTATACTGCTTATTGTGGTCTCTGTGGTCAGTATTATGAGATTATTGAGGGTTAAGAATAAATTCTAAAAACAACAATAAAACTAAATATTATCCACATGCATTTGTTCCGGAATGATATTGTGTTGGCTTGTCTGTGATGGTCGCCATCCTCTCTTCAAGGACCTGGCCACTTGCCTCGACCAGGCCCTGGGTGGTATACTGACATTCTTTCGCAGCTACAGAAGGATATGTGGTCGTGAAAACCCCCTCGGGGGGGTCTATGCCCGAGCCCCTTATTAGAGTTTTGGAGACGTTGTTGCCCTGTGCCCGAGCTATCCGCGTTGAGTTTGGTAGGTTTTTTTTTTGTGTGAACGTAAAATTGCTGTCAATTTCATGGGTTTGCTAGGTGAATTAAGTTATTATAGTTGTATTCTCCAAGCGTCTCCATGGTTTTCCTACTCTTTGTGTACTTTTATGGTACCTCTGAAGGTACCTTCACCGTTACAGTTCAGGAATGAGCCGTAGTTGGTACAAAGAAAAGTCTTGTGTTACATAGGTAGGTAGATATATCACTCATGGAGCCTCGTCTTGGGATATCCCCTACTGATCTACTAATGGCGATAGAGTATGTTTTTTTCATCATTTTAGTTGTTATAGAAAATGGTCTGTAGCCACCCTCTGATCTGATGTCTCGTTTCTTCTGTCACCTAACTGACTCCGCTTATATCTGTTAGAGTAAAGGGTAGGAGAGAGAACAATGATAGAAACATAAAATAGATCCAGACTCGAATATTACAAGCTGCAACACTGCGGTTAGCCTATCTATATAACAAGAGCCAGGTTCATATAATTAAGTAATTCATTTGCTGGGTCTATTGCGCGAGAAGATACTATTCAAGCATTATTATATGATTATTAACTTTGATAGAGTTACATGGGTCATCCATGGCCACAGGCAAATGTTGTGCTGCGGATATCAAGCATCCATCGTCGTTAAGTGGCCAATGTAATCGAGCAAATAAGGCCTTCGTATGGTGAGAAATATCGTACGCCTGCCAAGTGGTATGTCGTTACCAGTGTCTTGTACACAAAAGATACTCGGTCATTGCCGTGAGTTGGTTCCAGGCCTCTTTTCGCTTCATATCCTCCTGCAACGCGATCCTCTCCAAAGCACACCTCCCATCAAAGTACCTACAGAAGGTCTGCCACGCGCCCTTGAGCTTTTCGTCCTTGAACCGCGAGGATATGGCAGATAAATAGCGGGACTCCAGTCCCGTGGCTTTCTTGGCATCAAGGATAATGTGAGGCGTGATGCCCTTGAGGTGAAGGGCATCGTTGAGTGACGGGTGGGCAGTGGCAATTGGGACAAACTTGCGGCCGTGCGCGATGGCTTTCTCCGTGGCCTCGTGGTGCGCCTTGGCTGCGATGCGTTCGAGACGTGCCATTTCAGCCGCGTGTTCAGCGGTCGTCGGGGGCTGAGAGTCGGTGGCTGTGGTGGGTGAGCTGGCTTCTGAGACAGGTTCGGCCGACAAGGGGGTGGCGGGGACTTGGTCTTTGGAGTGGCGGCGTTGGTGATGTGACGGGTCCTCATGTTCAGCTGCCTCAGAAGCGGCTTTCTCGCGGGCCGCGGCTAGTTCCTCAGCTTCCATCTCGTAATCGACTTCGTATATAATCTCTGGCCAGACTATGACGTAGGCAAAGGTGCATAGCTGTGTGACCCAGCCACGGCGCATGAGCCACGCCAGCATGAGGAGGAATGAGGGGCGATGGGCCTTGCTGGGGGAGAAGTGCTTGTATGGCCGGGGGCTCTGTGAGAGCTCGCTGAGGAAGTTGGGCAAAGGGGGGGCAACGGGGAAGAGACGCTGCCATTCAATGCTATCCTGGGGTAGGCGGCGAGGGTCGCAGTTTGGCGAGACAATATAGACGTCCCGAGCATGAAGTGGTGGGATGGCGATAGCGCGGCGCCAGAAAATGAAGTGCTGAGCGTACTCGCGAACTTGATTGAGGGTTAAGACATTGCTCTGTGCAACTTGATAGAAACTAGACATTCAAATTGTCAATTAGTAGGCAGGTCTCCCATCATGAGGGTTGAGTCAAGTCAAGAGGGTACATACGACATTGTGGGCTTCGACAAGCGAACAAACTCGACCATAGACACCGTTGTCATATCCGGATCAGCCTGAAGTTCAGAAATAATCTTTTTCTCGTCGTCCATGAGAAGCAGTGCGAAGTTACGGTCCAGAAACCCCGGTTCCTCAATCGCATCCTGGCTCAGGAAGGCGTTTGCTGATGTGAGCCAAAGCCCCCGTTGATCTTGATCAGTATCTTGAGGGATGTCAGGCACATAGAATGGGATGGGGATCTGGAAGGAAGGGGTCAAAACCCCATCGGCGGTGTCGAGATGGAGAGCGGCAATTCTGTTCTGAGAGACTGCCTCGTAAATGTCGTGCATGGATGCCGCCAGGGATGAGCTGTGGAGGATTTCTTTCCAAAGAACGCTCATCTTCTTCTCTGTTATCCAACGTTAGCCCTCAATTATTCCCCAGCATACAAGGTAGTGGGTGGCATAACACAACTTACGTTCCTCACGGGCTTTCTCCTTGGCGGCGAGGATACGTTTGGATTCCTTCCAAACAAAATCACTGTGCTGCTGGCTATACATGTATGCCTTGTTGGCTTTCTTTACGATGTTGGAGTAAAGGGTATCCACGAGGCCCTTGATATCATGCTTTCTGGGCTGAAGGATGAATACTAGATTGAACATGGTCATGGAGCTGCGTTTCTCCTCGTCTGATTCATCCTTGGCATTCTTCCCGTCTTTGTCCTTGGGAGCCTCCTCAGGCTTACTAGAGGCGCTCTCTGGTTCTTGGGGAGCAGTTCGCTCATTGCCAGCTTTGGAGCTGCCGCCATCTTTATCGACTTTCTTGGCCTTTTTCCACTTACCATTTTCAGGTACATGGACAGGATATGACACGCAGTAGAGAGGGTCCAGGGAGAGCTGGAACTGGGTCTTGTGATAAGCTCGAGCTGGTGTTAAAATGCTGGCTAGATCCCGCGCAGGGAAACCCGCGACATGCTCCCAGGGGACAATTTGTGAGCCAGAGTCGGTCATGATATGCTCGTCATGTTTCCAGTACCTGGGGGGCAAATCGTCACTGTCAGTACCAGCTACGCCGTCGCGGTCCGCCGGCTGTGACAGTCGCTCGAGAAGAATGTCCTCCATTTCATTTGGATCAGGCTGCTCGGTGGCATTGGATGTGGGCTGCACCTGCTCTGGATAGTGGAACACAAAGGCGGGACCATCACGAGAGCGGTTTATGACAAGCGCGACGGCCAGGAAATTGTCGCTGTTGACAGAAGACATGGCGATGAGATATCTGACCGCATGGTCTGGCGCATGTGCTTGGAGGAGAGATAGTTGCAGGACAGCCCGTTGTTCCCCACGTGCTGATGATTGCAGTTGAGAGTGGGGGACCGGAGGGATGGATCCAGGCAATAAGAATTCAGATGTGGGTGGGTTATTGGGGGAATAACCTTATTCTTCCAGTCCTCGATGGCGTATCCCCAAGTAGGTGTGTGTGGTTGATAGGCACTCAATTGTTGTTGAGCCGCGATATGGAGGATCTGGCTGGGCCTCACAAAAAGACAAGCAAGGGCCTATGCCAAGTTGGGTGGGTTACCCTAGGCCGGTTGCAGCAACATTGTTCCCATGGTGCAGTGCCTGCCGTTTTGGAGCTCCGCGGGTAAAGACGAACGTGAAAATTGTGGGAGCAAGTTTCTGTGACTTCATGCTCAACGTTCCATCTCTTTCGGTCAATGGGCCTCACCAACGAACCAGGGCCGAGGGATATCAGATCGGTGTTTCGACCTGGTGATAGATGGGCAGCTGCCCATCAGGTCCAGAGCAGCCATTGGCTCCGATATCGAATGGAGGAGCGATCACACGCTGCAGGGTAGCTCTTAGCTGTTTTGGGAGCGAGGGGTTTGGACGCTACACACCATCACCAGCAATCTGTCGTCAGCGTTCTAATGACAAACTGGTGCGTACCGACCTGCATTCCTGCTTTTTTATCCACCCGTGTGGAACCGTTGGCGACTTGGGAGGACGGGCTGGATTACCGGAGGCGATTTCCCACTAGGGAGCTGCTAGCTGAGTCGCCGTTCGCTTGGGAGTTAGGTTGGGCCTATTGTCTGGAACACCCCTATCCTCCATCTAGTATTACCCGTTATCAATAATGGAGTGGACTGCGTGCAGTGTAAGGCTAGACCTGCCTCTGGGTAATTGGCAATGTTAGTAGAAGAGCAGCGGCCTGCATCTACGCGCATCGGCCTGTCTCCCGCCTCGACTACCGACGTAAAAGTACCACCCAGGTGGGTTTAGCACTACCTCAGCCCTGGACACAACGACGGACCCCTAAGGCCCTAGCTAGGGTGGATGGGGTTGACAGGGCATATAGGTGCAATCAAGGGACATCAATTAGGCGACTTGAGCTCCTAAACTTGCTAGCCGGGCGGGATCACTGGCTGAGCCCAATTAAAAAAAATTACAAAAAGCCACTTGTCGTCCCTGAGGCGGATGTGCATGTGCCCACGGAGTTCGGCAGGCTGGGATGAGATTGTTCAGGGCGTTTGGCTGGGCATCTTCATGTGATTGTGGTTTTTTTCTCCCCTTTTGGACGCACGGGTGCACCAGAATGGAGGCAAACCAAGACCAAGGAGGAGCGACACGTAAGAGGAGTTTTTACTGCCGGCTTGACTTAGGCACTGGACATGGTCGTTCCCATTTGGTCCCCAGGCTTTGTGTCGCCATGATTGGTCCGTTCTTTGCTGAGAAAGCCCTCGTCTCATCTCGCCTTCAACATTAATTCATCAAACCAATTCTATCATCCATACTTTCCCCGTTTCTAGAACCCCCTCCAGTACATCATCCAGTCCTTTTATTTCCTAGTAGGAAACAGGTCGTGTGCTTTTTTCTCTCTCTCATCCACTAGCCATTCACCCACTCTCTACTTCCCGGCTTGGAGACCTGTCTCTTTCCAAGCACTCAACAGTTCCTTCCCTGGCTTGATCGAATTGCGGACCCTGCGACTGTGGTTTTCTTCCCACTTCTCCCCCCGTTCCTCTTCCCCCCCAAATCTACGCATCTTCAAGCCAGCAGCCAACGACCAAGTGATAATCCCTGCCCCCCTTAAAAAAAAGGGACTTCGTTAACCATTTCCCACCCTTTGGAAATGACCGATCCCCAGACGATCACGCGCTTCTAGGCATCACCTGTGCTTCTTCATTCTCCTCATTCTCCTCCACACCGTGTCTGTTCACACTCCCTTAAAAGCTGTGCAGGTCGACTTGTCCCGTAATTTATTATTGTCGGTCTCATAGCTCACCCAACATCATGTCACCAGCAGCAATCACCCATAATGACCTGGGGAAGATCCCCTATCTCCCTCTCAGATACGACAACCATGACTCGCAGGCTACGGCGTCGAAACTGGTTCTCACGCTGATACCGGAATGGGGTCAAGGCGACTCCCAGCTCGAGTTCGAACGCTTCACTGATGGCATCACCAACACGCTGCTGAAAGCGATCAACCGTCGCCCAGGTCTCTCAGAGGCAGAGATTGATCAAGAAGCCATTCTTCTCCGTGCCTATGGTAACAAAACCGATATTCTGATTGACCGCGAGCGCGAGGCCTCTAACCACGAGTTGCTTATGAAGCACAATCTGGCTCCTGAGCTGCTTGCACGGTTTGAGAATGGAATGCTCTACCGCTACACCGCTGGCACGCCGGCCCAGCCACAGGACCTCCAGAAGCCTCACGTTATGACAGCTATCGCTCGGAGACTAGCTGAATGGCACGCTACGGTCCCTTGCCTCTATGATGCACCCCGAGCAAACGGGAAGGTCAACGGGCATGGAAGCAAGCCCAGTGAGAGCGAAGCTCTCATCGCCAAGGCGGCATCAGGGAAACCAATCCCCAATCTGTGGACTACAATGCAGAAGTGGATTCTGGCTCTTCCAACAGAAACTCCAAAGGAGCGTGAAAGGCAAACTTTGCTACAGAAAGAATTGAACGAGCTCATCGAGAAACTCAGCCAAAGGCATGAACCTGGCGACAATGGGGTATGACGATCCTGACTTTATCACATCCCCTCAACCCTTCCCCCCTTTTACCCCCGAAGGAAGCAGAGGTAAAAAGGGGATTGGGGGAGAGGGGTCGATTCACACCCATCTCCCCGAAAACTCATAGTATGGATGGCTAATCGTATAAAAACTGTGTAGTTGGTGTTTGCGCACTGTGATCTGTTATGTGCCAACGTTATTATGCATGATCATCAGAATGGTGAGCCTACAGCGGTGAGCTTCATCGATTACGAGTACGCTACACCTTCACCTGCAGCATTCGACGTTGCCAACCACTTTGCTGAATGGGTTGGGTATGATTGTGACTACACTGCCGTGCCCACAGTCTCCCAGCGCCGTCTGTTCATTCGAGAATACGTCAAGGTCCACCGGGAACTTTGCGGAGAGGGAGATATTGACTTGGAGGAGCAGGCACGCAGATTAGAAAAGGAGGTAGACATCTTTCGCGGCGTACCTGGCTTTTATTGGGGCATTTGGTCGTGCATACAGGCCATGATTTCTGAGATCGACTTTGATTACGCCTCCTACTCTGAGCTGCGCCTTGGCGAGTACTGGGCGTTTAAGGCGGAGGAAGACGGAACCAGAAAAGCGGCTGGCCGAGAAATGCCACTGAGAGAACGAACGTGGTGGCGTAACGAATAGTTCACCTCCGCGAAGGAATTGATGCTTTAGTTTTCGGGGAGGGGCAAAAATATGCAGGGCCCCCTAGCCCAAGGCAACGAACCCAACCGCGCGGTTCGGTTTCCATGGGGGAACTGAGGCTCCGGCAGTGGAGAAGCCTTCTTTCTCTTTCTCGCCTAAACGAGGATCCTAGGGCCAAGGAAGAGAGACGGTCGCAGTATGGCGCATTTGGTGTTCCGAGACTTTTCCGCCTTCGTCATCGAAAGCTGGGAGCAGCAGATGGTAAGATGCATATTGACGCCACCGGACTACTCCCGAAACCCCAAACTGCTTTGAAGGGCGAGGAGATGGCAGGCCTGCAATTATTCTTTGCTAGAATTTGGGCTTGGTCATTCAACACGAGCAAGCTTCTGCCTCTCTCTCTTTCAACTTCTCGAACTTCGAATTGGAGAAAAACAGAGACATTGGCATGTGCATTTCTACCTGTTCACTTCTATTCTCTATCAAAGACATATTGGCATATTATTTTTGTAATTCCTTCCATAGCTATGTTTTGCGAAACCATCCTCCCATTTCTTACTTGTCGAGCAGCTTGGTTCTTGCTGTCTCGGGGATATTCTTCAACAAGGGCCGCACGGAAACTGAGCTAGACAACTGGTAGTATATAATGCATGAATAATAGACGAACGAATATAATAGCACTATGCCGCCAAGTTGCGAACTTGTGTATGGAAACTGTCAAGTGGCTGTTCAAAAAAAAGGGACTGCAAAGTCACCTTTATTGCGGCAGTCAGTCATATAATAATACTTCCTATTGCTTCCTTATTATATAGGAGCAAGTAGATGATAATATTGCCTAGTAATTTCTTATTATTAAAATTATTATTTACTATTGTGGCCTGTATTGGGAAGTTAAGATTAAGACACCTTTGCAGTCCCTGCTATTCTGACGGCCACTTGCTGTCTGAGAGCTGTCTGGATAAATCTGGGCGCCATCATTTTGGCCGAGCTTCCTTCGTATTGAATCCTGGCCGAGAGAGCGGGTGATAGGCACTTCTACCTGCATCCATTCCGTTAACGGAATGGCTCGGAGATGCACCAATGTTGTCCAAGAGTTGGTCAATCCTTTGTCAAGCATGGCAGTTTCAGCTGCGGTACGGGAGATTCATGGGCTGCCCGAGGCAGAAGACGAGACGACGGAAAGAAGCTGCGAAGTGCATGCTAACCAGGTAGCACTCAGATACCGGGCCCGCCGCGCGTTTGCAGCACCCTGCACCTTCGCCAGCAGCCTCTCTCTCCCAGTGAGGCGGGCTAGATCTGAAAAGGGCAAATGGTGTGAAGCAGGGCGAGACAATCCTCAGGGAAGGGCTCTTTTTTCTTTCCCACTGGCGTAAGACGTTGGTGTTTCATCCACCTCTTCCCCAACCAAAACGCGCCCCGTTCCGTCTGCACAAGGACCCCGACGCGCTCTTCAGCTCGCCTGGGACCCCGAGCCTTCGAGCCCGCCAGTCCGGCATCGCCGCCCACCAGATCAGATCGGATCAGACCAGGGCGATAACACTGCTGCTCCGTCCTATTGCACTGGGTGGTTTTCTGGGCTCAATTTGTTGCTGGGCTGGATGGGTTTTCCACCTGCACACGGGGCGGCATGCTTCTATTACATGGGGATCAACACAAACGCCGCCACTGCTCAGTTCGCCCCAGGGAGGAGAGGGGCTTGTGGGAAATAGCATGTTTTTTTTTCTTCTGTTTTGTGCAAGTTGGGGATTGAAGCTATCAAAGCTCCCCCACCCCCTCGATTGCTCTGCCTGTGACCCAGCTAAGCAAGTGGATGGTATTCTTGTGCACACCAGTTGTGCCGAGTATATAATAGCCCGAGAAGCACAAGAAACGGCTGTCGGGAGGGGCAGGGGAGGCTTCGTCCTGCTTGATGACCCTTTGAAGGTGCATGCAATGAACGAGAATGGCGGCCAACGGCTACCACCAGCCAAGCAGGGCTCCACAGAGTTGTGCTTTGTGCCAGGCCAAACACCCGATGCTCCGGGGGGTGGTTGTTACACAGCGAGCGGTGCTGGAACTGCTGTGTGCTTTCTTACGCGTGGAAGAGGGCCGGCTCATCTTGAAACAAGCTGCCGCCAATGGTCGGGGCGCAAGGGCATCTATATCTTACCGCTGCATGCAAGCGACTGATAGCATGCCTTAGGTAGGTAGCTGCATCCAGAAATGGTCGTGTGGCATGCGAGCCTGGCTGGTCCTGTCATGAACCGGAGGGTGTGCACGCAGCCGTGACTACCATTGCACGAAGGCACTGCTGTCTGCTAATGCAGTGCCATGTAAGAACCAACCCGCCGTCGACGCAGGAAAAGAAGCCGTCGAGATGGTGTAAGGAATTAGGCATGGCATGCCCCTCTCGCTGGCGATCCATGTACCCAGCCGGGGTAGGGTAATGCTCACCCTCTCTGCCTGCCAAAGTCCCAAGGTGTCCTGCGGGTGGTCGAAAGGGATCAATTAGGTCCTGAGCAAAGGATTGGACTGAAGTGAACCAAGCCAAGCTGCCTCACCTTACCTATCACTTACCATTACGTGCGAAACCAGGCTCATGCATGCACGTCCACACTTGCATGGCACAGGCAGGCTGCTGTCCAGTCATGGACGGGAGCTGCAACCGTCCCCACTCCCGGCTTGTGAGCGCGGCGGAGGGGAGAATGAGATGAAGATTGATTGACCCGCCTGGCAACGGTTCGAATGTAACTGGTCCACGCACGGCTCCCCTCCCCCCTCCCAGGCCAAGAAAGAACCTTGAGTGTAGCGTGGGATTGGCGATGGTACTCGCCCAGACCCACCGCGTCTACACACGAGACCCACGATGTCCGAGCAGAGTTGTAAGCAGCAGCCATGTACTGCGGCATGTCGCTGGTGTTGGGGGGATGTATCTGCTCTCGCCTCAACCGCGCCTTACGTTCCCTCCCCTGGTGGGTGCCAGACGGCCCATGCTGGTCGGGTTCCAGAAGCGAAACTGGGCTGCGTAGAGGAGGAGGCGACTTTGCAGGCCTGCAGCTTGGGTCTGAGATCCGTGCCCTGGCTCTTCCTGGATCATGGAGGCGAACAATCAACCGTCCTGAGTATGGTCGCTGCTGAAGCACCATACAAACAATCCATAGGGAGGCGTCAGACGACGCCAGGGTTCGGAGCAGACTCCAGCCTAAAACGTGGGATGCTCGAGGGCGCGAGGGAGACTGCGAGCCTGTGCGGTTGATAGATATACAGCCCATCTCGGCCGAAGCCCAACCGCAGTATCTCGCCTCCGATCTTATTTTTCCTGCTTCTTCCCTTCTCTCTTGTTTTACTGTACTCAACTTCCCACCCTTCCCATTCGTATATATATCCTTTTCTTTTGTGTCGCGGCCCAACCAGTCACATGTCCTATTTGACATCTCTCGTTTGCTCAACTGGCTTCGTCCTATACTGAGCGAGTTCCGGCAGTCCGGAACTGCCAGATGGCCACGGCCTTGTGGATTTTACAGGCGTCGGGATCACGCCCTGAATCAGGATCTGAGCCGCCTGACGTATCTGGATACTGTAGAGGTTTGACATGACGGATCTGTCTTACCCAGGCGTGCATCAACACTTTCATCTTCTTGACCACCGTCTATCGCTGCAGGCGACGTTGTCGGCGGCACCATTGTTATAATCGCTAGTTTTGATAACAGAAGCGATTTCGAGCTCATCACCGGCAGCAACACTGAATCCACCGTTTATTTTGGTGGCTGGAGAGGACATCAAGAGCATCTCGCTGGTCCGAGGATTGGGAAACTCCATTCGCGGGTGTCTATTCACTGATTTGATTGATTTGTCGGAGGAAGAGCTTCGGATCTAGAAAGAGCGGGAAAGCAGAAGAGCTAAAGAGAGCTGCTTACTTACATCACACTGCTCGGAGCGAGAGGAACTGGGACGGGACAGGAAACAGAGGAGCTCGCTGCTGGCAGCAAGGTGCCGCTGGGAACGGGATGGTCAACGACCAGCGCTTCCAACTGCTATCTCAGGGAAGCATGAGCCTGGCACAAGCGGACCAAGCGCTTGCCCCAGGCCCAAACGCTGCTGCTCCTGCGCCGCCGTTCTCATTCTCGTTCGCAACCACAACCAGGTCCTCGTCGGCCTCGTCATCGTCGTCGTCCACCACTCCATCGCCGCCACAAGCACCCCCCAGAGTGCCGGAGACGGCTGAGTTCGCCCCGCTGACGCTGCCTCTGCCCAAACTGCCTGGTCTGTTGCCGCCCGGACTGGCTTCCCAAACATCCTCGACTCGCCCGTCGGAGCCTTCCTCGTCGCCCCCTAAATTCACTCCGACGGCAACAGCGAGCCCCGCGTCGGCAGGCGCAGGCCCAGCTCCTGCCCCAGGCCCAGGTCCAGGCTTTGCTTCGGCAGGCACGTCGGGCGCGTCGTTCTCAACCGTCCACTCTCAGTATCACCACCAGACTCTCAGCAGTATCACAAACACCTCCGGAAGCACTCTGTACACCACCAACAATGCTGCGTCCAGGTCCACCCCAACCACGGCCCCCGAGGTCGACCCGGATCTCGAATCTCAGATCAGACAGCTGCTCAGCCAGCAGGCCGACATCCAAGTGAGGCTTGCCTCCTTGCTAACAAATCAACGGGGGTTTGATCCCGTGGTAGAACTCGAGATGCTCCGCCATAAATGCACCATTCTCGAGAACGTTGTACAAAACTTCAGCAACCAGCATGGTAAGTGATGAAACCTCTGTACGACATGTACTTGCAATCCCCCTCCTTCTCACCCACACACAAGTCTTTTTTGTTTTATTTTTGCTTTATTCTACTGAGCTCTGAATTGTGCTATTGGCTAACATTTACCCCCTTTCCTAAAGGAATTGACCCCTATATTCCAATACTCTCCGAAATTGAAGAGGCCCGGGCTGTGCAGTATCGTTGCGAGTGTCTTGAAGCTGCTTGCTTGCGAGATCGTATGTGCAGAAAACCCGCCCCGTAACTGTTTCCCTTGATTGTAATTGTTAATTTTCTGCATCATAGCTACCATTGACTTGGTTAATGCGCTCAAGCTTTCATGTCAAGATGCCCCGAATGGCTTCGCCTTGTGGCTTGATAAACACCTAGAACTGCACGATCCGATTATCCGTGCCGCCTCAGCAGCCCGAGAGACAACTCCTCCGAACACCCCGCCATCTCAGACACCATTGCCATCCCTCTCCTCTCACAAGTGCTGGAATGATCAGTGTATGCATTATATATATGGTTTCCCTACCCAGGCCGACCGCGACGACCATCTACGCACCCACTCATCCCAGTCCCCCAAGAGAGACTCTGGTCTTTCTGTCGATGGCAGTCCGCCTATGGAGCCCGAGAAGCTCTTTCCGGAGCTTGATTCGTCCGAGTCATTCACCAGCACGGTGCCATTCCGCCTGCCACAGCCGGCTTCAATGGCCAGTTTCCCTCCACTCAACACGCAGGGGTTGTATGGTGAAAGACATGAGCCTTTTGGAAGCTTTTCCTTCCCAAGTAGCCGGCCGGGAACAAGACGTGGCTCGGCCGAGTCTGACATCGATCCTTTACTACCGCCAATGAAGCGGAGTAGAGTTGGCCATGCTCGCTTACAGTCCATCGGCGAGCTTCACCTCATACGCAACCCAGAGCCTTGCCTACGGTGTAAGGTTCTGCACAAAACAGTATGGACATTCCGATTTCCCCTTTTCCATTGTGAGATGTCTCAACTAACGAATTCTAGTGTGATGCGGGCCATCCTTGCACGAATTGTATGGAGCCCCCATCATCAGAGCATGAGGAACATTGGAAAGCTCTAGGATGTTATCGAGGTCCCCTGGCATCGTTTGCCGATATATTCTTGTCAGGTACGAAATGTCATCTTTCCTTCACCCTCATCTCTCAATGATTAACACACCCAAGGCCCAATGTCACCTCATAACGCAGGTACTCCTGTAGCATCACCTTTGCTACATCGAACGAACACCAACGAGTATTTACAACGACGGTGGATCTACGACACAGCTACTATCGCGGCTGTGGATCAGCAGCTCGACTTCCATGACAACTTTTGGTGGTCAGGTCTGATAGACCAGGAGGTAGGATGCAGCGCAGCAGAAATGTCTCGAAGGACTTCCATATCAGCCCCGCCCGTGCTGTGTGCCCTTGCATCCAGCTCAAACTGCCAGGATACGGCCTATGACTTGTTGGACCTGTTAAAGGTCTCTGGATATATCTCTCCAAACCGAGCCGCCGAGGAGGCAGTCTACCCTTCTCTTTATCTTGCCAAATTACTGTTGCGTGAAACAGCACAGTACGATATTCCTCGCGTTGATTCGGCGATCAGTGTGGGGGGGAGCCAGCGTGATGCGACACCCCCCGAAGAGTCTAATGGACATGAGCATTTGAAGATCATCTACCAGTGCTTGCTTCGCTACCTCCAATCCCTTGACCGGACAATAGCTCCGGGGAATAGCTTTTCCGTGAAGGATTGGCTCTCTGTGTTTTACTCACTTTGCATATTTAGTGTTGTACGAACAATACTCGTTGACATGACGACGATTTCGCCACATAGTCTGCAACAGCATATTGGCTCTCCTATTGAAGGCATTTTCCGCACGATGAATGGCGCCTACAAGGCCATCGTGGACTGTTTCTATGCATCGGGCCACTCGCCTTTGGATATTGTATCAAATGAACTGTCTACAGATGAGCTATCGTTGTTAAGTATTGCTAGACGGGTGATTAGGTGGGAAAGTTGGCCAGCAAGACGCATTTCGTCGAGTTTCGATTTTCTAATGAGGCTCGGGAATGGCTTGCCCGATGACCCCGTATTTAACGGGTTTATTCGGCAACGGACCGTCGATGCTAGTAGACGCGTCACGATCCAACTACCCCCGATCTCTACTGTTGAGTCGGAGAGTGGACGTTCAGGTGCTTTGTGGCATCCATCGGGTATCATGATGGGCTCGAATGCCGAGAAAGAAGAGCAGGCTTCGGCATCTCGGCCTGAAGTGTCTTTGAATATCCCTCGAGTAAAGTCGAATAGATCTCGACGGCACACGGTAGGAGGTTCACCAACATCGCCACGCAACCCCCGACACATCGCTTCGCCGAAACCACTGCCAAAGTTCAGAACGTACCCTAAACTCCCAGTGCGCCGCGTGTACTGTTCGAAATGCAACGAGTATCCAGAGGGATTCAGGGGCGAGCACGAACTGAGGCGTCATGTAGATGCAAAGCATGCTGCAATGGTTAAACGATGGGTTTGCAAAGAACCTGACGCCCGTGACTTGACTTCACCACAGCCTGCAATACCGCTCTCCAAATGCAAGGCATGCTTAATCCAGAAGCACTACGGCGCCTATTACAATGCTGCTGCGCACCTTAGACGAGCCCATTTTAACCCGAACCGAGGCGGGAAAGCCAGTGGCGACTGGCCCCCCATGAGTCTCCTGAAGGATTGGATGCAGGAAGTGCGACAGCCCGCCGATGCATCGCCAGATGACGATACTTCGAGCGGAGGGGATGACCAGGAATCGAAATTAGCAAATGATGCCCATGGTGCGTTGGCGAGCCATGACCCGTCCCGTATCCATTTAGGGCCATCAGGATCAAGATATCAAGGATCGCCAGTTACAGAAGGCAGTTTCCAAGATAGCCCAACACGTTCATCTGGTGCGGATTCTCGGAATAAATGCCCCCACCCTGACTGTGGTCGAGTGTTTAAGGATATGGCAGCTCATATGCTTACACACCAGGAGCAACGACCGGAGAAGTGCCCAATTGATACATGTGAATACCACGTGAAGGGGTTTGCCCGCAAATACGACAAGAACCGCCACGCTTTAACACATTACAAGGGAACTATGAGTTGCCCATTTTGTCCCAATGTTGGGACAGTTTACGAAAAAACATTTAACCGTGCAGATGTCTTCAAGAGGCACCTCACAACTTCTCATCATGTTGAGCAAGCTCCGCTAAACAGCCGAAAGCTTTTCGCTGCAGAAGGCTTCAGAATGTCTGGTGGAAGGCCCGGTTCATCTTCCGGTGCCAGATGCTCGATCTGCCAGATTGGGTTTGCTTCACCGCAGGAGTTCTATGAGCATCTCGATGAGTGCGTCCTCAGTGTCATTGTTCCCAACTCAACAAGCAGGTCTGCAGTGCATGCCCCAGCGGAGAAAGCTCAGCACCACCATCACTATAATAAAAAAGAACGCGAAACAGAAAACGCCGCGCCTGCTGCATATTTAGTCAGTCGTTCGTCTGTCATGACGCCTTCAACCACCAACTCGACCGACACCTATAGGAGTCGAGGAGAAAGCAACGCTGTGCGTGGCGATAAAATGGACTGGCATTAAAAGGATTCGGGGGCAAATTTACTTTCGGTATTATCTAATGCTACGTGAAATGTATGAATGCATGAAGGAGTTTTTGGCGTTTATCTTTGACTTTTCTCTTTTGGCACCATAGCGTTTGATTTTAAGACTCCCATGAGCATGCAACAATAGGATCATAATATACCTAGCCTCGGTTCATTCATAGCAATCAACCCTTCAATTATAGTAAAGCTCTGATACCTTCACTGAGATTTCATGAATCTGACAGCCTAAGTATGCAGATCGAAAACACCTACGTTGACTGGGTGTTAAGAGAGTGACATTGAATCTGAGATATTCAAAATGTCCTACAGCTTATTGTCAAGAGTATTATTCGATTATTGAGAGCCAATAATAGATTCTGAAGAGAATACATTCAATGTTATTATATTACGTTTTGCCACTTTATTATTTTATTCATAATAGAAAAGGACCTGTGTATAACCAGCCTTCAATATGATCTCTCATTTCTTCTGTCACTCAGTTAGGAGCTAACTGAGCGCATATATAGGTGTTGTTGCTAAGAAGATCGCATAATGGTATGGCGGATACCATTACAGAACACAGCTAGTAGGGCAAACGTTGAGATAAAGCCGCAGTGTGGGAGTAGCCGGTCTCGGGCCCTCAACGCCGCATTCAGAGCTTGAAAAGATTTACCAATCCTCATTGGGTCACAGAGTAAGCAGCCCGCGAATCAGCACTCCCAAGGTTCTCACACTTTCTCTGTGCCGGTGCTC
This sequence comes from Clonostachys rosea, assembly GCA_026958235.1. NCBI lineage: Eukaryota > Fungi > Ascomycota > Sordariomycetes > Hypocreales > Bionectriaceae > Clonostachys > Clonostachys rosea. Next base: position 4,319,686 of record CP110207.1, read on the forward strand.
TGATGTGGTAACAGCACTGATGATAGGCAAAGGGACAAGTCGTTGCCCTGTCTGCATATAATTGAGTTCAAGTTGCCCTTGGAGAGTTGGTTAACACAATAATTTACAAAGAGAGAATGGCTGCAGAAAGATATCAGAAGTTGAGTGTGAAGATACCCACAAGTGTAAGTGGTGAGGGTCCTCAAGCTATCATCCATGCGATTACTACCAGCTACTGGCTGGAGGGAAACAATCATTGAGATCTCATTTTCTCCCCAACGATGAAGCTCTTCGTCACATCGAGATTCATAACTGGGCGTTAACTGAAGATTCTGAAATAAAGCGAAATCTCAGAAGATGGCTTTTCGAGCGTGGTGAGAATAGACTGTTAGGGTCATCTCGCTTTCTCTCGTGTATGACTTAATTCGCGAACGCAGGCAGCGTGTGTGCTTTGTCTCTTTTACGTAAGAGTCTCTCAAAGCTATCCATCATGAAGCCTGAAATTTTAACAGGTGTGCGTAGATGTACGGTTGTTGGCGCTGTAGACGAGGGAACTTTCTGCTTTGCTGCTTTGACGCCGGGTTGGTGGATCGGTGAGAAGCTGAGGAAATTCGGATTGAAATGTGAAGAGAGGATGGGATTTTATAGGAGTTAGGTTGGGTTGGGGTTTGGGGGGTGGCTACCGTTTCAGTAGTGGTAGGTACCTTCTTGCACGTATAACTGCACCCTGGAAGCACTTCGGCTTTAAGAGTATGGACGAACCAGAAAGATTCTACCATTGCATGAGAAACAAGGCGATCGAGAAGCGTGATCAAGAGGAGCGTGAACGAGAGGAGCGTGAAAAAGAGAAGCGTGAGCAAGAGATCAAGCAATCAGCGGAGCGTCAACCCTTGAACAAAAGGAAGAGATCAAGTGTGAGTACCGATAGGAGCCCTCGGTATTCAGAACCTATGGATGATCCATAGCTGACGTATATTTCCAAAAGACGTCTGCCACAGTAGCCGAGGCTGTCTCCAAGGAAGATGAAGCATCTTACCAGGCGATGCCCAAGAAGGAGGAACAAGATGTGGCATCTGAAACCTAAAAGGCATCGGGGGAGGCAAAGCTGCCTACTGTGAGAGTAGCTTTCATGGATGATCCATGTAGGTGTGAGTGGTACCATACCAGGCCGGCATCATGTGCTAATATTACGTTAGATCCCGGCCTCATTCAGTAGGAAATAGTTCTGGAAAGTTTAGTTGGTCAAGCAAGGTAGATGAAGAAGTTTCATAGCAATGTTACCTCATGATCGAGTTCAATGTCATCGTCGCCATACTCATCCACTAGCTTAGCCTTTCGAAATCTGAAAGAAGATGGCCGTTTTGAAGGCATGAGAGCATGATCTCGAGATTACGCTGGGCATTGATACTCAAGTATGAACGCGTAGCAGCAAAGTAGGGCCCCAAAGCTAATGCTGTCTTAGACACATTATTAGCGAAATTGAGAATGAGGTGGCCATGATAAAGACTCGAGTCCATAACTTGCGATTGACACTGGATGGGATTCAATTTTGAGCATGGGCGACGCGCGGGAGCGTGGCCAGCCTGCGTCAAGGATAATGCATGCAAAGAGATATACGTGCAATGGAGAATACTGGACATAATGTCGGGACGTCTGGTTTGTTGTTAGTAGCTTCTTTACCGTCCAGGAACTTCTTCCATTGTGGCGTTCCTGGGCGAGTGACCGCAAAGTCGCCAACTCGCTCTCGCTGCCGGAGCTGGAAACGAATACGATGCAGGAGAAGTTGCGTTTGACTTTGTTGCGTATCGCTTGGGGTTGATTGTCGTGAGAACTGGAGCTCGTCATGTCACGTTGCCGCTTTCTCGTCCAATTCATCCATTGTCACCAACCAAACATAATAATCATCAATCAACACACAATAATCAAGCACTGAGGTAGTTGAAACATAACAATCATTAATCAAAACACAATCATCAAGCAGTGAGTTGAAACACAATAATCATCAATGAAAACACAATAATCGATCTATAAATACTCATCAACTCCCAGCCCGCCCAATTTCAATCTTTCCTCATCAACCATTCATTAGGCTTCTTAGCATCCATATCTACCTGCCACGCAAAGCTTTTCCACTTGGTGTCCTAAATGTCACGATGCAGGCCATGCTTGATGATATTGCCAATCATCTCAAAACCCCTCCACGTATGTATGTGGTCGATGAGGCCGCGCATATGACGGAATGCATGGCGCTTGTATTGTTTTCGCATTTCCCGGAAACACCAGCCATTTTCATTGGGGACCCTATGCAACCCGGACCTCTGGACAAACTCTCAAACAACAAAGAGACCGGCTCCCGCTACTCCAAGCAGCGTGCTTTGAGTCTTCTGGACAGGCTATACCGCGCCGGGCAAATTACAGCTTTCCTATTTCAACGAGTGCAAGGCTAAGCTGCGCCCAAGACCATTCTCGACACGCAAGATGGTGGAAAACGTGAACAAGTACGGTCCGTCACACCTATGATCCATCAGCTGGATCTACCTGGCAACTTGTTGCCACATCAGAGCAAAGAACGATGTGGTCACCAAGAACTACAAGGAGCTAATGATCATTGAACACTTGCCGACTACACTGTACACAGCGATGGACGGACTTCCGGACAGCAAAGTGAACCTGGTCGGAACCAGAGTCCCTATCATCCAGCCGGACAATTTCATTGAACTTACCTGTGACGACATGCAAGAAGACATCAAGCTGGGGGACATTGACCATTCCGTCCCCAAGTCACCCAGGACATAGCCGGTGAACAATGCGCAGAGGCTACGGTTAGACAGTCTGCCGTTGGTGAAATACGGATTGACACAGTAGTTTGAGTCACGACTTCGATCCTCGATCAGTGTTCCCCAAACCACCTCGAAGAAGCGCATGACCATTTCGGAACCAAAGCGCCACAACAGTTGATGCTCCGTTGGAAAGCACACACTGATCTGCAGAAGCTACCTACTGCCTCCGACAAGGGAAGTGGGGTTTCCGATTCCCAAGTCTACCCAGAAGAGGCCAAGAGCCTTCTGAGGTCATTCAAAGATCTCAAGTGGTCGATAGCCAACGAGAGACCCTCCTGCCTGGAGGCAGAGCGTTCTGCGCCGGGGACACCATGGATGATCCGCTATCTCCCGCGAGTCTCTTCATGACCAGCTGACAACTCTGCTTGGGACGATGGCTATGAGATTGGAACAGAGAATGGCACGTTCAGCATTATGGCTCGTCATGAAGAGAGTTCTTGTCGGCGTGGCGGTAGCAAGGCCTTTGACAGAAGGTACAATGCCTGACATAGCGATGCACCAAGTAGCTGTCGATTTCATCGGCGCATGGTCTACACTCTTTCTCATTCATCATGAGGTACAGAGCGGATGGAGGCTGTTGAGAAAAGCCGCCCACCCCAGGTATCACTCGCGACGAGAGCTGCTCAAGAAGCAGGCATTTGGGCATTTGACCAAGGCACAGCAGTATGCCGCATGTACTGTCAGTCAAAGGCCCTGGATTTGCAAACCAGTATAGTGATCTGCCACGGGATATATTCGACCAGTTCCGAGCATTTTCTCGCGGCGGCACTCGACCAATGGATGACCTCGAAAGGCCCCTACCCTTAGAGGATAGAGACACCTGCTACAACGGCCATGGTGTTGATGAGGAGACCTTGGCTGTCATAGGAGCTCATGCCTGAGGCTGGGCTAAGACTTTTCCGTTCAATCACTTCTATTTTGCAGAAATAACAACATTCGGTTTCACTCGGGAGGAAAGCGAATTCTCTTGAGGCAGAAAAGATACTCAACCGCCCAGTTGAAAAGCCAGCTGGGAATACTTAAGCTACAATTGGTGCATGTCGGCTGCACCAGGGGGAGGCTCTCCATGTGGAAATCACTCCAGAAGCATCGCGACGAAGCCAGAGATGACCTGATTGGCCAAGAAGCTATCAAGGCATGGAAAGAATGGCGCGACCAGCTTGCCCGATTGGGCCCAGATAGGACCGAAGCCACCTTCAAGATAGCCGTATCACATTGGCATTGCTATAGCCTAGAAGCAGCCGTTCTGACGGCTGATGGCTCTAATAACGACAATTTGGTCAACTTGAACCTGACAGATGAAAACTGTTTAATATGGTCTAGTTGTTTCTCAAATCCAATGAAGACTCTCCAATCATCAGACCTGGGGGAGCCACGAGGAAGGATTCATTTTTACGGATAATGAAAACGATAAAACATATGATCCTGGAAAGGAGGATGTTGAAATGGTTGATGAAGACTTCACGTTCTCGACCCTGGTGCTGGATGAATGTCACAACATCCGGAATGTGGAGAGCTCCTACAACCACGGGCTCCGGCTGTTCGATTGCTATTACTTCTCTCCAATTTCGGCCACTCCACTCTACTCCAGTCCCCGGGATCTGCTGTCCTACATCCTTTGGCATCAACTTCATCACGCCGGTCATGGAGCAACTCTGCATTCGGTGGGGGCCGAGCTCCCGCATCAACCTGGCAGACGGCACCATCACCTTTGTGGGCGTGTTGAAGAATCTATCGATGAAAACGATAAGAGAAGGGTGTATTATGAATGCCGGAAGACTCGAGCAAACGCTGTGTTTACGAAGCAATGGAAGAATAAGCTCCAGGCATTCTCAGACGACGAAATCTTCTCACCTCGTGTAAAGGTACTTACAAATATCATGCGAAATATTGCTACAGATTTCCCTGGAGAGGGAATAGTTGTTATATCAACATCCGTTCTCTTCCTCGATGTTATACTGGAATCAATCAGACGCCTATCCCAGAAGGAAAGTACATTCCAGATCAAGGTTTCAGAATATAATGGAACCTTGAGTGTTGACGAGCGAGCGAAGATAATTTCAAACTTCAATAAAGCGGATGGCCAAACCAGAGCCTTACTTGCGAGCTCTGGTGTTGGAGGCACTGGCTTGAATATACACAGTGCATCTCACCTGATTCTTACAGCACCATTCTGGACGCCTGGCGAGAAAGATCAAACAAAGGGACGAGTATATCGGCTTCCACAGAAGCGCAAAGTACATATACATTGCAAACAAGCCGCGAGTACCCCAGAACCACGCTCAGACAATTCCAAGAAGCCAAATTTGAATTTCGGCTCTCATCGGGAGGGCATCTTCATATCATTCGACCCTCGGATTAAGCATGTCCTTGAATAGGCAAAGGATAAGACGCCGATTACCCGTAAGGTGGCCAAGAATGTCCTCTCTAGCCTTAGCAAGAACCGGAAGAGACTGCCCGGTGATGCGAGCAGTGGTAGCGATACTCCAGCCACTGTCGGAACAGCAGAGGTCAAGATGATAGCCGATTCGGATAAAGTAGGCGGGGCACATGGGGAATCATCATTAAAGTGCTTATCCAACCACTACGTCTATGGCGCTTTCAAAGAAGAATACAATCCTATTGCCATTATGGCGTTGAAGGTCCTGTACAAAACTCCCCAAATAAAAGTCGTGGATGATCCATGCCGGAGAGGAATGGGTGGCGCATCGGGGGGAGGCAAGATTAGGCGGCGGCGCTGGAACGTCTTGATAAATGGGTTAGGGAGCTTGATTTACAGAGGGACAGTTGGCTTCAATTTAGTGTGTAGGGGGACAAGCGACTGACATAAAACATGACACACCTAGAACCTCGAGCGTTGAAATTCAACACAATATCAAAACAATTAACCCAATAATGAAAACAATAGCGAGATAAACATCGTAGAATAATTTATGATGGACTAATTATTAATAAGAAAATGCGGTCTCTGACTTGCATGAAAAGAGCTTTGATATGCCATGTTTTATGTCAGTCGCTTGAGGGAGCAGTCGCCTTGCAATAAACTATCCATAATGTCATGCACATTGGGCATTCACTTACGTGAGTAAATGTTCTATATATCTAAACTGGAGAGGCTTCCCAGCTTGGTCGTCAACTCCAAGTTGTGGTGTCGAAGCTTGATCCTTGCCACTGTTGCTCCGATGGAACCTTGCAGAGCTTGTATCGCAATGTGTCTTCTAGGAAAGCAAAAAAGCGTGCAGCGAAGCATACACACATACGTAGAAATAGGCGTAATTAGTTCTGCCATCAAGAACTCGTGAATACGTGGTCTGTAAGCTCCACAAGATTACTGTTATAGTGGCTTGCCCCTTTTGAATTGGATGTGGTTCTATTATATCAACTTACTAGCCGGATCAAAATCTTCCAAAGTCAATTGTCATAGCGACTCAGAGGTCTCTGTCAAGGTGTCTCTTGCGCGATGCGTCATCTCTAGATGACTTCCCAACAAGACTGTCCTGCCCCTTTTCAATCCTTCCGAAGGTCCCAATAGCTGGAGATGTTGATACGCGAAAAGAAATCAATGAACACATCCCTGTCTGCCGAGAGTATGGCGTATGTATCAGGCTCTCACGTTTCTTTGTATTGATCCATTCCCGGTAGAGACGATCCTTGTGATGCAGAATTGCAATGTTTCTTTTGCCTTTCTTGGTTGGGTCAAGCCCAAACTCTTCACATAGCTCGTCAACTTCGTCAGCCGAGACCCGTTCCCTTTTGAAGCTCTCATCGCAGTAAGCGAGTGCATGGGTGTCTCCAGGAAAAGGGCGCTTCAGCGCCAGTCGCATGTTCCAAGTGTCAGCAACTGAGACTACAATGTAGAAATCTCTCACTCCATTTTGAAGTGAATTATGAGTATGGCCCAGAGCCCTCCATGCAGCATCGTAATTGTTGCCACCAAGAGATGGGAGATGGGCAAGCTCTCTCTCACTTCCTCTCCATATGTCATGTGTATGAGGTATGGCGAGAAGACCTGCAGTTTGAGCCGCAGTTCTGAGTATTGATTTGCTGGTGGCAGAAGAAGCAGGCGTCTTGAGCTTCAGTGTAGTGTCTGGTACTATGGAGCAGAACACTGGCATATCTGGTCGGCTCCAAACAAGATCACGAGAAAATCTTTTCCTCATGGTTGAGAGTAATTTCTCCCAACTAGTCTCCCTGACAGCGCCAATACGAAGAGTCCAAAATATTAGCAGGGAGATGGGGCAACACGCGTTGAACTTGCAGTCGAGGACTTGGCCAGGTTCGATCGTCTTCTAGGTTTTCGGTACCACCATGTTGTAGATAATATATGTCAGTAGGATGGTCAAGGCGAGAGGGCAAGGTCTAAGTCTCTATTTTCCAACATACTCAGTTTCCTTTGCAGTGTTTTAGCTTGAAGGTAGCCCACAGGCCTTCCCTGCCATCCACAATCTTGAGGACGATGCGTACATCTTCGTACCGAAGGCAATATTCATCATCCCAATCAGACAAAATATCTCCACACCGAGCGGAGCATGCTGATTGAGTAGATAGATAAAGAGCATGATGTATCGTGGTATCCCAATTCAAGGTCCCTGCACTCAGAGAATCCTTGAGGGTTGCGGTGTTCATTCGATGAATGTCGTGACTTATGATGAATAATGGTTCATCGCGGCCACTCTCAAGAACCAAGGTACCTTCGTCAAGCAAGAGCTGAATCATAGAATTTAAGTATGTCTCAGATCACCACCAGCCTTCTAGGGAAGAAAAAAGAGGAGTCTTCTCAACATACTAATTTTCAGCTTACTTTCTTCTGAGAGGAGAAAGGCTTCAAATTTGGATTTGCAATGCGTGTTAATGCATTCCACTCTATGCCCGAGAGTCCCCTTGGTTGGCGGATTATGTTCACCTGATCCACGTCCTCGAATATGTCGGGGCGATGTAGATAAATTGCACTCTCTTGTTTACAGTTGGGACTGAATCTGGAATAAAGAATGTCAGAGATAATCATACCCATTATATGATTTAGGAACGTACTGCCTGACTTGCAGAACTTCTCTGCGGAATGTCTCAAATCGATCAACCCATAGATCGTGGTTTTTCTCCTGGCTGCGGGAAGGTGCACGAAAGGTCAGGGCAATCAAGGCTTCCTTGGCGAGGAGCCTTTCCCTATCAGCAAATGCATGATTGATTGTGCAGCTTCTCCAGATAGAGGACCCCGGGAACCATCCTTTCGAGGCTCTTTCGAGCAAATCTCGACATCAGAGTTCGAGCTTGCCTCGTACTCTGAATCGGAGAGAAAGTCTGAGCTGAACTCGTCATACTCAAGCATCTGAAGCTCTTCCTCATATGTATTATCGCCTGAGGCATCCATGATGGGCACGCTTGGGCTTCAGGGATACAATAAGATGAGCTGATGAGAGAAGTGATCAATGAAGGTCAATGGCTGAAGCGGACGCTGAGGACAGAAGAAGAAAAGAGGAAAAGAAAAAGAAAAAAAAAGAGAAATGCTTGTGGAGTTGAGTACTTATAGCCCAGATTGGCGTGGAAGGAGCAGCCCGCCACCGCCTCTCGGTGGAAGTATAGGTCCCATGGAAGGCAAGAGCAGAGAACAGGTATCACATCTTGGTGAGGTGGCAGGTGCCATGTAGGCAAAGAGCACACTAGATCGACCAAAGTGGCAGGCGCCATGCCAGGCAAAAACACACTGGATAGCACAGCCAGATACCACATATCGGGGGAATTAGCAGGTCAATGCCATGTAAGGCAAGAGCACACTAGACAGAACCGCCAGATAGAGATGGGTACTTTGCATTTATTGCCATGTTATCCTTCGGGTACTGAGATAACACACAGGAATAGCGTGACAAAAGTTTTCTTTTAAGACCTTAGGCAGTTTGAGGCTTGACATGGAGGGTTGTCTCAGGTCCAGTTCAACTGAGTCTGCGCTGTACAGCTTAGACTCGTCACCTCATACGTCTTTTCGTGTCTGCAAATGCCACACTAACGCTTTCGTTCTGCCGACAAGTACATTCCCTTTAATATCCTGGCCTTGAGAATACCCGGGGGAGGGGTTAACAGATTGGCGACGCTCCAAGCAAATACGCCAAATTCTCCGTATATGCCCGGCTCAACCTCGCCGATCACGTCAGAACATGAACACAAGTGAAGCCAGAAATCGGATATGAGAATCTGGTGCATTAATCTCTGTTGAGGTCAGCCGGAAACTCTTCATCCAGAGAGAAGCTGAAATCAACCATGCCTGGCAGAACATGGGAGACAGAGCGGATGCTTCACTAACAATAGAATGCACACTTGCTAAACAATAACTTAGACAACTAACGGACAATGAGTGAATAGTATGCTATTGACTCTGGAATTGAACTCTCAAGCAGACAGTTAGGCTTATATTTCATGATTGAAACGACTAAGAGCGGGCTCAGATCTAGTTCGGGTACCATACAACAGGGAAGCGCCAACTGGTAAAAAAAAGGAGGTTCAAAAATTACAAATGTTCACATTCATCTTAGTCACAAACTTGTAACTGACTCTTTGGTGTGCGTATCTTTACATTAAGGCTTCTCCATTATGAGATCATGTTGTCCAACGTTTATCTAGATTTGATGAATTTCAACCTTTACACAAGAGGGTGATAGGTAACCCATGAGCCAAGAAACGGAAAGGGGCCATCCACTGGCAGCTCCTTCTGTATAGGACTGATGCCCGAAAGCTATGGATTATCCACGAAGACTATGGACATTAGAAGCACTGGGACTTAGGAAAAAGAAGAAGGACCTGTTGTATGCTGAGAGCTAATTAGGCTGGCTGCATTTTCCATAGAGGAGACTTTCTCTGACTGAAGCTTCGGGGTCTTCGCGGTTTTCGCTTCATAACTGATCAAATGCTCGTGAAACCAGCCTCTCGCAATATAGTACATACTTTGAAGGCATGATGTAGTTATTGAGAAACAATATGTATAGAACGATCTCAAGACAAAACAATCTTCTCCACAATCGGCTCCTCGTCTATGCCGTCGGTGCCGTCACTGCCAGGCGTGCCGCGTGAGCCGGGTGTGCCGTTTACTCCGAATTGCTTCAATCTAGCAAACCAGATTTCTCAACGAATCTATTTATGAAGAGACTCCACGTGGGGTGGTAACAAACGCTGAGGCAACAGCGGGCGAAGTCTGTTCGCAGCCGCTTCGGCATATATCAATACGTGGCGAGAATAACCCAAGAAATTGATCTGTGGAAAACTAGCAAGGGTCAACAACATGCCGTGTATCCTGCCATGCTGATCCCAATCTGAAGGTTGGATCTTGGTACGAACTCTGAACTCCTGTACACTTCAAGGTCATTGGACACTTCCAACCCTTAGCGAGACATCTTTTTGGGAGCAGTCTACATGATTTCAGAGTGTTGCCGAGGTTCTGAGATGGGCACCTAGTACTCCAGGATGAAGAGATCTGCAACTGTTTCCCAAAGTTCGTCGTACAGCGTATTACCTATCATCTCAGAGAGACGGGAGATTAACAGCCCCTGGTCTCAAGGGGTTGATTCTCCACATATAGCCAACGTTGGACAAAAACCCACAGGACAAGGGAAACCACGTTCAAAAATAAAGCACCAAAAATCAAAAAGAGGGAAAAAAACATACAACAGCAGGTATTCGCTGGTCGTCACCGACCCAACTACTAATCCGCCCCTCATCCGTTTAACTAGGCGAGAGCGGACGGGATCGCGTGTTTTCGAATGGGTATGGTCGTATGTGGTGGATGAAGCTATCGTGAGAGCTATATCCCCTGCCTACCACGCCAAAAGACAGTAAAATAATAGCAAAAAATTGCTAAAAAACATACAACAGCGGGTATTCGCTGGTCGTCACCGACCCAACTACTAATCCACCCCTCATCCGTTTAACTAGGCGAGAGCGGACGGGATCGCGTGTTTTCGAATGGGTATGGTCGTATGTGGTGGATGAAGCTATCGAGAGGGCTATATGCCCTACCACCACAACAGCAAACAAAGAGCAAAACAACAACAACAACAACAACAACAACAACAACAACAACAACAGCGGGTGTTCATTGGTCATCCCCGGTTCAACTACTGTCTATGCCTCAGTTACCTGATTAATATAAGAGTGGACATCAAATAGCTCCATCCTTGCCCTTCGGGATTTTAATCTACTGAAGCTTACCTTCCGTGCAATCCCTTGATGTTCGCCGTAGCCCCACAATATTTACGAAACCCCCAGCCTTCATACCCCTCAGCCTACATACATCACCTTCATCAACTATTTCATTCTTTTATCAACATGGCACGCACAGATCGAACCTACGAGTTCGAAGATGAAGTTTGCGAAGCTCTAAAAAAGAGCTTCACCATCCGACTTCTGGTGAGATCAACAGGACACTTTGAGTCTCGTCATCCAGGGCCGATCAAAGAGTGGGCAGCAGTTGGAGCACAGAAGATCAGCCGAGCTCTTCTCAAACAAATCGGGGATGAAGATGCAGCCTTCGACATCCAGGTCCTTATGATCGAGTTACTTGATACGAAAACCCGCATTCTATTCTGCTTTGACCTCTTTCTGAAGGAATGCGATGAGGCAGCTAAGCTGAGAATCAGCAATACTTCCCAAATGCCCACCTACTACATGTACATCAAAGGGCCGCATTGCTTGGCTCGGAAGCATGAGAAGTCGTCGGATTTAGTCGCGCAAAGGCTTCAAGGTTACTTGGAACGGGTCAAAGACCCGATGCCTTATTTCAACGATCTGGAAAACCCTTCGTTTTATATTAATGGGATCCGGCAAGAATCTCGAGATACAACAGAAGCGAGTACTGAGAACAGTTCAGCATTAGCTGGCGAAGATGAGGAAAAAGAAAAGGATTCAGGAGGGCCTTGATCAATTCTATATTCTCCTTCCCCCCACGATACCCTTCAACCCGTATCTTATTGAATCCTCCAAACTCCATTTTAACCACGGGTCAATTTATTGCTCTGATTCGCCAGGTATATCACAATATAGCTCTACCTTAGCCCATAATTGACGCTCCATGTGATCCTTGAGCCACTGGTCATGTTCTGGGTGCTCCCTTAGGAACTTGATATCCTCGTCAAAAATAGGTATGCCAAGAAGGAGCTTTGACATTAGAAGCCGGCGATGGGTTACCAATTCGCATTCTCCATCTGGCCTTTTCGGCCGATGGAACTTCCTCCCCTCCCATGTAAATGGCCACTTCCTTAGTTTTCGCTGTATTTTGGAAGGAAGTTCTTGGTTGATGTGGACACTGGAAGCTTTATCAGTTTAAGCCAGGCGCAAGTGTAAGTAATCTATGATATATATGACTTACAGAGACTCTCCTGTCCACTTATACCATAGCACCGGCACCTTTTTCTCCCGTTGGTGTGATCGTAGCCATGGTGATCAACCAGGAAAAAGCATTCGACGTTATCGAGACCGAAGAAATCATGATAGAAAAACCTCCGCTCCTGGGCGATGTCGAAATCCCGTTTCCAGAAGTGTTGGCAGATCATATTTTCAATAAAAGTAAGTTTTTCCGATCGATCGCTGCCAGGGACGAGGTGGGTAATTGTCTGTAGCAAAATTCGCACCTTGCCATTGGCGTTTGCCGTAGGTTGTGGCACTGCAGAGCTCTCCATGATTGATCTGGCGATGACGGTGGCAGCTGGTAATGATTGTATGTAGGCCGCATCCGAGATGGTGTCGGAGGAAGGGCAGTAAGGACTACCAAGTGGGCAGTACAAATATGTTGTAGGAAGAAAAAGAATCATAGGGTGATTTTTCATCACGGCTTGGTATGCTTATTGTCTCTAAAGTTTTCAACAATAATGTGACTAATAGGCTCACAATATGTTTGACTATCTCTATACCGTAGCTTGCGCCACTGTCACAAACTCTATTGTCACGGAAAGTGCCCATGGTGAGACCGGAATACGTTTTGTTGAGCATGGACAACTAACTAGATCGCAGGCATCGGAACAAAATTGAGAGTGGCCGAGAGTCCCAAACAGGAGGGAAGTCACCGACTAAAGAGATACCGACAGCATGGCGCGTTTTCGAATGGGTATGTCTATACATGACAGCGCACATGCATGATGCACGCTATATTCTTAGCTACCTAGTGTAGAGAGAGAGAAGTGTCATAGGCGTGCGGTCCAAACATCCGTTTCTCTAGTGTCTGGAAGCGTCGCTTGGGTTTGAGGTGCCAACGCGCAGAAGACTGGCATGTCTGGTTTGCTCTAGACAATAAATAGCATGAGATGACGGTGGGGAAGAAGGAATAACCCAGAAGAGAACCAGACGAGCATTGCGAACATTCAATTCGGATCATGGTCGAGATTCACAATACCGCCTTGATGGCTTTCAGGTATCACATTGTTTACAAGTAGAGAGTAGTTTCCAGACTTGCGCGAACCATATCCATGGCATTGAACTCCAAACACGAAAGGGGAATACGACACAATTTAGTAATATTTTGCAGTACGCGACTGCATATGATTTGTATGACTATGTACGCTCAACAGCTTTTTGAGTGGAAAATCGTGCTAGTAAATGCTACCCACATAACTCCAAGTGAATCAATATTAACAAGTAGTGAGAAAAATGATATGCAGAGGCGAAAATTGGTAAGAAACGCTGAGGTCCTTCTCGAGAGGGGAAGACTAGCGGTTACTGGGTCTTTTCAGACAAGACACCTCCATTTCCGCCCTGAGACGGCGCTGAGCGCATGAAGTAGTCGTGGATTTCTTGGGTGAATTCTCCATCCTCAGGCATTCCGTGGTGGGCGTCGCCCTCCTCCTTAGGTCCGCGCTCAGCCTGGACACGCTCCCACTCGGAGCGCATGTCCTCAACCTTGGCTTGCCAGTCGAGCTTGGGATCATATGACTTGGCATCACCCATAATTCTCTCCCAGAGACTAAGGTGATGGGGGTGGACAGCAACACCGTGGTAGTCCTGGGGTTTTCCAGCAGTAATGTAAGCCCAACGACGCTCCTGTTCCTTGAGGTCCAGACCGGTGGTATCTGGGAGGAACATCCAAGTGAGAAACATGCCGGCAAGACCGAACCACGGGACTACGTAGAATTTCGTCTGGTCGTCAATGTAGGCATACAAGACAGATGCCAGGAGAGCACCGGATTTGCCGATACAAGCCGAGAAGCCATGAGCCGTCGCTCGCACAGGAGTAGGGAAAACCTCTCCTGCCACTAAAAATGTCACCGAGTTTGGTCCTAGCTGTGATCACGTGACGAGGTCAGCGTTGTGTGCAAGAAAAGGATTTATCTATATATATTTCCTTGGTGTTGTTGTGGTTGAAAAGGGGGGATGGGGGACTCACTTGGTTGAAGAAAGACGAGATGAAGTACATGGCCTGGAAAGAGTGGATCCCCTCCGGGGAAGTGTAGTACTTGTAGCGGAAGGCGGGAATGACAAACATGAGGAAACACATGAAAAATCCAACCTGCTGCATCATCTTGCGGCCGTAGAATTTGTTGTCAATAAGGAGCGCGGCGAGGTAGTAGCCAACCAGGGAGACGGTGATGTTGACAAGGTTCCAGGACCAGGTAGTGACCAAAGAGTCGGGGTTGTTGGAAATGACCTTGATGAACTGGCCCTGGAACAGCTTGTTACCGTAGAAGAAGACGTCGTTGCAGAACCAGGTACCGGAGGTGGCCAAGAGTCTGCCGCCGAAGTGCTTCACGCAGTACTTGAGGGCGGTGACATCATATCCAGTGACTTGAGAGCGGCTCTTGGCCTCGGCCAGCTTCTTGGAGGCGTTTGGCATCTTCCAGGTACGGTAGTAGACGAGCCAAGCAGTTCCGATAGCGGGGAAGGCAAAGGAGAGACGGAACGCGTACTGGGCGGCAGACGTCGAGTATGGGGGGCTGCCATCGCCGCGGTTGAAGATGACGAGGAGGACAAGGAGGATAACCTGGTTGACAAACTGACCCCAGCCTTGCATCAAGAAGGCCATGGTCACACGGCGACCACGGTGCAGACGATCCTCCTTGGTAGAGAGTCTTCCAGAAGCGGCAGCGTTCTCGAGAGACGAGGTAGCGGTGATGGGATACTCGCCTCCGACACCCAAGCTGTAGAAAAAAAGCGACCAAGCATAGCAAATGACCCAGCCCTGGAGGGTCAGGCCCCAACTGGCTGTGAGCATGAGCAGACCGATAAACATGATGAGAGCATCCTGAATAAGACCCCAGCGACGACCAACCCAGTCACCGAGAACCTAGACGCCATTTTGGTCAGTAAATCGTCTCAATGGGCAGAAAAATAACATCAAAATGCCCCTCGTCTTTTCCTCACCCACACAGAAAAGACGTCAAATCAAGCAAAATGTGACAGATCTGAAAAAGGCGGGGATAGCAAGCAGGGGAAAACAAGCATAAAACTTACACCAACACCGGCCTGGCCAACCATGATGCCGATAATCTCCATGTACGTCACACTGGCCGTCCAGTTCTTGGTGCAGACCTCGTGGGTCTTCCAGCACTGGGGCCAGACCTTCGCAAACAGGGGCTCCAGGTTGCCGATGGAGAAGAGGACGTAGCCCTCGAGGCCGAGGCCGGCGCCCGGGATGACGGCGTTGCGAAAGTACCAGCCGATGGGGGACAGCGGGTCCTTCTTCATCATGCTGCCAATGGCCTGCAGCTCCTCCTTGGCCGCCTCGCGGTCAACCTTGGAGACAAAGGACAGGCGCTCGGACAGGGGGAGGTCGGCCCAGTAGACACCCTCGGGGGTGTAGGAGTCGTCCGGGCGCGTGACATGGCTGAAGATGCGGCGCTCCTCTGGGCTCGCGTTGGGGTCGGGATAAGAGCCAGGGTTGCTTTCTGTGGTGCTCTGGTCGTCGGCCTGGGGTCCGTGGGGGACGGGGATCTCGCCAGCCACGGCGCTGTGATGATGATGGTGGTGGTGGTGGTGGTGCTCCTGGATGGCCTCTGAGTGGTCACCCATGATCGGGATCTTGGGAGAAGCCTAAGCTCCCTCGACCTGGTTGCTGGCGGGAAATTAAGAGTGGCCAATGGCGCTGCACCAACTCGACAGGGTGTGTAGGCCCGCGTGAAGTGAAAAACTCAATGGGTGGGAGAAAGGTACCCCGCCTCAGCTGCTGGCTGCTGTCCGTGGTTTTCCTGCGTGCCTAGATGGCTGCAGTAACTGGCGGAAGGGCTTGCCGAGCTGCCACGGATTTCCAGAAGAGCTGATCCTTCCAGAAAGACGAATGAATAACAGAAAGTCCAGCAAGAGGGAGAACGGCACAATACACTTCACTCGAGTACGTACTGAATAAGGTACGTGGAGTCGAGGGTAGTGGAGGTTATGGTGGCCCTCAGAACAAAGTGTAATGCAAATCTGCCGTCAGTTCCGCTTCCGATGTCTCTTCTGCTGCGAGCAAAATGACGAGAGAAGAGACGTAAAAAAACGACAAGGACGAGGGAAAAAAGAATAAGAGGAAAACTCTTGTCGATTCTAGCGGTTCATGATGGAGTTGCCCATCTTCCTACTTATATAACTAGACTTCCCCACGACCTGCCGTTGGATTCAACCAGACCCTCTCCGAAGTGAGGTTCTGCATCCCAGGAAACAGCCAGTCAGAATCTCAATCCTGAGAACGTGGGCAGAATCTGTGGCCAGCAAGCGTCGAGGAGGGTTCTGCAGAAGGGCCGGGGCTGGCCTTCATGCCTCTCGAAGAGTCTTACTCGAGTCGGCCGAGGGGCCCCCATATTTCCGGTTTCATTCTGCCCGGAGCAGGGGGGGAGGGGGATGATGTACTATGTAGTGGCTCGCTGGCAACAGCAAGGACTCGATACGACACGGTCGGAGCACATAATATGGCTGGCAAAGAGTTCAGTGCTGGGAAGGTGGCGTGCAGTGACAGCGGGCTCCAGAAGCACAGACAGACGATCATGCACCGTCTCAGCTGGCCTAGCCCGAAACGGGGCGGACTAGGGCCTGGCGCTGCCGTCTCTGCCGTGCTTCCGGCACTGCGTCTTGGCCCAGCGTAATAAAAGGTCGATGGCGGCCATGCCGGGTCCCGAGAGCGCGGGAGCAGCTTGCGTAAGAACGACGTGAGCTGGGAGGCCGCCGTCGAATCACAGAAAAGATCAATCCACTGAATCGCACGTTGCAAATACAAGTGAGCTGCGCGACTCGCCATTCCAGCCAGCCTGCGCTTACTGAGCCTTGCTCATCCAGATAATGCCTCTGCAGGGTGGGTTTGGCCGCATGCACACCTGCAGCCAATGGAGATGTGACTATCCGGAAAGGGAAATTGGTCGTGTGCTCACTTTTGAAGCGTCGAAAACTTCACCTCTGGACCCAAGGCCTGGCTGTCATCCTAATTCGCTAGACGTCCCATCTGCTGCTCTTGGCACGTACTCGCTCACTTCTTGACTCCATGTCTCATCTAGACGCACCGGACCGGCCTCTTCAGATCAGTTCATGTATTAATAGCCCCGAACCATGAAATAACGCCTAGTAAGGGAATCAATCCTATGATGTATCTCAATTGTTTTTTTTTCTCTTCTCTTTTTCTCGTCATTTTCCTTATTTTTTTTCCCCCGCTTTTCGTTTTGCTCCTCGCCTGCCACCGGCCTCCTCCTCTCCTCTCATATCCTTGCGTTCCAAAAAAGAAGAAAAAGAAAAATTGCTCCGCTTCTCGTGCACGCGCGCTATTATACATGTGTGACCCGAATCGGGGGATCCACCAATAAAGTGCCCTTCCTGCTATCCCGGTCCAGGCCGCCCTCGCTCCTTCAACGGGCAAAGACTCGCTGTACAAGTCTAAATGCCTAATACAAAGCTTTTCCCCTCTCTTGCAGAAGAAAAAAAAACATCAGGTGACATCGAAAGTAACATCATCCTGCGTCCAGTACAGGGGTGCGATGCAGTTGCCCATGTATGTCTGAGATGGGACAGGCAAGTAATAGCAAGCCAGGTGCTCAGTAACAAGAATAACAGGAAAATGTGTGGTAAAAAAAAACATGACGGAAATGGAGTAAATGAAGGGAAGGGGCCTCGCGTCCGACTACACGTAAACGAAATGGTGATGCGTGATTCCCGCTTGGGCCATCCAGTCGAGTCCTCCATAGCCCATTTCTCAGTCAAGCACAGACTGAGATGGACCGCATCATCCGGGTTGAAACATTCTTTTTCGTTCTGGGCCCAGTAAAACGCCGCGCTTTCGTAGACAAAGGAAAAGTCGCATTAAAAAAACCGCCTCACTCAAAACGTCGTCCCCATCGTTGACAAATAGTGGTGCTTAAACACCTCATGCGCCTCACTTTCCAATCGGGCGAGGAGTTGCCTCGGCGCTGTCCAGTCGATTGCCTCCATGTTGCCTGGGAGTCGCCTCAACACTAGATCCACCTTCTTTGGAGTCGTCGGTTGCCAATGGCGGAGTGTGCGCTTCGGCTGCATTCCCCGTTTTAAATCCAAAGTCGGTCTGGTCAATCTCTTTGGCAGGCGTTGTGACAACCTGGGTCACGGCTTCGGGGGTGCTTTCAGAGCCTACGGCGCTATCGTGGCTGTTGGCTCGCATCATCTCGATTCCCAGCTTCGAGCTGGGAAGTGATTGCTTTGTAATGAGCGGCCCGTTGCTGCGCTGTCGTTGCTTTTCATTGCCGAGGCCCAGTTCATCATCCTCGTCGTCCGCAGACTCCGTGCTCTCACTGGACTTCTTGTCAAGACCCTCTGGCTTGGATTTGAGCTTGCTAGGCTGCCGGACCGACTTCTCCATCTGGCCTGGAGCGGACCGCTGCATGAGCAAGTGTGGGATCGCCTTCGGGGACCCATCAGATCCCGACATGGTATCTGGCTCGGATATTCCCAAGCCTCCCTCTTCCCAGTCGCCTGTAGTTTTGCGACTGAGAACCATGGGAATGTCATCTGTAGTTACAGACTCCGTGTCTCCAAACATGCTCGAGGACACAGAGTCTTCCCTGCTTGACAATAAGGCGGACCCAAGGCGTCCCGCGTAAAAGGACGATCCTGACATCGGGCTTTCCTCGTTCCGCGAATCTGATTTCCGTAGTCCAGATGGTACCGGAGGGTGTGGCGGTGGCATCGATGACACCGAGCTCTGGCTGGGGGAATCCGGCCTCCAATGGCAAAGACTCCGTAGAACCTCTGTAAGCTTCGAGGAGCTGATGGGCTTCTCAATCAGCGAATCAAAGTAATGCGGCGCCTGCAGCTCCTTGAGGTAGGCGGTGATGGCTACAATGGGCGTGTGTGAGTTGGCATTCTTGGTTTCTCGGATCATCCGAGCCACATCGGCACCATTGATTTGCGGAAGCTTGTATTCCAAGAAGATGACATCAAATTTGATCTCGCTCATCGAGTATCGCACCGCCTCCGATCCATTGGCCACGGAGATTGTGCGGCATCGAAGCTTCTCCAGTAGCTTTTCCATCACCATACGTGCCACGGGATGGTCCTCGCAGATGAGCACATCCAGCGGTCTAAACGCTGGTCCGCCATCAAACACAATTTGGGAGAGCCGACGAGAGCTTTGTCGCCTCCTCTGTACCCGTAGCAGGGCATTGTGCTTATCTCCTTCATTGTCAGACGAGGATGGTGACATGTCGAATACCTGGCTCCTGCGGCTGCGTCGGTGTTGCAGAATATCGGGCGCCACTGGGCTCCCTTCTTGTGATCCAACAGTGAGTGATCTCGACCGGCTTGCAGGGGAGGCCTGCTTTGGGGTAGAAACAGTCTTCTGAGGCGAGAGTGGGAACTGGCTCTGTCCTGGTCGGCCCTTGACTGGCGAGGCAGCAACCGTGGTTGCTGCCTTCTGTAGACTCGGTGGTACTTTGGGGATCTCAAGGCTCGATGTCGGGGGGTGTAGAGAAGTACCTGATTGGTACGAAAGACTCGACGAGTTGCTCGAAGCTTTCCGCCTGCCCTCTGTTCCTTGCCCAGCCACAAACGACACTAATAAGGGTGATGATGGCTGAGAAACCCGGCTCGGAGAGGATGTAGAGTGACTGTATCCCGAGGGGGATTGGGGCCGATTGGCTGCCTTTGCATTGGACTTTGTCCTGTGTATAGGATTCGCCAGAACTGGACTTCCCTCATGAGAGGGTCCTACAGCTGACATGGGTTGGCTAACACCGCCAGTGCTAAGACCAGACTGCTTTCCCTGCGCTGCCAGAGCATCCTGCCTCAATTTTTGGATGAGATCTTTGTTTGCCTTCTCCAACACGGACAAGTTCTTGAAAGCAAATGTTCCGAAATCGTCGGCAGGTACCGGTTCGCTCAATCTCCTCGACTTTGAATCTCGCACGTGAGGTGGAATGTGGAGTGGCATCAGCTTGCGGTTCATCGAGTTCACCTGTGATCGCACTCTTGAAAGGGCATCGTGAGGTCGTTCAGAGTACTCTGGGCCGCCTCCTGTCGAAGAAGGTGGAGAGGTTTGGTCCTCCATCTCCTCCGCGAACGACTGAAGGACAGCACCTCTGGCGTCGAAATACTCCGTGTCTTCAGGATCCTCGGGTTGGGGCACGAACTGAGCTTCGTCCTCCAGAAGCGTATCCCAGTTCACACCTTGAAACCATGCATGATTTCTGATTTCCTCTCCGCCAGACGGGAATAACTCTTCGCGATTCGATCCTAACCGCTGAGGCGGGTCCATACAGAGAAGCTTGTTGATAAGATCCTTGGCCTCTTTAGAGATGGGTTCGCACTCATCCTCGTCTGGCCACTGTATATTGCGAGCCAAAATGTTCTCAAATACTTCCTCGGCCTCGCCAGCGTGGAATGGCGGGATACCGTATAGGAACTCGAACATGATGCAGCCAACCGACCACCAGTCGCTAGTCTCATCTTGCTTGTCTCCCTTGATGGTCTCAGGGGCCAAATAGTCAGGGGTTCCAACAAACTTCCGGTTGGTATCCTCCGGGTCAAACAAGGCCATGGCAGGGGGCATCATGTTCGCTTGATGCATCGAGTTCCGGTTGGGGTTGTCTGCGCCAGAGCGTACTCCACCGCCATAGATGCCCGTCAATTCAGGAGAGCCATGCATAATGGCTTCTTCATCGATGGGAGATCTAGCACTTGCGAGCGCCGAATTGGGCTCCGTATCATTCAGAGAAAAGTTTGTGAGCAAATGCGTCAATGTTTCACTGCCACCGCTGTCGCTTCGACGACCAGTCGATACCCTTCGTGGTTCTTGTTGAATAGACCCGAGGTTGAAATATGAAGGCTGGGCCAGGCTCCCGGCATCTGCCCCCATATGGGGTGTTGTGCCTGGTGATCCCTGATTATGACCATGTAAGTCAAGGGATGTTGATCGCGACGAAGCTATCGATGTTGATCTAGCAAATGGGCCCTGCTTAAGAAGGTCTGGTGTTGCGTCAGCGTTGCCACTGTCAAGTGCTCGCTTCTGTCTCCCAACCAATCCCATGCGCGAGAGACCGAAATCTGTCAACTTGAGGTGGCCCTTTTGATCAATCAGCAGGTTGTCCGGCTTCAGATCACGATGGATGATGCCCCTGCTGTGAAGATGCTCGACACCAAGGACAACTTCTCCTAGGTATTTCTTGACCCATTCTTCGGGAAGTCCACCCAAGACTTTAATCAACGACGCACAGTCACCGCCGTTAAGATATTCCATAACAAGATATAGATAGTCTTTGCTAGAGAATGTCCAATAGAGTTTGGCAACAAATTCACTTTGTCCTTGCCACATCATGATGGCTCGCTCTGCCTTGACGTTACCAACCTGGTTCTTGGCAACCATGTCTGCTTTCTTCAAGACCTTGATGGCAAAGTACTCGCCGGTCGATTTCTTCTTGGAGAGGTAGACGCTACCGAAAGCACCTTTACTGATGGGCTTGATGATCTCGAAATCTTTAATGGACGGTTGGGTGGATCGAGCTTGGGGGGGTGCTTGGCTAGCATTGAGTCGTGGGGAAGGCGGAGGCTTCATGACGAAATCCGAGATTGCTGCAGAGGATTGTCTTCTATGATGACGCGTAGGGTGCATGATGGGTGAGCTGAAATCGCTGTTTGGAAGCATGGGCGAGCCCTCAGGCGAAGCTACCCCTTCTTGAGAACCGCTTTTGCCTCTTGGCTTAATTCGCAGAGGTGATGGGGGAGGTTGCGGGCGGGAAGGAGACTCCTGGCGGCGTGGTGAGGAAGTTCCTGGGAGAATTAAACTCCGGCGATGATGCTGTCGCGAACTTGCAGCTCGCCGAAGGTCGCCGAATTCGGAGATGGGAGATTCGGTTCTGGTCGCTGCTCGTGACGCAAGTGAAGAGGATCTCATACTACCTTCGCTTTCCACTGTTTCAGACTCGGAAAGAGCAGAGGCTTCTCGGGGGATATCACGGGGCTGTGAGCCAGACCCTGGACCCCCAGCATAGGACCTCGGTGTAGCACATTCTTTCGGGCTGCTTGACCTGGTAGACGCCACGATGGAAGATGGCCGTGAACCTCGGCTAACCCTGGACGACAAATCTACTTGTCGCAAGGCTGCTGCAAGAGCCGAAGGGCTATTCGGTGCCTTTTCCGCACCAAGTTCCCCCAGTCGCCCACGAGGCTTCTCCAGGGGATCAAGTGCTGCGACCTCATCCGGTACCTGTGATGAAACTGCTGGGCCGGAACCTTGTTGTACATCACCCAACTCCATATCCAGTTCATCGTCATCGCATTCTACTACCCCTGATTCTTCCTCGCTTTCGGTTGAATCGCTAAGCTGACCGGCTGCGATTCGAGCAGCTTTGCGCATAGCCTCATCGATGCAATCTTGTACAAGCACAGCAATCTCTATACGAATCCGCTCTGCATATTCAATAATCTTTCTATGTCGGAAAACAGCATCCACTTTTGCTCTGGCGACGGTTTCTGTGTCCGCACAGAGTTGAGCAAGACCTTGCTCTTGTTCAAGGGTGTTCGTGCTAGGGGATTGCCATTGCAGAACCTGCGATATCCGGGACTCTGACTGCGGGGATTGTGTCCGGAAATCGCCACTGTCTTGTTTGGATGAGGACTCCTTGAGCGACGGCGTACTGATCTCGATGGCGGTATCACACAAGTCCATCAAAAGCTCGACAATGCGCGCTTGGGGACGTCGTACAGCGAATGAGCGCCCCCTGGTGTGCCCAAATCCACCTGAACGCTCTCGAGATCGCGCCAACGACGTTCCAGGAGACGACTGTGTTGACGGTGGCGGTCCAATTGGCATTCCTTTGTACTCTGCAACCGTAATGGTCGACTGTTCGCCAGTCATTGAGCGGCTCTGGCGGGCCTCGAGAGCGTCGAGTACTTTGACAATAGCGTGACGGTGTTCTGTCAGGTTCTCCTGCGCCATCTGAACATCCATCTCAGCTGTATGCTCCTGGAGGCAGAGATCGGTGTGTTTCTCGAACCACCAAGGCTGGATTTGGCGTTCACAAATGCGGCAAAGGACAGCCGGTGGGGGCTTCACACTGTCGAGTTCGTCGTCGACAGTAAATTCAGCAAGCTGTGTCAGAAAACTCGCCAATACCTCGGCGCCAGAGCCCAGTGAATCAACAATGACATCAGGAAGGTCGATTTGAATCTCCTGGGGTGCAGTCCAAGGGCGGATCATCCACATAGTCTGCCATGGGTTAGAATTCGGAGCCGAATCAAGTAAAGGAAAGATGAGGACCTACATGACTTTCGCCGCCTGAGACACTGTCGTATACCATGATCCCCTGCCCTTCAAGGTCGATTATCTGTGGCTCGACATGGTCTGCACCTGCATCCGTTGGGCCATCGAGAAGTCCTAACTTTGAGAGAGGGCCTAGCTGGACAGCAAAGCGTACCCTGTGACTTCGGGAATCATCCCGCTTCATATATTCCACCACTTCGGTAAATACATTTTTGTTATCACTGACGACTACATCAGCCATTGGGACGCCCCGGAGACTCTCATGCCGTGTTCCAACCACTTCGGTCCAAGATGGGCTGGCCCATCGCACGGTACCATCAAGATTGAGGTCGACAATGGCATTCAGCGTCTGCTCGGCGGCTTCGCGTAGTTCTTCGCATTCTTCTCGAATATCTTGGCTGATGGATCGTTCCATAATGGTTGGTTGAAGACGTAGCGAGGAAACAGCTTGCGGAGCTGGAGAGGCAGGTTGCCGGTCCATGATGGAAGAGTGTGCCACGCTGGCGCATCCAGAGAGGTGAGGTGTTTGCACGGCAAGCCGTAGTGAGCCGGCCGGAGTATAGCGATGTGTGTCTCCTTCCTAGTCGAAAATGAATTTGAAAGACTCGGGGTCTGGCAAAGACGCCAGGACTATAGCTGCCCGAAAGCCGGATACATGACTGACAACGATGCACGAGCGTCAATGTCAGGGTCGTGATCCGGTCGAAGCGTCTTCTTCCGGGGGGTGGATGAGCGCAGAGGAGAGTCGGCAAGAAAAATCACACAGCAGGCAAGCCGTTCGGGGTCAATGGTAGACGCAGTGGCGGAGACGGGCGGCTTCGCAGGCACGCTCACGCCAGCGCAGCGGAGGCGACGGGGTCGAAGAGTTTCGAGCCAGCTTGGAGGATGGGCCGCGGCAGCACTCGGACAGGTCGACCTGCAGGCGTGAAAACCACAGGTAATTAGGCTGAAGGTGCTAGTTGGCGCGAGGAGTCTGAAAACCGCACAGCTCGCCGTCCGAGGTGGTGAGGTCAAGAGACGCAGAGACCATGAATCAACCCCGACGAGCACAATTAGGACGATGGGGTTGCTTTGGAGTGGACGCTTCACGACAGCTGCACGCACAGTGCGGGCACAGTCCGGTCCATTGGAGGATAGAAATTGGCGGGCCGCTGTGAGGCATGATTATCACGCCGAGAGGGGCACGCGGGGCCAATCACAACCCCGCATCTCATACACTAGTACGGATAGACACAACACCCTGAGTTCTGATACTCCGAAACACACTGTGCCACGTCTGCGGGCCCCCATCCATCTTTGTTTCGTCTGCCCCGGCGTCATTGCTAATCAGGCTGGGCCTACCATTTATTGGGGTTTGGATGCAACTGCAACTACGAGCTTCGGCAGCAGGCGGACAGGCAGGCTAGGCATGGGTATGGATATGGATGTAGCCATGGCTATGGAGACCTGGACCATATTCGGAGCATGGCAGCGGACTAGATGTGCAGAGGCAGGCAGGGCCTTGGGCGTGCTTGGCTGCCCGCCCAATCAGCAGAGGGAAGGGATTGTCTGTACGAGACACATGCACCAGAGGATGCACCCAGAGCGAGAGTCCCAGCGTAGCAGGGACCTGCACTGCGAGCTACAGTGCAGTGAGCAGCCACCCACCACCCCGCTGCATGACCGCCGCTGTGCTAAGACCGTCTCATTCCATGTACCGGCCACTGACCATTGATGCCACCACCATCCATGCCCATGCCAGTCCAGGAGTTGTCTAGTCGCATGACTTGCAGCCTCTCGCGGTGATGGTCTGCAACCCCCAGAGCGTCCTGACCGTATATGTATGTAATATTTTAATATGGCATTGCCTTCTAACCACGCTTGGTGCGTCCACCCACCGGCTCTTGCGTGGAACTTGCTCAAATGCTACGTCCTGAGCACCTCGAGCTGAACGGGTGTGCATGTGTGAGCGCGCGTGCGAGGAGACGACGACTCTCGCGACTCCACGGGAGGAGAGGAGAGGAGAGGGGAGGGGTCGCTCTTTTCTGACTGCATGCATATACTTGCCTGCCGTCACACCACACAGGACAGTCCCCATGAACTGTCGGTCCGCCGTGGCCTCTGGTGCCGCCCAGGACCTGCTTGCCATTCTCAGATCATGATTTCATCTCCCCTCGACGCACGTACCGGGTGATCCAGTGATGTATGTGACCTGACCACCGACGCCGGAGCGCTCCCTCCACGCACCCAACCAAACCCTGCAGGTCAAGAAACTTGCAGACCGCTGTTACATGAGGGAGGTCTGGAACTGCTCACCCACACCATTCTTACTGGCTGCATTGCTGTTGACATTCCATTTCCTTCTTCTTGGAACGGCTTATCACACCAGTTCCACCACGTGAACTTCCAATTATTGGTTCGTTGAGCCGGTGACGTGAAAATTGGCACCCCCAAGCAGTACCTACCCTGCGAAGCCCGGATTCCTCGACTATTGTTGTCCGCCGAACCGCTCACAGAACACACGGATCATAGACTACACATCTAGCATATACTCTCAAGCGATTGACGAGTGACTGTGTGATTTATGGTCTCTGTTACTTCCAAGTTGCTACCGTTGACCTTTACACCCTTCTTTTGGTGTATCCATTCAATACCACCCACTTTCTCGCCTAATATGATACAGGTCAGTGACAAAAGCCGGCATAAACCTACACACAACCATCCCCGGTGGGGATTCCGGTAGCCCCGTCAAGCTCATGTATACGGTATGCCTCGTTTCATTCGCTACTACTTCTAGCCTTCTAATCCCATTACGACTACCATCATATAGCAACCCTCGGAATCCGTGCCTAGGCCGTCCTGCATCGATAAACCTCGTACAGCGAGAGAATGAGTAGCTGCTGCTATAGCGCTACGGGTATTGTATTCCGTTGTTCGTGGGTCAAATAAATTTTGATAACATAGTAGTGGCTGCCTATGATAGAATCAACAAATAGCAATTGCCAGGGGCGTTCCAAGTGTAGGCTCAAGCTTTTGATGACCAGGGGCTTGTAGAATGGTCTCCTCCGTCCTTGATTGGAGGGTGTAAATCCAGGGAATGAATGGGAAGCAACACTAGATCCAGCTCAGCCATTGACTCACCGTATGAGTGAGGAGGTGTTCTGGTCGCTCTTGGCACCGGGCTCCTCGCTGACCTTGCCGTGCTTCTTACCACTAACACTCTTAGCATAAGTGTAACCCCTACAGTATCTTCCAGAATTGTGACTAGAATTTCTGTTGTTCGTTATCAGCCTTTTGCGTGGTCTGTGTAGATGTGATGAACTAAGCCTGTATAAGACGGCGGCTTGTAGTTAAGGCTCTGCTACCTGAGTTTGCTCTATAATCTCTAAAGCATTCATCGAAAAACCCTGTATACTTTCATGCACAATATATTCTTACGGCTTGCCCTGACTGCCTTTTGAAATGGCCTCCGCGTTCACCAAAATTATGCTAGGACCTGCACAGACCGACTGGCGCAGTGATCCTAAATATTCAAGCAAACACATTTAAAAGCCTAGATAGGCCACTATATACATCATCCAATAGCTGATTTAGAGAGGTGACCTTTCTTGAATAGGTTGTTAAATGGCTGTAGCTTGGATGAGTTCTATTTCTGTAGAACCGAATTTGAACTTTGGGCCGCTCGAATGACTCTCTCATGACTTGGAGCAGTGCTTTCCGCAGCTGCCTTTTCAGCAAATAAATCACTTTGCGTCATCATTTCGAGGTTGCTCACACCCTCTAGGACGCCACGGAGCTATTGTAGGCTATTTATTTCTAGCATCTCTCGCTCCTCTCCTTTCCAAGCTGACAGATGTAGAGGAGGGAACAACCCTTCATTGTAGAAGGCCACATTTCCAATACCCTACGTTCTTGTGTACTGGCCATGCGAGAATTTTACCAGGACTACCAAATTAAGAGCGTTTCCTGTGGCCAAACCATTTTTACAGAGGCTACACGAGAGGCTGGTTGGCCGTGCAGATTTGTGTGTTCTGTGAATCTCCCCTATTGCGGCTCGTCCTCATCAGTCACCCATTCTTACAAGCCGACCATTTATCGCTGAGCAATCGGCCTTCCTCAAACCTTCAAATTAACTCCCTCCACCACGAATAAAGGACAGATGTAAGGTGGGCAAAAAAGAATAAAAAATGCAAAAGATAAGTGAATACATGCCCCCACACGGGATTGAACCGTGGACCTCATCATTTCGGGAATACGAGTGATGCGCTCTACCACTGAGCTATAAGGGCGATGATCGAAGGTCTTCGCTGCTTATCATGACATGACTACCTCCTCTAGAACATGGAGCGGGTCGAATACTCACCTCATTCACAGTAAACAAGCCGGCGAGACTTTGCGTAACTCCTATTATCCTAGTGGTTCACTTTTTTCCATCTTTCCTGTCCTACTCTTATCTCTTCCCCATCCATAATTGCTCACATGATCAAGGAGCCTTAGCGCTCTTCCTTTCTTTAAATGGAGAGAGGCATGCATTAGCTAAACCTTGTGAGCCTTCGGGGAAGATGCCATAATTAGGTCGTTCTAACTCTGTGTGGAAGCCAGCCTCATGGAGATCGATCTTTTTTCTCATGCTTTGCTAAACATGGAGAAAGCCTATGGGTCCTTATCCCACGAGCTATGTGGCTTTTTCAGTGGAAGGAAGAGCGCTTGCGTAGTTGGTTACGTTGCTATTCTCCTATATACTCTAGGTTTTCATACATCAGCGACCGACGAGATAGCAAATGCGAAATGTTTGCGCAGGACAAGAAGGAAATCGGGGAAATGAAATTCCTTTGTCTCGTCCCTAGTTAGTCCAGTCCTCTCCCTTGTTCGACCCCTCTTCTCTTGCCAGGTGCCTAGACGACTGCGCGGGACCACCTAAACTCTCCCCACGTGCTCAGCGGTTTCGAGCCGCTATCACCTCCGTTGATCCGCGATCATTCTATATATATTCACGAAAGCACCAACTTACACGCATCAGCGACAAAGAGTCGGATCGGAAGAGATGTTTTATCGGCAGTTGATAGACTGTTTCGGTAGATCTTTAGATTGCACCATGATCGACGCTAGGGAGTGTGGTCAGCTGTTACCAATCCACTTCACACGAACCTACCGAAGCAGTGACATGGAATGCCGATGAGCCTGTATTTAATAAATTGAGAGTAGAGGGAAGCTGAGCAAAGATCTATGTTTTTGAGCCCATAAGGTGGTTCTGTCACATCAACCAAGGCGTGATTACTTGGTGTAAGGAGATGAGGAAAGAACCAATCTAGCGCCTTCCAAAACGAGAGTTTGACCTCACTCGGAGCCTCGTACTACATTCAATAAATAAGTGCAAAGATTTCTTCGGGATAGCTCTTAGTCCCTCCGATTCTCACTTTCAAGATTTATCGCTGTTTCCTACATCTTCATCATGGCCAACGGAAGTGGTAGCGGCAGCATCCTTGTCACTATCATCGCCACAGTAGCGATTAAGCCGAATCCACCCATGTGAATGACAAACTCCACCGACTATCAACCAGCGTGATTCTCCCCACCTATGTTTCGCATCAGCACAGAGCCTCGAGCACGCCAAGCTACAACTATATTGCCAAAGGATAACCTTTTGATATGCGCGCCATTCTTGTCTACTGAACTTGGCGGGACCAATGTCATCTACATCGACCAGACTCCGATCGACGCGACCCTTTCAGCCCTCCGAAGGGCGCAAAGAACCCGAACTGGGTGGAGGGCTATCTTCGCTCAGCCTCGATGTCTTCAAGACTCTGATTGACAGGCGGAATGTTCGCAGTAGTACGATGACTTTCCCATCTATCACGGCCTCGATGGCCAGCCGCTTTGTTTTTCTTCTCTAACACTGAGTAGCGGATGAAGCCCAGCCGAAGCGACGGGGGCCGAAGCCCGACCGGAAACCAGCTCTGACGAGGAGGCAGGAGCTGAATAGACAGGCCCAACGGTGCGCGCGACCCTACGATTCAATGGCGATTCTTGCTTCAAACCCGTATTCTAATACTATGATAGAACCCACCGAGAGCGCAAAGAGATGTACATTACGAGCCTGGAGGATGAAGTACTGAGGCTCAAAGAAGTGTACAGCACAGCGTGTCAGGAGAAGGCCAAATTAATCGACGAGAATAAAGAGCTGAAAAGCTTGCTTGTCCAGCACGGTGTTTCACTCCCGAGCCCCTCCAGTCCAGAAAGCGGACCATACCAGTCAGATCAGAGTGGGCTGATCTCGCCCACCTTACGATCGTCCACCGAAGCGTCCACGGCATCGCCAAACATTCAACCACCTCTAGATACGCAAAAGCCAGGCAACAATGCACTAGAGCAGAAAACCTTAAGCGGCATAGACTATGATCAAGCCGGCATTGATTTTGTCCTCGCGTACGATAAACCCTCCACTCCAAGAGCATGACCGTCGCCCTCCCATCACCAAGATGATAGTCGCATTCGTGCGCATGGAGCATAGCGGACAGTGCATGCATGATGTATCTTTGTGTTGACTTTGCTAACGATTGAGATGCTTGCGGGGTAATAAACAGACTCGAACGCCCCTGCATGGACCATATGCCTGTCTTGTTAGACGTTTCGAGCGAAGCCGAATGTCAGCCATGCGGCCATGCCCTGATGGTGTCATGTCCGCCCCGTCCATTTGACGACTTGTCACCAGAAGACACATTTGGCCAGTGCCCGCTCCGTAGCGGCCCAAGTTGCGGGCAGAGGACATGGAAGCTTGAGAAGGGTGACCTCTCAAAGCTGTTGGAACTCAGTTCCCAACTCGACCTCGACGGGGAAGTCACCCCAGTGATGGCATGGACCATGATCCTGGCGCATCCAAGGAGTGGAGATCTGAAGGCTCAAGACTTCGTCACGCTGGCTGGAGAGTTACAGAAGAAGATCAGATGCTACGGGTAAGCTCCTTCCACATCACATTACCAGCCAAATACTCTTTTCGAGCATTTTACTCAACGGATCGCAGGTTCGGCGCAGTCACCGAGGAATTCGAGGTGCGAGACGCCATCGAAAATGTCCTTGGTAACCGGCTCGACTGTCGACAGATGGAGGGTATAATTGCAACTAACCAGAATGGCGCGGTATCTGCTTAGGGCGGGTAGGCGATTATCCAGTATAACAGATAATATCTACCCACATCTCCTGCATGTTAGTGCGCACTTCGGTTAGAAGGATAGTGCCGAAAATTCAGTGCCCCAGTGGTATATCGGGAGAGCCTGAGCAGCCTTGTGCCATTTGATCACCAAGGGATCTATTTTATATAATGAATTGAAGTTGAAATTTACTTATTTCTAAACAGTAGACAGCAGTAGACAAACAGGACTGAGCCTGCAAATATGTATGAGACACTGCTGGTGGCGCGGGGCTTTGCAACTTTTCGTTAGACAGCCCCACACCCCACCACAAATTCGTTTCTCGCGATTCCAAATTCTTGTCAACGAGTGAGCCTGAAAGGGAAAGCCTCACTACTCACCCTGCAGCATCCAGGCCACTTTCCTAAGCTCCTCAGGATCGACTCAAGGAAAGCAAAGATGTCTGCCGACACACTCGACTACGTTCGCATATGCGAGAGCTGCCCTCCTGGCGACGGCTGGGGGCCCTCCGTAACCACCGAGACCACCCTCGATGGTGTGCCTTATGCGCCTTTCTCCAAGGGTGACAAGTTGGGTCGCATGGCCGACTGGACTCTGGAGGGCAAGGACCGAGAGCGTGGCGGTCGTATGCAGTACAACCGCAGCTACAGAGGTAGGGCATCTAGAGACAGTGATTTCCCTTGGTGATCAAAAGGCTAATTTGATTCTTGACTCCAGACCAACAAGTATACGGTGCCAGCCATGCTGTCACCTTCAACGCCCCCGCTGCCGAGGACGAGTCCACATTCTCCATTGTCACAAACACACGAGACTCCGCCAAGACGAGATATGGCCGTGGAGCCGTCTTCACTCGCGGCCGTGGCCAACGTGGTGGCCGAGGCGATGCTCGCGGTGGGCGTGGCCAGGCTCAGCGATCCGGTCCTGGTGGTCGACAGAGTGGCTACGACCGTGGCCGAGGTGCTGGTGGAGCGCGTGGCCGCCGCTTTGGCTGGAAGGACTACGACAAGCCAGCCCGCAACCGAGATGCCAGTGTCGCCATCCGTGCTGACTGGGAGCTTCTTGAGGAGATTGACTTCAACCGTCTGGCTAAGCTGAACCTCGACACCGACGAAGGAGAGGATCTCGAGGACTACGGATTCCTCTACCCCTACGACCGCTCCTACGACAAGCCTCCCGTCAAGGGCTCCGAGAGAAAACTTACAGCCATCGACCGTGCCGCATACAACATCACCACCTCAAACGACCCAATCATCCAGGAGCTCGCCGAGAAGGACGAGGCCACCATCTTCGCCACAGACAGCATCCTGTCCATGCTTATGTGCTCTACCCGTTCCGTCTACCCCTGGGATATCGTCATTGTTCGCCAAGGAAACAAGATCTTCCTCGACAAGCGCGAGAATGCCACTCTGGATATGGTGACCGTCAACGAGAACGCCGCCGACTCTCCTCTGGATGCTTCCGAGGGCAGCAAGGACAGCGTCAACCAGCCCGCCGCCCTTGCTGAGGAGGCTACCTACATCAACCACAACTTCGCCAACCAGGTCGTCAACGAGAGCGAGTCCGCCAAGGTCCAGATGGCCCACAGCAACCCCTTCTACAACGCCTCAGAGGACACCGACCCGCCCGCCAGCAAGGCCTACAGGTACCGAAGATTCGACCTGTCGACCAACGAGGAGGACCCCGTCTACCTCATCGTCCGTACCGAGGTCGATGCCGTCCAGAAGAACAGCATCAGCGGCGAGGATCAGCTCATGACCATCAAGGCCCTGAACGAGTTCGACAGCAAGGCCCAGGGCAGCGGCGGCGCCCTCGACTGGAGGAGCAAGCTCGTCACCCAGCGCGGTGCCGTGGTGGCGACCGAGATGAAGAACAACAGCTGCAAGCTCGCTCGCTGGACCGTGCAGAGCATCCTGTCCAAGTCCGACATCATGAAGCTTGGGTACGTATCACTCACATCTAATCCGTTTTGCCATTTTGACATAACGCTAAC
Source organism: Clonostachys rosea (assembly GCA_026958235.1). Classification (NCBI taxonomy): domain Eukaryota; kingdom Fungi; phylum Ascomycota; class Sordariomycetes; order Hypocreales; family Bionectriaceae; genus Clonostachys; species Clonostachys rosea. Next base: position 4,352,278 of record CP110207.1, read on the forward strand.
ATTTCTTTTTCTAGTTTCGTTTCCCGTGTCAACCCCCGCTCCAACGACAAGCACGTCATCCTGGGCGTCATCGGCTGGAAGCCTCGCGACTTCGCCAACCAGATGAACCTGTCGCTTAACAACGGCTGGGGCATCGTCCGAACCATTGCCGACATGTGTCTCCAGCGCGACGACGGCAAGTTCGTCCTCGTCAAGGACCCCAACAAGTCCATCCTGCGCCTGTATGAGGTCCCCGTCGGCACCTTCGAGGAGGATGAGGATGACGAGGATGGGCCCCAGGAGGAGGCCGAGGCTGAGGGAGCCGAGGAGTAAATTACGAGTTCCATGTCGCTAGAGAGGTAAAAAATTCAAAAAGATTGTTTTCATGTGTCATGACTAGGGGAATTAGACAGGCCGAGTTTTCTTTCTCTTATGTTTGAAGCCGCTCAGCTTCAACAATGTTTTGTTGCCAGGCTGCTTGAAACCATACAAATTCGGGTGGAGATTTGGCACACTGGTAGCAGAGAGGGTCAACGTTGAAAAAATGAGCTCTTTTATTTTTATGATCATCTACGTGTTTGGGATCTCTCCTAAGTCTATACAGCGGTTCAGATGAACCACCGTAATCGTAACTTTCTGAGCCATGGATTTCGTCTAACCCACAGATGACCAGACGTCTGGCTTTTGATCCCATCGAGATGATCTCTGATGAATGTCCTCCGTGCTGAGAGTGCGCACTTCCAAAAATAAAGCAACATGAAATACCATACACGGAGGATTGAATCCTCGCTCCTCCATTCTCGTCTCCTGGTCGCACCACCACTGTCTCACCGATTCCCACCGTATCCCCAAAGCTCAAATGCGCACAAATGCGTTCAAGAACCATTCAATCCTTGCTCCTTCATTCTTGCCTCCTGTTCGTACAAACCACTCTCTCTCTCCGCATTCTTTGAAATCAAATCAACTTGGAATGCATAGAGAACCCCGATCCTTGTTCCTTGACTCTCGCCGCATTCCAAAAACTCATACCAACCCGAATGTGTAGAGAACTGAATCCTTGTTCCTTCACTCTTGTCCTTTGTTCGCACAAACCACTCTGTCTTCGCATTCCCCAAAGGCAAATCAAGCCAAACCGAAATGCATAGAGAGCCCAATCCTTGTTCCTCGACTCTCAGCGCATTTCCAAAGCTCAAATCAACCTGAAATGCAGAGACTTCACTCCCTATTCCTTCATTGCCGTCTCACTTTCGCACATACCAGTGTCTCGCCATACTCCTAAACTCAAAATCAAACATGAAATAGCAAAAGGGTTCACTCGTCGTTCCTTCACTCTTCTCTTGTCCACACAAAAAAAAATGTCTTGCCGCACTTTGGGGAAAAGAAAAAAAAAACCAACACGAGATGCAAAGCGACATCGATCCTCATTTCTTCATTCTCGTCTCTTGCCCCGCACAGTCACTCTCTCTTGCCGCACTCCTAAGTCTTGAATCAAAGACCAAAAGGGTCCACTCCATTATCCTTGAGCTTCATCTCTTGCTCACACAGCCACTGCCTCGCTGCGTTCTTCACCGGGTTCAAGTTAAGCGTGGCAATTGCGTGGTAGGTCGCCGCAAGGATCGCCTGGAAGGCCGCGGACTCGCTCTGCGTCTGCCGGTGCAAGTCCCCTTCCTCCTAGGTGCGGGAGACCTCGTGGCGGAGGCACACATCAAGGGGCCAGTTTGGGAGAGCTTTGCTGGTTTCGAGAGCTCTGTACACGAGCTCTGCACCCCAGGACGAGGGGCGGGGTGAGCCCGGCTTCTCGTGGGGTCGTTGGGGCCGGATGGGATCTAGGTAGGGCTTTGGCGCAGGGTCGGAGGCCGGCTGAGACTGACGCTGGACAGTCCTAAATAACTCATCGATAGGGGGCAACTGGACCCCAGGGTTTCGGGACGGGGCCTGAATCGGCTGGTGGTACTCTGCAAACGAAGTGTTGTTCTGGTTTGCAAGAGAATAAGCCGTGAGAGCATTGGATGCTCTGGAAGCCGCCAGATCGTTGGATGCTCTGGGAGCCGCCAAATCGTTGGATTCTCTGGGAGCCGACAGAGCATTGGATGCTCGGCGAGCACTCCGGCTGTTGTTAAGGTACCCGAGGTCAAGTGGAGAGGGAACTGGCCTTGCAGCCCCCCTTCTTGGGTGTGATATATCTGTCGACTCTATTTTAATAGGTGTATATTGGCGCCGGTTTCCGTCACGAGCATGAGAGCTCTGCTTGTTTCCATCGCGAGCATGGGAGCTTTCCGCAGGTCCATTTGGCCGGAGGGAAGTTCCATGATGTGGGATCGGAGGCGGAGGATGTGGGTAGCGGAACGTAAAGTTAGCACTGGGTGGTTGCTCGGTCTGGCTGAAAGAAGTAGCCTGAGCGCCGTTATGGCTATTCTCTCCTCCATAACCCCTTCGTGAAGTCGCCCATGATCCGGCGGTTGTTTCTCCGGATGGTCGGTTTTCTGATGCGCCTACCAAACCACCAACACTAGAGACAGGATCCTTTGCTGGGGCCCTGTTTGCGAGCCCCCCATGTCGTTTAGCTCCCCTGCCTCGGGCTCCTCCACCACGAGGCTTTGGGGGGAGTCCGCCACGAGGCTTTGGGGGAAGGGAGCTTGAGGAAGTGGCGGTAACCTTCGTCTTCTTGGGGACCTCCCAGTTGAGGGAGCCAGGTTTGATGTGGTGGACTTCATCGTCCTCCAGTCCCCCCGCGCCGACGCATTTTCCGCAGACAGTTAATTTGCAAACGTTACACTGGTGGACAACACCTCTGCTTGCTAGGGAGCAGAGGTCGCACTTTGTCATGGCGACATAGGATGGGGACCAGCCGTGGTGAGGTTCGTCACCGGCCCACATCCAGGAGGAGTGTCGGTTGCTTTTAAGCCTCTTCGCAGGTTGTCCAAGGTTGTCAACTTCAGCATCTGCCGTGGACTGGTCCGCAGGGACAGATGTCAGTTCGGCATTTGCTTGATTGTGGCTTCTCTTTCTGCTCATTGCTTGAGAATCCGCAAGGTTTGGTCCTGCTGATGGTGCTAGATCAGAAGGATGATCCTTCTTCCCGTAAGGGTTTGGTTCCATGGCGATGGCGGTGGTAGTTGAGTAGCAAAAATCAAAGCGTTGACTCTAGGTGCGATTTTTGTATTGTCTTCTTTAGCTTGTTGGTTGTCGTATGTTGGGGAAACTGAGTTTGGTGAGCTTTGTTAAAGGTCATATGAGAGCAAGTTTCAGTTCTTTGGCGGACAATAACCATGCAATGCTGGGGAACAAAGGGCGTGGGAAACAGCGTTTTATGGGGTTTAGCACCACCATCTCCTCGTCAAGAGGGAATTGAATCACTCATGGGAAGGAATAGGATTCACTGGCGATACTCGAAGAAGGCCATAGGTCTCGGGTGAGAATTGGAGGGGGGGCACGGGGCAAAGAGACCGAATCCATTTCGTGAATCATCGCGTCTGATCTTTGGATGCAAGGGCATCAGACGGTTCTCGCTGTATTCGGCGGATCGGAGGAGAGTTTCACTCTATAGGGTTTGATTTTGGGGGGGGAGGAGGGGAGTAAACAATCGTTATCCCAATAAAAGATTAGTAAATTTGGCTCTACCTTGTGTTTCGAGCGGGTTTTAGAAATTGAAGATGGGCTGAGGTGAAGAGATCACCAAGTAATAGTTCAAAGGTGTGCAAATAGATGCGGGTGTGATGAGTTGGAAAGATCTTCTTTCGGAATTGTTGTTTTGGAAGTGTGGTGAAGATCACAGACTAGCCAACATGGTGTTCTGAAAGAAAAGATCGAAGTAAACAAACCACGCTGCGTCGAAGTGAGGGTGAGGTGAAGGGTGAGGTGAGGCTGAGGCTGGCTCTCTTGTCTATAGGGTAGGTCCCCGAACCCACGTGTGGCTTTCGGTGGCTGGTGCGCCTCGAAGCTCGAGTCCAGGTGATTTGGGCCACAGCTTCAATTCCTCTCCACTCCGCTCCACTCCCCTGTTGGTCTTATGTAGCGGTCCCTGTGGCACCAATCTACCGGCCCCTCTTTGCGCCCATGTTCATGATGCTGACTGGCTGTAGCGGTGGTACGTAAGTATCTGGGGCCGTTGGCGCTCCAATCTTTTTGTCAGGGTCTTTTCAGTTCTCCATGTCCAGGGCGATTGGGCTGCGCGTATCACCTCTTGGGCAAAGATGGGAAATGCAGCATTGGCAGCGAGGCTAGTGACCCCCACCCACACCAAGGTTTTTGCTAGGGCTTGCTATGGCATAGTTGCTATCTATGTAGGTCTTAGGTAGGTGGCTTTCGGCTGAGAGCCAAACGACATGGTGGTGGCTGGCGGCGACGCCGACAGAACCTAATTGTGCCAAACGCTCGCCAGTCAGGAGTGATCCCGGTTGTTCCGTCTGGTCCTCAGCTGAATGGAGCTGAATATGACGACAGAGGAGACTGTTCGGTCTTTTGTGTTCTGCGCTTGAAAGAATGAGACATCGTGCCCTTTTCTTGGTCCCTACCATCGAGTTCGTAACGAACTGAAGCTGGAAGCTTGGCACTTTCCTAATACGGGCTGTATTGCAAGCGCCAGATGCCGTTGGGCAATTGGGGACTCGTCATTGCTCAAGCCGTAGAAGAGGTTCAGTTCATCAGCTTACGGCAAAATGCCCGAGGTCCCTTGCAGAGGCTCTGTGGGGGAAAAGAACGGAGAAATCAGAGTCAATTTCTTCTACGAGGCGTCTCTACCTACATCTAATAGTCACCGTGACTCTTGCTAAGAAGGAAAATATTACTCCCTCCCATCTGGACCACCGCCTCATATGTGCAACTTCCTAGGAAGTTTACTCTGGATATGCTTTAAGGTCCGCCGGATCGGAATTACGTCTGCCGGCCCTGCCCTGTGCATCCTGACCGAAGGCGCTACTGAAAGAGAGCCGGCACGGGACAAGCGGGAATGGAGAATTTGGGCGGGGCTGTCCCCGACCGCCATCATGCTCGAGGATCCGACATGGTCTAGGCCGTAGACTCCCTGTGGTAGTACGGACAGTAGGTACGTACTGTAGCTTTACTTTTGCTCTTTCCAGGCTGTACGCGCCATCTCAAACTCTTGGCTCGGCATGCTTTTCCACTCTGCTCTCTCTCCCTTCCGCTCTTCTCCAGAACTTTTCTTCTTCTCTTCTCTCCCTCCCATCGCTCTCCTCCCTCTCGCCATCGTCGCATCACGTCCCCCAGAATCGTCCTGCGCACACTGAGCTCTCTGCCTCCCGCGATGTCTGCCAACGACTACTACAACCAGCAGGGTGGAGGCTACCCCCAGCACCCCCAGCCTGTAAGTTGAAGCTTCCCAGAGCCCTCCCAGCGCCGCGTGGCCCAACCCCACTAGTTTACTTGGCTGCGATACCAGCAAAGAGCCCCAATCGCCAAAACGACAAATCTCGTCGCAATTGCAATTAACTTCTCGCGCTGACCATCTCGCTCGTCGCAGTCCTACGGCCCTCCCCAAGGCCACTACAACGGCCCCCCGCCCCAGCAAGGCGGCTACTACCAGCAGGGTCCTCCTCAGCAGGGCTACGGCGGTCCGCCGCCCATGCAGTATCAGCAGCAGCCCCCTCCGGAGCACAAGGGCAACCACGGCGGCGGCGATAGCGGTGTGAAGGGCCAGCGGAACTGCCTGCTCGCCTGTCTGGCCACCATCTGCTTCTGCTGTGCGGTCGAAGAGTGCTGCGAGTGCTGGTAGGTTTTTTCTTGCGTCCAGAATACCCCCAATTCCGAAACATGGAGGGCTGCCCTTTTTCAATTTGATCCAGATTTACTAATATGACCAACTTTTTTGTTATAGCTGCGAATGCTGCGAATGCTGCTGCTAAAAGCTAGCCCACGATCATTTTACCACAATCACACAAACACCTTCCTTTCACCACCGTTTTCTACGACCTGTTCTGTCTTGGGATCCTCCGAGGGAAACAAGGGATGAGGCATGAAGGGATATATATGGGCAGTCGAGATGGAGCTCCACTGGGATGGAACGACGGTTGCTTGAATCGCGAACGATCGCATTGCCCATCAACGAGAGGTCATATGATACAATGACACATCCGAGGTCGGACTGGCCTCGTAGAGTATGGTAGCCGGCTGTATGACGCTCGCTGCCCGCCCCTCTGTCTCTTGAACTTCCTGTATATACAGACCTGAGATTCAACTTCACATTAGTTTCTTTTACTTGATGATTATTGGCAATGGGCGAATCCGTTGGAAATGCACAGTTAGTTTTTTATCTTAATTCAGAATTCTTTTTAGAAGGGACTGGCCGCAACGCATTCCATTCGTTTCTTTTTTTCTTCCGCTACCTACAAAGCTACCGCTTGCTAGCCCCAAGATGAATGTCAAACCCTCCGAAATGGAAATCGCATATCCCCACCGTGCTAGTTATCTTTTGTTCAGAATGATAAGTGTAAGAAGGGAGATTTTTATGAGTCGAGCTGTACGTAGTTGGCAGGGAAAAGACCCTTCTTGCCATTGTACTCGCCAGCCCACCAGTCTTCGTCGGGGAACTCCAGGTTCGTGATCTTGGCGTCTTCGGGGAAGCTGATTTCTGCAAGGCATGTTAGCGAGGTTTTGCGATTAGGTAGTTCTAGTTCTACTTACCGTTGTCTTCGGCGGCTTCATAATCGTACAGAGCGGTCGCCGTGGGGCCGGCGGCAGCCGGGCGCGAGGCTGCTGGAGGAGGTGGAGGAGGAGCAGTCTCCTCCTGGACGGCGGCGGCGGTAACAGCAGGAGCAGAACCACCAGATGGTTCCTCAGTGATCTCGACATAATTGCTGGGGAACAGACCTCGCTCGCCCTTGGAGTTGGTTCCTAGCCACCAGTCGTCATCAACCATATCGATATCGGTGACGGTCTGGCCTTCAATAAGCTCAATCTCATTCTCCTCAGCCTTTTCGTAGTCGTACTGGACAACTGCGCGGTATCCACCCTGGGAGCTCTGAGCAGCTGCAACCTGCTCAGGCTCAAACTCTTGTTCAGCAACAGCCGTGGCAGCACCTCGCGCAGCGCGTGTCTGCTCCTGCTCGTCAGGAAGCTCGTCCTCGTCGGGCACATCGATATCAGCTGCTGGGATAGGGGGTGGTGCTCGTGCCTCCGGTGGCTCAACAACTGGGCGAGAGGCCGAGACCGGAACAGCAATGCGTACGGGAGATGACTCTCTTTCAGGCTCATAGGCTGAAGGGTCTTCTTGCTCCTCCTCCTGTTCATCCGCCGGCGCAGGCCTGCTAGGAAGGCCAGGAAGAGCAAAGCCTCCTGAAGGTCGAGAGCTCTGGGGGAGAGGTGGTGGGGCATCATCATGGTCCTCTTCAGCAGCTCGGGGAATCTGAGGTACAGATCCAGCAGAGATGGGTGCCGTGCCCTTGAATCGATCCTTCAATGCCGCAACTCCGCCAGATGAAGCAGGTGTCTCTTCTTCGACGGACCTGTCCTGCTCGCCGGTGGTCTGTTGAGCAATAGATTCGTCGGGTCGGCCGAACTGGGATGAGGTGTGAACTGGAGCCCAGCTCTTTCCGGAATACCCGCTCTTCCATCCTCCTCCGCTGGTCTGAGGCTCAACAGGTGACGCGGTAGGAGGTGGCGAACTGACACTTCCCACATCCACCCCTCGCTCCTTGGCCTTCTTCTCAGCCCAGAGTTGGGCTGGCGTCTTTCCACCTTGGTCGGCAAAGGTACGGCTGGCGGCACCAACAGGCGCGGCGGAAGGAACTGACGGCCCGCCGAAGCCCAGACCTCCAGTCGGTGGCTTAGTCCCGGTGAAGCTGGAACTACCTACAAACTTGTTCGCAACCTTGGGCTTGGGAAGAGTTGTGAGTCGCTCGGAGGCCGGGGGTTGGCTAAAAGCAGCGGCCCTCTCGGAGAGAGGCTTAGACTCCTCGACCGGTTCCGGTTCTTCATTCGCAGGCTTCTGTGCCCGGGCCCGAATGGCAGCAATATCGACCTTGCCTACAGGCTCGTATGCGCCCTTGACAGGAGTAGGTCTGTCGTCGTTCTTCTCCTTGGCCTGCGCTCGGATAGCAGCGATATCAACCTTTCCAATGGGCTGGTAACCACCCCTGACCACATCAGAAGGAGCTTCGGGCTTGGGTGGCGCAGCAGAGAAACGGGAGGCTTCGGGCTTCTGCTTGGTGAGCTCCGCCATGTTGACCTTGGTGGGCTTGTAAGCGGAATCGACCTTTTCGATCTGAGATCTGGAAACGGGAGGAGCATCCGCGCCCCAGCCATCTTCGTCCACGTTGCTATCTTTCTTCGTTCGGGCGGCGACGATAGGATCAACTCGGCCGGCGCTATAAGTGGTTGGAGTGAACACGGGCTTCGACTTTACGGGGGGACGGGGGGCCGGGGCGCCAATTGATGAGCCAGCAGAGTATTTGGCACCCGAGGCATTGGCGACCTTCTCCATCACGGCCTGGGGCTCCAAGTCGCTTTCGGAACGAGCGGTAATCTGCACATGGTATCCATGCAAGATCTTTGAGACTGCAGCAGTGTGGCTTGTGAAGTATCCCTTGGTGCGTTCAGGTACGCCGCCACCGCACCAGGCGATGAGGATATATTTGGGAAGGCCGGAGTTGGGGTCTTTCACCTTGACGAAGGCGTACTGGACACGGCCTTCGCTAAAGTCCTCGATTAAGTCAGATAATTCTCCATCTGGAACAAGGTCAACAAGCTGTATCCATGCGATTCAATTCCGAATTCCCTCACCTCCGGTGCCTTGCACTTTCAGAATGCTCTCCTTAGCTCCGCTGTCTTGGAAGGCGTTCTGCAATGGTGCCTGTACGGTGAAGAGAGCCCACTGGGCGTGGGTGGGAGAGTCGGTCGAGGGTGCCGGCCCGTTAATGACTCCATTGTAGCTGCTCTTAATGGACGGGCCGTTAATTGATAGGTTTAGCGACGCCATCTCGAAGGAAATATGCTGTTGTCTTGGAGAGGTAGGTTTGGTAGTGGAAGGGGGGAGGTCGGTGACGTTGCTGGAATTGGGGCGAGGAGGATCCACCAGTCAATCCAGTTGAAAAGAGGGGTACTCGAGGAGGTGAAGGAGGAGGAGAGAAGGCACACAAGATGCCTTGGTCGCAGCACTTCTTCGGACGAATGCTAATTGCTCCGTGGAAGAAGTGTTTGCCGTCGTCTGGACAAGACAGGAGGAGTAGAGGATGTTGGGAGAGGTTGGCTTGTGGAGCTGCAAGAACGGGCAGGGTACGCATACCATTGACGTACGACCAACACCACGTATTCGGGCAACGAGCTACCTACCGTACCTACAAAGTCCAGTAAGCAGCAGGCGAGCTACGCTACACTGCACAGCCCTGCTAGCTGCCTCCTGGGCAGGTAATAGGTGCCCAGGTATCCACCAGATTGGGCATTTGGGTTTGCGGAGTCTGGGCGACGGTTAAAGACATATTATGCAACTAGGATGCACTTTGCACGTAAGCCGAAGGAGGGCACCGGTGCCGAAATGACGCAAGGTCTCAAGCCCCGCCACTCACCCGCCGTCGCGCCTCGTCGGCTACGGATTGCGATATCGCCTGCCCCGCCAAATTCCGCAGTTATGATCTACTTCGCACCCACCAACTGCCTGACATATCCAGATCGCATGACTGGGTAGAAAAAAATCACCACCACTGCATCTCGACGTCTCGACACACCGAATCTTACGGGTCCTGGGCGCGAAAGGGGAAAAAATGTCGACAATTACAGAGGTGGATAGCATCCCCCAGTGGGAGCAGCTTCTTGCGTCGTTGCCTCCATCTACGCTTCTAGTGGTTTCTTTTCACGCTCCATGGGCGGCTCCATGTGCCCAAATGGCTACAGTCCTGGCGACGCTGGCGTCTGAATACCCAGTCACCGAGCCTCCCGCCACAAAGTGGGTTTCCGTCAATGCAGAGGACCTCAGCGACATCAGCGAAGCCTACGAAGTCACCGCCGTTCCATTCCTAGTCTTGATCCGGAACGGCCAAGTCCTCGAGACTGTCAGTGGCAGCAGCGCTGTCAAAGTTCGAACCGCAATCGAGACGCACGCCAGCAGTGCAAGTGCAGCACAGGCCGATACCGCTGGCGGAGTCGCTCAAACTGTCGCCAAAGCTGAAGAACCTGCGGCACCACTTGATCCCGAGAAACAAAAAGAAGAACTCTTCAAGCGCTTGGCTGATCTGGTCAAGGCTGCACCTGTTATGCTCTTCATGAAGGGTACCCCAAGTGGCCCGCAGTGCGGCTTCTCTCGTCAAATGGTCGCAATTCTGCGGGAGAACTCTGTCAAGTATGGATTCTTCAACATTCTCGCCGACGACGAGGTCAGGCAAGGGCTGAAGGAGTACGCTGAGTGGCCGACTTATCCTCAGCTTTGGATCAGTGGGGAGTTGGTCGGTGGGTTGGACATTGTAAGTGATATCGAGACGCAATCTGGGAAGCTGGCACTAGAAACAAAATGGCTAATTGTGAAATAGGTCAAAGAGGAGCTCAGTAACGATGCAGACTTTTTCAAGCCTTATAGTGTGAGCGGGGGTGAGGCAGCGGCCCCAGCTTGAGGGGCACACATGGAATGGGGCAAACCAAGGAACCCGGGCCGTTGGAAAAAGAGACGAGCTACGAATTATTATGCCAGAAATGAATTGCGACACCTTGTCCGCCGCCTTGTCGGCGACTTATCGATGCGAAGCACACTCCTGAAGCCTGGGAGTTCGGGGTGACTGGATAGAGGGAAACTGATGCCATACAAATGGCGGGGTCATTTCGCGGTCAGTCAGAAGTGAAGAAGGGATAGGAGGGGTGAGGGATGATGCATTGAGAATTGTGGCTTCCTGGAGGCCCGAACAAGACCGGACTGATGTCGAGTCAGTCGAGCTAGTTGGTGATTATAAACCAGCCTCGACCCGTGGCGACAAGTTTCCTTCATAGCTCGAATGATATTCAGTTCACCACTCTCATAGATCAATGATTCATCATTCATGATGTGAGACACTCGGAGTCTGGGAAGAAGGAAAAGAAATGTAGATGGAAAAGAAGGGAGCCAGCCCCCAGACCTCGTTTCGCCAGCGACTACATAGCTGCCAACCGTCGGTTGCCATTCCTGGTAACTGCTCTGGACACTTTTAGAATGTAAGCTCAGGATCCCGGTGGATAACCAGGAAATTGGATGCTGACGAAACAAACTAGACACTAGTCCAACTCAGTCGCGGTCCCTGGTGATGTTGATGCTTACCCTTGTCTAGCTGTATGCAGGTAGGCCAGTGTGACCGAGAGTGTGAGTCATCGTAGAGAGACGTTTGCAAAGGTGGGTTGTTCGAGGTGTGGCAGTGAAGTGATGGGGTAGCATGATGTTAGCGGGGAGCATCCAACTGCTGATGTGGTTTTGCTGCTGCCTGGCGAGGCCCGGGACAACCCCGAGAGCCATTCTCGTCTAGGCCCTGCGCAAACGAGCGCCCGCAGGCCCGCAAGATCGGGATGGAGTATAGTCCGTATAAAGTGTGCAGGTTGCTGACAGGCGGTGGTGGTGCATGCTCGAAATGTCGGGGGAGGGCATCATGTTCCGCATAGCCTGATGATATCATCCACTCCGGCGTATGTCTGCACACAATGCGCCCTGCTCCCTGTAACACACCACTGGACGCTGACGACGAGCGCCTCAACGAGCCAGGTCCAAGGGGGCAGATTGATCAAGTACGTGTATAGTCGATGGAGGCGCGCAGCAAAAGCGATAAGATTCTTGTGCTACTGCTGCATTACCCATAACGGCTCCAAGTGGCGAAGTGTTTCTATTGGTGCATGTAAACTGTAAGCTACGTACCACCGTGGCGTCTCTCGCCTACCACCTGTCTAATAGAGGAGGAAAGTAGGGGGGAGTGTGTACCTGCCTCAATATCATGCCATGAAGCCATTAGCTCAGCACGGGTTTAAAGTTTTGGTAGCTTCACAAGTATCCTGAGGAGTAACATGGGAGATGGATTTCTATCCGGGCGTGCGATCAAGCTAACGGATGACTGCTGGCCAATTCCAACTGGACGAAAGACAGCAAACCCCCACCAATACGATCTGCCGCTTCCTGCGTACTTAGCAAGGTGTAGGAGTCGGCCGCGGCCGGTAGTTGGGTGATATCATCATGGGTACCTAGTGTGGTACCGCCAGAAGTCAAGCCATCCCAAACTCATCCCCATTCCTTTCCCGCCATTGCAGATCCGTCTCAAGCTTCGGCGTGCCTCAATGGAGCGACTACCGTAGTGTGCAGTAAGCCAGGTGCAGCAAGCCTTTCCCCAAGGGTCGTTTCCGTGTGGTTTGTCCACCCGCCGATGGGAGGGATTGAGATGGCTGCGGATTATATAATTCCACCAGCATCCAACCACACCGTCCATCGTCGTCGGACCTGTTTCACTCCCTTCTTTCCTCGCTGCTCTGCCTCAGTCAATAGCGACAGCAACTGCAGGTGGCAGCTTACTAAAACAAACAGTTCTCGTGCCTTCCTCCACCTGGCCCCGATAGTTTGAATTAATTAAACCCGGATTGACGCCGTCATTGGATATTCCGCCGTCTCCAACTTTCCCAAGCATCACCTCTTCGTGTTAAATCCGTCCTGTCTCGCTCGTCCTCGTCTGCTGCCGCCGTGGATAGGTGCGCTATCCAGCAAACCCGACGCTGCATTTCTCGACTCGACTCCACCGCCGATCCTTAGCGTGGGATCGCTTCCTCAGAGGAGGCCCGATATATGATTTAATTGGGGTTATTGGGTACACTTCACCAACGTTTCTACTAAAATCTTATTCTCATATCATTCCCAGCTCGTGGCTTGACTCCCGCCATCCAGTCGCTTGAGGCGCTTTCGTCCTGCTGAGCCCCCGTCTCGCTCTCTCGATCGGAACAGTCCTCTTTCTCTCCGAGAACAAAGACAGCCGCCTGTCTGTCTTGCTGACTGACTGGCCCGCCGAGTGATTCATCACTTCCTTCTTCCTAGGTAAGAAGTTCGTGGGTGTCAAGTGAGCGGATCCATCCTTCCAGTGACCATGACTCCCACTCCGCCGTCGACAAATTCTTCTACGGGTGGCCGCTCACCCGAAGAGCAGTACCGGGTTGTGCGCAAGAGAAACAGAATTCCTCTGAGCTGTTATCCTTGTAGGACCAGAAAGTATGTGGTGACCCCACGATTGTGTAAATTTCCCCATTGCTAATCTTCTCTTCCTCAATGTAGATTGTAAGCAATGCCATACCAAACAAACAGGTAGATAAAATCGATCCTTTACTAACCCACAGCTAGAAAATGCGACCGGAGCCACCCATGCAGCAATTGCGTGAAGCGCGAGGGCGCAGGAGCTGCGTCTTGCTCATACGCCACGCCCGTAAGCCGCAAGAAAAATCCGGATCAGGGAGCGGCGAGCCCCGATGACATGCAAAACAGAATCAATCGACTTGAAGGTTTGGTTCTCTCATTAATGCACAATGGAGGTAATACGGATGGCGCGGCGGCTACCGCGATGGATGTTGAACGGTCTGGCTCTCAATCTCAGACGGATGGTACATCGTCTGCCAGAAACGCTCGAGAGGAGGACCCCGCTCTGATTGATGAGGACAGCGATGTCGATGAAGGCCTAGCTACATCACTAGGAGTTTTGAAGGTCGACATGGACAACGGGAAATCCATGTACATTGGCCAAGAACATTGGCATACCCTTCTTTCCGACATTGCAGAAGTCAAGAACTACTTCGCCAGTCACAAAAAGGAACTCGAGACAGGCTACGAACGTGTACGGAATTCCAAGCCCATGGCCGCTCGCGAAGGCCCTACCCTCCTGCTTGGCGCTCCACAAGCCTCCGAGGTCGAACTGAGGGCCGAGCTGCCTCCCAAGTCGAGCGTTCTGACGCTATGTAGTCGCTACTTCAATTCCATGGATAACGCTGTCAACATAATCCATGGCCCGACATTCCAGCAACAGCTTCGTGCATACTGGCAGGATCCATCAAAGACATCCATCATGTGGTTGGGCCTGCTGTACTCCGTCCTCACGCTCGCTATGCTCAGTTATCACAAAGTGGGCGATGAGCCTCCAGAGTGGAAAGGACGAACCCTGGAAATGGCTTCCGACTTTCGCATGCGAACTGTACAATGCCTCATCAAGGCAGATTACACCAAGCCCGTTGACCATACCATCGAAACGATGATTCTTTACGCATTCGGAGAGTATTCGTCGCGCTGGGATGCAGATCTTGGGTTGTGGATGATCGTATCCCTCATCACGAGGCTGGCCTACCGCATGGGCTACCACCGGGACGCGAAATGGTTTCCGTCCATTACGCCATTCCAAGCCGTAAGTGCCAGCAATCTCTCACAACACTTTAAATTATAGAATTAGACAGAGTTCTAACAGTAGCCCTTACAGGAGATGAGACGAAGAACATGGGCATTGGTGAGGATGTCTGATGTGATCTTTTCACATCAAGTATCGTTACCGAGCATGATCTATGAGCACGACTGCGACACGCAACTGCCCAACAACCTATTTGATGAGGACTTTCATCTGGACACAAAGGAGCTTCCTGCATCAAGGCCGGCGACGCAACCAACACCAGTGTCATACATGATAGCCAAAGCCAGGTTGTGCAATGAACTTGGCAACATTCTCCAAGCAACGAATGGAATCGGCAAACATGTATCATACGATGAGATTCTCCGGTTTGACGCCAAGTTGAGGCAGATAATGCAAGATCTCCCGCCACACCTGAGGTTAAAATCACTCGAGGATACGCACGATCCCGTTACATTAATTATTGCCAGGTTCAACGTGGAAATTCTGTCCCAAAAGATCTTTTGTCTACTTCATCGAAAGTACCTCCCACGTGCGAGGCAAAACACAAGATATGCACACTCTAGGAGATGCGCGATCGAGGCTTCGTTACGAGCATTAGATCATCTGGCGACCCTCAATCGTGAGTCCCAACCCAACGGGCGGCTGCGGTCCGTTGGGTGGTATATCAAGTCCATTGCAACCAAAGATTTCATCCTCCCCGCCATGTTGATCATCCTCGACCTGCACTATGACAATATGGCTTCGCAAAACAGAGCAGCCGAGACCGAGGGCAATTTTCTCTGGACTGCAGAACAGAGACAGCGAATGATCTCGGCTTTGGAAGAGGCTGCAAGCATATGGAAATGCCTTGCGGAAACCTCCATGGAGGCCTACAAGGCAACCAAAATTGTCGAAATCATGCTCCAAAAAATAAATCGTCCTTCGGAGAGCGGTAACCGGGGCCCTACGGATTCTCAACCTAGTATTCCCTCAGCTAGTCCGTTTGGAGGCGACCCATCTATGGCCAGTCTTTCTCAAGCGTTCGCATCCCCCATGGCAGGGGCAGGGATGGCTGATCCGGGAATGGGTGTGAAGCCTTTCGACGAAAGCGCCAATCTGTTCAATATGGATTGGGGACTATCGCCCTCAGCTGTAATGAACCTCAACACGGGAACCGCCGCCCTTGGACCTGGCTCCCCTCTGTCTATGTTTCCTAATGGGAGCGGCAGCATGGCGCCTGAGTTGACCGGCGATTTCGACTGGGTAAGCCTTCTCAATAACATCACTCTTCTCAATACCACAACATGAAGTCTTGTAACTAACTAATGACTGCAGGGGGCGTTTGAGAACTATGCACAGACGGCAAACTGGGGGGTTGATGCGAGCTTTCAGATATACGGGACCGGTACTAGCGATTCATCGCCGGAACAGCAGTCGATGAATCCTCCTCAATAAACGTGCAACAATGTATAGTTAGGATCAGCCCACCTTGGAATGAGAAGAAACATTTGGGTTTGGGAAACAAAAGATAATGTGAGACAAGATGTTGTATGTAAGAGGCTGAAAATCTCAACTAATTAAAATCCATTAAATCAATGTGCAACATGTATAACAATACTGGATGGGTTATGTAGCTGGACGATTATGTACGATGAATTACCAAAGTTCCAATATTTGTATCATTATTCTCTATATTTCCAAGAATAATAGTAGAAACATAAAATGCGTACATTCGAAGTGACGTGGAGGGCAAAGTCGAGCGGTGTACAGGCAAGAGGGGGACTCTGTGGTTTTTTACAATACCCTTCCTCCCTCCCATAATAGTGAGGATCGCTTGGATCGCATGACGGATCCATAACCAGCCTAACATGATTGTACAAGTCTGACAAAACATCAGACGTCACAAGAGCAGAAACAAATCCCCGAGGCGCCCGTCACAAATCTACCTCCGGTTCTCATACTCCCCCATCTTCCCCATGACGCCCTTCCAACCCGGTTTCAGTACAATGAGGAAATTCGTTTGCTTCCGCAGCCCCGCCCTTTTTTCTATATGGTGAGTCCCATAGGGCGGGGTGCTCTTTTGCGGTGGTGGCTGTTATGTCTTGAGAGAGAAATTTCTATACGACGTCGCCAATGATCTTGGCGGCCTCTCTGTACGTCGAAAGCAGTTTTTCGCACTTCTCGCGCTCCTTCTTCACGGCGTCGTCCTCGTACAGGAGCTCCTCGAAGAGAGTCTCCTTGTAGAGCTCTGTGACGAGTCTGTTTTGCACGACATCCTTGCAGTGGTTGACCAGGAGGTGCATGACAGCCTTTGGAACCTGGTCGGCGATGGACTCGCGGACAATGTTGAAATATGAGGAGATTAGAGCACGGATCAGCTCTGTCTCCATTGCCTCACGGTCAGTCATCGCTGGTTCATTAGATTCGCCCTGCAGTCATGTTAGTCGTTGTAATAAAGAGAAGGGAGGTAGAAGCAAATGGGAACTGACGAAGTGAGCAGCAAGCCCCTTGGCAGGGACATCATCATCTCCTAGTTTCGGGCTGGATGGGATGTTGTTTTCTTCTCTTTCTCTCCGGATGGACATGGGTTCCACATGTGCGATCTGTCGATGTGGGAGGGGTGTCGAGGCAGCAGTCGCTTGAATGCCATCTTTACCAAAGAAATAGTTCAGGAATGAATCTCGAGCATTTCCGAGGCCCTGCTGGTGGAATCTGGAGGGTGATGCGGAACGGGCATCGGCATCCCTCAGCGCGGCACTCAGCCTAGTCGCGCCGTTCGCGAGCACGGGTGGCGAGAGGCTTCGGGGTGGCTTCGACAGGGAGATGGATTTGCGGGAATTGCCCACGGGCTTCTCTGAACCCGCGTTCTCCTCATCGTCTTCCACGCCGTCTGTGCCGTTTGCTCCGATTTCCTTCAATCTCCGCTTCTCTCGGCGCTCCCGCTCTTCTTGAATTAATCTCTTGCGCTCTTTCTCTTGCTTGGCGCTCACTACATTACTCATGGCAGCTGCTGCACCGAGGAAGTTGGGGTGGTTGGTGTTAATATATGCACGCTGAATGGATATAAGGGATTCAACGTATTGAGACGTGGGTCCCAATCTCTCCCGGAGAAGATCTGATACAGTCTCGATAAGCTTAGCCTGGAGACGGGGGAAGCGGGAGAGCTCTGTAGATCCGCACGTGTGGCAGATCTTGATCAGCTCCTCGTAAACCAGCTCAACGCAGCGCTGGCTAGGAATCTCAAGGAGTTTGATCTGGGGCTTCACGAGGAGATCGAAAGCCATTTCGGGGACGAAGAGACTGGGGCGAGGTCCAGTGGAGTTACGGATTGCAGTCCTAATATCAAGTGCGGAGAGGTTGGATGTGGGATCAACCGACTCAAGAGAGCTTCCAAAGACGGAGTTGAAGATGTAATAAATACGAGCACCACCACAAAGCTCTTTTGTCGATATCTCCGACGAGGTACCATCAATAGACGAAATGAAAGAAGTTGCGAAACGAGTCATGAGCTGAAGAATTAGAGACCCGCGGTGCTCCTTGCCGCTGAAATGCATATCACCGTAGCTGGCGAGCTCTTGCTGAGTCTGGCCCATGAGAGTATTGAGGCGAGCTTTAATATCTGGAAGTCGTTCTCGAATATGGGTCATGAGCGTCGAGTTAAGAGTCTTGGCTAAATAATGGGTGCCGCATCTATTGGCAATGTTTCGGTAGGCAGGGTGGTGCTTGAAGAACTCGGCTTCAGCCTTGAGAGCCTCAGTCATGGGCTTGTTGCCCTGAATATCCTGCTGGGAGCGGTTCACAACACCAATGAAGCCAAGCTTGAGGGGGTAAACGCGGCCAGAGAGAATGTCGAGTGCATTGGTACCATGGTCCATAAGATCAACCTTGGTCAAAACACCAATTGTGCGTCTACCGAGGGCATCGACATGGCGGGCAAGTTTGAGAGCTTCGGAGTTGACGAGATCGACGTTGGCTGGGGAGACGGCGAGGATAATACTGTTCGGCTTGGCGATGTATTCGGAAATCAGGTTGCGTGTCTGCTTCTCGATATCGCTGGGTTGATCACCAATGGGGACCTATAGTACAAAGTCAGGTCAGCAAGATCTCGATCTCCCTGCAGCATTCAACAAGGCGGCGCAAACCTTGGTCAAACCAGGCAGATCGACGAGGGTCAAGTTTAGGACATGTGGCGAGTAAATCTTGAGGTTGATAGGCTGGCGGTTGATTCCCTTGTTGTTACCAGCGACCCTGGATGTCTCGTTCTCGATTTCACGCTTGACGTCGGAGAAATCGGTGAACCTCCTGTTGGGAATATGGTGAAACTCGGCCCATTCAGAACGGCGGGCTGCGCCGGGTGAGTGGTAAGGATCGGCCAAGGGATCGGGCGCATTCTCATCGTCATGAACATTGACAAGTTGTAGAATCAATGGACGCCGTGTGCAGATACCGCTGCCTCGAGGTAAGAAGTCTCGGCCGACGATGTTTTCTAGGACGGAAGATTTGCCAGCAGATTGGGAGCCAACGACGACCTAGAATACGAGAGAAAACTATTAGCAAGGAAGAATAGGAAATTGAATATGATGTGCAGGGATGAGAGCTTGAGAATAGCTGGATGGCCACATACAATCTGGGGGAGATCGAGGGAGTCATTGCCAATGGTGTTGAAGACCAAGTCTTGCAACTTGTTGACGGTGATGAGCAGATCCTCACCGAGAGCTGCCATGGTGGTGGATGAAAACCCGAGGACGCCTCAAAGAGCAGGAACACGACAAGCAAGTCACCAGGAAGGGCCGGAAAGGACGACGGCGTCTATCGAGGTTGTGCAGCGCGTCGCCAGCTAGCAATGAGGAGGCAGGCGATGGCAATGGGAATGATGTATGAGGCGGCTGGTATCTTGAAGTGATCTTTTTCTATGGATCGGGTGGTTCACGTGTGTACGGGAGTACATCCGGCAAACAGGCCTGTACAGCACTAGCGGTGGCAGCTGCAGTGGCCGTTCCAGCACCAACCCGAGCGTCATGGACTTCGGGGCCACGACGGACAGGAGGGAAAGCACCGTATTGCAGTGGGTCCGTCCCAATTGGGGTTGGGGTCAGGACGGTTGCTGACCATTTGCTGCTAACGGCCACCGTCAATGCCTCTCTCTCACCACGGAAGATTGCTCTTCTCATGCCACCAGGGGGGAGACCGGGTGAAACGAGTAAACCCCGGCACAAATGGATGAAGTGTTCAGGCGCATAAATGCTAAGTGGTTGACAGGATCGTGCCTAATTTACGGTCTGTTGCGGCCTGAGGTTCGGGCTGGGTAGCATTGATTCCATGCCATCTGAGTACGTATGGTGATCTGAAGCTCAGAACCAAGAGAGCCTCGTTGTCAGGCTTGGGGCATAGTTTTCTTGAGATGTAGAATAGTCCTTGACCAGTAGACTAATTTTCGAACAGAAGCCAAGCCATGGAGATCTTTGATGTTTATCGTACGAGAGTTGGTTGTTTTGCACGGGCTGGGCATCAGATGTGGTATCATACAATCCTACCTTAGGTAGATAGATCAACTCACCGTGCCAAACCGAGAATAGCATCATTGACCGGATAGAGAGACGGCATGAATGGGAGAAAAAATCCCAGAAAAGGCATCTTTTCCAAAGCCAGGCGCCAAATGGTGTCGTCCAACTGCCAGGGCCCTGGCTGCCAGGTGACCCAGAAAGGCGGGATAGAAATATGCAAGCTGCCGGGGCTTACCGCTCTATCAGAGCAAACCACTACTGCTCACCTACTACAGAAATGGCCATATCTTCAGCAAGAGCCTGAAACGCACCCGGATCCCAAAGCCAAGTCCGACGAATCATTGCACATCAATCGGGGTGTGTTTTGCATGTGGTCATGAGCTCTTTCGGTTCTCCCGGACTGCGTCCGCCAACAAAGCCCAACCCGTAAGTGCATGCAGAGATGACGTGCCTAGACATTGACGCTCTCAAGTGGTCACATCAGCTAACATCCGGCTGATCGCTTTAGACCGCAACGAGGAAGTTTCCCTCTCGACCATGATGGTACACCTTTCATATACACAATTTGATGCTTTTTCAAGCAAATGAGCTGACATATAACACAATTAAGGTGAATGTCGTGATATCATGAAAGATTACTTGGCCTGTATCAAAAAAGTGCGAGGTGTCAACGAGGATGAATGCCGTGGCCTGGCCAAGTCATATCTTTCGTGCAGAATGGATCGGTAGGTAGAGAATGAGTCAATTGCCTAGGGCTTTCACTGCGGAATACATGTAATGACACTTTGCTAACGCAGGGCTTAGAAACTTGATGGCAAAGGACGAATTCAAAAATTTGGGCTTCCAGGATGCGCCCAAGGCCAATGGCAGCCAACAGAAGCTGGCAAAAGCCGATCAGGCCGGCGATAGTCGAACTGGCTCCAGCTGAAATAAGCCGCCCTGATGTGTATATGCGAATATTCACAAATCAGGAATAGCCACGCGCGGACTATGACTCCATGGCTTGGTCTTGTTAAAGCGGTCTATGAGCACGCACGATGAGCTGTACAAACTACTCTGCTCAGATAAAGTGTCCGTAGGAGGTGCAGGGATTGGGTCAAGCATGTGACCAGTGTATTCTTTTTCCAGCCTTGATCTTTTGCCAAGGCTGTGTGTCTATATCACCTTTTTCATGTATTAATACAGGTACGCGCTAGAGAATCAATAATCAACGCGAGACTGCTGAATCCCTTCACGCCGATGGGCGAGGTAGTATTGTTGTTTGTTGCCCGACTCCAGGGTATGACGTGAAATGGTGAATGATCAAATTAGGCGGTAGGGATTGGAGCTGGGAATACAGGGAATGTGCGCCTGCTAGCCTGACTGGTATGAGGAGATGCCTGCCCTAGAGCAGGGAAGTCGGGGGCTCTAGAAGCCTGACACGGGTACTGCTACCTGCTGAAAGAAGCATCGAGTCGCTGGACCAGGAGCGTTGCAAGCGGCAGCCAAGTACCGCTACGGCGGGTTGATGCATGCACTCAATTGTGGGTTGCCAGGCCAACTCCCGCATTGGGAGCTGCTGCCCGTTTACAAAACCGCTCCCGTCGCCGCCACCCAGTTGTTGTCCAACCACTTGCTGCTTCCTGTTCATCAATTTGCTTCCATACTTATAAAAAGACATCTCTCTCCCCTTTGGTTCATGTGTACAGTGTAATTATTCTTATTCCATCTTATTCCATATTCCCTTTCGCCTGGCTGTGCATATCGTACTGTTTTCTGTGGGAACCATGTCAACCATCAAGGGCAGACCAAGCGACCCTCCGAAATCGCGGAAGGTGACGCCTCCGTCCCCGTCATATATGTCAAGTGATCAGTTTGGTATGTGTTGTGATTTGAGATATCGCAGCCACTCTCCAAGCCTCTGACCTTTCTAATTCCATCAAGCCAAGTATCTCGCCGACCTTCGAACGAACCGAGTAGCACGCCCAGGCGGGGCACGGCCTCAACCTGCAGGAGCTCGTCCAGCTCCCAGTCGAATGAGCACTGGCCGCGCAAGCACTGGGCGCGAGAGCTTTGCCGAATCTTCTCATGCGGAAACCCAATCTGTCCCTCCTGAGACCCGAGCTGAAAGCCCAAGTGTCGCTGCTGGCAGCATCTCTTCGCGCTACTCCTCCCCAGCTATTCGCAACCGAGATTCTTACTCGTCCAAGTCGACCGTTCAGCCGTTGAAGCCCTCCGAGGTTGTTCCAACCGCCACGTATATCGAGCGGGGCCAACGATGGATGGAGAAAGAAGAGGCATCTTCTTTGCGTGATGCAATGCAAGACATGGATCTCAAAAAGAGCTCGAAGAGAAACTCGGTCAAGAGTGCAGAAGAGTCGCCTGATGAGGAGTCTCGAATATATAATGCTGCTCTGGACGAAGCCGCCGAGCTTGTTTGGCAGCATCAGCATCCCAGCGCAGCTCCAGAACCTCATGCTCCCTACCGATATCGATCTCATCTCAAAAAGAATAGCTATGCGTTTGCGCGTACTGCGAGCGTTGGGGGACATCATGAAGATGCCGAAAAGCCAGTATCAGGCTCTCGATCAGTATCAGATAGCTCCACCGGAAGCGAGGGCTACTCTCGAGCTTCGGTAGACGCCCGTCAGCCAAAAGAACAATCCCGTCAGAAATCCAAACCATATGGTTCAATGGGGGCCAGCTCCAGCTCGAAGCCAGACCACCGGCGTCGCAGCAGTATGAAGCGAAACATCAGTGGCGAGGTCCAGCGTCCGTTCTCGGGCGATCAGATCTGGGAAGAGCCTGAACCGCCTTCAAAAACAGGCACACCTCGACCAGGCGCGGCGACTGCAGATGCACTGGCTAGCAGACCACACAATCCGCTGAGCCGTTCCCAGCCTCCGTCTGATACGAGTCCTGTCAAACCTCTGAACCGGGTTGAGATCTACCGCAACCCGCCCACGCAGTCTCGCAACGCTCAGTATACCACCAATGCTGAATTGCCCAGAACTTCGACGGATGATCAAGTGGAGAGGAAGAATGGCGTGGAGGTTCGCAACCAGGACATTCGCAATGCCACAAGCATGAAGATAAAGGACCGCAGCCCCAAGCTCCCAGAGCCAACCGCCGTCAGCGACAACCCCGGGCGGCCAATTGTAAGCTTTGACGCGCACTGGAAAGCTCCCGACGAGTCCACTGATGCCAACTCAGGCCACACAGAAGCAGCGCCGCGAAGCGGGCTCCAGTCCAAGCCCACGTTCCAGCCCCCGGCTGTGGACATCCCTATTATTGCTGTGGAAGAAAGCGGCCCGTCGCCATCACGTCCGCAGCGCCCTACGACCATTCCGTCATTCAGTATAGGAGCTGATGACGGATCAACTTCACGCCCGTTACCCCCTACGACCATTCCATCCATCACCATCGGTGCAGATGATGGATCGGCTTCACGCCCTCGGCCCCCTACGACCATCCCTTCTATCAGCATTGGAGAACATGATGGGTCATCTTCACGCCCCGTGCCTTCGATTAATGTCCCTGATATCGCCATCGACGAGCCGACCGATCGTCCCAACGTCCCTGTGATTTCCACACCTGATAGTCGCCCGGCGGCAGCTCCAAGGAGCCTCCCCGACCCCAAGTTGTATGGTCAGCGCCGCCCACGTGCTCCCGTTCCGGCGGGACGTGGCCACTGGTCGCCTGCCCCAGGAGCGGCGGCCCGACAGTCTGCCAAGTGTCACGAATGTTTCCATCCAATCGAAGGAAGGTTTGTGGCTCTTGCTGGATCGTCAGACAGGTTTCACCCACAATGTCTGCGATGTTTCACCTGTGGCATGGGGCTAGAGGCAATGGAGATTAGTCCTGAGCCGGACCACATGCGGGCGGAGCGTGTTGATCGGATCCGTCGTCGTGCAGCTGGTGAGATCCTGGACGAGACTCCAGGTATGACCATGGCTGAGGACGGAGACGATAGGCTCCGGTTTTTCTGCCACCTTGACTGGCATGAGCTGTATGCGCCAAGGTGCAAGCATTGCAAGACTTCTATTCTTGGCGAGCATATCGTGGCGCTGGGAGAACACTGGCACTACGGTCATTTCTTCTGTGCCGAGTGTGGTGATCCCTTCGAACATGGAATGACACATATCGAGAAAGATGGTTATGCATGGTGTATCAAGTGCCAGACCAAGCGTACTGAGCGCCGTGCCCCCAAGTGCAAGAAATGCCGTACTGCTGTGATTGGGCAGTACATTCAGGCCTTGGGTGGCGAATGGCATGAGCACTGCTTCCGCTGTGCTGAATGCCAGGGCGGGTTTGACGATGGTCAGATCTTCCCAAAGGAGATCCCCGGTGGAATGGAGGTACTCTGCACTGGTTGCAGAGCCAGGGAGCTTAAACGATAATTAGCATTAGAACGACGTGCATGATTTCGGTTGGTTTGCGACGGTGTTTGTTTTGCATGGCTTGGGATTTGATTTCTGTAGATTGCGACTCTTCGATTGGAGGATTGATCCGGACTGTAATAATACAAGATTGTGTTTGCGCATCAGTCTACTGAGGGAACTCTCCTGGCCACATGCACATTCTCTGAGAGGGTTATGATCCCAGTACCCCTCATTAGAGACTAGTCTTGCGATGTTCGTGAACTGACTTTCTATTCTCGTATAATATTCACCATGTAGTTTTCCATCTACGGTGACGTTCATTCAAATCCCTTAACTCCAAGATTGCTGATTTTGCTTGACCAAGGAGCGCCCAGAGGAAGATGCGGACCAGAAACATTCATGAAACCATTCATCATCCACCTCCAGAGATGACCTGTTTGGGAATCTCCAAAAAAAGAGATGGTAACCATAACAGTTCATCGTGCGCGTGTCATACCCAAATTCCTAAAACCATGTGTCGTCGCGACCCACCCCAACAGATTTCTGGCAGACACCGCTAGAAACTGTCTATTACCATCCGCCGACCTGTTCCTGATGGACGTCTAGTTGATCGCCATCCGCCATCTCCAACTGTGAAATAGCCTTTTGTTAGTTGGATTCTCAGACGTAAAGTAGAGATAGAGTTGGGAAGGAGGAGGAGGGGAGAAGAAGAAAGTCAAAGTTAACGTACGGCTTCCGGTGTATCGGAGGGCTGCACGCGGGTGCCCTCAAACAGGAACCGGACGGAGCTGATGGACTTCCCCTGCCTCTCGCAGAACGCGGTCATGAGCTTCTCGAGCTTGGTGGTGCGCTTGATCTTGAAGAAGATCTCGTTGTTGTTGTCGCTGACTTTGATATTCAGGTGCTCGGCGCCTGGGGCGGCCTCGGGCGGTGGCACTGGGGTGCCGTTCTCGTGCTCAGCGGACATGTTGAAGAAGGTTGGTTTGAGTTTAGTTTAGGTGCCAGGCTGTCACAGAGAGGTCAGATGGAAACGCTGAGACTGGACTGAAGAAAGTCTGAGAGGGCGGGAGATGGAAGGAAGTGATGCGATTTAACTTACAGGTATGCGGCGGGTCTCGTGAAAGCGGTCGCTGGGCTTTTGAGGCGGACTGAGAGCCTTGCGATGTGGTTGAAAGGGAGAGGGAGGAGAGGGTGAGGTGGCGACTGTTGAGAAGGGACGGGTGCAAAAGGCAGGTCTATCCGCGCAGAGGTGAGGTTGGAAGGGTGAGCAGAAAGTCTGAAATGGCTGGATGCCAACGATGGCTTGACGCGGGTGCTTGGGCGGGTGCATGGAGGGCCACTGTTGGCCTGCTGGAGGGAGGTGGGGAGCGCTGCAGGCGATTGGCCAGGCTAGAAGAGCGGTACCCACAGCACCAGGCTCCAGGCGCATTTTTCTCCAGCTGGTTCGCGGTCAACGGCGAGTTAGTCATCAAGCATTGCGTCTCCAGAGCCATGGTTTTGGGTCGTAGGTAGCAGGTGGGATTGAAGTTGCATTACTGATCACGATTACGACATCTACACAGCCCGTGTCCTCGAATTTACAATGGTTCGGCAGTACCCTTGTGCACGGCTCGATTCTAGCTATCAATGATCATCTGGGCGGCTGACAATGGTGCACAGGCACTCAATGACGATGTGGAAGCAAGTCCACCTTGCCATCCTCGAGCTGTGAGTGCAGATTCCCCTTCCCTTGTCTCTGCTGGCGTTCGGCTCATCATCCTTTCGTAGTGTGCAATTCAGGGTAGGCCACTGCCACAAAAGGACTGAAAGCGCCTTCTTGCTAAACCACTACAGCTTGCTTAACAAAGAATGGGTACAAGGAGGAGAGGTGCCAATCGGTTATCAAAGCCCTCTACGAATGCTGTGAAGTATTCTACGACCGCTACGGGGACGACGCGACCTCACCTAGTTGCCCCAAACCAAAACTTCTCCGGCTCAAGCTGGAGCAGCTGAAGGACCGGTAATGCTCGGGGTAGCAGGAGCTCCATGTACGAGGTAGATAAGAGCAGGTGCTGTACGATCCTAAATAGAAACCCGCGTGCTGCTGATGCCTTTGTACGTGTGAAATCTGTGGCGCCCGTCGGTTATGTCCACCAGGATAAGTCTCAGGTAACGTTATGAGATGAGCGCCGAATTTCTTCTTGGCTATCGTTGAGCGCGCGAGAGATCCGCGTGGGACCTGAACAAGTATTGAAAGTATCTTGTTCCGAGACTCTAATACGAATGCCGTGACATTTGTGTAGAGAAGAAGAAAAAGAGAGACGAAGTTTGCAGTTTCGGTGGGTCAATTTGAAGGTGCTCGCAGGGGCTCGGTTTGATGCATAGCCCAGTCCTGCTCTGCCGTATCGCTATAAACGGGCTCCAGTGCTTGGCGCGTCGTCGTGAGCCCAGCGCAGGTCGTGTTAGGTGTGGCACCCTGGTAACAAAATCCCAACCGCTAATTCATTGGCGATCTAATAAACAGACCCGAAGAGTGTGAAGGTCAAACTGTACCACAACAACGGCCCTCAGCGACGACCTTGGCCAACATTTTGTTTTGTCATGAGGTAGCGCACGGAAGAGGCGCATTGTCCACATTGCATCTATCTGCGAACTCTTCTACCTATTTAGCATTGCCTAGCTCCAGCCTTTGTCCTTTTTTCGAAACAAGTCGAACCGCCCCCGTCGAAGCATCAGAACAGCTTGTCGAGCTGCCTTGAACAGTCGCAAAGATAGACCGACATCATCGGGCGGCATTTTAATCGAAGGAATATCAACCTGATACCCATGGCCAACATGGATCTTGACATCCCGTTGGCGCCTCCAGTTGAGAAGCTGGAGGACGAGGAAGAGGGAGTGGCCCAAATCGAGCTCGGCATCGAGTTTGAACAGTTTGCAAACTCCCTCGACGACTGTCTTTCGCCTCATCTTTCAGAAACCGAGAGGCGAGATAAACTATTGGACATCCCGCGAAAATATTACGAAAATGCGACGAAACGATTAGAACAACTCGAGAAAACCAAGCTTCGCCGGCCCAACGACGATGTTGATATGGACACGGACGACCTTGGAGTCCAGGGGTTATCGTTAGACGAAGAGAAAGAGATTGCGCAGCTGGAGCGGGAGGTTCAGACCTGGGATCTACTGCGACGGGTTTTGCCTCTGCGACACCCCTCCTCCGAAAGCAAGGAGCAACTCTCGCGCTTCCAGAAGCTAGGAGATCGACCCAGCAAGAATCTTTCTCTAGATCATTTCTTCCAGGTTGACCCGGTCGCTGCAGAACGCCGAGCTGTCTTGCAGTGGCTTCAAAACAATGCTGCTTCAGGCCCTGATATCGATGAGCTATCAAGAGAACTGCAACAAAACGCTGACCGTGGGGACATAATCTCCCACGGCTGGCTGCATACTCGGTCCGCGATCAAAATGAAGAAGAGCCTTACGGGCTGGCCTCATCTTCTCGATCGTCAGTCCGCCGACATCAACAAGTCACACATCACAAGTACTGGCGCGCCTCTTGTGACTCAACTGGACCCGGATGCTCCATCAAGACAAGGCCGCAAGCTGCAACCACAAGACGAATACTTCGAACGCGCGATATGGTTGGGCTGTTTCGAGCACCTTCGTCGGGGTAGCAGCCTGGATAAGATCCGAGAGTGGTGCCAGGAGAGGACGGAGCTGTGGAGGGCTGTTTCCACGTCGGCTCTACTTCTACCGACAGACCAAGATACTGTGGAGGCGGAGGCAGATCCGCTTTCTTTGGCTTTGTGGCGCCGGATGTGCTACAGCCTTGCTCGCCAAGGTGGATCTGACGATTATGAGCGTGCTGTTTATGGTCTTCTCTCCGGAGATATCTCAAGTGTTGAAAAGGTAGCAACGAAGTGGGATGATTACCTGTTTGCCCATTACAATGCTCTTCTTCGAACCCAGATCGACACGTTCCTATTGTCGCAATGCGATAGCGGTGCGGTATCGAGCTTAACTACCACCTTCCCATCATTCGACGCCATTCAATTCCATGGCGACGCTGAGGGTGTTGCGCGGCGTCTGGTTCGCTCCATAGAGACTCAGAGCCCGACTCTGAGATATGAAGCTTTTGAACCTAATAAAGCCCTCCAGGCATCTATTGTTGCCAAAGATGTCGATGAGTACCTCTTCCAGCAAGGAGAGTCTTTAGGCATAACCCCTGAGTATGATAACCCCTCGGCTGTTGTGCGCATTGCACGAAGTCAACCCCAACGTCAGGCCGCCAAGTTTTTCGGTCTGAACGATTTTGATGGGCTTCGGATTGTCGGGCATGTATATGTCCTTGTTACACTGCTGGATAGACTTGACAGGCAGATCGAGGGCGCCCTCAGTAAGCCCGTGAACCAAGAACGGCGGTTCGCCCAAGAGTCTATTATCGCGTTATACACAGACCTGCTCAGGCGGGCCAAGCTTCATGAGTTGATTCCTCTTTACTGCTCCATCCTGGATCAACCTCGGAGCTACAGGGTCTTGAGCCAGAATTTAATCCATATCCGGGACTACGAGCAACGCCTCACTCAGCTCAAGTTGATAAAAAAGGCCACCATCGATGTCATTGAGTTCGTCACTTCGCAAGCAAACACGCGCTACCAGACTCTCATGGCGATCAACGCACATACATTCGAAGCGAAAGATAACTTCAAAATTTTGGCCGAAGATTCGCCAAGTGCTCGCCTCGGACGTGGCGTCAAGGCAGATTTCTTTGGTGACGACGATAAGTTGGTTGAGAACCAACACGAGGAGATGATTAGGGCATTGGAGTGGCTATTAATGGTTGATGAGACTTGGGCATTGGTTTTCTCTTTTGGAGTGAACGTCTACAAGTATTTCCTTAGTATGTTTCTTTCATGGCTCCAGCGAACAGTTGTTGTTGATTTATTTGTGCTAACGAGAGATCTAGAACATATGCATCTTCTGGCGGCGAGGCGTCTTATGGAGAGAGTTCCGTTCCACGAAATTATGCAGGGAACTGGTTTGGACGATGATGATGAGGCCATGGATAGGATCACATTCTGGTCTGATCAACTCAAGGAGAAGAACATTACTTCAGTCGCCCCTGAGAAAGTCATGGCTGATGCACGCAACTTCCGAGAGCTGGAGTCACTTGTCCGTGCCTTGGACAGCCTGGAAACTATCGGATCTCTGGTTGAGATCTCAGCAGAGTACGTCACATCTGTAATTCTCCATCGCGTTGACGATGCTAACCAAAGCAGTATTCCTCCCAACAACCGCGAGTACTGGGGTAACTTCGCTGCCGCAGCTCGCACCGTTAAGGAAAGCATGGAGCCACTTTTGAAGAACTGGTTACTTGCTGGCATCCAATGTAAGTTCACCCCCCTTGGCAGATCAGGAGTAAATGAAGAAAGGATTGGCTGACATGATTTGTTAATAAAAGCTGGCGATGGTGAGCTCAACGACTTGCGCCAAGTTTATCTCCCCGAAACAGTGCTGGCATACGTCAGCGCCTTACACATTGCTGGCACTTCCCTCTCGCGGGATTGGCTGTTGGAGTGCATGCAGCTTGCCGCTGTGGTTGCTGAGCGCGACTCGGATCTCGAAGGCACATTTGTTAAAGCTAAGCGCGTCAAGGAGCTTCTGGAGGCATTTGCTGCCTGCAGCAAGGCACTGGCCATTACAACCGGCGACAAGCGCGCCGCGAGCCAGGGCAGCAAGAAACTTCGTGAGATGGGATGGTCGCGGGATCTCTGGTCCGTCAAGTCATCTTGAATGGAGTAGAGAGGGAGGTGTATTTCGAAGGGAAAGTGGCTTTCAGTGAAAGCAACTTCATACAAGTAAAAGAGCAGCAACTGGGCATTGGCAGGCGGAGGGTCTCAGAACGACATTCAGCACAATGATGTCGAGGCGTTCAGGGAGAATTTGAGGTGTTTCGTTTTTCTTTGTTCCATGGGTTTCCCTCGGCCATTGAAACCCTCGTGGAAATGTAAAGGATTAATAGTACAACAAATAGCTAGAGGTTTTGGGTTTGAATCGGATTGCTTTTCTTTGTTAGTCGACATCTGGCTCGTAAGACGGCAAAGCTATTCTGAACTGTGAAAGATGGAAAGACGCAGATCCTTCCTCCTTAATTAAGAGGACAACCTTAAAACTAGAAAGGAAAGGAAATGCCTTGAGGGGGATCCGATGGCAATATAGATCGTACATCTCGGCTCGAGCCGGCTTAGCCGTTGGCCACGGCCCGAAGATAAGATATGTCGTCAGCAGCTCCACCCCCACACTTCAAGCCAAACTTACTGGTGATACTGCATCAGTGACAGCTGCATACTATCCCACACATTGCTGGCGCCAGAGAAGCATTCGGCTTTCCAACACCAGGCACTTCCACACAGCAGCCATGGCGAGCTTCGCAGCAGAGGTGCCTGGCCCGACCCCTACGCCTCCCGTGCCCCCTCCCAAGCCCGGCAGCCACGACGCCAGCGGCATCAGCACCCCCACGGTCTCTGGCAGCGGCAACTCGGGACCTGCATCACGGCCAGCATCCGCCATCGAAGGCCGCCCGCTCCCCGGTGCCATCGAGCCGCCGCCGGCCAGCATACCGGACCCCGGGCCTCAGTGGCTGCCGCGCATCCTCCAGGACAAGTCGTAAGCTTACCACTTTCCATCACGTCATGTAGGAACCTCACCGCTGAACTATGTGTTAGGAAGCAAGACATCGCCGACATCCTCGCCAACCCGGCCCTCCTCGACGCCCTCACCCAGTCCCCGCAGACGATCC
The DNA here is from genome assembly GCA_026958235.1 of Clonostachys rosea. Lineage (NCBI taxonomy): Eukaryota > Fungi > Ascomycota > Sordariomycetes > Hypocreales > Bionectriaceae > Clonostachys > Clonostachys rosea. Next base: position 4,383,197 of record CP110207.1, read on the forward strand.
ACCCGTCCCTCCAGTCCTCGCACGCGGCGCTGCAGCGCGCCCTCGCGGACAACGTCGACCTGGCGTCCCACATGGCCGACCTGGAGACGCGGCTCTCGCGCCAGCGCGCGGCCACGCAGGCGCAGCTGCTGTCGACGCACGCGCTAGAGCGACAGTGGCGCCAGAAGCAGTCCGGAATGGACCACGCGCTCGCCCCCTTTGCGCCCGCGAACCTGTACCAGCGGCTGAGCCAGGGGGTGCAGGAGCAGGGGGGCATCTGCCAGGCGATGGAGGACAGCTTCCTCGAGGGGGAGGAGGAGGGGGCCATGGCGACGGAGAGGGAGGCCGGGGACTGGATAAGGCGGTATAGGGAGGCGAGGGTGCGGTACTATCTCAGGCAGGAGCGGAAGGAGAGGTGGGATGAGGGTCGGGTGGGCGGGTGGAGGTAGAAGGGGTGAGGTTCGTTTTCAGGAGCGAGGATCCGTCTGATATCTGTGGAAGATGAGAGCGTACATAGAGGGAGGAAATGGATAGAGTCTGGTATCGATCGTGGAAGGTGGTATCACGATTCAGTTGGCCAACCTCACTAGAGCGGTGACGGTTGTTGTCACTGTATCATCTGTTCTTCATGCATAGCGTTATGACCCAGGGTATCTTTTTAATCAATCACTTGGGCTTTGTTTTAAGAAGAATATGTTACTTTTACTCTAAAAAACATATACAGGGACCGGCCCTTCCCATATATACCTATCAGCGAACAAGATGAGCCGACTCATATTGATGCTCATAGCAACACCAGCAACGACGCTCAGACAGCCCACCACATCAACTTATATAACAGGAGAAGAAAAATAAATAAAGAAATATAAGAATAGCCAAAAAAAATTTGTCGAGAGAAGTCATCTAGTGTGGGTAGGTCTCCCATATTGATCTGTATAGTAGTTGCTTGAGGGTATCAATCATGCTATGCATTGTCCTCCACGCTGTGTAATTCATAATACAAACCCTCCTCCCCGTTCACCGCACCCTCATAGGATGCTGAAGGGGCTCTTCTTCATTTCTGGGCTACGAGGGCTCATAGGTAGGGCGAAGAGATCCTCTTCGGCATCCCCCGTGGCAGGTCTTGGTATGCCAATATCACCTCTGGCGATGGCATCCAAGGACATGGGAGCCCCGGTGCTTTGGCCCACGGATCTAGAAATAGACGAAAATGATGAGACGGCGACGTCGCTCCCGATGGGTGACAGGGTCTGGGACTGGCTTCCCGCGGTGATGAATGTATTTGCTGTAGATGAGGCTTGTCAATACATGAGATCTACGACCACCACCTGGCTCGTCGCCTGAGCTGACGATGATAGGTACCGAGGGAGAAAAGGAAAGATGGGAACAAACCTGAAGGGGTCAAATCATCAGGGGAGGTAGCAAGCCGTAAGCCCTTGAGCTTCTCCCCCAAACGGCCCGAAGCACCTGCAGACCGTGGGGTGATGGGACTTGTACCCGGCCCTGAGCCATGGGCAACAGGAGGTCGCAGGAAGGTGTCGATGATCCATTGCTTCTCCTTCAAAGCCATCTCGAGACCAACACTCTCCGGATTGGTCTTCATCTCAAACTCCATCTCACGCTCCAGCTGCTTTACACGCTTCTTGGCCCAGATGGTATGCAGAACGCCTCGGGTGCCCCGGCCAGTCTCTGCGTCTAAGAAACCCTCGGGGAAAATGGCCGGTAGAGGGATGAGCTCGATGGGGGCCTTCCCCGGGAGGGTTATGGTGACGGTTTGAGGAATGGAGGCGGCGGGGGGCAAAAGGTAGAAGATGCGGCGGCGAGGCGGGCTGTCTCCGGAAGAAGACGACGTCGACTCGGCCTCAGTGTCCTTAGCGGGAAGGAAGATAGACTTCCCGGCCCATGAAACCTGAGCACCACCTTGCGTACTAGCGGTCGTGTCTTGGACTGCAGTGGCGGCCTCGGCGGTAGCGGCCTCTCCGGTTTGGACCTCCGGTGCAGCTTCAGGAAGCCACTCCACCATGAGGATCTTTGTGCCGGCATCGCTGAACTCAAAACGAGCGAGGTGAGGAGTATCGATGACGGGGTCGGCGGTTGTGCCGGCCGACGCCTGGTCTGGGCCGTCTTTTCTCACAACAGCAATAGGCGTCTGGCTGGAATTCGAGCCAGACGCAGGCCGAGGAGCCTCCGGGGAGGGGTCCATTGTGTGTGGGTTGACAGAACAGAGTAAAGCAGAGCAGAGCAGAGCTTCCGAAAGCCCAGCAGACCAAGGCAGGGCAAGCAGAGCAAGGCAGAGGACGATACAAAACGCTGCTTTCGGTTCTAGGCTAGCTTAGCTTGCTAGGGAGCTACCTTACCGTCGGGTTACAGATGGACAGAGAAGATGAAGAGGGTATGATATGATTGGATAGGCAACTGGGGAGGGGAGCTCACGGCCGGGCCGGGGCGCAAGGAGGGAACGAGGGAGGGAGGGCGCGAGCGAGAGAATGGGCTGGGGAGAGGCAGCGCGTACTGTGAGTGGTGACTGAGTGTGAGCGTGATTGTGCAGCCAACAGGTTGCAAGCTGATGTGGTGCTGCGACAATATGTCACCCTAAGAACTAGCTGAAGCTGAAACAGCAGCACGCAGTGGGCAGAACCGGAGCTCCAGCAAGTGGGCGTGGGGAAGCGACGAAATCTCACTAGTATTACGCAGGCTGTTGGACGGAGACTGAGGAGGTATTAAGGTAAGGCAACCGGGGAATAGTGTGTTTACAGCATGGCGGGGTGCTCAGCGCTGTTCTTTATCGAGGCAACCAACAGGCGATATCAAAGTACCAAAGTAATATACGATGGATCAATCGATGGATCCAGAGAATCGAATCAAGTCAACAAGCAATTAGTCGACCCATCAGCCATTGGCCTGCGCCTGCCTGCTGCATGATCACCGTACCTGTACCTGCACCTGCCCTAAGGTACTGAGGGGATGATATTGGGGAAGGAGGGGACGGATGGTCCTGCAGTTTGAGAAGGACGCACGCGATGATGAACAAGAGCAACGAGCTGAGATCTAATTGGCGAGCTCGCCGATGATGTTGCATCATCACCCTGGTTTACAGGCCTTTGGCGTATAAATTTAATTCGCATGATATTGGATTATATTATGCCAATCCGTCATGCTGGGTGAGAGTGAGACTTTTATTTAGGATTACTGAGGAGCATTGGCCTTTCGATCGACCCGCTGATAGATGTTTTGTGGTACCTGAACTCACAACGAGAAGGATAAAAAAGAAGAAAGGAGAAGCATAGAAAAGGAGAAACGAAAAGACACGCCATAACACTTAGGTTGGCATCACCGCAAGGCCCAATCCAGTATATACAGCTCTCGGAAGGTTTCCAGGATGTCGAGAGTCCATATCTTGGCCGCTGTGTAAGATTAGCCGGTTCTGATGCAGGGTCTAGCTTGAAAAAAGCTTGGCTTGTTTCGCATTTGAGGGGATAATTACCAAGTCGTCGCAATTTGGTTTCTTAGTAAGGATCCTCAAGAGATATTGCATCGTGAAAGGAGAGAGGGTCATCAGAGGCTTCTCAAACCCAAAGCTAAGCCAGACTATTATCGATAGCCCTTTCTCGGGGCCTCGTTCGGGATGTCTTCGGTGTCCTATCTGCCGACTCGGCCAGATTGACATCGTCAAATTTACATGGCGCATTCTCTTATCTGTGACACATTGTAAATATGTGGTATGGCTCCGGCATTACTCCATCATGGTTTGCAGTCATGCTCGGGCGCTGCAAGATAAAAGTCAAATCAAGTACATGGGTGCGTTTGTGCTCGTGTGTTTCTAGTCAGGACGTGCATGTTGTGTGCAGCGGGCGTTGAGCTCTTCACGTGGGAGCACTAGATGCATCTGAAACCACCACGATATGCAACAAGGCAATTAATAATCCGCCGATCGCCATTCTTGACACGAGGTTGTGTTCAACATGACGGGGGCTTCGTGAGGGCTGGGATGCACAGTCATGGTGCTACATAATGCCATGCCCTGTACGACGCATGTCGCAGTTGTGCGTTTGGTGCGCATTTGATCAATCGCTTGATACGTCCTTCTCCTGCGGAACCATATTCAGCCGACCTGGATGAATCTAATTTACCCGCACATTCACGGCTGCCCGTCTTGGTCAATGCGGCCGTGCAGCTATCAAACGATAGAACAACGTGGTTGAGCACCTTAGTCACCATGATTCCCGTCGGGAAAATGCCGGCCCAACTTGCTTTGCAGTGGCCGACGGGCAGCCACTCCCTTGGCTCAAAACGGCCGGAGAAGCGCCGTTCGTAGTGCTACATTCTAAGTACGTCCAAGGTGGCTGTCAATTCAATCGCCGTTAGTCGCCAGTTGACTTTAAAGATCGGTGTGCCTGAGAATGCGATACCCGCGATTTGAAACTTGGAAAATAACCCGATCGCACCTCTGCCGGCAGACCTCTGACATCTCCATCCTCATCCTGGATTCTTGTTTTTTGTTGGCAAGCGGTCCACTGACGTTGGCTCCGGGGTTGTAGCAAAACGGTATGTGGATTTCATGGCATGAGGCAGACCGTATATTACTGTAGCCTGCGACAATGTGACGCAGGCGTTGTAACACAACCCTCATCGAGATGGCACCATGGAGATGGAACGGCAGAGGGATCATGTTCTCACGCACACGGGACATCCATCATCGGCATTGAGATGCACGGAAAATGGATCTAGGTATCATCAATCCGTATATGCAGCTTAGTCTGGTGCCGGCCCATGGCAGCCTAACATTCGGAGTGTCACTACACCACCTACCTCTTTGTGAACCGGCCGGACATATAATTGGTATCCAGTCTCTGGAAAAGGGCCTGTTGACTGGCGGTAGAGCCGACACAGGACCGAAAAATTTGGATGGTTTTTAGCGTGGCAGGTCGAAAATGCAGCGCGGGCGTTTATCTGTTACCGGCATTTTTGTCTCATTGCTTGGTGTTGATCATTAAACTCTCGCTAAACGCTTGCGCTTCATTCGCGAGCGACGGCGGGATCCCGAGGGGTCTGAAACAAGCAAACAGTACCCGGTGCGCTGGCTTGCTGGGAAAACTCAAAGAGTCGGACTCTGTACTCACATTTGCCGCTGGTATTCTGAACCTGAGTCCACTCCCACTCCTTCGGTCTCGAGGCGAGGACGCTGCGCCCGAGAGCGAGGCAGGCGAGGGTAGGCGAGACATGAAAGACATAGTGGCAGAAGAAAACACGCCCACGCGTCAATGTCTCGCCTGGCTCCTTCTCGACTGCCCAGGATTCATGAGAGAGGCAGGAAAGGCTTGCGATGCTACAGGCCCTGGCGTTTGAAGCCGCATGTCAGCGCTGATGGATGGCAAATGGAGGCCAAACGCAATCGATCAAACTTCCCTGTTGGGCTTGGTGTGATCGCTGCATGGCTCAATGGGCCTGGGGATTGGGCTGAGCTTGCTGAGAGCGTGGCTCGTAGCGTGATGTGAAGTAGACAGATTCGGAGCAATGGCGGAGAAATTGGCCAGTGCTGGCTCCAATGCGACTCGGCCGGGCAGGGTCCAGTGGTGGGCTCCACTGTGCGTGCTGCAAACAGCGACTCAAGCGGGCGTAGTGTGATTGCCTTTTCTGGCGGGCCGAATCGGCACTGGGGTTTTGGAGGGAGCAGCGGGCTTGAGACTCTGCTCGCCCTCTGCACCACATTGGGCCTGCCAAGATGGATGCGTACTGTAGGGTCCGCGGTGTCTTGCATTCCATTGGCACTGTGTCCTCTCGGGGCGATCACTTTTGGCCTGTTCGTTGGCCTGTCGGGTTCTGTCGCAGTTGTATTGGCCGTACATGACGGTGCTGTTTCTGGTTGCTCGTCCATCGTGGCAGCGACCCGTGGTGTGCGTCTAGCCAGCTGCATACCTCCTTGCGTTGATCGTCCCGGAACCAAAACAACGGCGTGTGTTTTCCATTCTTCACTTCACCCATCGAGACCTGGGGCTGTGCGTGGAGAAACGCCCCATACCATTGTTACTCAGGTAATGGACGCTCTGCTGTTGGGAAGGCCTAGCTTGACTCGCCATATGTTGGGCGACACCGACCGTCCGAGAATCTGATGCGGGCGACCAATGAATAGAGCGGTGATTGATGGGGATATGCGCGCTTTAGTTTAATATTGTGCCCTACCGTTCTATATGGTGGAGTTTCCCTTCCCTGGCTGGGCCCCCAAGCCCCCTCTGTCTGTAACTGGAGCCGCCCACTAGGCTAAGAAGGCTCATTTTTGGTGCCTCTCCACTATTACGCCGGCCAAACCGCCGCCCTTAAGTGTCGACGAACCAGCGCCGCCCGCGCTGCCCGCCCACTCTCGCTCGCTCTCTCCATGCACTGGGCTTATCACACAAGCTTTCCAGCCCAACTAACTCAACTAGAGGCAGTCAGCCGAGAGACAGAGGGACCTTCTCGCACTTGCCTTCAGCCGTCCATCTCACACCACACCACACCACCCACTATCGCCCTGGATGCGTTCCACTCTTTGATCCTGTCTCTTCTTGTGCTGCTTTTCCTTTTCCATTCTATTCATTTTCGGTTTCCTTTCCGTGCATCGCATCTTGCCTCCATCGACCGCATCCTGCATCCTCCCCCTCACCCTCTGGCTCCGTTTCGCCGTCCGAATCCCCCGACCGACGACGCACACCTGACGCCGTCCATTTTCGATCTCGTCGGCCCACGAATCCTCCTCACCCTACGATTTGGCCAATTCACCCGTCTGCCCAGAGCATCGACCCGGCACGACTGCCCGTTGCGACCGTTCCGTGATAGGGAATCGACCTAGCCACACCACCTGGATCACACGACGGTATTGGATTTGTGCGATCCTGCCATCTCTCAATTGCACCACATCCAGCGAAACCAGCCTCGACCGCCGTAGGTGTTGCGGCGTACAGTGGTAACCTGATCACGATCCGACACCACGCGCCATGTCTAGATAAGCCGCCTTTCGTCCCCCTCCAGCGCACGACGATTGAGACGGCCTCTACCACGGGCTGGCTCCCTGAGGCGAAGCGCACTTCCTACATTGGCTCGCCGTCAAGTCTTCTTTGTATCAACCTCATCCGCCAACCGTGACCATGTCGGAGGCACGGCAATACGCAATAGACGCCGCTCGTGCGACGACCGAGTTCGGATCTAAGCAGTTCCATGATAAAATCGATCAACAAAAACACAAGACACATCAAAATGAATCCCATCACGATGCGGGTCCTTCTGGCTCTGGCTCTAGGTTCATCCTACCTCTCCGGGAAGCCAAAGTTGCCGACGTCGAAGTCAAACCAAACGATCACAAGAAGAGCAGAGGCTTCTTCAAACTCAGACACAAGGTCTCACGACTTCACTCCAAGCCGGTACAACCAACTGTGGAACACATCGAACCTGTGCGATCCTCAGTGGAATCTACAAGGAGAAGGTATAGCACAGCACAGCCATCGAATCTCCCTGTTGTGGCAAGTCTAACTTTAAATAGTACACCTCTCGATCAATTAGTCGCAAGTCTTCCCGCCGAGCTGCAGATACAGGTCATTTCAGAATTATCCTTGCCCGATGTACTGAATCTGCGGTCAACATCGAAACTATGGCACGCCCTCATCACAGTGAACGAGACAGCGATAGTACGACATCATCTTAAACATAGCATTCCCGCCTATGCCCAACGGTTATTCCCCGCCACGAAACCCGAGGACTTCAATTTCCACTATCTATGCGGCCTCTGGCACCGGTTGCACGTCGCAGCGAAGTTGGCTTATTTGTTGTGTGAATGGGTAACCAAGGACATTTTTTTGCGGCAAACGGACGCTGATCGCCTGGCCTTCGCTCCACAACGCGAACGTATGCGTCGTCGACTGATACCTCTCTTGTTCACGGTCTTCCACTTCTTCGAGACATATCGCAAACTGCACCTTGAGTATCTAGAGAAATATGGACACCAGGGCTTAAAACGAGAGCCTTACACATTGAATCCTATTGAGAAGCAAATCATGGACATGTACGACGACCAAACATTATTACGAGTTCACGAAGTCTTCCCTCTAGTTATCGCCTCCTTCTGTCGCCGCTTGCGTCCCCCAACGTATGTAGGACGAGTTGAGCGATCGCTGAGAGGTTATCTTCGTGAGAAGCCTTCGGACGACGTCCATGTTGCCATTTTATGCCTAGGAGGATTGCGACAGGTTGAACATCTCTGGGAGATCAAAGGTTATAACACTAGGAGGGCAGCGGTTGACACTTGGTTCAACAGCCTGACCAAGGACGCATCGCCCGAGCACACTACAACCAAGACAAAGAGGAGTTTGATGAGCTTTGGCCGGAAGAAGTCGACCAGTGGAGCTGATCGAGAACAACATCACCACTACCCCAGCCGTGACCAACGCTCATCATTTAGTAGCCTCCATCGAACCAAGAGTTCAACTGGATCGATAGGCGGGAATGATCCTGGCGCCGACCCTCATTGGATCTTCAACACGAGCTTGTCCCATGGTATCCCTATGGGGGCTTTGGACCATGACCAGGCGCAATTACTCCTTAATGACTTACCAGTCTTGCAAGAAATTTGGACAAGGACAGCTGAGTCTTTGATCCTCAAACGCGGTATCGTTGGTCGAGCCCAGGATATCAGGAGAAATCAACAACTCATGCTTGATCTAATCAAGGAGGATGGGCTTGATGAGGAAGACGAATGGTGCTATGGTCGTCATGTGTCTCCCTCCATGCGACAGCAACACGGCACCCCGGACGATGAGGCCGACTAATGAGGAGAGTCTATCACTTTGTTCCCCTTTTCTTTGTCATGATCTTATTTTTTGGGTATACTTCCTTCCATAGACCTGGACGAAGCCCTGAATTCCCTTCCTTCTCAAACATTTCCTTGGCATTTGCGCATTATTTAAGGATGCATATCTTGTACGAGTTGGGCAAAGAGAGAGGCGAGCATATACATGGCGTTTTCTTTTTTTCCACCACATTCTTGGTTTATTTTCCTTATCATTTTACACACAGGGAACAGGAAGGGAGTCTTTACAAAGGACGGAAAGAGAGTCCTATTGCATTTCTTTGGTCCTGTTATATTCTCTTCCCATCTACATATATTTATAGTCCTCGAAGAGCGAGAGAGATTTTTTTGTAATGAAAAGAAAGCTAAAGCATGGCGATCACATATCTGCATACATACCTTGTTCTGCTTTTTGGTGACCATATGCCATTCTCTCAAATCACGAAGACACCTCTGTACGGGATCTACTTGGGAATATGAACAATATAGAACAATTAAGAAATTAGCGTTGAAATTCATTTGATCATTCCCTTTCTAACTCCGAGTTATGTTTTCCCATGATCCAATTATAAGGACCTCATTAGCAGGCTTCATTGTCGTGATGCGCGAAGCTAGACTGCTTGCTATCGTCCCAAATGCCACCCGCCACGTTGTAAAACTCCTTGCTGTGCCGCGTGAACACATATTCCCAGTACTCAATTCGTTTCTTTTAGACGTCCGAGAACCCAACACCGTTGCTCCCAAGGAAATATGAGAAATTAAGGAAATGAGATCGTCGTCGCGTGAACTTTACCTCCTACTTCTTATGGAGGAAGGGTACTGATATCCGAAAGATCCCAAGAAACAAACCGAAATCCCGTTGGTTATACGCTCATTATAAAAAGAGAACCGTTTTCGCTGTCAATACTATAATGAGGACATGAAACTGAAAGAAAATGAGAGGAGAGGGGGCTGTGTTTAACGTCGACCGCTGAATGCTTGGTAGAGGCGCTCACGCATATCTGAGTCTGAGAGAGCAGCCTCTAGCTGGGTCGGGGTTGGTTGGGAGGCAAACGCCTCCTGGCTTTGCTCGACGGCCCTGTTGGCGCTCATGGCGTACTCCATCGCCATGAATGCGGAATCGTTGGAGTAGGCCGCTGGATAGCTCGCGGTCATCTGGGCTGCAGGGACTGGAGGATTCGGCCGGCGGACCTCGGTGGGTGAGCTCCCCGGGGATGCGTTGCTCGCGTGGGAGGATATATTCGAGGCAGCTTTGAGCTGGGCGAATTGGTTCTGGTTCTGGAGTTGCTGATAGTGTTGTGCCCGTTGTTGATTATGCTGTTGCTGCTGGTTGTAAAAGGCTTGTCTGCTCTGAGTAGATCTCTCGCGAACGGCCTGTTGTGGTTGTTGGGAACCAAAGGGTTGCGCTGGCCCTGTGGCTATTCTGTTGAAGCTCACGTCTGCTGGCCCTTGCTCTTGCATTTGCTGTTGTTGCTGCGAAACTTGAGGCTGTTGATATCGCGGCTGCGCAGACTGCACAGACATGGGACTGAGATCATAGTTTGCCGGGATGTGTGAAGTGCTACTAGAAGTAGCTGCCTCTTGGGAGGCTGGGGTGGATAGAGTCGTTGGTGCTCGCCCGTTGACACTATCCGTTGGGCTGATGATTGCAGACTCGCTAGAATCCTGGGATAAACGTGGCCGTTTGTTCTGTATTGCTTGTGATTCTGGCATTTGCTGCGGTTGAGATCCTCCTGATTGCCCTTGGCCATTCGTCTGAACTGGCAAATAGTCATCCCCCCTAGCCTGAACCGTGGCTTTCCGCTTGTTGGCCTGATCATCCGCTTTCTGGGGACTTGGCTCGGAAGGCTGCAGATGGTCTTGAATAGGGGGGGCTGCCCAGTTTTCCGCATGTTGAGAGAGCCCATTGACTGGTTTTGGTACCCGACTGGCATGTTCCACCTGGGAGGAGTTTGGTGGTCCTGCCTGTGGCGAAGCATCGGTGGGCATCCATCCGACAGCCACAACCCGATCCATATTGCCCGAGCGTGGTTCTGCGACTGGGGAATCATGAACTGTTTCCGGGCTGGGTTTGGGTTTGGGTCTGTTCTTTGACCCTTTGGGACGCCCGCGCTTCTTACCGCTAGGCGTACCTGATCCTGGGGCTTCGGTAATAGATGTATCCCCTAGCACCTGCGTTGGCGTCTCTGTAAACTGCGAGCTCATAGGGTGATGGTCACGGCTGGAGTCACCGGGGACTTGGGTTGACACTGGATTCTGGCTCGAGTCACCCTGGCTTTCCATGGTCCCACTGAAATTGGAAGCAGACATGTCGGCATTGGCGAAAGTAGCGTCAGACACACGGCTCCCCTTCTTTATTCCCTTGTCCTTCCGCACCTTGGAGCTCTTGCTTCCTTTTGGTCGTCCTCGCGGTCTTCTAGGGGTTTCCGGGTTTTGTTGAGTGACCGGATCTTTCGCTGCAGCAGGAGGCTGTGGTTGAGAGTGGCCATCGTCATGAGCTCCAGCGTCTGTAGTGTGATCCCCGCCACTGGGCGCATTAGTGACTGGGCTGGGCTGGTAGGAATCCGAGGAAGGGTTAGGCGCCGGCGGTGCAAACGGAGGTTTGGTGAAGTCAGCAGGTGGGAAGATCTCAGATAGCCAGCCGATGAAGAGCGCCCCTGAACCATTTCTCTTGTCGCTTTCAGGATACACATTATTTGGCGGAGGAGGAGCGCCAGGGATGCCACCGAAATAAGCGATCGCCTTGCAAAGCTGATCCACCACAATGACTGGGTGTATGCTACGTAGGAGAGTCAAGATTCGAGCTTGCTCAGCTTTCACAGCTACCGGAGAGAGCGACTGGGGTATTTGGTGTGGTGGCGTAGGCTCGTATGATTTCATGTTGGGATGCTGCTGGTGATCGTGGAAGGACGTGTTCCAGACGAGCCTGCTTCGCTTCACAGGCTGATAGCCATTCTTGTTTGCTTGCATGGCGGCGGCCTGAGTCAGTTCGCTGGTGCGCTTTGCAGCCATCGATCTGGCGTCCATGACCGGCTTGCCCACATCCATGTGCATGACAGCAAAATTCCCGTCCTTCTCCGTTGCGCTGTCAAGCAGCTTGCTCGGGATAGGATTGCGTATTCGCCCATCAGTGCTCACATCGCCACTACTATTGTGTGTGTTGTCTTAGTATGGATGGTTAGCAATATGACATGCAGGGATGTTCTCGGGTGCCCTCACATCCAGTTCTGTTGGAATTGGATATCACCGCGGTATTATCAGGAGCTCTAGTGGCAAGAGAAGTATTTTGCAAGGCGCCAGAGGCCACGCCATTGATTGTCGCATTCGCATCCTGCGGCTGCGATGGGATAGAAGGCAGATGATCCAAGTTCGAAGCTGCGGCAGAGCCAGAGGCAGAAGCAGGTCTAGATGGAGTTGCACCTCGGGAAGGAGAATCCTCTGTGAAAAGTTCATCGTCTGGCGATATGCTAGCCGAACTGCTGGCTTCTGCACAAAGCGCGATGCCGTCAGTATGTGATGTTTTGAGCACGCGACTGCGACCAGACCAAAAAAACGGCATGGAATTGCATAGTGAGGATCTACAGACCGGGAGATTGACCGCTCGACATGGCTGTCGCCGTCATTTTATTCCTCCCCGGGATGCGACTGACAGTTCTCGGCGAGAGCGAGGTCCCGGGGTAATTCTAAGGTGGATGGATGGTGGAGGAGGTGCAAAATCAGAATCGTGGATCTAGGGTCATTACGAAAAAGCGAGTTGGCTCAGCTGAGTTCCCAAGCGCCTACAGTACCTGTCATGCCTCTGGACGCAGGATCAATGAGCATTAATCCATTACGGACGTCGCGTCGATTCCCTCAGGATCACACATCAAGGGAAGGGTACGATCTCAGTCATATCATGATCATGTGCTTGTCTTGGCTGCTGGTTGTAGCTATATGCAGCTACGTAACATTCAGCGGTGCAGCAGTGCCACGTGCCCCGTTATGTGCATAACGTATCTAACGGCCTGAGGAGGGGCAGTTCTCAGCCACACGCCCCACCCTTACCTCACTGAGCTGCTGGTGGCTGGGCCTTGCTTCATCGGCGCTCGCTGAGGTCACTCTCCTTCGAGCTCCGTCTTGTCTTGATTTAGGCCAGTACCACCACCTACCTATCAGCTACCTCATCCTGCCTTATTCCGGCACAACTGGCTAGCGAGATACACGAGAGCTAGAGGCTGACCACGCTGCTCCCCCTTCCGAGCAATCTGCTCTCTCTCTCTCCCTCTCCTTCTCCCTGGTACCTCTACATCCAGCCAGCGAGCTAGTTCCCTCCCGCCGCATCCATCTCGACCGCCCAACGGAGCGGACGACTCTCATCACAGGATGCCGTCCAAATACGCCGTAGTGTCCCTCCCTTTGGGCGCTTTCGATTCCCACGACAAGGACGATGCAATCTCTGCCCTGAGCGCCACCATTGGTCCAGACAACGGCACCGTGGTCCCCTTCAACATCCCAGAGTTCAAGATTGGCACCCTCGATGCACTTGTCCAGCAGGCCGATGAGCTGGCTAAGCTTGAGGCGGCCGCAGAAGGTGTCGTAGCAAAGGTTTCCGAGTCACTGCGCTCAGTGCTCAATGGTGATGAGGATCGGTTGTCGCAGTACAAGATGGTCAATGATAGTCAGTGTTGGTTGATTCAAGCTCCCATTGAGCTATGTGGCTAATGTAGATTGCAGAACCTACCGACCAGTATGTCGGCAGCTTCTCATGGAACAAGATTCGATACCGCGCTGACAAGTCGCTTGGCGAGCTGATCGACACTCTTCGCAAGGTTGGCGGTTTTGCCCCGATGCTTCATGTCGCAGCATATCTAACCTCGTCTACTAGGAACTCGCCAATGCCGACAACGACGTCAGAACCAAGTTTAACCAGTACAACGCTGTGAAGACGAACCTGGCTGCTCTCCACAGAAAACAAACGTTAGTTGGGATCACTAACCCAGCTATACCAACTAGATCACTAACTTGCGTACCCCAACAGCGGAAACCTGGCAACCAAATCGCTATCACCCATTGTTGATCCTTCTCTCCTCGTCCATGACTCGGAATACATCGAGACCCATCTCATTGTGGTTCCTACGAACTCGAAGAAAGACTTCATCAAGTCGTACGAAACCCTTGCGCCAATGGTTGTTCCACGATCCGCGATCGAGGTAGCCCACGATGAGGAATTCGTGCTGTTCGCAGTCGCCGGCTTCAAGAAGCACAGTGCCGAATTCCTGGCAAAGTGCAGAGAGCACAAGTATACCCCCCGCCAATACAAGTATGTCGAGGGAGGTCGGGAAGAGGAGCAGCGGGAGCTGGATAAGGTCACAAATGAAGAGCGAAAGGTCTGCGGTGAAGCTCTACGAATTGGCCGTACTGGGTGGAGTGAAAGCGTCATGATCTGGATTCATGTCCTGACGCTAAAGGTCTTTGTGGAAGCTGTCTTGCGATATGGTCTGCCTCTGGACTATGTGACGGCGCTCATCAAGGTACGCAAGGACGCTCTCAGCCTTCTTTTAACGAGACTGATATTGAATACTGACACCAATGGCTTTAGACAACCCCTAAACTGACTCCCAAGGTCAAGACGGCTCTGGATTCACAATTTTCATACTTGGGTGGCAACGCCTTTGGGAGGGACAAGCGTGGTAGGATCACCAAAGACGATGCTGCCATGAGCTCGGAAATGGCGGCAGCTGGGTTTGCAACAGGCGAAGGAAAGGAGTACACAGCATATGTTTATGACGAGGTCGAGTTCCCCTAGACAATCTGACCGGAAATGTAATGAGGTACGTCATTTGTTCAGCCGACGAAGAATGAACCCTGGGGGTGTTTGTTTGAAGGCGACAAGAAAGGTTCAAACCATTGAAAATTCAAGTTACTCCTCGCCTCTTTTTCCTCTCTCATCTTTGCGTTTATCCCTTGTTTATATCTTTTGAACGCCTGTATTCTACCTCTATAAATCAAGCGGACATAACAGTATAGCAGGTACGGGTTTTTTTCAGGGGGAACAAGACGGGCATGATTATCTATCTACTCTACTGAATTTTCCCCCCTCAATGCGGTCCGCACGCGAAAAACCCGACTGGCCTGCAGTCGTCTATGCTGTTTTGACGTAGCCCTTCTCAGACAGCCACTGGACGATCTGAGCAACGCACTCCTCGACGGTGTTCTCGTGGGTCTTGATGGTGATCTCGGCGGCGGCGGGCTCCTCGTAGGGGGCGGAGATCCCCGTGAACTCCTTGATCTCGCCGGCGCGGGCCTTCTTGTACAGGCCCTTGGGGTCGCGCTGCTCGGCGACCTCGAGGGGCACGTCGACGAAGACCTCGATGAAGGGGATGGGCTCGTCGCCCTGGGCTGTCTGGCTGTGCAGCTCGCGGGCAAGGTCGCGGTCCGCGCGGTAGGGGGAGATGAAGGAGGTGATGGCGATGGTGGCGGAGTCGGCGAAGAGTTTGGCGACCTGGCGAAACCAGTTAGCATTATTCCCACCAATTGTCTTTGGAGAATGGGGGCCGGACCTCTGAGATGCGGCGGATGTTCTCGTTGCGGTCCTTCTCGGAGAAACCCAGGTCCTTGTTCAGGCCGAAGCGGACGTTGTCGCCGTCCAGGCGGTAGGCGGCCAGGCCGAGGTGGAGGAGGTGCTGCTCGAGGGCGGTGGCGACGGTGGACTTGCCTGAGGCGGACAGGCCAGTCAGCCAGATGGTTAGGCCGCGCTGCTTGCGGAGCTCATTGCGCTCGCGGCGGGAGAGCGAAGGGTGCCAGGTGATGTTGCTGTTCAGCCGAGTGTGATGTTAGCGAGTCTGAAGCGCTTGGTAATATGAGGGACGGCTTTGGCGGGGCAATTGGCGCTGGGTGAATCAGGATGGAGGGGTAGAGGGGCAGACCTACGTAGCCATGGTTATGTGTGTGCGGGCGTGTGTGAATGAGAGGGAGGAAGAGAGAGAGAATGAAATCTATAAAAGAAAAATGATCTTGGGATAAGGTATGCACAATTCGGGAGGACCTGTTTTAGCGCTTCGCCATCTTCTTAGTTTGGTGGTGAATGGTAAATACGTCGGCCGGGACTGGGTGTGCGATAACCGGAGCACGAATAGGGAGAAACGCAGCCTGTCGGGAGCCCCTCCACCCTGCGACATCTTTCTCCACGATTAAGCTAGTTAAGGCGTCATGCCGTGGTTGACACTTGCGTAGGTATGTACGAGTCACGACTCCATCTGTCGTCGTCAAATTGCGTGATCCCAGAGCACGGGACTCGGGCTGCTCCAGGGCCACCGCAGCACCGCGCACGTAGTATTGCAATTTGGGCCTGGGTGAGTGGATTGACGCTTGGTCTAGTTTCTCATGTCTAGTTAACTCTATTTGAATCTCAAGTCCTTCTAGTAATATATATCTCTCTATACACAGGGCAGTGCGCTTCCGGCTCAAATGCAGGCGAACTAAATGTCTCTCCTGATCATGAGTGAACAATGTACTTCTCAACAGGCAGAATGTAAATGATAAAAAAATCACGTATCCTCAGGCTACGTCATCTTGGGAAGCATCTAGTTTGGAATAATTGTTAGCCATTATTTCACTCGCATGCAATATTATGGACTCCGACTCACAGCAGCGTATTTGGGCGACACGAACAAGGCCGTGGCCTCAGCCAGAACAACGGGCTCCTGGCCCGGTTCGACCAGCGTCTCAATGCGACCCTTGACCCAGGCCTTGCGGCCCTCGACCTTGGTCGTCTCCGCCTTCATTACGAAGAACGAACCCGCCGGCGTGGGCTTGCGGTAGTTGATGTTCAGGTTGGCCGTGACGGCCACCTGGTTCGGCAGCGCCTTGATGCACGTCCTGGCCAAGCCCTCGTCCAGGATCGTCGCCACCAGCCCGCCGTGCACGATGCCCGGGTGCCCGCAGACGTCCTCGCCCAGGTACGCCACGGCCACCATCTCCCTCCCCTCGGCGTCGTTCCACGTCAGGGGCGGCACGACGATCATGCGCGGGCCCAGCAGCGCGCCGCCCGTCAGGCTGCGCCGCCTGTACTCGGCCGGCATCTTCATGTGAGGTCGCGACTCGGTCAGGTCGGTCCGCTTGCGAATCTCGGCGACGAAGGGGTGTGACTGGATCACCTCCTCGGCCCTGCGTGCCTCGTCGTCGCCCGGTGCGAACCTGTGCAGGCTGTCCTCGTCCGAGTAGAATCCGAGGCCCTGGCTCTTGAGGGCTTGCCATGCGCCGCCGGCGCCGAGACCGGCAAAGGTGAGACCGTAGAGAGCGAACGAGAGGCCCTTGCGTAGCGGGCTAGAAGGGGCTGTTTAACCCGTTAGCCATGTTGCCGTTACCCACGGTACCGCTGGAATATAGAAAGGGGTCCAATGAGGAGGAACACGGAAAAAAGAAAAGAAAGAACAAGGCACCACATACCTTGCTGTGACTCTGTCGCATAGCATCGACGCTGCCGGGTTGCCCTTAGGGCAATTTGGCCGAGCTGGCGCGAGTTGCGACTAAACTGCCGGGAAAACATGTTGATCTGCACCAAACAAAAGGAAAGAAAGTGAACAGGAAAAAACCCTGGCTTGCGTCGGCGAATGAGTCTAGGACACGCTTCAAAACACAATATACTCACCCCTGAGCAGAGAGGTAGGATGCTCAACAGCCGAAGCCCTACTGACTCGTTTTGGAAATCCTTATCGCTTATCGATTGTCGGCTGTATGCATATAGACGATGCCGAGGTAGCCCGTCGCGGGTGTTGAATTAGTTATCCCCTTTCTGCCGGGTAGCATCGGCGCCAGGGTCCGAGGCGCAATTGACTTTTGATAATAAAATGGAGGGACGGGAACAGGCTGATCCCCAATTAAGGGATTGGCTGCTATGCCATTGAATAGTCTTTAAATCTATATACATATTTTCCACCACTGCATTTTTACTAAAAGTCGTCCTCCTCCTGAGCCAGCAACTCTGCGTAGTCGTCCACAGAGGCAAACATCGGCAAGTCCTTGAGTTGCTTGCGTCTTGACTTGCGTTTATCCTTCTCTTCCTTGGAATCATTAATGGTGATACCGTCTTCATCCTCCTCGATAGCCACCAGCCCATCTTCATCTGAGCCCTCAATGTCCACCTCGTCATCCAGGTCTCCCATTTCTTCATCGAGGTCGTCATCCTCAAGGTCTAGATCAGGCGACTCGTCGTCGTCAGAAGATGCCATCTCGTCTTCGTCAAGGTCGTCGAAGCCCACATCTGAGCCACCATCACCACCGTCGACATCAGGCTGAGCAGAAACCAGTGCCTTCCAGATCTCATCCTCGACATCCTCGTCGCTACCATCCTCCTTGGCAACCTTCTTGGAAGGCCTCTTGGGGTCCTTAGTGACATGTTGGAAATATTCGTGGAAGAAGACATCCTCGGCTGCCACATCCTCCGCCTTTTTGTTCCAAAAGGCAGCAGAGTTGACAGAGGGTCCAACTGCGCCTGTGGCACGGCCCAGCCAAATATCTCCAGCATCCTTCGTAGCATTGAGAGGCTGCATGAGAGAGGTACCGCGTGATGTGTCAGTTGCCTTGGGACTTCTGTACACGAATTTGTCCAAGAACTTGATCAATGTATGACTGTCAAGGTCAGGCTTTTGGATCTTGTGGTCTTGGTCGATGATTGCCGCTGCGTAAACTGACACAGATGGGTGATAGTGGCCTTGCACCGGAACCTAAAGCATTGTTAGAACTGAAACTTTTATGAATGTTGAGGAATATTGGTGACATACGATTTCCCACAAGCAACTTCTTTGCGCATTGCTGTGTTCTGGGTCTCGTTTGCGGCCATCGTAGACGGGGCGATTCTCTGCCGATCCATCATCAAATATGGATTCCTCTGGTTCCTGGATTAAGGTTGGTAGGTCGGGGAACGTCCCCTTGAGATGCGCGATAACGTAAAGAAGTCCGCACACGAATGGAGGTTGATGCAGGCTTGCAACTTGCAGCATCCGCTTCGCGAATGCTTTTACACGCCGCACATCAACATCGTTCTTCAGAGCGCGGAGCAAGAGGTTGAGATACAGGGCTTGCTTCGAGGATGATACTAGTCGTGGATCCAGGAGCGATTCATACAAAGTACGGTAGAATCGATCAGTTCCTAAACTGCGCGCAGAGGAGAGATGTTGGATCAACAACAGAGCCTGGATGCCAGTGTTGAAATTTGATGAGTGGGCGATTCTGAAGAGGGTATCGAGGTGCTTCTCCATTCTAGTCATTATGTTAGATCAGCTCAACCAGGACTTGAATTTGGAGACTTACATAGTATCATTGGCGCCGACAAAGGGGGCGGCTCTGTTCACGCCAGTGAGAATGGCAGATACCAATTTGTCGGCAGTTTCGACCTCCTGCGCTGAAGGCTTCTTGTCGCCACGCTGACCAGCAGGTTTGCCTTGAGGCTTACCACCGGGCTTCTTGGCATTCTTCTCCGAATCCTCCTTCGAGCCGATACCCAGACTGCCAGCTTTGAGAAGCGCAACGAAGAGCTCGAAATATACTCGCATGAGACCTTCCGCAACGGTAGGCTCCTTGCTGCTGAGAATAGTCTGATTTAGTGTGTTGATGGCCGTGTATTTTGAACGGTGGTCTTGCGACGGATGGAGAAGTACGTCTTGCTCGATTGCTCGGATGATGACTGGCTTCATCCCGGGGTGAGATGTCTGTAGCTGTAGAAGAAGATAAGATGCTCGGGACGAGATCTTTCGTTCGCGATCGCCAAGCTTGTTGACCAGAAGTCTCAACAGGTTTGCTTCTTGCTCTGGCTTCTCCTTCAGAAGCCCATAAACAAAATCCAGGGCCCTGCTTCGGGAATATTCAATCTCATCAGAGCACCAGTTCTCCAACAATTGAATGACCTTGAAGTAGGTTTCCTTCAACCAGTCTTCGTATGCCCAGTAAATGAGATGGCTCTCGTTGATCTTGCCAGGATAAGGTTGTCCAGGTTGCCATGACTTCACGGATGCTCGTTGCAAAGTTCCAATGAGTCCAGGCTGGGATGAGAACTGACGAAGACGTCGATCAGGAGGAAGAATGGTTCCCGGGCCGAGTAAATCTACCAAAGCGCCAATCGCTCCGATCGCTTGGGCGCGACTTCGCTTGGAAGCCAAACCAAATAGACCGTCAAACGCTCTGATATTGTGAACGGGGGACTCTTGGATGGCCAATGTAAGAGCAGATACTTTATCATTGAGTGTACCGGATGTCATGATAGTGGAAAGAAACTTGTGGGAAGCTGAAGCAAAGAAGCTGGTCCTATACTTGGCGGAATCTTGCTCTAGCAAGGACTTGGCATGAACCTTGAGTGAATCAATGGCGCCCATAAATGGGGCGACAATGTCAGAAGACACACCGGGCAACTTTAGAAGTTTTGTGGCGTGCCAATCAGCTCTTGGATCAAACGTCTAGCTCGTTCTGTTAGCTGTGAGGCCATCGCCAAAGAGTAAGGATGACCTACCATATTTCCAATTTTCTTAGGGGGCGCCTCCTGCTCCTCTTCATCATCATCCTCATCCTCGCCATTGACCTCCTCCTCATCGGAGCCCAGGCTGTCTTCATCATCCTCCTCGGCGTCCACGCCATCATCTTGGTCTGCTTCGGCCTCCTCTTCGCTGGCTTCACTGGGCTGGTAGTCGGCAAATCCGAGCGACTTTGAAAAGGCTAAAAGTTCATCCTTAAGGCTCTTGTCGACGCTCTGCTTCTGCTCATTGGCAAGCTCTTCATCATCAGAGTTCACATCCTTAATGAGGTCCAGATCCTTTTCATCCCCCCCCAAAGCCTTGATTTCTGCCAACAACAACTCAGTGTCATCCTTGGAAGCTGATTTGGGAGCACCCGAAGAGCTGCGCTGTCTCTTTGAGTCTCTTGACGTAGAGTCGTTTGCTGGGGGGTTCTTGCGCTTCTGATCTCGACCACCTTTTAGATTCTGGTCAATTTGGGAGGTGAGATGCTCCAGCGCATTTTCGTCGAATTTCCGAGAGCCTTGTGGGCGCTTTGGACTCTTTCCTTTCTTGCCTGCCTTTGCCATTTCGTCCAGCACAGAGACTCTTTCAAGCTACACAGGAATTGGATGGTAGTGGAAGCATTCAATCCATTGACCATCCGCAACTTTTTTTTTGGAGACTAGATTTTGAACCGTTATCGCCCCACTCTAGACACGATAAGAAGTGGCTACGATGTACCATCCCTGCTAGCGCAGATTGCTACGCCTGCGCCACTGTGGCTTGCCCACCTAAACCTTCGGTATGTCTACCGCAGGACAATCAGCGATGTGAAGCTCTCCGTGATACCCTGCGAGTCCGGGGAGAAACGAAGTTGAAGCACTGCCATTGACTTTGGCGCGTTGTCTGGAATTGGAATTCCACTTACTCGCCTTTCCATCTCATATATTATCTTCCAACAACATATGGTGGAAATATAAATTATGTACATCTCCAGAGTCGGGCGGCACCGGCAGGCGGTCCGGCGGGTAGGTCTACAGTTCGCTCAAGTAAAACAGCTTTCATACACCGCTGTTCAATTGCAACTACGACGATCAACTCTTTCATCAGTATGGGTTCCTACCGGTCTGGTCTCTGAGACCCAGGATGAATGTATGTACACTCCTCTCCACGGCATTTGTTATCATAGTCTAAAATCCTTTCTTTAGCTGGCCACGGGAAGTTGGTCCGAGCAGGATTTTTGCGGCAAGTATGTTATACTATCTTGATTCGGTGCGATGTTCTGGGCTAATCCTTCATCACTCAATCATAGGCCCAATCGGGAATCTTTCATATGCTGCCTCTTGGTCTACGGGTTCAAGAGAAGATTGAGCGATTGCTCGACGAGGAGATGCAGTCAATTGGTGAGCTTACCCCCCATTGATTTCAAGCAAACTATATACTAATCTATCTAAACAATTATAGGGGCTTCAAAAGTGTCTCTTTCATCTATCACATCAGAGGACCTGTGGAGGAAGAGCGGTCGATTTGAGCAAGTTGCGCCAGAGGTAGGAACCCTGCCATTTAGCTGACACTGTCTCTACTTGTACTGACCAAATGGAATTCATAGCTTTTCCGATTTGAGGACCGAAAGCAGACCCCTTTGATGCTTGGTCCAACTCACGAGGAGGAAATTACAACTCTAGTCGCCAACACCTTGAAATCTTACAAGGATCTCCCTATCAAGTTGTACCAGACCTGTATGTTCTCTCTTACAATCTTTTGTTATTTCATGACCTTTCAATCCAAATTCCCTTTCACTCGTTGGCTGATTGTGAACTTTTGAAGCTCGTAAATATAGAGATGAGAAACGCCCACGTCATGGACTGCTACGGTCCCGCGAGTTTCTCATGAAGGACTTGTACACATTTGACATCTCCGCCGAGGCTGCCATTGAGACATATCGCCAAGTTGCTGGAGCTTATAAAGCGTTCTTTGAAAAGCTCAAATTGCCCATCCTGGTAGCAGAAGCTAGCTCTGGGGACATGGGTGGTGACTCGAGCCATGAGTATCACCTGGCACATCCTATTGGAGAGGACACAGTATTCAGCTGTGACAGTTGCGAGTATGCTGCCAATGATGAGGTGGTTTCTTGCAGACCATCTACACAGTCGAAAGTGGATGTCAGTAAACCCTCGCAAGTTGGAGTCTGGAGAGGCATTACCAAGGATCGCAAGGTTTTTGTCAACGCATGGTTCCTGAAGGCCCAGGATGGCGCTTCGGATCGAGAGGTCAATCTTCATGCTCTTAAGTCCCTTGTGCCAGACTTGGATACGGGTATTTCAGGCGACCTTGAACCCCTCTGGGCAGATGCTCTCCGAACTGCTGGAGAAAGTAGCTCCTCTCCCCGTCTCATAAACTTGGTAGATTCGAAGGTGGCGCAATCGTTCGAGAGTTTGGCATTACCCAAGATACCGGAAGTACTGGGTACTCCAGCCATAGAGGAATCCACAGTTACCACGGACTCGGATGGAAGCGAGCTAGATCTATTACGAGTCCAGGATGGTGACGGCTGCCCACGGTGCGAGACGGGAACTCTCAAGGACCTACGCGCGCTGGAACTGGGCCATACATTTTATCTTGGAACACGATACTCGGAGCCACTGGATGCACGTGTCGCGCTCCCTACGTCTCCCAAGACCCCCGTCCCAGTGGAGATGGGCTGCTATGGCCTGGGGATCTCACGTGTCTTCGCATCAGTGGCTGAACATCTGGCTGATGAAAAGGGTCTCAACTGGCCACGCTCGATTGCACCATATGAAGTTGTCGTTATCCCCACATCCAAAGTGTCTCAAGAGACTTACGATTTCTACGACCTTTTGGCCAAGAGCAGCGACTCTCACTCAGGACTTGACGTGATATTGGATGATCGAAAGCAGAGCTTTGGATGGAAGATGCAAGATGCGGACACCATCGGCTATCCTGTTTCTATTGTCCTGGGCAGGGGTTGGACAGAGCGCCAGGCCGTAGAAGTCCAGTGTAGGAGGCTTTCAATCAAGGAGCAGGTTGCGATTGAGGAGGTTCCTGGCTACCTGGAGAGCATATTGAACAAGCTCTAATAGGCTCTTCTGATAACCTTGTACCATCAGATTTGTATACATGACAACTTTTGTATTTTAGAAAGACCATATCCCAAAGAAAATAATGTGTATCATCATAAGAATTTCGATCATACCTGCGCTAAAAAACAACTCTTTCAAAATACCCTGATTATAGGAGTCTGTTGAAGAAGGCAGTGGGTGCGAAGAGAAGATGAAGGTGGGGCAATTGAACCCCCACCCCCAGTCCACTGAGTTCAGTCCAAAACACCATCATATCTAGATCTGCAGACAGCCAAAATAATTGATCGCCTACCAACTTTGGGGACCTATTGAAGAGCAAAAGCTTCGCTTGCTTCTACGACGCGACCATAATCCCACCACACCCCTCGGACACACCCAGAACCAGCAAACATGGCAGGCCGCCAGGAAACAAGTTCGATCCCCCCATCCCACCATCCTCATCTCCAGCTCGCTAGCTGACCTCTCCTCCCAGTCAATCTCGACACCCTAGCTCCCGAGCAGCTCGCACAAGTCAAGAAACAACTAGACGAAGAGCTCGAACACCTCACAACCTCTTTTGCCCAACTCCACGGCGCCCAAAACAAGTTCAAAGACTGCCTGCGATGTGTCGAGAGCCGCTCAGCTGCGCCCGCGGGTACATCTCCTCTGCCTGCCCCGATACCACTCGAATATATAAGACGGTTCAATGAGCTAATAGATGACGGCAACTTCCAGGTCCCACCCCAGTTCTCGTTCCTTTAACGAACTCCCTCTACGTGAGCGGCGAGCTGGCCAAATCGGATAGTGTTTTGGTGGACGTTGGTACGGGTTTCTTAGTGGAAAAGGTTTTTATACAACTCCTTGAGTTTTTCAGCGATGGAAATATTGACCTTTTCTCTCTCTAGAAACTGAGCTCAGCGAAGAAATTCTACGATGGCAAAGTAACAGAGCTTCAAACCAATCTCAAGGATTTGGAGATAATTATTCAGCGGAAACAACAAAATGCTCGCACAATTGAGGAGGGTACGGACATTATGAAACCCCGCTGTTATTGCAATGAAATTCGCTAACTATCTGGCTTAGTCCTGAGACAAAAGATAATGGCCGCTCAGAGCACTGCAGACTCGCAGTCATGAAAAGAATTTCCCCTTTAACTTTTACCCTGCCCGGTGAAGAAGAGAAAAAAAATCATCAAACATGTTGCACTACTCAGATTGCTGTGCCCGGCTGGCTACCAAATCATCCAAGGCCGCCTGGATACGCAAGATACAGTGGAGGAAATCCCCAAGCCTGGACTCCAGACTTGGGTCAGATCCTGCCCAGATCTTGTCCATATCCTTGCCCCAGTCCTTCTTTCGGCCATCTCGGCTCGCCGTATTGATAATTTCGTTCCAGTGCATGCCATAGAACTCAATACTCCATGTGATAGTTGGTGCAGCGGTCACTTCGGAGCCTTTCCAGGATTTCGTTATGCTGATCTTAATCACATACGGCGTTCCTATCATTGGTAGAAGCACTGAACTCTTCAGCTTGGTCTCGTTGACACTCGTGTCGATATGGTTGGGTCGTAATTTCTTGAGCGTGGGGAATATGAGATGACGGCTGACATCCGGAGACTTTGCTCCTGACATTGGCAGGTTTTGTAACATTGTTCGCATTCCGTTAGGAGCAGTATCCATAATGATACCGGCATGAACTTCAAAGTTCCAGTCGAATTGTCTTTGTATGGGAAACACTTGTTAACATGTGCACACCGAAGTCAATTGAACAGTGACACTTACCTATCCGGGGAGGCCACTGTGCAGTCAAGTCTGGGATGTTGCTCGAAAGAAAATGGATTTTCTAGCCAAACTTGAGGGCTTGGTCCAGTTACATCTTGAACTGTTCCACCCAACTCGCACTCTGGACTCACTATTGCGAGTGTGCATTTGCATTCCAACTCGCCCGCCTCCTCGACAAGCCCACGGGCTGGGTTGCTGAACCAGTCAATGACATTGTCAACAAATTGCACATCAGCCAATCTGAAGTCGAGAAACACAAGGTCAGTTCAGAAATGCTCCAATATTGGGATCCGGTGAGCCTACTCGGAGTTCAGACTAGCTCCTCCGCGGATGGAGTAAGTCTTCATGAGTTGCTCGAATTGCTTGAGAGAGAATTCTCTGCCCGCCCCCGTCTTCTTCTGGCGAATGTTGATCCGTCCAAGGTGAGCACGCATCGAGAGGTCTTTGTCCAAACCCCTAAGGGTTTCCATCGAGCCTGATAAGCCAGGTGCGATTTTCCCAACGAGGTCGTTCACGATGACGTTGGCTTCCCTGGCTTCATTGGGTGCGTCTGTCTCTCCAATGACTGGGCGGGCACCCAGATCAACAATGACTGGACCCTCTGCGTGGGCATATTTGGGCATTTGGACTATGAATTGAGCCGCCGGGTTTTCAACCGAGAGCCTCATGTCATGGAAAGCCCAGTTGATTGCACCCATAGCCTCTCGCAAATTGGCCATAGTCTTGCTGCGAACCGACAAAACGTCCGGTTCGACTTGATTGATCCAGACTCGCTGACTCTGCCTCACGGTATCCAATCCAGAAAGATTTTCAAGGCCATTTGGAAATTGGTCTGCGTTCGGAATTACCAATCGGCACTGCTTTCAGTCAGCCCCAAGCTGCACCTCTCTTCTGGTCCACAACAGATACTGACCTCAAACAAACCTTCTGGGGCTGGGCCAAGGTATGCGGATTCTTCAGTCTTTTCCTTTTCTCGTCTCTTCAGATCCGACCTTCTTTTGGTGGTTCCATATACTTTGATCTGCACTTCTTTCCATTGACCGCGAGTTCCACCGCCGCCTGGTTCACGGCGGATATTTCGCCGTAACATGATTTATGCGTTTCGAAGAGCAGTACAAGAAGCTTCCAGAGAATTCAGTTTGATCTAGTGGCCTTGCAGGGGGTTAGGTGTCTTGAGGGGAGATGGCTGAGGAGGTAAAGAAAGACGGGATGGGAGATGGAGAATCTCGATTGCGCGAAAGTTTGGGCAGGAGTCGTGGAAGAGGAGAAAATGGCACTGGCAATCAAGGCAGGCAGCATATATACAAGTGTTCTGGAGGCAACGGTCCTAGCGGGTAGGTACCTGCCCGTGTTGTACAACGCTCAATCCGCATTCTGAGGTGGAAGTGAGCGACTCGCAGTTCAATACGCTCAGGCAGGAGCGAACAAAGGGTACCTGCCGAAACATTCATTTGCCCGAACCACTCAATCTTTTTTCATTCAAGGTATCTGCATCTTGCCCTTTGAGTCTCTCGGAGTTTTGTATTGTCTCGATAATAGTTAGAAACAATTGGGTGGCAGACAGTGTCAATGCCGTTTCATGTGAAGTGTGGTAGTACAAGAGATATATGCATAAAAAGGGTGATATTCATTTAAGCGGTAGATGACGGAAGTGTAATGCTCACGGCGCGTCTTCCAGGCGCGTAAAGTGGTTTCTAGCTTATTTGCAGGGCGCCCAGCAACCCGTTATACCCATGGGAATTTCCATCCGAATGGCGTCGTGCTTCGTTTTCTCAATCAACCCAAATTCCCCATCCAACCATGCCTTCACCAGCGCACCAGTCTCCCCAATTACAGTCATGGACTCGCAAACGAAGGGCACCTAGCGGAGTTGCTCGCGAGGATTCGGACGACGAACTAGGCGAAGATGACTTGCCCTGGGAATGGATCTATGAAGCCCACCCTGTTGCCGTCGAGCAGGACAGCCAAGAGAACGACAGCGAGACCGAGACCGGCAATCGCAAGCGGAGAAGGGTTACCGATGGCAGCAGCAAAATCATTGGCGCTCGTATGGGCAAGTTTGAGTGTCGCGTAGGGGATTGTGTCCTGCTCAAGGCAGAGGGATCGAATGAGGCCTGGGTCGGCCTCATCTGTGAATTTATCAACGATGACGGCGAGGGCAATGAAGCTGCGAATTTCATGTGGTTTTCTACGGAGAGAGAGATCCGGAACAAGAATAAGAAGCGCACCGACTTCTGCTCCGTAAGTTGCAAGTGTTTGCTGCGAGTCCGGACTGCCATGATTAACACGAAACAATAGAACGAGCTCTACATCACTCCATCCTGGGACGTCAATCCTTTGGCTTCGATCAACGGCAAGGCCAAGATAATGTCTCTTGACGCATTTCACAATAAATATCCTTCTGGCAAGGTCCCACATCAGTCCCCCGACTATGGAAAGGTCTTCGTTTGTCGCCGGGGCTGCAATACCCGAGCAGCGTTATATACCGATGAATTCATATGGGAGGAGTTGGTTCCTGCGGGCGATAGCGTCTTCGCTTTGATCGACTTTGTCAAGAACGGAACCAAGGTTACGCGACAACGGCGCCGAGCTAGGAGCATCTCGCCAGCCGACGATGCCTATTATCCCCCGCAAACCCCAACAAAGACAGGCAGAGGAACAGGGGCGGCAACACCACAATCAAAACGAACGAGCGCTACTCCTGGATCTCGCGCCAGGGGAACGGGCAAAAAGTTGGAATTCACACCTCTCAGCACCCGCAAGATCGATCCAACCGTTGCAGGTTCCTCCCCTTTTCAGATCGCTCGCTCCCGCTTGCATGTCTCATCGATCCCTTCAAGTCTGCCTTGCCGAGAAGGCGAGTTCTCGTTGGTCTACTCACACCTGGAGGCTGCAATCACAGATGGAGCAGGTAATTGTATCTACATATCCGGCACCCCAGGCACAGGTAAAACTGCTACAGTACGAGAAGTTATCGGGCGTCTTGAAGAAGCCGTTGGCTCAGATGAACTGGACGACTTCATATTTGTTGAAATTAATGGCATGAAAATCACCGACCCCCATCACTCTTACACACTGCTCTGGGAGGCCCTCAAAGGCCAAAGAGCCAGCCCAGCCCAAGCTCTGGACTTGCTCGAGCGAGAATTCCGAAATCCAAGCCCTAGACGGACCCCATGTGTCGTTCTTATGGATGAGCTTGATCAGCTAGTCACCAAGACCCAGGCCGTCATGTACAACTTCTTTAACTGGCCGACACTCCGTCATAGCCGACTGATCGTTCTGGCGGTTGCCAACACTATGGATCTCCCAGAACGAACTCTCAGCAACAAGATCAGCAGTCGACTGGGTAAGTACCTTCGTGCCAAACACTTTCTAATGCCACCCTTTCCCAAGACTAGCAACTGACACTACTCTTAGGTTTAACTCGAATTACATTCCCTGGATATAACCATGAGCAGCTTATGAAAATTATACAATCACGTCTTGAGGGAGTTCCAGGAAACATCGTGGATCCAGATGCAGTTCAATTCGCCAGCCGTAAAGTCGCCGCTGTCAGTGGAGATGCTCGAAGAGCGCTGGATATCTGTCGCCGAGCCGTGGAGCTCGCAGAGGGTGACTTTCAAGGCGACCCAAACACTCCTAGCAAGACAGGGCGAAACGATGCAGCTCAATCCAAACGCGGCCGCGTTACCATTGGCACCATCAAGAAGGCTATCAACGAAGCCACCACCAACCCTATCCAACAGCACCTTAAGAGCCTTCCGCTCGTGTCGAAGCTCTTAATGGCGGCGATATTACTCCGGATCCGGCGGACAGGCCTGGCAGAAACGACTTTCGGGGAGACGCTTGATGAACTTCACCGTGCCAATCTGCGGGCGCCGACCTCAAATGCCGGACTGGCTCAGATTCTACCTGCCAGCACCAAGGGATCCCACGTTGGCAGTCAGAACTTGGGCCGCCCGGCCCACATACATACTGCGGCCCTTGAGCTTGTGGCTGCCGGGCTTATCAATCTCGAGGCACAACGTGCGGAACGATCCAGCCGCCTGAGGCTTGCGATAGCTGATGATGAGGTGAAGATGGCCTTGCGCGACGATGCCGAGCTAAGGCTGCTTGGAATTGGTGTATAAACATGTATCGAAACCCATATAATAACCTGCTGTAAAACGCCACCCCGTGCTGTGTACAATGCCTCGGACGTAATATATCCCATTAGACCAGAAAATAGACTAGAATTTACGACTTCTTAAAGTTGGGTTCCATTGAATAGGATGAGTCTCTGGGGAGGCATTCTCATCCTGCTTCCAGATTTTGACTACCAAGTTGTTAGATGAATCCGATTTATCTGAGAAGAGGACAAATAGATTCGACTTACTGGTCTTATCAGCCTCGCCACAGATTAAGCGCAGGCCAGAACGATCGAACATAGAGCTCATGATACCTGCCTCGGCATCAAGGGAGCCAGGCTGGGCAGTGGTATCTAGAGATTGGAATCGGTGGCCCGTCTTCCAGTCCCAGAAGCTCATAGAACCATTGTCGCCTTGAGAACGTTAGTTAGCAAGCCAAAAATAGAAAGTGACGGTAGGAGAGGAACATACCTCCAGAGAAAAGAACATCGTTCTGGTTGACACTTAGCGAGTTGATGATGGCATTGTGGCCCTCGAAATTCTGCATGAAGGCACCCTCCGGGCACTTCCATTGCTTGATACTGCCAGTACTGCCACTGGCAAATGTGAACTCAGTTGGGTGGGTAGCCAGGGCACGAACGCCCTTCTTGTGATGCGTGAGAACGCCCATTGTCTTGCCAGCAGCGAGATCCCACATCCGTACAGTGGAATCGAGCGAGCCTGTAATGACCTGAGGGTCCGCTTCTTGACATACCAAATCGGCGACAGTTTGGGTATGGCCTGACAGGACATGGATATTGCTCCTCGTCCTCATATCCCATACTCGTGCGACACCATCACGACCACCTGTCACAAGCACATCGAGAGTTGGGTGAAGAGCGAGGGTATAGACACCACTCAAGTGGCCGTGATAGTGCCTGATAACCTTGTTCGTTTCGAGATCCCAACATTTCACCATCTTGTCCTCACCGCAGGAGAAAAGGTAAGGGTGTCGAGGCGAGACTGCGAGACCACGGACCGTGCTGATATGGCCCGTCAGGGTTAGTTTCAGCGAGCCCGTTGCCAGATCCCAAATCTTAATTGTACGGTCGCCAGCACCGCTCGCGAACCATTTGTTCCCAGGCTCGACAGCGAGAGCTCGAACCCAGCCAAGATGGCCAGAGATGACGCGCATGAGCTTCCACGGGGGGTGCCATTCGGGCTTGGTCTGTTGGAGTGAGATGCCTCCTCTTGTAGTAATCAGGCTCGTGACCTCTGTCGAGTCTGCACGAGCAGCACCAGTGTCTGCCTTCGTTTCCGACGACGTCGAGGGCGAAGCCGTGCTCCCAGGGGCTCCCTCGAGAAGCTTCTGGGCTGGGCGGCGGGCCACAACACCAGTCTGTTTCGCGCTCTTCTTCCCAGATTTGGGACCAGGCTGCTTGGCAGCAATGGACGGGGGTAGAGTCTTGACGGCCGCATACTCGGATTGGAAACGACGATTCATTATGGGGTCTGCGAACTCGGTCTCGCGCTTTTGTCGCTTGTTGGCGTTGGTCGAGTCTGGCGCCGGTTGCGCGCCTGCGTAGAGCTGTCTCGAGGTGGTGGCATTATGCGCGACGAGAGCGCTCAGCTCTGGAGCTGGCTGAGGAGCCTGCACCGCCTCCATGATGATTATCCAAGCGTACGATGATACCAGCCCGTGTCAATCGGTCGTTGCGTTGGCTCGAGGATAGAGAGTAAAAATTCCTGGCTGCTAGGAATTATCAAAAGCATATGCGATACGGATAAGATCTTCTGGCGTCTGCACTACAAAACAGGCAAGTAGAGTCTTAGTCAGCAAAGCTCTCACAGGCGGAACCACCTGAGGCTACAGGCTGCAAGCTGCTACGCAAGACTGCTGAAGGCCCGCGCCACTACAGCGCCAATAGACGATGGTTTCCTTCATGATCAACTATGCTTTCATAGCAAAGAAGAACCACAAGTCATATTTGCGAGACTGCTGAACGAAAGCTCAAGAGCTCTTCCAAGCTGGAGTAAATCTGGGTCTGAAATCACAGATTATCCTGTCACCATCAATCAGTATGACGACCGAAGCGAATGATCGTTTCCCTCTGCATACCGCAGCCAGGCAAGGCCAAGGTCAGCTATAAGATCCTCGTTTGTCCTCTCATTGCCTTGCAACTAATTTCAAAAAGTGAGAGTTGCGGAAAATCTTCTCAAGGCAAGTGGATATTAGTCTCCGGTAAGATTATCCATCTAACAATCTACCTTACAGACAGATCCGAAACTGGCCAAGAAGGTGGACGATGATGGACGATATGCCATCCACTGGGCGGCTTCCGCCAACAATCTAGAAATCGTTTCTCTTTTGGCGGAACAGCCCAAATTTGATGCTGATATCGAGGTATTTATTTGATTTATTAGTTCGCTTTCTAATGTGATAGATCACTCATCAAAGCAATCCAGGACGGGAGTGGATGGACCCCTCTCATGATCTCAGCCAGCGTTCCCGACAACGAGCCCGTCCTCACACTTCTTATCAGCAAAGGAGCGGATGTCAATGCAAAGAGCAAGTGGTCCTTATTTCATCCTCCCAAGTTGTTATTGCCTCGTCGAATCTAACAGGATCGGCTCTTAGATAACAGCGGCCAAGTAAGTGAATCCATCAACTATTGGATACATTACAGTGTCTGACTGAAGCACTCTGAGCAGTCTGCCCTCCATTTTGTAGCTTCCAAGAAGAACCTCGACATTGCCCGCCTTCTTATTGACAGCAAGGCTTCAACGCGCGTTCGCGACCGCCGTGGGCAATATCCTATCCACCGTGCTGCTGCTGTGGGCTCCGCGCCCATGGTTGCCCTCCTGCTTCAGAACAAGAGCCCGCTGAATGCAACCGACAATGAAGGCTATACGCCACTTCATCATGCTATTGCCGAAGGCCACGGTAAGATATGCTCCTACCTGAGGAATAGGAGTTCGGGGCGGATGTCATGAGCGTTGAGATTAACGTTCTCGTAGGAGACACTGCTGTAGCATTGCTCAAAGCCGGGGCCGACTTTTCACTCAAAACCATCGAGGACAAGCTAGCTATCGATTTAGCCCCAGACAAGGAGGCAAGTGTTTCATTCTCGTTGTAATCGTTGCTTTCCTGTACATTGCCAGCAGTGGCTAACTGACTCTACCCACCTTCCAGGTACGCCGCTATATAATACAAGGTGCTGAGAGAGAAGGTATCGAGCTGGGAGACAGCTAGAATCTATATAGATCAATTCTGAAATAGATAAAATCAGGCATCGCTCCGTCTTTTCCCTCGTGCATTTTCGTCTTGAAGTTGCTGTCTCCCGTCTAAGGACTATTCAACTCATTTGACCGTCCGCTCTACCAGCTCGCGATACATGGCCTTCACATCCTGCACGTCTGCCTTGAGCTCCTCAACAAGCTCGCTCTTCTCGCCCAGCAGTTCCAGAGTCGTCTGGTACCTAGCGTTGAGCTCGTCCATTTCCTTCTCCATCTCGACCACCTTGGTCTTTGCTTGCTTCGCCGATTCTATATCCTTCATCAACCCAACAATGTCTGCCCGTGCTCCATCTCTTTGACTACAGATTCTTGCCATCTCTTCCTTTGCTGCTACTTTCTCTGCCTCAAGCCGTCTAATCGCCGCGCTCATTCTCTCCACAAGCTGCACAGATGGTCCAGCGCCGACAGTTGATACTGATATCATATCATGGGCGATCTGCCGTGGTGACGAAGATACTTTATCGTCGACGGCCTCTTCGCGCTCTACTACCGACGGTGCGTGGCCATTCGACGGTTCGTCAAAAGCCACAAAGGATGATGCTGAATTTCCAACCCCGGCCGAGGATAAGGTGTTGGTACGTGGCGGCGGTGGCGGCTGGCTGGACATTCGTCTTCCGAGGCCCCCTAGGCCCAGACCCAGGCCCAAGCCCTCTTGTGGTATTTCGGGGGTACGGCGTGCTCTTTGAAGTGCGCCCAAATCTGAGCTGAATGTTCTCGAGAGTGAGTTGAGTGGCGAGTCCGGCCGACTTTGATTTCTTGCAAAGGGTGGAACGATGGGTTCTTCGGCCCAAGGCCGCGCTCCCACCTCCCCTGGGAAATCCCTGACGGCTGCGCGCTGCTGCTTTTCTAGGTCTGCGCGGGTTTGGTCGAGAGCTGCTTCAGATGCCTTCAGCGAGGCTTGCAGCGAAGCCATCTCTTCTCTGCAAGTCTCCAGTTCTTGCTTGGCCGTCGCAAGTGCCGGCTGGACATCTTGCAACTCATCCTCCATGTTTCGGGCACGGCTCGCCTAAAAAAGTGTCAGTTAAATCAATAGCCTAACAACATGCAGTTCAAGACCTGCACGATCCTGCTCGGGGCTACTCACTGCGTCACGGGCCTTTTTCCTCATCTCCGATTCACGACGCTGGGCATCATCCCTCTCCTTTTCCAAGTTGGCCACCTTGGCAAGCAGTGAGGCCTCGATGCCTTGCCAGTTCCCACTGGCAGTCGCATATTGGGATTGCAATGTTTCGATCTGTCTTATCAGCTTGATCTGACCCTCCCCTCCGGAGCCTGAGGACGCCTCTTCAGCTACTGATCGCATAGCCTCCAGCTTGTTCTCCAAAGCTAGGATCTCGAGTTTCAGCTCTTCCTCGACCACCCTGGTTCTCTCCTGGGCACGAGCAACTTTCTCTTTCCACTCTTCCTGTTCTAGCCGGCCCTGGGTAGCCAGCTCCTCCTTTTCGGCTTTGAGCGAAGTAATTGTCCCTTCCAACTCCTTTTGCTTCTCCTTCTCGGCTGCCAGTACTTTCGCATGCGCTTCCGCGCAAATGGCCTCCACCCGTTCCTCTGTCGTTGCAAGCTCCTTCTCCAGGCGAGATATCGTCTCCTCCTGGCTCGTTCTGTGAATTTTTAATAAATCGATCTCTTTCTGTAACGTTGCGGTCGCCTTTTTATTGGCCTCTTGTAGCTTTTCCGACTCCTCGCTGTTATTCAAACGGCTTTGCCATGATTCGGCCTCTGAGCGTGCCTTGTCCCGGCTCTTCTCTAACTCGGCCTTCTGCTTCTCGTTGTCTGCCATCTGCTGGCGCAGTTTCCTAATCGTTGTCCGTAGCTTTTGTTCCATGCCGGAAAGCTTCTGCCCTTCCTCCATAAGCAGGGCAATCTTCTCATCCTTCTCTGCCAACTTGCGATCTGCGCTCCCGTTTGCCGCTGAGGAGGCACTCTTCTTCGCCGACTCGGCAGCGCTCTTGGATAGGTATTGAAGCTTCGACTGTAGAGAATCTACTCTCTCGCTGTATTCTTGAATTTCTTCCTGGTAGCGCGCCCTGGCCTCCTCCAGTTCTTTCGTGAGAGCATCTACCTCCTTCGATGAATCTGTTTGAGCGACTGGGGCCGGTTCTAGTGTCTCTTTCGGACTGATTTGCGCCACTGGTTGATCCTTCTTCGTTTCCTCCTCTTGAACATCAGGGGATGGCTTCGCGCCATCAGTTTCGGGCTCGGGGGTCGGTACCGGTTGCGCAACAGGTTTGTCTTGCGCAGGGGCGGCGATCGTGGTAGTGGCTGCAGGTGCTGTCGAGCTTTCTAGGGGAATCGCAGGCTCCGGTTCGCTAGGCGCAGCGGGTGGTTTCTGTTCCTCCTCGGAAGGCTTCTTCTCAGCCCTGTCCATTGAGACTCTATCCATGGAGCTGCGGGTAGTGTCAATGGAGCTCCGAGGCGAGGCAGACGCTTTGCTGTCTCCGCCACCGACCTGCTTGGCAGCCACGGCTTTGGCCAGTCGAGCCTGAAGTCGGTCATTTGCAGACGGTCGAGTCCGAGACGATGATCGAGAAGCGCCGGCTATAAAAGGGCACCTGGATTAGCCCATTGTCATATCGAGGGTCGGCCCTGTTGCGCTCGTATCCCTAGAGGAAACACTTACCAGAACCCGCATTCTTCGACGCGGGAATGCTCATTGGGGCTTGGGCCTGTGGTTGCTTCCCGGCTTGCTGCTGCTGCTGCTGCTGCAGCTTCTTGGAGTCCTCCTCGGACAGCATATTGTCAAGGCGGGACTCGACGCCGGCCACGGCCTGGGAGAGGAACGACCCCCATCTCGACGAAGGCCCTGTGTTGGGCGCCGGCTTCCCAGGCGTCGCCATGCTGTGCTGTGAGGGAGCGACGAGATGCGTCGAGCAGCGAGCTGCGTTGTCGAGGGCAGGGCAATCTGGCCGTACATATAATCAATCCAGATGGGCTGTAGGGGGCCAAGACATCGGAGCTCACTAAGGCACGCCTATCGGACAGCACTATTGCTGCTAGGGGGCTGCCTAGCTGGAGGCGCTACTATGTACAGTTATAGCAGGTTGAACGGCTGACGGATCCAGAATCCACGTACGCATCGAACACGTTATCACAGCCGCCAATGGCACCAGTATCAAACACGGGGGATGACGTGTGGCCAATGACAGAAAGGACCTGTGTTCAGATTGATTGTTTTATTATTGCCAGTCAAATCGCTTAAGGCTGTGCCTCGGAACCGTCTGCCGCAAATGCTATATTTACCCCCCAGCTGACAACACTCGCTATTCCCTTACTAAGGCGCCGTCCTCAGAAATGAACGCTACGAAGATCCCAATGCGACCACATCCTTCGTATTAATGCATGCACGCATCCATCCTGCTTGCTTGATCAGCCTCACCTTCGTATCGGGGGCCGTGCCAAGCATCCAAGGTCTTCACTCTGCATCTACTGAGATCTTCCGTGACTGAACATGTCTTGATTCCAGATAATGGCTGTCTACATAAATTGAAATAGGCTATAATATATAAAATGCTACAAAAACAACAGACCTTGCTATGCTAAACCTCACTTACACAACGCCCGCTAGCTTCTTCCACCAGCTACTTCTCGGTGCAGCTGCACTGTCCATATAGACTGAGCCTCGGCGACTTTGATAACGCTCGTCACTCCCTTCAGATCCTCCATACCTGTCGTCCCGATAATTTCGTCGACGTCTTCGGTCGTCCTCGTCTGCCGTCACATCCTCAGCCCTGGCACTTCGTCTCGCTCGGCGGGCTTCCCGACGAGCTTGCTCCTCGTCAAATTGGTCTGGCGGCGGTGCGTCCGTGACGTCCTTGACCCATGATGACATTCCAGAATGGGGCCATGCTTCGCCAACTGGCTCTCGTTCTCGCTCACGTTCCCTCCGGCGGTGGTGCCTGCGAGAAGAGGAGCCCTCGTCTCCCGACTGCTCAGCTTGGCGACTGCTTCGGTACTGGGCCTCTTCAGCCTCCCTAGCTTCTTTGGCTGCTCGCCGTTCTTCGCGTCGTCTACGGCGATCTTCTTCATCCTCTGTGCCTTCGGTTTGCTGAGTACGACGACGTTCACGTCTAGACTCCCGCCGGGCAACAGCAGCCGCTTCCTCCTCCTCTGCGGCCGCTGCGGCAGCTGCGGCTTCTGCTTCTCGTTCCTTGCGGATTCGGCGCCGTTCTTGCCGGCGAGCCTCTCGTTCTTCCTCCTTCTGCTGTTCTTCGCGAGCTGCTCGGCGTTCTGCCCGTCGGGCCTCTCTATCGGCATCTTCGTCTCTCCGCCGGTGTCGCTCACGGCGCGACTCTTCCTTAGCTCGCCGCTCTTCGGTGGCTTCTGCTTCCGCAGCATCGCGCTCTGCTCGTCGAGCTCTGCGTGCAGCCCGTCGAGCCTCTCTATCAGGATCACCATCTACGCCGCCTCGTCCCTCATCATCAGTTGCAGAATACATGCTGCGTTTCCTGCCCTCACCTCGCTCAACCTTAGGGCTCCTAAGGCCACTGAACAGTCCCGAGAGACCTCCCTTCTTTGAGGATGAGCCACGTCTTGAGGGCATGTCTCCTGCATCTGCCATAGCAATATCTTCCTCCGGTGGGGCTCTCCTTGATCGTCGTCGCTCAACCCTTTCTTGGGCTGCATCTACCTCTCCACTCGCATCGGCTTCAGGGGCACGCGACTTGCGAGATCTTCGCTTCTCTCGAGGCTTGTCCCCGTCGACACCCAAAACGCGAGCAGCTTTCGATGACATCTCGGGCATGTCTTCAGCGGGAGGAGACATCAATCCAGATTCGTCCACGGACCGTCGAGACGACCGACGACTAGCACTTGGACGTTTCTCGCGACCAGGTGTTGCCCTAGTGATCGGGGGTGTGCTGAACGTTCCCTTTGATCGAGAAGACGCTTTCTCTGAACGCTCTGCTTTGTCTGACGTTGACCCCTTGGAAGAAGTCTTCTCCTTCTCCTTATCTTCCTTCTCTGCTGATCGTTTTCCGTGCTTAGACTTTGACGATTTCTTTTCTTTTTCGCGTGAGTTCCATGTGCTCCATGATGAGCCGGCATCGCGGCTGATTTTTGGCCGAGTCTTCTTGGGGGATCTAGGCTCCGACGGCGGGGGTGGGGGAGGATCGGGGACGGCCGGTGGTGCTTCGGGCTCGGATTCTGATGCTTCAGCTTCAGCCTCGGGTTCCGCCTCTGGCTCCGGTGCCTCCTCCTCGGGCTCGGGTGCTGGCTCTTCTGGCTCGGGTGCAGGTTCTGGCTCGGGTGCTGGCGCTGGCTCGACAGCTTTGTGCTTGCTCTTCTTCTTCTTTTTCTTGTCCTTCTTCGATGGGGCCATGTCGATGATCTCGACGATCTCGTCTTCTTTCTCGGGTTCCTCTGGTGCGGGAGGCTCCTCTTCTGCAGGCGGTTCTTCCTTCTCCTCCTCCTCCTTTGCTTCCTCTACCTCTTCTTCCTCTTCTTTCGCGTCTTCGAATGTGTCGTCTTCGTCATCCGGGAATGTGCCAGGCAAATCCTCGTCGTCCTCGGGGTTATCTTCTTTGATGGTCAACTTCTTATTCTTCTTTTTCGTGAGATTTTTCTTTTGCACTGAGGGGGGGTCCGCCGGAGGTGGCTCAGTTGGTTCGGCTTCCACGTTTGGCGGAGCAGACTCAAAAGCTTGGAGTTTATCAGCAATCTTACCTCCCATAGATCTTGGCGTCTCTTCCGCTGGCGGCTCCAGTTCGACGGGTTCTTCCACAACTGTCGCTGAGTCAGTGATTTCAATCCGGCTGACGTGCTCCATGCATATGTTTGGGTAACACCACATATGCCGGGTGTACACCAGAGTAAGATGACGTACCTTTCTTCCTCCTCCCCAGGCCCCAGAAACTGAAGGCATCACTGGTTGGTTTTGGCTTCGGGGGTGGATCAGCCAGAAGCTCTTCAACTTCGTCCGGGTCGAGCTCCGGCTCCGGCTCGGGTTCAGGTTCCTCTAGTTCCTCAGGTTCTTCTGGCTCGGGTTCTGGCTCATCCGGGGCATCTTCAGCAGCAGCTTCTCTGGCTTCAATCTTGCTCTGCAGCATCTCGTATCGCTCCTTATCCTTCTTACCCAACTTCCCCCTCCTCTCTTTCTTAGCCTCGAGGGCCGCGAATTCTGCATCATCCGCAGCGTCTTCCTCGGCCTTCGCTGCAGCTTCCTCTGCTGCTTTGGCTGCTGCTTCTTCGGCCTCTGCGGCGGCAGCCTCCTCGGCTTCCTTGGCTGCTGCTTCTGCTGCTTCTTGAGCTGCTGCTTCCGCAGCCGCAGCCCGCTGATCAGAACGCTCTTTCAAATACTCATACCTCTCGCGGCTCTTAGTGGGAAGCCTTCCAAACCTCTTTTCTCTCCTGGCCTCCAGCTCGGCGAGCTCTGTCTCTTCAGCCTCAATTTCTTCGGCTTCCTTTGCAGCAGCCTCCTCAGCTTCTCTAGCGGCAGCCTCTTCTGCTGCAGCGGCTTCCTCGGCGGCGGCGGCGGCTTCAGCTTCGGCGGCAGCTGCTTCAGCCTCAGCGGCGGCCTCTGCTGCAGCAGCGGCATCTGCTGCCCGTTTCTCCGAACGCTTTTTTAAATAATCATACCTCTCCCGGTATTTGCTAGATATTTTTCCCTTTTTAGCTTTTTTAGCCTCAAGGTCCGCGAGCTCTGTCTCTTCGGCCTCGATCTCTTCAGCTTCCTTTGCAGCAGCCTCTTCGGCCTCTTGAGCAGCTGCTGCTTCAGCATCTTCAACATCTTCTGCATCCTCTTCGTCGCCTTCATCATCCTCCGGGGCCTCTTCAGGTTCCGGATCTGGCTCGGCTTCTTCTTCTTCTGCTGCTGCTGCTGCTGCTGCATCCGCAGCCCGTTTCTCTGAGCGCTCCTTGAGATATTGATATCGTTCAGTACTCTTAGAAGAGAGTTTTCCCTTCCTAGCTTTCCTAGCCTCAAGGTCCGCGAGCTCTGTCTCTTCGGCCGCAATCTCCTCAGCTTCACGAGCAGCTGCCTCAGCCGCAACTGCATCGTCGGCCTCAGCCTCTTCTTCAGCCTCGGGCTCTTCCTCAACCTCCTCGGGAGCATCTTCATCTTCGGGGGCCGGTTCTTCCTCAGCCGCTGCGGCTGCAGCGGCTGCATCCGCAGCTCGTTTCTCAGAGCGTTCCTTCAGATACTGATATCTTTCGGTGCTCTTAGAAGAAAGCTTACCCTTTCTAGCCTTCCTTGCCTCTAAGTCTGCCAACTCCGTCTCTTCAGCTTCAATTTCTTCAGCTGCAGCTGCGTCGTCAACCTCAGGAGTCTCCTCAGGTTCAGGTTCAGGCTCTGGCTCTGCCTCAGCTTCTTCAGCTGCCTCAGCGGCAGCAGCCGCTGCTGCTGCCCGCTGTTCTGAGCGTTCTTTCAGATACTCGTATCTTTCGGTGCTCTTAGATGAGAGCTTTCCTTTTCTGGCCTTCCTCGCCTCTAGATCAGCTAGCTCCTGCTCCTCCGCTTCGATTTCTTCAGCTGTAGGTCCGTCATCAACCTCAGCCTCAGGCTCTGGCTCAGGCTCGGGTTCGGCTTCTTCTTCTTCTACAGCGGCCTCGGCAGCGGTAGCGGCAGCAGCAGCATCCGCAGCCCGTTTCTCTGATCGTTCCTTCAAAAGCTCGTATCTTTCGGTGCTCTTGGAGGAGAGTTTTCCCTTTCTGGCTTTCCGAGCCTCGAGATCAGCTAGTTCCTGCTCCTCGAGAAGGATTTCCTCAGCTTCCCGAGCAGCTGCTTCAGCGGCAGCTGCATCATCAGCCTCGGCCTCAGCCTCAGCGTCTTCAAAAACCTCCTCGGGGGCTTCTTCAGGTTCAGGCTCAGGCTCAGGCTCTGGCTCTGGTTCAGCTTCTTCTTCTTCTTCTACAGTTGCCTCGGCGGCGGCGGCAGCAGCAGCAGCAGCATCCGCAGCCCGTTTCTCCGAACGCTCTTTGAGAAAGTCGTATCTTTCAACAAACTTAGAGGGGAGTCTTCCCCTCCTAGCTTTCCTAGCTTCTAACTCAGCAAGTTCCGCCTCTTCTACTGCAATCTCTTCAGCCTCCCTTGCTGCAGCCTCTTCGGCTTCCTTTGCTGCAGCTGCAGCTTCTGCTTCGGCTGCTTCGGCTGCGGCGGCTGCTTCGGCGGCTTCTGCTTCAGCCGCTGCTGCTTCAGCCGCTGCCTTCTCCTCAGCTCTTTTGTCAGCTCGTTCCTTGAGATAGTCGTAGCGCTCACGCTCTTTTTTGCTCGCCAGCTTCCCTCGCTTAGCCTTCCTGGCTTCGAGCTCAGCAAGCTCGGCATCTTCAATCTCAATCTCCTCAGCTTCACGAGCTGCCGCCGCTTCGGCTTCGGCTGCTGCTTGGGCTTCTGCTGCTGCCGCTGCTTCAGCTTCAGCAGCAGCGGCGGCTTCTTCGGCTTCCTTGGCAGCGGCTTCCGCTGCCTCTGGATCTTCCTCTTCGGGAGTAGGTTCGGGTTCGGGTTCAGGCTCAAGCTCAGCTTCTGCAGCTTTTGCCGCCGCCCGTGCATCAATGCGCTCCTTGAGTTCATCGTAGCGGTCGCGATCTTTCTTGGCCGGAAGCCTCCCTCTCTTGGCCTTCTTAACTTCCAATGCTGCAAGTTCGGCTTCCTCCTCCGCTTCCCGGGCGGCTGCCTCTTCTGCTTCCCGAGCTGCAGCCTCCTCAGCTTCCCTGGCAGCTGCTTCCTCAGCCTCCTTGGCAGCAAGCTCCTCGGCTTCTCTCGCCGCCGCCTCTTCTGCCAGTCGAGCCGCCTCGGCCTCGGCCCTTGCATTTGCCTTGTCCTTCAATTGGTCGTATCTCTCCTTATCTTTCTTCGTGAACTTGTTCTTTCGTCCCTTCTTGACCTCCAAGGCTGCAAGTTCTGCCTCTTCCTCCGCAATGAGAGCAGCTTCTGCTTCAGCGAGAGCTGCAGCTTCATCAGCCTCCGGTACTGGCTCCTCCGCTGGCTCCGGCTCCGGCTCCGGTTCTGGCTCTGGCTCTGCTGCTGCTGCCGCCGCCGCTGCTGCCTCTGCCTCTGCCTCCGCTGCCTCCTTGGCTGCTTTCTCGTCGGCTCTCTCCTGGGATTTCTTCTTCAGGATTTCGTAGCGATCCTTGTCCTTCTTCAAAAGCTTACCCCTAAGGGCCCTCTTAGTTAGAAGTGCTAATTCCTCTTCTTCAAGCGCAATTTCTTTGGCTTCCCTCTCAGCAGCCTCATGATCAATCTCAGGCTCGGGTTCGGGTTCAGGTTCAGGCGCGACCTCGGGCTCAGGCTCGGGCTCAGGCTCCGCAGCGGCTGCTGCAGCTGCTGCTTCTTCTGCTTCCTTTGCTGCTTTTTCCTGCGCCCTCTTCTCTGCTTTGCCCTTGAGCTCGTCGTATCGATCTCTATCCGGTTTAGAGGTAAGTCTGCCTCTCTTCGCCTTTTTGGTCTCGAGGTCTGCAAGCTCTTGCTCCTCGATAGCGACCTCTTCAGCAGCACGAGCAGCGGCCTCTTCAGCCTCCTGTGCTGCTGCTGCCTCTGCTGCGGCGGCTGCTTCGGCGGCTGCTGCTGCTTCAGCTTCGGCAGCTGCAGCAGCCTCCTCTGCCTCCTTTGCTGCCTTCTCCTGAGCTCTCTTTTCTGCTTTGCCCTTGAGCACGTCGTATCGATCTCTATCCGGTTTAGAGGTAAGTCTGCCTCTCTTCGCCTTTTTGGTCTCGAGGTCTGCAAGCTCCTGTTCTTCTGCGGCGAGCTCTACAGCAGCGCGGGCGGCAGCCTCCTCGGCTTCTTGTGCTGCTGCGGCCTCCGCTGCGGCGGCTGCTTCGGCGGCGGCTGCTGCTTCAGCTTCGGCTGCTGCTGCAGCTTCCTCTGCCTCCTTTGCTGCTCTTTCCTGGGCTCTCTGGTCCGCTTTAGCCTTTAGCTCGTCGTATCGGTCTCGATCTAACTTAGAGGTGAGCCTGCCCCTCCTAGCCTTTTTTGTCTCTAAATCTGCGAGCTCTTTTTCTTCAGCTGCGATTTGTTCGACCGCGAGACGAGCAGCTTCTTCAGCCTCTGCCTCAGCAGCGGCTTGTGCCTCGGCTGCCGCTTGAGCTTCAGCGGCAGCTTTTGCTTCAGCTCGCTGGTCAGCCTTGCCTTTGAGGATGTTGTAACGGTCCTGGTCCTTCTTCAAGACAAGTTTGCCCTTCTTCATCGCCTTCTTGGCCTCAAGCGCCGCGAGTTCTTTCTCCTCCGCAGCGATTTCCTGTTCTTCGGCCTCGGCTCGAGCTTTCTCTTCCGCGAGCCTTGCCGCTTCCTCCTCAGCAGCAAGTTGAGCAGGATCCGGACCTTCGGGTTCTGGAGGCGGTGGCGGTGGTACCTCGACGAGCAGCGATTCGGCTTCAAGGGCGGCTCGTTTTGCGGCCCTCTCCTCAGCTTTGGCTTTGAGAACATCCCACCGGTCTCTGTCCTTCTTGAGAGTAAGTTTTCCTCCTCTTCTAACCCTTTTGGCTTCCAGGTCGGCGAATTCTGCGTCTTCGGCTGCGGCTTCAATCGCCTCCGCCTCGGCTTTAGCTTTCTCTTCCTCCGCTATTCGAGCTTGCTCTGCCGCGGCCGCCTCCGCCTCACGGGCAGCTTGCTCCTCCGCTTCTTTGATCGCATTGTTCATCGCTCGTTGTTCCTGGTTGGCCTTCAAGAGGTCATAGCGGTCTCGGTCCTTCTTCAGAGCATGCTTGCCGGTCTTCTTCAGCTTCTTAAGCTCTAAGGCGGCAAGCTCCTCCTCTTCAGCTGCAATCTCTTTTTCCTTTGCAGCACGTGCAGCTTCATCCTCTGTAAGTGATCGTAGTTAGCGAACCTGCTTCCAATCATGATGCACGTGATGCTCCTGCTCCCCTCTTCAATGCGACAGACTGAAAACCATAAAATCTCTCAATCGCCATCTTCCATCCGTTCATTAGGAAATTAGTTGCCTTACCTTGATTTTTCTTGGCGACTCCAAAGGAGCTGAAGAAATCATCGCCGCCGCCGCCGCCGCCGCCATCGTCAAGCTGGATCAAGTCATCGAGTGCGTTCTTTTTGGGCGGCGCTTCCGGAACAGGATCGTCAAAGAGAGCGGGCTTCTTCTCCCGCTTTTTCGCACCCCAAAAGCCCCAGCTGTCGTCGGCAGCCGGCTCTTGCTTGACTGGAGCGGGTTCCTCGTCGGCGAAAAGCGCATTCGTCTTCTTGGTGATTTTCTTGGCGAAGCTCCAGAACTCGCCCTCGTCCTCGACTGGTTTCGGCTCTGGCTTCTTCTTGCTGCCAAATCCCCAGCCGAAGTCGTCATCCAGGCCCATGGATGCTGGCGGGTCGGGAGCCTCGGGGATTTTCTTCTTGGTGTCCTTCTTCCCGGTGACGGCACCCCAGAAGCTGTCGATTGCGGAAGA
The DNA here is from genome assembly GCA_026958235.1 of Clonostachys rosea. Lineage (NCBI taxonomy): Eukaryota > Fungi > Ascomycota > Sordariomycetes > Hypocreales > Bionectriaceae > Clonostachys > Clonostachys rosea. Next base: position 4,427,042 of record CP110207.1, read on the forward strand.
GCCAGCGGCGGGCTCTGGCGCGGGGTCAGGCGGGCCGAAATCACCAAGTAGGTTCTTCTTTTTGGCTTTGGGGTCGCCACCGCCCCAAGTGTCCCAGATGTCGTCCTCCTTCTTGCCAGGCGTTGGGTCGTCTAGCGTGCCGTCGAGGAGGGCGGCGGAACCCTTCTTGTTGGAAGCGTCAAAGGCCCAAGCGTCCTTGTTATCCTCTTCTTGACCCCACAGGTTGCTCTGCTTCTTTTTGTCCTTGGTGGAAACAAATCCCCAATCATCATCAGGTTTGCCGCCAGAATCGTCCGGTTCGTCTGCGCCGAAGCTGAATGTGGACTTATTTGTTTTCTTGGGCTTGGGGCGGTCAATGCTCCAGGGGTTACCCTCGGCGTTCCCACCTCCTCCTGCCCCTCCTCCACCAGGGTCTGCACCTGGGGCGCCACTCCAATCCCAACCACCACCGCCTCCTCCTGTGCCCCATGACCCAGCACCATTTTTTGAGCCTGGGGCGCCGAAATTCACATCGAGTTTCCCTCCTATATCTTCCCCCAACTTGATCTCTTGAAATGCATCAGTGCCGAAATCGGAGGTGGGGATGGTAGGAAGTCCGCCATCAGCCTCTCCTTTCTTTTTCTTAGGCTTTGTTGAGGTGAACGTAGCCCATTCATCATCACCACCACCTCCACCACTGTTGCCGTTGTTTCCATTGCCGCCGCCGCCAGCACCTCCGCCAGCACCACTGTTTCCAGTGCCGCCGTTCTTGTCCCCGTTGTTGTTGTTGCCATCGCCAGGGGGCACGTCGTCCTTCTTCTCGGGAGCGAGGTTCAGGGGCACTGATGTAGCCTTCTTTCCTTTCTTTTTGGCATATTCGTAAATGCCTCGTCTGGAGTCGAAGTCGACCATAACGTTGAGGATGGGGTCATCCAGGAACTGTTTTCTAGACTGAGATCGGGAAGAAGTTCTGGCCGTAACGGATGCAAAGGGTGCTGAGCTGCAGGGCTCCGCCGAGTGGGCTAATCGATCGGTTCCAGTCGGATCAGCGACTCGGTCTGTTTCCTCATGCTCAGAGGCACATTGAGGCGGCCATGTGATTTTCCATGTCGGTTTGTTCAATGGTCGTTTCGATGCGTGTCGAGAGAATGGTGAGGAACGGCGGCTCTATAGGAGGTGTGTAAGTCAGCTAGAGGTAATCAAGGTTCAGCGGTGCCGCTTGTGGCGTGCGACTTCCAGCTCCCCCACTCTCCGATTTCCCGAATTCTTGGGTTGATTGCGCAAGGCAACGGCTAAGAATGGGACAAAACGTTGAAGCTATGCTGTTGCACATACACGCACGCACACACGCACACTAAGCTGCGGGTTCGAGCTATCCAAGAAGTAAACAAACAACGTACCGAGGCGTCGCATCGTATCGTGAGCCAGGCTTTAGCTATGGCATGCAACCGCAGCGCCACCGGCAGCTCATCCGGCCCAATCGTCTCGGTATGAGGTCTCGGGTAGCCATATTCGTTCTCGAAGCAGCTCCCGGCGAATGTCAAGACGTCGGCCGCAGCCATTGCGCAGGATCGAGCTTGTGTCGTGACAAACTGGCGTAGCAATCATGGAAGCTAGCTGAGGGCAGGTGTGAATAATGCAATTGGCTCGGTCGCGATGGCGAAAGAGGGTGTAATGTTGGCAAAGTAAATCAAATCCGCTCGTAAAGAAATGCTGTCGTTCGGGTATCGTCGAGAGAAGCCGGGCGCTATGCATCAAATAAGCAACACACTCAAAACCACATACATACCCTTTCCCATGAAATTTTTCCTCCTCCAAACAAGGCGATATAATCAATGATGCCACAAGCTTGTGACGGCGGACAGGATAAGATAATGAAGTACTAACCAGCCCCCAAGAATTTTTATGGGCCCCTGTTATTGGTCGCCCGGGAAATCCAAACAAACCCTTATCCCTGTCAGCGGCCTTGGAGTTCTTTTTTGTTTTTTTTTCTTCCTAATTTGTTTGCCAGGCTAGCGTAGCTGCCTTCTGCAACCGGCCGTCGAGTCTGGGGGGCCCAAAAGAAGAGGCAGATGCAGATGGGAAGCGAGGGTGAGAAGCGAGCGGGTAGGATACGAAACAACCACGGGGTATATTCAGGTCCCTCTCTGTCTCGCAATCCTTCCGCCACGCACACACACAGCTTGAGAAAGGGGAATGCGATAAAACAAATATAGGGAGGAAGAAAATGCCAAAAAAAAAAATTAGAATACAAGACAGACGCGCAACCAATAAACACAAGCCGTCCTTGGTCGGGAGGTCAGCCAATCTTGCCTGCATCAAAAAGAGTATGTCACACCAACAAGGAGACACAAAGGAGATCGAGCGGTCCTATAGGTCGAGGATGCGACAATGGGGGGAGGGAAGACGCAGGAGAGCTCCCTTACCTGGAATCTACGACACAGGCAGCCAGCTGACTGGGTGCCGTCGAAGGTGGGTGTAGATCAATGTGCCCCAGCCGGCAGGTCTAAGCAAAGGGCACGGTACAAAATCACATGGATTATACAACATATGCAGATACTAGATCGGTACGCAGAACGCAGAGGGAGGTCAACACTACTTGTAGGTATCGCTGCGTGTTGATACCTGACGTACATACACGCCTCCAGCTCCGCCGTGTGAGTCGTCCAACGAGACTGTACCTAATTACAGTACTGTGGCTCACAGCTAGGAGGGGCGGGAGGAGGGGTGGGAGAATTCTTGAAGGTACATAGTAGGGGACCAGGGACTTTGTTAGGATGGATGGATGGATGGATCATGGTGGATGGCTGGGGGCGGGGCTACTGCCCATTAACATCATCAGACCAGCTGTCGGTCATGGCCAGACCATGCTGCCGGTTAATTGCTTGGTTCATTACGTAGGGGCGCCTTGGTGCAGCTGCTGGGCGTGAACTGCGGGCAATATGCTGGCATGAGAGTGCTTTGCATTGAAGGCCACAGAACGGCACCGCCATGCGCTTGCTTGCAGCGCAATTCCCAGCCAGCGAGTGGGCTTGGAGGATCGGATAGCTTATGCCATCTCACCACACTGGCCGATGGCGTGGCCAAACAAAACACAGATCAGCCCTTCCAATGCCTCAGTCTGCCCACGTACCTACATGATGTTGGAGTGATCTCCGTCCGAGTTGGGTAACAGCCAGCTGTAGGGAGCGCATGCAGCCCACTTTTTAATCGCCAGGGTTCAGCGCTTTCACAAGCAAATAAATTGCCATGCACAGCAGAAACGGGCTCGGGTAGGCTTCCCTGGCAGATAGCAGCAGCTCATATACATCCTGCTAATAGGCCGAATGCACCATTACGGCTGCTCTGCTGCAAGCGATGGCACCCATCTACATTTGTAGGCATTCAGATTCAGGTGCAGTCGGTCCAGAATCAAGCGACACGCGAGACTGGATTGCATCTGGGATGGTGCGGGACAACATGACATCCCCTGCTTAATGACGCTATTCGCGGATGGTGGGAAATTTTGAAAACCCCATTGCTCGCTTCTTTTCCTCTTCTCTCCCTCTCTCGCTCTGTCATATTCTCCCTTCACGCCAACGATCCGTTCCCCGCAATGCGTACCTGCTTCTTGAACAGCTACGTAGGCGCGTATTATGTTGCCTCTGCATGGCCCATTGATATTACTGGCAGCCCTGTTCTTCCAGTGACGCCTCGTTCAGATGAGAACGCTAGAACCGCTTAAGTGCCGGGAATAAGGTGCCACAGGCGTTCAAGCGAGATGCCAGTGTCCAGAGTCAAGGAGGGGACGTCGCATCTCGAGAAATATCTGTGGATAGGAAAGAGAGACACCCGCACAAATACGACCTGTAAATCTCGCCAGCCCAGCCTGCCAGCCCATCGACGTAGATTGCATGAACGGCCGGCAGCAGAGCCGCCGTGTTCTCAAATAGATCAGCCTGCCTAACACACCACAGATCGTCCATCCTGGGTCTCTGACGAACTGCGGTAACGCCCAACAAGCAAACCACGTTTTTGGGACCGGGAAGCCGTAGGTACATTCGACTCGCAAAACTGGGCAGCCATGCGCCAACTCACATGTACCTCTCTGTTTCAACATGACATGACCCTTGCCCAAGCTTGATGCGCCGAGAAAACACTAACCTGCTTAGCCGTCCCATCGTCTCCATCAGTCGGTACCCATCGGGAACTAAAATGGCTCTGCATCAATTCGATTCGCTCTTGAGTCTCAGCAGAGTCGCTCACCGCTTTATTGAACTCCAAGCACACAGCCTACCTACCAACCTAAGCGGGCCAGCTCAGCAACCAAGCGACTCGCAGAGAAACCATGGGAAGTTATTGGAAGGGCTTTCAGAGGGGAAAAAAAGGGTCCATGGATTGTCCTTGTCCCATGCGATACCCAACTTCTCCCGACCGAGGGCGAGCGGGATGGATCATGGCATTGTTGAGAATTTTTATGATACGCATCAACGACGCATCACATTGTCAGACCTGGAGCGGTCAGACCCGACGTGGGCTGTGTTGCCTGTCTTATTCCACTAGGGGGGCAAAGTCTGCGATGGCTTGCAATAGCCTGCCCAGCGAGGTGAGTTGCCAGGTGGATTTCCAGAACTCGAAGCAGCCCTACCGAAGTGGATGTCTGGCCTACCTACCTATCCATCCCATGCTAGTGTTGATGCTTCCGTCTCTAACAAGATCGATTACTCGATCGTACCAGGCTTTGTCTAGGCAGGGTGTAGCTACGGGATCGATACACATGTAAGATTGGATGTTGGGTCTTGATTGCAAGGCAAAGCAGACCTGCGTAAGCTCTACACCATGCTTGCCTGCCAGAATGTTACACAGCTCGGACGCGCAACACCCATGTAGGGTCTCTGGTGCGCTGGGTGATGTCCAACTGGCGTCAAATCGGGTCTCGTGCTTGAATGTAAGTCGGGAGGACATGGCTTTCCCGTGCCGCCACGCTCTTCTCATGTGCGCATAACATATCCTCAGGCTAGCTGAGAAGATTGATCAAAATCTGACCATGGTCAGAATTAGAAAGCGCTAGATTCTGTCAGCAGCGTCACAGAGTGAGCAAATGTCCTGCAGAGGGAGTGGTGGTCGCCTCGGTGATTTTCTTCCCAAGGGAGGGGATGGCGTCGGGGAAGCTAATTTTCCCGTACTGTTGGTGCACGTCGCAGCCGAGAGATGGTTGGACTGGCTCAAATATTAGCTGTCCTTTGGCACTTGGTTGGTCGGTTGGCTTGAAGTCCCGGCTGTTACCTGCCAGGAGCGGTAAGCATAGGGAGGGTGATGGCAGTTGCATATTCCCCGTGCATGGAGACGATGCTTGGCACCCAGTGACAGCCACAGGCCAGAATCTGGCGATGACATGCCTAGAGGTATTGTTGGCCTGGATGTGTCCTCTATTTCACCACGCCAGGCCGTGGAAACTAGCATGGCCAACTGCCTTGGATATCTAAGTTGGCACTACGGAGCAGCAGACGCAACCGTCCCAGCCACACATGTCAATCTCTCCTCCCTCCAGCCACATCTGCCCATTGCTCCCACACGCGACAGCCTCGAGGCCTCGAGTCGTCCCCTCCCAACAAACCCCCCACCCCTTGTTCCACGATTACACAGAGGCGTCTTTTTTCCTCCCCTCCCACTTCTGCCACCACCTCGGCGGCTCCGGCCATTCAACATCCCATGAATTGACATCTCAACCTCCCAACGTCCCTTCTCAACGCCAGCTAGATTTCCCATAACCATCAGGTCCTCACGTCGTCTCAGCAGAGCCCAGGCGTGGATGTGTAGCGCTACCAAGCAGTCGTTTTCATTGGGACGGATAGCTTACTCAATCGCACCATCTTGCCTCAGTCCTTCAATGCAGAGCCTTGTGTCAAGCCTGCCTTGATCGCGTCGCATCACCACTCTCGTTGATCTTTCAACATAGAATATCGCCCACGGCGCACACCTTCCGTTAATAGCCTGGTCTGGCGACTCTTTTTCTGTCTTCACTTGGTTTCGGCCTCATCCAACAAGCGTCCAACATCCTTATCAGCGAACCCAGGTTTTCTCTCCCACCCTCTGCCTCTTCTGCTCCAGCATGAGGGCAGATAGATAGCCGTCGCCATGAGGGTCCAACGCCAGATGTCAATCACCGTCCCTGTCCCCCAGAACCTCCCTCCCTCCGCCGCTCTTGCATACATCCAAACCGCCGACCCCATCATCCGTAATCTCGGCACGCTCTCGCGCTTCGAGCCAACGGCCGTGACCGAGGACGCGGCCAACGACCCCTTCTTCGAGCTGCAGCCCCCCAGCCCCGTCGCCGGCTACCAGATCTTCGAGGTCATCACCCTCGCCCCCGGCCTGACCAAGGAGGTCACCTACCCAGCCTTCTTCCAGCGCATCAGCGAGGGCATCCGCGTCCGCGCCAGCGGCGCCGCCGGCATCACCGGCTGGTGCGAGTTCACCATCCGCCAGAGGCAGGTGGCCGACTCCCCGGGGAGCTCCATCAGCACCCCCAGCACCGCCACTCCCGTCGCGGACCTGGGCCCGGAGGAGTTCGAGCTCTACGAGACCCTCGTCGTGGAGGCAAACTCGCTGCTCATGCCCTTTGTCGTCATGGTCATAGAGCAGGCGCATCGTGGCCTGTGTGAGAAGGTTTTGAAAGAAGCTCTTGATAGCTTTTCACAGTCCCCAGGGTGGGGATAGAAGAGGAGTCTTCGGGGGGGATAATCACGGATGAAACTCTCATCCTTCCCCTCTCGCATTATTTTTGGATATTTCATCGTTCTTACTTGACCCCACGATTTTTATTTCTACTTAGCTCGCATACCCTCCCAAAATCTTTGGGCTATAGGATCGGAGTCATTAAACTGAATTGTATAGTAGCTGGCGTTTGGGTTAGCGCTTCCTCATCATGGAGCTGAATTGAATTTGGGGGTGCAGTTCACTCTTCGGCATAGATCCGAAAGAAAACGACATCATTGTCTAAAGTATACCCCAGGGCAGATCACCACATTTTGCTTCCGTCTCCCACAAGCCTCATTCTAGTCGGGCCTGCCAAGTCCTCTTGGTGGTCAGTAGAGATAGATCTCCGAGTACAAGTCATATTCCCAACTTGACTGTATGATAAGTGAAACCAGACCTGCCGTTTCCCCCCCTCCTCACGTACGACACCGCATGCAGTATCACAGCAAATGTATGGGCTGCTCGACGACGAAAATGACCTTCGCAAGGGCTTGGAATATCTGGTTGTTTCGTTTGAACAGATGGTGGCACCAAATTGGATTCATATCAGTCAAGCTTGCTACATTTCTTTGGAATAAAATTTATCGACCAAAAACACAATTGGTATCAAAGTGTAGCCCGTCTATCCCAAAAGACCGTCCTAGACATCGCCCCAGAAGAATAAACAAATTGAAATGAAAAGCAAAGGAAACAAAAGATATCCGCTGGGAGAGCTCATCCAAAAAAGTAGAAAAAGTTGGGAAACTCTCCCTTCCTGAGAAATAAAGGAAAACTAAAAAGTAACAATAAACATGAAATATGTCGTTTCGCTTTCCCACCCAACCGAGGGTTTTCATCAGTCATAACTCGGAAAAAACCATAACCAAGATGATGAACAGGCATCACTCAGCTTCGATACGATTATTGTTGCTAGAGGAGAAGAATGGCGTTGGGGATCATGACGGCCATCAGCGGCCACCTATGTCGCTAGAATAGTTCAATTCTCCAAAGTTTTGGCCCATTCCTCCATCGCCATAACCCGTGCCGGGACCGCTTACGTATCCCCCATCCTCATTGTCATCGAAATCGCTGGCATCAAATGATGACCTGCCACTCAGCTCCTCATCCATTCCCCCCATTTCAGGCCCAGGCCAGCTGAGTCCAGCAAGAGCCGGGTACTGTGCCAACAGCGCGGCAGGGAGTGTAAGATTGCCACGAGCATCTATTGGGTAACCAGTATTCGGGTCCAGGCCCATTCCCTGCGAGGCCAGGTTGGCATTCTGTTGCATCTGCTGTTCCTGCCACTGGCGCTGGCGCTCCAGCATTTCCTCGTCCAAGAGGGGTTTGATGCAAATTCGGCCAGCTTCGGACCTAAAATGACGGCCGAGAGCGTCGGCACGGGCAAAGCGTCGACCACAGCCCCACTGCCCGCCTGCTTTAAGTTCGCCCTTGCAGACAAACTTCTTCTCTCCCGAGTGCAGGCTTTCATGACGTTTACGGTCATGCTGTCGAGCAAATGCTTTGCCACAAACAGTGCAGACAAACGGTCGCTCGTCTGTATGTGTTCGCAGGTGGGAACGCAAATTGTAGGCTCTGGTGAAACGCTTAGGGCACAATGTACACTGAAAGGTTGCAGGGTGCTTTTGGGCGCGCTTGGCTGAGCCGGTGTCCTGACTGCTCTGATAGTCGGGGTCGGCAAGACGAAGAGCGATGACGTTGTTGGGGACTGCCGAAGTAGACTGTCTACGTCTCGACGGTGAAGCTCCGGTTCTATCAAGCGGGGACAAGGATCGGGAGGCGTCGCCACGGTTGGCCAAATCCGAACCCAGAGAAGGTGACGGGCTTTGTCCAAGATTGGGTCTTCCTGAATGGGGTCCGGATGTGTTGTATGGATCTGTAACGGCGCGCTGACGATTTCTTTGGCGGCCTGTAAGGAGGGAGAAGTAACACAGTCAGTTCAACAAGCTCCGGCGCACTGGTTTGAGATTTAAAATAAAAGGACCGCTTACCTCGTTCTGGGGGGGTCAAAGAATCTTGATCAATTTGCTGCTTCGATGGGCCGTAGCCGCCCAGCTTAGAATTGTTTGGTGCAAAATCGATATTGATGGCCGGAGGCGCCATTTGGGACATATCCGATCCATTATGCTGGAGAGTTGGGAAGGCTTCATTTGGAACTTGGACACTTGGGAAAGCCGAAGTATCCCCATATGCCATGCTGGGCGCAAGGCCGTAGGGAGACTGCTGCATGGTATCGGGCATCTGCTGAGGAGAAATACGAGGGCTCACCGCAGGGCTGTGGGACGGACTACGTCCTTGATGTCCTGGGCTGCCAATTGAGTGGTCTGAAAGACTGAAGTTTCCAATAGTCAGAACCTCCTGGTAGAGACTGGCATCTGAAGGGCGCTGCAAGGGAGAGTGCCCAATTGGATCTTGGTCGAAATTGTCGGAGCTCACCAGATTTGGCGAGGGTGACACTGAGGAGACATCCGAGTGGGCAGAGGGGCTGCGGCGATGGCCTTGGAATTGAGGCTGCGTCCAGTCATCCAGCTGGCCGGGGAGCAATGCCGCTTCAGGACCAAGAGAAACATTGCGTGAATGATGTCCACCAGGTGGTGATGAGAAATGGTGCTGGTTGAACGAGGGCGAGTGCTGCGCTGAACCAGGCTGGTGAGAGTCGGGCTGTAACAAGTGGGGGGGAGTCGGCGAGTTGTGCTGTGATTGCGGGGATGCCATATTATTCATATCGTTGGGACCGAGCGCGGATGTCTCGAAGAGAGGTTGATTATAATGATCACCCGAGCTACTGGCGGGGGGGAAGAGCGAGAAGTCGTCGTTGAGATTAGGCGAGAGGTAATCAGACTGCGACTGTGAGGTGAAGGACAACCCCGAGTTGGGCACAGAGGGGGGCATCTGCTGATTATAGGTCGCGCTCGGGTCAAAGAGAGCTGTGTCAGTCAGACTCTGTTGTGCAAACGCGGTCTGCTGTTGTTGCTGCTGCTGTGGGCTGAGGAAACTGCCGGCGGGGTTGGTGTTATTATGGTGGTTCGTGCTGAAGGCATTAAGGTTGGTGGACTGCTCCAGGGTGAGGCCGAGTCCAGACGATGAGTCGTTGGTGGGCTGCGGGTATGAACCCGGGGGCGGGGATATTTGAGGATGATGGTGACCGGCCGAAGGCGACCGGTCGCGTTGGATTTGCTGGTCCATTGGAGCAGTTGTCTCCAACTCAAGTGACGGACACGGCACAAGTGGAGAGTGAGGCAGAATTGCAAGTCAGCCTTCCAACACCTGTGGCGATGCCAGCGCAAGGAGGGGCTGTGCTCCCGGGCGACGAGCGAAACAGAAGACGGCAAATCCGATACGGCTGCGCGGTTGACGTAAATGTCGTGGACGGGACGCGCAATGGAGGAGGGACTGTTTATGTACGGCTGATGCAGGCAGAGGACGGATGGAGGTTGGGCCAGCTCGTCTGACGGGTGGTGAATGCTACTGGTGTCGGCTTGTGGGGAGAAGGTACAGGTAAATGAAATTACCTTTGGGGAAGATGGACTCAAACTCAAGAGGGGTTGGAAGGCGCTTTGGGCCTTGTGGCTACCCAGGCCGGGACGGTCTCACCTGGTCCCCATACAAGCCCTTAGCAGGAGTGTACCCGGTGGATCAGGCAAGACGGTAGGGCGGTCAGGTACCACTCACAACCCGGCACGTACTGGGACTCGCAAGGCCAGCCAGGGTTGCCATCTGGCAGGTACCGAGCCAATGCGGCGTTTCATGGGCGTCCAAGTGCCTGCAGTGGGCAAGTTAGTGAGGCTGTGCAGGCGACCGATTACGCGCCCAGGCCAGCCAGCTGTGCATTCCACGGGAGTGATTGCCTGGGCGCGGCAGGCATGACGACGACGACCCGATGACGAGGGAGACAATCCACGCTTCGAGGCACTGGTCTCCTGTTGTGGCGCCCTCGCCATTGGCGTGAGTGAGAGAGCCGAGCGGTTTGGTTTTATTAATAGCAACGTGAAGGACTTTTCTCGTCGCTCACATGCAGACGACTGGGTCAGCGAGAAACAAGCTCTTACCCGCCTGGCGCAGCTACCTGTACCTTGTTTCCAGTGGGCTTAACAGCATGCGACTATCATTTCCAGAAAACCAAAGTGCACATCCCGTCACGCTTACCGCCCAGCCATTGCTTCGTTGGATAGGGCGAACGAGCCACACATGTCGTCTTCTGAACGCGACGACTTTCAACTTTCGCTGCCCTGAGCTGAGCGAGTCCTGTTGACGTGCGGCCTCCCGTACACAGCGACAACACCCCTGCCCGCCTGTTCCAGTGTGATAGTGCACATTGTCGTCCTAGCACGTATCATCGTCTCAACGGTGCCTGGGCTTGCATGAAGAACAGCCCGGCTGCACGCCCATCTTTTCACATCCCCCATCCTTACTCATGAAGCCCATCACAACATGAGACGAGCGACGTGGCACAGACACCAGTGGCTTCATTGCTCCAATCCACGACCACCCCGACGACAACAAGACAGAGACAGCTCCAGGACCTTGGCACTGAAGTATCCATGTGTAACCAGGCCTTGCTTCATATCCCAGGTGCCAAGCCCAGCCTAGGGAGCGGGCAGGCGTGCCGACAATACAATTTTGCTGACATGTCTTACACAGCCACAAGTTCATGAGCGGCTTCGGACCTACCCAAAGTGTGCCACAGAATTTGGGGTCCAAAAACCCTGGCCCGAGGTCGTTTTTACTGCTTACTCTCGATCCGAAGCCTCTAGTCTTCCCGCTTTCCTTCCAATAGACTGGGTTGTTCCACAGCGCGCGGCCAAATTGCATTGTGTAGCTACCTATCTCGGTCTGGATGGGCGCAACTCCACTGTCCCAAAAATACACTGCGTGACATTCACTCACTTTATGCGGCCTCTGTCAGAAGTGATTGGTGTTTACCTGATAATCTCTTTTTAGATTCAGGTCAGACATGGGCACATGATATGCTAGAAAGCCGCAAGGCAGACTGCGTACAAGCAGGGGCAGAAAATGAGAAGGTGTATTATGATTCTATCATGAGCCGAGAGTTCCTTGGACGTCCGTTCCGTCGCCTTGCATATCCTCAAACGCCTAGCGCCCAAATGTCTAATCTAACAATTCAACAATGACGACATCGTCTAATTTTGTGTATGTTCGTACAGAGATGCTTTATCGAAGCATGAGAAACAAAGGGAAAGAGTCAAGATGAAGGATCGTAGTGAATAGAGTCGAGCCTCAGATCACCTCTGCACGCTCGTAGCCAGCAGGCTTAAGCGCCGGCTTGGGAACCTCACGGTCCTTGAAGGTGCTGACAAATGGATTTGGGTCTTCTTGTTGGTTGAGATTGCTGAGTGTGTGGTTGACGCCTCGGTGGCAAGCCTCATCGGCACGAATGTAGAGGATGAGGTCCTTCATCGTTCTGCTGCCCTCGGGCATGTTCCAATACTGGATGACTGGTCAGTGGGTTCGCATCTTGGGGAGGAGGCTCTTGACTAACCTGAATGGCAAGCTCAGGAATCTTAAAGTTGGGGTCGGACCATCGGGTGAGGAGACCCTGTTCGATTTCGTAAATTGATCGCGTATAAGTGTGGACTGCTTCTTCTTCGAGATATCCCACAAAGCGGTGGACAATTTTTGGCGAGATGAGGTACGAGATAAACATCGCGTTAAAGAACACGCCTTGAGCTCCGATGAGCATCAGCTTCATAAACCATCCGGGCTCGCACATCTTCATGAACGTCAACAGATGCATTCTCTCGTTGTAACTCTCTTCCAGGAGTGTCTCGATCCATCCATTGTCTCGTTTCATTCGGCGTAGGCTGCCCAGATGGCGGAGCATGCCAGCAACCATACCCGGCACGCCAGCAATGCTCTCAAGGAACACGAACCGAATCAGCTAGCGATCAGTTAGCCTTGTCCTACTCTTAAATCCGTACAAATATATTCATGGGTGGAAAATGACAAAAATTGACTAACCCATTGTGCTTCTGTAAGTGGCTTCTCGGCCACAACAGCGGTAGTCGGTTTGCTCTTATCGCTGTGCTGCTCCCGTTCCATACCTGTTGCTTTATCCATACAGTACCTCGCAATTCGGACAATCTTCCAGGCGACCCAGTCCCCAACAGTCCGAGGCGGTCGGTGATCAGGGACTACGGCCAACATCTCCTCGGCCGTATACCCATGATGAGGCCATGCTGCCGGCGTAGTTTTGATATGAGGCGTGTCTTTGGCAGGGAAAAAGTCTCGCAATTGATGAGCAGGTGTCGTTGAGAAGAAACGAGGTGCTGGGTGGTGTAGAGCAGCGCCGCAAATAGGTACTTTAAGGGAGAGACGGCTGTGCACACAGGGTCGAGCTTGGCGTAGTACACCGGCAGCGGCGACTCGGATCGCCTGACTTGAAGCCGGGACTGAAGTGTGGATGGGAGTTGAGATCATGAGCGGCAGAGGGTATAGATTTGTTTGATGGGTTATCTGAGAAAAGCTCAGTTCAGTTGTGTTGGCTTAGGTGAGTAGAAACCTGAGGTTCATGAGATACTTATTGCCCGAGGATGCAGGCAGCGTATTCCTCGTTTTATAGAAATCTATTATTACTGAACATTCCGCTCATCCCCCCTACCTAATTCAAGCCATGATGTAAGTTTGATGACAGCCACAAACGGCCGAGAGCGAAGGCCGAACGGTACGCGAACAAACAATGAGGCTCGTGGGAACTCCTGGCAGGCTGACTACTTACACGAAAATGGATCGGAGGCAAAGATGAATTTCCTCTAGCACATGCTCTCAAAAACACTAAAATTACTAACGACACTCAAATTAGAGCAAACCAGCTCATCGGGTTCTGTCGGAGCCTTTGTGAGTCAGATACCTGTCAGTGTCTATCTAGGTTAGGTGGGTCAGGTGCGATCCCAGCTTATGTTGACATCGAGTAGGCTATTTGGCCATTTGAAGTTAGTGATGACATCGTCAGAACGATCTCGATACCCGCTGGCCTTGTAAGAGGGAAAATCAGAAGAATCTGAATCTGTATGAAATGTATCTGATACGAATCGCCACAAAGCTGGAAGACAATTGACTGATTGCCTACAATACATGTCTCTAAATGTTTGGTATATGACAATAATCATGAAAATATTATCATTCATAATATCGATAATATAATTATAACGATTCAGTATTATCGGTTGGGTAGTGCACCTTGCATCTTCTCTATCCCTTAAAGAAATGCCCGCCATAGCATTAGATGCATTAGATGCATTAGTGAATATACAATCACGATGCCAACTTACTCTATGATTTACCAATGCAAAAACGACTGCAGCTGTCTACTAACTAACCCATCCGAAGCAGGTTCCGACACTCGCTGATAACAGGGTTTTTTTTGCGGCGGCTTGCGGCGGCTGGGCCGCCCGCATATGCCATGTGACAAAAAATTTTGGAGGCAGACAGAATACAGACTAGGTAGGCATCATTCTCCCCACCAACCCGGGAGAAAGAGGAAGCAGACCAAAGCATTGACTTGGTGGAGGGCCGTTAAATCATTTCCATTGAACATATGCATGGCAGGAAATAGCCAATAAATCCAATACATGCGTGGTTGAAGGCGACGGAGCCTGGCCATGCCAACACATCCTCACATCCAAGGCTGTGCTTTACTGCACGGTCCCTGTCAAAGTCCACTGGGGATTTCCAGTTTCAGACCAGCCTGGGCATCAGTGACGCAACCACTGGAATTAATTAAGAAAGTGCCAGGCCCATAGCGGGATTCGCCTGGCGCCTGAGCCTTGACCCCTCCATCCCGCGTGTCCCTCCCCCTCCATCATTCCCACTCCCGTCCCCCCTTCAAGCGAGATATTCTGCCCTTATCCCACAGAATTTTAGCCTCCCCGATAAAAAAAAAAGACGCGGTTTGAAGTTCCCCCTTCAACTCCTCCCACCATACTCCCACCAACCCAGCTCGAACGCCAGCTGCTTCTTCCTATCCCCCCATTCTACGCGATAAGAACCCATTTCGTCGACTCGACACCATGCCTTCAAAAGAGTGGGGTAAGTGCATCTGTCTCCCTGATACATCACTTCACGAATCCTGCCCGAGCCGGAATATCAGGCCTCTTCTCATACCAAATGTGCCAAACATACTCGAGGCGTCGCTAACTGAGAGATATTCACAGACGAAGAGGATAGCGGTTCCAGCGCCCCCTCATCTCCCAAGGTTTCTGCCGCTGCCGCTGCCGCCCGCCGCAAGTTCGACGACGAAGAGGATGACAGCGATGTGAGATTCCCCGACCTTGACAGAAATCCATCTCCAGCTTATGCTTTCTGGAACTGCCGAAACTAACAACCCCTCCCGATCCCCAGGTGCTCGATTCTTGGGATGCCGCAGAGGACTCCGAAGTAGAGCGAGAGAAGGAGCGCAAGGCCAAGGAGGCCAAGGAGAAGGCTGCTGCCGAAGCTGCTGCCAGTAAGAAGTCTAAGGCCCAGCGCATCAAGGAGCACCAGGATGCCCGCGCCAAGGCTCTCGCCGAAGATTCCGACGAGGAAGAGGAGGAGACCGAGGCCGAGCGCCGCGAGCGTCTTCGCCGCACCGAGAAGGAGGCAGACATGAAGCACGCCGAAGCCCTGCTCGGTGCTGGGGACGACTTTGGAGACATTGGCGTGAGCAGCTCTCGCAAGGGCCAGACCGTTGGAACTGCCGTCGCTATCAGCAACGACGACCCCAGCAAGACTGTCAACATTGCCAACCTTCCCCTCTTCAACCCCACCACCAAGGCCCAGTTTGAGAATCTCCGCACGACCCTGGTGCCTATCCTCGCCGCCAACGGCAAGAAGGCACACTACTCCCTCTTCCTGCAGGAGTTTGCCAAGCAGCTTGCTGCTGAGCTCCCCAGCGACCAGATCAAGATTGTTGCCAGCAAGCTCACGGCCCTGAGCAGTGAGAAGATGAAGGCCGAGAAGGCCGCCCAAAAGGGTGGCAAGAAGACCAAGGCCGCCAAGACTAAGACATCACTGGTCGCCAGTCGTGCTAATACCACTGACACTAACGCCTATGATAACGATGATTTCGGAGAGTATGTGGCACCTACCGATCCTATATCCCCAACGTTTGACTAACTTCCCCCAGTGATGATTTTATGTGAAAGTAGCAAAACAGGTTTTGGCACAGCCGCCGTATGACTATGCTACTATCATTCTGCCTATGCGACACGCCCAGGGCGCATTTACATCCATCGTGAGAAGATGTCGGCAAGCTCTTTTCCGCGCCCTGTCAACTACTCAGGGAGCTCGCAATCCAACCTCGGACTCAAGCCGCGAGCTCTTTGATTGCGCGGGATTATCATGCCCCTCGCCATGGGGACACTGGTTCATATTCCTTGGAGAATGTCGTGGTCAAAGTCGTGAAGCAGGGGTAATGGCGAACGACGGTGCCATATATAGGTCAACTGGCGATGCCGAAATAAGTACACGCTCCGGCGTCGAATTGTGCGCCTGGTGCCGGTTACGGTGGTTATATAGGCTGGGTCTCGGTTTGGGAGCAAGGGACGGATAGTACGGCGCTCGGGAACACTGATGATTCATACTCTGGCAGAAGATGTAGTAGTAGTCAACAGGTTATTACATTACTGTCAAATGACTTGACGTTTGATACGGTGCGTCTCTATAGCCACTCGCCATGTGAAGGTTGCATACGGGGAAGTAGTCATGAGCTTCTCCTCTTCAGCATGCGGAAGCTAGGGTATCATTTCATTTCCCTTGTTAACATTTGTCGCGTCGCTAAGTCCCCCTTTCTAAAACGCCGTGAAAAGCAAACCGAAAAGAAGCCAGCTCCCCCCAAAGTAAAAAGACGTACCCCAGTGCTATAAACAAAGCATGATACAACGGGGTGCAAATTTTGACAAAGGTTTTTCTCGTTAACGTAAACATAACGCCAGATGTGTAATAAGCGATGAGTGGGATAATGGGCTATTTCTCTCTTCGTGCTCCGTACTGGATTCCTTTTCTCACACCACATTTCCAGCCATGCCCATGAAGAGAGCGTGGATCGCGAGGGAGAGGGTCCAGAAACCAACTTTTTTGAACCGTCGTACGCGGCTCTGCTGGTTTTCAATATCCTTTGCGAAGGCTTCGTATGTCTCAGCGGACATGTCGTTTTGAAGGCCGCAGTCGTATGCTGACCAGCTGCCTTCGAAATCGGTAGCACGTTTAACTATGCGACAGGTGATGGGGATGTAGGTTTTCTTGGCATTGATATAGGCCACGATGGGTCGGACGAGTGCTTGGTTTACGTAGGTGAGATGGTTGGTAAACAGAGGCACGGAGGCTTTGACGTCGTTGAGATTGATTCGCAGATCCATCAACAAATATCGACGGTCATCTTCTAGCTTGGGCGATTCTTGGGGGGTTTCGGTGGCTGGGGCAGCCTCAAAAGCCTCTGAAAGATGTCCCGATCTAAGGAGATCAGTGTCAGTGTCGTCATTGTTGCGTATGAAACGATGACGGTTCGAAATGACAATCTCTTCCAGCTGGTCATAAAAGTCGGACATGACCTTGGTGATACCTTGGTCAGTATCGGCTGGGAAAGCAATGTCGGCGATGATGTCCACGTTGCCTTCATAGATCCAGCCAAATGTACCCTCGACACCACGGTTCAGGTGGTCGATTTTTAGGGCATCGATGCGTAGTCGGCTGAACTTCTTCCACGCATTCGCCTCACCGAAGCCCCACGATGACTGGTGGTCTCGGTTTGAGACAACACCAGGCACTTGCTTTGGATGGATCGTGAAGAGAGAACCATCGTAAGAACCGGACATGTGGTTTGCTGAGAGGAAATCGTAGAACAACCACTGTTTCCGGAGCTGAGGCAGCTCACACGAGTAGATACTCACAGTGAAGGGTCGGAAACCGCCAGGGTGGTGGACCGTCAATAATAGATCCTCCATTTTAAAGGTTTCGATCTCAAAGTCACCAGGCTGGTGCTCGTGTCGATATGACAAGGGGTCGATCTGCTCAACTGGCCAGGTCACCGACGTGCGGTCAATGACACCTCTCACACCCTTAACTTCAACGTCCTTGAGAAGCCCTCGTCCATTCCACCAGTTCAGAAACGACAGCGTCACATTCACAGTAGCGATTGTCACATCAAACTGCGTGTAGTTGCCATCGTCCTGCTCAACATTGACATTATCATGTTGTGCTTGGCGGTCGGCGGCGGCTACGGCGGCTGCATCACTGGATCCTTTGCTCACTGAAGAGGTGATTTGACCAGGGCGACGGGAGACAAACACGTTGCGAAAAGAAATCACGCCCCCCTTCCACTTGGGGACGATCGCAGACTCGAATATCACAGTAATCCCAGCAGACTTGGTGAGATAGTCTCCCACTTTCTTGGCCAAGGTTTCTACGGTGGTAATTAGTAACGGATGATTCCAGTGGGTGGAGGCTGATAGGCGCTTACCTTGCGCAAACACAGTATTGATAGACAAAATAATAATCGAAAAAAAGGTCGTCGTTCCGAGCAGAATCCAGACAATATGGCCCAACATAACCCAGGAGACGAATGCTCCCCATTCGTCAATGTTCCAGGGGCGCATAGATCGAATTGACATCCACTTTAATCGAACCTTCATTCTCTGGCGAAAGTTTGTTGCTGCTGCAAGCAGCTCCTCCTTGGTGGGCCGATGCGGCATCCGAGGAAGATGGAGATATTTGGACACTGAGGATGCCAATGACTCGGCGTCAGGCTGGGAACCGTCGGTTGCTGGTTGATGTGTGGTTCCCGTGTCTTTGGCACCCGCGGCCTGCTCGGGTTTTCGTCCTCCATTCTCTTGAGCCTTGGCATTTGCCGAGCTCTCGCCTGCAGTCTTGCGCACAGAACTTGGCCCTTTGGAATGGTCGCTGAGTAGTCTGATATGGCGGGACAGTGATGGCCTGCTCTGGAAGATTGAGGCCGCATGGGAGACATGGTAGCGCTGAACGGGCGGAGGGGTTCGGAGATTATTGCGTAGGGTCGAGAAGTCGCAGGCAGACTTTATTCGAGGAGACTGCTGAAAATGCCCAAGGTGTATAACACGGCTGGGCAGAATGCTTGAGGCAGGCCTAGCAACCTGTCGACGGCTTGCTAATGACATTGATCCAAGTAAAGTGGCTGTTAGAACGAGGGCCTGGCTTGGCCTCGGTAAGAGGTGCCCAAGAAGCCATGATGGGTGACCTTTAGGCATTTTTCCAACTCATGGCGTCCAGCGTCTCATTGATGAGGCACCGATAAGAAGAGCAGTGGTGGGCCTCTGGGGTCGAAGTCGGGCTGATGCAGAGATCGATCACTTCGACACCTGATTTTGGAAGGGACCTGGCAAGCTCTAATACACTTCACTCGACAGAATTAATGGGCTTCCATGACGCGCCCACCCTAGCACACCGAGCGCCACGAGCCAATCGATAAGCCTCGATAGCCCACCACAAATTTTCCTCGAATCCAGGTTGGTGGGCATCGATAAGGCATTCGCCAACTTTTTTATCCCACCACGAATACGATGCAGGAATAAACTCGCCATTCCGACAGGCCTATTTCTTCTGATCTTTAGTTTTACAAAAGTGAATATTTCTTCATATTTATAGAATATTTTGTCCTCGCAAAGTGCCATCATGTCTGCGCCGACCGCATTAAAGAGGGCAGAGGACACCCCGCCTTCAAGCCATTTCGAGACCGACATGGTGCAAGGTAAAGAGCCATCGCAGGCCGTATTATTTAGTTCTATTCGCTAATTGTGGCGGGAGCTACAGATATCGAGATTCCCGATGGCGACGAAGAATTTGTTTTAGATACCGCAGAGTCTCTACCAGTAGATGCGGACACTGTGCTCGCTCCGGTGACTGTCGAGTCTATGGCGATCGACGAGGAAGGACGGCCACGATTTGCGCCATCGCGAGACATTGTAAGGGTACCAGGGCTCTTGACTCCCATGGGTTGTGCTAACCGCATGAATTACAGGATCCCGTCACTCGTGTCGAAACTCGAAAAATCCCCGTCCCGCCTCACAGAATGACGCCTCTGAAACAGTCATGGAATTCCATCTACCCACCCCTTGTAGAACACCTCAAGCTACAATGCCGCATGAACATCAAGCGCAAGACAGTGGAGCTGCGAACATCCAAGCATACGGTTGAGTCGGGCGCACTCCAGAAGGGTGAAGATTTCGTAAAAGCATTTACGCTTGGCTTCGACGTTGACGACGCCGTGGCGCTCCTTCGCCTGGATGACCTTTACATTGAGACGTTTGAGATCAAGGATGTCAGGACTATGCATGGAGACAGCCAGGCCCGTGCTATTGGCAGAATTGCCGGCAAGGACGGAAAGACCAAGTTTGCCATCGAGAACGCAAGCCGGACGAGAATCGTGCTGGCCGACTCGAAAATTCACATTCTGGGCGGGTTCAAAAATATACACATTGCAAGGGAGTCGATTGTCAGTCTGATCCTGGGTAAGCCTCCCGGGAAGGTTTACGGCAACCTGCGGACGGTTGCGGCGAGGATGAAGGAGCGGTTTTAGGTTATGATATGGATGAAATCATTGGCTAGGCGTTTGGTGGGCAAATCTGGTGCTGCTACCCTACATGAGGTTTTTGTTATTGCTTAGGCTTAGGTATTTCCATAGCGGTTGCTCAAAAATGGAACCATTTTTCTATTCGCATTGACGAAGCGATGAGTCGAGCGAACGATATCTGTAATTGACGGGGGGGGTGGCTCAGGGGATATTTTCGGCGGTGTGCCCATTTTCCCCGTCATGGTGGTGTGTCAGTCGACTTATCGACCTATGGGAGATGAGGTTTTGCACCATCGCGGCCATGGCGCCGAACACTGAGGACACCAGTAAGGGTTGGCAATCCTGCTACTGTCTCTGACCAGCCCTTTACACATTATAATGAGGCTACAAAATACGTAAGCTTAGATTGGCGTGTCAAGACTGTTAGTCACCTCTCCATACCTCGTGCGGCAACGGAGGAAGACTATTAGGAGCGGGATTTTGTTGGTGCCAATGTTTTTTTATCTCATCAAATTTCGCCGATGAGGAGAGGGCATTCGTTGCTAGGCAGGCCGGTACCTCTGCGTTACTCCATGTACCCGGCAGGTAGCTTGGCCTAGCAGAAACAGAGTTCCCGGGTGCATTCTGCAGAGGACGCAAAGAGGCGGTAGGTAGCAAGATACAGCTGTTCTGCATGTCTCGAGACACAAACGTCAAGTAGCCCAGTAAGACAGCATGTAAGTCGTATTCAGCATTGGTACTCGCAGGGACAGGCTCCTCACATGCCCGCCGCGGTGGTTGTTGTTGGCTGGCCACCTGCGGCGACCTACCACACCACCCCTCAGGCGCAGGCGGCCCCTCCCACTCACCTCGCCTCACGCATCCGCGCTGGCTGATAGAGGGACTGACCCCACCTCCCCCTTCGATCCCACCTGTTCCAGCAAGAGCTTAGCATTGCATCACAATAAATACTGCCCGTGTGCTCCCCGAGACCAACTTTGATTCTTCCAAGTTCTCCTCCAGTCCACACACCTGGCCTACACACTCCGTCAGATCCCCTAGGTAAGCATCGTGGCTCTCTTTTCTTGCGTGTTCCTGTTCTGTCCCTTGGATCTTGGATCAAGCCGTCTTACACGCGATCCTTTGCCTTCCATTGCATCCCCCTCCAAAGCCTAATTACCCCACCATGGTAGCTCCCAGCATGCTCCAGCTCAAAACAAAACAACGAGAGGGAGCTTTGCAAACGAGGCTTCAATCATCGCAAGAGGGAGTTCTCGGAATCTATCCGCCATCATAAATACATGTGTACATATGTACAACAGATTGGCTTTCCCAATTTCCCCTCCAATTCGAGCAATCTGCCCCTCCATCAAGCTACCCCTCAGCCCACCACTACTCTCCTGAAGTGCCACCAAAGTTTTCTCACCTAACACTCACTTTTAGAAAACCACCTCGCTTCTTCACGACACAACTGTCAAGATGGCAATTACCAAGGTTCACGCCCGTTCCGTCTACGACTCCCGTGGCAACCCCACAGTCGAGGTGGACATCGTTACCGAGACTGGCCTGCACCGCGCTATTGTCCCCTCTGGTGCTTCTACCGGTTCGTCCCGAATCTACCCGCTGGTCGGTTCATGCAAAGCCAATAACCGAGTTTAAATAGGACAACACGAAGCTTGCGAGCTCCGAGATGGCGACAAGTCCAAGTGGGGTGGCAAGGGCGTCACCAAGGCTGTTGAGAACGTCAACTCCATCATTGCCCCCGCATTGATCGAGAAGAACCTCGACGTCAAGGACCAGTCCGCAGTCGACGAGTTCCTTAACAGCCTCGATGGCACCCCCAACAAGACCAAGCTCGGTGCCAATGCCATCCTCGGTGTCAGTCTGGCTGTTGCCAAGGCTGGTGCTGCTGAGAAGGTAACTACTCATGAATAGTCCCAAACGTGCACTGAAGTCGGAGGCTAACGGCAAACCATTAGGGTGTCCCCCTGTACGCTCACATTTCCGACCTCGCTGGCACCAAGAAGCCCTACGTCCTTCCCGTTCCCTTCATGAACGTCCTCAACGGCGGGTAAGTGTTGGATCCTGCCCTGGTGGCCAAAGCTCCTCCACTCTCCAAATGATGCTAACGTGTAGCTAGTTCCCACGCCGGTGGCCGTCTCGCTTTCCAGGAATTCATGATCGTGCCTTCGTAAGTGCTGAAGCCGAGTTTGCCACCATGAGCATATTGCTAACGATATCCGTAGTGATGCCCCAAGCTTCTCTGAGGCCCTTCGCCAGGGTGCTGAAGTTTACCAGAAGCTCAAGGGTCTTGCCAAGGCCAAGTATGGCCAGTCTGCTGGCAACGTTGGTGACGAGGGTGGTGTTGCCCCCGATATCCAGACTGCCGAAGAGGCTCTCGACCTCATCACCGATGCCATTGAGCAGGCCGGTTACACTGGCAAGATGAACATTGCCATGGATGTTGCATCCAGCGAGTTCTACAAGGAGGACGTCAAGAAGTACGACCTCGACTTCAAGAACCCCGACAGCGACCCTACCAAGTGGATCACCTACGAGCAGCTTGCCGACCTCTACGGCAGCCTCGCTAAGAAGTACCCCATTGTCAGCATTGAGGACCCCTTCGCTGAGGATGACTGGGAGGCCTGGAGCTACTTCTACAAGACCCAGGATATCCAGATCGTCGGTGATGACTTGACTGTCACCAACCCTCTGCGCATCAAGAAGGCTATTGAGCTCAAGGCCTGCAATGCCCTCCTCCTCAAGGTCAACCAGATCGGTACCCTGACTGAGTCCATCCAGGCTGCCAAGGACTCCTACGCCGATGGCTGGGGTGTCATGGTCTCTCACCGTTCTGGTGAGACCGAAGATGTCACCATCGCTGACATCTCTGTCGGTATCCGATCCGGTGAGATCAAGACTGGTGCCCCCGCTCGCTCTGAGCGTCTGGCCAAGCTTAACCAGATTCTCCGCATCGAGGAAGAGCTTGGTGAGCTCGCTGTCTATGCTGGTGCCAACTTCCGCAAGGCTGTCTCCATTTAAGCGACTCAAGTTCTATGTGGGGCTAGCATCCAAGGGAAGTCGTCTTTTGGGTCTTTTCTCGAACTGCGATTCTGCGACTCAGATCATGAAGCTATAATGAAAAATAAAAATGACGAGGGTTGTCCCGAGGTAAAGGGGCAAAGTCCAATTACGATGCTTGGACTCTTAACGAAGAATAAAAATAAATAAAATACCTAGTTTGATTGATAGTTCTCTGTGTATGAAAGTCTTGAGGATGAGACAGTCCAGTCCAACTGGTGTGATTGATAATTTAGATTATTTGAAGGTAACAGGGTAGTGATGAGTGTAGGTGTGGCGCTAGGCGCCACGATCCCCCTCCTGCCGCCACAGGCACTAACCTGTCACCACAGCAACGGATAAACAGCACTAATAATAATATTTACTCTTGGTGGTGCAGCTCCATAAACCGCCCTAGACCGGACGTGATTTGAACATCACGCATGCATACTTCTTTGGCTGATCACTACAATACTATACTGGCCAGTCGAGGTGGCTGTTGTCAATGATAATATTTCTCTTTAATTCTTACTAACTCAGCAGCGACCATGGCATCCAACGATGCGATCGATTTTGATTTGATCGAGGGCCAGAAGGAGAATATCCAATCCTTGCCTGGCGGGCGTTCTGCCAAGAAGCTCGCACAGGTCTACTCTCCTACTCCCCTGGGCAAGCTTGCCACGCCTACACCATCAGACACAAGGAGCGTAAACGACTGCATTCGCGCAGAGTACGAAGCAGAAATCCAAAACCTTGCCGAGTCTGACGATCCCTTGGATGTATTCGACAGATATGTACGCTGGACGCTGGACGCATATCCTTCAGCCCAAGCCACACCACAATCACAACTGCACACTCTTCTTGAGCGGGCAACTAAGGCATTCATCAGCTCTTCACAGTACAAGAACGACCCTCGATATTTGAAGATGTGGATGCACTACATCCAATTCTTCTCCGATAGCCCAAGGGAGACATATCTGTTCCTTTCGCGACATGCAATCGGTGAACGTCTTGCTTTGTTTTACGAAGAGTACGCAGCCTGGCTTGAGGGAGCTGGACGATGGTCACAAGCCGAAGAGGTCTACAAGTTGGGAATCGAGCAAGAGGCACGCCCAGTCCAGCGGCTGCTCCGAAAGTTCAAAGAGTTCGAGGAACGGCGGGCACAGCAGCCAGAGGGCGCCGATGAGCCCTCATCACCTGCCTTTCCAACAGTTCGGCCTGCTCTGGCCATGAAGGTTGACCCGTTTGGCGCAGCTGCGGCCTCCAGCCCGAGAGACCCCCAAGCACAACGGCAATCCGGCTCAAGCCGCAGCACCAAGCCTCCCAAGGCAAAGCTTGCCATTTTCTCCGATGCGGATGCAAAGCCGTCCGTGTTATCGACGAAGGAGACGGGGTCCAAGGGATGGGACACGATCGGTTCAATGGCGGAGAGGAAGAAGGAAAACACGATAGAGCCCAAGCCATGGGCGGGGGAGACTCTCAAAGCAGGCGGAAAGAAACCTGCGGCGGAAAAAATGTCTGTTTTCAGGGATGCGGTAAGTTCACTCTCCGATTACCCCTCTACTCACTCGCCTAAATGTTGATGGCAGTAGGACTAATGCATGGATATCGGGTGCTTCTTGCTGTAATTTAGTCACTTGCTCAAATACAGAACATTGTTGTTGTTCCATCCAAGAATCAAGTCACCGTACACCCTCAGACGGGGAAGAGAGAGAGGATATTTGCTAACCTTTCCGTGCTCTATCCTACCCCTGAGGAGCCTGGGACCGAGCTCTGCTTCGAAGAGGTCATGGCGGCTCATCGGGGTTGGCTCGATTATGACTGGGACCGTGTAGCTGATGACAGGAACACCACCCAACGACAACAGCCCGAACAGGTGATTGAAGAAGTCACCAAGGCTGTAAGTGAACAATTAGTTATCCACCATGACGTTCTCATGGACGAGAATGGACAAAGGGTAGAGCCACCTCGCCAATCGAAGGCTGGCAGGAAGAAGAAGATGATGGAAGTGAACGAGACACAGATCAGTAAGTTTCCATTAAGATCATCTCATGATGCCACGCCCTGCCTCGAGTTATGTGTGATTATACTTACTGACCACCGAAACTAGTCAAAGCAAAGCTGGACTCGCCTTCAGGCCCCAAGCTACGCAAGAAACATACCTCTGAGCCCACAATGACACTGCATACAAGAGCAGCTACCGATGACATATATGACATCTTTAATGCACCCCTTAAACAGCCATCTATGGGTGAAGATGATGAGAGCGACAATTATGATTCTGATGACTATACGACTGATGCAGAAAGCACAACGAGACAACTAGATAATGATGATGTTGAGGAGGAAGACGAGGAAGACGAGAACGAGGCGGGTGACGAGGAGGAGGATGACCTGCGCAGTGTGAGCGAATGGTCAGATTTCAACACACACAAACACATCCCACTCACCGAGGGGCAAGAGGAAGGTCACGACGAAGTCAGCGCAGCCCAAGCCACGGAGTTGATAGATCCAACCTTCCAACGCGACGGCAGCATTGATCAAGAGGAATACGACGAACAAGAGGACGAAGAAAACATGTCTGCGGTAGAACTCTCGCCTCCCCGGACACGGACAAGCTTTGTCCCCATCCTGCCTGAGGATTATGACCCGCCGCCGACTCGACCATATAGGGATGCGGCCGAGATAGCTAACAACCGTCTCCCGTTCATGACTCCAATCACTGAAAGGACCGAGGTATCCCTTGATATTGAAGTTCAGCAGCGACGGGACCAGTTCAAGACCCCCTGCAAGCAAGATGGCATGGCAATATTCCGTGACGATCCTGAGCAGGATGGAGAGCCGTCTGATTTGGAGGCTATGAGCAGTCCTCTGCGAGAAATTCTCAGCAACGAACGACCTGTGGCTAAGACACCACTTCAACCTGCATCGGTCTTGGCATTAACTACAGCGTCGTCGAAAAAGCCTCTTCGAGCTAAAGGCCCTATAATTAAAGACGCCCAATGCAACCCGGTGGACGAAGAGGTTCGCAAGCAGATTCTCTCACAAACACAGCCACCGCTTGACTCATTTCGCGGGTTTTATCACCACCGTGAAGAGAAATTCGAGCGTGGCAGTGATATCCGCAAGTTTGCAAGGACATTTCGCCGGACTAGTAGAGGCTCTTCAGGCGACAAGGCAGGCTCGCCACCCGCACCAGTCACCATCGAATTCCCTGATAACTCTGCGTCATACGTCTTGAAGCGTGAACTTGGTGCAGGCGCCTACGCCCCTGTCTATCTCGTCGAGAACCAGGATCCTGACGAGGAGGCCGAGACAGATGAGAATGCTGTTGTTGCCATGGGGAGGGGATCCTTCGCAGTCAATCGCCGCAACGAACTTGAGGCGCTGAAGATGGAAACTCCACCATCAGCGTGGGAATTTTATATGATGCGAGTTGCCCACAACCGCTTAGGGCCACAACACCGAGCCTCAGCCTCGCTATCGTACGCTCACGAAATGCATCTGTACCAAGACGAAGGCTACCTCTTCCTGCCCTATCACCCGCATGGCACGATCCTCGACGTTGTCAATTTATTCCGTGCAGAAGCTTCTGGTGTTATGGATGAGCAGCTTGCCATGTTTTTCACCATCGAGCTAATGCGAACAGTAGAGTCTCTACATGCAAAGGGTGTTCTGCATGGAGATATCAAACCGGACAACTGTCTTCTTCGCCTAGACACCGCAATCAATGGATCCCAGGAGCAGCGTACCGCCCAGTCACTCAATAGCCAGTGGAAGGCCGACGGTACCGGTGGTTGGGATTCCCGCGGCATCACACTTATTGACTTTGGCCGCGCCATCGACATGCGCGCTTTCAGGCCCGATGTCCAGTTCATTGCTGAGTGGAAAACGACGGCTCAAGATTGTGCCGAGATGCGCGAGGGGCGGCCCTGGACCTGGCAGGTTGACTATCACGGCCTCGCCGGAACTATTCATTGCCTCCTCTTCGGCAAGTACATCGAAACGATCCGCTGTGACGAAGGTGGACTTACCCGCGGAGGCCGCCGATACCGCATCCGCGAGAGCCTGAAGAGATACTGGCAGACAGACCTTTGGAGTGAGTGTTTCGAGGTGCTGCTGAACCCGAGCTCCTTTGTCGACGCTGAGGAAGGGGGCCAAATGCCTGTATTAAAATCCATGCGGGGTCTTAGGGAGAAGATGGAGACTTGGCTTGAGGATAATTCCGAGAAAGGAGTTGGGCTGAAGTCGCTAATGGGACGATTAGAGGCGTTTGCTAAGACACGCAAGTGAGAGGAAAACAAGGGGAAAGTATGTTGTCAGAGCAACTGCTTAACAACACAACAAGTTTTATGTTTGCATGGCTGGTGTTGGAGAATATTTTGTTGCTGTTAAGGATGGATCGTTTGAGATTTGGCTGTTTATCTTATCTTCCACGCGCCGAGGCTTCGATTCCTTGTTATACCTCGTACATCTATTTCATTATACCCTATTAGACAGGCGCGTGAGTTGGCTCATCGATTATCAAGCGGCCTTAGTTACCAATTAGCTATTTCACCCATGAGGAAACATATCCTATTGAGTTTTCAAGCCTTCCTCTTCTTTGTGCCTTTCTTAGCATCTTTTTCATTTTTCCTATCCACCTGGTCCTGGATCTTGGCTCGTTCACTGGCACCTTTGGCTTGCAGCTCTATCTCAAGCTCAGTGAACTCCTTACTATCTCTGTCCATGCCAATCAAACTTTCCAAAAGCTTGATCTCGTCGGCCCAGACTTGTTTATCTTCGATGGTCTTACCCTTCTCATCTTTCTTGTCGATGGGCGTTTCCAGCACCATTGGCATATTGCAGAATGAGTCGTCATTCATAATGCTGTGGAATGCCCCGAGTCCGAGGAACCCGGTGCCGATGTTTGCGTGAAGGTCTCTGTTGGACTCAAAGGGAGCTTTGCTGTCGTTCACTATCGTCATGTCAGGACTGAAGCTGTTGGAAGAATTAAGAATGTTAGAAGGGAACTTACGATGAAATGCCTTCAAGTACTTGGCGCCAACGATTTTGTTGAAAGCATCCATGGTAGCCTTGAAAGTCTCTGGTGTCCGCAGGTCATGACCCGCCGCGAAAGCGTGGCAGGTGTCGATGCAAACGCCCACGCGCTCCTTGTCATCCACCAACTCGATGATGTCCCTGAGATCCTCCCACGTCGAGCCGACGACGTTTCCAGCGCCGGCCATGTTCTCCAATACCGTGATGACGCTGGTGGTCGCCTTGTGGGACTTGTTCAGTTGCGCCGCGATGCGCGCACAAGCTGCCTTCTTCGTATCGCCGCCGGTATTACCCGGGTGGAAGTTGTAAAGCTTTATTCCCAGCTGCTCGCACCGTTGCAAATCGTCCAGGAAGCCGTTGTAAGCCTGGGTAGCCTTTTCTTTGTCTGCTTGCGCGAGGTTGACTAGGTAGGATCCATGGGGGATGGTGTGCTCTCCAGCACTATATCCGTGCTCTTTGCATTGGCTGATGAAGAGGTCTTTGGATTCTTTGGATATGGGAGGGTTGTCCCATTTTCGCTGGGACTTGAGAAAGAGGGAAAACGAGTTGGCGCCAATTTGGATAGCGTTCGTTACTGAATTCTGGGCACCTATTATATCACCTTGCGGTTAGCAGATGCGATAGATGTCGAGGCGAGAACACTGTCAAGGAGCCATGTTCTCTTGTTAATGCCATTGACATACCTCCTGCGGCACTGACATGAGCGCCGATGTACATTGCCTTTTTCAGCGAGGAGATGGCGGTACGCTCAGCAAGAGGCATTGCGTCGCTGGAGCTTCCGTTGGCGGCCTTCCTCTTTTTGGGGGCTGACTTGGACTCGTCTTTGATAGCGGCCGCCTTGCGCTTTGGTGGCATTTTGACCAGGTCTGAGGTTGTGGATGAGCAGCAACCCCGTTGATTGGGGCTTTTCTGTTTTGATGGTTGAGGTAGCTTCTTTCTACTGTAGTTGATTTCACGGATGCGAATATTAGTGATGAACGACAGTAGAGGGAATCCAAGGGGGTAGGAGTAACGCGAATCAATTTACGCGGCAGGAGGGCGCCATTGACACGCTCTCACGTGACTCAATTGCATCTTCCATACCCATGTATAATTATCAATTAGCCTACCCTGTTGTGGTGAATATGCTTGCTTTTTGACGTTTATTTTTCTCCGCCATGAGAGAGGATCCGTGAATATGGTTCTGGTGTTCATCCTGAAAACCTGTAACAAGGCGAGGAGATCCCGACGCCCGGAATAGCTATACGTTGAGCACCGATAGTCGGCGGCTCTTCACTTAAATCCTCTTGCGGCGCTATTACACTACTGAGAGCACATGATGACAGGAAAACTGACGATTTAAAGATGCTGGCTAAAACTTTTGTAAATCAATGCTTTTAAGCGCACAATATTATTCGCTGTAGATGACAAAATATAACAAAAAGAAGCTAATGAATGATTTCAAGTTCGGAACTTCGACTAGGCGCAAACTTGTCCTTGTATGCGTCCCATAACCTTTCCACTTCCTGGATATAAAGCTCGTGAAGGCGATCAATCTCTTCCTGTGGAGGTTGGGCACCATAGGATTGGCCGACTTCAATGGGCTTTCCGACAACGATATTGACTGGTCGTCGATAGGGCATCAGTCCAATATCGTAGTTGAGAACACCCCGGCCGTGTAGAGCAGGCAACGTAAATTTGAAGACCTTCAAGATGACCATCTGGAACTTGTGGACCATTGGGTGTGTCTTCGGGCTGAGCTGATCGTACAAATCAGTCTCCCCGAAACCCACCACGGGGACGAGGTCCGCACCGGTGCGCAGCGCCATCTTGACGAAGCCCTTGCGGTTGTGAAGAACAAGTCGTAGAGTCCCTGGCTGGGCCTCGAGCGACTCGCGAGCTCCG
This sequence comes from Clonostachys rosea, assembly GCA_026958235.1. NCBI lineage: Eukaryota > Fungi > Ascomycota > Sordariomycetes > Hypocreales > Bionectriaceae > Clonostachys > Clonostachys rosea. Next base: position 4,457,256 of record CP110207.1, read on the forward strand.
CCAATGACAATCGTCACAGCGCGGCCTGCACCGTCGTTATTTGGGCCACCCGTGGTAAGTAGGTTAGTGATGGATTCTCTTGACACGGAGCCCATGCCCAAAGCCAGGATCCAGTCCCGGTAGAATGGAAGTTTGAAGTTGGATTCCAGCGTTAGTAAGGTGTTGGTGATGCCGGGGAACTTTTGCGCAAACCCCAAGGCATTGGTAGCGAAAGCGCAAAAAGCTCCATGGGAGATGATGCCGTGTGGATGATACCCAAGGATATATTTCTTCTTGGGCGACAGGCTATGCGTCCTGTGAAGCTTCATTGGGAAGTAGCTTGCGAACAGCCTCCACAACGGAAGAGACCTCAAATACTCGGAGCGGAAAGATAAGCGGCCATTCGAGGCAGCAGTAGAAACAGAGAGATGGATGAGATATGGGAGGAGAATGGGCCAAGCCAGAGGGTTTGCGCAAGTGAACCAGAAGACGGATACAAATGATACAATGGACATGCAGTGGAAGAGCACAGCAGCAGTCTGCATTCGTCGAATGAAGGGGATCTTGATCGGCGCAAATCGAATGCCCCCAGCCTGCCAAGCTTCCTGCTCATAGTCTGGGTAGCTTGCCTCGCCCGGGGGAGGCATTTTCATGGGGCCATTATGATGAGCGCTGCTTGGGAAATCGTCAGAGCCCAAGTCCGAGTCCTCATCAGCCACAGCGGCGGCATATGACTTGGCGCCACCATTTATTCTGTGCCTCAGGGAGCCATTGTTATGACCATTCGCGGTACTGCCATTGATGCCTGTCGATTTGATATCACGATCCTGTGCATCCGGAATCAGCCCAAATACTTATACCCCCCGTTGTGAGCTGGGCAAGAGCTCTAGTATTACTTACAGCATGTCCGTTCTGATCCGGCGAGGCAGTTGGCGATGCATCATCCGCGGGGAGGGGGATCGTGGTCACCTTCTCGGGAAGCCCTGGGTCCTTGCTGACTGGTGTTCCCGTTAGTAGAGCGATCGGTGAGAGAGCATGCGCGGCCGCCTAGACAATCCGTTCAGCTGGAGCTATGCTTACAATCAGGCACAGGGACGGGCTCAGAGACAGTGGCGTCGGCCATGCTGGCGGAATAAAGTGGGCGAATATTCAAAACAATTCAATCAGTAAGTGAAGCGCACCGCCCGATGAAAATTTAGAGGGCCAGTGCCTTTTAAGTAAGACAGGATCTGCAGGGTACTACGGGACGCGTGAGAATCAGAAGCTTCGGAGAAGACGAAGCATTAGGAGCAGTCTGGATGACGTCGATTAGGCCGGAAAGTGTGTTGATGACACGTGAAAGCGGGACCAGAGCAAGAGCTGGGAGCATCCTGTCGGCTGGGCGGCATGGAACTTGACACACGAAAAACACGATCCATCGCATTAATCTCAATGATGTCCAAATGCCAAGACACAGGTACATGCCACGACCGAACTTGATGTTATTATCGGGTTTAGCTATTTTTTCCTGGAGTTGTCGCGAGCGCGATGGAAACACGGGCCTCTTCTTTACTTGCATGTCTCTATAGGATATGAGTATAGTGATACTTGTTTCCTCTGCTAATCCTCTAAGAGAGACAGGTACCGGTACCTACCTTGCGTTTCACAGCAGCCGCTGAGTCATACGAGGATTTGGCCACAGCTTAACGAGGTGCCGCGGCCCTTGCGCAAATGCCCATTGCACACATCTATAACGGGTAGGTTCTCGTGTTTTATGCTATTTTTTTCGCCAATCATGTCATGTAGGAAATTCCACCTTACAATGGGCCGGCCGCGGCTAAGACCGAGAGGGAATGCATGAGGCTCAAATCAAGGACGAACAAGGAACGGGACACATCCAATGCTACCCGTCCCCTAACACCCCCCTGTACAAAACTGCCAAGGTAGATTAGGTAGCCTGATAGCATGATAATTCTCCTGCAGGACGATATTGAGGGACCTGCACGCTCGCGAGCCTCGGCCAAAAAGGAAAAAAAAAAAAAAAAAAAAAAAAAAAAAAAAAAATAATAATTCAAGGTCAAGCTCACTTTGGGAGGGATGCATCCAATACGACGAGAGGTGTTCATGTCAATTGCCAGATACATTCCAGATTACCAACTCGAAACAAGCCCTTGGGGTGAAAATTCATCGCCGTGCAGCGCCTTTGCGAAGCATTAACCACTCCCAATTTTTTTTTGTGTATCATACACTGACACTGACATGGACAACATGCAGCTGTCCGGAACCAAGCTCTTAGTAGTCAGCAGCCATCTGTGCCTACCATCCACCAAAGTCTTCGAGAAATAATCCGTGGAGCTAACGACAGGGGTAAGAATAAACGCAAACGCCATCAACAAGTCAAGTAGAAACCCATGGATCCCATCCATCGCATCTCGAAAATGATCAAAAGAACGACCTGCAAGTATGCCACCAAACAACCATGACGCATACCAATAAAACCCAGATGGCAAAACCTATATATCGGATCAATAAAAGAAGAAACACTGCCGCGAGGTCATTGTGGTTCGCCGTTCGCTCGTATCTATACATCATGGCATGCATGCAGCCCATTTATTGGGCAGAAGTAGCCACAGCAGCAGCAACGGCAGCAGCAGCAGCGGCGGCAGACGCCCCGTCGCGATTATCTAGCTGTTTCTTTAAGCTTAGAACCTCGTGATCGAGGGTCGATACCTTATCGTTGAGTGATTTGACTTTTTCTTCCAAATTGTGGATATAAGCCCAGACATTTGAATCAGCTTGCACAAACAAGTTTCGGTTGTCACCGCCAGGCTGCTGACCACTTAGAGTACGTCCATGGCTACTGAACTTCGGTGAACTGGTAGGTGGTGGGTATGATGGATGTGACAAGCCCGGCAACTTTGTCTGTGCTAGACCCGCGGGCGGTGGCTGCAAATCTGAGAGTCGCCGGCTTCCCTGCTGCTGCTGAGTTTGTAGCCCGGGAGAGCGTTGGCGAGTCGAGTTTGAGGATTCATGGCTGGGAATACCAGGGCTCAATGGCTTGGGACTCTCCGTCATCCCAGCCTGCGAGTACATGCCTCCGTTCCCACCACTGGCAGGAGCTGAAGAAATGCTGGTGTTGGGTGTATGCGCGCTAGCCATGCTGTTCGGAATACTCGACGACGTAGTGCTGCCAGCCTGATTCTGACTGACATTGGAAGCAAATAGCGAGCTACCGGTCGGTCGGGTTAGAGCGGGAGGGTATGTGCGGGAGTGGTTGCTATAGCTCTCATTGTCACTGCTTGCCACATGCTGTGCATGGACAGTAGGCAGGCTCTGCCTCCGAAGATCCTCTTCCTCTCCATTCTCGTATCCTATCCCTGACATGGCTGATTCATCTGCCTCCCCCATGGAATGGCCGTCGAGGTCGTCACCGTCGGCAAAGCTCCCCATGCTGGATCGTCGCCCAGCACACCCTCCGGCGCCCTTGCTGTGTCGTGCCAATGCATCACCTCGAGCAAATTTCCGATCACACTTCGGGCAAACGTGTGGCTTCTCGCCCGTGTGAAGCTTCCCGTGTCGCTTCAAGTCGTGAAGACGGCGGAATCTTAGAGGGCACTCGGTGCATACGTATGGTTTCTCTTGGCTGTGCGTGAGGAGGTGGCTCTTCAAATTGTGATGTCGCGTGAACTCGGTATTGCAGTAAGGGCACTTGTGCTTCTTGGACGAGGATGAAGTGGGTGAACCTTGTGAATGGCCAGGTATGGGAAAGCTCATACCGCGAGGAGTCGTTTCCGCTAGACTGTTACTCGCTTGTAGCGACCCAGGGTACGACAATGAGCTTGCTTGAGCTCTCTCCTCATGGCCTATCACTTCATGCGACAAACCATGAGGCAGATCCTTGAGGTCTAGGTCCATCGGGGTCGGGCTCGTCGTCACGCCAGCGCCAGTAATACCTCCAGGGCTTTGTGGAGTAGTCTCCCTATGCTCGTCAATACGGTTTGACGTGTCTGTAGAAATCGGTGCAGAATTGGGGTGTTTGGACGCGGCAGATTCCATGGCAGCTACAGGAACCATCTGGGGCGCGTCATTGGACCGGTTGATAGCCTCCTCGGCTGCGCCCGACAACAAAGAAGCAAGTACCCTGTGACTGGAATTATCGGCACTCGACTGGGGGCTCACTTCTCGTTCGGCTTCCCGTCGCCTTCTTTCGTCCCCTAAAGCTGCTGCGCCAGGCAACGGGGGTGGAGATTGTGCGGTCGCGAGGGCAAGGCGGGCGGATTTCGATGGAGAGCCGAGAGCATTGGGCCGACTCGAGTCCAGAGGCTCCGGAGAGGTAGGCGTAGCCTCGCGTTGGCGCTTCAGTGTTCTCATGCCATCCTCAGAGGTGATGATGGCTGGGGCAGCTAACGGTGGTGATGTGCGCGAGGACGGCGGGGCTTCGGTCGCGACGGCGCCCGGATTGGACGCCATGAAAGCTAGAGATGATATTGTACGTGTGGGTTATAAGGGGATAGAAATATTTCGGGTTGGGGCGTTGAATGCAGAGATGGTCAACGCCAATACATCGGAAGGTCGCGGCTCAGAAGTGTGGCTGAAGATCGTGGCGAGAGCTGGCCCAGCAATTAATTGTAGTACCTTCAACCTCTGCGGATTCTACTGTGTTTTTTCTCGGGCAAAAAAATTGAGCATCTGGCCAAGCGACAGGAGCTATTGGCAGCGGGACAGGGCGAGCTGCAGTGAAACACGATGGGGGGAAAAGGAAGTCGCGAAATTGGGTGGTGACAACGGCGATGATAGATCCGGCGGCGGTGCGTGATGTGGGAACGGGAGCTGGATGGTGATGAGGGAGAGAGCGTTTGACGGCAGATGGGGCTGGGCTTGGCTGGACTGGCTGAGTTGAGAGGTCCACCCTGGTGCAGTCATCAGCCACTGACCAGCCTTGGTTGCTGGAGGTTGTCAGTGGGAGCACCTCCTATCACAAGGTACCTCTGCTGTGCGCGGAGCCACGCTGCAGGAGCGGGTTGCAGGCGCTAACCCGGTACCTGGTGCTGGATCCTCCGGGTCGCAGCCGGCGGAACAGACTGGATGTCAGATATGTGCAAGGCGTCCGAAGTAGGCGTCACGGCGACGAACAACAGGGAAGGATCCGCCTATTCTCCCTCTCCTTCTTTCCCAAAAGGAACACAAATACCGATCGAGAGATGACCAAGACCGGATTTTTTGCGCCCTCGTGGTCGGAACACGAACACGGAGCCTACCAAGTTGCTGTGGACGAATCACTGGCTCGTGGCAGTACGGTGTGCCTCACTCCTCTGCGCCGCCCGGGCGGGTAGGCAGCTAATTAGCGTGGGCGGGGTGGCGTAGACTCTCGACCTACGTATTGCCAGGAATCACGCTGTAATACAAAATGAGTCGACGAGATCAGATATTACGCCCCTCTTAGTCGAGGTCTGGCAGAATATAGAACCAAGCAGAATCCAATGACCAAGTTCTTCCTCAGCTCTTTGCCGCACGTTGTTGCGACCAACCAGTCGACACCCACCGGGATTGCGCATCTTGTTTTGAGATGGACATCACTTACGTATATGGAGCCCCCCATATTTCGTCGGTTCGAAGCAGGGACCGGCTATTCGTCGAGTCAAGGATATACGTAGTGTTCTGCTAAGGTTCTGTTGGCAGACTTCAGCCGCAGCAGCACAGCCATCATTGGCTGTTTGATGTTGAGCCTATAGATCCCTCGGCTGGTCTGGACGTAGTCCTATAAATAATACTAACACACATCGTCGCCTTGATTCGTATTACACATGTTTGAGTGTGGCGCATGCGACACCACTCCATCGGCCCCCTCCTCAAGTCCCCCCTACTTGGATCAAATCAAGCTACTAAGCCCACATGAGGGTGCCTTTTCACTAATGTTCGCGAAAGGAAACTGACTAGACAGATAGCCTTACACGAGGCGCCCTTAATACTGGGAATTCTAATTTGGCGGTGGCCGCATGGAAAGTGCAAACTCTCGTGTCAGGCCTGTAACGCGACTAATACGGCGATCAGACAGTGACAAGTCCCGTGCAGCCAGCCAATGCGGCGGGAGTCAGAACCCCCGGTTTTCTTTACCGTAAGGCTCACCAGCGGCAAGCCCATTGTGATTGCTCACAAGCACACAAATATTCGGTAACAAACTTCTTCGGTCTTCAGCCCACCGCGGGGAGAGGGCATAGTGCAACAGCCTGTCAGCCTCATGATCTCATTGCTATGTATACAGACGGCTGCTGCCTACGGACGATGCCCTTACTCGCCAGACACCTCCCTGGCAACCAATGAGCTGTTGTAGTACCATGCCAAGCATCATCTAGTCTCAGCCTTGATCGTCATCTTATGCCACAACAGAAGCCCTGTGTCTCGCAGGCACCATAGATGGCTCCCCTCTAGGCTCTCCCTGCGCATCAAAATTCTTGTCGGTCTTCAACAATTAATAGTAGCTCCACCTTTGTCTTGGAAAGTCAAGATGCACTCATATTGTAAGCTGACAAACTAATCTGCAACTTCAGCGATCTGAACGCCACAAGGCGCATCAATCCCTTGACGTGATTTGCCTTCTTATTTGGGCCGCATCTGACTCTTACTTCCTTTCAGGATTTGTGACTCTCACTTGGCGGGTGGAAACGGGATTCTCGATTCCTCAATGGATCCTAGTGTCATCTCAATGCCGCTCATCGAGGCAGATTAGATGTCTTAGAATTCATCGCAGCTACGTTCCAGAATTCCGTTCACGCAGGCCTCAGCAGCAGTTATTTTGTTATGAATCTGGATACAGAATCCAGGCCGACGGAACCAATGAAGAGCATGGAGCAGCTACCGTCGCCATGGCACAGCATGAAACATCTACACGTTATTTGCGGTAGCCGTTGTCTGTACTATGTAAGTGTTTGGTGCGCATGTGGACATTTGCCAAATTTCACAATCGCGCTCGACCTCTGAGGCTGATCCAAGGCATATTCCAATGCCACTAAGATATAAATATATGGACCTGCCCCCTTTTTGGATGGTTGGCCCCAAAGTGATCTTTCGATGCGGCTGGCCTCTTGCAGGACGCAGATATGGGATTTGGCTGGTGGCACAGCCGCGGGTGAGCGGGGGCTGCGTAAGTTCGGGCATAAAGTCATGTGCATGTATGGGAACCATGCACGCAATCGATATTAAGATGAATGCTCTAATTTTCAGTTGAAGATGGAGAGTGCACAGGAGATGGCCTGGGAACAGCAATAGCAAATTGGCCGACATGGTAAGGCTGAGAGAGGAATTTAGAGGACGTGCAAGAATGGCGTGAGGGCCGGTCAGGGCTGGTCACGCAGCAGTTCCCCGCCCTGGCAGACGGTCTGGGGATTGATATTACTCAGAAGGAAGAGAGTGTCATCCATACCCGGTCGGCGGGGGAAGATCGAGTCTGGGTTTTCTCCTGGAGCGATTAATATGTATCATGCGCAACTACATACGTACCATGGATACGTATGCAGGTGGACCAACAGTGGCCATTCATTTAACAACTTTGATTGAAACATGACGACAAGCCGCCTGTATGGAGAGGCGAAATAAACAGCCTGTAAATTTGCCGATATGAGAACCCTTTAAACACTGTGCGCATAAACCGGGATTGACGCACTGTGTCCTGGCCCAAAAATGTGGCTGGCAGGCTCGTTTGGAGGGCAACCTGCTGCAAAGAGGACTAGCGCCAGGAACACCGTCCAGAACAGGCACCAACAGCAATCGCTGCAACGCTGCAAGGTAAAGTGAGACGCTGGCGATGCACTGTGCTTGCTAGCTCCCTTTTCCTCTCTAGCACGGGATGGGGAAAGGTACCTGCAGTCCCTCCAGCGACCAACTACCGGTGTAGTCTCGGCGCCGCAACATGTTATGAGATACCTCCACTGGCACCGCTACGACTTGCCCGGGCTAGCTGCGTTGCTGTGATAGGCTCCCCCTGACGACCAACGGACTAGCACCAACGTGCTCCAGAGCCTCGAGTCGCATCTCCCGTCCTCCCTTTGCCAGCATGAGGGTGAATAGGAGAGCCAAGTTAGTGCCAAGGTCCCGACTCAGGCGTGGCTCACGCACCACGGTGGGCGATGAGCGCTCATTGCCTGGCCCCCGCTAATTACAAGATGCCCGCCCTGGGAGGCCGCTGGCCAGTCTTGGGCTAGCATGCTCGAAGCAACAGAATTGCTGCGTCGATCGTGTTTTCAAACGGGAGGCGGCGCTTGGCTACCCCGGGCCATGGGGCATGCCATTGACCATATTTGGAGCCAGGCCGCCTGGTGGCATGCGTTTTGGCATTGCCAAATCTGTATCCCTGCCGCGCTTCTCCGGTGAGAAGCTTCTTGGTCCACCCACTAAGGTCATGTAATTTCCCAGAGACCCCAAGCCAAGCCTATTGGCCGTCTCCCCTGGCATCAAAGGATCCTGGGCCTGGGCTCGGCCTGCCCAGGCTTGGCTGGGTGCTGGTTCATTCAAACTTGGGCGTATCCCTCTTCGTCGCTTGCCCGTCTCTCTTTCTGCTTCGTAGCGTCCTATCGTGTTGTTTCATCCGCAATTTGAGAGATCTCTCTCCTCCACGCTCCTTGAGGTGCCTACCCTTACGCTCGTTTTAATCGTTTATATTCTGTCTGTCTGCCTGCCTGATTTGCGCGGGAGGAATAATCATTGCTATCCGTTCATCTTGTAAGTGCGATATCATGTTGCGATCAAAGGAGGGTTGGAGAGGCGAAATCAACATCGTGGGGTATACTTGCTCGCAAAGGGCTTTGGGTGTTGCGATACAGCGATTCGCTTCTGTCATGTTGAGATTGGTGGCTTGCTAACATTCTATACTCAAGATTCTCAACGCTATCACGATGAAGTCCGCTGTCAAGTACACCATCGCGGCCACTTTGGCTGTTGGCGCAAGCGCTGCCGCTCACCAGCACCCGGGGCACCAGCTTTATCATGCCAAGAAGGACATTGGCTCGCCTGTCAAGCGTGAGGCCAGCGTCGTTCAGGTCTTGGTCGAGCCCACCGAGACCGTTTACCTGCTCGGTGGCAGCGAGATTGATGAGACCAAGGCCAAGCAGGGTATTGCCGATGGCAAGTTTATCGTTATTGGAGAGTCCAACCCTACAGCCGCTCCCGTCACCATCGCCGAGCAGCCAACCGTCAGCGCTGCTGCCAAGGGCGGTCTCTTCGTTGAGGAGCAGTCTTCTTCCTCCTCCTCCTCCTCTTCTTCGTCTTCCTCGGTCGCTCCTCTGCCCACCACCACGACCGTCATCCAGAGCTTGACCACCTCGTCCGCAGCTCCCGCCTCGACATCCTCCGCCAGCTCATCCCCCAGCACCGGCACCGGCCTGACAAAGACTTTCAAGTCTAAATCGGTCTCTTGCGACAGCTTCCCCTCCGACTATGGCGCTATTGCCCTTCCCTGGCTCGGTCTCGATGGCTGGTCCGGTATCCAGAAGTTGAAGAAGTACAACCCTAGCCAGATCTACAACCTCGTGACTGGAGTCAAGGGCGAGAAGTGCGAGTCTGGAGGTCTCTGCACCTACGCCTGCCCTCCCGGCTACTTCTCTACCCAGTACCCCCTTGAGGATCAGCAATCTGACGGAACCAGCATTGGTGGACTTTTCTGCAACAGCGATGGCAAGCTCGTGCTCACCAACCCTGACATCGATGTTCTTTGCAAGGCCGGTGAGGGAGGTATCTCGGTCAAGAACGAGCTGTCCAAGGGCGTCGCCGTCTGCCAGACCATGTACCCCGGTACTGAGAACATGGTTATTCCTTCCTACGCCGCGGCTGGCGGTACTGTCGAGCTCTTGAACCCCAAGCAGGACTTCTTCAAGTGGGGTGGTGCTAAGACTTCCGCTCAGTTCTACGTCAACAAGGCCGGCTACACCGTGGAGGAATCTTGCCAGTGGGAGCCCGAGCACGACCCGACTGGCGCCGGTAACTGGGCTGCAATCGTTATTGGCGTTGGCAAGGACGGCGATAACACCTACATTTCCATTCTCCCCAACACCCCCACCAGCACTGCTGTCCTCGGCTTCAACATCGAAATCACCGGTAAGGGCCTCATTGGTTCCTGCAAGTACGAGAACGGTATCTTCTCCAACGGCGACCCCAAGGGTTGCACGGTAAGTGATACCCCAGGGCACATGGGTGTTCTTTACTCTCCATTGCTTGGTTTGTATGCTAACTATTTGACACAGGTTACCGTCCCCTCGGGCGGAAGCGCTGTCTACCGCTTCTACTAAGTTATGTCGCGTATTGGACTATATGATCGATTTGCATAAGATCCCGCATTTATTTTTCTTGTGGATATTGTTTTCGACAGCATACCGGCATCTATTCTAGTATTCTTATTTGAAGGAGGGACCGATTGGGAATGATGAGGGACTTGGCTGGTGTTCATAATGTCAAGGCGGCGGCGGAGAGTGGAAAGGAGGCCCGGCCTACACTTGACGGCGGGCGGGCAGACATGTCTGTCGGTCGTCGAGTCAAAACGGGGCGTGGCCGATTCCGTTCGCCGCCGCTGCAACCCGAACCTACTTAGCCAAGATGATTGCGCTTACATATTGCGGGAGCTGTTTTATTCTGTCCGACTGTACTTATTATCAGGACTACCCCACCGTCGTCGATGGATCTGGAGTTGATGGAGGCAGTAGCTGGCTGATTGTTTAATTACGTGTTGATTTGTCCGACTGCCTTATGTGCCGTACTGTAATGACCTGATTGCTTGCTTTGCAATGAAACCTGCGTCTAATTGAGTGATGCGTGAGATGGATGTGGCCTTGAGTGGTATATGTAGGTCGATGTCGATAGCGGCTAACACTAACACCCACCCGGACAAATTACAATCTTCAACGGATGTGGATGAGGATTTCCACGTCTTCTCGTCCAATAGATTCATTCGTCGGTGATACAAAGCCACCGTAGATGGACCTGGCACTAAATCCCCGCACTCGCCATTACAACCTCCTTGAACGCCACCAATAGCGGCAGTCTAGCCATCGACTATTGGATTGGATCTTTAGGTCAGGTTAACGTCGACCTTATCGCAGCAATAGTGCCAATACAGCATGTCGCTCTGGTGCGACGCCCTAGTGCAGCCGTTATCTGCTGTATCTGCCGTGGCGAACTGCATTAGCATGGAAGCCACCTCGTGACTTAGCCGCCACCTTATCTGCATTATCCATGATGTCTACATCGAAGCATCCAGCCAACCAGCCAGCACACAGAGAACGGGCTCCGCTTGGCAATGCAACACGGCATTGGGCTTCTCCTCTTCGCTTGTATGTGTGGGTGTGCTTGCATGCAATGTTTTAGGTAGATAATGTAATGTGCTCAGAACCCCAGACGGGCGGCGCAAGATGTCTTCCCTCACCAGCCTCGTCTATTACATCATTCCGTTATCACCACCAACCCTGGGCTTCATTCCATTTCCCCGCAGCCCGTCCAACTTTCGCCGTTATTCACACACCTGAAATACACAGCATTCTTACACTCGCACGCTCACACTCGCGCCCAATTGCCTGTCTTCGGACCGTAGGCTGTCGAGAGTAGTGCTTGGCAGGCACCAATACTACCCACCAACGGCATAGACAGACAGCAACCCACCGACGGCAGCCATCTCACAGGTGGCCATTTACTTTCCCTGATCATGTCGTTGAATCGTGTGGCAAGCATCGAAACTCTATCAGACTACCATGTCCAGCGGGGCGGCGATGCCAACCATCGGCCCAGGAAGCTCAGCTTCAGCCCTCTCCCCCAACCAAAGGATCTTCCCCAGCCTCCCTTGGTCAGTAGTCAAGATCATTTCTACACTCATCCCTCGGCCGCGCCATCAATCTGGCCAGATCCGATCCCTGTGAGTGCCTTTGAGGTCCCGCAATGGATGCGAATTCGTGAGTAGATGTTTCTTGCACTTGAATCGATGTTGTAGTATCCAGCCACAACTCTTCCTCTCGATGAACTAGCTAAAATTTCTCAACCCTCCAAGTCCAAATATCTGCCTCGGTCTCATACTGCCTCTTCTCAGCCGGCGTAGTCTTCGGCTATGCTGCCATCAAACCTGTCCTCAAGGCCGAGGGCGCCTACCAGGACACATGCTCCGACTCTCCTGATAGCGACGTCTGCGTCGAGATTCATCTTAACCTCATGTTCACAGTTGCTGCGGTCGGGACCAATGTAGCTGCGCTTCCAGTCGGCGCTATTCTCGACAATTTCGGCCCTCGCGTCTGCGGTCTCATTGGCAGCTGTTTTCTCTTCCTCGGCGCCCTCGTACTTGCGTACGCCAAGTCGATGCCCTTCGATGCCTTCCTCCTCGGCTATCTTCTCCTTGCCCTTGGTGGTCCATTCACCTTCATCTCGTTGTTCCATCTCTCGAATGCATTTCCACGGCACTCTGGTCTTATCCTTGCCCTCTTGACTGGTGCCTTCGATTCGTCGAGTGCCGTCTTTCTGGTATATCGTCTGCTCTACAACTCCAGCGAGGGTTCCTTCCAGCTCCGGAAGTTCTTCCTCTTATACCTCGTCGTTCCCGTCGTCATTCTGATTCTGCAGCTCTTCCTTATGCCGCGCACCTCGTATAAGACGGTGGGCGAGCTTGTCGACCAGGCAGAGGGGGTGCAGGCAGTGGCTGACACCCAGGGGCCCGATGAGGCCATGGATGATCAGGTCGATGAGGAAACAGCTCTGTTGCGTGACGAGCGGCGTGAGATCAGGAGGGAGCGGGAGACGGTCATGGCCGATATCGAGTCGCTCCTGGGTTCGGTCAAGGGAGACGAGCAGATCGAGGCGGAGGAGCGCAAGAACACAACTTCCGGGGTCTGGGGCATTCTGCATGACGCGACCGTCTTCCAGCAGGTGTCGTCCCCGTGGTTCATTCTCATCTGCGTCTTCACCGTCATACAGATGACCCGCATCAACTACTTTGTTGCCACCATCCGTGTCCAGTACGAGGCCATCCTCGGAGACTATGCCAAGGCGGTGCAGATCAATGATTTCTTCGATATTGCCCTCCCGGTTGGCGGTCTCATTGCCATCCCCTTCATCGGTCTCGTCCTCGACCACACAAGCACCGTTGTCGTGCTCTCCGTCCTCGTGTCTGCGGCCACCCTGATAGGGATCCTTGGTATATTGCCATATATGTGGGCTGCTTACGCCAACGTCTCCCTCTTCGTTCTCTACCGGCCGTTTTACTACACGGCCGTTTCCGACTACAGCGCCAAGGTGTTTGGCTTCCGAACCTTTGGCACCGTCTACGGTCTGATCATCTGCCTCTCCGGACTGCTGAATCTTTCCCAGTCAGGGTTGGATATTCTGCTCCATGAGACGTTCCGAGGCGACCCTGTGCCCGTGGACCTTATCTTGCTATCCTTGGGATTGGCCGTAGGTATCTCGCTTGTGTCTTATGTTGCGCTACAGCTGAGGAAGATTAATAAGAGTAAGAGGGTGTCACGATAAGAGCTGGAATTTTTGGCTTGCATATAAAACATAAACGGTGCTCTTGGATATTAACTTGGCATGCTCTCTCTTGCGCTGTTGCTTGATTTTATTTCCGCAAGGCCATTTTACAATCAACCCAGAACGAAATATAAATAAAGCCTTCTTCAATGTAGACTTTATTAGTTCTAACTGCTAAACCTGCATATATATACGCTAGTGCTGTAGCTCAGGTAAATAGCAATGGTATAAGAGTAGTCTGAATAACACCTATCAGATGACTTCGATGCTGCAGGTCTCATGCAATTCTTTTCAAAGGCCGACTGCCGTACCCTTATCCGTTAGCACAACTGCGCTACCCTGAACCCAATCTTCCATATTTCAAATGTTTGACAGAGACCAATAGTCCCTGGAACGTTGTGTCCTTTTCAATACGGTGATGGTTGCAATTTCAGAGCTGGGGATCAAGCATATTCTCCGATAAAGCTGAGTTTCCAGAAAGTGTTTCTTGGCAGTAAGAGTCAAGGCAAACACACTTGGGCGAAGTATGTTGGGGTTGCCACTGCCGTTTTAATCCCAGCTCTGGCCTTATTCTATCTACTCATTGTGGCGGCTTATTGCAAGCGGCCAGAGGCGACGACAGCAAGCCTTCGCGATCTGTAGAGTAGAAAGCAGGAGCGCATAGAGATATCTGCACCACATAAGATCCTGCCAAAGTCGGGTTTGATGTCGGTTAAGTGTATGGACATTGCACATCTCACATCTCCATCGGTGTGCCCACTGCTGCCTCCCGAGCCCTCCGGATCTCATCATGCTTCTCCTCATTTTCTTCCTTCAACCTATCCTCGACATCATCTCTAATTGCGCCCAAATCGGGAGGAATCGTTTGAAACTGGACACTGGGTGCCGCTTGAACGAATCGCAACTGCTCAGTCACGTGCTGGACGATTTCTTGTAAGCGCTTCTGGGGATTGCGATTCTGTCGCGGCTCGCCCAAAGTTTGCTCTAGAGTAGGGAAGAGCGTATCGTGGCGGAAATGGTCCCTCCACGGTGCATGCTGGGGAAGGGTCGGGTCGATTTTCTTGTTGTACTCTATGGCAATCGACGTTTCGTATGTCCATGCGCGAGCAACGTTTCGTGGGGTATATCCACCACCGCCAAAGAGGATCATGGGGATATTCTTCTCTTTGCAGAACTCGACACAAGCACCGTGACCTTGGACCTGGAGGTTGAAGCGGCCAAGCCGGTCTCCGGCTAACGAGTCGGCGCCGCACTGTAAGGCGATGGCGCCTGGGCGGAACTTGGCAACAATGTCCCCGATCACGCGATCAAAGAGCCATTTGTATTGCTCATCGGTAATTCCGTCATTAAGTGGTACATTAAAAGCATGGTGCGAGCCGGGGTTGTGTTCGTTTTTTGGGCCGTTGTCCTCGAGGGCGCCAGTGCCCGGGAAAAAGTTGTTTGGGTCGTACTTGTGGAAAGAAACCGTCATGACACGATCAGTGGAGAAGAAAGCCTCCTCTACACCATCGCCATGGTGTACGTCGATGTCTATATAGAGTACTCGTGGGTAGAAGCGGAGAAGCTGCAGAATAGCAAGGACAATATCGTTGATATAGCAGAACCCAGAGGCCTCAGCCTTTTTTGCGTGATGCAGTCCTCCTCCCCAGGCGATTGCGATATCTGACTGATTTGAGCAGATCTTCCTCGCTGCATCCATCGCGGTCCCTGCAGACATGGAGCAGTAGTCATAAAGACCTTCGAAGAGAGGACAGTCGGAACCACCGAGATTGAATCTCAAGTCTGGGTTTTGGCTTTCGAGGTCCCGGGGAACAGGCTCGGGTAGGACTGTGCCCAGAAAATCAAGGTAGTCGGTCGAGTGGAAGCCCGCCAGTTCCTCGTATGTGGCAGTGCGAGAGATGTAGTTATCCATGGCAAATGACATGCCATATGAATATATTAGACTCTTGGAAAGCGCAAGTCGCCACGGCTTCATAGGGTGATTTTGCCCAAAGTGATACTTCTCCATTTCCGGGTTGCAATGAAACGACACGTTGTAGCCCTTTGGGCGGGTGACGCCGGACTCTTCCGCATAGCGCTTGCACTTGTGATAGAATTTGATGTCATCAGTTTCGCTGGAGAGGCCTAAGGGAGTATTGTACTCTTCGACGACATTTTCACGGTCGACATCCGGTTTGTGAGGTAAGTAGTTTGGTTTTGGAACCTTGTATCTGTATGAGTCTATATCCATTGCAGGTAAAGCCTAGATGGCGCACTCGATGGACAGCCCGGGGTTTAAGTAAATTAGGCGGAGATCACTGTGTTGCTGGGGGGTTATGATGCCGGTAGAGGGTAGTAGCTATGAGTGGTCTGCTCCGGTGTATGCTTTCCTTGATGCTTCACGGGGCTAAGGTAATGATAAGTTTTTATCAATTTTACTTGGATGGATCTTTTGATTTGAAAGCAGGCGGCCCAGAGTCCTGTAAATATCCAGAGCTCGGAGTTCGATTGTGCGTATAAATCCAAGAAGACGAGACGGATACAGAGATAGAGATAGAGATAGCGACTCGGCCGGGTGTGAGAGCCAGCATATGTGTTGGTGCGACGATGGTGAAAGAGCTTAAATGGTGTGGAAAGAAGGCAAGATGCTGGACGAGATGAATGAACTGGATGGCAGGCACACCCGACATAAGAACCGAGAAACTAGTCCTGGACGAGTCTAGTGCGGGGACATGGTGGTCGTAGCGCATGGGTTCAGCCAAAGTACAGGCTCTTACTTTTCTGGTGCAGAGCTACCAGCCAGGCTACCAATCACTTATCGCCAACCTGCATCTCCAGCGACGGCACCCACCCAGTCAATGATGAATGGCCGTCAGCCCTTTTGGATTCTTCAACCTTCTCGTCGCTCTTCCACCACCAACACCATCAAGCACCCATCCGTCTCATCTGCCTGAGCCACCGGCGGTCCTCCTCCGTATCGTCTGGCGGCTTGGCGCGAGACCTGCACTACCGGCCGGAAACGTCTAGCACTTACTCACTACAGAGCGAGCGCCGAAGGGGAAAAACTAGCCCAGTGCCACAGTACCTGTGTGTATGCGCCTGAGAGACTGCAGTCACTGCGCATTCTTCACAGATATATACTGAACCAACCAACCAACCAACCAACAACGTACGTACGTGCGCGCGCATTGGAATCGAGGTGAGCCGCGTCATTTACCAAAGTCGCCCTCTGCCTGCGTTCCTCCGCGTTGTTGCTCTTGACAGCGTCCTGTCTTGCTTGTCTCGTGTGCACGCCTAGATGTGCGTGCTCCGGCATCCCTAACAGGATCTCTTGCCCTCCTTTTCTTCACATTACTGTCTTTCTACATCCTCTTTATTTTCATCTCGTTTTTTTCATTTATCTCATCTTCTCCCTGCTTTTGTGTGACAGATTTAGCATTTCGCATGCTTGTTTTCTTTACTGTTGGGTACAAGGGAGCCAACTCTAGCTGCTTTGGCCGCTCCACCGTAGCGTTTGTTTCTTGTGAACACGCTCTGCTCTGCACTGCTCTGCATTTCCCCTCCAACACAAGCGAGCGAACGGGCAGACCGGCAACCTGGCAAGCTACCTGCTCCCGGTTCCGCTTTATTTGCTACGTCGTTTCTGCTGAGGTTTCAGATCTCCCTCTTCAGATTACAAGCATTTGATTCTGCTACGACTTGCCATTGCAGTCAGCGAGTTCAAATCTGTCTACACAAATCGCACAAGTTTTGTTGATACTGTTCGCTGCGCAAGCCGCTTGTCGATTCCACACCATTAACAGTCATGCCTAGAGACGACTTGTCAATAGATTTCGTGAAGAGGATGCCTCAAGCCGAACCTCTGGATCCTGGCTTGATTTTGGAGGATTGGATCAACCGCGTTCAGAACCTACCCGAAGAAATCCGATTTACCCACGACGAGATCCAAGACAAGGACCGCCAATATGCCGAATGCATTCGCTTGATAGAGGATAGGGATGCCAAAATCCAGAAATGGATCAAGACGAACGGCAGCAACGAGCCCAATCCCAAGGAGGAGACCTTGCGATCACAGATCCGACAAAGCTTCGAGCGAGCCGACCAACTATCTAAGGAGAAGATATCCCTTACACAAAAGCTCCAACATCAATTCGACAAGCACCTCCGAAGTCTCGATGTCCAGATCAAATTGCTTTACGACCGTAACGAGCCTGGGTTCGGCAATCCAGATGAAGTCCCTTCGCTTCTCCGACCAAGTGCTGCGAACCATAGCGCGCCCGCTGTCCGACCGACCAACCCAGCAGCAGCCGGTATCAAGGTCAGCCCAGTCCCAGCCAAGCCCGCGAACCGAACGCCATCAACCAACCCAACCCTCGCCCGCTTACCCAGCCACTCGCAAATGCGCAATGCACTGTCGCTACCATCGGTTCCACAGCACCCTTCGTCTGCACCAACTACCCCGGCAGCAAGCATGATTCTCAACAGAAATCAAAGGGAGAGTTCTGCGGGACCTGCGAACAAGCGTGGGGCTCGTGTAACCTCCGGCCTAGGAACCCTCCCCGCTACGTCTAGTGGTCTTGCCAGACACTCGTCCTTGGGACCAGGCACTCCCAAGACTGGCCCTGGCACTGGTCCAGGTGGTGTAGCAAGAGCTGGTAGCGCCGGCCCGAGAGCGAGTTCGGTCAAGGCAAGCTCACAAGCAGGAGCTAGGCGGGGTACTCCTGGTTCAATCAGCCGCAAAAAGCCACCCAACAAATCGTCTCTATCACGCGTTAAGAAAGCCTCCAATAGGAACTCCCCCGCATCGACAGCAGATAGTGACCTGTCTGATGCAATTAGCGCGAGTGGTGATGAGGAAGGTGCCGAGGTCCTCTCAAGAGGGACCCCTTCTGGAGATGGCAAAGATGCGGATGGTGATGACGTTCTTGCAGATGCCGACGACGATGATGACGAAGATGGCAGTGATGACAAGAAATATTGTCTGTGCCATAATGTGAGCTACGGTGACATGGTCGCTTGTGACAATGACGACTGTCCTTACGAATGGTTCCATTGGTCTTGTGTTGGCCTCAAGAGCGAACCCAACGGGACTTGGTATTGTCCTGAATGTTCTGAGAAACTAGGGCGAAAGAGCAAATAGGGTTTTTGGGTAAGGCAGCGGATTTACAGAGAATGGAGTTAGCCGGGTCGGTTTGTTTCTAGCCATTATTTTCAAATACAGGATACCCCTTTTTCTTTGATCATTTTCAGCGACTGAGACCCAACTTGTACCTCATCTACTCGTGTCCTCGAGAGATTGAGGGCCTAAGCACAATTGGTGTGCGCTTTTGCTTAATCTTCCCCTTGCCCTTATTCAGTCCGTTTCCTTTTCTTCATGCTAGCCATGCATGTGCTGAACATGCTTCCATTATTTCGTCATGCCATACTCTCATCATGCCCCAGCCTGCTAGGACCCAAGAGCACAGCGTACTACGCCCCTTCTCACACCCTCCGTCTCTTCTCGTAGCTGCGTAATGGCACCTCCCCTTGCCGTAGCGTTCTCTATGAAATCGTCCAGCGATCCACCCACCCCAAAGTACAGGCGTTTAGCTGCTACAAGAGCAACCGCAGCTGATTCCGGCACACCTCGCTCCCGTTCAAGGATGGAGAAAATGGTCTCTGTAAAGGCCTGGAGGGCGAATGGGGAATATATAGTCTCGGATCCAAGAATCAGGGTAGTCGGTGAGGCAGCAGAGGTAGGAGCAGCCTCATACGTCAAGTCGACAAACTGTGAGGACCAAGCTCCGGAAAGGAATGAAAGGTTGATGTTGGATTCAGAGAGGGTGGTTTGGAAAGCCTCGAGGAGCTCCGGAGTGAGCTCTAGTTCGCCGTCGTCGGTGAACGCCCCTTTCACCAAAGGGTTGCTGGACCGTACTGCGAGAGCCCAGGCGAGAATGAAATTGGGCAAGGTAACCAGCTGGAGAACTGTTGGGTTATAGTCTGCCGCGATGAATGAGAAGGGCCTGGGGCCGGATTTCCCCTGGCTCTGGATCGACCACTGGAACAGGGCGAGGGACGGTAATGCCGTTCCACATCCAAGCTATATTTTAGCATGAATGCCATTAGTTAGCTTCTTTCGATTCTCTTTACAAAAAGGGACTGATTCTACGGCGAATTCAGAGTACGAAGTTATGCAGCATACCTCGATTACTCGAACTGGCTTGCCTTCTGGGCCGTAAAGGTCATCAGTCGCAGCCAAGACTTTGACCAAATCGACACTGCTTTCCCAACTTTTAAACCCTCCCTCATAAACACCGGACTTGACGTCATGCTGGCCCAGACCCTCGGGGCCATCGCCGCCCTCGTCCTCCGCCATGAGCTGGACTCTCACGTCCCACAGCTCTCGACGGGGGATCTGCATAACGGTCTTGCCGTCGTCCAGGGCCACATCGAGGCAGCTAAAGGCAATTTTGGAGGGCAGCCGGCTGATCAAAGAGGCGAGAGGCTCAAGAGTTGGAGGCAGCTGGGGTTTGCCGGGGATGGGAAAGGCGCTTGGGGCCGGCGGGGGAGGGGCCTGCGGCTGCTGTGACGGACTGATCTCATCACCAGTGTCAATGTCATCGCCTGAAAAGCCAAAGGAGAAGGCCATGGTCCGAGGCTCTCAGTCTGCGGATAATCCTCAGCGATGAATCAGTAGAGAAGATGCAGAAAGCTCTCGGCGGTGGTGAGTATCAAAGGCTCGGCTTGTGGATGTGGGGCGGATACCCAGAAAAAGTTTCCGTGGTGGTTCAATCGACGGCTCTCTACAACAGCATTAGCAATCAAAGGGCCCCCCTTCAATTGAATCCGTGAAGTCCCCCATTCATAATTGCTGTAGAGTCACTGCGGAATACGGTGTAGCAATACTCTGCCTCTTTTCCCAAATCAGACATCATGCGTTCAACACTGATGCGGCTGGCCACTGCCCAAGCTGGCAACAGCCTACGACCGCAGCCCATGGCTCTGCTCCCGCCCATCTTCTTATACCGCCGTATTCTGAGGGCTCATAGAAAGCATCTACCCGCGGATATGCGCGTGCTGGGCGACGAGTACGTCAAAGCCGAGTTCAGAGCTCACCGGAAAGTCGACAACCCGGCACACTTGGCAAGTCCCGAATTACCCTCCCCTGCGTGCGATTGTCCAAGTCCTGTATCTAACAAGGTATTTCGAACTGGCTTAGATTGGCTTTCTTTCTGAGTGGCAGCTCTATGCCCAGAAGATCGAGGGTGACTCATGGAAGGGCCAGAAGATTGATGAGACAAAGCTTGCCAAGATGAGCGGTATGTTCTATCATCCTGTTTCGTGTCAAGACGCAACAGAGCGGGTGTTCATGCTCTGGCGCATAACATTTCCAGGTTGCCTATCCTCTGGCTGACCACATTCGCTAATATATTATACAGACGAACAAATTCAGCAATTATATGAGCTCTTGCAAGCCATTCAGAAACACAAGGGGGTTCCTGGCGATGAGGAGCCGCAGTCATAAGAAACTGTTCCAAACCGAATTATACCATGTATCTATCATCTATGTATCTATATTTTATGGCCTGTACGTTACATTCTCTATCGTTTTGTAAGTTATATGATCAAGTGTGTCCAACGTGCTCATTAAGAAGGAGAAAACGCCACGCCAAACTCTCCAGTAGAGAACTTCTACCTATTTTCCAATGCTTCAGCAATCCATGCTGCCTGAATAGCGCTCACTTTCTTGGCATAATTCTTATTCGTATAGACATGTTCGAGGAACATGATGGCCTCTTTCTTCTGCCCGTGGAGAACACTGGCTGGGTGTATAGCCACGACATGCTTTCCTTGAACTGTTACGTAGCTCGCATCAGGGGCAAGCATTGCCGTTTTGAGTGCGAATCCCTTCAGGAAACATTTGATGACCATCTCTGCCTGTTCCGGCGCCAGAGGAACAAAGGGCTGCGGATCTTGGGGAGGGGCTTCAGATAACAGCCCCTCTTTCAAGCAGATGCCACGCAGTTGTCGACGAATATTCAATGCCTGCTTCATGTTGCGGATGTTGATCTTTCTCTTTTTGCACCATTCTATCCTGTTGGCATTTTCGGCCGTGTATTGCTGGATCGTGGTGAGATAGGTGATGATATCTCCCTCCCGACGCTGCACTTCACCCCTTGCCTGTTCAATCTCCTCTTGTGCTTCTTCAGACTGCACCTGCAGGAAGATGTCTTCTCCGGAAGTAATGCATGATATGATGTCGATCGTTTCGAGTACGCAGTCGAACTCGGGTCTAGCGGCTGCCAACAAGACCGTTCCCAGTGGCGCAGAGAGAGGCAGCCTAGCCATCGTCTGACCTTTCGACGTGATAGAGCCATCATCAGCCAACGCGCCAAGAAAATGTAAGTGCACCAAGGCCCTTTCGATCGCCTCAGTTTCGGGGGCATCCATCAACGGGAAGGCAAGAACGTCTTGTATTCCCCTTGCTTTCATTGTAAGAACGGCCCCTAGCACATCGCTTCGTAGAATTTCAGGGAGGTCGGACCCTTGAAGATTCGTAAATGCGTCCTCGGTGTAGAGTCTAAAGCATTTTCCTGGGCCTTCACGTCCAGCACGACCAGTTCTCTGGACAGCAGATGACTTGGAGATGGGTTTTGCGAGAAGAGACTCCATCCCGAGCCGTGCACGGAACTGCTTGACCTTGGCTTTACCACAATCAACGACATATCTCACTCCAGGCACCGTAACTGAAGTCTCTGCAATATTTGTTGCCAAGATAACTTTCCTTGTGAACGGGGTCTTAACAGGCAAGAATGCCTCACGCTGTGAATCCATCGACAGCTGTCCATAGAGAGGGAATACTCTTAGTTTAGGCATATTTGAAGCCAGGGTCGTCGCATACTCCTCGATGATCTTTTGTGCAGCTTCGATTTCTTCTTGGCCGGTGAGGAACGCAAGGATATCGCCGGGAAGTGGTTCCTGTGTGTGGACTTTGAAGATGGTTTTGAGAAGCGCATCTTGAAGATCGGCCACTGGCTTTTTTTCGTGTTTGAGCTCGACAGGAAACTGACGGCCTTTGATTCTCAGAACTTGAATTGCACTTTCACGTTTGTCCTCCGGGTAGATATCCCCAAAAAATCCCCGGATGGCATCCACATCAGCAGTTGCGCTCATGACAACCACCTTGAGCGGGACTCCTGCCCGGCCGGCTTTGTTTCCAGCCAGGATTTGCTTGAGGAAGCCAACGAGTAGATCAGCATCAAGGCTTCGCTCGTGGATTTCATCCACGACGATTGCACTGTACTGCCGGAGGCTTGGGTCT
Source organism: Clonostachys rosea (assembly GCA_026958235.1). NCBI lineage: Eukaryota > Fungi > Ascomycota > Sordariomycetes > Hypocreales > Bionectriaceae > Clonostachys > Clonostachys rosea. Next base: position 4,479,982 of record CP110207.1, read on the forward strand.
CGCAGAAGCTCTTGGAGCAGCATACCTTCAGTCAAGTACTTGATCCTTGTTCCAATTGGCACGTTGTGATCAAAGCGAACTGAGTATCCAACTTTGCCATCTTTCCGACCCTTGCCAAGCGGAGTACCGGCCTCCTGCGAAACTCGGTGGGCCAGTGTGGTTGCGGCGACTCGTCTAGGTTGCGTGATTGCGACGGTCCCCCCAATCTGCACCTCATCCTTGGAGCCGGGCAGCTGGACTTTTCGACGTTGACACCACGGTTCAGTGTACAAAAACTGTGGCACTTGAGTACTCTTTCCTGAACCTGTTTCACCGACTAGAACCAGAACGTCATTGTCCGGGCCGCTCAGAGCATTCTGAATATCCGAACGGTGTTGCCAGATGGGAAGTTCCCGGCGAGTTTTCAGCAACTTTTCGTCTTCGCGGCCTTTGAACTGGGGCCCCTTCTGCCCGTTCTCCCGCCTCTTGGTGTGCCTCTCCTTGAATTCTGATTTTATGGGTTTCTCTGGCCCATGAGCGTTCTCTGGGCCGTTGACAGTCTCAGCTGGAGCCGTGGTGGGCACAGCAGGCGACGGTGCAGGTTTTTTGGGGGCATTTAGATAGCCTTCCAGAGAGATGGCCTTGCCACCAATTTTGAGCGAAGCAGACTCTTTTTTGTCTGTTTTTCTTCGCTTTGAGCGATGCTCTCCATCCTTTTCGAGTGACATTTTGGATTGGTTGTGGCGTCGCAGTGCTTGACCCAAAACTTCTTCTCTGCCTGTTGAGGATGTTGGTTGCCAGGATGGAAAATCGAAGCGATTGGCTGTGGCTATAATATGGGGCACGGTGTGTCTTACGTATAAGCGCACGGTCTAGGCAACCAGTAGCAAATCTCTAGATCCTGAACTTAACCTACGGCATTGGAATCATTCATAGATTTCACTAAAGAGGGTTTTTTATAAGTTATTAATTCTAAAGTCTTGTTTTGACGCTTATACGGAAAGTGCTTGTGTAGGAGAGCAAATGAGAAGCAAAAAACTACAACAGAGAATGGCATCTTAGTGAACCAAGTCTCGCAACTCTGAGCCTTTCTCAACCCCTGTTTATTTCGTTGGAACGTCTCTAGTTGATGCGGGCTAAGCGTTCTCTGTTCATGCGGGTAGCATCGTCGACAGCATCGCTCTGTGATTTTGTGGTTAGTGATATGCTCAATCAACGTGCCAAGTGAAATGAGGAATGAGGGGCCTTCAACACAAACCTTCTGGGTGATTCGGTCGATCATCTTGTTCTGTGCGTCCACCTCCTTGCCAATTGCTTTACCGACCATGTTCATCATCTTGACCTGACTCTCTAGCTCTCCAAGCCCATCATCAATTTGGTCCTCGAGGTCATCATCCTCATCGTCCAAGTTATACTTTCCGTAGCCCTTCTTGGTAGTCTGTTTCTGTCGCGCACCAGCAGTGTTGAAAGCCCTGAAGCTGTCTTCCATGCGCTGGTTGGCTGCGAAACCCTCCCGGCGAGTGTTCTCTCGTGCTTCTCGCTCATCATGGTGGCGCTTCATGACTGCTTCGTCGGCCCTTGCTTGGCGCTCCTTGGAGGTGAACGGATTGCCAACGTGTACCGCAAACATGCTCCTGTTGAGCGTCTTGAGTTCGGCAGCCTTGTCCTGAGCAATCTTATTCTGGTTGGCGGCGAGATCCAAATTCTTCTCAGTGTTGTGGAGGCGCTCGCCCTGCGCGCCAAGTCGAGCCAGCGTCGCCCGTCCCACCTCGTTTGCCTGTCTCGCCATCAGGACGGAACGGTTGACGGAGTTGGCACTCTCCTGCTGCACCGCTCGCTTCTCGGCCAGAATGGCCTGGACCTCTTGCTCCTCCTGCTCCTCGGCGGTCAACTCTCGCTGCTCGCCATAGCCACCGTAGTCACCCCCGGCAGCACTGCCTCCCGCATCGGGATATGCAGGAGGAGGGCGCTGCTGCTTCTGTTCGTATCTCTCCTGAGCTCCGGCAAACAGTGCGTCTCGGTTGCTGTCTGGCTCGTTACCCCCAAGGCCACCGTAACCACTGACACGGCTGCCTGCGCTGTACGGGTTCTGAGCAGCTGGAGACTCGTATCTGTTCGAGCCGTAGCCGCCTCCAGAGCCGTACTGGTTGTTGCCGTAACCACCGCCGTTCGGGCCAGGTGCACCTCCAGGGTTGTTTAGGCCTGCTCGAGCCTGCTGGTAGGCAGTCGTAGGCTTCGAGCTAGTATAGGGATCGTTGGCTGGCGCTTGTCGGGCATAGGGGTTGTCGGACTGAGGGGCAGGGGGGGAATTGGGAGCGGGAGAGGACTTCTTACGCCCGAACAGAGCGTTGCGGTTGGCGTCGTCGCCATCATCGGCACTCTTCTTCCCGAATCCGAATTTCTTCATTTTGATCGAGGGCTTCCGTGATAAGAATGGCAAAACAGCACAATGGTATGTAGTGGATGTGGGAGAGCGTAGGCGGGCGGTGTGGTATCTGGTCGGGGTGATATATGGCGATCAGATCAGCTTGTCCCGACGAGTGGGCTGTGGTGTGCACGCTTTGAATGCACTAAGAATATACTTGGGCGGTTGACACTCAAGACGGCGGGTATGCATGGACCTAAATCCAGCCTGAAAGTAACCCAGGGGCTTACACCTGCGGGTGCAATTGGGTTTCAAGGCTCCTCACACTGCGCTACCCAGACCCTTCGCGTTAGGTGGCCATCGTCATGAACCAACGGGGAGCCTGAGCGCCACCCCTCCCCCACCATCAGAGGTGCTGGGCCTGCTCAGGCTGCCGTGAGCAGCAGATTTTAGGGGCTCAGCTCCGGGCCCACCGCTGAGACTCCCCCGCCTTCAGGCCTGAGTCCAGACACACGCCCCCTGGTCGCCCCTTGAGATAGTGGACGCCTTGACGCCGTAAGAAACCCCTAGAGACGACAGTCTCTGGGGCTGAGGAGGCTGAAAGTTTACGAGTTCGCCACGGCCTCAGCCACCAGGGCTATCAGAAGATGAACAACGATGGAAGAGTGCTCTCAGTTGGTATGGGTTCACAGAAGACTGGCTTCTACCAGGTGGATTAATGCAAGCCACTGTGAGAAAAGGATGCAGTGCTGTTGTAGCAATTGTCCTCTAACATGCCTGCCACCTTACTCTTCGGACACGAGGATCAGAAAAGATACTTGGAGGTACCGTAGTCAGCTGGAGCCATCTGCCGCCTGCCTACATGTACACACATATGGATGGTTTTAATGCGAAAACTTTGATGCGATGCGGCTGGTCCAACGCCCACCACGAATTCGCGCTCGTCCCCAAACAACTTTCATACAACCAGATGCATGTCTGATCTGATCTCTGAGGCCTCACCCAATTCCCCATCGCCAATTGGCATTCCCAGGCATTGAAAGTCATTAGCACACGGGTTACCCACTATTAATGCACCTTACGTGCATTAGCATCTCCCAGACACTCACTGCCAACCAGTGTGACCCATTTGATCGCGCCTCGTTGAGTCATCCCGCCGCAGTTGGAACCATCTCATGGCTCCCCTTTATCTTTAGGACGAGCCCGCCATTGCGCTCCTTCTGCTTCTCGAACTTCATCTCTCCTCTCCCAATAAGTCAATCCCAGAAGAACAGCAGCTTCTGACCACCTTTTTGATCTCTTCAAGCAATCAAGATGATACCGTCTATACAGCGGTCGCGGAACATCACACCTCATCCTCTCCAAGTGTTAATACGCAACCAACCGCTAGCCAAGCTATTGTCATATAACATCTAGAGCACATCTATCTGGCATAACCTATTCATTTCCCTTCATACCCTTGATACCCCTTTGGCGAGCGCTCCGCCCAACCCGGACAATGGCGTCGATATTCACCTATGACCCCGATCCCCCGCGAATCTCCTCTCCTTGGCTCTCCCCCGAGGATCCAGGAACTCCCCAGGAACTGTCACGGCAGTCCAACTCGGGCCTGGCATCCGCAGAACCAGGTTTTCTGTCTGACTACGGCGTGACCAAGTTGGAGGCTGAACCTCAGGATGGGCCTACTGAGTACAAGCTACATCTCCTTCTGCGGCCGAGAAGGGCATACAAATCGATGACAACTATACCCGCCCAGTCCCAAATCAAAGCCTCTCTCGCGTCCCAAGATAACGGTGCCAGCCTTTCCGCTCACCCTACACGCACCTCTACACCAGCCCCAGCCCAGCAACCACGTCAGCAGAGGCTGCTGCATCTGACCACGCAGCTCTTATGGAGACTGCAGCAGTCATCCCCCTACCATGCCTCCAGTTCCAAAGAAATACCCATGCCCAAACTCCCCGATGACAATGTGCCACTTGAGCCCCTGAAAGAGCCAGATAGCCTTGTTCCTGGCTTGGATGAATCAAGAGGAGCCTTGTATGAGATTGGTGTGTCTGATGACGGTACCCTCGTCGGGCTCACCAAAGATGAGATGGACGAGAGTATCAAGACCCTTAAAGTGATGGCTTCTAGTCTTGGATGCACGGTTGAGGTGTTGCGTATGGTCATCGTCGGTAACTGCGAGTGGATAGAGCAGGCCGATGACGCCGTTGCCGAACTTACTAGGCACGGTAAGCTCTGGGTAGCTGAGGCACTTGTGACTCCCAACCTTCGCATCTTTCGCCAGCTCAGTCAGAATGGGGAGGGTTCCAAGACCGCCCGGGCCCCCTCAGCATCCCAGGACGCCTCTGTTGGTGATGCGGCCCCTAGTCAGGGAATCTCACTGACTCCCCAACTGAGAGTCACCTTCACGGGGCCAACCACTTCTGGCAAATCCAGTCTCCTTGGGACCCTGTCTACGGGAACACTCGATAATGGTCGAGGAAAGAGTCGGCTCAGTCTTCTAAGACATCGCCACGAAATGGTGTCTGGGGTGACCAGTTCTATTGCCCAGGAGCTAATCGGGTATAAGGATCAAGAAATCCTCAATTTCTCTCAGGGCAATATTGAGTCATGGATGGATATTCATGATTGCGCTGATGGTGGTCGACTTGTCTTTGTATCCGATTCAGGAGGGCATCCCAGGTACCGTCGAACGGTCCTGAGAGGCCTCATGAACTGGGCACCGCACTGGAGCATTCTCTGCATCGCCTCAGATGACGGTGATCCGGCATCCATGCGAACCGGGGGAACCTCAACTGCGCAGGACGTCCTTGGGGCGGCCGCGGCAGGCGTAGATCTCGTCAATGCACACTTGACACTGTCTCTCAAGTTGGAAGTGCCAATGGCCATTGTCGTCACCAAATTGGACCTCGCCTCCAAAACAAGTCTGCAGAAGACCATGTCCAAGATATTGACAGCCATCAAAGCCGCTGGTCGAGTTCCCAAAATTCTTCAGCCTGACCAGAGCCGGCATGAGGATCTGCAGAGGATCCCCCAGCAAGACCACGACAAAGTGCAAAGTATCATCAAGGCCATTGCTGAAAGTGGAAGCTTGACGCAATATGTCCCCATCGTCCTTACCAGCGTAGTGAAGGGAACTGGTGTTGGCTTGGTGCATGCCCTCCTTGAAAGTCTGCCCTTGCCGCCTCCGCCTACATCTCGTGATTTTGTTGGGATGGCGCTCAACCCAGAGCAGCCCAACAGTCTATTCCACATCGATGACACATTCTCCCTTCCATCTTCGTTTGGAACCCTGGCTGGAGGTGGTTCCGAGGCGGAGGCTCGAGGCGTCGTCATATCCGGGCATCTTCGCTTCGGGGATCTGTCCGTGGGTGATGAGGTTGTCGTGGGTCCATTCCCACCAGAGGAGCAAGATTCCGGGGATTTCAGAACGGATGATAAGGCATCTCCTGGAAACTACGGTCTGTCAATCTCACACCCGGCTTCTTCTCAGCTTGCCAAGATAAGCCTGGAGAATGCTGTCTCCGCATCGACGATAGCTGGCGAGTGGCACAAGGCGCGCATTGTGAGTGTCAGGAATCTGCGATTACCGGTACGGACACTCAAGGCCGGCCAAGCTGGTTCAATTGGTCTGGTGTTGGAACCAGAGGAGGCCAGCACAAGCGCCTCGATCCCGAGGATTCGAAGAGGGATGGTCTTGGCTATCCCTTCAAAGCACATGGTGGACACGGGGCTCTCACTTCAAGCTGCCAGCGGATTCACGGCCACTTTCACCGACCCGGACATGGAATCGTTGGTCGTGGGCTCTTTGGTTAATGTGTACGTGGCAAGTGTTAGAGCCACAGCTCGGGTCAGAGGCATTTCACGCCACTCCAATCGGCCAGAGTTTGGACAGACGGCGACTGAAGATATTGACGTGTTCAACCTCAGTGAGGATTTTGAGGAATTGGAAAGTTCCAACGGGGACGGAACAGGCCGCGTTTCACGGACCGAGGTCTTTCTGGAGCTGTTGCACAACCGAGAGTGGGTGGAGCTGGGCTCACGGGTCATCATCTTAGAGGGGGGAAGTCAGGATAGATCGGGCCTTGAGGGTTATGTGGGCAAGATTATAGAGATTGTCGACTGAAGTTATAGCAGATTGCAGCATATTGATATTTCTTAATATTCATTGATATGAGTGATCCTAGCTCTTGTTTTTTTGTGTCTCTCTCCTTTGATTTCTGATATTAGTTTAGAACATTCACATGGTCTTTTGCGAATCTGTATGTAGGAATATACACATATCCCAAGTTCTCCGATTTCGTCCAAGCTGGGCTCCCAATATCACCAGTCAACCATGAGCAAGATTCCACTTGTATATGCTGTACAACTCCTTGACGCCATGACAATCCCATGATTCATACAACCAACAGTCCTGCCCGTTCGCTAAACCCGTACCAGGCCGTAGAAGAGCGTCCAAGTCAGCACAAAGCCGGACAGGCCGCTGAACAAGCCGCCCGTCCAGAAATCCAGCGCCCCCTTGAAGAATCGTGTCGTATCGAAGAGGGGTTTCTTTTCGCTAAGCGAGGCAGGCGCTACCTGGAAGACGTAGAAAAGGAGGGTGGTGATGACGGAGAGGACGAGGTAGAGGAGGAAGCCGGCATAGGATTCGAGGCCGAGGATGCCAGCGGTTACACCGAACAGGGAGGCCGTGAGGCTGTGAAAGTTGGAGAGCGTCTATATCAAAACGATTAGCATAGGTGGTCGGAGAATTGGACAGCATCGGGTGGGTGAGCTCTGCGCACCTTCGCATTGTGGACGACCGACTCCTGTACGATGGGGTGGATCTGGAGCTCTTGCTCAGACGACGACATGGTTGATTGCTTCTCGGAGCTGTAGGGAGAAAAGAAGAAATAAAGGCGTCGATCTGTAATTAAGAAGAGTGCCGGGGATTGCTCAGCTTCAGCGCAGGGGAACGTTGATTCGCAGTCCACGATCGCGAAATGGGCGGGCAGGTAATTGTCAGTACTATGTAATCGTGTCACCACTGACAGTGTAGGGTATGCAGAAAGGCGCTGACTAAGAACACCAATCGCGGCTAAGTGGCATGGATCTACGATTTACTGGGCCGCGGTCGATATTAAGATACTACCTAGTTGGTAGTGGCTCTCGGAAACAGGCGCGGCGAAGCTATTACTTAGATATTTAGACTTTTAATACGAGCATAATATTAGGAGACGGCATCTTAAGATACTTATCAATCCTTAGTATTGTCTAATTGACGACAATAAAAAAGAATTGCGTTGAGCAAGGAACACAGGCAGTTCGGCAGTAGCTGACACCCACTTCTTGCCTTGATAAGTGCTAGTAGTGGGGTAGAAAATGGATGCAACTGGATCGGAATTCACTTCTCTTCCAAAGCACCCATCAAAGACACCAATCCAGCACACAGATTCAGCCATGGAGCTTACATTTGAGCCATTGAAGAACGACCTGTTACTTCGGGCAGCATGGGGTGGGTGCGCCGTCGTCCCCTTGAGCCATACGAAGCCAAGGCCTCATAAGTGATCATGTCTTGCTAAAACACCCCGCCGTTGGATAGGCCAGGTCGTGGAACGCCCTCCCATGTGGGTAATGCGACAAGGTATGTGCTATCTTCTATTGTTAGCCTCAGCCTATGTCTATCTTGAGGATTTCTAGCTAACAAGGACGCCAATTGTGAAGCTGGTCGGTACCTGCCAGAGTACCATGAGGCCAAAGGCTCCCGCGACTTCTTCGAATGCTGTCGCGATCCCGAAGTAGCATCTACCCTCACTCTCCAGCCAATCGAGCGCTATGCTGGTCTAGTCGATGCTGCCATTATATTCTCCGACATCCTCGTCATCCCCCAGGCCATGGGCATGGTCGTCGAAATGGTGGACAAGAAGGGCCCGCACTTCCCGAACCCTCTCCAAGGCCCCGATGACGGCCAATACCAGCAAGTTATGGATCGCAATGTGAATGTAGAGGAAGAGCTAGGCTATGTCTACAAGGCAATCACCGTCACGAGAAAGAAACTCGCTGGCCGTGTTCCCCTCATTGGATTCTGCGGTGCCCCGTGGACTCTGTTTTGCTACATGGTAGAGGGAGGAGGCACGAAGCTATTTGCGCAGAGCAAGAAGTGGATTTACCGACACCCGGAGGAGACAAAGGCTCTGCTCCTCAAAATTGCCGATGTTTGCGTTGAGCACTTGGCCCTGCAGGTCCGAGCCGGAGCACAGGTATTGTTTCTTTCCCTTTAAGTACAAGACCTCCCAATTCAGGAGACTGACAGCAGGGTATTCTTCTTAGCTTGTTATGGTGTTTGACTCATGGGCCGGTGAGTTAGGACCACCTGCGTTCAAGGAGTTCTCTGAGCCGTACCTGGCACACATCTCACAGAAGCTTCCTGAGAAGCTGAAAAGCCTCGGGCTTGAACGTGTCCCCATGACCGTGTTCCCCAAGGGCGCCTGGCACGCCTTGGACTCGGCATGCAATCTTGGATACAACGTCGTTGGCATGGATTGGCTACAGGACCCCGCCGAGGCTGTAAAGATCCGCGGTGACCGCAATGTGGTTTTCCAGGGCAATGCCGACCCAGGCGTCTTGTACGGATCCAAGGAAGCCATTACCAAGGCCGTAGAGCATATGGTCAAGGGCTTCTGGGTTGGCAAAAAGGGTTGGATCGCGAATCTGGGACACGGTAAGTTTCGCATGCCGTTCACTCGAACCGGTTTTACTGTTCAAAGCTAACTGGCGACACAGGTATCACCCCTGGTGTGAATCCTGACAACCTCAAGCACTTCTTTGAAGAGATCCACCGCCTCACAAAGCAGTAAATAGTAAACATGGCATAATGAAAAGTTCGAAAAAGGAATTACACCTGTCACAGATGTACTCTATGTATTGAATATTGATTTGAAATGTAATGTTCGTGCTGTTCAAAAGCATCCACACACATTCCTACTCATAGTTAAAATACTATCATGATGGACCTATAGAACCTGCGCCCGCCCAACTTAGCCAATTGAACTCCGAATTCCCACCATATACTCCAGTGCATGCTGTCAAATGACTGGACCTGATTAAACCTACGAAAAATGAAAAGCACAACCAACCATAGCCCATTACCGTAATGGGCCCTTCCCGGGAAAATAACAACGAGGGATAAAAAACTCTTTTAACAAGAATCCATCAAGTAAAAGCGCACAATAATCAATCAATATGACTCCTTCAACCACCCAGATAATTCACCCAGAAAAGAATACCCCACACACGGGCTAGGCCTTCTTGCCACCAAGGAGCCAGTGCTTGGCTTTGCTCTTCTCCTTGGCCGCCGCCGCCTCCTTGTCCTTGTCGCCGCCCTTGAGATCCGTACTGGCGGACCCGGTGTCGTCCTCGGCAATGGCGCTGTCGTTGTTCGCCTTGCGCGCCAACCGCTCGGCCTCGGCCTTGTCCTTGAACACGTTCCCGGCGCCGCCACGGCCTGCGTGCTGTGCGCCCGAGCTTGGTCGCCGAGGGACACTGGCAAGTCGGGCAGATGTTAGCAAAAAGAAGATTTCGGAGGTTTCCCCCCCGCCGTCGGAGGGGTAGGTTGGAGGTTGGAGGGTGGCAAGGAGAAGAAAAGACGTACGCATCGACATCCTGGCGCTTGCGAGTTTCGACGGGGTCCTTGTTGGGCGCCATGTTGCCCGTGCCACCGCGGCCGGTAGAGATGACGGGCTTCTTGAGAGTAGGTGTTTCCAGATCGGACGGCTGTAGGCGTGGAGACTGGGTAGTGTCGGCCATGTTACCGGCACCACCACGGCCGTGGGAGGAGAAGTTCGACATGTTGATTGTTCGGTGAGGAGCTGGACTGAAGAACGAACAGCTTGCGGTGGCGGTTTCAATATGTAGGGAGAATGTTGAGAGTTGAGGAGGCGGGGGGGGGTTCAAAACCACAGGGTAAGTCTTTGGGGCGCGTGATGGGAAGGGCTCTGCGCAACGGATGAGGAGATGAAATTTCGCTCCATATGGGGCAAGAAAAGGGTCTAGTAACTACAGCCTAAGAACGAAAAAGGCCACCGGTGTTCCCAGTAGCGGCGTTCTGGGAAACAAAGTAGACGCACTAGACTCGTCGGGAACATTTCTTTACAACCTGCCATTACTTAAGGTATTTGGCGACGCAATAGAGTGGGCCAATGATGAGCCGGGGAAGACTTAAGTTTGGAGTATGAAAGACTATTGGCCCCAGCCCCTGGTCGCAACCCTTGGCATCTTCCCATACCACTTTAAGCAACTTTAACCTCTCGTAGATGATCTCGCCTACTCAGCTCCAAGATGGAGGTGACAAAGTGGACCAGGCTGTGGGTGAGAAATAGAGCATTAGAGTCCATCAAGGGGCTGCCAAGAGCAGTAATAAGGAGATGATGTCATGGATTCCCGCCAGAGAGCAAATAAATAGGAGAGAACACTGACAAAGATAGAAACTATGTATAAGAGGTTGTGGTGCGAAAAATCGTTGAAATTGTGAAAACGACAAAGCTGGTATTAGTATGCGCGCTGTTCCAGGAACCATCTTTCAATTCATGGTCAAGCAAGCAAACCCTTGTCTCTCTCTCCGCCATATACTTATCTTGAGATGAAGAACCATTCACTACAGAGATTGGACCGCAAATATGGGAAAACAAGAATCATTCAGCCTAAACTTAAGCTCAACAGCCTTCTTACGTCTTGGCACTAGGCAGGCTGTGCTACTATGAACGAGCCATCATCGCATCAGCACTGGGATGCTGGTCTGTTTCCAATTGCAGCATGTGCTCAGCATATGTACTATTACAGCCCCCTCAAATCTTGTAATGGTATGGGAGATGGCGCTTTTAGGACAGACATAATATATTTCGGAATTTTTAAATCACCACCATCCTCCGCACACCCGCCCTCCTATCTCACCAGGGTCTTACTCCCTGGGGTGACACGCGCTGCTAGCACAAGCCCGTCCCTTCTTAGAGATAGGATTACGATTAATTGACGAGTTTAAAGAAAAGATCCTCCCAGACACACTGTAATCATGGTTTCATGAGACTGAGAAAGAATCGAGACCAACGAGGCCGTCGACGGATCGGGATTTCCTCAACATCTTAGCCAGTCTCAAGAGGGCATGACCCCTCCTCATTGCGGTGGTTTTGGCCGTCACCTGAGTAAAGCAACAGCCTAGGCGAAGAGTTCCATTATCGGGGTCATAAGGTCGTGTGCTGGAGATTCGGCTTGGCGCAAGGCACTTTGGCCAAAGCAGTATCGGCGAGATGAAGACAATTAGTCACCGTCGTCGTCGTCACCACCCTTGTTTCCATCTTTACGAATCGGGATTTTGATTCCCTGGGTGGCGAAGGTTTTACTCAGCGATGTGCTCTCACATACGCCAGGGAATTTCTTGGCCGAATACACGGTAAACGCCGCACTGAAACAAGATGCTAAAATAGGAGCCTTGCCCTTGATCACTGTCGATTGTTGTCCAGCTGTGGAGCTAGGTTTTCCGACGTTGATGAAGGAGAATTTGAGTCTACAAGTAGGTTGAAAGTGTAAGCGATCTAATGTCTTATGTTTCTCCAGGTTGTTGGAGAATTTTGCATGTCAGTCCGACACTTACCGATATGTTCCTTCTAGCCGTACGCTAAGATCTTGAAGAACAAACCAGATGCCTTCCCGATCATGTGTATCAGTGAGGCAAAAGGCGCTGGCGGCTACACTACCGATCAAGTTCCGATTAAGAGCCCCCTTGCATTGATCATTAATGTAAGACACAGAAGCGCCATTGCTATCCACGTATTCGGCATGAGGTGTCATGGGCGGAGCACTGGAGTCGCCCGGATAGTTATGCCGGGGGAAAAACTCTTGAGCAGGTAGATATCTGCCATTGGCTGGGTAAGACGGGTTCGGGTCGTCAGTGATTGGGGGAAATTGGGTAACTGAGTCGTTGGTTAGGCGTGTCGAACACGAGGCGCGACTTTTGAAATGGGGGATTCGGTGAACTAACCTTGGTTGTAGATAGGTTGCGATTGATGATATTCCTGAGCATAGGCAACTGGCGCATAGCCAACTTCGCGACCGTTTGTCACAACTTGAGGAGCATAGGACACTGTAGCAGAATCTATCCCGTTAAGAGTCATGTGTATGTAAGAGCGGTGTCATAGAGATGGGGGACGTACCCGTCGATGAAGGTTGCCGGCACAGGTTCACCTCCTGGGATGCAAGATCGTTCCAAAGGTCGACATTAAGCACATACATGGAATAATCAATGTCTCTGTCAAAACGAACGTGTTAGGTCTGGTCTGTTGTGTGTCGGACCTTGATTGTAGATTTGATTGATAGGGACCTACTTGCAACTGATTTCCTTTCCCTGCTCATTAGTTATAATGAGCCTGACACATGGGGGCGGTGTGATAGGTCGTCGATCCTAAGTGATTCCATTAGTCTTTTTCTTTTCCGCGTGAGTTTGTCGCCGCGTACACGACAAACGTTGAAAAGGGCGAAGCGGCAGGGAGAGCAGGATGAGGAAAGGGCCATGCTACCTTATCACCATAGCCACACATGCGGGCACGCTGGGGCTGTTGCACGACATCAAGGCTGAGGGAGTTCTAGTTCAGCTTCAGACCTCAGAAAAAAAGAGGTGAATAAAACCTACTGGAAATGGCGGCCAGTGCCCTCTTCTAGGCGAGAAACAGGAGCAAGATTACTCTCTTGGCTTTGCCGCTGGTCTTCAACGGATGGTTCATCTTGCCGAGGAGGCGTATTGGAAGGTAGTTGGGACGAATGCTGCTGAGAATGGGTTTGATGGTGTGACGGTTGTGTAGGCCGTGTAGAAAGATGGCTAACAGAATGTGGCATGGAGGGAGGGGGGGGTTGCCTTGATGGTGGTGCAATATGCTGGCCTTGATAAGGTTGATATGGATGGTGGCGCATTGATGCCATGGAAGATGGTGGTGGAGGCGGTGTGGGATGAGAAGGATAACCCATATGCTGAGAAATATCGGACGACGGGTATCCGGAGCTCATTATAGGGATATATCAATCCTCGAATGGTCGGATAGCAAGCGAGTGAGTAGCAGGTCGGCTTTGAGTCGAGCCAGCGTGGGAGCCAGGCGAGGCAGAACAAGGCGTCCCTGGCTTACGCGGGGAAGGGAGAGAACCTTGGTATGATTCGGGATGGATTATAGAGCCATAATACAAGACATGTAGCAGACGGTGACGGAGTTGAAACGGGTCGATGGCTGTCAGCCTCGGAGCTCATAGGAGGTGTATAGCGTCGCGGGTAGTCGTGGAGGATGCTGGTGCGGGCGAGCTGGTCAGCAGGCTGTGGAAGGTTTGTGGTCGCAAGCAAAGTCAGCCCGGCACAAAGGCGAGGGATGGAAAGACGGTGGTGTGCCTATGCAGAATGCCAATAAGCAAATATCGAGGGAATGGCAAGTCGGGGGGTTGCAACAGTTGCAATTGCAGTCCGGATGGGAATGAGGGAGAGCGCGGTTGGACACTGGGTCCAGCCAGTAGCCCTGTAGGGTACCTGACTTGGTACCTGCCCGAACCTAAGGTTACCTTCAATGGTGGGTATGACCCCCCATAACGATTTGATTACCGCAGATATTCGGTGCTGGGGACCTATGTATGTACCTACGTGTGACATACATCATGGGAGTCGCCGCGCCGCTCTCGGGCTCTCGAAGGCGCAAGTTGTGGACTTGGGACTCTTTGCCGGCAGTATTGAATGCACTCGCACATCATCACCCATCTTTTATCTGTTGCTTGCTATGCGAAATGCTTGCGCCCTTGGTCGGGATTCAATCAATGTCGGTGGACTGGTCGGCCGAGTTCCTGCCCCGCACCTGGCAGGCAGCTCTGTTACTGCCGTGTCCCCATGGCGCTGGTATCGTTGGCCATTGGCGAGTGGTTGCTGACAGGATATACATAGGTAGCTACATCTGACTACGCGATGCAGACTGGCGGAATCCAATACTGGCCATGTCACAAGCAGCCGGACACTTCTACTTAGATACCTAGGTACCTACATACCTACCTGTTTACATGCACTTCGGGCACCCAGGCGTCAATGTACCTTCAGACGCTGGCGGAATCGGGCAGGCGAGCGGCAAGTGGAGAGGGCGCTAAGGGAGCGGCCAGGGACTTCCGATCCCCTGGGGATCGCTGATTGACAATGAAGTGAACAGGGAATTCACGCAACTCGAACAACATGCGGTCTGGCGTTTGGGGCGATAGTGGCTGGGTGAGGAAAACAAGACTTCATGAGATTGACATTTGTCTCCTACTGAAGGCTTGAGCGCCTACCCCAGCCCCGTTGTAGGTACCTAGAGACCGCTACCTTACATGGGTGGACGGTCCACACTCATCCATCTTGGCTCGTGAGGACTCGCATCCATCCCCCTCCATGACTAGGCACCGGTCAGACGGCGAATACAGCAGATAAATTGAACTCTGTACAGAATGTCGTGGGTACGGACGTTTTCTAAGCTGCGTAGTTATTCCGTGGTCACTTGGCCTTGGGTTTCATCATTCGAAGTAGCATTGATGGCGGCCTGGTGGCTGTTAATGGCACTTCTTTAACGCCATGACTCGACTCGAGCTGGAACACTCCTGCTCTACCATGTATCTAATTTGCTTTTTGCGCCCTGGTACCGATTCCTCGCTTGGTGCATAGCAGCGTTGTATTACTCCCAGAAATTATATCTGGGTTATGTATGAGCCCATACTTGGCTGTGCAATGCTGTTGTTCATTGGCTATTTGTTGCTATGTATTCTTCTGGGACTGGCAAGATTTGATTAATACGAGGTTGATTCATGCCTCAAAGTGCCACAAGAGGTGGGAAAATAAATAGGTATGTAGCATAGTTATTCAATACGATATCCCAAAACGCCTCGCTTCTGATGCTAAGAGCCAAAACATTTCTACTGTTAATACTAGATAATATTCGTGAAAAAGCAATATTGTACGAAACAGATTAGCTGGATCTTCGGTTTGGCCGTCTAGTAGTTGCACTTCGACGGATGCTTTCCATCCAAGCTGAATCGTCCAGCATTTCCCTGGCTTGGCTTGGGCTGACGGAACTCGTTCGCCGGTGAAGCTCTCCCGAAGGTGCCAGCTGGCCAGAACCTTCGCGGAGCTCGAAACCGAAACTTGCGGGTGAGAGTGGGGGCGATGGAGTTGAAGATGTTGATCGAGGGAAGCTCAGCGGATGAGCCCACGCCGATGAGCTCCATGAGGATGGTTGGCCGTCATTGGCCCCTTCGCTGTGTTTTCGCGAGTGGTGCCGTTTTCCGTCAACACTCAAATGTGTCGTTGATGTTGCTTGAGGGGCTGAATATCGCGTCTGTCCCTTGTCCTCATCAACCTGGCTGTCGAAATCAGGATCGACCATAATGTCGGGAATGTCCAGTTGTGGGATCGTAGACATTCGAGCAGACAGCCTTGACATTCTATGCTTTTTGAACTTCCTTGACCAGTACCTATCGGGGATAATCAGTAACCAGGGTCTATACTCGCCCTTCGGAGCGCGTTCCACAAAATGTCTGGCGACTTACAGTGTGTCAAAAAATCCCTGGACAATTTTCCGGCGGACCGAGTCCTCCACACGTTGTAGGCGTGCACGACGCCTCAAGAACTCATCCAACCTAGAGTACATTGTGTTAGTCGCCTGTTTCTACCTGAAACAACAATGCTGAGCGGAACAGAGACAGGAAGGGACATACTTGAGACTCTTGCTATCGTTAATGATGTTGTAATGAGCCAGGATCATGAGAACGCCCGTGAATGTGACTCCTCGATCAGGATCAGCACTCACTAAGACCTCCTCATAAAACATATTGAAGCGTCTTCTTCGTTCACGGATTTTGTCTTTGTCTAGGAGAGCTAGACGCTCATTGAGCCTGGTAAGGTTAATGTTGCTATAGCCGCTGCTCGTTGCAATCGATGCATGAGGATCTCTCTTGTCTTGGCCATGAATATCGTCCAATATCTGGTGTATGGAATCCTCGGCATCATAGATGCGCATTTGAAAGACACCAGATAGCTCACTAAGTAGTCTTGGGAAAGTCTCTTTGCTGATTGCACCCGTTCCGGCAGGGTCAACGCTGCGCCAAGCCTCTTTGAAGCGCCGAATTTCGTCACGATCAACAGCCGCAACCCAAGTTGAGCGTTGGTAGACGTAACTAAAGCTCTCGTAGATGAGAGAGACGAATAAGTTGACAAAGAGATACATACTGAGGATGTTCCAGGCCACAAACAAGAATCTCGCCCACGGCTTACTTCCACAGTCACTTCTGAAAAAATTACCGTCATCGGTACAGAACGGAGGCTCAATGAATGCGTAGTCCTCCATGACTGCATTCCAAGCCTCTCCGAAACTCAGCCGAAATAGCAAGATCATTGCTTTGGGGACGGTTCGGAAGTTACAGTCACCACTCGCTTCGGATCCAAACCGGGTTAAGCTGAAGGCTTGTGTAAAAGCGATAGCGAAGGCCAGGAAGAGCACAAGCCAAGTGGCTAAGAGATTGATGATGCTGGAGACACTGGCTGCCGCCGTTTTGAAAAGTTGATCCAGAGCATCGTTGCGAGGAATAATCAACAAGACAATTCCGACCAGGAAATACTTATGGACCTGGACAAACGTGTCCTTTTCGTGCTTGACGATGAGAACCGCGACTGTAGCAGCCAGAGCACCGGAAACAGAGATAAGAGAGTATAAATCCCAAGCGCTTCGGCGGAAGCGGGTCCAGCCCAAGCCCTGTATCCGAATTCCGATATTCGCCACGTATATCAGGATGAAGATGAGGAATATTGAACTTCGAGTAGTCTCCCACTCTCGTGGCTCGCCTTTGAATTCGATCATCGATAGGACAAGGTGCAAGACCAAGACGACGGTGACAGTCTGGTACCATTTGCCACGTTTCTCGATTGCCCGTTTGTGGCACCACCGTGTCCAGGTCCGTTTTCCTGAATCGTCATACGAGCTCTTTGATGGCGAAATTTGCCGCAACAGTTTCCGCAACTCAAGCCAGGATCGTTGCTCAGCAGTCAGGTACGCGACTCCGGTCTGTTCCGTATAATTTCGCATAAAAACTGAAATGAACAAAGTGAGCACAAAAACGGTAGCCATCAGATTGAAAATGATGAAGAATACGCCGTTTGCTTCGGATGTCCTGGGTTGGGGTTGGTAGCCACGGCCAGTGATTGCTTGGGCAGCAAAAGACACATCCGTCCAACCTTCCTGACTGGTAATTCCGAAAAGCGTGAAAATGGAAGAGGAGAAGTCGTCGAAGCGGAAGTAGCTGTTCGAGGCAACTCTTGGGGCTAAGGTTTCCCAAGAATTACTGTAGGGAGTGCTAACAAATTCTCCAAAGCAATCTTCGAGCTTTGTGATCAACCCCTCTGTATCGTCATTGCAGCTAATCATCAGCCCATTGAACAAGTTCAGCCCGTAAATTGCGAAGGGAATGAGCAACGAGATTGAGATGAATGCAGCCTATAAGCATCAAACCATTAGAGTCTGGGGTTGTCAAGAAGGATGAGATGTAAAGATGAGTTGGGCTGCACTTACACCAAGCAATTTCCACCATCCAACAATAATAAGTGAGTGGAAAGTGTTTCGCGCACTGTTGCTGATATTCAATAAGCGGAGAGCTCGAAACGCCTTGACTGCTCCGGTCGCCCTGGAGACTTTATCGTTGTTGTCTAGTAGAGTTCCAACATTCACCCAGAGAGTAATTAGCACGATTGTATCCACAATACCCCATGAACTCCTGAGATATGCATTGGGGGTGTTGATAAGGCCGTCTGCAATGACTTTGATGCCACTCTCCACAGTGAAGATAACAGCAAAGGCCAGATCAGTCCACACGTACCACTGCAGCTCATCACGCTCTACATATGGCAACTGATACAACGGAGTTGTGATGCAGGCAATGATGACCATGGCCACTGTTGCAGCATATACAAAAGCGGAGAAGGAATACCAGGCAGCTTTGTTTGGCTCAACTCCGTCGATCCGTTCGTAGCCTCTCGCCGGGCCAACAAGTCTTTGGCATAGGCGTCGGAGAGGGTGGTTTGGGAAAAATAGATAGAGCGATTTGTTATACGTGGGGTGGCGAGCAAGGTACTCTCGCTGCGCTTGGCGGCGAGTTGATGCCGCCGATACAGCCTGCTGCGCCATCTGCCTTGCGTCCAGAGTGTCATCCAGACTATTGAAGTTGATGGTTGAGTAAAATGGGTTTGGCTCTCGCTTCACAATACGGTTAACAGCCCTACCCCAGATTTTCGAAAGAAATCCAGGGCGAACATCACCTAGAAGAGTCGTCGCAGACCTTTGGGGTGGACCATGTTCACCAACATTCTCCTTCTCCGTTTCTCCAGGCTCGTCAAGAAATTCTTTGACGACGGCATCCTTAAGAAGCATTTCAGTCATCGCTGGGCCGTGATCAAATGGGTCCTTAACGCGACGGGCTTTCCCAAAGCTGAAAATAGTAGACAGCGCGAGAGTACTTGAAGAACTGCCAAGATCTCTCCGTTGGAGAAATGCCTTGACCTGCTCCAGCCGTTTTTCGTCCTCGGAGACATCAAAATTCTCTTGGATGACAGCAATGAACATGTTGACAAGGATGAAGAAGGAGAGAATGAACCAGCCGATCAGAAATATCGCACCAATCCATGCTGTACCATGTTCGGTTGTGTGTGAAGTTACCATGTACAGGATCCCAGTCCAACTCTCCGTGGTGAGCACCTGATATACGCCTAGAAACGAATTGTATAACGTATAGAAGGACACGTTATTGATTTCGCCGCCTTCATCTTCGAGTGGAATCACACCCCTGAAAAGCTGAGCAGCAAGAATAGCGGCCAGAAAAGACATCAAGAAGACAAAGAGCATCAGATTAGCAATACCCGCTGCATTTCCGAGTACCAGCATAATCAGCTTTCTCGTTACAGGTATAGCCAGGACCACGCGGTAAGTTCTAAGAATCTGAAAGACAGTAAGCCATGGATATGCTGCCGACTCCTTAATCGGAGGAATCAAAATGATCGAGGTGATGACAGCCAAAAGGAGATCGAACAAATTGCTTTTGCTGCGATGGAAACCGCGCCAATTTACCGCAATCCTCAGGATTATATCGATATCAAGGAGAACAGTCACCAAAATTTCGGCGTAGTTCACAAAGTCGCGTGTCGTTGTCTTCATATCTGAACTTCGAAAGGCTTGGCTCACCAGGCCAAATACAATCACTACCACCCAGAACACGCGTGATTTTTCGTACATTCTTTCCAGCGTTGGAACGCGGCGGTACTCATCTTCCTCGAAGAGATGAGAGGCCCGAGGGTCCTCGGAGGTAAAAGCACTTGAATGCGACTCTTCACGGATGACCTGGAAGGATGATGTAATGACAGCAATCAATAAATTGATGAGCCAAAGCGTCAACACCATGACGCCCGAACCAAAAAACAAGGCAGCGACAGTATAGTCCGACTGTATCGTCCAATACATAAGGTCCGAGAACGTGTTGGCAGCCATGATTACAAAGACGAGCTCCAGCGATTGGGCGATGTTGTCGAAGCTCACGGTGCCGCCGTAAGGATTGCTCTGCTCTAAGCAAAGGGATCCACGGGGGCAAAGGAAGCCTTTCCCGCGATTACTGCCATTCGCTAGGTTACCCGGCTCCAAGGAACCTTTCAAGTTTTTCATCTTTACCCAAGGATGAGTATCACCCGTTTCATTGTTTCTGTAGCCACCGCAAAACCCTTGGTCATGTCGGTAGGTTGAATTGAGATCAGTGGGATTGTCCGGGTCTAGCCATACGCATTGGCGACTGAAGCTTGCCTTGAAACTTTGAAGGCCAACAATAGCGAAGAGCAGCCAGAAGAAGCATATGAGGAATGCAACACGAACTAGCAGCGGCGCCGCCTTCTTCAAACTTTGCAGAATGATCTAAGATGGCGTTAGTCTGCGCTCATGACGAGTCCTGTGGTTGTGCAAGTATCTTACCGCTGTTCCATTGGTGATAGCCAACAGTCGTAATATTCGTAGGCAACTGAGCATTTTGAAAACATACAAATTGTGCTGATATTCCCAACCCGTAATGCCAAGTATAAAAGAAATCCAGTAAGCAATTACGGCGACAAAATCCAATCGGTTAAAGGAGTGTCGCAGAAATGAACGTCGTGCTAGCTGGAATCGTTGATGTTCCTCCGCTGTTTCAGGCAAGGCTTGCTGTCCTTGCATGAGGGTGGTGAAAGATCGAGAAATCATGGACGGCTCTTGGTTGAATTGAACGCTTGCTTTCTGGGACTTGTGCTGGGGCTGAAACACCGCTCTATATTGGTCTTCAATAGCAGCGCGTATGCCCCTTTTCCTGTCAATAGTGCTGTACTCTGAGGCATTGAGGATGAAACCAGAAACAATAATGCGAGTGATAACCTCTAGTGTGAAAATGATAAATAAACCCAGGATGGCCCAGTCTATCCATCGCTGACCCCAGCGCTTTGGTCGCCCATACCCGTCAGCAAACACATTCGGGGCTGATTCAATCGTGAGCAAGACGGTCTGAACCACAATGAGGAGCAGGATCAGAGGTTCAAGATACGGGTTCACTAAAACGTCGCATAGCTTGTTCCTGATGACACTATCAGGTCCAAAAATTCCCAATGATCTCCCTTTAAGTGGATTGGGAGCTGGTTGCCGAATATGTGGTCGCGAGGGAATCTCACTAGACGAGAATCTCTGATCTCCAGACTTTCCACCCGCTAAATTTTCGGTCTGGGAAGGATAAGAGGTGTCTGTATGTCCGGTGAAGCTGGGCGCTCGGCTACGGCTTGACACAGAGCCACGTGGTGATCTTGAATGGCGATTGGAATTTTGACGTTCGGTCACCTCATCTCCGCTAATATTGACCACACGTTGTGACATAGCTCTAACGATTGACCCGGCAAGATGTAAAGCATCGGACGTTGAAGATACGGGGCGAGATGAAGAGTGATATTCGTTCGGGTCCAGAGACATCCCATAACTTGGACGGCGACGGGGTGATCTTGAGCCATATTCGGTATCCCTATTAGGGTGTAGCATGTCACGGAATCTGGGCTGGTCGTTTCCGAGGTCTGACACAGTTTGGAAGCTATCACGAGGATGAGAGTCTCCCGCATTAGACGTGGATTGCAGGCCAGCCGTGAGGGGCATCCGGTCTGACTCGAGAAGGTTTCTGCCGGCAGAGTCTTCCATGAAAGGATTTGTATTATCGAAGGAAAACCGTTCGTCTACCGTGGTGATGTCCAACGGCGCAGAGAGATTGAGTTCAGGGGGGAGAGCAGCCTGGAGAGCCGTCGGATCGATCGGTGAGCTAGGTGTCACGCCCTCGTCCAACCGAGGATCATAAGGTTGATCCCATGCAGGAGTAAGGGACACTGCTGGATGCAGCCGAGAGGACGGCGCAGAAAGCGGTTGTTGGGAGGCATCTCGATCTGCTTGCCCATAATTGGGGTCCATCCAGCCACCAAAAGGCTGTGAGGGCCGCCGAGATCCTGGACCACCGGTCGGTTGGTCAGACATGTTGCGGACAGGAGGTTTGATTGTTGAACGAGCGACAACCTTTGTAGAGGACTTGGGCCTCAGCTAGGAAGAAATCGTTGGTCGTCGATGGTGGAGCGTCGCATCGTCGTCGTTTGTATCGTTTTGAGGCAACGGTGAAGACAATAGAAGATACACACACGACTCCAGATCCCGCACGATGACCATGTAAGAATGGAGGCTTGAGACCGCCAAAAATCCAACACCAGAGAAGCCCTGCTGCTGATGGTCAATACGAACTCGCGGCCAAGAGCCAATGAAGAAGCTCTGGAGCCCTTCAGCAACTGGTCCCTGAATTGCGTGTCGGCTTGCTGTCGGGATGCTGCCAAAAATAGAATCGTTAGCATGCCTCTATCCTTGCTAGCAAAACGCTCGGTACCTTCTCGCATTCTCTGCTAGAGACTCATTACGCTGTCGCATAAACGCATAGTAATCACGTTTGGCCACTATCGGGAGTACAAGGGCCTCATCCACGCTAAGCCGTGTTTGGAAGGGGCGACAGGGGCTCTCAAAAAAGATGTCTGACAGAAGCTTGCCCACTGACTTGAAGAACCAGGAAAACGCGACACAGCGCATCAAAAGCGCGTCTCAACAACCTTCAACCGCCAAGATGCCCTCGCGAAAGCGATCAATCGAAGCTGGCGATTGGCCGAGCGCCGATGAGTCGACGCTGTCTCGCCTGCGAAACATGTGGCAGTTTGCCAATCTCAGCCAGTGGATTTACATCTTTGGCAAGGCTGCGAAGATTGACGAGTCCATCGACATTGAGGCAAGCTTCTGCGCTCTGGCCGGAATATCATCTATCAAAGACTAACAAAGTATTCGGGGCTTAGGAACTCGAGATGGAGTGTTTGAAACCTCAGTCAACGGTTCTAGTAGATATTGCTGTCGCACTTCTTCGGCTTATCTCGAACCATCGCGGATTAACGTAAAGACCAGACCCCCCCCCCCTTCTCGATATCTTCTGCGACAAGTCGCATTCTTTTCTTTTCTAATAACATGGTTACAGGCAGGAAATACTCAACTCTCAAGCACAGAAGCTTTATCTATTACGAGCGCCAGAGCGCAATCCCTTCGGAACCGATGATACCGCCCTGAATTTCCAAGACTTTGATGTCTTCACAAAGGTACACTGCCCCGTGGTTCCTTCGGCACCTAGCGCTCTCTAACATGAGTATATATAGATCACAGTCCTACAGCAGCTTACCCAGTGGGTGATGATTCATCCAGAGCGGTTTCGCGACAAAATGGAGGAACAGAAGGATGTCGATCAGGCAACGTGGGTAAGTCGAAGACTAAGTCAGGCTCGTGTTTGTCGCTGTACATGTTCTGATTCCTCATTAAACAGCGCATCGAGCCCTACGGATGGGACAGCGAGGATAGAACTTATTTCGTGCTGGACGACAACCGCGTTTATCGATTGACAGAAGCGCCTCCTGCTCCGCCACCGAAGCCGAAAAAGAAGAGGAAGTCATTTCGCGCAGGGCGCCGCACGAGTAAGCGCAGACGTACCGACCAAGGAAACTCCAGTCAACCCGATGAAACCATGGATATTGATGAAGAACTGCATGCAGAGCCTGAAGATGACGGGCTAGGTGGAATGACTTGGGAATGTCTTGCCATCTCACTCGGGGAAGTCCAAGCGCTTCTGGAAGGGTTCCGGAAAACTCGCGACGAGAATGAGAAGGTTTTACGAAAGCAGTTACAGGACCATCTCGTTCCGATTCTCGAGAAGCAGGAGGAAAGTCGGAAGAGAAAGGCACTCCAGCGTGAGAGAGAACTTCTCAACTTGGCCAAGATGGCCAACGCTAAACGATCAAGCCGTCTTGCTGGAAAAGCCGAACAAAAGAAACAAGAAGAAAAGGCCAGGGAAGAACTTGAGCAGCAGAAAGAGGAAGAAAGCATTCGTCGCCGGGAAGCAAGTGCACAGATAAAGATGGAGCAAGAGCGTGAGCGGAGGATGGCGTCCAGGGGCAACCGTTTGAAGGAGCGCGAGGCCCGCCGTATTCAACACGAGGAAGAGCTCGCTCAACTGTCTGAAGATAGCAAACGAACAAATGACGGTGCCGGAAGAGCTTCCGCAAGGCGCCTACAGGCCGAGATTGAGAAGAATCAGCAAGCTCTCATGGAACTCAGCGCTGAAGAAGACAATTGGGTTTTTGATTGCGTATGCGGTCTATATGGCCAAGTTGACGACGGTACTCACAGCGTTGCTTGTGAGACATGCAACGTGTGGCAACACAGTAAATGTCTCAACATTAGTGAAGCTGAAGCTGAAAGAGCAGACTTCCACTTTGTTTGTGAATCTTGTCGTCGCCGTCAAGAAGAACTCTCAAAGCCAATTCATCAAATTCAACAGCTTGAAGTGCGCCAGACCACGCCTAACCAAGCCCAGACTCCTCTAGCTGGGAACAATGTTCTTACGATAAACCCTGCCTCGGAACAGAAGAACGGCCACAGTGTTGTTGGGTTGAAGCACTCAGCTGGGTCCGGGCCCAAGCCAATAGTACCTGAAGCTTTGAGCCTGTCGCAACAAAAACCAGCAGACGTTTTACAGCCAAATTCACCAAATAAATCCTCCTTCGAGATACCGCCCTCATTTGGAACACCAGCTTCATCAACTAAGCAAGTTCTCAATCTTGACAACGGCCCCGAAGCATCGCTTAGCACACCAAGCATTACTCGAGAAATATATCGTGCGGCCCATTTGGAAAACGGAAATCTGCCTTCTCATGCAGGAATATCACCAATAAAGCACTCACCACGCAGTTCATTCACAGCGTCCAGTCCAAGTTCTCACAACATACACGGTGCGAGCGCTACAGCTCTGGCACCTGAGTTGGCCTTGTCGCCAAACCCCCAGAAACCAATTCTAACGCCGCCTACAAAACAGGCCGAATCTGCAAGGCCGATAGAGCGAAGTTAGCGCGGCGAATCTCCATACGGCCCTGCGCGTTTTGCGTCGGGTCTGTTGTTTATTATGAAACTTCCAAAATAGCAATCTTTTAATGGTGGGCGTCCGTGCCTGCAAGGCTATTCACCCGACAATACATTCATGCTCTCTACCAATAATCCACATAACCTATTATCAGCAAGGTGACGAGCTCAGGGAGTTTTTTTTTTCTTGTGTGGCTATACTGCCTAGGTAAAAACAGAGCCATACCAGGAAATGCAACATTTAAAAAGCAGTTGCCAACAAAACTCAAAGATACCCTAAGCAGGCATCAGGCACAGCAGATGCGAGTTCCTTGTATAGTGACTGCTGCTGAACTGATACCAACCAGTGCAAAGGGAGGAGTGGAATTACGGCAGCGCTTCTGATTCAAAAGGCTAGTGCTAGAGACTTCGCATGACGAATCCGCATCACAAGTGTGAGAGAAGCCAAGGGATACCATTGTTACAAAGTATTCCAGGCGCAAGAGGGGGCTAACAATAAGTCAACTGGAATGCGCCATGGCTGAACTTAGCGCAGTGTCCAATCAAACGCTGCGCTGCTGTACACCATCTGGCTCTAGTGGTCCAATAACACGAGGCTGCCAAAATATCCTCGCGCGCGGACCAAGTAGCTCCCTGATTTTCTAGAAAACCCATGTTGGTTGAACTAGACAATGGCTCTGGTGAAGTCGCGTGGAGGTCACGTACATAGCTACAGATCAGGGAGCGGTCATAGTTGTTCCTAAACTCGTTTATTCAAGGGGCAACTTTCTAATTCTAGACATGGCTAGGCTGTACCTTCTGGTCAAGGCCATCCGTCCTATGGTGTGTATAAGAGAGATCAATGGCCAAACCAGGGTAGTCGAGCAGTTGTCGCCTCCCGTAGTTTCAATTTTTGACAAAGGGTGTCAGTTCAAGGACTCTTGTCCCTGAATTTTTTTTCTTTCACTGTATGTCAAGTCTACTATTTGAAAAGAATCAAGCCCAGTGGTAGACAGACAATACTTTTGTTCTCTGAGTTAAGAAACAAAACAGATTACAGAACTCAAACAAAGAGACCTGGGCCGGGCCTTGTCAGGTTCTTTCTTGTGAGAAATAAAAGCTCCTCTGTTGCAGCCATTTGAGCCTTCTAGCTTTTGACAATTCAAACCAATCTTGCAACATTCTACGAGACACGCCCTATACAAACTTTGAGTAATGTCTTTTCCACCAACACCTCCGATGGACAACGCATATTACAGCCATGGGCCCATCATACCTACCAATTCGAGTGGTCAAGTAGACCTCCGCGGATCACCTTATACGCCGCCCGAGGATGTGGGAGCTACATTCCGCGACCCCTCGACTGAAATGAACGTGCGTGCTTCTCATCCGAAATGCAGTTGTGAACCTGTTCAATGTGTCTTCAATGTGTCTAACTCGTATGTAGCCACAAACTTATTCTCATTATCATGGTCTTGTCTATCCGAGTGGACAAGAGGTGTGGCACCAGCACCCACAACAGGTAAGTATATTCTACTTTGGTCGCAGAGAGTGAACAGAAAGTCTAATATTTATTAGCCTTTGTCACAATTTTCTCATCATCATCATCATCATCATCGTTATCCTGCACCTCCTCCGCAAAATGCTATTTATGCGGGGGAGGATCACAGGATAGTGAGGAATGCTGCTGCGCGTGGAAAAGTTGTCAAACAATCCAAAGAAGCCAAGCCAGTGTCGAAAAATAGGAAGAAGAGGGCTCAGAAACACAAGGAGCCTGAAATCCTGCCTCCCAACTTCAAGCCTTTGTCTGTCTTAGCACGAACTTACCCCGATTTCGACGACGGGCTCACTGAAGCAAAGGTTAGACGCGGAAAAGAGGTCCGAGAACATGAGAATATTACACAAGGAAGAGTGAAACGACCGCTCAATTGTTTTATTCTATACCGAAGTCATTTCAACAACGTGACGAAGCAAGAGCTCAAGAAAGCGGCAAAAGCAACTCCTGGAGAAAAGTCAAAAGATGGAGACCCGCACATACCTTCTATCAATCCTCGAGTCTCGGAGTATGTTGCAAGATCATGGAGGAATGAAACAGAAGCGATTAGGGCCAGATTTGATGCTCTGGCTGTCGAAGATGCAGCGGAACATCTGTTGGCCGACCCAGATTACAAATATACGCCAAAGCCGAAGAAAGGCAAGAAAGGCAAGAAAGGCAAGAAAGGCAAGGCCCGGTCAAGTGGCAAGGGCAGAGCTAAAAGACGTGAGAGCAGTCCAGACTCAGATGATGAGGACGACGCAGATTTCTCTGACGGTGATATGGAATCGATATCATCACGTCATCATACACCTCAGACTATACACTCTGACTCGAGGAAGTCTCCCCTCCCTGAGGTGGCAGGACAGGAGTGGGTTGCTGTTGACAAGGAGTGGGTTGCTGTTGAAAAGGATTGGGTTGCTGTTGAACAGGGGTCATCACCGTACCCCGACCCAAGGTACTACGACTATCATCAGCCATCACCAGCGTATCAGCAACAAGCACCAGCGTTTCATTATCAGCAAATGGGTCAGGAACTACCAGCGCGCTCGCAACAGTCACAAGAACTTTATCAACCTCCCAACCACAGGGAGCCTCCTCTTGGGACAGTTGATCCAAGAATGTGTCAACGACCTGGTACAGAGGACCCGCATCTGGGTCTGCCATCATCAACTCAATACACATCAACCCAATTCCCTCCAGTGTACACTGGTGGCAACAACGAAATCGAAACATCGGTCGGGCAATTTGGGATGCCATATGATCCCAATGAAATGGATAACATGCTTAACCTTTCTCCTTCTTAACTATGGAATTTGTAACCAGCGGGACAATGGTCGTTATAGCGGTAGAATGCCACTTGTTTATTGCTCGAGTAGTTTATAGCCCTGTCTTTGTTATACATGTATATGTGCTGAAGGCAGATTCTCTTTTGTTCATTCACGGTCGGATGGTTGTGCTCTTAATTTAGGTATCCTGTGGATTTAGAAGTTGAACATTCTTATTTTTTAATCTTATCGCAGACCTGGCGGGGTTGTGTCGTAGAAATAGCCAATGATCATAATAGAGTGAGGGCTCAATGTGCGTCTAGAAACGATTGAGAGGACATTTCTCATTTCGCATTCACAGTGGAATTTTCCGAGTTTTATGGATGATAAAGAATGGAAAAGAAAGGGTAGTGAGTACTTGGTCTGGAGTGTGTAGTTCATGACTTAGGTAATATGAGGCCAAGTTTGATTATGTCATCAAATGGCCAAATCAACCGCTTCCCTGCCTCAACAGCAACTCATAGCTTTCCTCTGCCATACCTTGCATTTGCGTCATCAATCATCCTCAGGAAGTACAAAAGAAATACTCCAAAATGGGCTTCCCTGCGCAACTCGTCACTTTTGCCGGGCTTGTTCTTCTAGCGCATGCGTCTGTTACCCTCATTGCCCCTTGTGTATCACCTCGGTTTCGTTGCTAACCTGTCCTTTGCACAGTGGATATTCAGCTCAGGAGCATGCAGCGCTCTCGTCAACACTAGTCAACCTCCAACTCTCTTCGAAAACATTACCTCTTGATATATCTATCGAATCGATAGTTGCCACCTTAATAGTGTCCCTCGGTCTGATCTGGGGCTCCCCCCAACTTCGACCAATCCAGTGGCACGTCTGGGCTGGGAAGATCGAGCGCGAAGGAATCGCTGGATCAGCGGGCCAAGGGAAAGAAGCCGAGAAGAAATTCCAGGGCAATCCATTCAACGCTTTGGAATTTCGATCCGGATTTGTCGATATTCGTAAGCAAAGGAGAGAATTTGCCGACTGGGCCAAGAGCGGGAAATGACATGGCAAGCATTAAAGATTGATCATTGACGGTGGGGGGCTCAAATAATGGAATGGCCCAAGGGTTTGGGATCTTGCCTTAGATTCATATGATATTCATGGATTGGCCACCTTGCTCATTTTCTGCATGTCCATATCTTAGCTACTAGGTAATAAATCTCCTAGCTGGCAGCGCACCCCTTGCTTATAGCCCATTGTTAATAGATGGAGCATATCTAACCCCCATGGCCAACATTCCTCGTACCATCGATCAACCATTTCATATACCTTAGTACAGTGTCTACCTAGGTACCTATATACGGTTCCTATGTAAGTAAGGTCGTATCGTTCCTACCTTACTTGCATTACCTATGTAGGCCTCAGTTATCGGGAGCTAGTGGAGTACCTAAGGCAACTACTTCCCGGTGTAGGAGGTACACGTACCTATGGAAGGAGCGAACTCCAACCGAGATTTTAGAAAGTGCCTGCCCAGAAAGTATGCGATGGAAGGTACAGATTGCTCCCAAGTGTCATTGTATGGTTATCGAGTCAACAAGGTGCAAGAACTCCTCCGACTTTTTACCTCCTTGCCCAGATTACACAGCCCGTAGTGAACTTCTTGCAGATGTTCAATTAGCTTCTCCAGAGTTTCATTACCCAAGTATTCAAGATGGCCTCACGATCTACACCCATGAAATCAGCAACTGGCTCGTCTCCGCTCATGCCTCGTCAGCGAAAACGCCAGAGAACCTCGTACCCGTCAAATCCAGCCGCACAAACAGGAGAACAGGGCATGAACTATGGATCTAGAAATAATTCCCAACCAGGTTTATCGAGCACATCTCAAGTACTGAATCCATCGTCTCCCTTGGGTTCGTTCAACTCTAGCACGCTCGCTAGACGCCAAGGCAACTCTCCAAATTCAATTCATGAAGATTCTCCAGCAGACAAGGATAGTCATGAGTTGGAACTTGAAGATGGCTTTTCAGAAGAGATCATTATGGCCATTGATCTAAAAGGCACTGACACCATGGGATGTGCATACTTCAACACTTCTACCGCTACTCTGTACTTGGCTGAAGATATCCTTCAAGCTACGTTGGACGTAGTCGGACAGCTCGTCATGCACGCTCGTCCGACAACATTTTTGGTTTCACGGAGAGCACGAGAAGACTTGATGGATACCCTGGAAAAGTTGAACTCGCAAGGTGATTTCTTTTGTTCCAAACAATCTCTCTAGAGTACATTAACAGCTAAAGTTTTAGCAGAGCAGAGCCATTTGTTCAACCTCCGAGTTGTTCCCTCTTCTGATTTTTCCAACACATCTGCTAGAGAAGGACTTGCCTCCCTTGACCTAGACATTGCCGACTCTGTTCAAACACTGGTCTCATTGTCTGACAACAGCCAATTAGGTGCCTCGCACCACGAAACTCTCAAGGAATCTCGTGTAATAAAATCGCTTCGATGCGGTTCTTTGATTAACATAGACAGTCATGTTTCCGTAGGTAACAATGCTCTCCATTGATGATAATTAATCACTAATGCTGTACTAGATTAATTGTGCAGGGGCGGTCATGGTTGAACTTCATCGACGTCGCTCAGCAGGACATCATTCACAGTCAATTTACTCTGTTTCTTCTCTAAGAATGTTCCAACTTTCAGATTATTTGTTTATTAGCGCTGAAACACTACTATCGCTTCAAATTGTACGTTCAGAACTCCATCCTAACAGCCAGATATGGGGGCAGGGCCCAAACAGCAACAGCATGAAAGAAAGTCTTTCTATTTACGGTCTCTTCCATTTCTTAGCCTGCACCTCTCAAGGACGAAAGTCGCTACGACAAATATTTCTACGGCCAACTTTAGACATGGATACCATCGTCGAAAGACAGCGAACGATACAATTTCTCTTACGGCAAGAGAACACGGATATTGTCAGGAAGATTCCCTCAGTGTTGCGAAGGGTTAAAAATGTGAGAAGTATCATGGCACATCTTCGCAAGGGTATTGACTTGGCGGCAGTCCGCCAGTCATTCGACAAGTGTGTGTGGGCCAGTCTGAGAGCATTCACGGTGCAAACGCTGAGATTGAGAGAAATGATTGCAAGCCTTCGCGGAGGTGACGATATTGAGATTGTTCGCCGGGTAAGCGCCCCCGGGTGCCCGCAAAACAAAAGTAGATGGGCAATGCCTTAAGTACATATCTGACCACTAATGCAGGTTCTGGAAGGTGTTGAGCCATCCATTTTGGTCCGAGCCGGGGGGCTTGTTGACAAAACTATCGACTTTGATCAATCTATCGAGCAGTATCGCCCTTCTGTTAAGGAAGGCATAGATCCAGAATTGGATCAGTTAAAACGACTCTATGGAGGAATGCCTAGTTTCTTGAGCAAGGTGGTCAAACAAGTAAGCCGCAATGTACCAGAATGGGCACACCGGTACATTCAATCTTGCGTGTTTCTCCCCCAACTTGGGTTTTTAACTATGGTTGAATTCGATCCACAAACGAAAAGTGCCAAGTACGAAGGCGAAGGCGCAATAGATGATAAATGGGAACAGCTCTTTACTGCGAACGACGCAGTATGCTATAAAAATCGCTACATGAGAGAGCTCGATGAGCAGTTTGGGGACATGTATTGTCAAATAGGCGGTATGGCCCTGCTTATTCAAGGACGCGAGCTAAGATACATTTTTCGCTAATTCTTAAGTAGATAGAGAGGTTGAGATCGTTCACAATCTGGTCAATCTCGTTCTCGAGCATGAAGATGTTCTGATAAGAGCATCGGACTTATGTGGTGATTTTGACGCCCTTGCAGCTCTCGCCGCTGGCGCCGAGAAATATAGGTGGGCAAAGCCTCGAATGACAACAGCAAATATTCTCCAAATAAGAGGCGGACGTCATCCTCTTCAGGAACTCGTCGTGACTACATTTGTGCCAAACGACTGCCGCCTATCATACGAAGAAGTAGATGATCCGGATGCCACCGAATCAAGCTCAGCTCTCCTAGTCACCGGTCCAAATCATTCAGGAAAAAGTGTTTTCTTGAAGCAAACTGCCATTATCGTCTACCTAGCCCATATTGGAAGTTTTATACCAGCGGAGAGTGCTACTATTGGTCTGACAGATAAAATACTTACCCGTATCTCGACTCGAGAAAGCGCCACCCGTAATGAGAGCGCATTTGCCATCGATCTCAAACAAGTTGTTCAGGCTACAAGAAATGCCACAGATCGAAGCCTTGTGCTTGTAGATGAGTTCGGTAAAGGAACCAATTCGGATGATGGCGCGGGTCTTTTGGCTGCTGTCTTGAGCCATTTCCTCTCACTTGGCCCGAAATCCCCTAGATTATTGGTTGCCACACATTTCCATGAGCTCTTCGAATGTGGCTACTTGAAGGAACTACGGGGCTTAGCTTATGCTCACATGGATGTACGAACACATACTGCAGAGACCGGCGAGGATGGCGAAATCGCATTTCTTTTCAAGCTCACGAGTGGCTACAGCAACTTGAGTTTTGGGGGAAAGTGCGCAGCGCTGAATGGAGTACCTGATGCAATTGTGTCTCGGGCAGATGCAATCTCAAATCTTCTCGCTCACAATGAGGATCTGGCCTCAGCCTGCGCAAAGCTGTCACGAGAAGAACAGACTCGATTGGAGGAAGCGGAAGTGGTGGCACGCAGATTCTTACGAGCAGGCCTAGAAGCTGGCAAAGGCACCACAGGTTTTCATGCCACAGTATCGTTGGAAGCCATATTAAACAATATATTGGCTCCTCCCTAGCTATTGTCGTCATTTCAAAGGATAAGATGCGGAAAGATAGATAGTAAGGGAAGTGGCTATGTCCAAGAGCTTTAAAGACGCATCAATCTCAGGCGAATTGCAACCTCGGGGGACACAGCAATTGCCATTTAGTGCGATACTATTCACCAAAATAAAGTTTTGACATTTATATTCTCGGGTCGTGACATTCGTATCCGTCATAAAGTCTATAATTTGTTACCAGATGAAAACTCGAAGAACAAAAATAGCAACGAGAATGAGCAGATGGTTGACGTTCCACCAAGATCTTCATCACCAATTTGTCATAGCCGCCAGAAATAAAGATTTCATGCTGCCAATCTCTTGAGCCGCTTGGTCCTAATTCCATCTAACGTTGACGATTAAAAAGGGTATATATATCGCGAGAAGAGTTCAAGTTGTGAATGTACGTGAAGGGTCTATGTGCATATGTGCAATGGCCCGCCTGTGATATACGCCGCGTCACTGCAGCCATCGTATAGCGGTATATCAGCTACCACACTCTCGACACTGTTGGAAGCCTACTCCCTTGCTTAGAAAGAAAACAATGCTTAAGATCGCACGGCGTTGCTTCCAAGTTGGCACAAGCCTGCGAGCTTAGACTGGAGCAAACCGAAGTAGCCGAGGCGCCCAGGTTGACGTTTGGAGCCCCGACTGTGACACCTCCGCCGCCAGGCACTGCTATTGTTACGGCGAGCCCATTGCCTGTAGCGGTACCACCTCCCAGCTTAGACGTGCAGATTTGGTAATTCTCTGAGCAGGCCAGAAGAGCAGAGGTGCACTCTGCCCGGTCATCGTAGGTGGTGAAGGCATACGGGAAGGAGAAGTACGAGTTGGGGACGAATGACACAACCGCTGTCGCAGCGCCAGTAGCCGTTTGGCCAGGTGCGGTTCCCGTGCAAACAAGACTAGAGCGACGGCAAGATACGGCGGGTTAGCAAAATTCGTTTCGGGGGGTTCCTTTCGATTCGGGATATGGTTAGCAAGCCACTGGATAACCTACCCAGATGGGCAACAGGCGGGATTGTTGTTGTTGTCAAAGGCACAGCTCTGGCCATTTGCGCAGCAGACATCGCTAAAGGCAGCCCCCAGTGACGTAGGGCATCGAAATGCATTGCCTGGACATTCGTCGGCTCTGCGGAAAAGGGCATCCTCGATGGGAGCATAGGTCGGTTCGGGAACGAAGACTGCAGACGAAAGCGCTGCACCGCACAGGAGAAGGGGGGCTTGGAGCTTCATCTTGCAGACGGATGTTGAGGTTGTGTATGTTTTGTTTGTTTTGTTTTGTTTGGGCCGCCCCGGCTCGGTTGGGAACGGCGGCAGATCAGCGCGGGTCAGCTCCGATGAGCTTGGATTTCTTTGGTGAGCAGGCAATTGGAGAAGTAGCAGGTGTTGACGCCTCGATGCGGCGATGAGGAAAGCAAAATAGGGCGATATGCAGGTAGTATTATAGGTGAAGTTGGATCAGATCACCTCTGCCCAGACATCTTCAGTCGTTCTGCAGGCACTGACCGTATTCTGTCCATGTACCTCGCTACCGGGAGTAGCCCAGAACTAGGAGGTAAACTTATTTTATGCACTTGCAGGTGGGGTGCAACAAGCTGTCTAGCTGGGCTCATGAGCATGGATTCCCACTACCCAGCTGAGACGGCCTAATGATTATCACATGGTTGCTGGTTGGGCATCGGGGTTTAGACGGCTCTCTTCTCCAGCACCCAACATTCATTCATTCATTCATACATACTTGGTATCTCATGCAAGGAACTGGTGAGCCCTGCCGTGTAGCTTTCACTCTCTTATTCTCACTGCTAGCGTTGTACTAGAGCATCTCAGCCTGAACCTCCCCGCAGATGGGCTATTATCATTCTCAGGCGGCCCAGGGCCCTTGTTTGGCCTGGAGCGGCCTGGCCAGCCTCATCTTGTGACGCGATGTTCTTGATTTCCTGTCTTGCCTCCGACACCAAAGGTCCCAGGTCACCCCATACCTCATCAGTGTAGTGCGAAAGCACGTCTCCCCACTGCTGAATCCATATATTTGTTGCACCGGTCTGGTCTGAGGTGCCTGTAAGCTGTTCGACTCCTTCATTTATACCATCACTTGGGTTTACCAGAAACTGAGGTGTGAAATTGAGTATGTCATTCCACAGCAGCTCCCGCCCATGCAATCCCGTATGGAAGAGCGCGCTCCGGAGCTTAGAGGCAGCTTCTGGTGACAAGCCTATGTCGAAATCATCTCCCGTAGGCATCATCTCATCGGAATCAGGTTGAGAGAGGATATTTACAACCGCCAGCCCATCCATCTCCTCAATCTGTTTCGTCTCGTCTGGCCTCAGCAAATCTCGAGGGTTCTGTCCATCCAGAATGGGGGGTTCTTGGGAGTGCGCCGTGAATTCATCGAAAGCCTTCGCGGCTGGAGCCTGATGGCCTGCTTGCCTAGATCCAGACACTGATGCTGTTGCCAACGATGCGCCTTTCCCTTGCGCAGCTATATCTTGTGCGACGTTTGATGACTCCCCAGCGCTCACAGAAAGCCCCGGCAAAGGACCAGCTTTGCTCGAGCTTGAGGCAGATAGCGACTGGACAGCTTGTGCTGAAGGTGTCGCCATAGCCTGCGCGGCCATTCGACCCGAAGCCCAGAGCCTGTCTGGCAGAGAGGTCCCCGTGCCTGTTTGCGCATTTGCTGAAGCTTCTTCCCCGTGATTCAATGAGTTGCGATCCGGAGGTGCTGCACCCTGCGGGTGGTCATCCTTGCTCTGATTATGCTCCATCTAGGCGACGATCAACTGCCGTTAGCCTCGAGTGAGGGGGGGAGATCTATCGCTGAAGTGCAAGAATAGGTTGTGTCTGCACCATATGAATGTAAAGAATGTGAAAAAAATTAAAATTGAAAATATACAAAAGCTGATCAAAAGATGATAATCCACAGGCTGTGAGGGTACAAGTGGGATTTTATGGCAAGTACCTAACCTATCTATGTAGGCATGACGTTGGATGGCTCGGCAGGGCAATTCATGTGCCAGAGAGGCTGTGATGGTATTATGTACCACAGGCTGGCCATCACCAAATGGATGGAAGTGACAGTGCCTCGGCCCAGTTGAAGCCCACCACCAGGCTGGCTGATTGACATGGAGGCTACAGCGCTTGGCTTCGGCCGGGCTAGCGGGGCACTCGGATTTCAGCGGGCCTGGCCTTGGAACCCGAGAGCTCCGTGACGTTTTCGGGAGGACGGGACTCCTCTACGGGATGGACTACGTATACATAAATACAGCTGGCAGCGAGCAGTCCATCAGCCGGCTGCTGGTGGCTCCCTGGGGGCGCAGAGAGGCAAACAATAAGAAACATGTCACAGATGTTGGAGGAAGGTGGGGTCAAATGGAGGGGTGACTTGTAAAGATAGCTAGGGCCGCATCGTAGCTGTGAACGGATGCCTCACCCCTCGGCCAGTCTTCACACGAAAGGTGGTTGATACCAAGCCCAAGGGCGAGCTGTCGGTATACCAAATAATAGAGGACATGCCCAGAATCGAAATGGGTGGAGGAGGAGGAGCACCTCAGCTAAGCTCTGTACTCGCTTGGCCACGCCATATTCTGGACCGCTTCCAGCTAGGTAAGCAAGTAAATGTGGGTTCTCGCCTACCTGCATAGAGGCACCACCAATTCTTCATTAGGGTCACACTACGTATTACCTCAACGATTGTCGAGGCAGGTACCCAGTACCTCGTCCAGGTTGGCTGTCTGAGGCCAGGCCCAAAGTGCAGGCAAGCGCCTTTGTGGCGGGAGGGTATGACAGAAGAGCTATCTGGTGCCCCGACAACAATAGAATGAAGCTCGTGTCGCAGCAGGGAATGCATCACAAAGCGAGGGGGAGGGGGAAAACGCCAGTACCAAATCTGTCTACAGGATGCATGAAGTATTACTGGAGCGAGGATTGGGCGGGACAGTTGATCGGCATACCTTCTATGTGCAGCCAGGGTACTTGATAGCTGGGCGGGCAGGCAGGTCGAGATCCAGCCCACCGCCCTGAGCTGCTCTCAATCATCAATGCGTGAGGCGAGCTACGGTAGGTGCCTAAGGTGTTGGGCGACGGGAGCCCTCTCCATGCCTCCATACCTTACATATCACCTTTGGTCACCAGTAGGACGTAGGTAGGTGCGTCAGGTCAGGGTAAGGTACCTAAGGTGGGCAGACAGGCGTGTGCGCTGGGCATCCAGGCAAGACTGCCAGGTTCCCCACACCTGATTGATGGTTCACTGGCGTGTTGCGAGGACCTACCGCCCGCCACCACACGACCACCACTGCCACCGCTAACACGCACCGTCCAACACCACCTCAGAGATCATACTCGCCCTTCTTGTACCTTGCCTTTCTTCCCCTCAGCCAACGACATCATCAATCCCAAAACTTTTCCGCCGCTGTCCACGCCTCCCACCCCGATCCCATCCACCACCCGCACCGCATCCAGGCTACCTGGAGCCTCTCGCCTTCCAAATTCCACGACCACGCCCATCCTCTGTTCCCGCTTTCTATTGATTCTTCAGCCCGTCTTGGAATTCCCCTCCCCACCCTATCTAACACCACCACCACCACCACCACTCCCGCTACTTTTGCTTGTCCCGTCTCCAACCCTCCTCCGCCTCCCACCTTTCAACTCCCATCTACCGCCCTCACTTAGCTTCAGCTGTCGGCTCTCAGTTGTCGCCTACTCCCACCAACTCCATCGCCAGCGCTGCCCACCAACATGGTCGACAGTGAAGCTAGCTCGCCTACGTGGAAATTCACACAGTACGTCCCCATACTCCAACCTTGGACCGAATCAATAACCAACAGCAGGATACAGATGCTTTGGCGATAAGGGAGATGTGGAGGACATCACCGAGGGTATGCCCACTCGCTTCTACCACCTATCGCCTTGTTCATGTATACTGACCGCCTCTCCCCGTCGTAGCTGATATCATCTCCACGGTTGAGTTCGATCACACAGGAAACTACCTAGCCACTGGCGACAAAGGAGGTCGCGTCGTTCTTTTCGAGCGGAATGAGACGGTATGTCATCATCTCGACGCATGATTTCTTCAGTTTCAAGCTGCTGTTGCCCTGGTCTGCCAGTCTGACAAATAAACCTGCAGAAAAAGTCTTGCGAGTATAAGTTCCATACCGAGTTCCAGTCCCACGAACCCGAGTTTGACTACCTCAAATCCCTCGAAATTGAAGAAAAGATCAACAAAATCAAGTGGTGCCGCCGACAAAACGCCTCACACTACTTGTTATCGACCAACGACAAGACCATCAAGCTATGGAAAGTCTTTGAGAAGTCTCTCAAGGTAGTGGCCGAGAATAACCTATCTCACGATGTCACACCGGCAAACGTCGTCGGGGCTGGCGGCGGAAACGCCCTGCGCCCCCCTCCGTCCGCCTTCAAGAATGCCTCTGACCTCAAACTTCCACGCTTGACCCATCACGATACCGTCGTTGCCGCCGTCCCACGCAGAACCTATGCAAACGCCCACGCCTACCATATTAACAGCATATCCGTGAACAGCGATGGCGAGACGTATATCAGCAGCGACGATCTTCGCATCAACCTTTGGAACCTCAACATCCAAGACCAGAGCTTCAACATCGTTGACATCAAGCCCGCGAACATGGAGGAGCTCACTGAGGTGATAACGGCCGCCGAGTTCCACCCACAGAGTTGCAACTGGTTCATGTATGCCAGCTCAAAGGGCACAATCAAGCTCGCAGATATGCGTGAGAGCGCGCTCTGCGACCAACATGCGAAAAGTTTGTCCTCCTCTCCCAATCTGCCTCCAACCCTTCGTGTTTCTCAATCGCTCTTTCAGACTCTCCACGTTAAACCCCATGCTGTTATACTGACATCCAATCTACCTAGTGTTCGAGCAGGAAGAAGACCCTTCATCGAGGTCGTTCTTTTCTGAGATCATCTCATCCATTTCCGACGTTCGATTTTCCTACGATGGCCGGTACATCCTCTCACGCGACTACTTAACCGTCAAGATATGGGATATCAACATGGAACGACAACCCGTCAAGACGATACCGATTCATGAGCATCTGCGACCGCGATTGTGCGATACGTATGAAAACGATAGCATATTCGACAAGTTTGAAGTTGTCTTCTCTGGGGATGCGAAGAACGTAATGACGGGAAGCTACAACAACAATTTCATGATCTATCCCTCGGATCCAGAGAAAGAGACGGAGGTAGTACTACAGGCGGATAAATCGGCGTTCAAGGCGAAGAAGATCGGAGTACCCACACCCATTAATTCAGCAACGAGCCCGACGGCAAACGGTGGAAAGAAGGCAGGCTCGCGGGCAGAGAGCCCAGGTGGCGGAGCACAAAGAATGCGCAAGGAGACCGACGCGGACCAGATTGATTTTAACAAGAAAATCCTTCACATGAGCTGGCACCCCTTCGAAGACAGCATTGCAATTGCTGCGACCAATAATGTAAGTCCCACGGCCAAATTACGGCGACCCCAGATATAGCCCAAATGCCCGTTGCTCACCAGTCATATAGCTCTTTGTCTTTTCGGCACTGTAATTTATGGTGTGGCCCCACGTTATTGATTCTAGACTCTTGAGGATATCACTTGTTCCGCTTAGAGCCAGGGTTCTTCTTGTGTTGGAGGTGAGCGGGATGACGACCCGAGGCTTCACAAGAATGATGTTTCGCCCCAAATGATGGACACGTAGGGCAAGGCTCCGGTGGGCGACAGGTGGTCTCGACCCGGCAACGATCAAATGCCATTATTGATCTAAAGATGGGTGGACGGCATTGTGAAAGCGCCGGGGTCGCCTGACCACTTTAAATCAGCGTCGCACTGGGTCACAGCTGGAAGTTGGAGGCTACTAGGCCAGTCGAGGTTTATCGTCTCCCCTATGCACTGTCGCCTTCAGCCGGCGATTAGTGTATTTTCGATGCTGGTATCCTTCAGCTTCTATACTGCGTTCGTGTCTGATGGCCAGTCGTTCACGACGATTATTACAAGTTGACATATTCAGGAGAACAAAGAGAACAAGAACTAATTGTAAATTCAGTCCCTACGTGATTACTCTCTCCTCCATGTGCATCAATCCTATGATGGCAACGTACTGCCTAAGAATATCTAGAAATGGCCGCTTTCCGCGTATTTGCACATTAGCTCTATCGGTAAGCTGGTTAGCACGGTATATAGATTGTCGTAACTCACCTATCCTTCAGATGTGTGTCTGTCATCTAAGGTAGGTCGTTTTCGAGGCTGGTACGATTATCTTCCTGCGCGTTCCTGTCATCCATGTATTGATCAGCTAGCAGGGGGTGAGGATACAGACGGATCAGCTAGCATAAGTACCTCCCACGTCTGGGTGGGTTGGCCTATACCTGACGGCAGGTACCCATCCCTGCCTGTCTAGGGTAGGTACGCAGATAAGGTACCTGACCAAAGCTTACTACCTTAATGTACCTCAAAGGCCAACCGCCATTTCCATGTTAGAACCTTGCCGACCACCTGTCCTAGTACCACTTTACACCCCTACTACTGGAAGTACCTCATCCACCTGCTTCCATCTGCAAGATCACTCTTCATCCGCTTCACGACGATCAGGGTTCAGCTACCCTAGGCAACAAGCCTCGGCAGGAAGGCTGTCTTTTGCTTCATAAGCCTGCTCCACCCAGGTCGTGACACGGTGGTGATCTCGTGGCGCTTGGTTGTATCAGGGCTTGATCTCATCCAAGTAGAGTCGCATCGCAATGAGCAAACACGACGACCAACCTAACGGAGGCAGAAGGCCAAGTAACGGAGATCAAGGCGACGACAAGCCTAGCCCTATGTCTCTCGCCCGCCATGCCGGACCTTCGCTGCTTGCCGCCTCAGTTATGCTAGGCCTGATCTTTGGCGGCTGCTGCTCGAATGTAAGACCAGTTCCCTCTATCTCAACGTAGCACAATCGATGGGAATCCGCCCTGTTTTGGTGGCCACTGAGAATATGCTAAGTATGCCCCCCCAATAGGTCTACGCTCTCGAAGCAATCATCAAGTACGTCTGTCCCTTCATTCCTCATCCTCGAGGAACACTTCTTAGTCAATCAACCAGGGCCCAACTAACATTCTGCCACTACAAGTTTCGAGCCGTCTGCTGGTACGGTACCCTCTATGAATGCTTCCTCCCTACGCCTACAAATCAAGGCTGTTGATAGCGGCATTCGCTGAGATGATGTGACTATTATAGGAACTCTCTTGACTTTTGTTCAGTTTATATTTGTAGCGACTACAGGTTATATCACACAGTTTGACCAGTCACGGCCACCCTTTTTCCTGGCCCCAAACAAGGTTCCCATTCGCCGCTGGATCATCAACATTGTGCTGTTCTTCAGTATCAATGTGCTTAACAACCATGCATTCAGTTATAACATTTCTGTCCCCGTTCATATCATCCTTCGTTCGGGTGGAAGTATCACGACCATGGCTGCAGGCTATCTCTATGGAAAACGATATTCTCGGATGCAGGTTTTCGCAGTCGTTCTCCTAACCTTCGGGGTTATTGTAGCTGCATGGTCCGATTCTCAGGCAAAGGTGGGTAAACCCTCTCCTCTTAAGTACAGTCTCGCAATATCATGTCCGATTCTGATAGTCTCTTCAGAGCAAGTCCGGCGATGATTCGAGGCCGGCTTTCAGCACAGGGCTTGTGGTTCTTTTTGTCGCCCAAGTGCTATCGGCTATCATGGGCCTCTACACCGAAGCCACCTACCGAGAGTACGGCCCGCAGTGGAAAGAGAATCTGTTCTACTCACATACGCTCTCACTGCCCCTTTTCCTCCCATTTGCCTCGTCCATGTACGCCAGCTACAGTCGTATGGCTGCAAGTGAGCCACTGCCCGTGGGTTTCTTTTCGCCCACCGTCGGTGCCGTCTTCGCCAAAGCGCCCAGGCAATTGGTGTTCTTAGCAGCCAATGTCCTCACTCAATACGCCTGTATCCGCGGTGTCAATCTGTTGGCTGCCATGTCCACAGCTCTCACTGTAACTATTGTCCTCAATATTCGGAAGTTAGTAAGCTTGCTGCTTAGCATATGGCTGTTTGGGAACACTCT
Organism: Clonostachys rosea; assembly: GCA_026958235.1. Lineage (NCBI taxonomy): Eukaryota > Fungi > Ascomycota > Sordariomycetes > Hypocreales > Bionectriaceae > Clonostachys > Clonostachys rosea. The sequence continues at coordinate 4,521,565 of CP110207.1, forward strand.
TGCCCCCGGGACCGTTCTTGGGGCTCTGGTTGTCTTCGGTGCAGGAGGGCTGTACACGTTTGGCTCATCGCGGCCGAAGCAAAGTTCACCCTCAAAAGAGAATGCCCAAACTACGGTTAAGAAAGAAGGCTAGGCTGGGGAGTACAGTAGGCATTGCCAAACGGGGCCAAGTGTGAAATGAGGGTACGAATAGAATGGGTGATGAGATTCAACAAACAGGAAGACAAGACAAGAGGAGAAAACGGACAAGGCGCAAGGGAAAGTCATGGTAATATACATATACTCAGTACAGTTGGCAAATAGAACATTTAGATGGTTGTTGGATTTCGTTATGAAAAGGTTCTCAATCAGTACCTACCAAGGTACTACCTAAGCCACATGGATTGGGTCCTGATACAACAACCTGATAGACTTGTCCTTGATGTGTTGTGTATAAACTATTTACACAGCCACCAAGTATGACATCCTCTGACCTACCTAACGTAGCTACGGGAGATGCATCTACCTGCCTGCGTGGGTTGGTCTGCGGTCCCATTTACCCACCTTCGGGCCCTGGTGTGCATCTAGTCCCATATCGAAGATTGCTATTTGTCCGTTTGCTGCATACCCAGGCACGGGACTAGCTACTCCAATCAGTAGCATACCTATCAGTGAGAACGCAATGGGCCGGCTGGCGGGCTCTGTCTCCCTTGCATGGAATAGCGTTCTGTTGTGGTGGGTGCAACCCAATCCCGGCCTTCTTATGTCACCGACTGCCAGGGAGCTCTCGGAATTCGCCTGACTACCTAGAACAGCTCCACCACACTCGATCTCCCCCTCTACATCCGCCCCTCCAAAAAATTCAAGGACCAAGATATGGGTGTAGAGGATCTTTGTACCAAAATTTCTCCTCCCTCCATCTTCTAGTAAACTTCTCGATATCTACCAATTCGTGCGAAAGCTGCCCCTGGTCCTCCCTCCCGTTTGCCGTGCCGGAGAACATCTTCCCTGCTCGCTCGAGTCTTGAATCGCTTCACGCCGAGCCGCGATGTGTGGCGGTACGTGTTACTACTGCTCCATGATGACAATGCAAACGCCAGCAAGGGAGGACCGATCATGCTGGGAATTCCCCGCGACAGACAGGGCTAACATGGATTCGATTCAGAAAATGGTGCTTCCCACCGGGACCAGGTGACACCTTACGGTGTACATACAAGAGAGTCAGATGAGGAGGATGCAAGTGTACAGGAGGGTGGTGCAACAGAATGGGAAGAAGAAGAAGCGTCCGCAGATGAGCACCGAGCATGGAACGAATCGACCGAGAACAACGAACAAGGCGAGCTTCGTGAAGGAATGCTGCTACGCGATCTTCCAAAACGTACCACTTTCTACGATCCTGTCGCCGAACGCCAGATGAGCCAAACAGACTTCAAACACTTCTATCAACGCAGCAAGGCTGAGACTCGCTCCAACACAGGCGGTACGCGCTCTCAACAAACGCCATTCGGCAGTCCTATGATTGCTGCTGGCTCGCAGCCCCCAACGGAATATGGAGCCGATTCTTTGCTTCTCGATCCCGAGAATCAGAGTACAGAACCCCAAGTTCTTTGGAATGGTAGCTCCGAGACACCAACCTCGGTCCCAGAATACAATCGGCCAGCTCTAGACGCCATGTCTCCTCCAGGCGCCAGAATTTATCCCGGGATGGCAGCTTCCAGAGCCGGCCCTGCATTGTACCCCAAGGATGCGCCCGAAACTTCACAGCCTACGGCTCCTGCTCTGCCCCAGAGCGGCCTTTTGGGTAGCGGCGCCTTCGATACCGAGCCTCAAATCACCGAAGAGCTCAGTGCGATATCTAAAAATATCCAGCGAATTCTTGATATCAGGCGCAAATACATAAAACTATCTGCCCAGGGGCCAGATGATAACCCAAGGGATATGCCAGGTTGGGACATTTACCCCCCTCCTCCGCAACCTGCCTGGAAGGCGACTGGCGAGGTGTATGGCTCGGGTGGGCATGAACAGCCATCTGGGCAACAGGAGGCGAAACGTCCTATTAGAAGGAGAAAACCGGGCCAAGATATCGGTGAAGACTTCGATATGGATGATCTTCTGCCCCTCCCCGGCGACGATGGTATGGCTTTCAGACTTGATGAGAGCGGCGTATACCAAGTCTTCGAATCCGAGAAAGCTACCGAGCCTGCCATCCAAGTCCCCACCATCAGGGAATATTACATGGACCTGGATGAGATCCTTACCACATCCTCAGACGGGCCAAGTAAGAGTTTTGCATTCCGCCGTCTTCAGTATCTTGAGGGAAGGTTTAATCTCTATGTTCTACTTAATGAGTATCAGGAGACAGCCGACAGCAAAAAGGTTCCTCACCGAGACTTCTACAACGTTCGTAAAGTAGACACCCACGTCCATCACTCAGCTTGTATGAACCAGAAGCACCTTCTCCGGTTCATCAAGAGTAAGATGAAGAAGTTTCCCAACGAAGTTGTTTTGTATAGGGATGGAAAACACTTGACATTGGCGGAAGTCTTTTCAAGTATCAACCTGACAGCTTATGACTTGAGTATCGATACCCTGGATATGCACGTAAGTTTGACGGCTCGGTCCAGCTACCCCCATTTACCTCCTTCAAAGGATGTCTATAGCTAAATACGGCCCGCTAACGCGCTGGATAGGCTCATACTGACTCTTTCCATCGTTTCGATAAATTCAACCTGAAATATAATCCCATTGGCGAATCTCGGCTCAGAACCATCTTCCTCAAGACGGATAACTTCATCCATGGACGGTACTTGGCAGAAATCACCAAAGAAGTCATCTCAGATCTGGAGTCGAGCAAGTATCAGATGGTAGAGTGGCGCATTTCCATCTATGGCAAATCCATTGACGAGTGGGACAAGCTGGCAGCTTGGGTTGTTGATAACAAACTCTTCTCGCACAATGTTCGTTGGCTCGTGCAGATTCCTCGATTGTACGATGTGTACAAGGCCAGTGGTCTGATGGACTCTTACGAGCAAATCGTCAAAAATGTCTTCCAGCCCCTCTTCGAAGTAACCAAGGACCCTTCAAGTCATCCAAAGCTTCACGTCTTCTTGCAGAGAGTCATTGGCTTTGACAGCGTGGATGATGAGAGCAAGGTAGAACGCCGACTGTTCAAAAAGTTCCCGGTCCCCAAAGATTGGGAAACAAAGCAGAACCCACCATATAGCTACTGGATATACTATCTTTACTCCAACATGGCATCTCTGAACTATTGGCGGAAGAAGCGAGGTTTCAATACTTTGGTCATGCGCCCCCATTGCGGTGAGGCTGGAGACAGCGAACATCTGGCAGTGGCAGCCTTGTGCTGCCATAGCATCAGTCACGGTCTTCTCTTACGAAAGGTGCCGTTGCTTCAGTACGTTTTCTACCTCGAGCAAATCGGCATCGCCATGTCTCCACTAAGCAACAATGCCCTCTTTCTGGCATACGAGAGAAACCCTTTCCATCAGTATTTCCGGAGAGGACTCAACGTTTCTCTGTCGACCGACGATCCTCTGCAGTTTGCCTTCACCAAGGAGCCGCTGATTGAGGAATATGCAGTTGCGGCACAGATTTATAAGCTCAGCCCTGTGGATATGTGCGAGTTGGCCAAGAACTCAGTTCGGCAAAGTGGCTATGAATTGTCGATCAAGAAGAAATGGCTGGGCCCGAGGTGCGACCTGCCCGGTAGAGACGGTAATGAGATGGTGAAAACGAATGTACCTGATCGAAGAGAGGATTTCCGATATCGTACTCTTCTTGAGGAAAGAGATGTGTAAGTGATTATCTTGTACGTGACAGGTTTCGGGTCACTGGCTAATGCGGTATATTCTCCTCTCTTCTAGACTCGAGCAGTATGTCAACCACAAAGCTTCAACTGTCGGTGCCCCAAGCGGCACTTCGGCCCCAAATAACGCGAGTTCCGCGGCTCAGAGTGGCTCACTGAAGTCAAACGATCATTCCTCGAGCTCGCTTTATATGCCTAGTTCCGCTACTGGTATTGTTGAGCCTTCTCAAGGCTCGTCCCGGGAGGGGCAGTATATTACAGAAGGCACTCATCTTTCCGGCCATGAAGCCCGCGCATTCCCGGGTATCTATACTCGCGAATCAAGGAGCAGCAGTATACGCAAAGACAACAATGCTCCACCGCAACAGCCGACTGGGGGAAGCGGGGCTGAATGATCTGCCATGTGATATGTCAGGCACGTATAGCTTTCTTGTGTTCAAGAAGTGTTTCCCTTGATTGTGGGAATTTGATGTGGCGGCCTCGTCTAATCGATATTTCCCTCCACCCCTTGGGCCCGCCGCCAATCCAAGTCTAGACGACGATTTAGCGAGGTATCGCTTTACATGCATGTGGCCATCAGAGCCGTGCAGTAGGAAGATAGAGCAGTGGACGAATTAATTTGGTCACGTCTACTGCGTAGCCCTTTGGAAATCAAGTTTGTTGGGATAATCTAGCAACAATCTATTTGCGAGCCTACTGCTGTCTTGTATTCTCTGAATACAGCTTGGTCATAATGAGTGCGTCTGCTTGCAGGTGTGTTAATGATAGTATGGATATTGGTTAATTTGAGGATGGTTTGCAACTACCTATGGTGTCTATTTCCTAAATTTCTGTACAGTACTGTGATAAATAAATAAATATTTTATGGGTTTGACACCTCACCTTCTGTCGGTCATCGACCACCTGGTGCTTAGGGTAGGTAGGTTGGCAAGAGGTGGAAATAAGCGAGAGCTGGCTATAAAAGCGGCGTTGTGTACCTCAGTGAATCGACAGCACTTTAGGTACCGAGTGCCATGTACCTCGATGTAAGCTGCCTCGTGGAAAGTACCCGTCAGATGCGCTTTGGTAGCGGGCAATGTGGAGTACACCGGTGCTAGCTCATGCGCGTAAGGTACCTTCTCCTTTTCCTCCCAGATACTGTAATAAGTAATTGGGCTTAGTGGATATACCTGTGGCCGGAGGCCAATTAGCAGCAGCAGCGCCATCCTGCAGCCCTCAAGCCCCCTGTCCAAGTCTGGGTACTTGCGTCCAGAAGAGAGACAGTGCGCCCATCATACCACAGCTTACTTAGCCTCTGTGCGTCTATATCCTCCAGCTACATCATCCATAATACTAACTGCAGATAGCTGGATCCATAGCAAAGGCAGGCCGACTCCTAACCAACCCGCCCTCTCGCCCTCAACCACTTCGTCGTCCTCTCCCTCCCGACCGGGCTACGGCAACGGCGACATCTACCCACGATCACAAGTTTAGAGTATACTCGACAGCTCCCGGGCTTATGAAACGGAGAGCCGCACACGCCTAATAGCTAATTACTGGCTGCTCCTGTCCACGCAAACCACAGCCCCCTCCCCCCCTCGACCACCGATCGAAGAACAATCAGCCCAAGTCAGTGTAGCGCAGCCGCACGGGTGACGCCGTTTGCCATGGGGTTCCTTGGTGTTTACAAGGCGCTTTACGACTACGCGCCCCAGGCCGATGGCGAGCTTGCGATCGAAGAGGGTGACCTGCTCTACGTGCTGGAGAAGAATGACGACGACGGATGGTGGAAAGCCAAGAAGAAGGCCGGCGCCGAGGACGAGGACGAGCCCATAGGCTTAATTCCGCATAATTATGTCGAAGAGGTGTGTAATACTTGCAATGGTTCCTGGCTTCAATTCCATGATTTTGTCGCACCGAGCTGTTTACGTGCGCACCCAATCGGGCATCTGTTGATCGCGGATTTCGTGGAAGATGCGACTCACGCGGCCAGCTCTGCTCCCCAGCGGTCATGCGGCACTCGCGGACTGGCCGGTGATCCCGCCAGTTGGTTTATGCCAAGAGCTGAGCTAACTTGCAAAATAGGTTCCCAACCAAGGCCATGCGAGGGCACTTTACGAGTATACCCGCCAGACCGATGAAGAATTATCCTTCCCCGAAGATGCCGTCCTCGATGTCTTCGACACCTCAGATCCGGATTGGATTCTGGTTGGTCTCGACGATGATTACGGGTTTGTCCCATCGAATTATATCGACATGTCCGCTATTTCCGATGACGCTGCTGCGGAAGCTGTGGCGCCAGCGCCTCCAGCACTCCCCTCGAGACCACAGCCGGCAGCCGTCGAAGAAGAACCACAGAGCCCTGTCCAAGCATCGCCGCCTCGTGCTCCGGCAGGACCTGCGGCAGCTCTTGCGGGGGTGATGGCAGGTCGTGCGGTGCCTCCTCAGCCATCCTCGCCCTCTCCTCCTCCCCAGCCTCAACGGTCATTTTCGCAGCACGATGACTATCAGCATGCATCGGATGATGAGTCTGCTCGATCTCCAGCCTTGCCCTCGCGACCACGACCACGACCGCCAACGTTAGAAGTCTCACGTAGCCCGCCGCCTCCACCTAATGATGACGACGTGACCATTCCTCCCGACCCTGCGAAGTCGCCAGGAGGCTATCACTTGTACAACATTAACGAGATGGTATCTATCATGGGAAAGAGGAAGAAGATGCCAACCACTCTTGGTATCAATCTCAGAACGGGAATTATTCTCATCGCACCAGAATACGCCCAAGACGGCCCATCACAGGAATGGACGGCTGACCGGATGACCCATTATTCCCGGGAAGGTAAGCACGTCTTTATGGAGCTTGTCCGCCCAAGCAAGAGCATCGATTTCCACGCCGGAGCCAAGGACACCGCCGAAGAGATTGTCATGTCCCTCGGCGAGATGGCTGGAGCTGTCCGGGCCGAGGGGCTTCGCGAGGTGATCATGGCAGGATCCAAGCAGGGTATGAAGAAGGGCCATATACTGTACGATTTTACAGCGCAGGGCGAGGACGAGGTGTCCGTGTCCGCCGGTGACGAGGTCTTTGTCGTTGACGATTCGAAGAGCGAGGAATGGTGGCAAGTTCGCCGGCTCAAGAACGGCAAGGAAGGCGTTGTGCCAAGCAGCTACATCGAAGTAACGGGGACTGTGGCAGCTGGCGCTGGACAGTCGGATTATGATAATCTCAGGTCGACGGTGGAGCAGAATCGTTTGGATGAGCTCAGACTTACAAAGGAGGCACTGAAGGCCAGCAAAGAACCAGAGCAGGTAGGGCATGGAGTGCCTCTTCCCGCACGAGGCAGCAGTCTCGCCGCAAGTGAAAATGGTAATAATTCGGGAAAACAGCGAAGTCGGCGTGAAAATGGTCGAGGCGAGAGTAGTGGCCAGGCCAAGCCCAAAGCCAGTGAGTTCACTCCATCCCCGTTCTCTCCTTCTAGATTACAAGCCATTCGGTTGACTAACTAATTTTCTCCTTTTCTCCCTTGGCGCCAGAACCCGACCCTTCGAAAGTCCGAACGTGGACAGATCGATCCAAGTCTTTCAGTGTTGACGCCCAATTCCTTGGACTCAAGGATAGCAAGATCCACCTTCACAAGATGAATGGTGTCAAGATTGCGGTCCCTATAGCTAAGATGTCACGAGACGATCTTGAATATGTAGAAAACCTCACAGGCATCCCCCTTCAGACTGACGATGCTGCATCATCTTCTCGCAAGTCTAGATCTCCCGACAAGGCCACCCCTGCTGCTAGCTCAAAGGTCGAGAAGAACAAGAAACCCGAATATGACTGGTTCCAGTTCTTCCTGGACTGCGATATCGCCGTGGGTCTCTGCGAACGATATGCACAGGCATTCATCAAGGACTCGATGGATGAAAGTGTATTGCCGGATGTCGACGCTGTTATTCTTCGGAATTTGGGTCTCCGCGAAGGGGATATCATCAAGGTAATGCGGACTTTGGATAATAAGTTTGGACGACAACGGGCAAAGGATGGCGACGGTGGGCTTTTCTCTGGCGCAGGCGGTACTCTTCGCAACAACACCCGCAAGGGACGCCCTGCTCCCGCTGTCCAAACAAGCGACGTTGTTGATGCTGCCGCCTTTTCGAAAGGCGATAAATCAAGTCCTGCTGCTGACGAGTCAAAATCTTCACCTACCCCTGCGAGCCCAGTAAAGGCCAACAACACAAATGCTGGCAGCTCGAAAGCCGGCGGTGGGTTTGATGATGATGCCTGGGATGTGAAGCCCAGCAAGCAACCTCCAGCAGAGCCCAAGCCGCAGTCCCCAGCGCCAGCTCCAGCGCCAGCAGCTCCAGCCGCTCCCGCAGCACCTTCAAGCGCCCCTTTGACCGGTTCGATGAAGGAGCTCTCTCTCCTGAGCGAGCCGCTGCAGCCGACCAAGGTAGAGGGACAGTCTCAGCCCACTCAACCTACTATACCTGCGGCTGCTCCCCAGCTTGTCCCTCAAGCAACTGCCACGACTCAGCCCTTACAAGGAGCAAATCCAAACTTTTTCTCCTCCTTGCCTCCGCCACAACAAGCTATGGCAACGGGGGTCGCAACCGCAGGAGCACGTCAACGCCCGACCCCCCCTCAGCCCCTTTCTCCCCAAAATTCACTTGTGCCGCCGCCACCCCAGCGACCATTATCTGCGCCCCTGAGCGCACAACAAAGTGCCTTTGCTTCTCCCGGTCTTGTCCCTCAGATGACAGGTGGGCTGTTGCAAAGCCAAGTGGCACCCACGGGCCAGAGCTTGAACGAGATAACACAGGCTCGGCAGCAGCAGCTACAACAACAGCAACTGCAACAGCAGCAACTACAGCAGCAGCAACAGCTCGCTGCTGCACAGCTACAGCCGGCTTACACGGGTTTCCAAGGGGCACAGCAAATGGGTTACTCGATGGCTCCCGCTGCATACCTGCAGCCTATGATGACTGGCGCGCCAAACTCCGGTCCGTTCATGGACCCAAGCCGACCCCAGTCCTTCTCTCCAATGCAAGCTCAGCCTACTGGTTTCCAACAATTTGGCAACAACATGCAGAATTCTTTTGGTCAGCCAAATCAAGGTCAAGGAATCAACAACTTCTTACCTCCTGCCCTTGAGCCTCAAAGAACTGGAATGCCCGGTATCCAAGCTCAGCCGACGGGAATCAATTCATTCAACCCCCAGCAGGCAACCCAGCAACAACCTCTTCAGCCCCTCCAGCCTCAGCAGACTGGCCCGGCCCCGCCAGTTCGCTTTGGCGTCACACCAGACACCAAGAAGCTGGCCCCACAGGCGACAGGACGCAGAGCAAACCTGTCTCAAGCTAGTAAGTCTCAATATCTTAAGGCGTTGTCACGATCTAAATGCTAACTGAAAGTTCACAGCTCCGCAGAATCCGTTCGGCTTCTAAGCCTTTTGCCCGGACCATCTCACTGCAAAAGGACACTCTCGCGACTCCCCCCCTTTACTTAATTCCATGCATGTAGGCGTGGGCCATATGAGTTGTGATAATTGCAGTTGAGCGACTCGATTAAGCATATTGGATGATAGGACACGCCTGTCTTATAGACTTAGCTACCTGTATGTATGTACGTAGATCTGAACCTGGAGCACCGGCAGGCTACATAGTTTTTTTATCGACATCGACATTATAGTATATATTCTAGCCACTGTTGCATAATTGGAAAATTTAATTGCGTTGGCTTCAGTATTAATATTTCAGGCTGGCTAAATCGTGAAGGCTTGCACGGCTTTCCTCGTTTGCTATGTGATTGTTCATTGATGTGAAGAGAGATCTAGATGCACGAAGAAAGAACAAGAATCAGAAGGGGGAAAGCAGACAAGGCTATCTATCAAATCCCACAGGTGTATAAGAAACTGCGCTCTATATGTGACTAGCCAAAAAAATAGACGCGGGTTGCTGAAACCTTGTTAGTGTTTCCAGTTTGGCTATCTGGGGTCACGGCTGGCAAGCATACGGGATGCCGCTGATAACTGCAGTTATCTGATGTGCTGTTTCATCTTTTCGTTGGCCTTGCCAGGATCAGATGAATATTGGACTCTCGGAGTTCAGCTTTGTTATCGTTGTGACCAGATTTGAGCTCTTGCTATTCTGCAGGCGATGAGGAAGCCTGAGGTGTTTCGAAATCTGGGCCTTTCTTCATGCTTTGCGGCGCCTTCCCTGGACCTTCTCCGGGACCCCCGAAGCGAGCGTTGATAGATCCACGCCTGACTCGGTGGCTGTCTCATTAACGGGCACCTCGGCGGGCTTGTCGGCAGGCACAAATCGTTTGCGGACAGCACGGATCATCCTGAAAAACCAGTGAAAGTTTAAGAAGTTGAGGGTCAGGTTGCTGGCTAGATAAGTAACGGCTTGCCAAACAGGTACGGTTGAGGCCTCAGTCGCAAATATCATGGTAGAGATATCTAGCTTAGTAGGGCTAGGGTGGAGGTTCTGGAGAGCAAGCCTGATGTCGCTTAGGACGACGTAGGACTGATATGTTCCAAAAACGAGACGCGAGGTGAAGAAGGTGAAGAGGAGTGCAATGCCGTTATACAGTTGGCCCTTGGATCCTGTCATCTTGACCTTGTCCATGAACCAATGAACGTTCAGAAAAGGGGTAGAAAGCTCCCATAGAATGAATACTGGGGCGTAGAAGTTAACGAGGGGGCGCTAGATATGGAATCTGGAGTTAGTAGGCTGTCTGGAAAGCTTTCGGAGGAAGGTCGAGCCAAGGATGATACATACAAATCCTAAGCCGTACACCAGCAGAGCAGCGATGGCATGGGCCAAAGTACCAGGACCGAAAACATCGAAATGCAAGCTGCTAACAAAGAAATCCCAGACAAAGTATCCAGCAGCAAGAGCCTGGATCATGCCTTCGGCGCCCGTATAGCCCCAAACCCGCTCCTCCCAGTCCATGCGCCTACGTTCCTCGTTGGCAAGCATAACCCATATCGCCAGGACATTGATGAGGCAGCTCTGAACCATAGACACGACATGGGCATCCCAGTTCAGCTTCGTCTTGCGGGGAAGCTTGGAGTAGTACTGGGGCGCCAGGATGTTGGAGATGATGGGCGACACAGGCCAGAAAATGAGCGAGTAGAAGAGGGCGCTTCCGACAACTTCATGGATATGCAGAGGTAGTGTAACCATCCCAAGACGGTCGGCCCATGGCTTGACGAGCTCTGACAGCCATGGGATTGGGGCAATGAAAAAGGGGTCCTCCATGGTGAAGGATAGCTAAAGTAGATCGGAGATGTAGGTTCGTGGTGGTCGTTAGGGGCTGCGTCGTTCCCAGGGTTCGAGCAATATCTTCCGGAGAAGTTGTTAATTCGACCTCGGAACGGCGCAGGAGGCGGACGGCGGTAGTTATCTTATTTGAGAACCTCGAGTTGGGGGGAGGGACAGAGAGAGAAATGACGTGGGCACGCGACGGTCTTGAACCCAGGACTTGAGTATGGCGGAGGGGTGGAGAAGATGATGCGCCAGTGGAGCAGAAGGGGCTGAGCTGGATCGACTATGGAAGCCACGAGGATTAAGGACCCATGATAATGGCAGCTGGAGTGCGAGAGAAAGGAGGGCGAAGTGAAGCGCCGGCTGGTTGATGGGGAGGAATCCAGCCAAATCTGTTGGGGTAGCAAAGGTACGTAACAAGAGGCAAGTAGGTAGCAATTAAGGTTAGGTCATGCTTGCAGCGAGGGGACCTGCGACTGCTGTGCAGTGACCTGTCACAAGCGCGCTTTAGGGGCTGGGCGGTGGGTTAGGTACTGCGGACAGGCAGCAAACGGTTGGGTGGGTGCAGGGTACCTCGCCAGAGGGTGATCATTCCCAGGACAGCTCACAGCAGGACAGAGGGACTGGATACAACCTCGTGAGCACGCCCCTAGCTCCCCTCGCATCGACTGACCAGCCCTCCCTTACTTGTGCCCGGATTGCCAGCTGACCTCTCTCGGCCACTCGCCCACCATGGCTGAATCTCTGCACGAGCTCCTGGATCCCCAGCGGACCGTGACTGACGGCGCTGCCCTGAAATATCTGGCTCATTTGGCGGATGTGCCTGCCAATGCCCTTGCCGCCTCCGAGCCGCAGCAGCTTACGCATACATCGCACTCAGTCCTGCTCCAGATCCAGGCTCTCTCAAAGCGATCGCACAAGCCTCTGGTTGCGTCGGCGGCCAGTCATTCGACCCTGCGCCAGTCGTTGCCGGCGCTCGCCCAGAGTGCTGCCGACCTGGGCCAGTCTGTCCCGCGTTTGGATGGCCAAGCTGAGTATTTTGCCACTACTTTTGGCAAGGCAGCCGAGAGCGATACGCTCGCTCGTCGGAAACGGGCCCTTCGCATGCTGCAGAACTCGGAGCGTTTGGTGGACGCCATGGAGCTCCCTCCTCTCCTGAATTCCGCCATCAGGACCACGCCTGTCAACTACTCATCCACCCTTGATCTGTATACCCACATTCGTCGTCTTGCATCTCTATACCCCAGTTCTCCGCTAGTCTTGTCTATCCTGAGCGAGGCAGATATTGCCATTCGTCAAATGGCTGTGGACCTCATCTCAAGTCTCAAAGCACCCAGCCTCAAATTGGCTGCCGCTCTCAGAACTGTCGGTTGGCTCAAGCGGATTGCCCCTGACCTTATCAGCGACGCCTCCCCAAACGATGCACTCCCAGCGCTCTACCTAGTCTGTCGTGTTGCCACGCTTCTCAATCAACTGGAGGCTCTAGATCCGCTGAGGGAGTTGGCCGAAGAGGAGCGGTCCAGGCAAGGTAAATCAACACAGTCTAATTTTGGTGGGCAACAAACCGAGAGGTACCTGAAACGCTATGTCGAAATCTTTCGTGAACACACATTCAGCATTGCTTCGGTTTTTAAGAGTGTCAATGCCAGCTTCGATTCTCCAGCATCTCATAGCGTGGACGATGAATCTCTCATGCCGCTCCCCTCAGCTATCTCTACACTGCCGCTGCATCTTGTGGAGATGCTACTCGAGACCTTGCGACAGCACCTGCCTACAGTCAAGGAGCAGGCTGCCCGGGAGAGCATACTGACGCAGGTTCTTTACTGCTCTGGCAGCTTTGGTAGACTGGGCGCCGACTTTGGCTTGCTCCTGTCTACCATCGGAGTCAGCGAGTGGGTGGACTTGGTGAAGCGACACCGCCTGCTGGCTGGCCGACTGGAGTCTGTCATCGGCGATTACAGTAGAGGCCAGAGCACCAGCACCAATTGATGTCTGTATTTCGACGTACTTTGCTCAGCATAGTCACAGACTGGCACAGATCAGACCGATCAATCTTCCCTACAACACCATTACCAGCTTCCATTTAACAGTACTTCTACATTCAATGACGAGTGCTTGAGTCGGCTTATAGTCAAACTCTATTTTCCTGTCTAAGCCCCATGCTCTGACATCTGGGCAGAGTTGGAAGCTGGCCTGCAACCTTCCCGACAACCGGCGTTTAGCCGTGAGTAGCCGCTATCTCGATCGCATTCACGATCGACGTATCAGCTCACTTGACCCATTTCCCGTCAATCCCGGATACAGCTTTACCATCTCACGAACGACGCTCTGGGCTCTTGATGGTCACTTCCCACCCGTATTGGCATCGATACATTTGTAGCTCCGACTATGATGAATAGAGCGCATCACCCATCATTATGAGCGTGACCAGGACCAAGTCGCCGGCATCGGCAACGTCAGGTGCGCATACCCAAATGCAGGAAACCATTCGCCTTGAACTTTTCTTCTTCTTTCTACATCGTCTCTCCTAATCATTTCGGTCCTTCTTATCTGACTTGGAAATGCTCAGGACACCACTTTGTTTCGGGTCTTGGGTCTGGAGTTGCCTCAGCTGTTATTCTGCAGCCTTTGGACCTTTTGAAAACACGCATGCAGCAGTCAGGACATTCATCGTTAAGGAATCTCCTTCGGGATATGAGACAGTCTCCCAAGTTCGTGGCCAGTCTTTGGCGAGGGACGCTCCCATCAGCCTTGCGAACTGGATTTGGCTCGGCCCTTTACTTCACAACCCTAAGCTCAATTCGCCAGCAAGCTCGAAATTGGGATTTCTTTCGGTCACACAATCAGCTACATTATGGGTCTTCTGCTCTTCCCACGCTGAGTAATTCTGCTAACCTTGTGTCTGGGGCTGTGGCCCGCACCTTTGCTGGCTTCGTGTTAATGCCGCTTACAGTGATCAAAGTACGTTTTGAGTCGAATCTCTACTCGTATCCATCACTTTGGGCAGCAGCCAAAGACATCCAAAGGGTTAATGGCTTCCGAGGTTTCTTCTCAGGCTTCGGTGCCACTGCCATGCGAGATGCGCCCTATGCTGGCTCATATGTACTCTTCTATGAACTCCTAAAAAGCCAGTTTAGTAAGCTGGCACACCCACCAGGCCAATCTCACGAACCAACGAAGATGCAAGCATCGGTAGCTGGTTCGGTTAATTTTGCTTCGGCAAGCCTTGCGGCTGGAATTTGCTCAGCCCTCTCCAATCCTTTCGACGCCATCAAGACTCGGATCCAGCTGCAGCCGGAACAATATAGAAATATGGCGCAGGCTGCTTATAAGATGGTCACCGAAGATGGCTTCCGAAGCCTGTGGGATGGACTGGGTCTCCGTATGGGTCGAAAAGCCATGAGCTCAGCTCTTGCCTGGACAGTGTATGAAGAATTGATTCGCCGTGCCGGCACACCCAGATCCCTATAGGCTCCCTTTCCATTCACCCATCCATACCAGTCACAAACAAAGCCCCTCTCATTTCTCATACTCTGTACCATCAACTCCCGCTCTACGAAGATAGAATATGGACATATCACCGGCGTTTGGGCAAGGATATACAAAAAGACTTGATTGCTCTAAAAGCATAGATTCTCGTAATAGATCTTGATATTCGTAACCCCAAGCTTCCCCCCCTGAGAATGAATAAATAAGTGGAACAACGTTGCGTTAACAAAACTTGATTGACGTAGCTTCAGTGCCGATCCCACGTGGCATCTTCTTCCAATGAAACGGCACATCTAGTTGAGAAAAGGTACGAATGGGAAAAGCGGTTAGTCAAAACAAATGTCCGAAGCAAAGTTTAAATCATGGGCGGCCACCGGCTAGGAACATGAGGAGGCCTGGAGACTTGCTTCTCCTGCGGGAGTGGCTCTTCTTCCTCACAAACTCATATGACTCCTCCCGATGGTGGTGGTGCTCATCCTTGCCACGCTTGTGACGGAGAGCCCGTGTGTGCTTCCACATGTTGTTTTGCTCCCATTCTGGGACCCAACGCTTGATGAGGACGTATTCCGGATCCTGAGAGGGAACATGTTAGTATTCGTTAACAATCAACAATAGAAATGGGGAATCAGTCTTACTGCATCCATGTCCCAGTCAAGCTCAAATGCTCTCAGGGTTTCAAAAGAGAGATGCCGGCGGGACATGCGCGTGTAGGTTGGGCGAGCAAGCTGATTGGCTGGAGCTGGAGCCGGAGCCGGGCCAGGTTCGGGCTTGGGCTCGGCAATCTTCTCCTTCTTCATGATCGCTGCGATTGCTTTCTCGTCAACTCCAGAGTGGAGGAGTTGTTCTTGGAGTCGGCGTTGATACTCCTTCTCCGCGAGCTCTTTCGCAGCCTTTTCCTCGGCCTTCCGCTTCGCCTCTTCCTGCTTGTATTTCTCCACAGCGCGCTCGGCCTCTTTCTTGCGAAGAGCCGCTATCTCGGCTTCCTCAGCCTCTTTTTGCAGGCGCTTGTGCTCAAGCTCCTGCTTGATGCGCTTTTCCTCTCTTTCCTTTGCTTCACGTGCCTTGATGTCGTCCAGCTCCTTCTTGGCTCGCTCCAAGTCACCTTGGTCGCGGTACATTTTTTCGAGCCGATGCTTTTCCTCATTGTGCGCCTGGCTTATGCGCATCTGCTCTTCGCGCGCCTTGATGTCGTCCAGCTCCTTCTTGGCACGCTCCAAGTCGCCCTGGTCGCGGTACATTCTTGCAAGCCGGCGCTTCTCCTCATCGCGCGCCTGGTCGAAGCGTATCCGCTCCAGTTGTTGGCGGGCCGCCTCTGCCTCGTAGTCTTCTCGCGTTCGGTTACGGGAACGCGAGCGGTCGCTGGGGCTAGAGGATGATGGGCGGCGGCGGCGGACCATCTGGCGTCGATTGCGGCTCTTATGGCGATCATAGTCAGAGTCGGATGACTCGTCAGAAGAGTGATCGCGGTAGGTGTTGTTGTTGATAATGATGGGTTGGGGTGGGGGCGGGGCAGCCTGGGCCGGAGGCGGGGTTTCCCTGTGGCGCGAGTGCGATCGTGAGCGAGTAATTACCCTTAATTGAGGGTCTGGCAAATAAGTCTGTCTTGGAGACGCTGGGTACGGTCTGTTGGGAACATAACGGACACCGCCGCGGCGAGGCGAGCTCGAAGAGTCGCGCCGGCGGAAACGGATGTCCAGCTCGTCGTCGCTGTACCGAGACATGGCGGTTTTATTTCGGGAAATGTCTTGCCGATCTTGAGTGGGTTTTGTTATCTCTTGGTGATGTTGGTTGATGTTGTGGGCAGCCCTGATGGTGTTGAGAACAGGTCTGTAGGCGGGTGGGTCGCACGTAGAACAAGGGAGAGAGGAGAGAGGGAAAATGTGTAAGAGGGAACAGGACACAGCGAGGTAGAAGAGGCCGGTCAAGAAGAAATAGTCGTGTGGCTGACGAGCTGGAAGGCGACCGAGGCCAGCAAGTAAGCAGACGGCCCTAAATAGGTTTTCGATCGGTGCGGCAGACCAGGATGGATAGCGGGGATGGTCAGGCAGGGATGTAAGCGTAAGGCTGGGATTCGTTTCAGTGGAATAAGCCGCGGCCGCTGCGCTACTCAGTCTGGAACGAACTGATGGTGTAAAGAGGAAAAGAGAGAGTCGAAAGACTGGGAAACAGGCCCGGTCTGGAAGGCGTAGGCGTGTAAGTAATATAGGGCGGGAGAAGACGGTGAAACGTCGCACAACGTCTGGAACTACTTGCGAAGTCGGCTTGAAAAGACTTGCCTCTGGCAGGGAGAAGGGATGGAGGGGTCAGACGAACTGACCTTGCTTAAGTGATTTTCAGCTCACTGCCGATGAATTACGCAACACCTGCACACCCTGGCCTGACATGCACACAGAGGACCAACAGCTGGGTATCATTTCCAGATAGGTAGGTAGGCAAGGTACTATAATTAATCTGCAAAGACTGTGGGTACTTGGAAGCGCCTGTTTCGCTTTTGGTTTCTCGCCGGTCTTGGAGGACATGAGATACTGTTGGTCCTCCTCTTGCAGCCCGCAAATCACAGACAGACAGGAGCGGTGGAGAGGAGATAGACCAGTGGAGGGGCCAGATTGAAGTGAGGTGGGATGGAGGAGCCTGGAGCGGTGGCTGGGGTGTCGGAGCTTCGATTTGGGCCATTCAGAGACTGCAAAGCGACCCATCAGGCACAATGGGGTGGGAGGGGCGCTATACTTTAGTGCTGTCTGGCACAGCCAACCTCCATAGGTGGCCTAGGCCCAGGCCCGGGTGGCTCGTAGGGCTGGGCAAGTGCGCAGAATACTTCCCTAAGTGTGACTTGGTGGCAGGCTGCGGACAACGCTTCCTCCCGGCCCCGTCCCCTCCAGCAAGTACCGGAGCCCCCAGTCAAGCAAGAATGCAGGGTGTAATACAGGCATCGGTCCATCAGTCGCCCAACCGAGCCTGGGAAGCAAGCATCGTGGTTAGGCCTACGGCGACGCAACGTATCCTCTTTTCGGCCTTCCGTCTGTTTGTCGTCCATAGAAGCTGGCCGCCCCCGAGATGAAACGTGGGACTCCGGCGCTTGTGTGAGACAAAAGCAATCCGACGATCTGGGATGGAGCAAAGCGCACCTGAGACGTTTCTGCAGCAAGGATGCTGCAGGACATGCTATGGAATAATGCGTGTGCGGCCGCGCCCTCTCATCCAAAGCCACTACACCCACACACATGCACGCCGTGTCCGCCAAGCTGGCACCTGCTTTGGTCCCTGAGTCACAGTTGCTCACCCCTCCCTGCACGGCTGGGCAGGATCGTCTGCTTGGTTCTATTTATGGACAAGACACCTCTCGCAACATATGTACCAGGACATCAAGCTGAGGCTCAAGTCAAATATATTTAAAGTAGCGGATCCCATCCAGCTCAATAAATAGCTTCTCCGTCATCGACCGTGCATGTCGATTAGTCGCTTTTCCACCCCATTACGGCTGCTCTGAACCCAAGGAGCTCCCAGTCACCAACCGTTACGCGCGCTTTCAGGCTTGATTGCATGTAGCCGCCAACTCTTACCCCTTCACTGCCAACAAAATAACAACCTCGTCTAGCCCAGTTTCACGCCTTCAGTTTTCTCACCCACTGTCCTGTTTTCAAAAGTTGCCAGGTCAGGCCCGTCTTAAACCCATCTTCTCTGTAGATCCATCTCCATCCCAATTTCGCTCCTTGATCAGGCATCCCAGTCCAGTAGTATGGCGGTTATCTGAGCCGGTGGGCCGTTGATGCAACACCTAGATCGGCTTATCTAGCCCTAAATTCCAGCAAGAAGGAGAGGGGGGGAGATGACGCAGGTGTATAGAGATCGGTGTTACAGTTAGCGCCCACGCAGCATCTGCTCAATATGCTCGCGGCTGTTCTTATGAGTTGTCTCCAGGTAGAGTAGGCGCTGGCTCAGCTTTTCTACCTCGCCATCCAGATCGTTAGTCTGGTTATCCAACTTCTTCCGCAGAGCAGTCACGGGCAAGGCTGCAAACCTGCTCAAGATTCGGTCAGTCAGTCTCGGTCACCGAGCATCCCCAAGATGAAGGTTTCCATCAGATACATCCCCAGCCGGTGAGAGAACAGTGAAATGACCATCCCAAAGCACAGAGAGGGGGGGAAGGAAAGGGGCAAGAATACGCACATCTTCCCAACGCCTTCGTAGACTACAGCATCATCGGGGAGGCTGGCCATCTCGCTCAGGGTCAGTTTAACCAAGCGTTGCTCACGCTGCTTCGAGGCCATCTGACCGCGGGCCAGCCCAATTTGCTGTTGGGCGACAAGCGCTTGGGTCTCGATCTCCTGGACGAGCTGGATGGTCATTTTAGTCAGCGCTTGCCCACTCATCTTGCAGAGGAGAATCGCTCGGTTTGCTGTCACAAACGTACCTTCTGTAGCTTCTCATTTGGGATAGCCATGTTGTAATTTTCTTTTCCTGGAATTTCAGTCTGTGTTATGACTACTGGGTAGCCGGACGGTATCACTGGCCTGTGTGTGTTGTCAACCTAAAGAGAGGTGAAGAGCGTGCGCCGTGAGTGGGGTCATGCGAGTAGCGGGGTGCAGCCACTGGTCCAACCCGACTTTCAAATGCCTGAGCCGATCGGTAGTCTCATTCAACGACTCTTTTTCGCCATCGACATATCTGCCATTGCTATCACTGTCACTCAGAATTGAACATGTTGTCATACGCCGCCCCTGAAGTTTGACATGACAATCCGGGGCCAATCACTCTCTGCCGCGTACTTCAGCAAGAATCTCACGTGGTTCCTCAAAGGCAACGTTGTAATCCATAGCCAAGCGATTGTCCAGGAAAGCCTAGTCCAGCCATGAAGTAAACCAAAGCATCTGATGTAAGTGGCCTAGAGCCATGCACCTTGGTATGCACATCAAAGTAGGTAATTTCACATTCGTACTTGGCGAGACAAGGCTTGGTTTGTCTCGTCTAAGGCAACGTCCAGCCACTCCCGCTTATCTTATCAGCCCAACTACCCCGCTAACCCACCAAGCCCCAACTTCGGCCGTTAAGACTCATGCCTAATGTGAGTCAGGCAGTTGGATAAATCAAACGCCGCCAAAAACCTGCCGGCGAGCAACATCTGCTAGACCGAAGCCGATCGCGTGCCTAGCCCTCGAGATAAGATCACTCTCCCTGAAAACAAGCAACTGCTCCAAGTGTCTCCATCGTTCGGACGTATTCAATTGCCTCCCAAGCGCAACCGCGCGTCCAACACAATGGCCGAACCCACTGGGGCAGCTGAGAGACTCGCTCTCATCCGGGAGAATTTGGCCGAGTTTCTGAACCCTGAGATTATCGAGAAGATTTTGGCTGAAGGGGGCCATCCCAAGATTTACTGGGGTAGGAGATTGGTTGCTCTGCCCAATTAGTATTGGTGCTTGCTTGCTAACTGCGTTCATAGGAACGGCAACAACGGGTCGCCCTCACTGCGGTTACCTGGTTCCTGCTATGAAGATTGCCCAGCTCCTGGCCGCTGGCTGCCACGTTACCGTTCTTCTGGCCGATATCCACGGGTTCCTCGACAACCTCAAGGCTCCCATCGAATTGGTCGCTCTTCGTGCCGAATACTACCGCTTGATTATTTCCTCTATGCTCAAGGCAGTTGGAGTACCGATCGATAAGCTCAAGTTTGTTCTTGGAAGCTCTTACCAGAAAAGCCCTGAATATGTCATGGATGTCTACAAGCTGGCGTCTGTGGTATCCGAGCACGACGCCAAGCGAGCAGGAGCCGAAGTGGTCAAGCAGACCGATAATGCTCCCCTGAGTGGCCTTCTCTACCCCATCCTGCAGGTCTTAGACGAGCAGTACCTGGATGTCGATGCTCAATTTGGAGGTATTTACCTAGCAACGCATTCCCTCCAGATATTCATAGACAAGTTCAGCTTCGCTAATAGGCATCTACTCCAGGGTTGGACCAACGAAAACTGTTCATTGCTGCCAAGGACTGGCTCCCAAGACTGGGATACCGCGAGGTTAGATCACAACAGGACTTCTTAGCAAGAAAACAGAGCTGACATTCTGATAGCGTGCCCATCTATGCAACCCCATGGTGCCTGGCTTACAAGGCGGCAAAATGAGCGCAAGTGAACAAGGTGAGTCTCACACCTCATTTCTGCGTGCCACATCCATTGTCAAATGCCTGGAATTCTTAGTAACACGACCCCTCGTGCGTTGAACTCTACAGACAGTAAAATCGACCTCCTTGACTCACCAGAGGTCGTAACGAAAAAGATCAAGAAGGCCATGGCCGCCCCTAAGGTTGTAGAAGAGAACGGCGTATTGGCATTCGTTGAATACGTTTTACTTCCTGTCTCGGCCTTGAAGGGAAACCGAGAGTTCCGTGTCGATCGTGAGAGGGATGGCCTTGAGCCTCTCGTTTACACAACCATCGCGCAGATGCACGAGGACTACAAAAACGACGTGGTATGTCCTCTATGCAGAAATCATTCTATAATTTTATACTAATCACGATCATTGCTAATCAAAACTCACAGCTGACTCCTCAACTGCTCAAGCCTGCAGTTGCCAAGGCTCTCAATGAGCTTCTTGCCCCAATAAATGAAGCCTTCCAAGCATCTCCTGAGTGGCAAGAAATAGCAGAAAAGGCATACCCTGCCCCGGTTAAGGAAAAGAAGAAGAAGGTCAAGGATAAGGGAACCCGCCACCCTGGCGCACAACAAAAAGAGCTTCCAGTTCGCCCCGCCCCCAATGCCGAGCAATAGATGACGCACTTAGAATAAAAGGGTTTAAAAAAAAGACAATATACTACAGATAGAGTTGATCCTATACCTACAATCAACGGGAGGGGACAGCTCCCGGATACAAGAAATTTCGAAGATGGCAAAGGGGGTTAGTTACCCATTTACCCTCTGAGATGTGTTGGCACGTTCGGTTTGTTGCAACATGCGGGTGCAAGTAACCTTGAATAATTGATTGCGACAAGGCCTGCCTACATAAGAGGAAGCATAGTAAGGTCCAGAGCATAAGTTTTGGACTAAAAATGTATCATCTGTCTCATCTACTTGTTGTGCCCTGCTTGAGCTGATCCGGAGAGTAGGTCATACACAGGCTTTGCCAGAGAGTGCCCATGTTAGCGGCCTCCCATCTAGCCATCACCGACTCCCTCGCCTCCTGCTCGATCATCTTGTCGCCAAGGTTTAGAGAATGAAGCGGCTAGCCCCCTGAAACGTAGACCCGAGGTTTCTCTTGATGAAGAGAATACCTTAGTACAGGGCGTCTGAACTCTGAGACGCGAAGAAATTGTCGAAAAAAGGTGAACCAAACTCATGCGAATTGATTTCAGCCTTAATGTCCTTCCCCAAAGGCACAAATGATACAGAAAAGGTCTTGAGCCCCAGGCAGCATTGTGAATTACTGAAGTGTACCAGTGTCTTCGTAGCCATGGTTCGAACCTTGATCAAGGACCTTTGGGACCATCCACTGCCGTACGTCGCTGTCCCCAACAAACTCTATGGGCTAGCCTTGGGCACAGCACGGCAAGCTCTGGTTTATGAATCAAGACGAATCATCAAGCCTTTCAAGGTCTCATACCAGCTCAGCCTGAGGCTAATTCCTTATACTATTGCAACGCTCCATTTTCTCAAGCGTCGTTGAGGACTATCTTCTTCGCAATATGACAGCCAGCATGTCAGAACTCAGTTTTGATGTGATGCAACTCTGTTGTGAGATTTTCCTACCGCCAGTGTATGCCTTGATCCAACGTATCGTGGCTCGCAACCGGGGCACAGTTATCGCTTGGGGACGCTGGATACAGAAAACACTACATGTCCCTCGTTCCATCTGTGTCTTCCTAGAAGAGGAACCAGGCATGTATGGTGATACAATCGACCATTACTTTCCCATCATATGCATCTTGTTTTTCATAGATCTCCTCAGCTCCCTCGCAATCCCCTTGGGAGTGGACTTCCGGAACCCCATTATTATCGGCCTTATTATCATCAACCCTTGCTGCGTGGGTTTCGCCATATGGCTCGGCCTCCTACGCGCGAAATGGCGTCTGATGGAGCAGCTAGACCTCGAAGGCGCTGCTACGAGGTATTTTGAACACCAACGCGTCGCACGAATGGGAGCATCGTCTCAGGGGAGAGTCCTACCTTCAAAAACAAAAGAGGGACACGTTCTTCTTGTATGACGGTTTGGTCACAGAAAAGGTTGATCGTATCAGCATTCACGCCTAACACTAGAATATGAGAAGGAAAAGGCCACCGGATTGGAAGCTTCGTCAACCAGATGGCTCGCCACAAGTATTCCGACTCATATCCAGGAAATTGATGCACACGGCAACATGTTGTGGCGGCATAATACTGAATCCGGTCTATTTTTCACATGTTATTTGAATTCAATTGGGGTTATTATTGTCGGCCAAGGAATATCAAGCCCAGAAGTGATCTTGGAACGTTGTCCACGACGTTCTGGCCACTCACGATTTTGTGCCATCCGTCTTGCCCTCCAGAGGCAGCTACTTTGTATTATTATTGCCGGTTTGTCAAATCCAATTTACTGTAAAGAACTGTCCCGTGCGATCTTCTGGCCCGACCAAAGTGAAAAGCGATGTTCGATTCTGGTTTGGCCGAGGATTCTCGGCAGAACCAAGAGAACCGAATTCCAAGGCGCTCAAGGTGACTTTACCAGTCTTTCCGCAAATCAGTTGTTAGCATCTCACTCATTGATAATAACATGATGGATTAATTGCAAAGGCCACTGGAAGATGTGGTAATTCGACCAACACGGGGTCTTCTACCTTCAGCAAAAAAAGAAACTAGCATATTTCCTTCGCCCACGAACCAACAGACTGGATTTGCCAGCATGGTCTTTCTGAAATGGCTATTTCCATAAACCACCAGAATAAAGGCGAAAATATCTCTCTAGAATGGATTCTTATTATCAATGGCCAATCTCTCCCTGTGCGGAGACCGGAGAGAGAGCTCACATGGGGGACCTGATCGAAGTTATCTGCCCAGTCTCTTTGGCACGTATCCTGTTTCTTGGCGTAATTGGATAAATTCGAATTCCGTGGAGACGATGTGCATCAGGGAAAAGTCTTCCGTGCCGCCGCCAGCATCCACGGTGAAAAAAGAAGTCGCCCTTTTGAAACTCTACAGCACTTGCCTTGAGGGCTGCGATTGAAACTGCCTCCACATCGTTCAGGCCGACTACAGCAATACAATGTAGCTCATCTGTATCAAACCCAGCCACTTTGATACATTGTTTAATGCTTTTATGAGCGTCTTGTTGATCCATGTAGTGGGAACGTTGAAAAGGAAGAGGACATTTATTAACACATAAACCCTGGAGGCTTGCTTCACGATGATGGTCACCATCGCATCCTTGACGTAGCTACACCGATCTCTGATAGTCTATGGTAAACCGCTGAACCTGGGCTGTGCGCTCAGGAATGCCTGGGAGCATATTCTAATGAACGATCGCAAAGGTGTTGCTATCCAAGAAAATCTCGAAGAACTCGCGCCGGGTCGTGGAAAGGTCTATATGATCATCGCCGCCGGCGCAAGAAACCACCCAAGACAAGATAGTCCAACCCGCATTACAGACCAGGCGGTTGAGGCTTTACGTTACCTCATTCGCCACTTCTAGTCAGTCATTAATGACCTGAACGGGCCTATTCGGGGTCATCTATGCCACACCTAGATATTTAAAATAGATTGGTCAGGCCAGTGATGCGAGGGGATCTCTCTCACCTGTGAAAGTGGTCCAAGGTCAATTGACAATGTGATATCAGCGTGCTGTATCGTTTTGGTAGTTTCCTGTGAAGAGCCGATCAATGTCTTGGTCCGTACTCTTAGAGATGGAGAAGTTGTTACATGCCATGCTTATGTAGTGGCTTCAGATCACCATACGACCTGGTCTTTGCGAGTCAAAGCCACAGTAGTATTGAAATAGGTCCACAGTATGAAATTTCAGACTTCTCGGCCACAGTCAACTGCAACATCCTTGGTAGTAACGGACCAGTCTGGTCAATGCCCAACCTAACGATGCGGCTGCAAACAAAGCGCATTATATATACACGTATAATTAGATCACTCATCCAACTCACGGGTCAAATACTGCTTTTCAGTATCAGACAAATGCAGGCAGACTCGCCAGATTTATATAACTCTTCTGAAGCTCAACTACCCTTACGGGTTCTTTTTTTCATTGCTAACATGTCTTCCACTACCAATTTTGTTGGGCAGCCAGAAGCCCAAGCAACGACACAAACTGGTGTTGTTTCCACCGCGATAACAACCTCCTCTTCTGCCGTGGCCTCTGTGGCGAGTACAGTAGCAAAGTAGAACTGACGCCAATTCAACAAAACCGAACCCTTTCCCGGACAGGCTTCTGGTGGTGCAGTAGCAGGTGTTGCAACGCGATATCTCATTGCTAGCATCCTAGTTGGGGCCATTGTAGCTCGGCTCTTGCTCCGTCGCCGGCATAAGCAGTCTAGAGACTCGCCGTCCATGCGCAAAATCATCGAGGCAAAGGGGGGATCGCCAATATCTACTCAGCCCCAAGACAACAATAGCCCGTCAGTATCAGGGGGAAACTTCATTATCGAGGCGGACCTCGCCCGGTTCCTTTGAGGCAGTATCGCTAACGGTAAATTCGCTGCAGAGGTAGAGTCCCTTGGAGAATTGATCCACCAACATGTTCAGTTGAGGCGGACTTTCGAGAAGCGGGCTTTTGACTAGCGAGTCTGGCAAACAGCCAAAGGCGAGAGAATGTTTATAGCAGATGTAGGGAACCTCGGCGACATTTGTACTCGGACACAGAGGAACCAGACAAAGCGATTTACCAACCCTCAAGGTTTTACTGTTTACTATTAATTACATGGCACCAACACGTCCAATGAAGGGAAACACTAAGCTGCCTACTTGCCATGGGCTTCAATTAGGGTAGCCATGGTCAAGGAGCTCAAGAGAGCAGCTAGCAGCTTTGGTGGTAATAAAAGGAGACGCCAACTTGGTTAGGGATGCGAGCTGTCGATGTAGTGATATATATCTTGTTGGTACACTAGCCGTCATTGGATGGCTACCTCTGTTGCAACCAAGTTTGAGCTATGCAGAAATTTTCCACTTGCGGAGTTGCAGAACGTATACATAGCATGGAAATGTCACTCTATGCCCAAGTGCAATAACAAAGGAAGTCGTCACTAGACACTAAATTTGCATAATACCAAAGTATAAGTATCAGCGAGCTCCAAGCCAAGGACAATACGGCATGTTCGACTCATACTTCCCTCCAGCGTTCAGCAACTCATCCATCCATTCCAAATTTCTTCGCTATTCACAATGTCTGTTATAACGGTTCTTGGTGCAACCGGGATTCAGGGCGGTTCTGTTGTCCGGAAATTAACCCAGAACCCATCATGGAGGGCCCGTGCTATCACCTGGAATCCAGAGGGG
Organism: Clonostachys rosea; assembly: GCA_026958235.1. Lineage (NCBI taxonomy): Eukaryota > Fungi > Ascomycota > Sordariomycetes > Hypocreales > Bionectriaceae > Clonostachys > Clonostachys rosea. Next base: position 4,547,554 of record CP110207.1, read on the forward strand.
GGAAATGGCAAAGAGTTGCAGTCTCAAGGCATCAAAGTGGCACAAGGTGATCTCGACGATGTCGAATCTCTGAAGACTGCCTTCATGGTTAGTATACTATCGGTCTTCACCCGTGAAAACTTCGTTGGCATTATCTAGGGCTCTACTACTATTTTCAGCGTTACCAACTTCTGGTGAGTCTGTAACATTCTAGAGAACACTCAAAGCTTGGGGGAAAGAGCAGCATTGATAGATGCAGGCAAAATGTCCCTATTCATCCAAGCTCACTCAAAGAGAACGGAGAAAAGGAGGATCAGCAAATGCTTAACATAGGCAAGGCGGCGTTCGAGATCCTCACTCTTAAGCACCTCGTTGTCAGCTCCCTAGCCGGGCCACAGAAGATTAAGGTGGAAAATACCGTGCTCCTCATATGGACTACAAGGCTCGTGCAGTTGAGGAGATTGAGACACGGTTTCCGACGCTTGCTGCCAAGATCACTATACTTTGGGTAGGATGGTATCCGACTAACCTAACCATTCCACTCCTGCGGCCTTTCCTATAGGTATGTGCTCCGTTCAACACTATCTGAGTTCAGTTCAAGACATTGATAATCATTTCAGCCCGCCACAGGCAAGTACGTTTGGCTCATGCCAAGCAAACCCAGCGGCAAGCTTCCTATTGCTGGCGATAAGCCCCACAACATTGGTATTTGTTATAGAGCGGATTCTCGAACGTCTTACTCAGACCATGGGTAAGATCGTGAGGTTGGTCGCGGAGTATTTGGATTATACAGAGGTCCTGAAGGTTTAGGAGAAGGTGACAGGGAAGAAAGCTGTCTATAATTAAAGAAGAACTATATATAGATAAATAGATATAAAATTAAAACTTATCTTTATGTAGATCTTAAGAACTTTATTATAATAAATATATATTATATTTATTACTATATAAAACTATATCTAGTTTTTTAATTAGTATATAATAACTTTATAATTAACTATTATAATTTTCTTTAAAATTATATAATAATAATTAATTAATTTATTATATTTTAAATATTATTTTATTAATTTAATTTAATTTAATTTTTCTATTTAATAATTTTTTTAATAATTAAATTTTTTTTAATTTTTTTTATTTAAAATAAATATTATTTTATTAATATTAAAATATTAATATTAGATTTTAATTACTATATAAAATTATATTTAATATTTTAATTAATATATAGTAATTTTATAAATTATTTTTTTTTTTTTAGAGGTTTTTACTATATATAAGAAATATTCTAAAATTAGATTATATATAACTAGCTCTATATAAAATTATATTTAATATTTTAATTAATATATAGTAATTTTATAAATTATTTTTTTTTTTTAGAGGTTTTTACTATATATAAGAAATATTCTAAAATTAGATTATATATAACTAGCTCTATATAATTTATTTTTAATTAAGTTTTAATCTATATTTAATTTTTAATTTTATTTTTTTTTACTTTTTTATTTATATAAGTTAAAATAAAATAATAATTTCTTTAAAAACTTTAAAAAAAGCTTATTAAATATATAATTTAATTATAAGCTTTAAAAGAGAATATTTATTATTTATAATTAATTATAATATCTCTCTAAGCTTATTATTACTATTACTAATTATCTCTTCTTATAATAATAATAAATATCTTTAATATTATTATTCTTTATAATTAAAATCTAATTATTATAAGTAACTAGATTCTTATATATATAATAATTATTATTAATAAAAACTATTAGAATCTCTTTTTAAATATTAATTATTTAAACTTATAATTTATTATAAATTTGTTTATAATAATAAAATTACTCTTTTTTATATAGATTTAATAATTATATCTATTAGAACTATTATTTTATTTTCTTATAGCTAGTAATAATATAAAGATAGATCTAATTATTAATATATTTATAGAGAATTATAATAATATTTCTCTAATACTTAATTATTATTATAATCTAAGTTATTATATATAGTTCTAATAAATAATATATTAAATTAAATTAAGTTAGATTAAAATAGCTTTTTAAGTTTAATATTTATTTTAATTAGTAATATTAAATAAAAGAAAATTAAATTAAATTAAATTAAATTATTAAAAAGTTTATTAAATAGAAAAATTAAATTAAATAAAATTAATATAATAATATTTAGTACTATATAAACTATATTTAGTCTTTATTAGTATATAGTAACTTTATAATTAATTATTATAATTTTCTTTAAATAATCTATAATAGTATTAAATTAACTAATTTATTATATTCTAAATATTATTATATTAATCTTATTTAATTTAATTTTTCTATTTAATAAACTTTTTAATAATTTAATTTAATTTAATTTAATTCTCTTTTATCTAATATTATTAATTAAAATAAATATTAAATTTAAAAAATTATTTTAATCTAAATTAACTTAATTTAATATATTACTTATTAGAACTATATATAATAACTTAGATTATAATAATAATTAAGTACTAAAGAAATATTATTATAATTCTCTATAAATATATTAATAATTAAATCTATTTTTATATTATTATTAGCTATAAGAAGATAGAGTAATAATTCTAATAAATATAATTATTAGATTTATATAAAAGAGAGTAACTTTATTATTATAAATAAATTTATAATAGATTATAGATTTAAATAATTAATATTTAAAAAAAGATTTTAATAATTTTTATTAATAATAACTATTATATATATAAGAATCTAGTTATTTATAATAATTAAGCTTTAGCTATAAAAAATAATAATATTAGAAATATCTATTATTATAATTATAAAGAGAGATAGTTAGTAATAATAATAATAAGCTTAGAGAGATATTATAATTAATTATAAATAAAAAATATTCTCTTTTAGAATCTATAACTAAATTATATATTTAGTAAGCTTTTTTTAGAGTTTTTAGAGAAACTATTATTTTACTTTAGTTTATATAAATAAAAAAGTAAAAAAAAATAGAATTAAAGATTAAATATAGATTAAAACTTATTTAAAAATAAATTATATAGAGCTAGTTATATATAATTTAATTTTAGAATATTCTTTATATATAGTAAAAACCTTTAAAAAAAAATTAATAATAATAATAATATTTAGAATATAGTAAATTAATTAATCTAATACTATTATAGATTATTTAAAGAAAATTATAATAGTTTATAAAGTTACTATATATTAATAAAGATTAAATATAGCTTATATAGTTTTTTTATTAATATTCTATTATAGTAATTAACTAACTTATTATATTCTAAATATTATTTTATTAATTTTATTTAATTTAATTTTTTAATTTAATAAATTTTTTAATAATTTAATTTAATTTAATTTAATTCTTTTTTATTTAATATTATTAATTAAAATAAATATTAAACTTAAAAAGTTATTTTAATCTAGATTAATTTAATTTAGTATATTATTTATTAGAACTATATATAATAACTTAAATTATAATAATAATTAAATATTAAAAAAATACTATTATAATTCTCTATAAATATATTAATAATTAAATCTATTTCTAAATTATTACTAATTATAAAAAGATAGAATAATAATTTTAATAAATATAATTATTAGATCTATATAAAAAAAAGTAATTTTATTATTATAAATAAATTTATAATAAATTATAAATTTAAATAATTAATATTTAAAAAGAGATTTTAATAGTTTTTATTAATAATAATTATTATATATATAAAGATTTAATTATTTATAATAATTAAACTCTAATTATAGAAAATAATAATATTAAAAATATTTATTATTATTATAAAAAGAGATAATTAGTAATTTTTAGAGATCTTTACTATATATAAAGAATATTCTATTATATAATATAACTAAGTATATATAAATAGATATTAGATTAATATTAAATCTATATTATTCCTAAAAATTTCCTATAATAGTAAATATATATTATACTTATAGAGGTAAATTAACTTATAATCTTAAAAGTAACTAACTTTTTTATTCCTAAATATATATAATTCTAGATTAAACTAAAATAAACTCTAATATACTAATACTAAGCTTAATCTAATCTAACTAATATCTTAATCTGAATATAATTAAAAATAATATAAAGCTTAAATAATTAATTTTTAAGAGCTATTTCTACTCTTATTAACTTAATATAGTATATAATATATTAAAACTATAAATTATATATTAGATTATAGTAAGTCTATATAAGAGAGTAACTATTCTTAAGATATAGTATTTACTTAAGCTAATTTTAATTCTCTATAAGTATCTATAGTAATTACTAATAGTAGGCTATATAATAAAGTAATAATCCGAGCAGATATAGCTATCAGACTTATATTATTAAAAGTAGCTATATTACTATAAGTAGGCCCTTAATTAATTAAAGAGATATATAATAAATATAGTTAGTAAATAGCTATATTAGATTACCTTAGATAATAGTTATTATTACTTTAAGGGTCTTATTAGTAGTATTAAATAGGCCTTAAGAGATTAGAATATTTATATTAGATATTATAACTATTTAAGATATCTAGTAATTAATTAATTAAGTAATTAATTAATAATATAATTTAATTAATTAATTAATTAAAATAAGTTCTAATAGAAAGGAAAGATAGTTACTATTATTAAATAATAAGCTTTTCCCCTTAGGAGCTATAACTATAGCTAGGCTATTTATATATCTGATTATATAAATAGCTCCTATTATTAGAGTTTTTAAAGTATTAATACTTATACTTAGACTAAAAGTATTTAATTTTAATTTTATCTTATAGTATTAAAGATTTAGATATAAACTGCTAATTATATTCTTAAAAAATATATATTAAATTATATATTATCTAATCTTAGGATATACCCTTATTTATAGTAAAACTAATAAAAAAAAATAATAAAGAATATTCTAAGATTAGATTATATATAACTAGATCTATATAATTTATTTTTAACTAAGTTTTAATCTATATCTAATCTTTAATTCTATTTTTTATTTATTTTTTTATTTATATAAACTAAGATAAAGTAATAGCTTTTTTAAAAACTCTAAGAAGAGCTTACTAAGTATATATTTTAGCTATAAACCCTAAGAAGAAATATTTATTATTTATAATTAATTATAATATCTCTAAGTTTATTATTACTATTACTAACTATCTCTTCTTATAATAATAATAGATATTTTTAATATTATTATTTTCTATAGCTAGAGCCTGATTATTATAAGTAATTAGATTCTTATATATATAATAGTTATTATTAATAAGAATTATTAGAATCTCTTTTTAAATATTAATTATTTAAGTTTATAATCTATTATAAGTTTACTTATAGTAATAAAGCTACTCTTTCTTATATAGGCTTAATAGTTATATCTACTAGAATTATTATTCTATCTTCTTATAGCTAGTAATAATATAGAGATAGAGATAGATTTAATTATTAATATATTTATAGAGAACTATAATAATATTTCTCTAATATTTAATTACTATTATAATCTAAGTTATTATATATAGTTCTAGTAGATAATATACTATATTAAATTAATTTAGATAAAAATAGCTCTTTAGGTTTAATATCTATTTTAATTAGTAATATTAGATAAAAGAGAATTAAATTAAATTAAATTAAATTATTAAAAAATTTATTAAATAGAAAAGTTAAATTAAATAAAATTAATATAATAGTATTTAGAATATAGTAGATTAATTAATTTAATACTATTATAGATTATTTAAAGAAAATTATAATAGCTAATTATAAAGTTATTATATACTAATAAAGACTAAATATAGTTTATATAGTAGTTAATTAGTAATAATAATAATAAGCTTAAAGAGATATTATAATTAATTATAAATAATAAATATTCTTTTTTAAAGCTTATAATTAAATTATATATTTAATAAACTTTTTTTAAAGTTTTTAAAGATATTATTATTTTACTTTAGTTTATATAAATAAAAAAATAAAAAATAAAAAAATTAAAGATTAAATATAGATTAAAATTTAATTAAAAATAAATTATATAGAGCTAGTTATATATAGCTTAATCTTAAAATATTCTTTATATATAATAAAATTCTTTAAAAAAAAAAATTAGATTTTAATATTATATAGTATAACTAAATATATATAAATAGATATTAAATTAATATTAAATCTATATTATTTAATAAATATTTTCTATAATAATAAATATATATTATATTTATAAATATAAATTTAATTAATAATTTTAAATAATTAAAAAAAAATTTCTAAATAAATATAATTTAAATTAAATTAAAATAAATTCTAATATATTAATATTAAATTTAATCTAATTTAATTAATATTTTAATTTAAATTATTTTAAAATATAAAAAGCTTAATTAATAAATTAATTTTTAAAAACTATTTTTATTTTTATTAATTTAATATAATATATAATATATTAAAACTATAAGTTATATATTAAACTATAGTAAATTTATATAAAAAAATTATTATTTTTAAAATATAATATTTATTTAAACTAATTTTAATTTTTTATAAATATTTATAATAATTATAATAATTATAAATAATAAATTATATAATAAAATAATAAATTAAATAAATATAATTATTAGATTTATATAATTAATAATTTTATTATTATAAATAAATTTTTAATTAATTATAAAAATATTATTATATAGTATAACTAAGAATATATAAATAGATATTAAGTTAATATTAAATCTATATTATTTCTAATAAAAATTTCCTATAGTAGTAAATATATACTATATTTATAAAGATAAATTTAATTAATAATTTTAAATAATTAATTTTTCTCTTATTTCTAAATAAATATAATTTAGATTAAAATAAACTCTAATATATTAATACTAAATCTAATCTAATCTAATTAATATTTTAATCTAAATTATTTTAAAATATAAAAAGTTTAATTAATAAACTAATTCTTAAGAACTATTTTTATTCTTATTAATTTAATATAATATATAATATATTAAAACTATAAGTTATATATTAGATTATAGTAGATCTATATAAAAGAATAATTATTTTTAAAATATAATATTTATTTAAACTAATTTTAATTCTCTATAAGTATTTATAATAACTATAGTAATTATAAATAGTAAGTTATATAATAAAATAATAAATTAAGTAGATATAACTATTAGATTTATATAATTAATAATAGTTTTCTTATTATAAATAGATTCTTAACTAATTATAAAAGTATATTATAAATATAGTTAGTAAATAATTATATTAGATTATTATAGATTTTTTTTTATTAGTTTTACTATAAATAAGAATATATTTTAAGATTAGATAATATATAACTAGATTATATAATTTTTTTAAAAATATAATTAGTAATCTATATTTAAATCTTTAATACTATAAAATAAAGTTAAAATTAAATACTTTTAGTCTAGATATAGATATTAATATTTTAAAAACTCTAATAATAGAAGCTATTTATATAGCTAGATATATAAATAGCCTAGTTATAACTATAGTCTCTAAAGAAAGAAGCTTATTATTTAATAATAATAACTATCTTTTCTTTCTAACTTAAAGCTTATCTTAATCCGGATTAATTAATTATATTATTAATTAATTACTAGATAATTTAAATAGTTATAATATTTAATATAAATATTCTAATCTTTTAAAGTTTAATTAATACTTTTAATAAGATTCTTAAAGTAATAATAACTATTATCTAAGATAATCTAATATAGCTATTTACTAACTATATTTATAATATACTTCTATAATTAATTAAGAATTTACTTATAATAATAAAACTATTATTAACTATATAAATCTAATAATTATATCTACTTAGTTTATTATTTTATTATATAATCTATTACTTATAATTACTATAGCTATTATAGATACTTATAGAGAATTAAAATTAGTTTAAATAAATACTATATCTTAAGAATAATTACTTTCTTATATAGACTTACTATAGTTTAATATATAACTTATAGTTTTAATATATTATATATTATATTAAATTAATAAAAATAAAAGTAGCTCTTAAGAATTAATTTATTAATTAAGCTTTTTATATTTTAGAATAATTTAAATTAGAATATTAGTTAGATTAGATTAAGCTTAGTATTAATATATTAGAATTTATTTTAATTTAATTTAAATTGTATTTATTTAGAAATAAAAAAAAAGTTAGTTATTTAAGATTATTAATTAAGTTTATATTTATAAGTATAATATATATTTATTACTATAGAAAATTTTTATTAAATAATATAGATTTAATATTAATCTAATATTTATTTATATATACTTAGTTATACTATATAATATTAATATAGTATATAATATATTAAAACTATAAGTTATATATTAGATAATAATAGATCTATATAAGAGAATAGCTATTCTTAAGATATAATATTTATTTAAACTAATCTTAATTCTCTATAAGTACTTATAATAGCTACTAGTAGTAGATTATATAGTAAAATAATAATCTAAGTAAATATAATTATTAGACTTATACTATTAAAAGTAGCTTTATTACTTTCTTTATAAAGTTAAATATTTATAATATAAGTTCTAAGAGTATTTAGTTCTTAATTTTATTAAATACTTACTATTATTAATTATTCTATTAAAATTCTATTTCTTTTTTAATAATATTATATAAAAGTATAATAATTTTTCTATAGTTCTTAATAAATTATTAGTAATAATTAGTAAATCTAAGAAAAACTTATACTTTTTTAATAGTTTTTAATAGTTTTTATTTTTTAATTATAATAACCTTATTTTATTCTATTTATATTTTATTTAATTAAATAGTATATTCTAAGAAGTTAATTTCTTATATATAGAAATAACTTTTTTTAAATTCTATAAGAAGATTAGCTTTTTATAATTTTTCTAAGACCTAATATATATATTTTTTATATATCTTTAGATTATTAGAATAAATTAGAATATTATTAAGATAAATAACTATAAAGATATTAAAATACTTTTAGAATAAATAATTAATTGTTTATTAGAATATTATAAATATATTTATTAATTTAAAGAGTATAATAAAATATTTATAAAGATTAAACTTTATTTTAAATATTATTTTCTATATATTTTCTTTTTTAATTTATATTAGATTATAAGCTTTCTTTAGATCTAGTACTATAAATTACTATTTACTCTATAACTAATCTCTAAATTTAATAATTAATAGTAAGAGTATTTTATTTTTTTATATAATCTTATTTAACTATTAATAATTAATAACTAAATAGAGTTTATTATTCTTCTTTAGTATAAATATTATAAAGTAGTTTATAGATAAAGTTAATAAATATATATAATTTTTTACTAAAATATTATTAATATATTTATAAAGTATTTATAACTAAGATTCTATATAGTTATATAGTTTATAAAAATCAGATTTTTCTTTTTTAATAATAGAGATTTTATAATCCTATTAGCTATATTAAGATAGCTTTATTTTAAGTTCTTTTTAAAATAATTTATTCTTAAAGTATTTATATTTATATAGAATATTCTTAAGTTATTTTTTATTCTTTAAATATTTAGCTTATTTATATTTATATTAGATATTCTTTTTCTTATTTTACTATACTTTTTACTTATTACTTATTTAGCTTTATTTCTAAGTTTTTATATTAAATAGTTTTAGAGATAATTTTTTAGTTTTCTTTTACTATTAATTATATTTAATTTTATATTCTTATTATTATTTCTTTATTAGTTATTTCTAATTAATAAATACTAAATCTATATCTAAAAGTAGTTTTTATTTCTATATTTAATTTAAAATCTATATTATTTATCTTAGTTCTTATTATAATAGATTTCTTATATTATTAAATTATAGTATTATTAAAATTAATACTATTATATCTACTTATTATTATAAATTATTATAGTTTTTTATAATAGTATTTTTAAATATTAAGAAATAAATATATCTTCTTAATATTTAAAATTTTAATTTTTATTAATTCTAATATTAATATATAAAAATATCTCTTTACTCTATTTAGCTAATATACTAATTAATTAATAGATTTATATTTTAAAACTATAGTAATTCTAATATAACTTTATAAGTTTCTAATAATATTAAATTATAAATAATATTAAATTTTCTTTCTTAGATTTTAATTATAAGATAATTAGTTTTAAAATTAATAATTTTATTATTATATTTAAACTTTAAGTTTTTAATATTTATAACTATATAGATTTCTATTTTCTTCTTTTATAATAAATAGAGTTAGTTAATTATTACTAGTAAGATATAATTTTCCTATATTTTATAATTAATAAATATTATAAACTAGTTTCTTTTAATTTCTATTTTTATAAGAATATATATAGAGCTTTCTATTTCTATAGCTTTTAAGATTTTTTAATTTATTATTAGTATTATATTATACTATAGCTCTATTATAAATAGTTTAAATTATTTTTTATCTAATTAACTTATTCTTAGAATTATTTCTAATCTTTATTATTTTTAAATATCTATTTAAGAATATTCTTAAAAGTCTCTAGTTCTTCTATATAGCTAGAAATATATTATATAACTTTATATTTCTAATTATATAGTTTATTAATTATTATTAATATTCTCTTATTAGAATAGTTTTTATTCTATTTTTTCTTATTTATAGAGATTATTTCTACTTTCTCTATAATTTTATTCTTTTTACTATCTATTAAAAATAATTATCTATTTAAATAATATTCTTTTAGCTTTTTTTTCTATAATTTTTATTATTTAAAATATAGCTTAATAGTATTTATATTATTATTATTATTTTATACTAATACTAGTACTTCTTATTTAATTTCTTAATAATTTCTATACTTTTAATTATAGTATTATTTAATATAGTTATTATAATTATAAATTACTTATTCTTCTATCTATTAGTAGTTATACTATAGTCTAATCTTATTATCTTTATATATTTTATATTTCTATTCTTAATATATTTCTATAGATATTTATATATATATATATTTAATAGGGTATTTCCTTAGATCTTCTTTAAAAACTATATAGAGTTTTATTCTATAGTATTAATAAATAAATTATTATATCTAGACTATTTTATACTTTTTTAGTATTCTCCTATTAGAAAATAGAAAAAAATTATATCTTATTTTTTCTTATTAATATATTATATATTATATTTTTAAGATTTTTACTATATATAAAAGATATCCTAAGATCAGGCTATATATAACTAGATCTATATAATTTATTTTTAACTAAGTTTCAGTCTATATCTAACCTTTAATTCTATTTTTTTTACTTTTTTATTTATATAAGCTAAGCTAAGGTAATAGCTTCTCTAAAAACTCTAAGAAAAGCTTACTAAATATATAACTTAGCTATAAGCCCTAAGAGGGAATACTTATTATCTATAATTAACTATAATACCTCTCTAAGCTTATTATTACTATTACTAACTATCTCTCCTTATAATAATAATAGATATCTCTAATATTATTATTCTCTATAGCTAGGGCCTGATTATTATAAGTAACCAGGTCCTTATATATATAATAGTTATTATTAATAAGAACTATTAGGATCTCTTTTCAGATATTAATTATTTAAGCCTATAATCTATTATAGGTTTATTTATAGTAATAAAGCTACTCTCTCTTATATAGGCTTAGTAGTTATACCTACTAGAACTATTACTCTATCTTCTTATAGCTAGTAATAATATAGAGATAGATCTAATTATTAATATACTTATAGAGAACTATAATAATATTCCTCTAGTACTTAATTACTACTATAATCTAAGTTACTATATATAATTCCAGTAGGTAATATACTAGGTTAAATTAATCTAGACTAAAGTAGCTCTTTAAGTTTAATATCTATTTTAGTTAGTAATATTAAGCAGAAGAGAATTAAATTAAATTAAATTAAATTATTAAAAAGTTTATTAAATAGAAAAGTTAAATTAAATAAGATTAATATAATAGTATTCGGAATATAGTAGGTTAATTAATCTAATACTACTATAGATTATTTAAAGAAAATTATAATAACTAATTATAAAGTTACTATATACTAATAAAGACTAAATATAGTTTATACAGTAGATATTATATATTATATATTATAATAAGTTAATTATAATTCTTATTTATAGTTATAAATACTATTAGTTTTTATATAAATAGAGTTATTATATTTATTATTAGATTACTAAATAGTCTTTATAGTACTTTTTCTAAAGAATACTAATCTAGAGTTTTATTCTGAATTCTAATTTTATATTTTATATTAGTAATAAATATATAGTTTATAATACTTAGTTTTAATTTTAGCTTTAGTAAATAATTTTTATTTTTATTTTTTTTCTGTTTTTAGAATATATTTATTATTATAATAAAATATATATTTATACTTAGTAAAAGATTTATATTCTTCTAAAATAGCTTTTTTATTTTTATACTTTTAAGTTTATTAGATATTCTTAATATATTATTAGTTTTCTTCTAATATTTTTTAATTCTATTATTTATCTAGTTCTAATATCTCTTAAAAGATTAGAATAGATTCTTTAGAAAAGATAGAAACTATAGTAGTTATAGAGTTTTTTCTCTAAGTAATTTTTTTAATTATTCTAAAGATCTTAGTTTTAGTTTTTCTAATTACTTTTAATTATTTTTTATCTTCTTTAATAAGCTTCTAGTTCTTCTACTTTCTTAGCTTAGGATATTATAGTAAAATATATCTAATCTTATTATAGTTATAGTACTTATATTTCTCTATAGCTCCTAGCTCTATAGGATCTATATAGGTTCTAGATTCTATAGATAGTATTAGGATTTATTATATCTCTTAGTTAGGTTTATTCTTAATATAGTTCTAATTAGTATATTTATTCCCTTTCTATTATTATCTTTTATATAGATAGTTATTAATTTATATAGTATTTACTATATATTTAAATAGATCTTTAGATTTATTTATCTTAAAAAGTTAATTCTTAACTTCTTCCTTAAGTCTATTATAAAATATAGCTTTAAGAGAGCTATTATCTTAAATTAAGATTTCTCTAAACTTAGTAATATATTTTAATACTAGTTCTATTTAGTATAGATTTTTAAGATCTTTAATAACTTATTATTTCTTATCTACTTAACTAAATACTGAAATTAGTATAATCTAGAAGTTCTTATAGCTAGTAAGAATATTAATAGTTTTCTAATCTTATAAACTTAGTATAGTTTTATTATTATACTAGTTTCTAAGATAGACTTAGAACTATTATTTTATAATACTATTAAGATATATTCCTATAAATCTGATTTTATTTTTATCTATTACTAGTTTAGAAAGAATTTAAAGTATATTTAAAGTTAGATTTTAAATTCTTCTAGTTTATTAGTATTATTTAAGAAGGATTCTAGTAGAATTAGTTATATTATTTCTTCTTTATCTTTAATTTCTCTTTTCTTAAATTATTTAATTTAGATTATAAGCTACTATATAATATTCTAAGCTATTAGAATTCTTAGAGTATTATTTAGTAGTTTAGTAGGAATAATTTTATCTTTTTAATATTATATAATAATTAAGATAAGATAATTAGCTAAATAAGAGTTATTAATATATAATAATTAGATAATTTATACTAGATAGAGTCTAGAGTAGATTAGAATTAAACTAATTAGAGTATTATTCTAAATAATATAATTAGATTATTATAAGCTATATAATATAAGTTACTATTAATATATAAGTATTATAGAGCTAGTAATAATAGATATATAGATAATATTATTAATAATTATTTAAAGGAGTATTCTAACTAATAAAATAAATATATATATATAATAGTTATAGAGTATAAGGAGTATACTACTTCTAGTAATCTAGTTATATTCTATAATAGAAGTATAATACTTCTATTACTTCTATTCTTTAGATAGTAGGGTATATATAACTATATAACCTATTATAGAGGTCTTTATTTATAATATTAATTAATTAATTATTAGATAATTTAAATAATTATAATATTTAATATAAATATTCTAATTTTTTAAAATTTAAAATTTTTAATAAAATTTTTAAAATAATAATAATCTTTATTTAAAATAATTTAATATATTTATTTATTAATTATATTTATAATATATTTTTATAATTTTTTTTTATTAGTTTTACTATAAATAAGAATATATTCTAAGATTAAATAATATATAATTTAATATATATTTTTTAAGAATATAATTAGTAGTTTATATCTAAATCTTTAATATTATAAGATAAAATTAAAATTAAATACTTTTAGTCTGGATATAGATATTAATATCTTAAAAACTCTAATAATAGAAGCTATTTATATAGCTAGATATATAAATAGCCTAGCTATAACTATAGCCCCTAAGGGGGGAAGCTTATTATCTAATAATAATAACTATCTTTTCTTTCTATTAGAACTTATCTTAATTAATTAATTAATTAAATTATATTATTAATTAATTACTTAATTAATTAATTAATTACTAGATATCTTAAATAGTTATAATATTTAATATAAATATTCTAATCTTTTAAAATCTATTTAATATTATTAATAAAATCCTTAAAGTAATAATAATTATTATCTAAAATAATCTAATATAGCTATTTACTAACTATATTTATTATATATTTCTTTAATTAATTAAGAATCTACTTATAATAATAAAACTAGTTTTAATAGTATAAATCTAGTAACTATATCTATTTAGATTATTATTTTATTATATAGCCTATTACTAGTAGTTACTATAGATACTTATAGGGAATTAAGATTAGTTTAAGTAAATATTATATTTTAAAAATAGCTACTCTTTTATATAGATCTACTATAATCTAATATATAACTTATAGTTTTAATATATTATATACTATATTAAATTAATAAGAATAGAAATAGTTTTTAAAAATTAATTATTTAAACTTTATATTATTTTTAATTATATTTAGATTAGAATATTAGTTAGATTAGATTAAGCTTAGTATTAGTATATTAAAATTTATTTTAATTTAATTTAGAATTATATATATTTAGAAATAAAAAAGTTAATTACTTTTAAGATTATAAGTTAATTTATCTTTATAAGTATAGTATATATTTACTATTATAGGAAATTTTTATTAGAAATAATATAGATTTAATATTAATCTAATATCTATTTATATATATTTAGTTATACTATATAATAATATTTTTATAATTAATTAAGTATTTATTTATAATAATAAAACTATTATTAATTATATAAATCTAATAATTATATATATTTAGTTTATTTTATTATATAACTTATTATTTATAATTATTATATAATTATTATAAATATTTATAAAGAATTAAAATTAATTTAAATATATATTATATTTTAAAAATAATTATTTTTTTATATAAATTTATTATTATTTTTTTTTTTTTAGAGATCTTTACTATTTCTAAGATCAGGCTATATATAACTAGCTTTATATAATTTATTTTTAACTAAGTTTTAATCTATATCTAACCTTTAACTCTATTTTTTTAACTTTTTTATTTATATAAGCTAAGGTAAGATAATAGTATCTCTAAAAACTCTAAAAAGAGCTTACTAAGTATATAACTTAGCTATAAGCTCTAAAGAAGAATACTTATTATCTATAATTAATTATAATATCTCTCTAAGCTTATTATTACTAATTACTAATAATTAGATCTCTTCTTATAACTATAATAATAGATATCTCTAATATTATTATCCCCTATAGCTAGAGCCTAATTATTATAAGTAATCAGGTTCTTATATATATAATAGTTATTATTAATAATAACTATTAGAATCTCTTTTTAGATATTAATTATTTAAGTTTATAATCTATTATAGATTTACTTATAGTAATAAAGCTACTCTCTCTTATATAGATCTAGTAATTATACTTACTAGAGCTATTATTATATCTAGTAGCTAGCTAATAAGAAGATATATAAATCCTAACCTTCTATATACTTATAGAGAACTATATAAATATTTCTCTAGTACTTAATAATTATTATAACCTAATATACTATATATAGTACTAGTAGGTAATATACTAGTTTAAATTAATCTAGATTAAAATAGCTTTTTAAGCTAAATAAAAAGTTTATTTTAATTAGTATTAGATAGATAGAAGAGAATAAAATTAAATTAAATTATTAAAAAGTTTATTAGAGTAAAAAGTTAAATTAAATAAGATTAATAAAATAGTATCTGAAATATAGTAGGTTAATTAATCTAATACTACTATAGATTATTTAAAGAAAATTATAATAGCTAATTATAAAGTTATTATATACTAATAAAAACTAAATATAGTTTATATAGTAGATAAATTTATTATAATTTAATATATAATTTATAGTTTTAATATATTATATTACTATATAAAACTATATTTAATATTTTAATTAATATATAAAGTTCCTCTTTTTTATATAGATCTAATAATTATATTTATTAGAACTATTATTTTATTTTTTTATAATTAATAATAATATAGAGATAGATCTAATTATTAATATACTTATAGAGAATTATAATAATATTTTTTTAATATTTAATTACTATTATAATCTAAGTTATTATATATAGTTCTAATAGATAATATACTAAATTAAGTTAATTTAAATTAAAATAACTCTTTAAATTTAATATTTATTTTAATAATATTAAATAGAAAAAAATTAAATTAAATTAAATTAAATTATTAAAAAATTTATTAAATTAAAAAATTAAATTAAATAAGATTAATAAAATAATATTTAGAATATAATAAATTAATTAATTATTATAATAAAATATTAATAAAGAAAAATATAATAATTTATAAAGTTATTATATACTAATTAAAATACTAAATATATTTTATATAGTAAAATTTTAATATATATTATTTTTTTAAATATAGTTTCTAAGATTTTCTATACTAAGTATTTTTTATTATTAATTAAAAATAATTATTTATTTATTTTTAAAATTACTTTATATTTAAATTTCTAATTAAAAATATTAATTTTTTTATTTTCTAATTTTTTTTAATATATTATTTTATAATTAAATTAAAATAAATATTTAATATAATATATTTATTTTTTTATTATATAAAACTATATTTAGTATTTTAATTAATATATAATAACTTTATAAACTATTATATTTTTTTTTATTAATATTTTATTATAATAATTAATTAATCTATTATATTCTAAATATTATTTTATTAATTTTATTTAATTTAACTTTTTATTTTAATAAACTTTTTAATAATTTAATTTAATTTAATTCTCTTCTATATAAAATCTATTTAAATATAAATAATCTTTATTAATTTAAACTTTAAAAGCTATTTTTATTTAGATTAATTCTATATAATATATAATATACTAGAACTAAAAACTATATTTTAAATTATTATAATTATTAAGTATTTAGAGATTATTATCTAGTTTCTTCTTTTTAAATATTTTATATAAAGTAGAATTTATTATTTTATTTTATAAGCTTTATAATATAATATTAAGCTTAATAATTATAACTATTAAACCTATATAGTTAAAAATAGCTTTATAATTATAAGAAATCTAATAATAAAGTATAAATTTAATTATTTTATATTATTAATAAAAATATAAAAATTCTTATTAATTATTATTATTATATAATTAAGGATCTAGTTATATATAATAATTAGATTCTAATTATAAAGAATAATAATATTAGAAATATTTATTAGTATAATTATAAAAAAAGATCTAGTTATTAGTAATTAGTAATAATAAGCTTAAAGAGATATTATAATTAATTATAAATAATAAGTATTCTTTCTTAGAGTTTATAGTTAAGTTATATATTTAATAAGCTTTTTTTAAAGTTTTTAAAGAAATTATTATTTTATTTTAATTTATATAAATAAAAAAATAATAGAATTAAAAATTAAATATAGATTAAAATTTAATTAAAAATAAATTATATAGATTTAATTATATATAATCTAATTTTAAGATATTCTTTATATATAATAAAAATCTTAAAAAAAAATATTTATTTTTTATTTAATTATTAAATTATAATAAAATACTAAATATTTTTATAATTTATATATATTTTAATTTTATATATTATTTCTAAATAATAATATTTAAAAATTTTTTTTTTTTTTTTATTAGTTTTACTATAAATAAGAATATATTCTAAGATTAGATAATATATAATTAGATTATATAATTTTTTAAAGAATATAATTAGTAGTTTATATCTAAATCTTTAATACTATAAGATAAAGTTAAAATTAAATACTTTTAGTCTAAATATAGATATTAATATCTTAAAAACTCTAATAATAAGAGCTATTTATATAGCTAGATATATAAATAGTCTAGTTATAACTATAGCCCCTAAGGGGAAAAGCTTATTATCTAATAATAGTAACTACTTTTTATTTCTATTAGAACTTTAAAGCTTATCTTAGTTAATTAATTAATTAAATTATACTATTAATTAATTACTTAATTAATTAATTATTAGATAACTAGTATAATCTTAAATAGCTATAATATCTAATATAAATATTCTAATCTCTTAGAATCTAGTTAATATTTCTAATAAAATTCTTAAATATTATAAATTATATTATTATATATTAAAGTTATATAGATAACCCTATCTTTTCTAACTAATTATTAGTAGATTATTAGGATTTTATAATAATCCTAATAATTTAGAATAATAGATTATTACTAAGTATTAATAATCCCCTAGTATATATATATATTCCTTTTACTAGATAGAATACTCTTTCTAATAATTATTAATATAATTATCTATATATCTATTATTACTAGCTCTATAATACTTATATATTAATAGTAACTTATATTATATAGCCTAAGATAATCTAATTATACTACTTAGAATAATATTCTAATTAGTTTAATCCTAATCTACTCTAGACCTTATTTAGTATAAGTTATCTAACTATTATATATTAATAACTCTTATTTAGCTAATTATTTTATCTTAATTACTATATAATAATAAAGAAGATATTATAGTTATTATAGTTTCTCTAGCTTAATAGTAGAACTCTATTATTAATAATCTATTTACCCTAAATAATAATAATACTATAGATAAAGATAATAATAATAATAATAGTAATAGAAATAATAATACTAAGATTAAGTTCCTATAAGTTTAAATTCTTTAGCTTTAGGAATATCTTATAACTATATAGTAAGAAATAGCTATTACTACTACTCTTATAGGATAATAAACTATTTAGAATACTAATCTTTAGATCTAGATTTAGACTATAGTCTAGAGAAAAAAACTAGGAGTACTATTTAAATTATTACTATCTAAGATATTTAATAAAACTTAAAATAAGCTTTAAGACTTTATAATCTAACTTTAAGTATACTTTAATTATTTTCCTATTATCTTTAATAGTAATAAATAATAAATTATCTATATCTATTTATAACTTAAGAAAGCTATATTTAATTAGTTTAAACTTATTATAAAGAAATATTTTAATAACTAAAGAAGCTAATAAACTATTAATATTATAATAAATTTTAATTACTTTATAAAAACTCTTTAATAAACCTTTAGAATCTAAGATAAGAGATATAAAGTAGAGTATAAAATTAATAAGCTCTTTTAGATTAAACTTATTTTAATATTTAGTAATAGATATCTCTAGCTTTTAATAAAAACTAAATAGAACTAGAAGTATACTATATCTTACTACTTTAATAGATTAAAGAAAGAAATTTAAAAGGAACTCTATAAGAAAGATAAGCTAGTAAGTATTTATAAATATATAACTATAGCTATAAGAATTAATAATTAATCCTAATAAATTTAAATCCATCTTAGAAGTAACCCCTAAAAACTGAACCTCCTCCAAAGTATATTACTCAGAAGCCTTAAGAAAGTTAAAAGCCTGATCAGAAAACAGTTATTCTTTCTTATCAAGCTCTTAAAGGCTATATTAAATTTCCTATTACACCTTACTCTTAATATACCTATATACTTTATAGATATACTAAATATACCCTAGAGCAGTAGATAGATCACTTTAAAGTTAAGTTATTTATTAATATAAGAGAAGAATCTTCTTATCTATATTGAATTCTTCTTCAGCCAGTTTTTTCTACTATATTATTAATTTTTCTACTAGAAACAGGAATCAGAAAAGTATAAATAAAAGTATATAAGGGGATATATATAATTAGATACAACCAGTACTCTATTATAATAATA
Organism: Clonostachys rosea; assembly: GCA_026958235.1. NCBI lineage: Eukaryota > Fungi > Ascomycota > Sordariomycetes > Hypocreales > Bionectriaceae > Clonostachys > Clonostachys rosea. The sequence goes on from CP110207.1 coordinate 4,567,965, forward strand.
ACTATTTTATATATACTTATTATATCAGGATAATTTCCTGTCCGGAAGAATAAAATACTCTTTTTTCACCTTAAAATACAGAGTATACAGTATATCAGCTAGAAGACCGAATATTTAAATAGTAGTAGCAAGGAGGACTTATTTATAAGTCTTAAGATATACTAGCTTTCAGATACAGTTAGATATAATAAATATTATAGTATAGCTATTATATATAAAGAGGGGAAGAACTTACTAAGATTATATAGGATCTTAAGGATAAAACTAATAGAGAGAGGGTATTATATTATAAACAAAGGCCTCTATAATAGGTTATACTATTATATACGCCCTACTATCTGAAAAGACAAGAGCAATAGAAGTATTATACTCCTATTGCAGGATATAGCTGGATTACCAGAAGTAGTATACTCCTTATACTCTATAACTATTATATATATATATTTATTTTATTAGTTAGAATACTCCTTTAGATAGTTATTAATATAATTATCTATATATTTATTATTACTAGCCCTATAATACTTATATATTAATAGTAACTCGTATTATATAGCCTATAGATAACCTGATCATACTACTCAGAACAATACTCTGATTAGTTCAACCCCGACCTACCCTAGACCCCGTCCAGTGTAAGTTATCTAACCATTACAAATATTAAATTTCTTTTTTTAAATTTTAATTATAAAATAATTAGTTTTAAAATTAATAATTTTATTATTATATTTAAACTTTAAGCTTTTAATATTTATAATTATATAGATTTCTTTTTTTTTTATAATAAATAGAAGTAATTAATTATTATTAATAAAATATAATTTTTCTATATTTTATAATTGATAAATACTATAAACTAATTTTTTTAAATTTTTATTTCTATAAGAATATATATATATAAAGCTTTTTATTTTTATAATTTTTAAAGTTCTTTAATTTATTATTACTATTATATTATATTATAGCTTTATTATAAATAATTTAAATTATTTTTTATTTAATTAATTTACTTTTTAAATATTTTATATTCTTTATTATTCTTTAGTATTTATTTAAAAATATTCTTAAGTATTTCTAGTTTTTCTATATAGTTAGAAATATATTATATAAATTTATATTTTTAATTATATAATTTATTAATTATTATTAGTATTTTTTTATTAAAATAATTTTTATTTTATTCTTTTTTATTTATAAAAATTATTTCTAGTTTATATATATATATTTTTTTTTAATTATTTATTAAAAATTATTATTTATTTAAATAGTATTTTTTAAAAAAAAATTTCTATAGTTTTTATTATTTAATATATAATTTAATAATATTTATATTATTATTATTATTTTATATTAATATTAATATTTTTTATTTAACTTTTTAATAGTTTTTATATTTATAATTATAATATTATTTAATATAATTATTATATATTATATAGTATAACTAAGTATATATAAATAAGTATTAGATTAATATTAAATCTATATTATTCCTAATAAAATTTACTATAGTAGTAAATATATATTATACTTATAGAAATAAATTAACTTATAATCTTAAAAATAATTAACTTTTTATTCTTATTATTTCTAACTAATAATAAATACTTTTCTAATATTCTAATCTAATCTAATTTAATACTAATTCTAAGTTTAATCTAAATCTAAACTAGATAATTAAAAATAAAAATATAAGCTTAATTAACTTTTAAGAACTATCTTTACTCTAATTATCTTAATATAGTATATAATATACTAAAACTATAAATTATATATTAGATTATAATAGATCTATATAAGTAAATAGTTATTCTTAAGATATAGCTTTTCTTCTAGCTAGTCTCTATTCTCTATAAATATCTATTATAGCTCTAAATAGATTATATAATAAAGTAATAAACTAAATAGATATAGCTACTTAATCTATACTATTAAAAGTAGCTTTATTACTATAAGTAGGCTTTTAACTAATTAGAGTAGTATATAATAAATATAGTTAGTAAATAACTATTTTATATTATCTCTAATAATAGTTATTATCTCTTAAAGAGCTTTATTAAAAATATTAATTAGATCCTAAGAAATTAGAATATTTATATTAAATATAACTATTATAGCTATTATTATTTAAATATTTAATAAATATTTAGTAATTAATTAATAATTAATAAACTTAGTAAATAGATATAGTTATTAGATAATAAGCTTCCCCTCTTAGAGACTATAGTTATAATCAGACTATTTATATATCTAGCTATATAAATAGCTCCTATTATTAGAGTTTTTAAGATATTAATATCTATATTCAGATTAAAAGTATTTAATTTTAATTTTATTTTATAATATTAAAAGTTTAGATATAAACTACTAATTATATTCTTAAAAAATATATACTAAATTATATATTATCTGATCTTAGAATATACTCTTATTTATAATAAAACTAATAAAAAAAATATTATAATTATAAATTATTTAATTTTCTATTTATTAATAGTTATATTATAGTTTAATTTTATTATTTTTATATATTTTATATTTCTATTTTTAATATATTTCTATAAATATTTCTTTATATATATATTTAATAGAATATTCTTTTAGATTTTTTTTAAAAATAATATATAATTTTATTTTATAATATTAATAAATAAATTATTATATCTAGATTATATTATATTTTCTAAATATTTTTTTATTAAAAAATAAAAAGAAATTATATATTATTTTCTTCTATTAGTATATTATATATTATATATTATAATAAATTAATTATAATTTTATATTTTATATTAATAGTAAATATATAATTTATAATATTTAGTTTTAATTTTATTTTTAATAAATATATATATTTTTTTTCTATTCTTAGAATATATTTATTATTACAATAAAATATATATTTATATTTAATAGAAAGTTTATATTTCTTTAGAATAATTTTTTTATTTTTATATTTTTATTTATATTAAAAATATTTTTAATATATTATTAATTTCTTTTTAATATTATTTAATTCTATTATTTATTTAATTTTAATATTTTTTAAAAAACTAAAGTAAGTTTTTTAGAAAAAATAGAAATTATAATAATTATAAAGTTTTTCTTCTAAATAATCTTTCTAATTATTTTAAAAGTTTTACTTTTAATTTTTCTAATTATTTCTAATTATTTTTTATTTTTTTAAATAAATTTCTAATTTTTTAATTTTTTTAATTTAAAATATTATAATAAAATATATCTAATTTTATTATAATTATAATATTTATATTTTTCTATAGTTTTTAGCTTTATAAAATCTATATATATTTTAAAAATTATAGATTATTATTAATATCTTAAATTAATATTAATATTTTTTTTTTTTTTATATTTTTTACTATATATAAGAAATATCCTAAGATTAAACTATATATATAACTAAATCTATATAATTTATTTTAACTAAGTTTTAATCTATATCTAATCTTTAACTTTATTTTTTTTACTTTTTTATTTATATAAACTAAGATAAGATAATAATATTTTTAAAAACTCTAAAAAGAGCTTACTAAGTATATAACTTAGCTATAAGCTCTAAGAGAGAATACTTATTATTAAAATTTACTCTATAAACTATAGAGTAGATTAGATTACCCTATACTAGTTAATTAAATAATCTCAGATTAATATAAAATAAGAAGAAATAAAATAACTAACTTAAAGCTTTTTAAAAGCTAAAAGCTTATTAGAACTACTAGCCTAACTTATTATAACTATCTATTAAAATAATTATATTAGTAGTTATAATTACTATAATAGCTATTATAATAACTATATTAGTAATTTTATATTATACTATAATAACTATATTAGTAGATCTTATATCTATTATAATATTTATATTAGTAGATTTTATATCTACTATATAAGAATCTTAGTATTTAATTAATAAACCTTATTATTATTATAATAGTTATATTAGTAAACCTTATATTTACTATAGTATCTATATTAATAGTTTTATATCCTTCTATATAAAAACCTTATAGTAATTATAAGTTTATATTATAGAAGATAATATATTATCTTTAGAGCTCTTAAAGCTTTAAAATATTTATAAATATAGAGCTTTCTCCCTATTAAATAGAGATTCTTTAAGCTACTAATTTACTCTTTTATCTACCTTATAGTCTATTTTCTTAGCTATTCTATAGCTAATAAAGTTTTTATTTCTTATTTAGAGTTTATTTTTTCTATTATATCTTTTAAAATAATCTCTTTAGTATTTCTTAGTTTATTCTATAAGCTATATTTATCCTAGATCTAGCTTACTCTATAGCTAGTTTACTTTATATTAAAGATCTTAATTTTTTAAAAAGTTATAAGTCTAGAAAGAGCTCTATTTTATAAAAAATAGCTCTATCTTTAGATTTAAAAATTATTTACTCTATACTAGAAAAGTTTTTTAATTTACTTTATATCTTAATCTAAATCTTAATAGTTTTTTTTACTAAAGAAGATTTAAAATAACTAATAAAGATAGCTATATAGAGAAATTAGCTTCTAAAGATATTAAAACTTATTTTTTTTTAGTAATTAATTTAATAGCTAGTACTATTATTATATCTAATCTACTAATTACTTTTAATACTATTAATATTATTTCTTTAGATTTTATAATAGATAATATTATTATTATTTAGAGCTTTTAGAATCTAGATATTATTAAAACTATTACTACTATATAGTAAACTCTTTAATAGTTAATAGTTATTATAAATCTACTATAGTTATAATAAATCCCTCGTATTACTAGTACTAGTTAATTAGCTTTTAATATTATTAGTATCTCTTAATAGCTTATCTTATAGAGCTCTTAGAGCTCTAATCTCTTAACTAGAGTTTTTAAAGATTCTATATTAAGAATTTTAATAAAAGAATTTATAAATTCTCTAAAGCTTTTAAATTATAAAGGTTTTATAACTTTAATTAGTAGAAATAGATTCTAAAGATCTAATTTAGAGCTTTTAGATTATTATTATTTATAGTAAACTCTACTATAGCTTAATAGCTATTAAACTTAAATTAGATTATTTTATTTATACTATTAAAAAATAGCTATATAGAGAGTTTATAAGCTATTATAATTTAATAAATCTTCTTTATAGAGATCTATAAATTACTAGTTAAATAGTTCTTTTATAGTATTAAAATTTAGTATAGCTATTTATATATCTAATTTTATAAGCTTTATTATAAAAACTTTAAAAGCTCTTTAAAAGCTTTTAATAATATATTTAATAATTTTCTAATTAGACTATTACTAACTAAGATTATTATAGTTCTTATAGATTAAGCTAATTAGTATTTAAAAGCTCTAAAAAAAAAATTCTATAGTAAGCTAAGTACTAATAGAATAATATTAGAGTTATTAAAGCTTTTAGAAGCTCTCTAGAGCCTCTAAACTTATAGTTTCTTATAATAGATCTTCTAGAGAAATAATATAATAAAAGCTCTTTAATAGTTAAAATTACTAATTATAGAGCTAAATATACTAAAAAGTTTATTAAAAAAAAATTCTTAAGTTCTAAAAAGATCTCTAAGGGAAAAATCTAATAGAAGAGATCTAAATTTAAAGCTTTTAAAGAAAAACTAATTAAACTTACTAGTTTTACTTTAGACTATAGTTTAGAAAACCTTTAAAGCTTATTAGAAAATAATAATAAAGAAAGCTTCTAGCTAGTTTTTTAACTCTATTAGCTTTTTAAATCTATTAGAATTATAATAGTTTCTATTATTATTAGTTTTAATAATTAGAGATATAATTTACTAAATATCCTTCTATATAATATAGACTTTATAATATACTTAGTAAATAATAAAGCTTATTATAAAAACTATAAAGCTTTAAAGTATTTTAAAGTAAGCTATATTTTAACTATTACTAGTAAAACTTACTTTATAGATATTAAAACTATTATATTTTAAGTTCTAATTTTTTTAAACTTTCTAACTTATAGAGATCTAGAATTAAAAAAAGCTTTTTTTCTATTTATTCTAAAAACTAATATAATTAGTAGGATAAAATACTATAGCTTAAGAAGTACTCTTTTAAAATAATAATTATTTATAGATAATAGAACTTACTATAGCTTATTAAACTTTGAAAAATATAGCTTTTATCTATAGTTAAAAAAATAAAAAACTTTTAAGTTTATAATATCTAAGAAGCTCTCTATTTATACTAGCTATAACTACTCTATAAAGATTTAAATTCTCTTTAAAGCTTTTTATTAGATTTCTAAAGCTCTAGATTTTATAGAGCTAAGTAAGCTTATTAAGCTTATTAAATAGCTTATTAAAGAGCTTATTAAGCCTATTAAATAGTATACTCTAATAAAGATTTAAATTTTCTTTAAGATCTCTAGTTAAATCTCTAAAGCTCTAGACTTTATAGAGCTTAGTATATTTATTAAGCTTACTAAATAATTTACTAAAAAGCTTATTATAATATCTAATAAGGTTTTAATCTATAAGCCTTTAGAAAGAGATTATTCTAACTTTAATACTAAAAAAGCTTTAATATAAAGAACTATTAATATTATTAGATTTTTATTATAAATATTTAAAATCTAAAAAAATCTACTATAATTAGTAAGTATTTAGTATATATAGCTAGGGTATTTAAAGCTTTAATTATTAAAGAAAACTATTAAAATTATAGAAAATCTTTTTAATTTTAGCTTTATAAAAAAGAAAGATTTTCTCTATTTAGCTTATATTAATATTAAAAGCTATAAGCTTTTAGTATATATAGCTATTTCTAATCTATTTAGAGCTCTAGACTTTATAGAAGAGAATATTTTTTATTTTAAGCTTATACTATATAATAGAAGATTTATAGAGCTTATTTTAATAAATTAAAAAACCTACTATAAATAGATTATTCTTCTCTCTAATAAGAAAGAGTTTACTATAGTAATTACTATAAAAAACTTTTAGTAAAGCTTTTATAACTATTATAACTACTATTCTATTAAATTTTATTATAATAATAGAGAAATTATAAAGAATTTAATAAATTAGCTAGCTATTAAAAGTATTATTTTTAATATCTTAAGCTTTTATATTTACTAGTAAAATAAACTAGCTAAATACTTTATAAAAGTACTAATAAATAAGCTTAAAGCTATTTTATAGTAGTTTAAACTATTATTATATCTTTAGTATTATATCCTTCTAGAGATTCTTTAGTTAGTTAATTATACTACTATTAGTAATTATAATTTACTCTTTTAATAGCTATTTCTTTAAGAATTAAAATCTAAAACTTCTTTTAAATTTAATTTCTAGATCTATAGAGCTATTAAAGCTTATTATAAAGTTTTTATTTATTTTAAATAATAAGCTAAGAGCTATAAATTAGCTTTTAGAATAATTTTAAAGTAAATTTTAATACTTTTAAACTTTAAAATCTATTAGATTTATATTTCTAAGAAAAGACTAGTTATAAAAACTTTTTATTTAAGAATTTTAAAGAATATAAACTCTATAAAATAAAGCTTATAATTATAAAATCTTTTTCTTTTATATTTTTTAAAAAGAGAAATAGAGAAAATAAAGTATATAAAAGAGATTTAAAAGCTATTATAATAACTATTATAAAAATACTCTAATCTACTAGTTATAATACTTAAACTACTAGTTATAGAGTTATAAAAGCTTAAAATATTACTAGCTATAGTATTTACTTTAGAACTCTAAGAGCTTAAAGCTTTTAAAGCTATAGAGCTTTTAGAGCTTAAAGCTTTATTAGTTATAATATATTAACCTAGTAAACCTAAATCTAATTTAGAGTTTATAGATAATTTAATAGATCTATCTAACTAGATATAAACTATTATTATAATATACTAAATAAGTATTATAATATATACTAAAGCTAGGCTCTTACTAGAGCTTAATAACTAGAAAAAAATACTAAAGCTATTATTAAAAAAGAGAGAGCTTTAGCTATAAACTATCTTTAATAAGTTTAAATAGCTAATATATATTAAAATCTTATTCTTTATAATATTAAAAGATCTATTTAAAAACTATAGAGTTCTAAGCTATAAATATATATTAAAGCTAAAGCTTAACTTCTATAATAAACTATTAAAATATAAAGCTAGGCTTATTATTAAAAAATTCTTATAAATAAAAAGCTTAAATTATAATAAGATTTTTATTTCTATAGCTATTTCTTTAATCTAGAAACTACTATTAGCTCTAATAGCTATATATAATTATAATATTAAGTAAATTAACTTTATAAATATCTTTTTAAATAGTAAACTTATTAAAAAGCTCTATATAAAGCTTTCTAAAGATCTAAAGAAGCTATTAAAAAAAAAGCTCTAAATTACTTACTATAGCTAAGTCTTAGAGCTATAACCTTTCTAAAGAATAAATTATTCTACTACTAAAAGCTCTATATAGTCTAAAGTAGTTCTCTAGAGAATAGTAAATAACTTTAAAAGTTTTACTAAAGTCTCTAGATTTTAACTCTCTAATTTTAAATCTAGTAGTTTTTTATAATACTAAAAAAACTATTTTTATAATAATATATATAGATAACTACTTTATAATAAGCTCTGAAATTAGCTATATTAATAAACTAAAAAAGAAAATTTATAAAGTTTATCTTATAGAAGATAAAAAATCTATAGTTTTTTTCTTAGAGATTTAAATTTATTAAAATAGATTTAAAAAAACTCTATATCTCTTTTAATCTTAGTATATTAAATAAATACTATAAACTTTTAAGATTATTAAAAAGAAGTTTCTATTAATATTCTTATAGTTTAATCTTATAAGATTTATAATAGAAACTATAGAGATTATAAATCTCTATAACTCTTTAGAATATAAGCTATTTTAATAAAAAATTTTTAAAGGTTTTTACTATATATAAAGAATATTCTAAGATTAGGCTATATATAATTAGCTCTATATAATTTATTTTTAACTAAGTTTTAATCTATATCTAATCTTTAATTCTATTTTTTTTACTTTTTTATTTATATAAGCTAAAATAAGATAATAGTATCTCTAAAAACTCTAAAAAGAGCTTATTAAATATATAACTTAGTTATAAACCCTAAGAAGAGATATTTATTATCTATAATTAATTATAATATCTCTCTAAGCTTATTATTACTAATTACTAGTAATTAGATCTTTTCTTATAATAATAATAAATATTTCTAATATTATTATTTCCTATAGCTAGAGCTTAATTATTATAAGTAACTAGATTCTTATATATATAATAATTATTATTAATAATAATTATTAGAATCTCTTTTTAGATATTAATTATTTAAATCTATAATTTATTATAGATTTACTTATAGTAATAAAGCTACTCTCTCTTATATAGACCTAGTAGTTATACCTATTAGAGCTATTACTATATCTAGTAGCTAGCTAATAAGAAGATATATAGATCCTGATCTTCTATATATTTATAGAGAACTATATAAATATTCCTCTAGTACTTAATAATTATTATAATCTAATATATTATATATAGTACTAGTAGGTAATATACTAGCTTAAGTTAATTATTTTAATTAGTATTAAGCAGGTAGAAGAGAATAGAATTAAATTAAATTATTAAAAAGTTTATTAGAGTAAAAAGTTAAATTAAATAAGATTAATAAGATAGTATTTAGAATATAGTAGATTAGTTAATCTAATACTACTATAGATTATTTAAAGAAAATTATAATAGCTAATTATAAAGTTACTATATACTAATAAAGACTAAATATAGTTTATATAGTATTTAATAAATTATAGAAACTCTAATATATTTAATATTTTAAACTAAATTTAATATAGTTTTTTTAGTTTAATAGTTAGTTTAAACTATATATAGATCTTATAAAATCTATTTAAAAACTATTTGTTACAAATTGTATTATTATATATTAGAGTTATATAGATTACCCTACTTTTTTCTAACTAATTACTAGTAGATTATCAGGATCTTATAATAATCCTAATAATCCAGGATAATAGATTATTACCAAGTATTAATAATCCCCTAGTATATATATATATTTATTCTACCAGATAGAATACCCCTTCAGGCAGTTATTAATATAATTATCTATATATCTATTATTACTAGCTTTATAATACTTATATATTAATAGTAACTTGTATTATATAGCCTAAGATAATCTGATTATACTACTCAGAATAATACTCTAATTAGTTTAACCCTGACCTACCCTAGACCCTGTTCAGTATAAGTTATCTAACTATTATATATTAATAACTCTTATTCAGCTGATTATCTTATCTTAATTACTATATAATAATAAAGAAGATATTATAACTACTATAGTTCCTCTAGCTTAATAGCAGAACCCTATTATTAATAACCCGCCTGCCCTAAATAATAATAATACTATAGATAAAGATAGTAGTAATAACAGTAGTAATAGAAATAATAATACTGAACTTAAGCTTCTATAAGCCCAGGTTCTTTAACTTCAGGAATACCTTATAACTATATAGTAAAAAATAGCTACTACTACTACCCTTATAGAATAGTAAGCTGCTCAGAATACTAACCTTCAGGCCTAGGTCTAGACTATAGCCTAAGAAAGGGAATCAGGAGTACTGCTTAAGCTACCACTACCTGAGATATTCAATAGAACCTAAGATAAACTCTAAGGCTTTATAATCTAACTTTGAGTATACTTTAACTATTTCCCTATTACCTTTAATAGTAATAAATAATAAGTTACCTATACCTACTTATAACTTAAGAGGGCTATACTTAATTAGTTTGAACCTATTATAAGGGAGTATTTTAATAGCTAAGGAAGCTAATAAACTATTAATATTATAATAAGTTTTAACTACTTTATAGAAACTCTCTAATAGATATTTAGAATCTAAGATAAGAGATATAAGGCTGAATATAAAATTAATAAACTCTCTCAGACTAGACCTATCTCTACTTTTAGCAGTAAGTACCTCCAGCTTTTAGTAAAAACCAAATAGGACTAGGAATATACTATATCTTACTATTTTAATAGACTAAAAGAAGAAGTCCAGAAGGAACTCTATAAGGAAGATAGGCTAGTAAGTATTTATAAATATATAACTATAGCTATAAGAATTAATAACTAATAGTACTATTAGTATACTTATGGCAAGAAGGCAATCTACTATGCTAATACTAGTTAACTATAATAATAATAATAACCCGCAGTCTCTGGGATATATACAGATCCTATAGAGCTAGGAGCTATAGAAAAATAAAAGTATTATAACTATAATAAGGTTAGATATATCTCGCCCTAATACCTAAAGCCTAAGAAGTAGAAGAATTAGAAACCTGCTAAGGAAGATAAGAAGTAGTTAGGAGTAACTGGAAAAGCTGAAACTAAAATACTTAGGATAGTTAGGAAGGCTACCTAGAAAGGAAACTAAGTAATAGCTATAATACCTATATTCTCTAGGAAACCCTTACTAAGCTTCTATAAAATATTAGATAATAAAGAAGAAGAGGAAGAAGAAGGGGAAGAAGAGAATAGTAAAGAGGAAGAAGAAGAAGAACAAATAGTATTAAGAGAGAATTAGTAATATATTACAGATATCCTCTAAGAACTTAAATAAAAATACAAGGATAGAAGGAATATTATAAACTATAGGCCTCTTACTAAGTATAAATATATATTCTACTATATTAATAAGCTTATTAAATATACCCCTAAGGAGTAAGAATAATACCGGTTTACCAGAGATAAGATTAAGGCTGAATATAATAAACTATATACTTACTACTAAGAAAAGATATAGGATCAGAACCCCGATTAAGTAATCTAAATAGTACTTTACAGTTAAAGTACTATAGATACTATCTAACACCCTAGTAATAGCTATAATAACCTAACTTATATAAAGACTAGTAGTATATATAACTATAGATAGGAATTATAGATAACCTGTTATAATATATAGTATAATATATATTAAAAGGATAAAATAGAAAATAACTTCTTTCTATTTCCTAATAGGAGAATATTCTGAAAATATAAAAAGGTCTAAATATAATGCTTTATCTATTAATACTATAGAACAGAACTATATACTATCTTTAAAGAAGATCTAGAAGAATATCCTACTAAATATACCTTTAAGGAAATACTAATAGAAATATGCCGAGAATGAAAGTATAAGGTATATAAGAATACTAAAGTTAAATAATAGTATAACTTCAGGTATATAGAAGACTAGGCAATATATAACTATAATAGATAAATTAAATACTATAATAAATAGCTATATAGAAACCACTAGGAAGTTAAGTAAGAAGTATTAGTATTGGTATAGTATAGTAATAATAATATAAATACCGCTAAACTATACCTTTAATAATAATAGTTATAGGAAGAAAGACTAAGAAAATACTGCTCAGAAGAATAACTATCCCTAACAGCTAGTAAAGAAAGCAGTAATAAGAAGGAATTAGGAATTACCTCTACTAATAAATAAGAATAGGATAGGATATATAATAGATAAAATATACTATTACTAATAAATAAACTATAAGAATAAGTTAACCAGGCAAAAAATAACCTAAACTATCTATAATAGAGCTATAGTATAGTATAATATTAATAATAGATCAGAGGACCCTAGGAGCTATAGAAGTAGGAAGCTCTATATATATCCTTACAGAAGTAGAGATCGAGAGGAACCAGCTTATAGTATTTATTAACTATAGAGTATAGGAAAATTATATCTTACTAGCAGTAATTAACTAACTCTACCTACTATAGAAAAAGAAGGAAGAAACCTATATAGTTATAAATATTAAAGGCTCGAAGTTTAAGTATAATAATAGGATTATTAATTCCGAGACTGATTATCTTATAACTAAAATCCAAGGAAGAAAATTTAATATTACTTATAACCTAGTACTATTAAGAACCTATAAAGTTATACTAGGGTTATTATAGCTTTAAGATATAAACCTACTAATTAATTAGTATACTAGCCAGATAGAGTAGAGGGATACTCTTATATACTAATATTAGGATTAATAAAAATCAAAATTTTATCAGATATTAGAAAAATATATATACTTTTTAATACCTGAAAGTACTACTATAAAAAACTATAATAACTTATAATAATAAGTGGATATAGTAGTATCAGCTTTAATAGCACCATAACCTGGTAATATAAGAAACCTATTATAATAAGAACTAAGATAAATAATATAAGCCTTAGGTTAGATACAGAAGCAAGAACTATCCTTAGATATAGATTTAGTACTAATTAATTAGAAATAACTAATAAAAGAATAATAATAAGAATATAAAATTAAATACAGTTAATAGTAAAAGAAAATAGAAAAACTACCTCTGAAACTATTTAGTATAGGAATTTAGGAATAGAGCTAAATAAATAATTAATAAAAGGTATAATAGAATAAGGAAAAGAATACCTAGTATAAGTATAAATAAGCTGAATACCTGAGATAGAAAGAATATCTTAAGAATATTCTATAGGAATATAATTATTTTAAGAAAATACTATTTACAGAAGAACTTAAAACAGGGCTATCAGAATATAGCTAATAGGATTATAAAATCTCTATTATTAAAGAAGGAGAACTTAATTTCTATAAATTATATAACCTTATAGAACCTCAGTTATAAATACTCTGCAAATATATTAATAATATATTAGCAAAAGGCTATATATAACTATTAACTTTATCCGCAGAATACCCTATAATATTTATACTAAAGAAGAATAATAAACTCTGTTTAGTTATTAATTACTAATAGCTGAATAAGATTATATAAAAAGATAGGATATCCTTACTACTAATCACTAAGCTTAGAGATCAGTTATAGAGTAAACAGTAGTTTACTATACTAGATCTGAAGAGAGCTTATAATCTAATATAAATTAAAGAAGGAGATAAATAGAAAACAGTATTCAGAATAAAGTTTAGCCTCTATAAGTATCTTATAATACCCTTCAGGCTAATAAATATACCTGTAATATTCCAGTAAATAATTAATTAAATACTCCGGAAGTATCTTAATATCTTTATAGTAGTTTACCTTAATAATATTCTAATTTTCTCTAATAACCTAGAGATATATAAGGAATATATATACTAAGTCTTAGAAAAACTAGAAGAAGTAAAACTTCTTATAGAACCAGAAAAGAGTTTCTTCTATATATAAGAAGTTAACTTCTTAGGATATACTATTTAACTAAATAAAATACAGATAGAATAAGATAAGATTACTATAGTTAAGAAATAGGAAGTACTAAAGACTGTTAAAGAAGTATAAGCCTTCCTCGGATTTACTAACTACTACTGATAATTTATTAAGAACTATAGAAAAATCGCTATACCCTTATATAATATTATTAAAAAGGGGATAGAATTCTAATAGAATAATAAATAGTAATAAGTATTTAATAAAATTAAAAACCAAATACTCTTAGAACCTATACTATAGATATTTAACCCTATAAAAGAAGTAGAACTTAAGACTAATATATCAGACTTTATAATTAGTATATAAATCAGCTAAAAGGATAATAACAGAGTATTATACCCTGTAGTATTCTTTTCGAAGAAACTATATAGTATAGAACTTAATTATCCTATCTATAATAAAGAATTTATAGCTATTATATATATATTCGAAGAATTCAAATACTACTGCTTAGGAATAATATATAAGGTTAAGGTATATACAGACTATAAAAACATTTAGTATTTTACTATAACCTAATAACTGAATAGAAGATAAATATACTATACTGAATATCTATCTTAATTTAATTATAAAATAATATATTAAAAAGGAATAGAAAACAGAAGAGCTAATACCCTTAGCTGGAAATCTGAATATAAGGAGGTAGTTCTAAAGATAAATAGACAGTTATTCTTAACTAATAATAAGGAACACTTAGTATAGAAAACCTTAGGAGCTATACTTAAAGGAATAGTATATACCTAAGTCCAGATAGAAACTATTCCTAGCTTGGAAAAACTATAGTAAGATATTAGAATAATACTTATTAAAGAAATCTATAAGTACCTGCTCTCAGGATACTAAGGAGTTAAGAAAACCTTTAATAGGATTAGATAATACTATAATTACCCAGGTCTATAAAAAGATATACAGACTATAGTTTTAAAATATAATACTTATATAAGAATTAAGTCTATATAGTATAAACCCTATAGAGAACTCAAACTAGTCTTAGTACTAAAATAATCCTAGTAATTAGTATCCTTTAATTATATTATTAAACTACTATTATCAAGAGAACCTATAACTAAGGTAGAATATAATAGTATTCTAGTAGTTATTAATAGACTTATAAAATATAAATATTTTATTCTATATAAGGAAGTAAGCTCTGCAGAAGACCTTATATACTAATTCTTACAATATATAGTTAGTTACCACAGATTACCCGATAAAATTATATCGGATAGAGAAATAATATTTATCTCTAAGTTTTAGTAATTACTTATAGTATAAATAGGCACTAAGTATAAGCTTTTAATAGCTTATTACCTATAAAGCAATAGTTAAACTAAATAGTTAAATTAAACTCTGGAGTAATATCTATAAGTATATATTAACTATAAATAAGATAATTAGATATAACTATTACTAATAGTATAAATCGCTTATAACAGTTCAGTATAAAAATCTACCTAGCTTATACCTATATATACAAACTATAGTTATAAACTGTAATTCCAGAATCAACTAGAATATAACAGACTAGATATGCTAGCTGCTATACTAACGAAAGAAATACTATATTTATTATATATAGAAATAAAGATAGAACTCGAATTTATCTAAGAAAGAATAAAAAAATATTATAATAAAAACAGATTAGAAGGACTAATCCTAAAGGAAGGAGATAAGATCTACTTACTTTATAAAAATATTATAATAATAAGACTAAGTAATAAATTAGACTATAAAAAACTAGAACTATTTAAGATTCTTAAGAAAAAATCAGATACTAATTATAAACTATTATTACCGGATATAATATATATCTACCTAGTTTTCTATATTTTATTACTTAAAAAAGTACTAAAAAATATATTAGACCAGGATTACCTAATTAAGGTCTATAAAGAAGAATTTAAACTAGAAAAAATTCTAAAGAAAGAAGTTAGAAATAGATAGATATTCTACTTAGTTAAGTAGAAAGGGTATATAGATAATAATAATACTTAGGAACCTATTAAATATCTAAAGGACTATCAGAAGCTTATTTAGCAGTACTACCAGGACTAGAAATACCTATCCTGATAAACTAAGAAGGAGATAGTTTTATACCCTCCTGAAGAAATACCAGATTAATCTCGATCTTTAAGAATACAGGCTCAGATAAAGATATAGCTAGAGATAAGGTCTGCTTTTAGGCTGCCTCCTCTGTCTTCTTTTGCTTAATATACTCCAGCTCCTCTATACTATTAATACTATAAGATACTGCTTATATTATCTTATCTAACTATAATTTCTTTTATTAATAAAGATACTGGATTTTTATATCTATATAATAATACTCCTCCTCTACTACCTCCAGCTCGGACTCTAGCTTACTATATTAATCAGTAATATACCTCAGCTGACCTAGTATAAGACCTTAAGCATTATAATACAGTTAATTGTTTTTAATATAATAAAAATAATAAGATAAAGAACCCTCTGATCCGAAGTATTTATAACTATAGGACTTATAATAGCTGCACTCTGATTATATTACTAAAGGATTTAATAAGATAGTATTAATAAGGGTATTATACTAAAGGGTCTTTCTATAAGAAGCTTTCTATATATAGTTAGATATTATTACAGACTATAAGAGGAATATAGAATTAAATTAGAAAAGACTTACTAATAGGCTGCAAAATATAGTCTTAAGGATATAACTAATAGAGAGAGGACCTTATATTATAAATTGTATTATTATATATTAGAGTTATATAGATTACCTTACTTTTTTCTAACTAATTACTAGTAGATTATCAGGATCTTATAATAATCCTAATAATCCAGGATAATAGATTATTACTAAGTATTAATAATCTCCTAGTATATATATATATTTATTCTACTAGATAGAATACCCCTTCAGGTAGTTATTAATATAATTATCTATATATCTATTATTACTAGCTTTATAATACTTATATATTAATAGTAACTCGTATTATACAGCCTAAGACAACCTGATCGCACTACTCAGAATAATACTCTGATTAGTTCAACCCCGACCTACCCTAGACCCCGTCTAGTGTAAGTTATTCAACTGTTATACTATTAAAAAACTATTTTAATATCTAAAAGATATTAAAAACCTTATTATAATTTATTTACTAAATAAGCTTTTAGAAAGCTATTATAATAGTAATTTTATAAAGGATAAAACTATTAGTAAATCTATTTATAGATATCTCTTTAAGCTAGCTAGAAGCTCTATTAGCTAGAAAACTAAGAAAATAACTACTATAGCTCTATTTATTATAAAGACTAAAGTAAATAGCTTTATAGAGACTCTTAAAGAACTATAGTAGTTAAAAGAGCTTTATAAAAAGCTAAACTAATCTCTAAAGATCTTTATAACTATCTACTATAATAACTAGAGCTATATAGCTATAAGTAATAACCTTACTCTATATACTAGAACTAAGTATATACTATTAAAATTCTATTATAATAGAGTTTAAATTATAAAGAGTTTAATAAGCTTTAGCTATTTAGAAATTAAAGCTATATCTATTAATAAGCTAATTAAGCTACTAACTATATCTCTTTAATAAGCTTTTAAAGATCTACTAGATCTAAAGAAGTATTATAAAAATCTAACTTAATTATTTTCTTTAGAAGAGATATTAAGATTTACTTTATAGATTATAGAGTAGATTAGATTATTTTATACTAATTAATTAAATAATCTTAGATTAGTATAAAATAAAAAGAAATAAAATAATTAATTTAAAGCTTTTTAAAAGCTAAAAGCTTATTAGAGCTATTAGTTTAATCTACTATAACTATTTATTAAAGTAATTATATTAATAGTTATAACTACTATAATAGCTATTATAATAACTATATTAGTAATTTTATATTATACTATAATAGTTATATTAATAGATTTTATATTTATTATAATACTTATATTAATAAACTTTATATCTACTATATAAAAATCTTAATACTTAGTTAGTAAATCTTATAATTATTATAATAATTATATTAATAGATTTTATATTTATTATAATACTTATATTAGTAATTTTATATCTCTCTATATAAGAATCTTATAGTAATTATAAACTTATATTATAAAAGATAATATATTATCTTTAGAGCTCTTAGAGCTTTAAAATACTTATAAATATAGAGCTTTCTCTCTACTAAATAGAGATTCTTTAAATTATTAATTTACTCTTTTATTTACTCTATAGTCTATTTTCTTAGTTATTCTATAGTTAATAAAGTTTTTATTTTTTATTTAAAGTCTATTTCTTTTACTATATCTTTTAAAATAATTCCTTTAGTATTTCTTAGCTTACCCTATAAACTATATCTACTCTAGATCTAGCTTACCCTATAGCTAGTCTACTTTATACTAAAGATCTTAATCTTTTAAAACTTATTATCTATAATTAATTATAATATCTCTCTAAGCTTATTATTACTATTACTAACTATCTCTTCTTATAATAATAATAGATATCTATTATATAATATAACTAAGTATATATAAATAGATATTAGATTAATATTAAATTTATATTATTTTTAATAAAAATTTCCTATAGTAGTAAATATATACTATACTTATAGAAATAAATTAATTTATAATCTTAAAAGTAACTAACTTTTTTATTTCTAAATATATATAATTTTAAATTAAATTAAAATAAACTCTAATATATTAATATTAAATCTAACTTAATCTAACTAATATTCTAATCTAAATATAACTAAAAATAATATAAAGCTTAAATAATTAATTTTTAAAAGCTATTTCTATTCTTATTAATTTAATATAATATATAATATATTAAAACTATAAATTATATATTAAATTATAATAAGCTTATGTAAAAGAGTAATTATTTTTAAAATATAATATTTACTTAAACTAATTTTAATTCTCTATAAGTATTTATAATAGTTATTAGTAATAAACTATATAGTAAAATAATAATCTAAGTAGATATAGTTACTAGATTTATACTATTAAAAGTAGCTTTATTACTATAAGTAGATTTTTAACTAATTAAAGAGATATATAATAAATATAATTAGTAAATAGTTATATTATTATAAATAAAGAAATACCTCTAGTATTATATATTATATCCCTATCTTTTCTCTCTAATAAAGAGAGAATTACTCTAGATTACTAATAAGCTTATATAATCTTTAGTTTAGCTTACTTTAGATTACTAGTAAATCTTTATAAACTACTTAGTATATATATATATTTATTTTACTAGATAGAATATTCTCTTAGATAGTTATTAATATAATTATCTATATATCTATTATTACTAGCTCTATAATACTTATATATTAATAGTAATTTATATTATATAGTTTAAAATAATCTAATTATATTATTTAGAATAATACTCTAATTAGTTTAATTCTAATCTACTTTAAATTCTATTTAGTATAAGTTATCTAATTATTATATATTAATAACTCTTATTTAATTAATTATCTTATTTTAATTACTATATAATAATAAAGAAGATATTATAACTATTATAATTTCTCTAGCTTAATAGTAGAACCCTATTATTAATAATCTATCTACTTTAAATAATAATAATACTATAGATAAAGATAGTAGTAATAATAGTAGTAAAGGAAATAATAATATTAAGATTAAGTTTCTATAAGTTTAAGTTCTTTAGTTTTAGAAATATCTTATAACTATATAATAAGAAATAGTTATTATTACTATCTTTATAGAATAATAAGCTATTTAGAATACTAACTTTTAAATTTAAATTTAGATTATAATTTAAAAAAAAGAGCTAAAAGTACTATTTAAACTATTACTATTTAAGATATTTAATAGAACTTAAAATAAACTTTAGAAATTTATAATCTAACTTTAAATATATTTTAATTATTTCTTTATTACTCTTAATAATAATAAATAATAAATTATTTATATTTATTTATAACTTAAAGAAATTATAATTAATTAGTTTAAACTTATTATAAAGAAATATCTTAATAGCTAAGGAAGCTAATAAACTATTAATATTATAATAAGTTTTAACTACTTTATAGAAACTCTTTAATAAACCTTTAGAATCTAAGATAAGAGATATAAAATAGAGTATAAAATTAATAAGCTCTTTTAGATTAGATCTATTTCTATATTTAGTAGTAGATATCTTTAGCTTTTAGTAAAGACTAAATAGAACTAGAAATATACTATATCTTATTATTTTAATAAACTAAAGAAAGAAGTTTAGAAGAAACTCTATAAGGAAAATAAACTAATAAGTATTTATAAATATATAACTATAACTATAAAAATTAATAATTAATAATATTATTAGTATATTTATAGTAAAAAGATAACTTATTATACTAATACTAGTTAATTATAATAATAGTAATAACCTATAGTCTTTAGAATATATATAGATTCTATAGAGCTAGAAGCTATAGAAAAATATAAATACTATAATTATAATAAGATTAGATATATTTTATTCTAATATTTAAAATCTAAAAAGTAGAAGAATTAGAAATCTATTAGAAAAAGTAAAAAATAGTTAGAAATAACTAGAAAAACTAAGATTAAGATATTTAGAATAGTTAGAAAGATTATTTAGAAAGAAAACTATATAATTATTATAATTCCTATATTTTCTAGAAAATCTATATTAAAATTCTATAAAATATTAGAAACTAATAATAAAAAGAAAAAATAAATAATATTAGAAGAAAACTAATAATATATTATAAATATTCTTTAGAAACTTAAGTAAAAGTATAAGAATAAAAGAAATATTATAAACTATAAATCTCTTACTAAATATAAATATATATTCTACTATATTAATAAGTTTATTAAATATACTTCTAAGAAATAGAACTAGTATATATTTATTAGGAATAAAATTAAAACTAAATATAATAAACTCTATATCTACTACTAGTAGAAGATATAAATATAAAACCTTAAGAAAGTATATAGAATAGTATTATATAGAAGGAATACTATAAATACTATTTAATATCTTAGTAATAAGTATAAAAATCTAATATATATAAATATTAGTAAAAAGTATAATTATAAATTAGAATTCTAAATAATATATTATAATATCTAGTATATTATATATTAATAAGAAAAAGTATTAAATAACTTTTTTCTATTTTTTAATAAAAAGATATTTAGAAAGTATAATATAATTTAAATATAATAATTTATTTATTAATACTATAAAATAAGATTTTATACTATTTTTAAAGAAAACCTAAGAAAGTACTCTAAGGATTATATAAAAGAAGAACTTTTAGTAGAAATATATTAAGAGTAAAAATATAAGATTTATAAGAATAATAAGATTAGACTATAATATAATTATTAATAAATAGAAAATTAGATAATATATAAGTATAATAGCTATATTAAATAATATTATAATTAGAATTATAAAAACTATTAAAAAATTAAATAAAAAGTACTAATATTAGTATAGAATAGTAATAATAATATAAATACTATTAAATTATATTTTAAATAGTAATAACTATAAGAGGAAAAACTCTAGAAATATTATTTAAAAGAATAATTATTCTTTATAAATAGTAAAAATAATAGTAAAATAGAAAAATAAAGAATAATTTTAATTAATAAAAAAGAATAAAATAAAGCTTATTCTAATAATAAAATATCTATAATAATTAAGGAATTATATAATTAGAGAATTAAGTTTATAAGATATATTTTTAATTATATAGAAAAACTAGAAAATCTTAAGAATATTTTTAAATAAATACTAAGAAATAATAAAAAATAAAAATAACTTTAAGAATAAATTAATTAGATAAAAAATAATCTAAATTATTTATAATAGAACTATAGTATAGAATAATATTAATAATAGATTAGAGAATTTTAGAAACTATAGAAATAGAAAGCTCTATATATATTCTTATAAAAGTAGAAATTAAAAGGAATTAGCTTATAGTATTTATTAACTATAGAATATAGGAAAATTATATTTTACTAATAGTAATTAATTAATTCTACTTATTATAAAAGAAAAAGAAAAAAACCTATATAGTTATAAATATTAAAAATTTAAAGTTTAAATATAATAATAAAATTATTAATTTTAAAACTAATTATCTTATAATTAAAATCTAAAGAAGGAAATTTAATATTATTTATAATCTAGTACTATTAGGAATTTATAAAGTTATATTAAAATTATTATAGTTTTAAAATATAAACCTATTAATTAATTAGTATATTAACTAGATAGAGTAAAAGAATACTCTTATATATTAATATTAGAATTAATAAAAATTAAAATTTTATTAGATATTAGAAAAATATATTTATTTTTTAATATTTAAAAGTATTACTATAAAAAACTATAATAACTTATAATAATAAGTAAATATAGTAATATTAGTTTTAATAATATTATAATTTAATAATATAAAGAATTTATTATAATAAGAACTAAGATAGATAATATATATCTTAGATTAAATATAAAAATAAGAATTATTCTCTAATATAGATTTAGTATTTATTAATTAGAAATAACTAATAAAGAAATAATAATAAGAATATAAAATTAAATATAATTAATAAGAAAAGAAAATAGAAAAACTATTTTTAAAACTATTTAATATAGGAGTTTAGAAATAGAACTAAATAGATAATTAATAAAGAGTATAATAAAATAAAGAAAAGAATATCTAATATAAATATAAATAAGCTAAATATTTAAAATAGAAAAAATAACTTAAGAATATTCTATAGAAATATAATTATTTTAAGAAAATATTTATAGAAAAACTTAAAATAAAGCTATTAGAATATAACTAATAGGATTATAAAATTTCTATTATTAAAGAAGAAAAATCTAATTTCTATAAGTTATATAATCTTATAGAACTTTAGTTATAAATACTCTATAAATATATTAATAATATATTAGTAAAAGATTATATATACTTATTAATTTTATTTATAGAATACTTTATAATATTTATATTAAAAAAGAATAATAAATTCTATTTAGTTATTAATTACTAATAATTAAATAAGATTATATAAAAAGATAGAATATCCCTACTATTAATTACTAAACTTAGAAATTAGTTATAGAATAAATAGTAATTTATAATACTAGATCTAAAAAGAGCTTATAATCTAATATAAATTAAAGAAGAAAATAAATAGAAAATAGTATTTAGAATAAAGTTTAATCTTTATAAGTATTTTATTATACTCTTTAGATTAATAAATATATTTATAATATTCTAATAAATAATTAATTAAATACTCTAGAAGTATTTTAATATCTTTATAATTATTTATCTTAATAATATTTTAATTTATTCTAATAATCTAAAGATATATAAAGAATATATATATTAAATCTTAGAAAAACTATAAAAAACTAATCTTCTTATAAAACCTAAGAAAAGCTATTTCTATATATAAGAAATTAATTTCTTAGAGTATACTATTTAACTAAATAAAATATAAATAGAATAAAGTAAAATTATTATAATTAAGGAATAAGAAATATTAAAAACTATTAAGAAAATATAAGTTTTTTTTAAATTTACTAATTACTATTAATAATTTATTAAGAACTATAGAAAAATTATTATATTTCTATATAATATTATTAAAAAAGAGATAGAATTCTAATAGAATAATAAATAGTAATAAGTATTTAATAAAATAAAAAACTAAATACTTTTAGAACTTATACTATAAATATTTAATTCTATATAAAAAATAGAACTTAAAATAGATATCTTAGACTTTATAATTAGTATATAAATTAACTAAAGAAATAATAATAGAGTATTATATTTTATAGTATTCTTCTTAAAGAAACTATATAGTATAAAACTTAATTATTCTATTTATAATAAGGAATTTATAATTATTATATATATATTTAAGGAATTTAAATATTACTATTTAGAAATAATATATAAAATTAAAATATATATAGATTATAAGAATATTTAATATTTTATTATAACTTAATAATTAAATAGAAAATAAATATACTATTTTTTTTTTTTAAGGTTTTTACTATATATAAGGGATATTCTAAGATCAGGCTATATATAACTAGATCTATATAATTTATTTTTAACTAAGTTTTAATCTATATCTAACCTTTAACTCTATTTTTTTTACTTTTTTATTTATATAAGCTAAGATAAGATAATAATATCTCTAAAAACTCTAAAAAGAGCTTACTAAGTATATAACTTAACTATAGGCCCTAAGGAGGAATACTTATTATCTATAATTAACTATAATATCTCTCTAAACTTATTATTACTAATTACTAATAATTAGACCTCTCCTTATAATAATAATAAATACCTCTAATATTATTATCCCTAGTAGCTAGGGCCTGATTATTATAAGTAATTAGGCCCTTATATATATAATAATAGCTATTAGTAATAACCCTCAGGATCTCCTTTCTAATATCTAATATAATTATCTAAGCTTATACTCTATTATAGGCTTCCTTATAGCTATAAAGCTACTCTTAACTATATAGACCTAGTAGCTATACCTACTAGGACTATTACTCTATCTCTAAACCAGCTAGATAATATTAATAAACCCAGTTTAAAATAGAGTATTTAGGGAGAACTATAATAATATTTCTCTAGTACTTAAGTATTATTATAATCTAACTTATAATCTATAGTTCTAGTATATAATATACTAGATTAAGTTAATTAGGGCTAAAGTAGCTTTTAAAGTTAAATAAAAGTCTATTTTTATTAATATTATCAGATAGATAGAAGAGAATTAAATAGAATTAAGTTATTAAAAAGTTTATTAGATAGAAAAGTTAAATTAAAAAAGATTAATAAGATAGTATTTAGAATATAGTAAGTTAATTAAATACTACTATAGATTATTTAAAGAAAATTATAATAGCTAATTATAAAGTTACTATATACTAATAATAACTAAATATAGTTTTATATAGTAATAAATATACTATACTAAATATCTATTTTAATTTAATTATAAAATTATATATTAAAAAGAATTAGAAAATAAAAGAGTTAATACTTTTAGTTAAAAATCTAAATATAAGAAAGTAGTTCTTAAAATAAATAAATAGTTATTCTTAACTAATAATAAAGAATACTTAGTATAGAAAATCTTAGGAATTATATTTAAGGAAATAATATATATAAAGATCTAGATAGAGATTATTTTTAATTTAGAAAAACTATAATAAGATATTAGAATAATACTTATTAAAGAAATCTATAAATATTTATTCTTAGAATATTAAGAAGTTAAGAAAATATTTAATAGAATTAAATAATATTATAATTATTTAGATCTATAGAAGGAAGTATAAATTATAATTTTAAAATATAATACTTATATATAAATTAAGTTTATATAATATAAACCCTATAGAGAACTAAAACTAATTCTAATATTAGAATAATTATAATAATTAGTATTCTTTAGTTATATTATTAAATTACTATTATTAAAAAAATCTATAACTAGAATAGAATATAATAATATTCTAATAATTATTAATAAACTTATAAAATATAGATACTTTATTCTATATAAGAAAGTAAGCTCTATAGAAGATCTTATATATTAGTTTTTATAATATATAGTTAGTTACTATAGATTATCTAATAAGATTATATTAGATAAAGAAATAATATTTATTTCTAAGTTTTAATAATTATTTATAATATAAATAAGTACTAAATATAAGCTCTTAATAACTTATTATTTATAAAATAATAATTAAATAGAATAATTAAATTAAACTCTAGAATAATATCTATAAGTATATATTAACTATAAGTAAGATAATTAGATATAACTATTACTAATAGTATAGATTATTTATAATAGTTTAGTATAAGAATCTATCTAGTTAATATCTATATATATAAATTATAATTATAAGCTATAATTCTAAAATTAATTAGAACTTAATAGATCTAATATACTAGCTATTATATTAATAAAAGAAATATTATATTTATTATATATAGAAATAAAAATAGAATTTAAATTTATTTAAGAAAGAATAAAAAAATATTATAATAAAACTAGATTAAAAGAACTAATTTTAAAGAAGGAAAATAAAATCTACTTACTTTATAAAAATATTATAATAATAAAACTAAATAATAAATTAAACTATAAAAAACTTAGCTATTTAAAATTCTTAAGAAAAAATTAAATACTAACTATAGATTATTATTACTAGATATAATATATATCTATTTAGTTTTTTATATTTTATTATTTAAAAAAGTACTAGATAATATACTAGATTAAGATTATCTAATTAAAGTCTATAAAAAAGAATTTAAACTAGAAAAAATTCTAAAAAAAGAAGTTAGAAATAGATAAATATTTTATTTAGTAAAATAGAAAAACTATAATAAGAATAATAATATATAGAAACCTATTAAATACCTAAAGAACTACTACTAACTTATTTAGTAGTTCTATTAATAGAAAAAAAAAAAGAATTAAAAAACTCTAGTAGAATTAAAATCTAGTTAATAATCCTTATAGTATCTAAAGATTATACTATATCTATAGCCTATTATTCCTCTAAAATAAACTCTTTTTAAAAATAAATTTTATTCTACTTATTTAGATCTCTAATTCCCTAATAAAATAAATACTAGGATTTCTTCTATATAACTTAATACTAATAATAAAGATATAAAACTTTTATTAAGATCTCTTAAAGTATTATTTTAAAAGAAACTAGTTTAATATCTAGCTAATACTTCTTTATAACTAATTACTTTACTATAGAAATTAGTAAATAAAAAAATATATACTAAATAGAGAAGAATATATATTATAATACTACTTTTATACTATTATATAACTATTCTATATAAATATATTTATTATAATATAATAATAACTAAACTATATAATATACTTTCTTATACTTAAAATAACTTAAATAAAATATTATCTTAATATCTATCTTCTTAATTAATAATATAAGAATTTTATATTATTAGGATTTCTTAGAAATAGATTATAATATTATTAATAATATAAAGAGAATAATTAAAGAATAAAGAAATTACTTACTAAATACTAAGCTATAAAACTTAGTTTTAAAATAAAACTAATAGGAAGGGAGTAATATATTATAAATAAAGAAATACCCCTAGTATTATATATTATATCTCTATCTTTTCTCTCTAATAAAAAGAGGATTACTCTAGATTACTAGTAAGCTTATATAATTCTTAGCCTAGTTTACTTTAGATTACTAGTAAGTCTTTATAAGCTATCTAGTATATATATATATTTATTTTATTAGATAGAATGCTCTCTTAGATAGTTATTAATATAATTATCTATATATCTATTATTATTAGCTCTATAATACTTATATATTAATAGTAATTTATATTATATAGTCTAAGATAATCTAATTATACTACTTAGAATAATACTCTAATTAGTTTAACCTTAATCTACTCTAGACCCTATTCAGTATAAGTTATCTAACTATTATATATATTATATTATTTTAAATAATAATAATTATTATTTTAAAGGTTTTATTAATAGTATTAAATAGATTTTAAAAGATTAGAATATTTATATTAGATATTATAGCTATTTAAAATATCTAATAATTAATTAATTAATTAAAATAAATTCTAATAGAAAGAAAAAATAATTATTATTATTAAATAATAAGCTTTTCCCCTTAGGGGCTATAGTTATAGCTAGGCTATTTATATATCTAGCTATATAAATAGCTCTTATTATTAGAGTTTTTTAAGATATTAATATCTATATCTAGATTAAAAGTATTTAATTTTAACTTTATTTTATAGTATTAAAGGTTTAGATATAAACTATTAATTATATTCTTAAAAAATATATATTAAATTATATATTATCTGATCTTAGAATATACCCTTATTTATAGTAAAACTAATAAAAAATAATAATAATAGATATCTCTAATATTATTATTCTCTATAGCTAGAGCTTAGTTATTATATATAACTAGGTCTTTAACTATATAATAATAATAATTAGTAAGAATCTTTATATTCTTACTAATAATATAAAATAATTAAGCTTATACTCTATTATTAGATTTCTTATAGCTATAAAGTTACTTTTAACTATATAGGTCTAATAGTTATAACTACTAGATCTAATACTATATTATAAAATCTTATTATATAGTATAACTAAATATATATAAATAGATATTAGATTAATATTAAATCTATATTATTTCTAATAAAAATTTCCTATAATAGTAAATATATACTATACTTATAGAGGTAAATTAATATATAATCTTAAAAGTAACTAACTTTTTTATTTCTAAATATATATAATTCTAGATTAAATTAAAATAAACTCTAATATATTCTAATCCAAACTATACTATTCTAAAATAGAAAAAGCTTAATTTTAATTAACTCTTAAAGACTACCTTTACTCTAATTAGTTTAAAGTAGTATAGAATATACTAGAACTATAAAGAAAACCTCGGATTATAATATATATAAATAAGCAGGTAATTATAATTAAGATATAGCTTTTAACCCAGCTATATCTTATCTGCTTTAAATACTAATAGTATATAGTAGCTACAGACTATATAATATAAGAATAGATCTAGCAGGTATAACTACTGGATCTAGGGTATTATTAGTAACTTTATTACTATAAGTAAACCCTTAACTATTCAGAGAGATATATATTAGATATACTTAGTTAAGAGCTATATACTATTATTTCTTATAATCTCTATTATCTTATTAAAGTCTATATTATTTATAGTAACTAAAACCCTATAAGTAGAGATAATTATAAAAGATAATATATTATAGATACTTAGTATTAATAATATAATTAATTAATTAATTAATTAAGATAAGCTTTAAGTTAGAAAGAAAAGATAGTTATTATTATTAGATAATAAGCTTTCCCCCTTAGGGGCTATAGCTATAGCTAGGCTATTTATATATCTAGCTATATAAATAACTCCTATTATTAGAGTTTCTAAAGTATTAATATCTATACCTAGGCTAAAAGTATTTAATTTTAACTTTATCTTATAGTATTAAAGGTTTAGATATAAACTACTAATTATATTCTTAGAAAAATTATATAATCTAGTTATATATTACCTAATCTTAGAATATACTCTTATTTATAGTAAAACTAATAAAAAAAAATATTATAAAATCTATAAAGAGTAAGTAATAAATTCTACTCTATATAAAGTACTTAAAAAGAAACTAGATAATAATCTCTAAATATCTAATAATTATAAGAACCTAAGATATAATCTCTAGTTTTAGTATATTATATATTATATAGAATTAATCCAGATAGAGATTACTTTTAAAATCTAATATTAGTATTTTAATATTAGTAGAATAATATTTAGATAGATAGAAAAGAATTAAATAAAATTAAATTATTAAAAAGTTTATTAAATAGAAAAGTTAAATTAAATAAGATTAATATAATAATATTTAGAATATAGTAAGTTAGTTAATTACTACTATAGAATTTTAAAGAAAATTATAATAGCTAATTATAAAGTTACTATATACTAATAAAAACTAAGCTTAGTTTATATAATATTAATATTAATATAATAAATTATTTTTTTATTATATATTTACTAGTAATATTATTAGTTATTAATTCTTATAATTATAATTATATATTTATAAATATTTATTAATTTATTTTTCTTATAAAGTTCTTTTTAAATTTCTTTTTTTTATTTATTAAAATAATATAATATAATATATTTTTAATTCTATTTAGTTTTTATTAAAAGTTAGAAATATTTATTAAAAATAGAAATAAATCTAATTTAAAAAAGTTTATTAATTTTATATTTTATTTTATATCTTTTATTTTAAATTTTAAAGATTTATTAAAAAGTCTTTATAAAATAATTAAAACTTATAATATATTAATAATTTATTAATTTTTTTAATTATTAAAATATTTCTTTATAATAAATTTAAACTAATTAAATATAGCTTTTTTAAATTATAAATAAATATAAATAATTTATTATTTATTATTATTAAAAATAATAGAGAAATAATTAAAATATATTTAAAATTAAATTATAAACTTTTAAAACTTATTTTAAATTCTATTAAATATTTTAAATAATAATAATTTAAATAATACTTTTAGTTCTTTTTTTTAAACTATATTTAAATTTAAATTTAAAGATTAATATTCTAAATAGCTTATTATTCTATAAAGATAATAATAATAATTATTTTCTATTATATAATTATAAGATATTTTTAAAATTAAAGAATTTAAATTTATAAGAGCTTAATCTTAAAATTATTATCTTTTTTACTATTATTATTATTATTATTTTTATCTATAGTATTATTATTATTTAGAGTAAATAGATTATTAATAATAAAGTTCTATTATTAAACTAGAGAAATTATAATAATTATAATATCTTTTTTATTATTATATAGTAATTAAAATAAAATAATTAGCTAAATAAGAGTTATTAATATATAATAGTTAGATAACTTATATTAAATAGAATTTAGAGTAAATTAAAATTAAATTAATTAGAATATTATTCTAAATAGTATAATTAGATTATTATAAACTATATAATATAAGTTATTATTAATATATAAATATTATAAAGCTAGTAATAATAGATATATAGATAATATTATTAATAATTATCTAGAGAAGTATTTTAACTAATAAAATAAATATATATATATAAAAGTTATAAAGTATAAAAAGTATACTATTTCTAATAATCTAAATATATTCTATAATAGAAGTATAATACTTTTATTATTTTTATTCTTTAGATTATAGAGTATATATAACTATATAATCTATAATAGAGATCTTTATTTATAATATTATAAAATTAAAAGTTTAACTATAAACTATTAATTATATTCTTAAAAAAATTATATAATCTAGTTATATATTATCTAATCTTAAAATATACTTTTATTTATAGTAAAACTAATAAAAAAAATATAATTTAATTATATATTATTTAATTTTAAAATAATTTTATTTATAATTAAAAAAAAAATAATAATAATAATTTTTAAAAAAACTTTTAAAAAATAAAAACTTATTTAATAGCTATTTATAACTATATTACTCTTTTATTTATAAATATAATAATAATTAGATTAAAAAAACTATTTAGCTACTCTTAAAGAACTTTATTAGCTTATAGCGAAGCTTTCTATATATAGGTAAGTTGTTCACCTTGATTTCCAGTGTATTTATATACTCGACCCCAAGAGCATCTCGTAGAGTAATAGTATCCAACCCCCTCTTTTCAAATTCCTTTAGCCATCTCGCCAGTGTAATATGTTGCTGGGGCGAGATCTCCGCGCCGGCTTTAATAAGGATCTCGATCATTTGATGCCTCCATTCGTAAAGACTCATTGGGGTCTCAACCACAGTAGGGCTGTATGTAGATGTTAAGACCCAGTCCAGGGGTGTCTTGTTGGAAGAATCATGAGTATTAGGATCTGCCCCAAATTGTATCAACTTCTCGGCTAGAGTAGGTGGGACTAAATGGATTGGGCTGGCTGTAACGCATCTATCTTCGTCGTCAGATGGAACATTGACCGCAATGTTTGGGTCTTGTCCGTGGTCCAAAGCAAGGGCAACTAGTTCATGAAGAGCTGGCATGGGGACTCCCTTATCATGCTCAGTCATCCCAGTCCACTTCACCCACACTTGTGCGATTAGAATATTGAAAAACCCAGGGTCTTGCTTGAGTTCGAATCCATTCTCTAAGAGAAGCCTGACCATCTCAATGTATCGGCTGTTAAACTTCCCTGCCTTTGGGCAGAAAATGACGAGACGAAGAAGCGGCCATATCGTATCACAGCATACATGCCTGAGCCCTTCAACATTATTCTCAATCCAATCTCGCATGCAAAGGGCTAGACCGCTCTTTGAAGCAAATGAGAGAACATCCGCAGAAGCCTCCCGGTTGACATCGCTCGGCAAATTATTGTAGTTTTGCAATTCCTTTCTAGGTATGCTTTCGATGAAGTTGAGCTGGCTATGCCCTGTTGTGAGCTCGGACTGCTCAGCGTGGTATACAATTTCCTTCTCATGCGCAAGTTGGGAAGATGGCTGGGACATGTCTCTACTCCCCTGTGTGCTTGGGTGCTCGTAAACCGCCGCGGTGATGAGGTACTTGAAGCAGAATGAGTGCCCGTTCTCCACGACAATAGGAGCCAGGGCACCTAGCACTAGTTTCTTGAACGACAATCCCGTGGCAAACTCCAGAACCGTCTGATGCATCAACTGCGGCGAACCGCAGTTGATTTCGACGAGACCCCCTCCCCAAGCCGAAATGTCTGCTTCCTGGTATTTGGGCGTTCTCAGGGATTCCATACGGTAATGGAAATATGGTAACGCATCGTTGAAAGTAGAACATCCAGATATCCTCACAGCAAGCCATAAACTTTCCACCGACAGTGGGCTTTGCTGACGGATGATGAGTTCCAGTAGTGCATAGGTCTGTCGGCGATTGGTCTGTGTGATGCGTTCGATGATTAGCTCATAAAATGAATGAAGATCACCTGGAAGTTGAAGAAGGATCTGCTCCAGGTCGTTCAATGACAGATTTCTTGAAGCCTTTGAAGCGGCGGCAAGCACCTCTCTAACGGCGAGTTTCACCCACAGAAAAACACCGCGTGATCTGGTGACTATGAGAGGTACAAGCGAGAGTGCGGAGGGACCGTTCCAGCTTAGGTTCGTAATCTTGCTCGCTGCATACAGCTCGATGTCATTTCTAGTGTATTCCTGCAACGAAATGCTGGGGTAAGTAGAAAAGTGACCCTGCAAGGCTTTCCACGGCCGACTGGAAAAGCAAAGCTTCAACCGTGTCCCTGACGTAGAGACTCGCACCAAACTTTTCAGAAATCGACTAATCATGTCTATGTGCCCATCAAACTCATCGAGGGCGTCGAAGAATAAAACAATATCCATCTTTATAAGATCCTGGTCCAACAGCAGACTCAGGGTCTTCTCTAGTCTGTCAATTCGGCCTTCTGTGCAATGATAATAGTTTGACACCACCTTGGAGATGAAAATTGTTTCGGGTGCCGTGGAGGCCGATATGAAATCAGTGGCTAGTTTTGCCATCTCTTTACGGTAAGAAATAATCTCGGCCTCCTTCTTTCGGATCAACTTTTTGAAGCTCTCCGATGCAAATGATTTTTCTTGATTTTGTGACTCCTCTGTTAAAGTTTCAATATCCATGGTGGCTTTTCGTTCTTTTTCTTGTAGGGAAGGAAGCTTCTCCCAACGCTTTTGAAACGAATCAAAATAAGGATCAAGGATCTGAAGTAGGACGCTTCTTAAGATGCCCTCAAAGGATTTCTGGAGCGGTGTCCCTCGATAGTGAAAGAAGAACCCCGCTGTGATCTCTCTCACCTTGTGCGTACTTCGCCTCCAGTCGTGCAAGAGCTCCCAGGTGAGTGTGCTGCTGTAGATGCACTTCATAAGTGTAGATTTTCCAGATCCAGGTTTGCCATTGATCCAGAAAAGACCCGATCCTTCCTGGAGCCACTTGCAAAACAGAGACATTTCGAAGATCCATTTGAAAGTCTCCTGGAAAGGGCTCTCGATTTCTTTCATCCGACAATAAAGCTCTTTTGAGTCGAGACTCTTGCGGATATCTAGTTCTCGACATTAGCATGGATGGGAAGGTATGGTGGGATGCTTGTCCAGAGTTACCGTTGATTGAATTTAGAATTTGACTTAGACTCTTCAAAGCTTCTTTTCTTTCCACTGATATGACATCGAACTTCAATAATAGCCTATTCTCTTGTCGCGCGTCATCATATGCTTGGCTTTCGTCAGCCCACGCCAAATAGCTTCCAAGATGCTCTTGAGCGCAAATGTTGGAAAGAATGCTTATTATCGTGTTCAAGTCTTTGTCACCGCTCGAGAACTTCACTAAAGAGGAGTGGTCTTTGTCAATTGGGACCGTCATGGCTTTGTTCTTACTGTTATAGTGACAGGTCGCAGAGTCTGGATTGACTAAGAGCTGAGGAGGGCCATTCCTAGCCCAACTTCCATCTGCTTGCTTCTAACATAGGCGTTAAACTTAGATGTTGGTCTAGACCAGGAAAGACTAATTAAGACTCACGATCACTTACAGCTGCTATGGTGGACTCCTTGGTCTCGTAAGCCCAATAAATCTGGGACTTTTTAATAAATGACAATCCATCAAAGCGAGTATTAAGATGGCGTAGGTATGCATTGCCATTCTCTCGTGAAAGATCCTGAACCAGTATCTCATTAGACCGCCCATGGGTCATCGCGATCAAGTGAGTCTGGTACATTCCCAAATTGGGCACGCCGAACATGATCGCTCCCCTAACCCTATCAAGCATAGAGGCTACGATCTCGCGGTCGGCTATCTGGACGATAGCATCTTTTAGAACAATACCACCAAGGCTATGAGCCAGGAAAATAATAGGCTTGGATGTGCTTAGGTTCCAGCCTCCAGTATCCAGCTGGTGAATAAGCCCAAGGGCAATGTCATTGATAGACTGAAAAGACTGGCTCTCTACAAGGCGAGAATTGTAACCATACAATATCATTCGGATTCCGGGGATGGATCTAGGAACTTCATCCCTAATCCACATGAAGGACTTATCGTAGCCGTGGGGCTGCCAGGAGCCAAAGGGATGGCTGGATAACCCAGAGATGGCAATGCAGCTTTTGTTAACTTACTTAGCATGTATTGATGAGATAGAGCATTCTGGAGTCATTCATACATACTCAGTGTGATGGAGTTCCCGGTCTACATCATTGAGGACCGTGAGACCTTCAAAATGAGCATCAAGGATCAATTTGCCGCCTGGCGCTTCAGCAAAAGAAATCTCCCATTCTTGGCGTTTGCGGCTCTCATCTTGCAGCCAACCAGGGATGCTGTTTAGCTGCAGAGTTACTATCTTGGATGGTGGTGATTCCCATTGATTCGACGTGGTGGCAAGCGATCGGATGACGGTATCATCGAGTGGGATTCCCAATGCTGTGCTGATCAAGCTCGCTGCCTCAACAACGTCGGTCACATAATGCGGCAGCCGCCGGAGCCGAAAGACCTTATCGGTCCACGCCGGCGAAGCCATTCGTGGGCGAGACGTGATGACGAGCTCCCACTGTCGTGACGCTGTCTGAGCATACGTGACAGATGAAGGGACAAGAAGAGCGAAGTTCGACAGCCAGATGTGTTCCCCACTACGTCAGATTTGTGCAGACTCTTGTGATTCGTCTTTAATCGGCATGCAACATCAGCTGAGCCCCTGCCGCTTGCAAATAGCCACTGGTTTTATATTCAGCCGTAGGGTGACTAATAGAGGGATCTTTCATGCGGGCTGGCAAGGAGAAGGGTCGGATAAATTTCCAATATATTAGCTGCTTGAGGCTTTGGCTGCAATGCTCCTCTAGTAAGTAGGACTCCGCGGGCTGACTGTAATATATTGAAAATTAAGATATTGTATCAGGCATAGACCAATTTTATTATTCTCATAAGTCAGATATATACTAAGACCAAGCTCTATGTATAAAACGATAATATGGCTTTATGCTCAATTAAAATTATAATTTGGAATCCGATCGTCGCTGGGCATCTGCTTTAGCTGCTTGGAATTTCCCATACGCAAGGCCATAACTCTCTCGCTTTTACTTCCGAGGTCAAGCATTATTAAGTCAATAGTGCCGTCTGTCTGGCAAACCAATACGACATATTTATAGAATCACTACAGTCTTACCATGTTACCAATCCGAGCAGAGCAGATGAACAGGGTCTTAACATAGCTTGCAGGAGTATTTGCATGGCCACACCAATATTATGACTACAGCCGATTATAAGCCAGTAGTATGGCATAGAAAAGCTAGAGTTACCGTGGTAGAGAATAACTGGCCAATTACAGTGCAAAAGACCTTCGTTCGCGTTCCTACGAAGCGCTAGAATGAGTGTCTGTCTACTGTACGTTGCAAGGTTCAGTTTTCCATCACGGGCATGGATGAGATAGTTTCTGTCCTACAATTCAGGTTGATATGTGCCAACTGTCTATTGCTAGGGAACATGTTCGTCAATGGCGGCACGATGAATAGCTCCTAGAGAGCTGGCTCAGCCAATGTAAATCAGACAAGACCTCCGAAGCGTAGAATCTTTTATCTCTCCGATTTAGGTATATTTCAAGACCCGGAAACGGACTGTCGTTATCAAGAATAATGTATATGGCGTTGATTTAGTACAGGAATATTCCCATGTGTTTTTTGTGACCTGCCTGAAGTCGATTGAGGTCAGCACCTTCCAGCATGCGAGGCATATTACGGGTATCTGGTCCTCATGGAACTTCACCAGATATTTTGACTAGTTTCTGCAAAGATTTGGGTATGTGTTCCAGAGGGTTAGGGTATTTTGCCAGTTGATTTGGCGAGGAGGAATATGGGGGGTCATAACATTCTACTAGACCCTGACTATTTGGACAGAAAATAGCAACTTCTATGTAGGTAGCTCCTCGTTACGGTCTTCGCCAATGCATTTTGATCTTTTAAATTTCTATTTCAAGTATAGATTCTAGATACCTGGTATTGGAGGTTTCGATCCGTGACGAGTACAGTTGGGGTGCCGACTTCGGATGTAGTCAATCACGGCTCCTCTATATCTCCATTTCTACCATATTCACGGCAGGTAAGTCCTTATAAACTACACCATTGAGCATATTCCTTCGGTTATTCACGCGTGCACACCGGGAAAATACGTCATGAGACTGGGCCTTGCAAGAATGGGTTGACTCGAGAAAGAGGCCCACTCACCGCCGCCTTCGTGGTTTCATTCACGGCTGACGCGCTACTCAGAGGAGTCACCCAATCTCTAATTCCATTCATTTATACCAACGAGCTCGCCATCGATTGCCGCCACCTGCCCTCAAAAAAGAATGGCTCCCCGTATTGTTCTTATCCGGCACGCCCAAGCGCTGCACAACGTCAACAAGGAATATGACATTCACGATCCTCCTCTGACCGAACTCGGCGTGGAGCAGTGCGCCCTCCTCCGCCAGAGTCTCCGCGACCGGTTTGCTTCTCTTCCGCTGGAGCTAGGCGAGGTGGCAATCATTGCAAGCCCCATGAGGAGGACCCTGCAAACAGCCCAACTTTCCCTGGACTGGCTCGTAGATCGAGGGATCAAGATAGTTGCGAATGCAGATTGGCAAGGTATGTGAAGACGTGACTATCAGGGTGTACAGTGTGCTGTGAAGTATTCGCGTGGGTAGAACGAAGGATATAAGCAGTTGTTCTACTACCGGACATCACTGATGTGCCTCTGTCAAACAATATTCTGACCCAGGGTCGATCAGAAAACTCGGACAAGCCTTGTGATACCGGATCGCCCATTTCTGATGTCACCGCCGAGTTCCCATCTGTGGACTATGGTTCCCTCGACCCCATTTACCCCGACAAGACGAGTGCTGAGGCGACTCGCTATGCCCACACGCGCAGCTCAATTCTGTCCCGCGGAAAGCGTGGCCTAGCCGATCTCTATTCTCGCCCGGAAAAGATCATCTTTGTTGTTAGCCACTCTGGATTTCTTCGAGTGGGTGTTGTGGGATGGTGGTTCGCCAATGCTGATTACCGTTTATTTGACTTTGTTGCCGAGGAGGGCGACGGGCAGTTTAACTTGACCCAGGATGAGACCACACTGGCCGGAGGGCTGGGACTTTCACGAACATCGCGGGCTATGCTGGGTGAGCATCTGCCTGAGAGTTTAGGACAAGTCGTGTAGCACCATCCATAATGTCTCTATATTATTTTAACACCGATATACAATAATATACACGCTATTCACGTAGATTTATCCAGAATAGGCTCATCATATAATACAAGGCAAGCAGTTCTCAAGCCAGCGCGAGTCCAATGATGCCTACAGCTGCTACTTTGCCAGGAATTTTTGGAAGGCTGATTGTTCAATAACAACGTTCCCGACAGCCCTTAGGCGCTTCCTTCCCTCCTTTTGCTTCTCTAGAAGTTTACGCCGCCTAGACACATCGGCAGCGTGCAGTTTGGCCAGAACATCCTTGCGGAAGGGCTTGATCGTTTCTCGGGCAACAATTCGGTTACCAACTGTGGCCTGTATGACAACCTCTGCCATGTTGTTAGCACGTTTCATAGAGTTTCGACGCAACGTAAGTATAGGGGCATCGGTTGTTACAGAATCACTTTATACAAATGAATCTGCGAGTATTTCTAGACAAAACGTACCAAACATCTGCCGGTCCACGTGTTCCTTGAACTTGGTGACCCAATGCCTCCCTAGCCGGTCAACCTGGGTGTGATGGACCACACGACAGATTGCATCGACAGGTTGCTTGTTTACTAGGAGCTGCAACTTGGAGAGTTTAGCCTCATGCCAGCCAGCTTCCTCGTAATCGAGGGTAGCATAGCCTTTTCTGTTTTGGATAACATGAATCAGTACATGTTCAAGCCCGATTTCTTTAGAGGATATTCAAATGGTAATTATTGCTTACGTCGCGCCTTTGAGTTTCCCGAAAAAGTCGTCAACAAGTTGCGCCGAAGGGAGGTCGTACACCAAGATGACTTGTGTTGCGTGGAAGAAATCCAAACTCTTCTGCATTCCTCGGTTGGCTTCACATAGCTCAATTACCCGGCCGAGATATTCCTCAGGCATGGTGATGGTTGCTTTAACAAATCTACAGAAAGAGTAGTGCGTCAGTCAGTTGAATACCTTGACAAGTGAAGAGAGAGAAGCTAGACGATCTGACTTCATTGGGCAGTCTGGACGAAGGAAATGACGGGCTACTTACGGCTCAAAGAGCTGTGCACTCCGGATCCGATGGTCGCTTGCGTCGGGAAACAGTGCTGGATTCTGGACAATCTCCTCTGTCCCATCGGCCCAGACAATCTTGGTAGGTACCGTAGGCTCAGTGATGACGACATCCGCACCATGCTCCTGCTTTAGACGATCCTGGAACACAGAGCAGTGAAGGCTACCAAGGAAACCCAGGCGCCAGCCTGAACCAAGCGCTTCGGAAAAGTCCTTCTGTAGGGTCACGCTGCGATCGTTGAGGACGAGCTGCGTAATGCTGTCTGCGAGCTTGGTATAATCACTTTGGTCGGTTGGAAATGCTGCAACAAAGACCATGGGCTTTGGCTCCTCAAATCCCGGATACGGTTCAACAATCTCAGCATCCTGAATGGTTGTAAAGGTATCACCTAGCTTGGCATCCTGAATTTTCTTCATGCCTGGGTTAAAGAAGACGTAACCGACTTGCCCTGCACGGAGTACACTTTGGGGCGTGGCATCGGGGTATTGAATACCAACCTGACCAACCGTGTATTTCATACCAGTTCCTAAGGATACGACGTTGTCTCCGGCTCTTATTTGCCCGTCAAATACTCTTACGAGTAGAACAACACCCTTGAAATTATCATACCACGAATCAACCAGCAACATCTTCAAGGGCTTCGTCTCGTCGCCAGTCGGATGAGGTATTCGCTCTACTACAGCAGGTAGGATAGCATCAACTCCCTTCCCTGTCTTTGCGCTGACGGGAATGGCAGACGCGGGGTCGAGTTCGAAACTGGTCTCGATTTGCTCGAGCACACGAGGGACGTCGGCAGACGGCATGTCGACCTTGTTGATGACTGGGACCAGGGCGAGGTCTTGGGCAAAGGCGAGGTGGAAGTTGGAAACGGTCTGCGCCTGGATGCCTTGGCTGGCGTCGACAAGCAGCAACGCACCTCCACAACTAGCATAAGAGCGTGTAACTTCGGCGCGGAAATCGACGTGACCGGGTGTGTCGACTAGGTGGAGGAGGTAGTCTTCGCCCTTGTAGTTGTAGAGCATGGTGCATGTTTGCGCCTTCACGGTGATACCACGTTCTCTTTCGACATCGAGTTTATCCTATAATGACGTGTGGCAGTCAGTTGTCTGTTCTTCTGCCTGCGCATCCAAACTTCGCAGGTAAGGCGGGGGACTAGACATACGAGAACCTGCTTGTTCGAGTCGCCCGGGAGGATGGTCCCCGTCCGTTCCAAGAGCCGGTCGCTGAGAGTGCTTTTGCCATGGTCAATATGGGCCACAATGCAAAAATTGCGGTAGCGCTCAATGGGGATTGCGGCAATGCGACGCTCGAGCTCGCTCGCGTTCGACTTGGAAGCAAAATGACGGCGCAGGGGGGGCAACAGCGGCCCTGCATAGGAACTCCCCCTCAATGGGCCGCTGCGCCCAATCCTATTGCTCTTGGGGAGGAGAGTTTGTCTGGCGAGCCATCTTGATATGATCGGGGTCGAGGTCAAGGTCGAGGTCAAGGTCGAGGTCGTAATCGTCCAGCGAGTCCAGGCTCGAGCAGCACTCGTCCACGCCACACTCATCGAGGTACGCAAGGTGTGGTGGACATTGGTCAAATATGCTATGAGAAGAGAATCCTGACCCAATTGCTGTCGAGGAAGTCGAGAGGCGAGAGGTAGGTTGAATTGCTCGGGGGCGGCCTGCGGGTGGGTGGCGGATAGGCCCGGTAGAAGAGTTTGCTGCAATTGAAGCCCTCCGACATATTATATCAACCGGTCGCCGCGCGAACAACAAACCAGGCCAAAACTCAACGCGCCAAATACTCTACCCCAAAATTTGCGTCAAGACTATTGATTATTGAATGCAATCGCGTTGATGGATATCTTTTAGTTCTTGTGCCTCAGTCCGCTCATTTGACTTTTACAAATCGACTCTGCCTTGAGCCGCTCTCTTGTATAAGGTACCTTAAGTTGAGACTGGATGTGATCTTAGTTTGCCTGGCCATAAATAACCAATGCAAAACCAAACTTATTAAAATAAATCATGAGTAGATCAATTAATATAAAGAGCAAGCTATTTATTGGTGGTTGACTATATAAAATAAACTCCCCCATGATCATAAACGCCCGTTGGGTATCTACCGTATCTTTCTTGATCGCAATTAGTTGCACAAAAGACAATGGTCGTAAGGCTTGCTTGTTAAATGTCCCTCCCCTATATCATAAACTTTCCTTCATACCGATGCATGTGTTCGTCGCTGTCATTTCGGTTTGATCCCATCCAAATCCTCGTATCTGATACCATTT
This sequence comes from Clonostachys rosea, assembly GCA_026958235.1. Taxonomy (NCBI): domain Eukaryota; kingdom Fungi; phylum Ascomycota; class Sordariomycetes; order Hypocreales; family Bionectriaceae; genus Clonostachys; species Clonostachys rosea. The sequence goes on from CP110207.1 coordinate 4,609,503, forward strand.
GCTCCCCAGCTGTGATGGTAATGTCGGGGCTCCCATATCCTACAAAAAACACAATGAGAACCACTATCGCTATCCTCATCATGAAAGCCGTTTCCTTTAATGATTCGCTATGCTTATGCAAGAACCCATTCAGTTCCACGCTTGATAAACTTGTCCATTAACAAGCCCAAATCGCTCAACACAAAACGGCAAATATAAAATGCGAAGAATTCGGCAGCATGTCGTGCACTCAACTCTAAACCGACCTGGGTTTTATCAGCATGTCGAAGCCCAGGGTCCTCTACTTGTCGCGCAATCTGGTCTGTCATTCCAATATCAGTTTTCACGTACTGTGCAAAGGCTGAACCACATCCCAAAACGTACCTATCACCTGCACAGCATCAAATAACCGAGCAAGAGAGCCCATATACTGTGCGTAAGGCCCGGAAAATTGCGCTGTGCCCGTGTCTCGCCTGGCTGGTCGACTGGTAGGCTGTGCTGTCATTGGTAAAGTCGGGATCGAGTCCTTATTACCCTCATTACCTGCATTGCGGATGGGGTGGTGCGAGGTTGCCAGGGCTGAAGAAGAGTTCTTCGGCCGGAGACGTCGCCATGAAAAGGATGATTTCCCTGAAACGCTGGACGATCGTGGTAACACTGCTCCTGAATCTCCGTCTGTGCCAACCAGGCCATCCTTGAACAGAGAACCGGTACTGTGGATGCCTACTTCATTTCCAAGTTTGCGAGTCAGAGCGGCCTGGATTTGCTCTAGTATATTCTCCAAAGCCTGCATTTCTTCGAGTAAGGCGTCGGCGTCAAAAGTGTCCACTTTGGCCAGTTTTAATAAAGCTGCCGTGAGGAAGTCGCAGTTTGCAATCTTGTCTTCGATGTTTTTAAGCTTTACACCCTTTACCCGCCACGCCTCTCTCGGAACAAATAACTTAAGGCTGAGATATCCACCGCGTGGATGCACCAAGGTTTGGTACAGGCATCGCATCAGCCAGAATGGTCTCAGCATGAAGTCCGTTGGGCACGGCTCCAGCGGTACAGGTGCTTCCGAGACCGTCGGGTTGGGCGACCCGGGGCTGTCAGGGCTGTGGAAATGATGTTCGAGGAGGAATAGACCCCCAACCGCGGTTTCCGCTCTATCACGTAATGTGGCCGCCAACGGTGTTGGCATAACGGGCATGGTCGGTGCACGTGAGTTAATTCCCCAGTGTGCGCCTATAGCTGCCCCAGGAGATATTTCGCTTTCGTCTAGATTCGACACGGATAGGTTACGAGCCTTCAGGCTTCGCAAGCTTGAGGAAGAAAAGTTCTTCTTAAGTTTACCTGACGTAGGGGAGCCAGAGCGCCCAGTTGAGCTTTCCTCGCCATCAGGTCGATTATCAAGGGGAGACCCAAACGACCTTGGGTCAGTTGGGCTGATTTCGGCCGAGGGCGGTTGTCGAGAGGCAGTGGTGGGCCGTGCTAACTCCACGGTTTGTATATCGCCTTTATCAGTTGAGACTGCATTGGCCTGGGGGGTTTCACTGTTGCTACTTGTTTCCGGCATCGCAAGTCGCTTTGTCTCTATCTTAAGCTGCTTGTAGTTCTGGGTTGACTGTCGGCGATTTGTGTTTCCAGCGAGGGCGGATGACACCTTGTCTGATGGAAGATCCGGAAGGGCATGTGTTGGCGGAGGCGCCAGAGCAGGGCCAGATGGGATATATGGGGCAGGCATCGACTCTGTTACTGTTGATAGAGAAGTGCTGCTACCCAGGGCGCTTGATCCTGCAGAGCTATGCCATGCGTTTGCCGCAAGGCTGCTAGGCTCGGACTCACGTGTTAGGGATGAGGGTTGAGCCTGGCCGTGAGCATTGAAGTCTTTAGAAGCAAGGTCACGAGTAATCTCGTCAAGCATTCGTTCCTCCTCATCAGATGAATTGTCGTCAAAGAAGTAATCTTGTCCTTGGTGAGCATGGTACCGTTCTGTTTGACCCATGGGTGGATGCTGGAGCAACATGAGTCGTTGCCTCTCCTGTTCACTTGCCACTTCGTATGCTTCCCGTTCGGTTTGTCTAACCCGCTCCCGTGCTATCTCGACCTTGCGCAACGCGTTGGCTACTACCTCTTCATCTGGGACATTGGAATTGATATCGTTGTCATCCATTGGCTCATAACCCTCGTCGTAGGCTGCCTCAATGGCAGCATCCAACGCGGTATCGAATTCGGCCTCAGTATCGCCGCTACCAGACCGAATGTGCCTCCGTCTGTATCCCAAAGAAGACGTACGGGAGTGAACAGACGAAGCATTGGAACCTCCGGATTCGTCGATGGGGCCCAGCCAGGAACTTTGACTATTTTCTCTAGTATGGTCGATTACCCTTCGAGTCTCCGAAGCGACCGAAAAGTCAGTTCGTATGGGTCCGTCTAGTCCATCTCCGTGGAGTCCTGATGAGGGTTGTACGGTGGTAGATGCTCCATAAGAAGAAGATGCGTTCATGGCAGATGACATAACATGGTCGGGGAATCTTGATCTGACTGGTGTCCGATTGAAGGATGAATGCAGAAAGCCATGCTCAGGCGAGTGAATGGGATCTGTGTCAGGAGACTGAAGCCTCGGAGGGCGGTGTTCTTGCCGTGTCTGCTGCTGGTGTTGATATTGGTGATGCTGGGTGTGGGTATTTGCATGGGTCATTGCGTGAGGAGTCTGATTGTCTTCGCGGCCGATCCTTCTGAGAGTCGCTGTTTCCACTGTCGTCGGGTCCGCTTCACGCTCGGGTGCGTGTTGAATAATGGTCCTTCGATTTGATACCTCCTCGTCCGGATAGGCAGGGAGCGACTTGCCGTTGTGCCATAAGGAAAGCATCTGATCCAACTCGCTAATTCGGCTGCTGTAGGTACGACGCTGTGCGACTTGAAGTGAGCAAGAGTGTTAAATAGTAGAAGTGACGATTGGGGTGAATGGGATGGCGAGCTGTGACGTACAATAGCTTCAAGCTTGCGTTTGTCCTCGTCGCCTGAGGTTCTTTGCAGCACCTGGTGGAGAAGCTCGCAAGCCTCGGCGTAGGCCTGGCGGGCGCCTCTGAAGTCCTGGTTATTGTCCAGCAGGACAGCACTGTTCGCCTTCTGGAGGGCGCGTGAGAGCATGGCTTTCTGCGAGGGAGGCTTAGGTGCACGGGCTTTGGACGAGTCCGCACTGCTCTTCCCTGAACGGTTTCGAGAGTGGCCGTGTGGACGCTCCTCTCCATGGATATGACCCTCGTCTGAGGGGGTCATTGTGGTCGCCATGGCTGCTGAGGGCCGTGAGGATACCGATTCAGTTACTTGAGCGCCAGCGGGTAGAAGCCCGCGGCTTCCCAGGTGTAGATTCGTGGCAACGCGGGCGGCAATGGGGCGATAATGGGCTTGAAAACCTCTCCCTGGAGAACCGGGCGCTTGAGCCGTGTGGGACCCAGGGGGCTGATGGTTGATTTCAGGGCTGGTAGCAAACTTGGCGAAATGACCTAAAATCCCACTGTTGGTGCGAGTATGTTTGTGTTTCTGCACGGACGGGTTGGGCGTGAAGGATGAGGCAGTCGTGGAGGGTAGGGAGGTGCTTTGGGGAGTTGTTGTTGTCGTCGTCGGCTTCTGGCGGGCGGTTGGCGAGCGCGGGGCAGCAGGAGGGTGCGGCACTGTGTTGTCGACACTTGAATTGGTTGAACTGGACCAGCGGTCGACGTAAGAGCGGTTTCCTGGAGAAACGTCCCTGGGAGGTCGTCTCGGATCTACATTTGCACCGGAGGGATTGTGGTGGTATTGGGGGTGGCCAAGGCGCAAGAAGGTGAAGGCTTCGGACCGGTCAGTGTGGTGAGTGTCCGCGGCATGGGGAAAGGCCGACGCGGAGGCTAGGCGAGGAGACGATGTCGAATGATATGGTGTTAGCAGTGAGCCCCCGCGAGGTAGGCGTGTGGTTTGCGAATCAATGTCGAGATCGGTCTTTGGGAAATGCGATGGAAGGGGAGAGGCGGATGGGGCGGGCCTGGCGGTCGGCGGGTACAGGCTGGGATTTTCGGATCGCACTGCGAGGTGTGAGTCGTGATGCATGATCCAATGGCAGGCTAAGTCGTGGGGGCGGATCCAAGGCTGGAGCTAGTAGGTAGCAGAATTGGTTTACAATTGGTAGCCAGTCACTTGCATCGCCTGGCGCTTGGTTTCCTTTTAGTTGGGTTGCATGAGCAGTCCAGTCCCCTCCCCCTTTTTCCTCTTCGGAGAGATAATCATTTTTGGCCATGATGCGGCAGGTGCGAGGGATGGCCATGACCATGGGGGGCGAAACCAGGGGTTGGGCAGCCTAATGGGGACGCGATGGACGATGGATGCTCTCAATTCTGTCGGGGTCAATCAGAGAGGCTTCGAATATTACTGCTAGGTATGGAGCCTTATTATGTGAGGTCTGGAAGGAAGCCATCCATTTCCTACCAACTACCTACGATACCTACTTACACCGGCCTCCGCCGAGGTGCATCTCATCAGCCACGCCTGGGTTCTCTGCCTCGTAGCAGAATGCACCGAGCACTGGACCACGCTCAAGCATCTACATATTGAATCAATTAGGTGGCCAGCAGCGACGAGTAGGGAAGGAGGGTGCCCTGAGTGTGTTCCTGCCAGGGCCCCGTGGGCCGTTCCTGGCCGGCGAGCAAAGGCCCTTTCACTAGTTGGCGGGCACTCGCTCTAATGGATGCCGTTATCTGGGGCCTGGATGTGGTCCGTGAGACTTCTGTCGCTTTTCTAGGGGATCACCTCACAGGAGGAGAGCGGCGTAGGGGTAGGTACTTCCCCATGAGCCACGTAGGTTGTACCTGCAGGCCCTGCTCACCGACCGACCTTGTCATTGGTCTCGATGCGGACGCCTGATCCGTGCACGTTTCTGCCTGAGTTATGCAAGACCATAACAGTCAGCAAGTACCGACACACCAGAGGTACATGACATGAGCTGACTAGTCGCGGCTAGGTACTTGAGTACCTGAGCAGTCTTAGCCGCGCCGCGCCAAGACTTGGAGCTCTAATGCGTCGCGCTTGAAATTGTATCGTCATCTCTGTCAATCGATGCACTGCTTCTAGCAGCTATTCTTGATTGCGTTTCCCTATCCTCACCTAGCCGCAGGGATTAAGAAAACAATGGCAAGTGTCGATGACATTTTCAAGGTACGTCACCTACATCTCAGAATCATTCAGGCCTGCCAAATGCTAAATGCGCTCGACAGAATTCCGGCCTGTCCAGTAAACGGAGGCTTGATCCCATCCGAGATCCCAGTAAGTACTCATTGCCCGAATACATGTGCCTTGAATGGCTTTTCTTTCAATCCGTAAACCTAATATGATGTCTTTTGCGTATTCAGATGAGATCTACAAAAGCGCAAAATTAGATTCTCGCCGCCCGAGTAGACATGCCCAGGTCGAAGACGCCGATGAGGATATCGAGGCTGGACCAGCTCTACCTCCCGATGACGAGGAAGAATACGGACCCTCCATCCCCATCGACGATGAAAAGGGTGACGACGAGGAAGGTCGCTTCTTTGGCGGTGGAATATCAAAGCAGGAATCCGAGATCCTCGATTTTGTAGAAGGCGCCGACAACGGACGAGAACAGGACAAGATTGATGGAAGCTGGCTGCGCAGAACAGCTCTAAATTTTGAAAAGCATATCGCCAAGAATTCTGAACTGCGCGCGAAATTTGAATCGGAGCCACAGAAGTTCATAGCGAGCGAAGCCGATCTCGATGCCGACATCAAAGCTCTGTCTATTTTGGCAGAACACCCCGAACTATTTCCCGACTTTGCGTCTCTTGGCTGCGTAGGCAGTCTTGTCAGTCTTTTAGCACACGAAAATACCGACATTGCAATAGATGCAATTGAGATCATCGGCGAGCTCACAGACGAAGACGTGGTTGCTGAGAAGGCGCAGTGGAATGCTCTGGTCGATGCTCTTCTAGATGCCGATCTACTTAGCCTCATTGTGTCTAATTTTTCTCGCCTAAACGAAGAAGACGAGGCCGACAGGAGCGGCGTCTACTATTCCCTTGGGGTCATTGAGAACCTCTGCTCCCGAAGCGCAGTAGCAACACGAATTGGCCAAGAGGACAAGCTAGTTCACTGGTTACTTGACCGTACCCAAAGGAAGGAACTCGCCGTATCCCAGAACAAACAATATGCCGCTGAAATACTTGCAATTCTCTCTCAAGCAACAGCGGAGAACCGCAGTAAGCTTATTAAGCTTGATGCGATCGATAAAATGCTTCAATTAGTCGCGTCCTACCTCCGGCGCGATCCTGAAAAGGGAAGCGAAGAAGAGGAGTACATGGAGAACCTTTTCGAGGCGCTCACGTGCCTCGTTGACGAACCTGAAGGCAAGACCAAGTTCATAGAGGCAGAAGGTATTGAGCTATGTTTGCTCTTGTTCAAGGGTGGCAAGATGAGCAGATCTCCTGCCCTTCGTCTGCTGGACCACGCTACTGCCAGCAAGACAGGTACAGAAGTATGTGAGAAGCTGGTGGATGCAGGCGGCCTCAAGAGTACATTCACGCTGTTCATGAAATCCCAGGATCACCGTCTCTTGAGCCATCTGCTCAATATTTTTGCCTCCATGCTCAGGCTTCTCCCTGCCAATTCAGCGGAAAGGATTCGCTTACTGGCCAAATTTGTCGAGAAAGATTACGAGAAACTGCGCAAGTTAACGAAGCTCCGATACGATTATAGTCGTCAGATCAAGCAAGCCGAGGAGAAAAACAAACAAGAGCGGCTGTCTTCGAAGAGGGAGGATCAAGAAGAGTTGGAAATCGAATGGTTGTCTAGAAGACATGATGCTGGCCTCTTCATCCTACAGGCCATCGACGTGATTCTCGCATGGCTGTCTGCTGAGGATGGTGGGGCAAGTCGCAGAATCAAGCAGCTTCTTGCAGAACGGGATGAGACTGTCGCAGTTATCAAAGCAACACTCACGGAGCAATTAGAAGCCTTGGATGCGGAGGAAGAGGATGGTCGAGATTTAAAGGATATGTTAGGTACGCTCGTAGAGTTACTACGCTAGTTGTTTATGAAAACATTCAATCCATGTCAACGAGAACAACCAGAGCTCCTTCCACGCGACCTATCGAACGTTCTAAAATTCAAGTGGCCTTCCAAACAATGAATGATACGTGCCTATGCTTCTCCCCAGTAAAGATTTAGGCAGCTTGCGGGGGAGTAGGCTTGGCCTCCAGAACAGCAGAGAGCAGGTTCTTGATCACACCGGCCTGTCCCTTCTTCCCAGCCTCCTTGATGGTCTGGATTTCCTTCTCCGCCTCCTTGTTCGCCTCGTCCTCGGCCTGCTCGTTGCCTTTGCTGTGCTATAGGATCCACGTCAGCGTATGCTCGTCCAAGAACCGCCCGATGCTCTATCAGTCGATCAGACACAGTCTGGAATTGTACCTCAGCCTCGAACTTCTTGAATTCCTGCTCCTTCTGGGCTCTATAGTCGTTTATCTCCTGCTTGGCCTCATCTCGAGCCTCCTTGACACGCTTCGTGCGGACTGTATCGTGGTTGGCAACGGTAGGATTATCGGGGACTGGCTGCATTGCCGTCTAGTGCTAGCGGCCATGAGGGAACTTACATTCTCGAGCTAGAGTTATCATTCAGGTCAGCAATCATCAACACCAGGTGTGAGGACAAAACGAGCAACACCTACCCTTCTGGACGATCTTAGAAGCTTCCCGCTCGGCCTAGATGAAGTCAGGTAAGCTGCCGTGCTGCTATCCATATTACAGAGATGGATGCGAATGCCTACATCGAGCAGGGTCTGAATGCCGGACGAGTTCTGGGCAGACTATCGAGAGGTTAGAGCAAATCGCTGAGCTTCAGCCAGGTCCATCACCGACCATTGTGGGGTTGAGAGAAGGGACAAGAGTCCCCGAGACAGCTTCGGATTCGAAAAAGACTAAGGGCGACAAAGACAAGAGAGCTGAGGTCGAGGTGCCGGGATGCGATGCGAGATGGCGAGGGCGAGGCTGGTGCGTTCGTTTGATGGTAGACACTCAAGAGAGATGCCAGGCCCCGTGCTTGGCCGCTTGACGTAGCGCATAGCGACCGAGATAGTACAGGATAGGTACCTCGGTGGCAGTAGCTTTCAGTGCTAGGACCATGTACCTCGTGGGCCCCACGGCTCTGCACTACTATCGGCTAGAGCTTATGCAATTTGCACAACGCCAAATGCACGTCATTCTCCAAACCTCTGGTAGATTTCGTCTCTGAGCTTTACTAAGATAATGGACCTTAACACGACAGACTGACATTGCAAATGTGCATTCACATACAACAGCATAGAGCCTAGCAATCCAACTTCACATCCGACCTACCCATTCGCACCGAAAATCGCAGGCCTTCTCCAATTGAGTCCGACCACCACCATGTCCCGCGCCTCGAAAATGACCATGGTCGGTTCCGGCCTCTTCGCCGCTGCCACCATTGTCTTTGTCCACTTCCAACAAAAGGCGGAGAAAGAAGTATGCCACACTTCCTTGGAATACACCCATTGGCCAGCCTCTGCCTCCACGGACTGAGCTAACAACGCCCACAGGCGATGCATCAAGGCGTAGTACGAGATATCGAGCAACAACGTATCAAAGCTGAGCGTCAGCTGGATTTCGACATGCAGCGCGCTCTTGAAGCAGAGTATAAACGAGACCAAAATGTCCGAAGTTCATTAGAGCCAAACGACAGCAGTGCACAAACACCGTCAAGATAGAATGTCTCGCCAAGCACTTCCATACATGCACGACAATTCAGCCTTGTCACATCCAACGAAGAGAAACGAGTCGAAATTGCATTCTCAGGCAAAATACTGTACAATAATGCGAGGGCCTATAGTCATTCTATGCTCTTTTTTTTTCGCTATATGGAGTCTCCATCATCGCCGCGACCTCCCATCCAAATACGCCGGCCTTCATCCGAATTGAAATGCTGTCTGTAAAGAACGTTCATTACTTATCTGTGTATTAAATTATCCCCCCTCAAACCAATGTTTTTTTTTAGCGAATCGAAACGCCAGACCTGCTGGTAAACATTCTTGCGGCGATGTTCATGGCCTGGAGCTCCTGGAACAGAAGCTTAGCAGCGTACGGAATATGGATCTGGGCGATCTTGGTTTTGTTCTTGCAGGGTCGACATTCAAACGATTGTTTGGAAAGATTGCTGTCGCGGGTATTAGCATCAACTCATATGTAAACTTGAAGGAGAAATTTGATCGTGATCATGATAGATCGTCGGAGAAAACTTACGCAATTGGTGTCATCAGCCCACAAATCTCGCAGACGTGAACACGGAATGCATCAGAAACTTCAAAGAGACGCTCCTTGAGGAAAGCAGCGGCACCATGCGCGATCATACAATCACGTTCCATTTCTCCGAAACGAAGACCACCATCTCTTGCACGACCTTCCACAGGCTGTCTTGTCATGATCTGAACTGGTCCTCGAGCTCGTGCGTGAATCTTGTCGTCCACCATGTGACGAAGACGTTGGTAATATGTTGGGCCAAAGAAGACTTGTGCACGTAGCTTGCGTCCGGTATGGCCATTGTACATGATTTCGAACCCACGAGACTGGTAGCCATGCTTCCTGAGGAGATCTGAAACTTGATCGACGGTAACGTCTGTGAAGGGGGTGGCATCACCCTCCATACCTTCCAGCGTCGCCACTTTGCTAAGCAAGCATTCAATCAAATGGGCAATTGTCATTCGAGATGGAATAGCGTGAGGGTTGATGATGATATCTGGCGTAACACCTTCTCGAGTAAAGGGCATGTCCTCTTGTCGATACGTGACACCCACAGTACCCTTCTGACCGTGACGAGAGGCAAACTTGTCACCAATCTGAGGAATCTTGGTGGTACGCACACGAACCTTGACATACTTGACGTTATCAGCGTTGACGGTCAGAACGACAGAGTCAACAATGCCGTTTTCTGTGCTTCGGAGTGGCGTCGAGATATCTCGTCGTTGGTGTGCCGTGGTCCTGGTTCCCAAATCCTGGTTGTCAGGGTCGATTGGCGCTGTTTTGCCGATAATGATATCTTCTCCGGATACACGCACGCCAGGTGCCACAATTCCATCCTCGTCCAGTTTATCGTATGTGCCGTGTTTCATTCGAAGGGTGTTTGGCTGGAACGGTTTCTCGAAAACCTCGGTATAGTTGAGACCAACCTTCTTCTCCTGATCCGAATAGGATCTGAAAAAGAGACTTCGGAACAGGCCACGATCGATACTGCTCTGGTTCATAATGACGGAATCTTCCTGGTTATAGCCAGAGTAGCAAGAGATTGCTACAATAGCATTCTGACCGGCAGGCAACTCTCGGAACTTGAGGAACTCCATGGATCGAGTTGTTCCCAGAGGCTTCTGAGGATAGTACAGAATGTTTGCCATGGTGTCCATGCGGCGAGAATAGTTGGTGAGGAAGAAGCCCATGGCTTGTTTACCCATAGCAGACTGGTAGGTATTACGGGGAGACTGGGGAACGAGGTCAACGTCCACTCTTGGAAATCTCTCTGCTCATAGCGAAAAAAAAGGCAACTTACTTGATTATGATCAGGGAATGGGATAATACTGGCGCAAATTCCCAAAATCATACTTGGATGAATCTCGCAATGAGTGTACATGTGCGTGGTAGGGTTAGTCTTCGTTCGCAATCTTTGATTAGGCTCGGCTTCCAAACTCTGCTCAACATCATAACCGAGCTTTTGGATCCGGTATGTCTCCAAATCTTCAGGTGTCATACAGATCATCGCAGTCTCTTCTTCTTCGGCATCCAGATATTCAACTGCACCCGCACCAATCAGACGGTTCCACCCAGATTTAGACTCTCCTGTTTCACGCTCGGACAGCTCCTTGGCGATCTGGTTTACTAGATCTTTGTTGAGGACCAGAGAGCCCTTGGGAGGATCACCAATATTGGTCTCTTCCTGCTGAACGGTGAAGACAGGACGCATCACACGGCCAGCATCCGAGAAAATCTTGAACTCACGATCTCGGATATCACGGACCAGTGATACTTCGTAAGGCAGCAAAGATTGACGACGGAGGTCAACGACATGGCTAACCAAGTGCTTCGGATCTTGATGAACACCAACCCAACTTCCGTTGATGAAAATCTTGGTAGCATGAGGGTACCTCAGGGGCTCATATTCTTCAACAACCTCCATTCCACGATTGATCATGAAATCGATCAAGGGTTCGGATGGAGATCCCACACTCACATAACACATCAAAGATAAGTTTTTGACCAGACCACAAGCCTGACCTTCGGGGGTCTCGGCAGGACATACCAAACCCCAATGTGTATTGTGCAGTTGGCGAGGCTTGGCCAATTTACCATCTCGGCCAATAGGGGTATTTGTTCGTCGCAAATGGGACAGGGTTGAGGCGAATGTGTACCGGTTAAGAACCTGGGACACACCAGCAGTGGAGCTCATAGCTTTCTTCTGGTCACCCCAATTACCAGTGGCCAAAGAGTACTTCAAACCATTGGAAAGAGTGCCGGGCTTGACACCAAATGCCAAATTGAAATGTCGGTTGCCCTCAACGCATCTTCGCAAATAGGTCGAAAGCTCGTTGTTGAGCCTACGCATGATGTTGCGGAAAAGCTTCGCCAACAATGGACCAGCCAGATCAAGACGCTTTTTACCAAAGTGATCACGATCGTCAGGTTCTCGCCTTCCTAGAGCGCACTGGAGAAGCTTGTGAACCATGTAGCCCAAGAAAAAGGCTTTTCTGGTCTCACTACCCTCGTTTTGTGAAATATGAGGCAGGGTTTCCTTCTGCAAGATGTCCCTTGCCACACGGACACGCTTCTCTCGTCCAAGACCTGCCTGGTCTCGATTGCCTCGCTTGCCGATGAAGTCAAGCGCAACTTCTCTGTCTTGGACACAGAACGCCTCCTCAATACAGGGTCGTAGCATTTCGAGCATCTGGGTGTCGTTACGGTCGTAGCAGATGTGGTTCAGGATATCTTCATCCGAGACCACACCCAGCGCACGGAAAACGATGGCAACGGGGAGATCGGACTTGACAAATGGGAGTGTAGTATGGATGGTTTGGCCGAAGCCACCACGAGCCGAGTCACCCTTTCCGTAGAGTTTGAGCATAAGGCTAGAAATGAGGCGGGATCCCTTCTCCAAAGCACTCCTGATCTCGGCCGTATACGTATAGGGACTGGGCTGTGCCTTCTTGAACACTTGGACAATGTTTGCAGCGGAACGTTCTTGGGCGATAAGAACCTTCTCACTGCCGTTGATAATGAAGTAGCCACCTTGGTCATAGGGGCACTCGTTGACGAGGAAGAGGCCATCATCGGGCTCATCATTCAAGTGGCAAATCTTAGACTTGACCATGATAGGAAGCCGGCCCACGTACACGAAGTCCTTCATGCTATCTCCCTTCTCATTGTCCCCATCTGCTTCTTCTGTTTCCCACTCAAGTCTTGTGGGGTGTTGTCCAGTTGCCGCCATCTCTGACTGCTGGGCGTCATCAAGCTCGTGGAGCGGGATCTCTTTATCCACTGCAACGGATACCTTCTTTGAAATCTTGATGTACATAGGACTTGCGTATGTCAAGTTTCGGTCGCGGCATTCGTATGGGAGGAGAGATGTGGCGATACCGTCCGTTTCGCTGATAGTAGGTCGTGAAACCAAAACTGATCCGAATTTTATTTCGTATCGTCGTAGAGAAATCTCCCGGTCTGCTGTGGATGGAGGATTCGGCTGATCGAGTGTAATGGTACTGTACTCGTTCACGAGATCTTGGATAGTGCTCTGTGTGAATTCATCGAAGGACTGTGTCTGCTGGGACACAAGACCTTTGGACTCGAAAAACGAAGAGATAACGGTCCAGCAGTCTTCGGGAGTGATGCCTTCGGCATAATCCTCTCCGTAGTTCTCGTAGTCGTAGTCATTCTCGTAATCGGCCATGGTTACTGATTAGTGGGCAGCAGAATAGCTGCGCCTGTTTCGTTTCGAGTCGGGGGGTATAGATGTATTCGGACGGTTGGCGAGAAGATCCAAAATCGCAAGGGGCGATCGAAAAGCAAGGCTGGTCAGAACCGGGCCACGCACCTGATCACCGCGTGAGCATCGGGCGAAGACCTTAAAGAAACCAATGACTCCGACCTCTGGCGGCGCAGATCGCACAAGATGCAAGTGAACCTGGCCGATCAAGTACCTACGGTGAAGTAACTTGGAGGGGTGGTTGGAGAGTGAGGTGGATGATGAAAGTTGCAGAAACGCGCTGACCCAAAAGAATTGCGACGGGCGTTTGAGACAGCGAAATCAAGCTCACTCAATGCAAGGAGAAAGGTTCGGCCTAGTCCTAATTAGGCCTGGTCCCCCAAACTTCTGCCTGCTCTTTGTGTTGGCTGAATAAGCGCGGGTTCTGCGGAGTTCGCTATCTACCCTATACCGCAATCCGATATTGAGGATGCGGCACTTCAATTATCTCGACTGAGGCTAAGCGAACAGATAAACATCTTCAACTAGGTTTAGTAAGTCTACCTGTATATTTCGACCCCATTACGAAATCTACTGTCAATCACGGGCGATTTCTGCGCTCTGTTCTTCCATTCTCTGCTTACGAATCCGACACTTCCCGGGCAACTGGTCACCATATACCCAAAATGATCATCTGATTGAAGAACAGAATACTCAATGTTCACTAAGGTACTGCTGGCTACAAAGAAAATGGGCATTACAAGTACAAGCCTAATATTGGCATATACCACCGACTTCATCATCCATTGTCCAGGAACCAGCTAGCCCCTTGACCTCCATATCCTCTGACTGGAGAGAGAGTCCATCATCCCCCTTCCCCATGAAGAAGTCACCCTGGCCTTCGGCTCTAATTTGTCGCTTCATGAAACGCCTGGCCCAGTCCTCGACTGCGGGCTCACCGGTCTCATCACGTGCTTGCTTTAAGAATGGAATCAGGGCTGTGCCGCCAGTCCCTTTCTGGTCACCGCGGTTCGATTCCTTGCGCGAAGCGACTGCGAGATTGAGACGCTGTCTCGTAACCTCAGGACTGCGGGATCGACTACGGGCGCGGACTTCCCGTGATGGGGTAATGATGTATCTTGTGACGATGGCGATGTGTTTATCGCGGAATGAGCTCAACATGGAGAGGCAGGCATCGTATGCAAGGCTGAGTTGAGAATCCTGCTGGTTATCGTGCACGAACTCTCTGATGTTTGACACTAAAGACACATCGTTTAGGAACCGAGCATGAGGGCCGGGCATATACTGCCTCATTTCGCGGATGAAGTTGTGCCTCTGAGACGGTTCACGAGCAGCAGCGGGAGACGAGTCCTGTTGCTTGCCTGTGGGGCGGTGCTCAATACCCAGTGCGACATCGAAGAACTGGATCAAGCTACTCTGCGCATTACTCCCACCACTGTACTGTTGATAGATCTCGTTGCCACTTCCATCTTCATAGATAACCCCGTGGGGTAGACCAGCTTCACCCATGTTCTTGCTCCCAGCAAGAAAAGGCCGGATGCGATGGTAAAATACTGTTGGGTCACAACTTTCATGCATTCTTTGCAGTAAAGTGGTGAGATCTGTTAGCCGCTCAGCAAAGGCCCGCAGACATCGAGTAACAGTAGGGGCATCGTTGTGGCGCGCGGCGGCCATGGCAGTGAGCATAAGGGGAATGATGGGCGCGCCACGGGCTTCGATTGCCACGGACACGAGATAGAACCACGACTCATCGGTAGAGCCGGTAAAGGTGTTGAGGGTGGCAAGGTTTTCCAAGTTATCAATGTCCTCATCCACAAACAGAGGCTTGAAGTTCCAGAGACACAAGGCTGAGTATGTAGCAACCGGAGGAAGCTCAAGGGCGTTGGAAATCTCAAGCAAGGGAATGGAGATTGACGGAGGCACCCGGTCGGCAGGTGAGTCGCCGCCCCAGATGTATCCATGGAGCATGAAGCAAAGCAGAGAGTAGGCGCGCCGCCACTCGGCGTCGTGTTCAAGACCCTCTGTAGTCAGAACCGGGAGACGATCGACAACGCCTCGCAACCGGCGACTCAGGACTAGCGCCTGAAGATTCGCGACAATGGCCTCCCATTTGTTGTAGTAAGGATCCGGGAGTCGTGTTAGTGGTAATCTCTGAGGCAAAAACCCGCGAGTAGGACTGATGCCGTAGTCGGCAAGAACGGGAATGGGTGGTAGCATCACGGCAACTTGAGTTTGCCGTTGACGGGGGATAGGAACGACGGCAACTGCCTTCTGGTAGAAGAAATGCTTGTGAGAGTGAGATCTCAGCTTGTTCTTAACAGAGTGAAGACGGAAAAACACGGATCTTGCGACGAAAACAAAACCGGTTTGCCAACACACGTAAATGGTTTAGGTAATGCTGGGTTTTTTTCGCTCACCTGATGGTGAGCCAATAAACGGCTACTAGTGGTTCTGTAGATGGCTCGAATGGACGTTGCAAATAAATGAAAAAAAAGGAAAAAGGAGGAGAAAAGGAAGTTCTGGGCTGAATGGGTTGACGGGGTACGGATTGAAGGAAGGGAAATCCAAATAGGTCCCTGGGGCAGTAGTTTTAGGCCGAGTTGACAAACTCGTCGGAGTAAAGGATATTTGTCATTGGCAAAATAATCGAGGAGACGAAGGTTTCATTGTCGATTTATAAGGTCTAACTTGAAGAATAGAGCTGGTTGTGGGTACTTACTACCTATGCACCACACCCGTTACGTGTGTGCCAGAGTCATACGATTAATAAATGTAATGAGAGAACATAGTTTTCTTACCTCCTTCACACAGCGAGGTCGGAGCGGGAAGAGCATGCTAAAATCGAGGCTACCTGTAGAGTAACTCAGTTGCGGAAGGGCAATAAAGTCTTACTAAGGACCGGTAGAATCGCGTGTCGAGTTCTAGAGGACTTGACACGCCACGGTCTCCGGTACCACTCTGTTATAGCTACCATATAATAAGCGATGAGATAGTTGAAGGACCAGTTGTCTCTTGAATGGGCGAACTCTCACACCTGTTGTTCTAGCACCTTTCAACATGAGCACTGGTCGGGGACTTGCTGGTCAAAGAGTTTACATGTAGGAGGTAGACAATTGATAAGTGGCGAATCACCTTGGTTCGAGTGGGCTCAAGTACCGGGTACCTACTAATGTTTGCATCTTAGCGGCAGGCAAGAGGTACCTTACCTACATTGGCTCTGCTCCACTGCGCTACCGGGTAGTTGGGTGTATGAAGCTTGTCATGGCCACTGACTGATGGGGCGCTGCTCAACCACCCCCCAATTACGTAGTGCCCGTCGGGTGGTGGTGTCAATAGCTTCATCTACTCCGACCTCTGCCTATCTTTATCCCATCCTGCGCACAGCTCCGAGCTCGCCCTTCCCCGATCTGTCGCCTTGCCAAGGACCACCTTTCGGGCTCACCAACGAGAACAGATTAAAATTCTCTACTGGAATCTCAACTTGCAGAGCAGAGCATCCATCGTTTTGGCGTGCGGCGATTGAGTCCCGTGCCAAACTGTGGTGATGCCTGTTCCGCAACATGTGTTGAACTGGCTGTATAGCGTCCTTACAAGTGTTAGAATACCCTTCGCATGATACCTCTGCTTTATCCTTCCCTATCTGCTACCCCGACGCACCTATATCTACCTAATTCAGGCTAACCTGCCCCTCACAGGAATACCACGATGTAAACCGCACCTACAACGACGTCGCTCATGCGCTCTCTCGCTACTCCACCCTCTCCCCTCGAACCGATGTGCACAGTAATATACGCCCTATAGCTATTGACTCTCAAGTTAGAAGGAATTATGATTGATCTGGTGCAACAGCCTTCCCTAATGGCGCGAGCGCCCTCTTACTTCACCTCTCGGGTACCCTCCCCGTCGACTTCCGCGGCAGTACTTATAGATTCCCCGTCTCGATATGGGTTCCTCATGCCTATCCCAAAGAACCACCTACGGTATATGTCACGCCTACAGATAAGATGGTGGTCCGACCAGGCCAGCATGTCGACCCTCAAGGACAAGTATATCACCCATATCTAGTGAGATGGGCCGAATTTTGGGATGTATGTCTTGTAGTTATGCCGACCCTTCAAACGAGAAGAACTTGTATAATGACTCTTTTACCTTGGGTTAGAAATCAACACTTCATGATTTCCTTGCGATATTATCAGACATATTTGCCAAGGAGCCACCCGTCGTCTCGCGCCAGCAGGTATCGCCGGCGCATGCTCAACCATCGCCAGTACAATCTCCGCCACCGGTCCCGCCACTTCCTCCAGAGATGGCCCCAAGACCCTCAAATGTCCAGCAGTATCATATACAACAGCAAGAACAGCATGATCGGCCTCCCCCGCCCCCTCCCCCACCAAAGACATCGCAAGGAGCCCCGATCGCCTACTCTTCTCCCTCATCTTCTCACGAGAGTGGACCTCCATTGCCTCCGATCCCCCAGTCCTCCTCGCCTGTAAACCGGAAACCCTCACGATATGATTCAGCCCCTCCACTGCCGCCTCAGATACAGAGCCCACCTGTTGGTACTATGAATGTGAATGCTGAGTATCAGCATGCTGTGCAATCTCGACAGCAATCTATGAGCCTACCTCCTGGGCCTAGTATAGGATCAAATCAGGGTCTTCCTATGCCTATGAATCCGCCACACCTCCAGCCAGGAACCCAACAGCCTATCCCCCAAGAGTATGTACAAGGCCAATGGGGTTTACCACCGGCTTCGAGCCAGCAGCAAGTGCCACAACCGTCCTGGCAGGGATACAGGCAACCACAACAAGCACAGCCAAATCCCGAGCAGCCTCCTCCCCCGGATCTGATTGATGAACCTGTGACGTTGAACGTATCGGCCCAGTCTTCAGTTGCACCGCCGCCCATACCTCCCAACCCTGAGAAGGATGCTTTGTTGGTGCAAGCGGCACACACACTAGCGTCTATGAGGCAGCAGAGTCGACAGAAGGATGAATCCACCATGGCTGGACTTCAGGCCCAGCGGAACGCCATGTTGGCTGTGCTACCTACACTCCAGTCCGAGATGGGGCAACTGGCGCAACTATCTAATCTCCTGACATCCAACTCGTCGATCCTGCATGATGCACTGCATAAAGCGGATGGGGTGATTGAAGGATCCCGGAGGCACCCGGCACCGGATATCGATGAGCTCCTTGTTGCGCCCACTGTGGTATCTAATCAGCTCTACACACTTGTCGCTGAAGAGAGGGCGCTGGGGGATGCCATTTTTATGCTGGGCAGGGCTGTTGAAAGGGGCCGCATCTCGCCGGCAGTATTTGCCAAGATGACGCGGTCTCTAGCACGAGAGTGGTATCTGAAGAAGGCCTTGGTACGAAAGATTGGCGTTGGGATGGGCCTGACATTGTGATAGAGCGTGGCTTGCAGCGAACTCCCTAGTGATTTGGATGACAAGGTTGGGCAAACTGAGCGAGAGGAAGGGGGGGTGTTTAGAGTTTCGTTCGTGTGTGATATGTGATGAGTCTGAGACCAACCAGGGGATTTGAGAGCAAGTATTAAGGTTACGACAGTGGCTACCATGCTAGCGAGCTGAACTTGCACACACACTTGTACTTGGCAAAGATTTATACATGACCATGATTGTTTTCAAGTGGTTTCTTGGGGCCACATTATGATAAGGCGAGGTTGGAATGGAACCGTGTTCCTCCACAACGGTGATATATGGTTGGTAGTGATTCCACACTGACGGATGAGGGTACTAATCGTCTTGACCAATTCTAAGGGCATTGGCTGGACAGACAATCCTTGGTTAGCTAGAGAAGTACGAAATTATGGCAGAGAGAACAAGAGGCCAAGATTGGTCCAGCATTATGGTGACCGATTCTCAGGACATTTGGCTATCACACTTCCGCCTGGAAGTGAGGAACACGTAACGGCTGAGGCGTGGAGGTCTCACAACTACCCCCAAACTATCACCATCAGCTGCAAATTAAACGATTATCACACATAGATGAATGCACGGACTAAGGAAGTCAAGTGGAGCCAATTGGCGGTAGACAGATGGGTGATAATTCGGGGCAAAAGAACAATACTAAGCTGCCCGCCATCACCCCACAGGAACAATACTAAGACCCAGCCGCCATAAGCCCCAGAAACAAAAACCCTGCTGTCCCGGAAACTCAGGCAGGCCATGGCGGTTCAGCTTTCTGATAGTACCTGGCAGGTGAATCGTCATTTGTCTCCCTCACTCGCTTCGTCTTGTGCATGGGCTGAACTCTGAATACCCGAGGTGTGTCTAGAGTAGAGCACCACAGAGAGCAACAGACTGACTGGCAAGACTGCCCATGAGCTACCAGATCCGTTTGTGTCATTAGTAACACCCATAAAAGAGTCTGATGACTGGTGGTCCATTTGGATGCTGGTCCAGGTCGTGGTGTCTCTAGAGACACCTCCTGTATATCACAAAACGCCTACCTGGGTTTGAAGCCAGGGGGCTAGACAGCAATGGGGCGTGATGGAGTAGAACCCAAAAGAAATATGATTCAAGCCTCTAAAAATCAGTAGCTGGTTGTGGAAAGTTCAATGAATTTCTTCAAATAGGTCCTGTCCTGCTCCAGCCTGGGCTTCGTATTGTGGACCTCCAAACTCGCCCCCCCCCCCCCCATTCTACGAATGATCCAGGCAACCTTCACATTGTCACAGATCTCTCCCCATTGAGAGCCTCTTCCGGCGTTTTACCTTGTATTGGATTATATTGTTTGTTTCGCTGTTTGAATTCGCGTTGTCGGCGTGTATTTGTGAGCCTCCCGAGCCTCCTTCGATCTCCGACTTTTCTTCTCTACATCGCCTACATCGCCTACATCATCTACCAAACATCATTTCATCTCCAGTGGCCATAGGAGAAATCCTCTTATTCATTGACTTCCAAGGTTCTATCCAGAGCGTTCAAACCAAGAAAGATCCCACTGTCTATATCAGTGTCAACTGCCCGCGAACCGTTCATGATGGACGGCTTCGATCCTTATATGCAGAATGTCACCTTTCTGCTCGCCGATGGCATGACTCCCATCAACGCTACGGTATTCATGATCGATGCCTTCAACTCTTATTCAATCAGTGTCAGCATCAACTATGGCGCCCAGCTGGGTGCCGCCATGCTCATGCTCATCGCCATGCTGGTCATGACGCCGTCCGCAAAGCTCCGCCGGCCCTCTGGCATCCTCCATGTCACCATACTCGTCCTCTGCATCATCCGAATGGCCCTCCTTGCCACCGCGTTCCTGTCCCCTTTCAATGAATTCTACAACCACTGGGCCGTCGACTACTCTACCATCGAGCGCCAGCACTACAACGCCAGTGTTGCCGCAACCACCTTCTCTCTTCTCCTCGTGATATTCACCGAATTCGCCCTCATCTACCAAGCATGGACCATGGTAACACTGTGGCCCAGTGTAGCCAAATATGTCCTCTGCGCCCTTTCACTGTGTGTTACCCTCCTTACCATAAGCTGGCGTATCACAGCCACTGTCGTCCAGAACCGGGCCACGATGACCCTCACTTCGGCAGCAGATTCGTTGTGGATCATGAAGGCCGCAGTCATAACCAATGCCATATCAATCTGCTGGTTTTGTGCCGTTTTCAACATGAAGCTCGTGATCCATCTGGTCACAAACCGCGGAGTACTCCCCTCCAGTCGAGTCCTCTCTCCCATGGAAGTCCTCGTCATGACCAACGGCATCTTGATGGTGGTACCAGGTTTGTTCTCTCCCTCCCAGATGAATTTACGTCGGTCCATTTGCTAACGAACAACCTTCCTTCGCAGTCATTTTCTCCGGATTGGAATGGGGCCACTTCGTTAACTTCGAATCCGCCTCATTGACGTTGACCTCTGTCGCCATCATCCTACCCCTTGGAACTCTCGCCGCTCAGCGTGTCTCCCAATCCTACGGAATAGCATCAGCTCAGGAAGGATCCAGCTACCGCGGCGATACCCTGCTTCCCGCAACTTCCAATTCCAACACACCGCTCAAGGGTTTCTCCAGCTTCCTCTCCAGCAACCGAACCAATTCTACACCAGGTGTCTCCATCTCATCTCGTTGTGAGGCTAGTCACCCTCATCGCGAGAGGCTAGACCCCGTCGATGTTGAGCTTGGTCGGATTGACGGTACTGTCCACTTACACAAAGGTCAGGTCAGGATCGATCATGGTATCGAGCAGCGCGAAGAGCGGCTTTAGCTTGCTTGCGTTATGGCTCGTTATCGAGAAGTTACCGAGCTACTTCTCTTGTCATCATCTTATCTTCTACATGGAATTCGAAAACAATGAAAAATATTTCGGAACAAGTGTTCACTTTAGCTACAACAAGAGCGCGAAAGAAGGCGTGCAATTATTTCCGTTTTTTTTCTTTACCACATCACTACGAGCATGGTGCGACTAGCGAATGGTGGTGCGATCATGGACATTGAACATGATGGCCCTAGGATTTATTCTTCTTTTATTCTTATATCAATGTACTCTATCTCAAGGCCCCTTCAAGACGCTTCTCTTTGTCACTCGATCAAGGATTAGGAGATAGACTCACTATTATACCTTTTAATAAACCTTTGATCTGGACCAGATCTACCCTCACCAACCATCCATCCATTTAAGAATGAAATACGACGGGGACTGCTTACCTCGTACCCCATGTGTTAACTCCGTCCAGCTTTTGATTGACCCTTTCATCAAACAAGTCCAATTTCTACCTTCTTTTCACTCCTAATATCTACCAATGGAACCCTCAATATGATTACCATCAGACTATGACGGATACGAAAGGTCAACCTCCATTTTCGCCGTAGGCCTTGTAAGATAGTATTTACCAGTGGCCGTCTTGGGTTCCATCAATGAGCTTGGTGCTCAAGATTGACTGTATCCCTCGTTATGATTTGGCTTCCTGCGCTTGCGATTACGGCATGCTTCACCTCAGTGGGTGAGTAGAGCTTTTTTATCTGAGAGAAGTTCCTTATGCCTGCTGTGTAATTTCTAAGACGAGATATCTAACTGACAATGGGCTGGTGTTCCATTCTTTTATCATCTCCGTCCCGACATCTTGTCCTTGCACAAACTAACCAATCGCCTCATATCAGTACCCAAGATAGGCCTTGGCTGCCTCAGCTCACACAAAGCTTCAGCCACCCTCGGTTCCCAGCTTTGACTTGACCGCCTCTCCTTATGAGACCTTGAACCGTCGTAGTGGTGGGGACGGGGGGTTCGAGGTGAGGGACCGCCTCCCACTCCAGAATGGACTGGATCAGAGTAGCGGTAATTCCGTTCGATTGAGCTGGAAGAATGGCCTGCATCATATAATCCGCGCGTGCCATCATTGATGCTAACAAACGGTCCATCCCTTGGGGAACGACCATCGACACCTCGTCTAGAATCTCGGTTGGTCGATAAATCAGGATAGAATGAACGCTTTATTCTATGTGAGCTCTCTCGGAGTAGTGATTTGTCTGAACCGCTAGACTTTGTATCAAGATAGGCAGTTGATTGCCCTTGGCTCCGATCCGGCGTCTTGGTCCTGCCCAAACTTGATGGTTGTAGTGTGCGGCTTCTTTCCCAAGAGGAGGACAATCGACGAATCGTGTCCCTTAACTTCACGCCCCTGTACTTATAGAACGATTTGGGTTGTCTCCTTGAATTCGAACTTTGAATCTTCTTTTCCTCTTCTGGTGCTTGTAGTGTCTCCCTATCGAACGATATTTGAGACACACTGCCCTGTTGGCTGAGTGATTCGAAAAGATTGATCTTGTCTTTTAGAGGAGAATGCGACTGCTTCATCGCCCAAATTCCAGAATTGTTTTTGATCGGGAGTGTAGACATACTCGTATGTGCTAGTGCTAGGGGTTTATGAGCATAGCGAGAAAAGTTTGGTACCTTGCGTTCGCTGGAAGTTCCTATGTATCTGGGCTCCTCATCTCTATTCAAGCTCATAGTTGGTGAGGGGGTTGAAGAAGTTTCTTGAGATTCAACGTCATTACCATCCTCGTCCTCCAATCTTGTATCCCCAAGCTGTTGGTGCTTTGGAGATTGAGCAGCCATCTCATTTCGGGTTAAAGTGACTGTGATCGGCTCTTCAGAATCAAGCGTTCGTTGCCGATATTTGGATTGACTGTGGCTTGACGCAACAAGCAAAGGCGCTGGCATGTCTGAAAAGGATGCCTCGACCTCTTGCATCAGTGTCTTCCCGGGAGAATTATACGATTCGATTATTTGTTTATCGTCAAATCCAACTACTATCGGTATACTTTCCTGCTCCATGATGCGTGCTTGTTCGCTCGGCCTGGCCCCACTACCCTGAAGTGATGTGTTGCTGTTTGGCTTGGCTTGGGGCATTGTATGGCGTTTTTGAGTAACTGGGAATGGCGATTGTTCTGATATCTCACGTCTTTCACGAGCCGAAATAGTTGACACATGCTTCGGGTGCTTCGAGGGTTCCTAACCTGCGCCCAGCCGGGCTTTCCCTGTAACCTTCCACATTCGACCCGAGGATTTGATATCGAACCCGGATTGAGGCCCTGGATCGTAATCTTGGGCTGGCACCGTGCTTGGGGATAGGTCCGTCCTTACCAACGTTTGCTGATCCTTCGGAAGTGTATGCTCTATACCCGTTCCTGGTAGTGAGTGCCATGTGTTCGACTTGGATATTGGTTTGAACAATCGTCTATTTTCCGTTTGAGGCTGGGATTCTATGGCTGTTGAGCTGTTAGAGACTCATGGCTGTAGTCTTCAATGTCCATCCGCGGCGGATAAATGAATGTAGAGAACCCTTACAGCTAGAACTACCGGGTTCTTCGAATAACTTTCTTTTCTCTGCCACCGATAGGCGATGGAGGCTAGACTTTTGCGATTGCGTGTTTTGATGCTCGGATATTTTCCGCTTGGAATGGACATTGGTGGGCGAAGTTCCGACTGAGATTGCTTCGAGTGCTCCAGAAGACTTTCCTCGAGTGCTTCTCCCAGATTGTGGACTTGAATGCGAAGTTGGCGAGTTGCGAGCTGGGCGTTGCACTCCCGGGTCTGTCCTTCGCCGAGAATCTTGACCGTTGTTGTTGATTGAGACAGAGCCATCCTCAAATCTGGCTACGAGATCAGCCAACCCCCTACCAAGCCGACGGGTAGATGCGGCAGGCTTAGGTTCTTGTGTTGTAGGTAGAGGAGCGGTGGCCGCGAAAAGGGCCGCATTAGCAGACATCGCGCATTGAAACTCTGCTCGAAGCTGACTTGGAGTTGAATAGATGATAGAACTGGCCCATATCAATGCGGATAAAGAGTCTTAGGGGGCCCAGCAATGTATTGATGTGCGGTACTAGATGCATAGGTGATAATTGGACCATTATTCGTTCACCCTCTGGTCATTCCGGCCAACGCAACTGCTATATCTTGTAAAGAAAGAGATACCAAGTGCTAGTGAGTTCTGCCTTCCTTCTAAAGTTATGGATTTCCTGAAGTATGTGCAAGACCCGTGGTCCCTGGCGCTTGCCAACAGATAAGAGAGAGCATGCTGGCTTGTTGTGCAGCTTGGAATTGGACGGCTAAGCTTAGGCAGTCTCTATTCCTGCTTCTTGCGGAGTTAAGCGAGAAAGATCTGGGCTGGTGCTCTAAATCTTGAATGAAAGAATACAGAATCATCTTCATTGTGCACGCGGTTTTTAGAGAGGAAAGTTGGACGCCATCGTTCGCAGTTATCGTAAAAGTTCCTAGGCCGACATATGCCGCGCCATGCCTCATTATCTATCAATGATTTTTTTGGAGAATCAACCCCCGTCATCAGAACCGAGCCTAGAGTACAAAACCGTCCCCGGTGTAATAGTGTACAAGTATTACGTCCTTTATTGTTGATACGGCCATCTCGCTGATGGCGTGCAGTTCACTTGAGGACTCAATCGTTTCGCAGTAGCTTATGTTTTCGATTTAGTTACTAGATGGCAAGATTAGTCTCATGGATCGAAATTTGGATGAGGAGGGCAGACTAGACATACGGTGGCAGCAAAACCTCGCCCCAGGAGCTGGCCAGGAAAGCGACTGCAAGCTTGGAAACCGTTAGCATACGGAAAAGAGACATATTTGATTGCATGCATGCGATCAAAGGCAAGGCTAGGAATTATCTTACTCCAAAGACACCAATGCTGCGAACGACGGCAGCATTGTCTGATGAGGTCAATGTATCGTAGGTCGAGGCAAGAAAGCCCTTGGAGGCACCGCGGGAGCCCGATCGATCGACGGCAATTCGCTTGGGAGGCATTTTGAGAACACGGTGAACCTGGTTGGATAGATGGAGTAGGCGCGGTTAACTTGCTTGGTCTCGTAGTAGATGGAACTTGTATATAAGCCGCTGGTGATTCAAGCTCCCGTCGACAAATTTTCGGCAGTCGGCGCGTCTAAACCCAGCGCTTGAGTCACATGATCGGCGCTTAACCGCCAGATCAAATCGGTGACAAATCAAGATACAGTGCTGATTCTCGTTGATCCTCGCTTATGGCGCACTGTACACCACACACTGTAATCAGCATCTCGTGGCTACGGCGAGAACTTGCTCTTCAACCAATATACTCGAATAAATATACGTCTCTTGAAAGGCTATAGCCATTTTAGACAACTGAGAACCATGTCAGAGTCATCAGAAACACAGCCTGGAGGGTTTATCCGCCCGTGGCAGGGCACAGGCCTTGCCTCCCCAGCCCCATCAACTGCTTCCAGCCAACATGGTCTAAGTTTACTGCCTCACCCCCGAGGGAAATCCCTCCAGCCTGGCTCGAACAAGGAGGAAATGGTACGGAGATATGTTGAAGATAAACTTCTGCACACATCTCGGCGGTACGTCAAGAAGTTCGGTGACCCAGACGTCGGCGATAGTGTTGTTGGCTATAAGAGCTTCAGCGAGGTCTGCCGCGATCTGGACGGTATTGTTAATGTACTTTGGCTTTCCGGCACGCGTGGGTTCCCTTTGTCCCCTTTCCGTGTTTCATTTATCTACCTATTTATAAACGTTCCCTTGCTAACTATTTCGGATTTGCTGCCCAGCGGGCTTGCAAATTCCATTTCTGCTCAAATTGGCAAGTGATTTCACGCAATATGTCCGGTCCTTCCCTGCGTCGCCAAGAGCTTCCTTTGAAATCCTGGGGAAGTTGGATCATTGTTTTTCCAGTCTCTTGACGGGGCAGGATATCATCTCCAAGGAACCCTTGCCCGGATTCGAAAATGGCTTACGAGCTGGGATGAGTACTACCGACATGGTTCGTTGTCGAAGCCTTGTTGAGCAGACTCGGGTTCTTATGGTTGAAGTCATGAGTAACGGTGAAGATATTGAGGAGGAGGACGAGGAGGAGGAGGAAGAGGGAGAACATGACACGACCGATGACGACCTTGACCAGTCAAGAGTATCTGACAGTGGCATCCACACCGCCTCGTGGAACATCGATGATGACAGGCTTCACCTGGACGCAGCCAGAATCTATGAGCACACCATTGTGCAGCTGGGCGAGCGGCTGGGCGACCCGCTGGCAGCCAGGAACATGTCCGAGAATTAACACAAGAGGGATATTTTTATGGTGAGATGGGTGGACAGGTAGCTCAAAGGATCTGCGACACGTACGTTGTGCCGGTGATGCTCGGCGGTGCCTAAATTAACCACACCTTCGCATGCATTCGGCCTCAGCTCTTTACGGCCAACCATCAATCCTAAAAGAGACGAAAGCATGCCCGAAGAGGGGCCGTTATACGTGCATGGATAACGCATGGTGATTTGTTCCCTGGCCTGCAGCCCGCCTGCAATATAGAGTGCTGGCATGGCATGTTGGCCAGATACTGCGCACGCTCTTCATTGGCTGGTGCCTGGATGATATGGCTTGGTTCCATTGAAAAAAGCAATCCGTGGAATCCGGCGGGCCATTCCCCCTGGGTAGATGCATAGGGTGCCGGCATCCTCAAACATCGGGCCTGCTAGATCGACAATGCCCCTCCTCCATCGACTGTTCTCGTCACTTATTTCCCGCTTGCATTGATGCACCCGGTCTGTCAGTTGGCACCATGCAGGACAGAACGGCGGTGCGTGCGCCCGCAGGCTCTGGATGACTGCATGTGCTCGTGCTGTGTGCTGGCTTACATATAAGCAGTGTTTGGGGTTGGTGACTTTGGTTCGGGCTGGACGCAAACCCACAAATGTGCCAATAGCCGCTTCATACCAGCAGAGATTTGGGCGTTTGAGAAAGTGCCTTTTGTTTCCCTCATTGGCCCTCTCTTCCTACGCACTATTGGCGTGGCACGCTCCTTTAATGAGTGTTTCCACCTCGTACCCGGACAAGCCTTTAAGCGCGCATGATTCCGCGTCCCTTGGCTTCCGATAACATCCTGTGGGACCAGATGAAAGGTAAAAAGTGATGGGAACCGCCTGCCCGAAACTTGACTTGGCAATCAGGGGTTCCCGAACGAGAGAAAATGTGCCTGTCTATCCAGACGACCCACCGCCGGCCCCCGTGCCAAGGCCAGGATATGGACCCTGGTCGTTTCATCGCCGGCCCTCTCGATGCCGGCTTTCCAATCAACGGCCATCACGCATGGGCCTTGATCGTGGCTTGTGCCCGTCTTGGCCTGGGTAGCTGTCTATGCGATGCGGTGCAACAGGTTGCATTGCTTGTTAGCTCAGGTGGCTACCGCCGAGTGAACGTACCCAGGGCAATATTATAAGAACCAAGTCGTCTCTGGAGGCTGAGCCGCTCTCGATCTCTTCAACTTTCCTCTCCATCATTCCCTCTCTCTTTCTCCTGCTGTTCGCCGGTTGGCTTGTCGGTTGATCTCGACCATTCCTTTCCTTCACAGTATCAACTGGTATTGACATTCACTATCAAGCCCGGGAGGCTCGTCTTTCTATTCATACATTCATTGCTCCTGAACCGGCAGCATTCATACAGCACACAAGCACACATAAACCAACACACACGAACCAACACTTACATACATAACCACGTCACATTGTTCGCTTGTTCTCTCCATTTTTGAAAATGAAGCCTTCAACTTTTTACGGCGTCATTGCCACTGCATCCTTGGCCCAGGCCATCCAGCCTCCAGCCCTTAACGGCTTCAAACTTACATGGGGTGAGGATTTCAAAGGCGCTGCTGGCGCTCCACCCGACTCGACCGCTTGGACCATTGCTTTGGATATCCAAGTAAACAACGAGCTCCAGACGTACACGACCTCCAACAAGAACCTCCAGCTTTCTGGCGGCGAAACTCTGCAGATCGTCCCTGTGAAGGACAGCAACGGCGCTTGGTCATCTGGTCGTATCGAGTCCAAGGCATCTTACACCCCCCAGCCCGGCAAGAAGATGCAATGGCAGGCTGGAATCCGCATGGGCACAGCTGCAAATCGCAAGGGTCTTTGGCCTGCCTGGTGGATGCTGGGCGACGCCATGAGACACGGTACCGGCTGGCCCATGTGCGGCGAGTTGGACATCTTCGAGCAGATCAACGGTCTTATGGAGGGCTTTGGCACCATCCACTGTGGACAGAAAGAGGGTGGAGTTTGCAATGAGCCCAAGGGACGTGGCGTCACCACGACCATCCCAGACAACGAATTCCACAACTGGGCTCTTGTAGTTGATCGTACCTCCAACAACTGGCAGACGGAGACAATCCAGTGGCTCAGGGACGGAACCCCCTTTTCTACCGTGACTGGCGCTGAGATCGGCGACCAAGGTATCTGGTCCACGCTCGCTCACTCCCCTTTCTACATGCTTCTCAACGTTGCCGTTGGTGGAAAATTGCCCGGAGACCCAGACGCTTCTACCGAGAGCGGCTACGGCAACATGATGGAGGTTTCTTATGTTGGTGTTTATGAGAGCGTATAGACTTCTTGAGATCTTTGGTGTCGGATGTTTTGATTACTTCTTCTATATACGGTGTTTGATACCCCAACTTTGATACGTCTTACTGTTTCATGTATATATTTTTACTTGCTTTGACGGGTTGAGTGTTAGCTGTTTCTCATAGATGAGAAACGTAAAGGAAAAAAAAAACAAAAATTCCCGTCATATTTTGGTTGATTCATTCCTTGGTGAATGGTGACTTTGAAGACTGAATACCACTCACTCTCTCGCTCATATTTAGCTTGGTTCCTCTGCGTTCTTGCAACCTACGACCGACGCAACCACATATTCACGAGTCTGCTTACACACAAATCTTCACGTTGGGACAAGTTAAGAGTATATTCTAATGTGTTGGACATTTGTAAACATCGCTAATCCATCAATTACTGAACACACCATGGTATTTGTAATTTTTTCAACCATCGTCAAACAAAACAACAAACGAGCTTACATAAAAAATCGGGTTGTGCTTCCTCTTGAGTATTTTCACCTCCTCGAAACTGAAGACAGCAGACAGAGCCTTGGGGAAAAAAGGGAAATCAATAAGGAATAGGGGAGGGGAGGAAGAAACAAAGGGAAAGGGTAGAAAAGAGATAGAAAGCAAGTGGTGAGCAAGGATAAACAAGTGAGTAAGCAAGCACATAGGCACAGGTGACATCAACTCTTTTCCTCCCATTGCAAACAAAAGCCACCACCACTTGCGAGAATAGCAGCGTATTCTTCACACCCAGAAACCTGATCGCCTCATGACCATGATATAGACCCGTACCGAACGCCGTGACAAATGATGCCAGATTAAATATAGTCCAAGCCCAGAAAGAATAAAAATGATTGGGGTACATAGGGTCTTCGAGGAGATCTCATTCTGCTCCAATCTCTCCTTCCATGCCGGTGAAGGCGCCGTTAAAGTCGAATGGTTGATTATCTCCATCACCATCGTGGAGGAATGAATCAAAGTCGAAGTCGTTGAGGACATCCCCGGTGTGGATTCCATCACCTCCCATCAGAGGGCCACCGAAATCCTGCAATGTGTTAGTATTGGGGCTTTGGAAGGGTGGCTGAAAAGAAACGTGTGTGGAACTTACCATTGGGAAGCTGTCCATGTTGATGCTGTTAGGGTCAGGGCCTTGTGGAGGTGCAATAGGAGCCTGGGGAGCAGGAACAGGAGCGGGAGCCGTGGTAGTTGTCGTATTCTGGCCCGGTTTGAAACCAGCGGTAGTGACTGGAGTAATGGGTGTTGCGGGTGCTGCCTGCTCTGAGTCACCATTATTATCAGCCGCGGGCGTTGCGCCTGAACCGTTGATGTTGGAGTTTGGCTTGTTCTTTTGAGCCGTGTTCTGTTGGGAAAGGTTAGAATTCGCAGTAAATGTATGGGTATTGCTGTAGCTTACCTTGTTTTTGGCAGCCTGAGTTTCCTTCTTCTTCTTGGGGGCAGCCTTATTAGACTGGTTCGGGGTAGGGGGAGCAGCGGCTGTCTGCTGAGGTGAAGCCGTTGTGCGATTGTTGGCATTGGCAGCAGCGGCGACTGGAGCTGATGGCGGTGGCATAGAACGCTGAACAGGAGTTCCCTGAACCTGCTGGTTCTGTTGCATGCCTTGAGGAACCATCTGGTTATTTTGGCCCTGCCACTGCTGTGGGTTCTGACCTGCCTGTCCCTGGGCTTGGCGAGCAGCCATCATTTGCGGAGTCATCTGGCCGTTGAATGGCTGGCCAGGGTGCGAACTAGGTGGTCGCATACCGTTCATAGGCTGACCACCGGCCATGTTGCCATCTGCACCCTTAAAGAAGTGTGGTGCCATGTTAGGATCAGCGTTGCCCATGAAGTTCATGGCGGGGTTGGGGGAGCCACGAGACTGTGGGCCACCCTCAGGAGCAGGTGATGGGATGCCGGGATTGTTCATCTGAGGGGTACCTCGCTTCATCTGCTCTGTGGGGTTGGGAGATGCGCCAGTTCTCATAGTTTGAGGAGATGCATCAGGGAATGGTTGGCCATTTGGCACACCGGGACCACCAGGTGCGCCGGGGCCAGGAGGCTGGCCTTCCCTAGGAACTCCACCAATGTTGTCTTGCTCCTGGCGAGCCATCATGAGCCTTTTCTTATTTTGCTGTTCAAGCAACATCAGTTGCATTTGGTAATCTTGAAGGGCGTGGTTGCTACTGCCGCCTGCAGCCTGTCCATTTCCAGGAGCTTGGGCTCGGAGTCCGTTGGGGGTTGGGATCTCGCCGTTGGTATTATAGGTATAATTCATCGTAGAGCTGTCCGGGCCTGGCGCCATCATCGGGGAGCCTTGACCTTGAGGACCAGCGGCGTTGGGCTGCTTAGTGCCCATCTGGTTACCGTGGTGGTGCTGTAGGTGCTGCGAGTAAGCTGCAATGGATTTCTGCTGGGCGGTCGGAGGGATATTTACAAAGTTCTGGAACTGGGGTCCTGCCAGTTGCGCAGGGTTTATGTTATGCGCCGTGAGCATCTGGGTAGCTACAGCACCTGGTCCGCCGAGCATTTGCTGCGAGGGCATGCCCTGGGCTGGGCGACCATTTGGCATCATACCAACGGCAGCGGGGTTCGGGTTGAAGTCGTTGGGGCGTTGCCTCTTTGAGGGGGATGGCGCGTTCTCGCCCGAGGCTGGTGATGATTGGCGCTCGCGATTAGGGTCCATCTGGGAAGGATCCCTCTGCATTTGATTTGGCTTTGCTGGATGCATCATCATTCCTGGGCTAGTAAGAGGTTGGGATGTTAGTGATGGACGGCTCCCAAGGAAGAGTTCTTGTTACTGAGTGGAGAGGACTCACTTCTGATTGTTGGCCATCGCGGTGCGGACAAGAGTCCCGGGCTTCATCGGCATGCCCATTGCGGCGCCGCTCTGCATTCGAATCATCTGCTGATATTGTTGCTGCGTTAAACCTTCGGGCCGCATCGTACGGAGGAGTTCTTGCTGTTTTAATTGCTGCTAAGTGGTGGGAGGTGGAGTTAGTCAACCCAGACTAATCAGGGGATTGACAGAAGGTGTACATGTGCTGTGACAATGAAGGAGGGATGATTGACGAGAGTTTCTTACCTGAGTGTGGGCAACATATTGGTTTACGTTACCATTGGCGGCCTTAGTGCGCTGGGCATTGTAGATATCCCAGAAGAGACAAAACCATTCATATAAGAAGGAGGAATCGGACGCTGGCATGGGAAGCTTGGGAGGAGGAAGGTCATCGGGATGCTTTGAGTCGGGATCATCCTTCATATCAGTGTCCATGCCATCCTCAGATACGCCATTGACATTGTTCCCGCCCTTGGGACCGTCTTTTTGAACATTGAC
The DNA here is from genome assembly GCA_026958235.1 of Clonostachys rosea. Taxonomy (NCBI): domain Eukaryota; kingdom Fungi; phylum Ascomycota; class Sordariomycetes; order Hypocreales; family Bionectriaceae; genus Clonostachys; species Clonostachys rosea. Next base: position 4,641,692 of record CP110207.1, read on the forward strand.
GGGCTGGCCGCTCTGAATGACTGAACGAGCGCATTCATACATGCCGTAGCGGAGGAAGTACTCATAGATGTAAGTATTGAGCACGCCTCGCTGGCTGTCGTTGACTTGTTGTTGCCGAGCGAGGTTTGCAGCATTTGCGGCGTTTGCAGCAGCAGCAGCAGCGGCCTGTGGGTTAACCGCACCATTGTTCATCATTGGGATTGGCGCACCACCCACGGGCCCCCCCATTGGGTTGATGTTCGCCATGTTGACGTTTGGATTCATTGTATAGATTTGAATCAGGTGAGAAATTTGCAAGATCCGCAACACAAAAGGGATGAATTAGGAGGATGTATTGAGGCCAAAGCCTCACAACGGTGAGTGACCAAGACAGCCCGCACTGCCACACTGAAAGGACTTGCGAGACCCCAGGTAGTGGACGTGACGGGAATGTGTCACGAGGGGTTAAAAGGCCGTTGGCCTAGTAGGCGCAACGAGATTCAATATTGGATGAGACCTAGTTGGTCGTTCCGCGAATAAAAAAAAGTATTCCGAGCAGAGCGTGTCGGGGTGTGGTGCTTGGGTAATTGCGACAAGCGACACTCGTCTCGTTGAGCCGTTGCGTGGTGTCGTGACGATCCAACTCGCCGGAATTTGAGTTGCGGTCAATCTAGGGCCGGGCGCTCAGATTGAAAGAGCCGGGGAGCAAGTGCAAGACGGAATGAATCGAGTTGCGGGCGAGCGAGTTAAATAGGCTGGGGGAAAGTTTAGCTAATGTGGCTGCGGTACGCGGTCACGTAAATGACGGGACGTCAAGTACGGGAAATGAACTTACAAATCCAAGCTGGACTTGCAAAAATGACCGCCTCAACAGTCAAAGAGATTTGCAAAGGCGATGCGAATGGAAGGTGTTGATTCGGCGAGCCCTCCGCTGTCCAAAACCAACGACCGTCGTGAGAATGTCTTGGTCGGTCAATCGCCCCCGACCCAACACGGTCTGGCTCGAGCTGCACGTTGGGGTGTTGGGTTTGCCCTTTGGATCGCTCGGTGGCGTGGAGTGCCGAACTCCAAAATCTGGTATCGCGATAGTTGGGCGAAAGGATGGCCAGACGGGCGTGGTGATGGGAGATGAAAGGGGATTGCAAATCCAGAGCGAGGTGGGATCGAATTGGGAAATGGAAATGGAAGAAGGGAATCAAACTGAGGAGGGTGGGTGTCCGCTGCCTGCCAGACAGCGAGGGTGCCACAGTGAGTTTGCCAGCGCTGCACAGTGCTGATGGCCGAACAAGCCGGTGTCTGCACGGTACCTCATGCGCTGGGCTGGGCCGGGTTTAGGTGGCATGATGCACAGTGCGGGTGGAAAACCCGGCGGCAGCAAAGTACATAGGTACGCTCACTCATACGTCTGATTTTAGCTCACGCGCCTCGCTACGGTCGCAACCTAGAACTGGCCGTGGTGGCAACTGCGCCAAAACTGTATAAAAGACGACCTCTGTTTCTCCTATTTCACTATCTACGTAACCAGGCTCATTCAGACCACTGCAAATGGCATCTCCCGACTTGGGTTGGTCTGACACGCAATTTATCATTTATTCATGCTCCGCGTTTGATGATGGATGATTGTTCTGCTGTTCCTTTTATGCCCAACTTTTCAAGGTAACGGGCCCCTGTATCGAGCCTGCTACACCTATTTTTCGAGGTGGGTGATCTGCCTCGCCGACAGGCTGCGTAAGCCTCAGCATGGCTGCGTACTTTTGAGCCCGCTATCGCCTGATTGGGCCTTCTGCCTTAGGCACAAACAGAGCAAACACCAACTTGCTGAGAAGATACCCAACCACCATTAGATAATAGGACTGATCTTTGAAAGGGGCATATTGCCTACCTAGGTCGATGAGTGTCAGTGGAAGCTGATGGCACATGCTAAGCAAGCCATGAACTTTTGATCTCATTTGGCGCGAGACCCTTTCGATGTTGGCGATCTTCTAAGGCACCCCACGCACTAGTAGTTTGATAGATAATACTAAATTAAGCGTACTTGATAATTGATATGCTGTTTCGATAAACAAGGTAGGTGGATAATTTGGCAGGCGGGTATTGGAGCTTCCACGGATCTATCATCACTTATTTAGGTGAAGAATATGTGCAATTGCATCATCGTAGGACCAGGGAGACACCAGATCAGTTGCTTCGATCTTTTAGGCTGCCTATGAAGCAGTTGTTCATTGAGTTCCTGCAGATATAATTCCTCTTGTTGGCTACTCTGCCCCTTGCGATGGGGTTCTCACACCAGGACTTCACATGTTGAAAGCAACTGAAGGTCATATGTAGACTTGCGGAGTCCGTCTTTAGTTCTAGTCTGGTGGCCCGAATATAGGAGACCACTACCAATGTCTGACACTTCATTCGCACACCAGCTGAAATGACTAACGTTCGCCTCGAATACAGTGCCTGCCCCTCCTCTGTATATAGTTGGCGATTTGGCATGCATTGCCTCTCTTGCAGCTACTAACCCGGTCGCATCTTATTTGTGGGCTATGATCTTGGACCTGCCAGAAAAGCGCACAAACCGGCCTCGGGCATCTAATTTGCACTGTATGTCGGGCTTGCAGAATACGGCCGCTGCAGTGCATATATTCCGGCTTTCTAGATGTGAAGCCCGCCCCGGTTGATATTGACATTCCGAAATATTGTTCAGTCATCCTCAGGTGGTAGTTCGTCGTCAAGATACCGTACCAAAGACACCCTCATCTCTGTCGTATCATTGCCTCGTAGGATATCGCTGATGAAATGCGCCTCGACTTGCATCTGGACCATCTCCAAAGCACCTCTTAACACACCACACAGGATATTGGAGAACCAAAGCTCGTCTTGCGCTCTACCATCGTCGGGGAGTTCCACGAAATCGGCCAATGGATTTTCGTCGAATACGAGGGAGAACTGGTTATTTTCACTGGTCCAATTGGTCACTTGTGGAGTAATGTTCAAGAAGATCTTGAATCCCACCTGGAAGTTCCGTTTGCGTTAGATACCACGAATTTTCTCTCGGTATAAGAAATATGAGGAAAGAAAGGGCAAAATACTTTTGCAATCATCTCGGCAGTCTCGCGGAAGTTGGAGCATCTTTTCATCGTGTTTGATTTGGCCAGATAATCTTCGATAAGGCGTAATCCGATATTGTATCCCATCTTGTCAAGCTGCTTATTCACCTCGATGTAGTCGTTGTCAAAGTCTTTACAGAGCTGAACCACTATCGTGCCGTAAGTAAGGGTCACAAGCTCGGCATTGACCTTGTCGATGCGTGTCCTGGAGGCAGAATGGTTAGCTTCCTCCCCGCAGGGGGACCGTGTATGGGAGAGCCTCACTTCCATATCCTGGAGCATACAGTTAGCACAGCAAATAGTACTGGAAGAAGTTGGTTGACCTACTCTTCGCCTATTCTTGACGCCTTGTTGGCAGCCATTGTGGCGGGGTTGGTATGTGGTGGTGCGCTCGGCTCGGCACAATAATGAAAATCTAGAGAAGAGTCGGCTCAATAGGATCGCAGGTTCTCTTCGTAGGGATCGCAGGAGTTGGAGTATGAGGTGATCGCTTCGTTTCGGCTGGACATGTGCTTGGTTGGTGTCGTAACTATGCCATACCGCCTCCCCAATTTGGCCGATGATAGGGACCTACCTGCGGTGCTGGCACAGGGCAGCCAATCAAAAGCCCCAGCGCCCTAGCTATATCCCCATACTACAACAAATCTCGTCTTCGCGTTGCGATGGCCGGTTCAAGCTTGCATCTCAACATAAGCGAAGAAATTACAACGCAACAAAAAAGATAGAAAAGAAAGCTACTCCCATCAAACCCCGAAGCTACATATTGAAAGCGGCTAGCTATTTCCTTCAATCATTACCACCACTACGAACATGTCCGCCGAAAAGAGACCCGCCGACGATGATCCTGGCGCGAGCCAGACGCTCGTGAAGCGACAAAACGTGAGCAATTCAACCGGCGCGCTTGCTCGATTGAATGCGTCTAGCAACGCACTTGTGCAGGGAGGAGTAAGTTGAGTCTCGACTGCTTGGCTTCCATAGATTGCTGATTGATATTCAGGCTCCCCGAACAAGCGCCCTTCAAGCTCCTGTAATGGAGTTGTCGGGACACTCTGGGGAGATTTTCACAGCTAAGTTTGATCTCACGGGCAACTTGATCGCTTCCGGCTCCATGGACAGGAGTGTTTGTATGGACCCCCCCTCTCTATCATGCTTGTGAAGACGACATCGCTAACTGTACTAGTACTCTGGAGGACATACGGCGACTGCGAAAACTACGGTGTGCTAAATGGACACAAAGGCGCAATTCTCGACCTCCAATGGTCTCGCGACTCGGAGATCTTGTACACAGCATCCGCCGATATGCACCTCGCAAGCTGGGACTTGACGTCGGGTACGAGAATCAGGCGATATATCGGGCACGAAGAGGTGATCAATGCCGTGGATATCAGTCGACGTGGTGAAGAACTTCTTGTTAGCGGTAGCGACGACTCGACGATTGGTATCTGGGATCCGAGGACGAAGAATGCTGTGGATTACATTGAGACCGACTTCCCAATAACGGCACTGGCTTTATCGCAAGCAGGAAACGAGATATACACGGGCGGTATCGACAATGACATTCGAGTGTGGGATTTAAGGAAGAAGGCCGTGATATACTCGATGCCAGGTCATTCCGATACCATCACCTCACTGCGTGTTTCTCCAGATTCGCAATCCTTGCTGTCGTATGCCATGGACTCGACAGTGCGGACGTGGGACATTCGGCCGTTTGCCCCAGCCCAACGACAAATTCGAACCTTTGATGGTGCAACTAAGGGTATCGAGAACAATCTCCTGGGAGCCAGCTGGGATTCTGATGGAAAGAAGATTGCTGCTGCGTCGGGCGATGGCACCGTCATGGTATGGTCCAGCGCGAGCGGCAAGCTTCTGTATAAACTCCCTGGTCATAAGGGCACAGTAAACTGCGCCGAATTCTCGCCTGGCCAAGATCCGATCCGTAAGTCGACCTCAGATCTACCTCTTGTTTTAGAGTGCTAACATCTTTTCTTCCTCTTTAGTACTATCTGCTTCATCCGATCGGACTATGTTGCTCGGCGAGCTCAAGTGAAGCTGTCACAGCCAACCACGATGTCAATGGCAGGCCAAGCATTATTCCTCGGCTATGGACCGGGGTCTATGGAGATTATGATAGCTGTGCATGAAACGGCTTCCAGGTTGGAAATAAGCGAGGCACGGTACTTGTTCTCCGTATCGTATCTTGATTCTTGTTACACCTTGTGGTGGTGAATGGCTGATCTCTGGGCTGGAGATAATTGCATTCAGCCCTGAGCAGACGTACGGATCGACCTGGTGGGGGCACCGGAGTTGGTGAGCCCTTGCCCAATTATTGAGTGGGCAAAAGCCCCTTGTAGAAGTTTGAGAACCATCATGTATCAGATGAAGGGACAGGTACAACTTAGAAGAGTGTTTAGACGCCCTGAAGACGGGCAGGCCGCGCCGCGATGCGACCCTGAATCGTCCGGTCTGTCCAACGATCTCTGCCAGGCTCTGACACGCTGCAACAGCCGTCGCCCATCAATCAACAAGTAATATCGCTCGTATTGTCTGTGTCGCCATGCCTGATCATGTCTGGTCCTTGTTCATTTTCGGATTCCCAGGTCTGCGCGCCTAACTGCCGCCCTGAGCCACTAAAACACCAAGATGATAGCCAACGTGAAACCGTAGATCCCTGCACTTCTCACAGGATTGGCGCTCCTGCAGCCCACAGAATGGGGGCGGGACGCACTGTTCGTCTCCTGAATCCAGGCTACTGTCGCAGGTGACCCCTGTTTTCCTGCGATTTGATCCATGCACCGCGACGACTGGCATGCAATTACAGCACACAGCATGTGCTCATACTGCCGGTTCTCTGAAGAACGCCATGCGTCCCATCGGGTTCATGGACAGCTCGTAGATTCCATTCGAGTGGCCTGTGTTTGCACTTGGCGCCGTGGCGCGAGTTTGATCTGCAGCACCAACAGCTTCTTCCACTCTTTCTTCCCACACTCGTTTTGTCCAACTGTTGATTGCCTGGAGCGAAGCAGATCTTGCCCTTGTTCCGCAGTCCCTTCTTCCGCCAAACTTGTTTTTGTTCAGTCTATTTTGTTCCAGTTCCTATTCCATCTTTGTTTCAAGAAAACATTTCTATCCCTTCTTCCCGCACTTGCGTGAGCACTGTACTGTGCTTTCTTCAAGCATCGTCTGCTTGGGCCTAAAAGAAGCCGTGCTTCTCCTCTAGCTGGATCATCGATTCATTCACTTTGCATCAAATACAGAGCTGGTCTCTCTATCCCTTCGTTTCGTTATTTACCACGTCCCTTCTTTCCTCCCCCTTGTATTGTTATGTACTACCTACAGTTACGGGAATGAGCATATAAGATGAGAGCCACATCACCAATCATGACTGCGGACGGCAACCTGGAGAGAATCCGGGAGGATCTAATTCGGCGCGCACGAATGGAGAGAGGTCTTGACCTGGAGCAGGGTCTCCCGCATGGGAACTCTCCCGAAGAACGGGGCGAGGATGAGGAGCGAGCTCGCGGAGGCCTGGCAGGCCTGTTCACCCGCATGAACGAGCGCAGGCAGCAACGGCAGCAAATGCCCGAGGTCGAGGTTGTCGAGGAGCCCAAATCACCAGTTGTCGCTCAGCAGGGAGCTGGCCATCGGTTCACCCTCCCCAGGTTCAGCCGCTTCTGGGCCAGCGGCGCCAACGGGCCAGGATCTCCAGCACCATCGCACTCCGAGTGGCCATCTGCTCTTCCGACTTTTAATACAGACTACCAAGCGGGGGGGCTTTCCCCCCCGCCACAGCTAGCCACGCATGCTCGGTCGACGATCCGGGCACCCTCGAGCTTCTACTCAAGCATGGAGGATGTGTCTACCAGCCAGGATACATCCTCCTCACGGCCAAGGCATGAGCGTCGGCATGGTCGCCGCCGGCATAAACACAAGAAGAGAGGCCATCGTGGGAGTCGGAAGCGATCGAAGAAGCAGCCGAAGAGGTTTCTAGGTTGCTTCCCCTGGGTCAAGTCGCGAGAGATGCGTGCCCAAATCCTACGATGCTTCGTCACCGGTTTATTCTTGGTCTCTCTTCTATCAGTTTGTAAGTGCTTCCTTGGTGGCAATGATTCGGTCTCAGATACTAATTATTGCAATGCGTGTGTTAGATCTCGCTCTATCGTTAACAAAGAACATTCAAATGGGAGACTTCACTATTGTTCTGATCGTCATCATTGTCTTGGGCACACTGGTATTCTGCTATGGTCTGGTCCGTCTGTGCGTCTTGGTTCTACGACGAGATCGTGAGCGGGTGCGGGCGACAAGCCGACCGGAACCGTGGACACCCGGCGTATACACGATTCCCGAGCAACCGATCCAGGTTCGACTGGCCAGCGACGAGGAGGCGGTGGGTGCTGTCAAGGACAAAAAGAAAGTCACTCCACCCGCATATGGCATGTGGAGGGAGAGTGTGGTAAGTCCTATTCATGATCGTCTTGGCCTATGGAAGAGGGATCGACTAACAAACACTTTCGTAGCGGGCTGACCCCGATCGGTTATATTGGAAGCGCAACGAGGAGACAGTTCCAAGTATGCCAGAACCGACGGCGGCGAGAGCTGGTCCTCGGCCGCCGTCTTATGCTTCGGACGATGGTGTATCATATGTGGTCGAGGCTGTTCCTCGATCGGTTGCACCATCATCCACAGAATCAATGCCACCTCATCCCTCTGAAGTTGATAGAATTGGCCACGACAGAGCGGCCTGGTAGGATGGAGGGAGACTCCGGCATCGATAGATACATTCATTTTCACATTCCCTATTATTATGTATATATGGGCCACGCAAGGCGTTTGGCAGGAGGGCGGATCGTCATCCAAGCCCTTGATTTCGGTTCAGCTATGAGAATCACGGATATCGCATTTCGGAAAAGCGTCAATTTCATTTGGATAATATAATGCCGTATGTAGCGTATTGTCAATTAACATGCTGTCGATTAACATGTCATCCTCTTCTGCCAATTGGTGACGAGTTCTTGTAGTCTATTGGTCGAGGCAATGAATAAGCAGACTACCACCCGATGTAACTCTACCTCGTCCCAAAGAAGTCGTATTGAATGCGTACGCCTCTGGGTGAATAGATGGACGAGGAGGGAGGTAAGTGGGTGATAGGAGAGATGAGACATCCGATGGAAGAGTGGTTTTCACTTTCCAAGATAGATCAAGAAATTCAGTAGTATAAATCCATGGGAAGTGACAATATTTGCAGTATTATCTCTCAAGCATACATTATTGGCACTCAATAATTTGATAATACCGGCTGCAGACTCGAGAATAAGCAGCTTCATGTTTGAGTGTCTCAAATTCAATGTCACCCACTTGGGAGGGAGTAGAGTCTGACAAGCTCAGTGCTTGGCGTTGGGCAGGATGTGATATAAGGCCAGGTCCACGGTGCAGAATAGACCGAAACGGACCTTGAATGGCTGCGCAGGGCTAGTTGGGCTGACCAAAGGGGCAACCAGGCAATGCCTGCCTGCTTTCTCCCGTCTCATGCAGTGCTCCCACCAGCTTGTTGGGGCTTGCATCCTGCAGGTGCGTCTGGTGAGAGGCAAATGCGAGCATGCATTGAACGGACGGACATTCGTGGAGTCCCCACAAGCAAATTAACGCTACCTGCATGAGAGCGGCGCCTCTTCAGGGCCCCTTCAGGGCATGGCTCCGGTAGTGGGGTACTTATCGCACAGCGTCTAGTCCAGAACAAGCAGGCGGGCGACATTGAGTGTACACGTGGACCCCGCTGAGCCGGTGGGCAGAGCACACCAGCAGGAGCGCTGGCCAGGTACCGCAAAGTACAGATGTGACGCTGCGTGGAGCAGATGCAGGGTGGGCAAGTACCGCTTCCCCTCCAGGTCGGTGGCTAGCGCACTGACCTATTGGCTGCTCCCTCTGCAGTAACCTAAAGGCCAGGCCCTAAGAGCGATATGGTGATGTTTGGCATTGGCCTCGGTGGCTGCGACCCCTCGCTGCCGGCACTTCTCGTCTGCTCGATTCGCGAACTCGAGCAGGGCCATGGCTGTAAAGAGCGCAACTTGCAAGCGAGGGCCGTGAGGCACAGCAGCGCGCGACAGTTGGGTCGGTCTCTGCATTATCTCACAGGCCAATATGCGCAAGGCATGCAGGGTGATGCGCCGAGTCCCCTCCATCCCGTCGCGAATGCCAATGACAGCGCAGGACACGGCATGACCACTCTCGTGGCCACCAACCGCCAGCAGTGTGCGCTAGGAGTCGCTTGTGCGCAGGGTAATTAAAATAGCACGTCCTCTGGCCATGGTGGTGCAGGTGGTGGGCGCTGGTACCCCTACCTGAGGTGCATATGGGCATCCATCTGTTCTCCATCCAGCTACACATGTTAATTACAGACTACCTGACTAGTCGTATCGCCTCAATCCAGAGGCGACTCGTCCGAGCTGCTAGGGACTAAAGTAGGCATGCTCGAGGCATTCCGGCCAGGCCAATCCCCCTCGTAGGTTCCAGTCGCTGTTAGTTGCAACTCCACTCCACCCGCCGACTCTCTCGCTGTGCTCCTTCCTCCACCCCTCCTCCCTCCCAATAAATATTTCTCCTCAGTAAAAATTTTCTCCCTCTTCCTGCTGTCTATCCATCATCGCGAATTTCCTATCCACCGAAAACTCGCTCCATCCGCCGGACCATTGCTCTCCGACCAAGTGTCTAACACGCCGTTGTACCGTCTGCGAAACGAGGAAATACCTTACCTAGGTGCGTACCAACCACGATGACTCGCGAGCGCTTGTTTTGCCCGCCCTGCCTTCCCCGAACACTGTCCTGCCTGTCGCGCCGCCGCCGCAAACACGTTGCTTCTGCCCTGCCTCCGCATTGCACTTGGATCCTCGACAATTGCCGTTCTGATCTGCCGGGCGCACCTCACCCAAGCCAACCCAGGTACCGAAGATATGGGTAGTATCCGCCGTGTGCGACGCTGCCATCCAGCTGTGCGACCTCGATGCGGCGCATCCTATTACCTACTTCACTCCACAGGTCCCTTTCTATGCGCATAATCCGGTACCAATCTTCGATTCGTCGTTTGTCGCCTACTTGCAATACCCCGAAATAATCGCACACCTCCTCCTCGCCCCTCCTCCCACCGACGAGGACTGCGCGCCAGCCCATCCGAACAGCGACACTTTGTCGCAAACAATATGGAGGCGCGCAATCAGGTAGTTCATGATTTTGATTATCATTGACAATATTGGCTTTAATGCCGCTATATCTTGATACTACCTGCGCGAGGCCGTGCTGCCAGCGACGTGTCGATCGAGTTGGAGATCGTGTCTTTTGGGCTCTTGCAATAACGTCTTGGTCTATAATGACGCAGCAACCCCTCGGTCCGGACGGTCAGACATACCAGGAATCAGGCAACCACCCGTGGCATGACTTAACTTACCGGGACTCTGAAAGCCGACAACCCGATTCTATCACGACAGGCGGCGCGAACAGGATGGCCTTGATCTCTTGGGCTCTGTGCACCCATGCATAACCAATCATCAATCGATGTCCGGTTTCACTAATAAGTTTTTGCGCACTGCAGGTTCGATTCCATTTAAACATATCTTATCACCACCAAAATGTCTTCCCTCTCTCGTCGAGCTTGCTACAAGTGTGGCAACGTTGGCCACTACGCCGAGGTCTGTTCTTCTGCTGAGCGTCTTTGCTACAACTGTATGTATATAACCATCCTAGTGCGATGGAACTTCATTTGCTAACTCTTCTCCTCATAGGCAAGCAGCCTGGTACGTTGAATTAGCATGCTTCTCCCAGAATGTGTTCTTGTCTGACTCTTATCCTTCAGGCCACGAGTCCAACGGCTGCCCTCTTCCCCGCACCACCGAGGCCAAGCAGTGCTACCACTGCCAGGGTCTTGGCCACGTCCAGGCTGACTGCCCAACTCTGAGGCTCAGTGGAACCGGCGCCAGTGGACGCTGCTATAACTGCGGCCAGCCCGGCCACTTGGCTGTAAGAAGACGAACCCGAACAGCACAGCATCTGAACTTGAACTGACGTATCCTCCTAGCGCGCCTGCCCCAACCCTGTTGGTCCTGGTGCTCTGGGCCGAGGTGCTCCCATCCCTCGCGGCGGTGGCTACCCTGGTGCCTATGGCGGCCGTGGTGGTTTCGCCGGCGGCCCTCGCCCTGCCACTTGCTACAAGTGCGGTGGTCCTAACCACTTTGCCCGCGATTGCCAGGCTCAAGCCATGAAGTGCTACGCCTGTGGCAAGCTCGGTCACATTTCTCGCGACTGCACCGCCCCCAACGGGGGCCCCCTGAACACCGCTGGAAAGACTTGCTACCAGTGTGGTGAGGCTGGTCACATCTCCCGTGACTGCCCGCAGAAGGCTGCCAGCGGCGAGATCAACACCGAGGTTGACATCAACAACGTCGCAGCTCCCGTGGCTCCTATCGCTCCTGTCGCCTAAGCGACAGTATATGAGCGCCCGCATCTCCTCCTTGGCTCACTACAGGCATGATCCATTACCGCGGGAGCTCCATTCGTGCGAGTAATTGACCCTCCTCGACTAGGCGGGAGATCACTTCACTTGCAGCACTTTCTTTCTTGCCTGCATCGGTACTTTTTCACTTGCATCATTTTCCATGTGACTATATGACACTGGCTTCTTTGCACCTCTACGAAATGATTTCCTTTATCGGGAGAGCCTCTTTCCTTTTTCTTCACTGGCTCTCCTTTGTCTGCACGGCTCGTTAACGTTTTCTTGATGATCCTGGATTTTCTTAACAACGGCGCAATCGGTCTCATTTTTATCACACCTCTATTTTTTCGCTTCAGTCATCTCTTATCGATCGGGTTTACCGGAATCAAGTCCCAGCGAGCATTGGCTTTTGCTCGTCTGGAGAGCTTGACGGCGGGCAGTTCGAAGGGAAAAGGGGGACGGTGTTTGACCCGGCTCACACGCGTGTGACGAGATGCCGGCGCAGTCGTAGCCCCTTTTCCCCTGTTTGCTTGGCCCCGCCCATCAGATATGGTGGACTTGACACGACATTTATCGATATGACTTTGGATCACACCCATGACTTCCTTTCACGACGCAGACGAAAGGTTATTTATCACGTGACTCTTAACGACCTGAAACAAGTTCAGGCACCGGCGATGGATATACCCAGCAGTACTCTGAGTGTGTTATAGTGTTGGTGAGCTTGGAAATTGTCTTGGGGCAACCTCACAATCCGAGAGGACGACATATTAATCGTGCTGGGCGCAAGGCAAGGCATCGGGTGCCTGCGCAATCTACTGTGCCAACAAATCCAACAGCGGCGTCCTCGCTGAGACGCTCGCTGTTGGAAGTGGGAAATGAGTCGCTCAATGATTGGTTAAAAAGAACGGCACAGCAGATATCAATGGGGGAAAGAGAGAAACGAGAGAAGTCGGTGAGGGGGGGGCAGGCAAGGGACGCAAAGGGGGGACGCGATGCAGGCTTTTGGGTTGTGCAACAACCCAGCTGTGGCTTCCCTCCTCCCCCTTTGCTCCGGTGCAGGCTGGCGGGAAGAAGTGTTGGAGAGCAGGGGGTGGCAAACGTGGATGACGCAGTTGACAATGGTGTAAAAGAGGAGAGTGCGAGCGACCAAGAATCAGTCACGAGTTCATTTGAGAGATGAAACTGTTGAAGTAGATGATGAGATGTTGAGGTAAGTCTCGTGTGTGTTGTAAGAAGTTGTCGTCGTCTGCCGTAGGGGAGCCTGCCGCACAGCAAGACGTCGCTGGCTAAGAGAGAGCTCCTGTCTGATTGCCAAAGGGTAGGTAGACTGGTAAGTCAGGAGGCAAGTCAGGAGTACGATCCACCTGGAACGACCCAAAAGCACAGGTCAATGAGGAGAGCCAGGTAGGTCAGACTGTAGACATACCCGATACGTAATGTAATAATAGGATGATGGCTAGACACTTTTCCTAGTGTTGCCTATCCGCAACTAGAAGACAAACACTTTGCTACTTGTCTAAGGTCTGGCTTTTGTTGGAAACAGAAAAGATATGTCTAGGATTGGGTAGAAGTAGGTCATCATACAGTAAGGAGAGGAGTAATATATTATCTTAAGGTGTAACATCCTGCATGAAGCAAGCACAGTTGATTGCCCTCAAAAACCATGCTTTCTGTCAAAGTTGCTCTTTGTCCTTGCGGACACTTCGCACCTCTTCACCAATGATGCTTTTCTTCCTTGCCGCTATACCCCCTTCTAGCGTGGCATCTTTCGAGCTGTCGTCTATGTCCAGGCCCTGGCTTTTCTGGCATTCCTCCATCTCGTCCTTGCTCACACCTTCGAGAAGCTGTGGCCGGACTACCTTCAGCTTCACGACTTGGGGATTCTCGTCGGTATCTGATATTTTGTAGTACACTCGGAGGCCGACAACTGCAACCGCATTCCACGGGTCTTTTTCAAACTCATCCAGTTCCTCCTGGTCAGCTCCGGGAGGGCATCCTTCTCTCGCGGGCTCCCTGCTCTCCTTGAGGTGGGCATCAATCTCCAAATCCAGTTCCCGCCCAGACAGATCTGACAGGGACTCCGAATCTTCAGAGCTAGCTGGATCTTCCTTTCGGCTGACTTGTCGGTGGTCTTTTGAGGCTTCATCGGTAGGAGAGACTCTTCCCATTCCTTGTGCTACCTTGAGGTCAGAATTGGAAGCTGTTAGGTTGTCCCTCTTTTCGACCCTGGACTGCATTCTACCCTTGTTCTTCGCCCTCCTCTTCTCTCGGCGCAGCTGCTTTCGTCGCATATAATGTGACTCTTCCCGGGCGCACAGGATCCTGTGCTTTACCTCCTCCCTTTTAGCTTGCCTTTTTGTCCTGTCTCTCGATTCCTTGGCCGCCTTTTCTTCTGGCAATTCCACAAACTTGCCTTTTCTATGTGCAAGATCATAGGCCAAGCCGACTCGAATAAGTTTGTCCCGCCTCTTTTTGGCGTTGTTCCGAATGACTTGATCAAGAGGAAGTACTTGTTCACGACGACTTGCAATGATCTTCAGCCTCACTTGATAACTGCCTTGCTCAAGTTCGACCTCAACATTGACTGATCGCCGCATGCGATATTGGCTTTGGCTGCGGACGATATATTCCTCATGGCCTGTCTTATGTAGACGAAAAGCAAGCTGGAAATGATACTGGCCCTGCAAGCCTCTGAAATACCGGTCGTCAAGCTGGGAGAGAACAATCACCACAGGCCCCGATTTTGAAATAGTGAAGCAAAAAGAGGTGTCGTGGTAACTCGTCGTCCAAGGAACTGTGAGGGTTGTCCAAGTTTGCGCCACGCCCCAATCCGGCCCAAACAGTTGTGTCCTTTCAAATGCTTGAAATTTTCGCAGAAGATCGCTGTATGTCATCCAAAAATCTCCATCCTCTCCAAATCTATGACCCAGCTTCTGTAGCCACTCTGAAGTCCACTCTTTCGAGCCGTCGCCTAGAACACGTTGTCAGCCGCTCTATCTTGTGCTGAAGAAAAAGTAACGCCCTACTCCATGCCCCTTTCCACTCCCCCTTTCCCCAGGGATTTTTCAGGCGCAACAGCCTCTGTCCGTCGATTTCCACGGCTTTCTGGACAGAATAGGCGTGAAGCTCGACAATTCCTTTGTTATCACTTCGATTTAGGCCCCAAACACCTGTGCTACAACCGAAAAGAAACTCGTCATTTACTCGGAGGAGCTCACCCTAGAAACGCTCCTATGTCATTTGTTATTATATGTCCGCCTTCTCCCGCGCCGCCAAATGCATTCGCTCTTACCTTATCGAGAATATCACTGGTAAAGAGCTCAGATGTGATGCCACCGGTGAGGTCTTCAATGCCTTCGCCGCCAAAGCCACCCTCGATGGAAGCAAAGTCTCCATGTGCTTTTGCATAGCACTTTTCTAGAAGCGGTAGCCATGTCTTCTGAGGGTGCTGGCACTGGGCAAAATAGAGGGCACTGTTGTTGGACTGATATACCCGACGATACGCTTCCTCGGGGTTAGCTCTCTCCAGTTCATCAAACAGCACACGATCCAAGTAGCTCTCGTCGTAATCTGGCTTGGTGAGATAGAGCTATGTGGCCCGTCAGCTTCTGTGTTTTCCAACAGGGAGAGGAAAAGGGTGGTGGTGACAAACATAATCGTCAATGATCTCAGAGATCCATTCACCATCTCGATAGAAAACAAACCCATAAACACCAACATCCTGATCGTGGGCCACACAAATCTTCTCAATAAGGCCAGGCTTGTTGCTTAATGTGCACAGAGCCGCCATGAGCCAGCAGTCTCCATCTCTGCCCTGCTTGACATCGTTGGCCGAAGGTGCGTCAACAAAGAACTGCGGCTTGTCAAATATATCAACAACTCGTTTCGCACTTTGGGGCTTGAACGCGTGCCCCGGTGGCTTCCCTTCTTGGAAGCTTGGGAGCGACTCCAAGCAATCCCGTCGTCCCAACTTGAGGTCCGCCTCAAGGTCGAAATGCGGATCTCGATATCTTATGTTGATCCGACGACATTCCTTGACAATTTTCTCCACCTTGGCTCTGCATATCGCGACGGCATCATCGTACGAGACGTAGTTAATTTCTGAAGGGGGCTGTTGCCCACCGTAAAGGGCGTTTGGGAGTCTCGCCGCATGTGGGCTTTGCGGGATGACCGATGTAGCTAAGGCGAGAGACACAATATTGTTAGTTGTGAGACAGGCCCGAACATATAGACTCCTAATTCTACCTTTTCCAGGTGTTTTTGAGGTGAATTTCGCCTAAAACTTATCGATAGTGTCTTGCGGTCCGAGCAATTTGGAGTCCTTCGCAGAAGGCTGCGGCTGGTTATCTGACTCTAGCATCGTGTATAAAGATATGAATAGAAGAAGAAATAGGGATACTGCCGAAAAGATGAATGATAAAATTCCAAATCGAACAGCGATCGTTAAACTAGTAGGATAGGATGTCTTGTGAACCTGGGCAGCTGGAGACGAAGCAAGGAAAGGAGAGCGTGCAAGATCAACATAAGATTTTCATCAGAGGGGCAAGCAATACAACCCAAAATCAGACACGTGCCCGCTGATTTGGCCTCACTGAGTGTGGGAAGGAAGGACCGGACTTGGGAACTCGGATATACTTGAGCAAGGAACGAGTGAATCAGAGACAATCACCGTCATTTCCGAGCCAGAAGATACTACAGATACAGGATTCCAGTTTGTATCACTTCACTTATCAGCTTTATTGTCAATCAAGGATATCATGAACAAGTCTATTCGTTAAGGACATGATGTCAAAGTCCAGGTCTATGCTATGGTAATCATCAAGTGTGTATATATGCTAAAAGCGCCAAACTCCGAGTATAAACCCTCTCCCGTACTCCTTTTTCCGTTTCGTAAGACGCCGAGGTATCCGTGAAGAAGAAAAACAAATGCTATTAAAACACCTAGAAATTCCAATCCCTTGATGAGCTCAAGCGTTTGTAGCTAGACTGCGGTCTAAGGTGGCGAGGGTTAGCCCCCGTGGTCACACCCTCGTCGACCTTGATGTATTTCGCCTTGGGCCTGTCGGCAGCCTCTTCGAAGAAGTAGTGGTTCGCACTGGGCGCATAAGCAACACGCCAGGGGACGACGACGTCCCTCTTCTCGGGACCACCGCCGCAGCTGCCCGTGAGCTGGGCGCTGGGAGGGCTGTTGATGGCGAGGGCGAACAGATTCTGGGGTTCGGTATAGTCGGTGACGAGCCCAGAGCGGAGAAAGAGGTAGAGAAGACAGAATAGATTGATGGCAAAGACGAGGGCGAGGACAGCGTAGAAGATGGCCTGCCAGTCATTGACGTGGCCAGATGTGTATTGCTGAGAGCGAATAGAGGCATTGAAGGCCTGGAGCTGACCTGGGTCTTCAAGGACGGCCTGGGGGCTATCCCAATAATGGCGGAAAGGGGTCTTGATGGAGCTGGTGACAAGCGTAGAGCCGATGTACACAGCAAGCGCCTCGGCCATGCTGGGAAGTTGGGTTGGCATCTTTGGTTCAGAGAGGACGAGCTGCGTAAGCAGTCTTGCATTGGAAGCATTGTTGTTGTACACTCCGCCGCTGACGTCCATTGAAAGTCTCCATGCATCCGCCTGTGAGCTGCCTGTTAGTCTCAGGTAATTACAGGTAAGTAGCAGTCGGGTAGACTTACGACCCATTTCCAGTCGGGGGCAGGAGTAGAAGCAATCTCATCACCAGGGTACGAACGCATAAAGCTATCTTTATCCTCTGGGTCTTCGCAGTAAGAAGATGCCCTGGCCCCCGACGTACCAGAAATATCAAAGCGCGTGGAGCACTTGGGAGATACCCATGAGCGAAGCTCGCAGAGAGTGTAGTCCGAGAAATCAGGCTTTTTACCCAGAAGGTACATGGCTTCGGACCCTATCATCGTGGAGTTGGTGATGGTATTGTAGTCATAGGGATACTATAGAACGGTAAGTAAGCCAGCTGCAACCAAGTCTGCCGCAGAATCTTCGGGAAGCCCTACAAGTTGGAAGTACGGGGGGCGGCGCTGGTACTTGGGGCCCCATCTGAAGATATCATCCACCTTGGTTCTGTTGAGGAAATCCTTATCGTCGTCGATGTTTGGGAAGTCGTTGGTCCAGTCAACAGCCCCAATCAACTGATCGCCAACACCCGTGCTGTTAGTTCGAGCGTCGGGCCAAGCGGTATAAATCAACGGCTCCAGTTCCTCCTTGTTCATATTGACACACATAACATTTACCGTTGGAGATACGACGCCAGCACGGATAGAATATGATCCTACACCGCCAAGATCATCTGGCTGCAGAATCCCGTTGAATTCCTCCTTGGCAGCAGACTGAACTCCTGGATGAGGCATGGCCATGGTGATGTTGTTGATGATGCGGTTGTGTTTCTTGAACAAAGCCTCGACATCGCTGTTATCGGTTTCGATCCAAGAAGCGACCATGGTCGTGTTTTCATAGAGACTAGTGCCCAGTGGGCGGTCAACCTGAGCGACCGCCGCGTTCACATTGTTGTCCAAGTAGGTGTTTTGCCATTGATCCATGAAGTTGAGCAAGTCACGGTATGACTGACCGGAGGATTGAATGTTCATGCAAGCTTCGGAGCCGTGGAGTGTGTCGGTTTTTGAAATGAGGGACGGGCAGGTTTTCGAGATGTATAGTGCGTTACCGTAGGAGGCCATGATGTGACCTTCCATGACCGTCTGGTCCCAGTTACCGAATTTGAGCTTTGGAGCGACCATGGCATCAGAGGCGGTGGTGTAGAAGGTAGCGGCCAGGGTAGCAGTCAGACTCAAAAGACCGAGAATGGTCAACCCAGCTTCGGGCAAGGTCTCGCCGTGAGTGATGAGAGAACCCGGCTGGATGACCCAATTGCGCATGGTAATCTCAGCAAGAGTCATGCCCTTGGAGTTGCGGAGAAGAGAACGGCGGGTCAGAACCTGACCGAGGAACGAGATGAAGACGGTGACGAAGCTCATTTCGATAGACTTGGCGGCGAGAGCAGCCAGAGTTGTGGCTGTCGAGGGGCTCAAACCTTTGCGGGATGAGATATCACGACCCCACCGGGGCTGGAGGATGGCGGTGACGAGCCAGAGTCCGCTCATGATTGTTGAATAAACGGAGAGAATGTAGATGATGATGGAAAGCCAATTCGACCTCTTGATATGAATATCCTTTCGTGAGTCGCAGGCAGGGGGTGCACCGAAACCACTGTAGAACTTTCCATCATCAAACTCCTCCTCATCGTCACTACTGTTGTTCAGTTTGCGACTTTTTGCGCCAAGTTTTCTTGGGCTGCCTGGGGCCGAGTTTGTCTGTGATGGGGTTGCGGATGGGGAGTTCTCGCCAGGGGGCATTAACCACGCTTGGTGGTTTGGGTTCTCTCCGGCTTCCTGAGCGGCCTGCTGAGCGCTTCCGCCCATATCTGATGGAAAGGCCGGCGACCTGCTTCGGATGTTGGAAGGGGTCGAAGCGGCGGAGCTTCCAGGTGTACCACCAAAAAAGGCCCGTACCGATTTCGCGCCGCCTACGCTGGGGTTGTGAGCAGCGGGGACTTGGTGGACATTGCTGTTGTCAAAGACCGTGATTCCCAAATCCGATGCCCCGACGCGCTCCCCTGGTACTTGCGTCATCTTTGGTGATGCAGAAGCAGAGTCATGGCCCTGGGCGACTTCGAGGAGCTCCATGTCCCGGCTCTGATCGTGGCCCCCATCGAGGGGCGAATAGCCGACCGGGCTGAAGAGGCTGACTGACGTGAAGTTGTTCAAGGGTGAGACGACACCAATGTGACCAGCAGAAGCAGGCGAAACTGCTGAAACGGGTTCATCCCCTCCGTCATTATATTGCTGCTGCCCATGCTGTCGGTGGTAACTGGAAGGGTTAGAGTCCGCCATGATGAAAATGACGGCTCGACCAAAGCCAATTGATCTGGAGTCAGGGTCGGATTGAACAATTGATCAAAGACTCGAGACGACTGGAATATATACAGCGGTCCTTGTTTGCGAGGCTTGTCGTGGGAATATTACAAGCAACCGCCAAGAGATTGAATGTCTCTTGGCAGGGTCCCGATTATTGGATCAGCATGAAGAACCTGAACTGTACAATCATTAGAGGACAAAAAGAAGCAAAGAGAAAACAACTTCGAGCGACGCCGGTAGAAATTAAGGAATTATGAGAGGGTGAGCGCGAGGTGAGAGGGTGAAGAGGAAGAAAGAATGAGGGACCTTCCACGAGTGTTCTAGATGGAAGCCAGCACTACTTGAGAGCGAAAGGACGTGCGTTCGATGGAAGGCGACCAGGGAAGCAACTGGTACTAAAACAATGCCGACACGGGTCCTTGCAAAACAAAACAAAAAAGGTGTGTGGCAGGGTAGCACAGCTCCAAGGCCTTATGCATGTGGGGGGCAGAGATGAGGTTCTCCCCCACCAACAAATGTAGAGCGATGGAGACGGTCAAATAGAGTGATAACGGACCAACATGGCCGGCGGGGTGGGAGGACAGCGAAGGAGAAAGAAAGAGAAGCTCCTTACAGCAATTTTAATTCGGTGCAGAGGAGTACCGGGGTTAGCGAGGTGCTGACAGAAGTCGGACCAGAGCCGCCAAGGGTCGATCGGCTGTCTACGCAACTCAAGGCTGGGTTGAGGAGCTGAGCAGATCTTGTCTCCCGAAGCAGAGAACGAGGGAGCGAGGCAAGGAGATTTGAAGGCCGAGCGGCTGAATAGGCGGTGGTGGGTAAGTGGACAATATAATTGATTCTCTCAAACAATGAATCAATGGAGAATTGGGCAACTACCAACAGCGCAATGCAGACATGCAGTACAGTATATGCGCATTCATTCCCTCCCGTCAATACAGCGAATACATTGTCAATACCATGCCCGGGCTGGGTAGATCTCCGATATTTACAGCTACATGGCTGCATGGTTGGCACCTCGCTCTGCCCTGCGTGCTTATGGCCAAGATGACTTTTATTACGACAAACACAGCGCACAGCCTTGAGCAGATGAGGAACGGCCTTGCCCGAAGAGGCATGGGGGACAACCATGCACGCCATAAGGGAGTGAGAGGCGAGCGAGAGAGCAAGACCTGAGGAAGATTGATTCAAGGACTTTGTAAACCTGCGGGGCGGATCTGCACCCCGGCAGCCTCCATCTGTGCTTACTCTGGCACTACCTGCTGCGATGATACAATGCTACCCACATGGCATGGCCCCTATTTCCGACACCAAAATCACTCTCTGGCAAGGAGGATCCGTCTCAACTTGTTGCTGTAATGACAAGTGCTGTGATGATTGTGTGGAGAGCACTGGAGGGGGCGAATGTGCGCTAAGATAGCACATGATTACAGTAAGGTGCCCGAGCGCAGCGCAAGGAGGTCAGTGTCCAGAATAGAGACTGAGAACAATAACACCAACACAGTCGAAGCTGATGCCTCCTCCGGCGTATAGAATCAGCCTTCATCTTCCCAGAATGACTGTCGGCATCAACAAGCTTAGGCCAAGACAAGGAACCACGGGTGTTGAGCAAGGTTGTTTTCTGGGTGGTCTCCGGTTGTCAGACAGCGAGACCCACTAAGCGTGGTAGAAATACAGTACATCCCCAATCTGCACTGTGTATCATTCCGCTTAGGGAAGTCAGATCTTCTTCCCGATTAGAAACCTCATAGGTGCACAATGTCACAGGTGAATGTTCAATCTCGGATATTTAATGGATTTGCTACCTGGCCGGTGCTCTTTCTTCACTCTCATGGAAACCGGTACCAAGCAGCAAGATAGGGCGATATGTGACCACCATCGATGACCAGATAGGAAAGACGCACTGAGAAGAAAACACAGTGTCTGTGGACACTGTGGGTAGGGACCCATCGTGGGTTCTAGCAGCTCTAAGCCCCTGGAGCCATTGTGATCCATGGTTCCTTAGCTCGTGCAGTACCTAAAATTAGCCCTGCGTCTGTGTGGCTGGTTGTGCCTGCAAGCCACTACAACGAACCTCTTCCCACAAGCCTCTCCCGTCCCACCAGTTTGGTTATTCTTCTCTCCGCCGTTCCACTGCATGCTTTCCAAACCACTATCAAACCAGATCAGGCGAGGACTCACGTGGCGGCGAGGCGCATTTCCCTAAGCATCCGTGTTTGAACCTGTCCCTGACCAATAGAGATGCCCGATCCTCACGGCTCCCTTTCCCCTGCTTGACGTGGCAACGATCTAGCGACGCATATCAGACGAAGAATAGCCATGTGGATGTGACTACCTCATCAATCAGACACTGCCTCACTTACAAGGTCCACATATGAGTGCCCAAATGCGTCCCCGGCAACAGTAGCCCCAACTATTTCTAATCATACCTACGCTATGGTAAGCCCACACTCGGGTCAAGTTACCCGTTCCGCAGGCTATTGCCCAACTGTTTTTCAGCCACCAGCCTCTGGCGTAATTCTTGGTCGTGAATACATACCGGGAGCTCTATGCTTATTTCTTTGCAGCATATTCCAACATACTTGTTGTCCCTAGGCCCCGATCATCCGGACCCTCCTTTCATAGGCCACTAACCCAACCCAATTGGGCAGATGATATCATACAACTGAGCGTGGCGATGGCCACCTCATCATTCATCAATAAGCAGAAGGTCAGTTTATTGTTGTTCAGCAGCTCCTCCTCAGCCTCAAGGTGGCAAGACAGTAAGTAAAGCAGGCTACTAAGTGCGGGTCAAGGCCACCGACACTGTGTTCCAACCACAATATCAAAGCAACAACTACAAATTAAGCAACGGAATATTAAGGCAACATGCAATAGCAAATAACATAGAAACATGGATAAAGAACAGTTGAGTGCGAAAGATACGTGTCAAAGGCCGATTGCGGAGTTCTTTGTCATGTTGTATGTCACCTCTCAGCTGCTCCCATACACCTGCTTGTAGCATCCTCCATGCCTGTGAGATACTTCACTACGCCTTCTATGTTAATCAGACTCCCACTCTGATTGGACATTTATGCAACTACCATTGAAATTTATGACCCCAACTATGATCTATGCTTGAAAAATGTCTTCCTGTTCATGAATCCCAGCATGGCCGAGAGAAAGCATAGACCTAGGCCGACCTGCTGGCACATATCGGTCTTTAACGGTATCTATGCCCTTGACAGGAAACAAACTAAAATACTGAGATACTTCTGCCTCGGGGTTCCCCCAAGAATACTGACCAGCTGCCCCTGAGAAGATGATTCAACTCACCCCCAAGCATACGTCTCAAACGTCCTTTTGTTATGAAATCTATCCTTACACCAGAGTAACTGTGATGTCAGACAGTCTGTTGAAGTTGACGTATATGGCGAGCTCTTTGGGGTTTCAATGTCGTAGCCTTAAACCCCGAATAATGCCAGCCTTGATAGACATAAAGCAGGGCCAGCCTCAGAATGTGATAGCAAACTGGAGACAAGGTTACACAGCAACATTGAGGTCTCTATTCACTTGGCAGCAGGCAAGAAATTACTCACAATGCAGCCCTACTACGTCTCTTAACACATTGCCTTAATTCTCTCAGGATACATGACCTATTCCTCCATTACGGAGAGGAGACCCAGCGTTGGTCGATAAGAGACAAATTCAAAGGCTCTTCAACCTCTGGTGACTGAAATACGTCCGAGTGCCTTTAATATTGGCATGGATCAAATGATTTGAGAACGGTATTCAGTTGCGATACATAAGCCAATAGCTCATTGTGATGACGACTTCCCTCAACTCTTTGACGAATGAAGTCAGTTTGAGAAATCTTCTTGAAAGGTTGATCCATGGGTCCTGAATATTTTTGCCATGTCAAATAATCCGCTTCCTAAGAAATCTCCACGGAGTTTTTGGCACCAAAGCAATCGAGAATGCCCTCGTGACAACCTAGGAGCATATATCAATATTAAAGTGAAGGGTTTCTTGTCTATGAGCATACTCCTACGTACCATGAATCTTGCTATGGGTATTTTGAGGGTCTCGGAGAATCAAATAGTATGAGAGTCGTCAGCGATGCCCGAATATGTCAAGCTCTAATGTGTAGTTCTTGGAAACGACTATTTGCAATGTTTAGTTCTTGGAAACGGCTATTTGCCCTCATTTAGTTGGATACGAGCCAGGGATCGCAAGGCTAACTGCTAGTTACTAGTCAGATGGTTACCTCTACGCGGTCTCTCCCACGCTGGTAATAGCTAAAAGAAGATCTTTCTCAGATTGAGACCTACCGGATTCCACGAGACCAGTATTCCCATACATTCGGGTGCCATCTAAAACAGAAAATCGGGGCAGAATATATCTCTTCCGGGAGATCTCCCATGTAGCATATGTGAAGTAACGGGCAACATTGACGTACGTTAGTAGAAGATGCATCCTAAACAATAATGCAAGCGCAGATGAAATCTAGCAGAAATACAGGCCATATAAGCGAGAGAAGTCTTCTCGTGAAATTCCTCCAAGTCGATCCATCGGACAAGTCGAGACGTAATGAAAGGAAGTTGAGAAAAGTGCGGGCAATTCGACTGCGAAATAGGCAAGAGGGGAGATCCCTCGTTTATCGATCGTACGATTTCTCCCGAGTTTCCCTTATTTTTTCCGACGTGAGTCTCCCTCATTGATGCAGTAATAATCGCTACTGTCGTTTGGTAGAGCTTGGCAAACGATCTACCTGGCATCACTCTGACCGCATTCGGGGCGTGTTAGAGGACAGCATCAGTCACGCCAATCTCGCCGTCTCTCTCAAATGCCCGGATTGCTCGTTGGCGTTAATCACAAGCAAGTGCCAGGGCAAACGGCGGATAACTATACCCTCTTTGAGTAGGCGAGACGAGACAAATCATTGTATGCTGGATGTCACAAAGGTGTAACACCGTTCAGAATCAATTCCGGAGCAATTGAATGACCAAATACAGATCCCCTAGTACCAACCTTCCAGATGAGCCTACATCTTTGGACATGGCCGACCCTATTTGGGTCTGGACATCATCATTTCATTAACGCCTAAGCTCCGCGAGTTGACCTATAAACCGAGGCCGCATACCGGTTTCAGAATTATACAAACGCTAGCGATGGCTAACTGCGGTCGTTCCCTAGACTCGTTTATTGCAGAAAGCATGGGGCAATATCAGGTTGGCCGTCTTCGGCCGTCGCCGTGTCCACTTCGGATTGAATCTCACTGGCTATGTTCATGATACGTGTGACATTTGATGTCCGTCTCTCCGTTCTGAGGACTGTGTAATTAAAGCATGAGATCAATACTTGCCTAACCTTTCGCCGTCATTGGTAGCTCGAGCCGAACAATCAAGACACCCAAAGGCCTCACTCTCTATAATATCCAGAGCTCTTCAATCAAGTAATTGACCAACTCTTTAGAAGCTAAGTAAATATACGCACGTAGCATATTACAAGATTAGAAATATGGTGGGCTCGTTTGCATATGACGTTCGAAACTTCAGCATAGGAGATGAACAACTCGATCCAAACCAGCCTTCGCATGCCAAATACTCCTGTTCCCAGCCCCTTTGTAGTGCTCTTTTACGACACAAGCTCCCGCCGACTCTTTCTGGTAAGTATGAATATAGTTAGCATAATGCAAAACACTCTCTGAAAGGCCACACATCTAACACTGGCGAGTCTGTGGGTTATAAATGTTCATTTTTTTAGGGCACCTCGCTCCTCCAGTCGTCGTAGCACTTTCATCTCTCTTTACACTTTAAATTCAATGACTAACATAAAGAGTATCGCGTAGCAGCCCTCAGGGGTGCCCAGAGGCATGGTTCTTGTATCAGCTGCAAGGAGTGCGTCGAATGGAGCGTTGCGATTGTACAGATAGCATGTCTCTTAATTCACTGGGGTTAATTTGGTGCAAGTTGCAGGCTTCTACGAAGTAGGAAGCCAAGACGAGCCCTTGTGCAAGGGAACAAAGTCTCGCTTAACCATACTTTACGCCCAACATATAAAGATACCCATATATCGAGTTCACACATTACCGATAAACATGAAACACAACATCTCTCGTTCTCTACAGCTTACTATTCACACCCTTTCTCATCAAATGCCCTAGATCATGACAAGGGGCGGAAACTGTCTTCCCAGTGTAGGGTAAGGATTCTTCACACCCTCACCGTCGGTAATAAATAAGAAAAGGCAAACATACAGGCATGGGCAGCGACCATCCATGCTGTTAAGTCAAACCAAATAACGCCCTGCAGATAAGCACGAGATATCCCAACTCCTTGGGTTCTTGGACGGATGCTATTCAAGGAAACAAGGCTCAAATCGGAGCTGGGTGGACTCGAGGGCTGACGGGAGGATGGCGCGCCAACCAACCGACACGCCAACCGCTGGCTCAGGCTGGGGAAATGATAGACTAACGATATCCCTTCCAAGCGCTAGCAAGCGTGCCGGCGAGAATTCCTGCTGGGTTAGGATGGGCGTGGGCGTGCGTACAGAGGAGTTCGCAGCTGACAGGAGAGCCCCGGCCCGTAGTGAGCCAAGATGCATTAGCCTTTCCGGTAAACATGCTGTGACGGCTGATGCAAGTGCATGAAGAATGGGCTGATACAGCCAAGCACGAGGGGAAGGGAATGTGCAGCCGTTCTATCTGCATGTTGGTTAGGCTTATCTGGGACTGACCTTGGGCTGCCAATGCAGGCAGGGGTCAGACCTGGCCGGGCTCGAAGGGGGAGAAGGTAGGGGACTGCAGGTGGGAGGGCAAAAAAGCAAAGAAAGTTCGTTGCCTGGATTTCTGAGCCACACCGGAGAAGATGCGGCTGGAAGGGTGGTATCCTTGCAGCAAAAGGACGGGTCTCTCTTCCTCTGTCTGTGAGGAATTGTGTTCACTGCATCAGCAATGTCGCCCTGGCTAGTCTCGGTCAGAAGGGCCAAGGGTAAGATGGCACAGGTACTACGTCCCTAACATGTTTTGGGCGGGATGAAGAAGGCGTTTGCGAGCCTAATCTGTATTTGCATGTGAGCAACTCCATCTCTCGGTGCTCGTTGTTGCTGCTATGCAGTAAACTCCGGCCAACTTCGTGTTTCACGTGGTCGATTCGGTAGCGGCCAAGGGCCGACCTCAAATCTCAGTCCAGCCAGCTAGCCACCCCTCGGGGCAAGTTGGCACCCAATTGGACGAGGAAACGAGCTGCCTACGTTCCTGTCATCGCTCGGTCTGGGCACGGTGGACGGTGTACCGATCCCCTCCACTCCAAAGGGACCCCAATGCAGATCTAGGCTCCCTTGCTGGCCAGCTCCATCAAAAGACGTACGATTCAATCTATCGGAGGATCGCTCACGAGCCCAAGCTCCGCAGCGGCATAAACGGAGTGCTCTCCCCTAGTGTGTGAGAGTGGTTCTGACTACGGCCATGGCCAGGACCAGGAGGTCATACCAAACATCCATCTCACCATCTAATTGAACTCACGCCCAGAGCACGCTCCTCCTTCGATGTTGGCGTTTCTGGTGTAAGGCTAGTAGGGTTGCCCAGGGCGGCAGTTGAGCGCACAATGTAATCTATCAGAGAGCTGTTCTCCCGTAGAATGGTAAATCCAACCAGCAGACGGACATCCGGCGAGAACCGACCCAGCATCTCTCTCTGATCCCTGAGTACAGCATCTCCGGCCAATATTCCAACATGGCACATGGCCCGAGGCCAGGAACCACAAGTGGCATCCAGGGGCCCTCTACGTCCAGCTGTGAGGGGTTGAGCTAGAAGCGGCATAGGTAGATACCGAAGATATCGCCCTGCAGGTATCTACACAACATCCCAGCTTGTTGATCTCATTATCCTTCTTCGGCGTTCTCCCCGCACGAAGTGACTGGTTAGTCGGCATCTTGCCATGTGTACATGGGTGGGCAAATGCGTTTCGTTTCAGCAGCCGATCCTAGTGACAGTACGGATTCGAGGTCGAGCATCGGCTACTAGCCACTTGTACCATGATCAAGCCAGGGTGCTGAGAATTAGCCTGGCAGCCTGCTGACTGTATGTTTTACATGGGACGAATCGCCTTTCTCGGGTCCCACACAGAACACTATAGCTGAAGGTTTAGCCTCTTGATAGCTCAGAGGAACCCGGCCTAGCCTGCGGTGCCAAGGGTCGCGTTACGTACAATGTAGAATTGCAGAGTAGCACAAGGCCTGCAGTAGTACGGAACGGAATTAAGAGGGGGAAGGTGGTTGTGTATGTGCGTGGTGTAACTCCATCCCAAGCTCAGAGCCGTAATCGACTCCGACCAACAACTCCAACCACAAAACACTAGGCGGTCACATCCACTCACACGAGCAGTGCGTACATGTGGATATGGGGATATGCAGGACTGAACAGGCGCTGTGGCGAGCACATGGCTATCCGCCGCTGCCGATGCATTTTCGCCGCCCCTGCGCTAGCCATGATGACTGTCCAGGTACATGTAGATTCGTTTCTTCTGCGCCACCGATATCTCGTCTGCGGACCGGAGAAACATGAGGAGAAACCAGAAGTCTAAAATGTGGCCGGTCAGTACTTTGGCCTCGCTTGGGTGTATGGGAAGGGGAGGGGGTGGTTGAGGCCCAACGGACGGTGATCACCAAAAGGCTGCGCTTGCAAGACGTCTCAGCCGCTGGAACGGCTGGAATAGGAAAGCAAGACCGCCGTTCCAGAATCGATGACAAGGAGGTTGAGGCGTGAGGGCTTTCGTGCCGGGCTGCCACACCTTGGGGATATGAGTTCGGGTTCGCGGTTCCGTGGATGTTTCTAGCGCCAAAGTCTATCCTGCTCTATTACTGCCCAAGCGCGTTGTGCCACAGCGTAGATGGAAGCATGGATCCGGTAAAATTCCTCCTGCTCTGGATCGACGCCTCATCCATCCCCTCAATCCACTGACCCGTTTGCTGGAATTTTCGCCCTCCTTCGCCGCGGACGATACGTCATGAGAGCAGGCGAAAACGTTAATATTGCAAACGAGAAATCATTACGTATCGATGAGTCGACAATGACACAGTGACAGGCTTCTGACTTCCTTCTAGCGCCAACATCAGGGTGTTCTGCACCCTACAGTGATGTAAGGCTGCATCTACAGGGTAGTGCAAGATTAGTTGTGTGTGCGAAAATCACAAGCTGGCTAAAGGGTGAGCTGGTCCCCTGCCACACTGCAAATCACCACTCACTACAGAGGTGGCTAGCGACTGGTAGCCCTTCTAGCTCTTCTAGCCCTTGCTAGAACAATGGCTAGATGGATGATGAAGATCGCCCAAAAAGGATCCTGATGGCGCCGTGCACATTCTCTCTATGCACACACTCCCTCACAACCTCACTTCGCGCTTATGTAGGTAGATGTGTATGGATGCGCTGCAACCACGAGCTAGCAACATTACTCGAGAATGCACACACCGCCAACCGTCATCTCTCGTAGGCGGTGATGGTGTGCACAAGTCCCAGGAAAAGGGGTGACCAAAGTGGCGGTCATCGTCCGATCAATAGCAGGGTGGAAGAAGTTGAAGCCATACGCAGTTGGCGACGAGGTTGAATGGCTCGAAGCTAAAGCAGCCAGTCATCATTCTATAGGCTCTTCCGCTCAATATTACTATGATCCGGTCTTCATTGGAGGGACGGAAGGTTAATTGTAGTCACGCTTCCGTTCGGGCCAAGGAGCACCCCTGTAGCATAGCATATGCGCGTCCGCATTTGCATCTTTCCACGTGCCACAGAAGAGGGATGCGTTCGAGGCGGAATGTCTCAGCAAGGACGAAAGGATGGGTGGTGGGTGAATACGCCGTCTGCTCGGATCTTCAACGGAAGCAAATATGCAGGCTATCAATACCGTCTGACTCGGGGCAGGGAAGAAAAGACCCAATGCACACGTGTGTGTGTGTCTACTACACCTAATGTACTTGGACGTGCATATACATGAAACACGAAATCTGGAGTAATCAATCAACGCTCGCCTACGAAGGCCCGATCGACCGCACATGATATCCACACACATAGAAACTGGCAGAGTGGCAGTCGACAGACAGGGACGTGTTGAGCTAGAAGAAAAAGCAAACAATAAAAGAAACCAGGGACCTGAACAATGAAGATTCTGACCAGGACCCATGCCACGTGGATCGGCCGGGGCGACGCGTGCCAAGAGAAGGCGGTCCCTCCCATACGGTGAACTCAGTCTAATCGGGGTGCATCCAGACATGGATCCACGGCGCAGATGGATGGATGGGTGGATGATGCTGTGATGATGAGGTCGAGAAGAAGGGGGGCTGCATATTGCAGTTTGTGGGTGTCTTGGGGGTTGGCCCAGCTGCCAATTCTACGCCATTGGAAATGTATCTGATGTTGGTGTTTGGAGCATCAATCGATGTCTGCATGCGCAAGTATTATAGGCAGGTATCTCGACTGATAACTGTATTGATGTGCCAAAGTCCAGATCCGCCGCTTTGTGCTGCCAATGAGCCCGCAAAAGCCCTCCGCCATTTCATCACCTGACAAAGCCCAGCTTATGCCGCTGCCATCACATGCCTGTGCTTGCAGCAAATGGCGGTATCCAGCCGGCCACAAATTCTTTAGATCAATACATACGTATTCACTGACCAATGACTGCCCGGATATGCGAGGCACCTGTGATCTGCTGTATCCCTGCTGAAGATGCAGCCTCTCTCTACACACACGCACCACCACCAGCTCTAACTCACTCACTCACACTCACACACTCACACACTCACACACTCACACACGGCGCAGCCAACCAGACAATACCATTATCCGAATGTCTCATTTCTCTTGCCTTCTTCGCTCGTGCGTTATCCGGAACCAAAAGGGGCTTTCCGAAAATTGTTTTTTCTTTATCCTCTTCTCTAGTAGAAGTAGCAGGGGTGGGGATCTTCGTGATCGATCCTTCATCCATGCTACTTTCTTTATTTACAGTTACATGCAGCCCTACACTTTGATAGAGAGATGCCTTACTCTAGACTGATTTGCTACATGGGTGTAGCCCGTCTCAACCCTCTCGCTCTCGCTTCTCCCAAGAGCAGGCTAGACAGCCTTGAAGGCGTTGATCCGTCTTTTCAGCCATATGCTCTACTGTGCCTCGACTGCATTAGTGAACCACAACAAATACTAGAATTAGATGGATGGATGGCTGGAGCTTCTCCTCAAACCTGTTTCCACATCCCACTAGCCTCTCTTGACGCAGTTGAGGTGCCTCTCAGCGAGCGGAGCCCTGCACGGTGCCTCTCGCCAATTTGCCCGCTGCTGCTTCAACATCACCTCTGGCTGGGGGGTGACCCTGATGTGTATCAAGCCGAAGAAGAGGTCCAGTCCAGGGGAGAAAGAGGTCGTGGGAGCAGGGGGGGCCAGGAGGGGCGTGTGCAGTAGTGCAGTGGGCTCCCCGACCTTGGCAGAGGCCAGTCCTGCAGCCAGCATTTTGCTTGGTTTGCCCTCATCCAATTCAACTCAACCTCGAGAGCGAGCTCACCGTCGGCGTTATGGGTGGACGCAGACGGAAGTCCCAGCCCCCAGCCCCCCGCCCTCGCCGGTCCCCCTCTTCCTCATGCATGCATGCAAGTGAGAGATATTCCGATAGATCTTCACCGTCTCACCAGGGCCTGGGACATTCGTATCCAGCCCGAGCGGAGTCGTCAGAGAAACGAAGCGCGGCGCCCAGTTCTGGCTGGCGAATCCTCACCAGCCCGTCAAAGGGATAGCCCCAATGCCTAAACCCCGCTAATAATAGTAAAAATGGTAGGGACCTGAAATTCAATCAAGTAATTAGCATTCTACCCTGCGGGCGAGGGGCCTGGCCAAGCTGCGCCCGCCGGGACAGGGAATGGTGCTTGATCATCCAGCCGTTAATCATCCCTTCGTTTGCATCTTTCCCTCTAACCGTTACTCGCCTATCTTACCGGAAACCAACTTCCCCAGGCTCATTCCCCCCCCCCTTCGAGGTAAGCTTGCGAGTATGCCAGTTGGTGACGACTCTCCCTTCCAGCCGCATGCCCATCACCCACACCGTAACCAACGAGAAACCCCAGCTAGAGCCAACAGGCTTGCCATGCATCTGCGAGGCTTCGAGTTCTAGTATGCCACCACCACGCAGCAGCGCTACTGCTACAGGTCTGTATGTACATAGGATGGGAGGGCGTGTGGATGGGGGGGGAGTACGACACCAACCGCCGCCAGAACAGGGCATAACGCGACATGCGCCCAAGAGTAGATACAGTAGTGGGCAGGCCCTCGGGGAGCTAGTAGGCGATGGAAATTCTACCTCGTGGGCGTTGACCGTTTGTCGGCCCTGGCGGTAGCGCGTTGTACATGCCACGCGCGCCAAGCCAACGCCAGCCGCTGCAGACATACCACGCAGCTAGCATCTAGTATGAGCCAGGAGGTGGTGGACGAGGGAAGTGAGGGGGAAGTGGATGATGATGGGCGTGCTCTACTGCTCTGATGCTCTTGATGCTCTAGGTACCTACCTGCTCTGCCTCGCTTCGCTGTGACGATAACGCACTTCTCGTACATGGACGCCTCGTCCATGTGCATAGCAGGTCGATCCGAGTTTCATCTGCAGGTCGGCCTACGGGCGTCGGCGGTAGCAGAACCTGCAGTGCCAGCCAGCAGCTACCTTAGTCCGCATGTACATACATCACATCCTATCCCATACCTGCATGTATACAGACAATCCCCTTGATAGTAGCGCGCGCGCTTTCCTTCCAGCACATCCCATCCAGCGCCTCCAATCGACAATCAGCCAGCGATTACCCGGAACCCAACGCCTCTTCGGTTCGGAAACGTGCCGGTTCCATTCTCCCGCCCCCTCGTGTCGACTTTCCCCCAGCAATTTCTAGAAGCTGGCCTGGAACGAAACCTTGCTGCTGGCGCCAAACTCTATCTGAGGAACTCACACTCCAGCGAAAAACCGCCCGCCACAGAAACAAGAAACCTCGCCTCTGCGCACCACGAATGGAGACAAGGCCGACGGAGCCAAATCTGTGGGGATTTTCCGCAAGCTCTTCCTTCTTCCATCTCTTTCCCGTTCGTGGCTGGCGCCCGGATGATGGGTGGGAGAAGGAGGCGCGAGCACTTGGAAGCTTAGCTGGGGGTTGTAGGGGCGAGAAGGGACCCTCCCATCCATCGTAGATTTCCCACGTTTTTTTTACTTTGGCACTGGGCCTCTCACCTGTCCTGCCCCCTAGGATACTTGTCCCGTCGCAATGTAGCTGCCTCGTCGTCTTGATTCTTCATGGTGCTAGTGGTTTCTAGTTGGAAGTCGGACCCCTTAGGGACTGAGCAGGCCCCCCCCTCCCTCCCTTCGAATATACGCCAGAACAGCTCTAACCCTCTGAGCGACAAGCCGGGAAGGGGTAGAAGTAGAGGGGGGAAGCACGCCTGCTAGTGATGATGCAAGGAGGGCAGCCTTCTTCAAGGTAGGTCGCAGGGGGCGGTATGATGGAGGCTCAATGCATCCAAGAGTAGAACTCTCCCAGAGGATCCCGAATGACGAGGTCCCGGAGGAACAACAGCGAGAGATATCCGGGTGACAACGAGAGATCTATGCCGTAGCATCGCTTGACAAGGCTCACGCTTGATGCCGATGGCACCCAAATACCGCTTGGGCGACGAGGGTAGGGGGTTGGGAACCGTAGAGATCTGCAAATGGAAGCGGCAGAAGGCATGTCAGTATGTACAGACGAACCTTGGACTGCCAGATCGAGATGGAGGAGTGATTTTCGTCCAGCCTGTCACTACCCATGGCCAGGGGGGGCATTGACTTATTCATGTCATGCTATGTCATGCTATGTCACTGGCAGAGGCTCGTGTGGCATGGGACTTTGATGTACCAGTGAAGGTGGATGGAATTGCAGGTCTATTTACTCCGTACCAGAAGATGATTGATTTGTCAAAATAATAGGAATGTGGAAACAACATGTGGTGGGAAATCTCTCTTCTCATCTTCTTTGCTTTGTGCCTAAAAAAAGTAAACGCCTCAGTGTGATCAACATCTAGTGCGATGCAACAACAAACAGCCCAGTCAAAACCGTCATTTTGCTCCCTTCTCCAATGCACATGCAATGATACCAACCTGCCCAGCGGTACTGTGTTTTCCCGAAGATACACCCCAACCATATCCGCAGTCATATCATCGATAAAAAAACTCAAGCAAGCAAGAAAGTACAGTAGCAAGCATGAATGTATCATATAAGAAAAAGAATAAAAACAAGTGTCCAGCGCCCCTCCTCTGCCAGTCCCGACCATGGGCAGAAGGAAATAAGATATGCGATCGTAACAACACGTGGGGATCATCAAAAATGCCCACCCTCCACGCGGGCATTACAAGAGAAGGATGAAAAAGATGGTGAAAAGGAAATATAGGCGGTGAAAAAAATGGAATAGTAATAGAAAAACCATTGACGCGACGACCAAGCCGCATAAGATCGGATGGACGAAAGAAGATGGAGGGTGGGATTTGGGTATGGGTGGATGGGTGTGGCGGCCATGTCCTCGCCAGTCCACGACCAATGCAAAGAGACTCTGCTGCAGCCGAATCTGCGAAGCTGGTTCGCTCGACGCATGATTGCGGATCTATCTGCATGCCGCGATAATGTCCGATGCGGGCGCGGACAGTCATCGGTCAGGCCGCCACTTTTTTGCTGTGTTTTTTTTTTCGTCCTTTTTTTTCCAGAAGCCTTAGATCCGTTTCTCTGGAAGTAGCATTCGTCTCCAGAAAAAGATCTTTGGGGGTAGAGCAGCGTCATTGCCCCTTTGGACCCCGGAATATCCGATGCTTAATCTGCAGCTGCGGATTTTGTGACGTGATCCGATGATCTCCCTGCCTCCGTGTAGATGCCGTTCAGTGGACCGGAGACTGTACTGGGTTGTAGTACATTGCGTACATGTTGTTCCATGAGGCAGCTTGTTGGTGAGGGTGGATGAATGCTGAGGGGCCTAGAGTAGGAATAGGTGGGGTTCCAGTGGCGCTGCGGCTACCAAGATGGAATCCATGGTCTAGCAACTACAAATCAGCTTCATTCAGTCCCTTCTATTCATAAAGGATACGGTTGAGCCCGCCTTCATTCTTTTGAATGAAGCAAGGGATGATGTACATACCATTGCCATCCTCGTACTCCATCTTGATCTCTTGGCCTCCTCGGTGGCCGTTTCCAGTGGGTGAGATGAGGCCCGCGGGCGCGCTGGTTGGGAGATAGGGTGTGACGTACTCGTCAGGTGTTCCTGACGAGGCAGGGCTGGAGACGGTTGAAGGCACAGAGTTGGTTACGCCGGATGCCCAGCTCTCTGTGTTGTTGGGAAAGGGCACGTATCCTGGGGCGTACTCTGGTAATTGACCGCTCGAGCCAAAGTCGCTGGTAGGAAAGGGAGATGTGCGAGGGCTGGTGATGGGGCCGCTTGCAGTGCTCAGGTTGTCATCGTAGACTGCGAAAACTACATGTTAGACATAAAACACGGGACAGTAGACTATCGCTCTGGAGGACGTACCAGGAGTTGAATAAGGCGAGGAGGTTAGAGAGACACCCATGGTCTCTCGAAGGCGGCGAAGCTCCTCTTCAAGAGCCTTGTTCCTGCGGAGCAATTCCTGGAGGGTCTTGTCACGACTTTGCTGGCTTCGAAGTTCTTCGAGCTCAGACTCTAGACGCTCAATGTGCTCCTTGGTGCGAGCACGAATAGCTCGCTGTGCTTCTCTATCGTTGGCGCGCTTCCGTGCGAGCTGTGCTGGTGTCAGGGTCGAGACACTGCGGGTACCTAATGACAAGCAAGGACTCGGTCAGTGGGAGGTGTTTGTGCGGGGGAAGGGGAGCTTACCCTTGCGCTTGGATACCTTGGCCTGGTCTGCTGATGATGATCGAACCATGGTTGGAGAAGGAGAGTCGTTTGAGGGAGCTGAGGTAGGCCGGCTGCGGCGATTGTCGGGAGTTGTGGTCATTTTGGCGGTTGTGAGGTGGTGTGTTGAAGAGAGAGTTGTATGAATCCGGGTGATTCAGATTGCTGCCACAAAGGTAGGCAGGAAAGCAAGGATGCGTTTGTGTTTTATAGCCCGTGGATTGTTGTTGTTATTGTTTTGGGAGGAGAAGAAGGGTCCAGTTGGATGTTGCTTCAAGACGTGGGTCGAGGGTCGAGGGTCGAGGAAGGTGAAGGCCAAGGGGTGGCTGCTATGTATATGTATGTTTGACTTGGACGAGGGCTGCAGGGTTTATCAAATGCGGAGCTGGTTCTAGTTCGTCGTCATCCAAAGGCAGGTTGTTTGCATGGGAAGATCTGCGGTTATAGCTTCATCTGGCACGTTGACTGGGATGAGGACTGGGTGGAGGATAACGCATGCTATATAGGTAATGCATCTCTTGCTTAGGCTTGGGCTCACGGTAAAGCCAAGGAGACCAGGTTGGGATAGAAGCTGCATCTCGGTACCCGGGGCGTGAGGGCGTGCGAGAGGCGTGGATGGATGGTGGTGGCGTATGCTGCAGAGTCGATGGATGGTGGAGAAGTCAAAGGGTGTGGAGCGGAGGGTGTGTACATTCTGATACTAGGTAGTTTGTTGGGAGATGCCGGACCACCCCCATGTTGCTCTTACTTCTGCTCACCCCCCTCCCCGGCCGGCCCAAGTCCGACCAGCCCTAGCCTTAGCATAGGAAGCTGCTCTGTTGGTAACTCCGCTGCTCCTCGATTCACCATGCCTATGGGGGAAATCCAGTCAGTTTCTTGCCCACTCCGGATCCCAGCCGGCACCAACGCTACTGACTGTTTCCTGTATTGGCTGTTAGCGCACTAGCTCTTCAACTCTCACCCAGCCTTCGACTAGAGAGGAGGTACACATCTACATCTATACATGCATACATAGGTAGCTCCAGTAGTCATCAATGGGAATTTGTGGCGTCGTCCCAATCATGTGGCCACTATCCTTGCCGGCGGCATTGAGCATCTGGCACTCCAACGTCTGTCCAATTATACTCTTCCTGTGCCCGACAAACAAACATTGGTGTTGGCTAGCTGCAAAGCTGGATTGGGAGGTATTCGCGGTCCTACCAGCAGCTATCGAATGCCCGCATAATCGACGATCCGGGGCTTGCTACTTGCTGCTTGCTGCTGCTAGGCGTAAACTTGTGCCCGCCCATCCTGCTGCGTGATAACAATGGTGGCCATGGGGGTGCAACTTGTATAGACCTGATCAAACAACGACCACCAGCCCCATCATACTCTCCTAGCAGAATCAATTAACAAAGGGACTATACTGGATGATAGGCCTGGACCCAAACGGGGGGATCGACTTGAACCAGATTCCCGAAAGTAAGTGCTTGTCCGCACCGTCCCCGTCCCGAAGAGTTGGTCCAGCCCGTCTTGGTGGAGTCGCCAGCAAAATCAGGTTGCGGGCTTCTAGAAAGTGGCCTCCACTGCGCAGCCTAGGGCAGGACGGTGAGCAGAGCTGGCCCAAGACACAGAGCTGGCCGTAACCGGCACCGAGACGGACTGTCCATATCCGGCGGCAAGTTGCAATCCGCGACAACGGTGTCGAGCTTATCTAGCCCAGCCGGACAGACGCTCGTACCCAATATGGCTGAGTCTGGAGCACGTACAAACATGGAACTATTAGATCCGTAGCCCAGCCTTATATCGGCTCAGGCTAGCAAGCCAAAGACAGTTTCCGGTCCGCCCGTTTTCTTTTCCGTCTAAAAGCCTGCCCGTTTGCTAAGGGCACGGTTCTTCTTATGAAAGGGATTTCACCTGTGTGGGCGAAACCGTGCGGATGCGTATTCCAGGCAATTGAAACCCAGGCATGTCCGAGCACCTTCTCGGGGCGTCACCTGGTTTGGGCAGCTCGAAAGGGATGGCCAACATCGATGTTTGACATGGCAAGCGATGGTCGGCCTTCTTTCCGAGGACAAGGATCGAGCGCTGTCAATCAGCGAATGAATAGAGGGCATTAAGGTTTGGAAGCAGGCGTCACTTACCCGACGCAGGCTGGATGTACCGTAGCAATAAGATCAGTCAAATTGGCTTCATTCGATGCCATTCCAAAAAGTGACAGGTCGGATCTCGGGGTCTCTCGGTCGAGCGAAACGCGTTGATTGGTGAGGGAAGGCAGGGGAGCCCCGTTCGCCCACATGGCTCGCTTGGGGACGAGAGGCTTGGGGGATCTCCACGGACGGTCGAAAAGGTGGCGAGAAGGTCTCAGGCCAACCAGGGGACGGATGACTGACCGTCGCCGGATCAAGTGCTCTACCGATCGGTCGGGCAGTGACGGACTCGACATCACATACGTCGTCCAGCGTTTCGCCTCTTCGTTAGGTGCGTTTCGCCGCGAGACGCGCGAGTGCCTCTTTTTAAGGTTCTGTCCGGCACTTTCTGAAGAGGACGAACTGGCCCAAGGACGTGTCGCGTGGCAACATACCTTGTCCCTAGAAGGTGCTTTAGTGCTCATTCGAAGGAGCCAGCCTGAGCCAGGCGGCCACTTCACACATGGCATGACAGCAGCAGTGACATGTCGAGGTTTGGGGGTGGGTGCGGGAAGCCACGCGTTCTGGTGCGCTATCACCAAGCGCAACAGCTATGGAGCAAAAACAACCCTGATCAGCCAGTCAAGCTGTCGAGCTGGCACCGGCCCTGCATCACCAATGCGTGTTCGACGTTGGCGCGGTGGAAATGTAGAGAAAGGAGAGCAAGAGTGTGTGTGGGGAGGCGGCAGGATCCCGATGAGCGCTTTTTTTTTCTCTTTTGCTTTGCTTTTGCCCAAGTTGTATGGACAGTTCAAAAGCAGAAGTAGAAACGCAGCTTCTTTGCATGGCTGATTAGCCCTGGGCGTTTGGGTTGGGTAATTCCTGGGGGCTTCCATTTCCACTTCCCTCGATCCTTCCTTCTTTGTACATAGAACACCTTAATAATGAACAGGGCGGACGGACCACACCACACCGCATTTAGCAGCACAAGCGGATGTGGACGCTCAAGTAGACTCGCACCCTCCCACCACCACGGCTGGAATTAGCACAGCAGCCCTTCGTAATGTGGCTCCCCATGTGGCTTCTCGGAGACGGAAACACCTCACACCTCCTCACCGTACCTATCTGTCTAGCACATGGCCCCAACGTGGCCAGCTCGCAGCAGTCGGCCAGCGACGGACCAGCACCAGGTACTTGGTAAGTCCAATGGCGCTCTGTCAGCGCCTAAGCTGCCCTTTCCTCCTGTAATAGCCGGGCAGTGTGGCGAGGCTTTCAGGGCGGTACAGGAATTAGGTCGGTAAGGTGGGCCAGGCAATCCTCCGAACCAACTCCTCGGAGCTGTGCTGCCCCTGCAAGAGCCGAGCGAAACATGGTCTCCTAGCACCTTGGACCCTGGTGTTAATTACCTGGGCGCACATCTGGCTGTTCTGGCGGACTGTTACGTGCGGAGGGTCAGGAACCTGCAGCAATAGGCACCGGGGGCCCCTGTAGTTCTAAGCATAGGTCTCCCCCACAGGGACTGAGGCAGGCTGAAGGATGGCATTGAGTGGAATTCGTCGCTGCTTAGGTCCTGGATTTGGGGCTACCTGCTATAGCGCGGTTGCACGCCGCAGACCGCCACAGCAGGTAAGGTAGCACTAACAGCGATCCTCTCCACCTAACAGCCTACCTGCATACCTGGAGCGCTGCCACAGACCCAACCTCAGCCGCTGAGGCCTGCTGGGCGGTGCGCGATTCAATTGCGAGGCAGCAAGGTGCTGGGTACGGCTCCGCTGCTGCATTAGTACTGCCACAGCGCAACACAGCGTCGCATCCACAGAGGTACCTGGCGATCGACCATCCACCACCACCCATCATGGTCGCTCTTGCCAACAACCTGCCTGCCTTAGCCAAACCACCATCTCACTCTCTCGCTCACCCTTTTCCTCACCTTCACTTAGGCAGCAGGAAAAGTCTCTACCCACACCATCGCCACAGGTTTAACCAATACCAACCGCCGCAATCCCATCCACCTTCTCCCGCTAGCTGACCTGGGGCTGCTCGTCATCTTGTTTGTGTGTGTGAGGATCCGTCCTATTTGGGTTGTGCTCTAGAAAAATTCGATTGCATGAAGCTGCTGCACGGCGACGCAATGGCCAATCTCGCCGCTGCCTCCCATTTGCCAGGATGCCGACATGGTGCCTGGGTGTCTGTGTGTCTCATACCTTGACCGCGCAGACCCGAGACATTGACCATATCTCAGACGTGCTGTCCGAAGCGGAGCACTCTACATACGTTCCTACATACCTTACCTTACCTACTGCTACCTCGACTACACGCACGCACACACATGTGAAAACGCACGCACATACATCCTCGTAACTGATATACCACTCCCCTACCTATACCTGGCCGCCGTATTGGTCTCCCTTGGCCCGGCGGACGGTTCTCCGACCGCCATTGCCGCCTTCGCCGCACGCTGTCTCACATTCTACATTTCAAGGCCGGCCCTGCTACGACAACGGTCGCGGCCGATGACAGCATCACGGGCCTGCTGGTGTCGCAGAGAACCAATAGGGCTAGCATCAAGGCATCGGATTAGTGCCCTCCGACGAACGCAATTTGCTTTTTCGCCTGATGGCGCCGCTTTTCCCCTCCGTTTTCTCCGTCTTGTCCTGGCCTTGGACGCCGGGGATGGATTGGCCTTATGCCGCGATGATTAGCGACTCCGCTGCCCCATCAGATTGATCGCTTTCCACATATTTGGCCTTCACCAGGTTGCACGCTTCAGACAATGATCCTAGCGCAAGGAGGAGAGGTCCATCTCGGATTTCGTCATACCGACTCACGCCAGGATCTCCCCTAGAGGTCCGTCAACACCTCCGTGGACGGCATCGTATTCCCTTGCCTTGTTGAGCTGGCCTTGCTCGTTGCAACGGGCATGATCCCGGAGTGTCCGCATCTGCCAAGTCCCTCGCCCTGCTTCCTGCAGTAGCGGCTGCGTCGGCTCATCTGCAACTCACTTTTGCTAATAAGCAAAAAAATTGATTCCCTTTCATGCCCTGAGCTTGACATTTTACCTAACAGCCTGCCAACCAGCCGCCCGTGACCGTTGGAGGAGGCAGCTCAGATGACAGGCGGTGAAGTATAGCCAATCATTATTTTTTTAATAGCCCCATTCCTCGCTTACACGATGACATTGACTCAATGGAGACATCCCATTTCCTTCGTGTCCCTTTCGAGATCTTCTTGCGAAGCCAACACACCTCACTCATCTCACCTCCCTTAGACCTAGAGAGGATCATGATAGAGGGTAATCAACATCCACTCCATACCACTAGCTACTCATTACACCGCCAGCAACCGACAAGATTTGTTTTGCCCTGTTTTGGCTCGTTTTCACCGGTCGAACTTAGATCGTCCTGGCTCATTAGTCTGTATGTTGCATTCCTGTTTCATTGCCGTGGGGCCCAAGTCCGAATTCTTTCTTGCAACACGTAGATTCACCCAAGGGTAGCCGCGTCTTGCGCCTTGCATCTTGTTAGTCGTTTAAGCAAATATGGGCCAAGACTTTACGAGCTGTGTGATGGACATTGCAAGTCGCAGTTGATCTTCATGCAAGCCAGCATAGAGCTGGCTTGTATGGCCCAATGAACAAGCTGCTGCAGTCCCCTCAATCTTCTAACAGTACCCATTTATTGCACTTGTCCCCTACCCCTCGGTCCTCCGAGTAAGCCAACGTAGATCCTACCAATGGCCCGCTAAACCACACATCAAAATCAAAACATGCATACTCTTGATAGACCAGTGCAGTGTGGGGAGGGCCCGCTGGGTCCTACGATGGAACCTCCTTTCGCTCTCTCCCGAGCAAATGCCATCCAGGCCATCCAGGCATGTTCCCAGCTTGACCAGGACCTAAAAAGGCCCGGATGGATTCCCACAACCCCCATCTGCTTCACCTCACTGCCGAACCGCGTACACTGAAACTATTTCCTCGGCACTGTCATCTGCTTTGCCACAGAAGCCTACGATGAGAAGGGAGCAACCCTGCTGTGCTGAAAAAACGGGTTTTGTGTTATATAAGTGGGCAAGAGAAGCCCACTGTGGGTTTTTTTTCGTTTGTCCCTTGAGTAGGACCCTCCTCACGCCTTACTAAGTTGTTTTTTCTTTGACGGGTGCTAGCCTGTGGCCTGTGCCATCTAATTAATAACCTACGATCCATAGACTAAAACGCCCACGCACAAGCAGCAATCTTGCTGAGATTGATCGGTATGTGGTTGCTGGAACCAGAGCGTTATCCTGTTTCAGCTCTGGCTCTTCCTTCATTCGTCCCGTCCCGGCACTTTGCAGGACGTACGTCCGCCGGGTTTCCCAAAACAACGGCCATCGTGGGGCCCACGATCTTCTCTGGCTTACACGGCGGAGGGTCTTGGCTAAGTCATCTACTTTGGCATTTCATTTCGTTTCATTTCTTTTTGGATTGCTTCGTTCTAGGATCATTTCACTGCTGTTATGACGCCGGCGCTATCTCTGGGTTCTCATCCCTGACCACTTGCACCATCTCCTCCATCCCACCGACCGTCGTCGGCCCGCTCATGCCC
This sequence comes from Clonostachys rosea, assembly GCA_026958235.1. Taxonomy (NCBI): domain Eukaryota; kingdom Fungi; phylum Ascomycota; class Sordariomycetes; order Hypocreales; family Bionectriaceae; genus Clonostachys; species Clonostachys rosea. The sequence goes on from CP110207.1 coordinate 4,683,744, forward strand.
TTTGGCGGCAGAGCCCACTTGGGCAGGGGGCTGATGTACGCCCACTCGCCGCCAGCGTCCTCGTAGCGGAGACTGTGAAGCCACAGCGACAGCTCGTGGCTGCCCGGGTCCGAGTACAGCGGCGTATCGCAGACCTCGCACAGCTCGCCCGTCATCTTCTCCGCCCGCCGCTTCTCGTAGTCGTCCACCATCTCGTCGTAGTAGACCACCGCCTGCGCCACCTCCTCCTTGCCCATCTTCGATAGCCGCGTGATCACGTCCTCGTCCGAGGTGCCCGTCCCGTCGGCGTCGTTCTCGCCCAGGTCGAACCCCCACACCCGCTGGTTGGCGTAGATGGGGTCGTTCTGGATCGGGTGCCCCAGGTACTGGAGGTGCACCCGCAGCTGATGCGTGCGGCCCGTGACGGGCATACACCTCACGATAGAGTACCCTTGCTTCGACTTCCAGGGCATGCCCCCTCTCTTCTCCTCCTCGGCCGCCGCGCCGGGCTCTGCTGCCGGCTCCTGCTCCTGGGCCCCATCGCGACGAGGCGGGTAGTACGCCAGCCTCTTGAACACGGTCCGCGCCGACTTGCCGTTGGCGCGCACGCGGTTGAGGCCCAGCTTGGGCGAGATGGACAGGATGGGCTGGTCGCAGACGACCTCGCCGTCCGGGAACATGCCCGTCACGCGCGCGAGGTACTCCTTCCTCACCGTCCTCGACTTGATCTGCACGCCGAGCGCCTCGGCCCGTTTTGGCGTCTTGCCGATGAACATGATGCCGCTGGTCAGGCGGTCCAGCCTGTTGCAGGGGTGCGGAGTGAAGGCGGGCCCCCTCTCCGACTTCATGATCTCAATCACCGAGTTGAAATTGTAGCGGCCCGCGGGGTGGACGGGGACGCCCGCGGGCTTGTTGATGACGATCATGTCGTCGTCCTCGTGGATGATGCCAATTGGCTCCGCCGTCACGGGCGGCTCGTGACGGTGCAGCGTGTGGGAGATCTTGTCGCCGTTGCGGACGATGTAGTCGGGTCCGACGGGGTGGCCGTTGACGTAGATGGAGCCGCTCTCCATCGCCCGCTTGTAGTACGCAAGAGGCCGATCCCGGAACTCAGACTCGAAGATCTCGATCAAGGGCCGGTTGCGCCATCTCTCCTTGCACCATGTGTTGTACGTGAAGTGGTACGGCGCGACACGTCGGAGGTCGTCATCAATGATGTACGGCCTCGGCCACATGTCCCCAATGGGTGTGCTCAGCGTCACTTGCTTGGCTGCATGGGCCGAAGGTCCCTGGACTGGTTTACCCTCGGACGTGTCGGGGTCTGCGGCCACGGCGACTTTGGGAGCCTCCATGGTGAATGGTCTGGTAAGAAATCGTCCTATGCCTCTCCGGATGACCCTTAAAGGCATGAACAGCCCGCCCACCTAGCAGGGCGAGGGGGGTATGGAGGGGTAAGGTAGGGGCGTTCAGCCTGTCACGCGACTGAATACGGTTTTCGCCAGCTCTCCGAACCACAGTGGCGGTATCGGTAAGGGGCCCGCCTCGTAAAAAAAGAAACTATGTCGTCAAATCCGTACCAGGGAGTGTGGTCTTTTTTTCCGGGCTTAGATATGCAACTATCAATATTGCTGCCCTAACAAAAATGACATGGCAAATCATGCATATTGACAATGGGGAAAATTTTGGCGGTGACGGGCGGCAGAAGCACCAAGAATAGCCTCCTTCTAGCTCCATTCGTCACAAGGTGTGCGCCACGTCGATCAGGGCTGCTGCGCCGCAGCGTGGACGATAAACTTCCGGCCGGTGTGGCGCAATGCATGCATACCTCGGCTTCTCCGCTCTTCGGAGATGTACCCAGATGCGCTTCTCTTCCTTCATGGCAACCATGGGCATTCCGAAGTTGGTCCTGTCAAGCGAGTAGTTGAAAATTCTTTTTTTTTTCCAACCAACATCGTCCCTGGTAGCCTGCGGAGAAACGTAAGCTGAAACTACGCAAACTCGCCTCCTACCAGATCCATTATGACGTCCCTCGACCAGCTGAGGACGCGGCAGCGTGGGGACTACAGGTACTTCCTCGACTATAGGACGAGATGGTAAGTGGTGCGAGCATCAAGGGTGACTACCCAATCAGCCATCCCATCACAAGAGGCGTGTATATAGGCATGCAGCATCCGCGGTCTGAGCTTGCGCCACGACGGAGAGGAAGCATGGATCCCCTTCTGAAATCTCTGATTATCATGGGAGGCGTGTGCATCGTGAGTGGTTGCCGGTACGCAGGAGCAGCAACTGACCTTGATGCCTGGCGCTCCGAATAGGAATGACAACGACATGTACCATCACATGAACAACTCGGTCTACAACTTCCTGTGAGTGATGTGATAGATCGTGCTCTTAGCAGAGGACCTCTAACTTGCCACGCTGAAACACCCTTGCATGAAATACACTAACACCCAGACTTGGGAAAAGAATCGACTCCATCGTCAACGACTACTTGCTAAAGTTCTGTGGCCTTGATCCATCAAAGTCGGAACAGCACCCACTGGCGGCCCACCTGCACACAGACTTCTTTGCCTCCCTTGCTTACCCAGCCGTCGCCGAGCTGGCCCTCCGCGTCAACAAGCTTGGGAAGTCCAGCGTGACCTACGAGGTAGGCGTCTTCGAGAAGGGGGTTGACGCCATCAAGGCCGTGGGCGAGTTTGTCCACGTCTTCGTCGAGCGAGCCACAGCCAGGCCGGCCAAGACAGGCATGAATGACCAACTTAGGGAGGGCCTGCAGAAGATCTACGTTGGGGTCGAATCAAGCAAGCTCTAATCAAGTAAGATGAGCTCTCGTGGGAGGACAGCCCAATAACGGCGGTCGGCGTTGTGACTACCGCCTTTTCTTGTTACAATATTACATTACTCTGTTTCCAGGCTTGAGCCTTACGCGTCTCGCGCTAGTTGCCCAGCCTAATTGACATTGGCTCCTGAGAATCGCCTATGCTCACAGGTGTGTTAATTCGTTAGATGAATTGATGCTAAGCCAGCTGCCAAGATTACTGAAACTTGTACACCTTCTCTGACCCCTTCTCCTCCCCGCTACGGAACATATTCTCCATGAATTCAAGATCCGCAAGAGCCTCCTCAGGCGACTGCAACGGGTTCTGCTTCCCCTCAATGAGACTCTGCGCCCACGCCGCAACCTCCTCGGACACACCGCTGGTGCGCGCGAACTCCTTCGTAATCTTTTCCCCGTTGACAGGTGTCACAATGACTGTGTCACCAACCAGTTCGACAGTGCCCTTCTCATAAGCAAACCGCCACTCATACGCCGAGAGGTGCGTCCCCGCCGACTGCTGGAAGGTGCCACTTGCCCCGGACTTTGTCTGTATAAGGGCATTCACCGTGTCGATGGGGGGGAGGTGGCTCTGCACCAGGTCGGTGAAGGCCCGCACCGAGTCTGGTCTGTTGGCGTCCCCAGGCAGGAAGAGCCGCGACGAGGCCGCGTGGTGCACGCCCCCGTCCAGGAGGAAGCCGCCCTGGTATCCGGGGGTCTTGCGCCACTCAGTGTTGTACCACATGCTGTCGGTCTTCATGTGAGAGAAGACCCTGATGCTGAAGTGGGTTGCTCGACCCAGCTGGCGGGCCTGCTCGTTGGCGTAGGACAAGGCGGGCTTGAACCGCACATTCTCAGCGATGGAAAGGGTCACGTTCTTCTCCGGTGCCACCTTGGTGTAGTAGTCGATGAGGTCCCGAGCACCAGCAACATCGGCCGCTATTGGCTTCTCCGCCAGTACGTGCTTCCCCGCTGCTAGTGCGGCCTTGATATACTCGGGCTGGGTCAGGATGGGAAGTGCAATGATGACCGCCTGGATATCCTGCTGGCTGAGGAGATCCTGGTACTCCCTGCCAGAGCCAGCGTCAGCCGCATACAGTTGGGGCTTGGGCTGGCCCTCAGGGACCAGTTCCGCCGTCTTCTGAGCTGAACTCAGGGATCGCGAGAAGATTGCTTTGAGAGACAGATCGGCGCACTTGAACACAGCAGGCTAGGAGCAGGTGGATGTCAGGTCAGTGGATCAAATACGCGAGTGATACGGAGCGGCTGGTGTTGCAATATCCGCGTAGGTGCTATCTACGTCCAGGTAAGACGTAGTGGCAGACTATAGCTGACGGCTGCAAAGGGGATGATGGGATCAGGGACATGGGTAAATGGATGGTGGATGGATCAGACTAGTTGCGGGGGCGGGTCAGACGCACGAGATGCTCCTCCTTGACAAAGATGCCGCTGCCTATGATGGCCACGCCAATGGGAGCCATGATGGTGGACGGAGGGGGAGATGCAGATGGCCTGAACGGGTGGTCAGCTGACTGCGGCGATATGTGCGTGAAGGGGTGATCTTGCGAGGTCGAGGCACAGCTTCCAGTCTAGACCGGCGATCTGGGCTCGCTGCCTTATGTAGCTGGACGGGGCTGTCGAGGAAGACGCCGTGGTGGGCTAATATCAGGGCCAAGGAGTAGTCGGTGGTGCTAGATCTGGTGGCTAGCCCGGACTGGCCAAGTTCTCCTGGCGGTCCCTTGCGATCGGAGGCTGGTCCCAGCAGGCTCGACAGACGAGTGGCGAGAGCGTGAGGGGAGGGGAGAGTTGAGAGAGAGAGCCTCACCGTCCGAGTGCGAATGAGTGGTCCGGTGCAAATCACTTGCGATGGAGCGGGGCTTCTCCCAAGCGCTGCCCCGCCCTCAATTTCCCCATTCATCTCACTGCCTTGATTCAGGATGAGGGCAGCGGCGATGGGTACGCACTCGTATTTTGATTGCCAGTCCTCATGGTCAATATTACCCATTAGCTCGTAGCTTATATGAGCTGCAGCCGGTCTCCCACCAACCGACACCCGTCCTGGCCATCTGCCAATGCACATGTACGTGCTTGGCATGTGCGTGCGAGCCGCCGGTCGATCACGCAGCCTCATCTCCATCTTTTCATTAGTCTTCTCACCCATGACCTTGTCCATAACGCCAATGCTAATCTCCGCCACAGACTCCAGAGCCAGCAGTAGATCCATGATTGGGCACGCTCTCGCTTGACTACAGACTATTGCCCGCCAGAGGCCCCTCTCGGGGACCATCTTTACCGGCTGTCTGTTCCAGTCGTCTTGACTAAACCAATTCATAATAACGTCCCTTCATTAGCCACGCCCCCTCTGCCCCTCTCAGCTTCCACGGCGTCAACCTTGTCCTTGGGCGCTAGTATCACCGTTCGTTGGCCAATGGAGCCAGCCTTAGACATTCAATTCGTCTCTTAACGTACATTCATGTCGCCCTTTCCCATAACCCCATGCTGCTTATCCACCATATGAAACCGCCAAAGAAACCCCAATATATCCACCTGCCGAGACCCATTGCGGCGGCACGCGTGTACCTACCTCCATGATACGTATGTTTCTATGCATATACACGTAGGCAAGCATCGCGTAGCCAACCAAGCCAGTATCTAAACCCAGGCTCCCAAACCCATGCCGCTGATCTCAGACCTGGTCCTGGACCTGGTCACCAACTCTAACTACACACTCCTCCCTTGCCAACCGTCATCGTGGATCACTCTTGCTCAATGATATCGATGGGTCCCCTCTCCATCCATTTTCATCCATAACCCTCCCAACAACGACGATCCCAGCCCAGCGTCACCGGCCGCCAAGGGTCCTCAGAAGAAGCCTTCTCCCTGCATCTTATGTGTCCCCGACCATAAGGCCTGAACGCGCGCCCGCAACTCGTCCATTTTTTGCCCGCCTAGATGATCATCTCCGAGCCAGGAGCACTTCCTCCCGGCCAATCGAAAGCCTCGTCTCCTGTTTCCCGCCTTGTTGCTACTTGCGACGAGCAGCTTAGACAGACAGGCCCTTCCTTCACCCTCAGGTATGCTCTTCGTATCGGTACAGCTGCTCGACATATGTCCGTCTGGAGCTCCAATCCCTCCGCCGTCGGAGCTGCCGGGCCATTGATTCGTCAACCAGCAGCCCCGTGGCGCCGCACCGCCGCGCCGAATGCCTTGTTCTCCTTCTCGTGCCCTCCAGCTCCTCGTCCGAGTCCTGAGCGAGGCTGGCACGCCGACGGGGGCGGTATTTCGGCGACATCATGCGTCGGCCGGCCGCGTAGTTTGAATGTATAAATAATATAGGTTAGGTGAGGTTCCGCTCTGAGGATCAATCCGGTATCCCCAGAACCATCTTCCAACCGCAGGCAAAATGCGAATGTTTGGATGCGGGAAATGACCCCGTTGCACCATGCACCGGCGGTCTCACCGTTCTTGAAATGCCACGACTCTCCACTGGGACCCGACCATCATCCTCCCCCGCGCAGGAAAAGCTGGCCACGGGGGGGACGTCATTGGCCCGGTCGACGTGGCCATGCATGAGGCGACCCCTCCCAGCGGGCTCTCTGTGCACACCGAAGCCTGCATGCTGTGGCTCGTCTAGGCGAATAGGAATGCGTGGGATCTGAGTGACGCTCTCGGATTGGTGTAAATCGTCATGGCCCTTGAGCTATCACCAGCCATGCACCTCTCTGTCTGACGGTATTGGTGCTGCCTGCAAAGGAGGGGTAAGAGTCACGACCATATCGGATCAGAATTACCTATACTGACAGTCGATTCTCGACCTCAGGCTTTGACGTATTGGAAAGGATACTCGGTTAATCGAATTTACCTGCGTGAGTAATACTTAGCTTGTGTTATTGCGAGCATCGTGTCTAGGTGAAAGGAGAATACGAGTCTGCCCATTGCCTGTCCTGTCAACGACCCCTGCGCATATCACTTGTTACATATTTGATGGAGTACTTTTGTTTCTAGGTTCAAACGAATGCATCCTTCTACTTTCGGCCATCTAGACATCGAGTTACGGCTGATATAGGAGTCCATGTTGTTTAACCATCGCTGTTTGGCCGCTTGTCTTGGTTGGTATAGGGTATCATTATTCGACAAGCCCCAGTCAGGACAACAACTGTCTGAGTCACTCCTCGGATGTTTCTCTTGGTAGCATCTAAAGCCTGTTAAATACGGGAATTCATCCATGATGGCCCGGTAGCACTTGTTTGGGGGAAAATCAATTGCCTTGCTCCTCTATAGCGACTATTGCTGCCTATATATGGGGTATCAGTGCTAGATATAGACCATTCTAATATTTCAGCTAACAAAGACATTAGCACACTGTTTCTGATGTGTCAAGCATATTATCTGATGTAGAACATATGCGATCTTCGCAAGTAATGGCGACATCATCTGATTAAAAGCCAACCTATCAAGTGACGCTCGGGGTCTATTCCTCCATATGCATTCCTAATTGCGCATGACGTGATCCTCCCCATTATTTTGGTCCTTGTCCTCGTCCTCGTCCTCTTCCTCCATACTACGGTTGCTAGCTTTGTGAATAGTCGCTATATTTTTCAATACCTCCTTTTGTGCCCACCCGTATCTCTCAATCGTGCCCTCGCCACCAATTATAAGTCCTCCAGTTGCCGAGGAGCCTCTGAGCCACCTCTGCAGGTTCAGGGCTGCATTCGCGGCCTCGATTCCCAGATGCCAATTTTCAACTGCAATAGTCAGGTATGAGTTGGTGATCAATGTTCTGATAAAGCGTGCCGGTGCCTTCGTATGGCAACTTGGGGCAATGGCGATGAGCGCCCAAAGAAAGATTCCGACAATTGATCTTCGTGCAGCCACAGGTATCTGAGGAATTAAATTAGCAAAACCATCACGCTTGAGGGGTGTAATCGAGGTTTACTGACACGCCAAATAAGTAGCCAAAGCCTTGTGAATTCATCGTCACTGCAAACCTCGCTTGTAGGTGCACGGTTGATAATGGCCCGGCAGTAGATGGAAGCTGTCAGACGTACTAGCCTGTACATCTGATCGGGGTTTGCCAGTTCTGGGGTTTCCCTTTCAATAGCTTCAACACCCGATGAACTCGACGACTGCTTCGGTGACTGCCCGCTTTTTGTGAAACCTGAACTATCAGGACTGTCTGCCGTCTCACTAGCAGTTCCGGACATGCTTTTGTGAGATTTCAAAACCGTGGATCCTGTGGGCTTGTTCAGATTGTAAACCTGGTTGAGAGACACGTTCTCGGGCAGCTCGCCGATTCTCTGATTTACCCAGTGAGCAGCATGGACTGCTTCTGATATTTGTTCCGCGGTCGCATCAATCGGTAGATACGTTATAGCACGTATCATCGTGCGAACCTCGTCTAAAATAATTGCCGTACACGGGTGTAGATGCAGTTTCCCCGTGGAGCTGGCAAATGATGGGCCTTCGGCCATGAGAGGAGAATTCAGAGATGTCTCGAATGGTACCAGGACAGGGTCTTCAAACTCATAACCAGGCAGCCCGTACATTTCTGGAAGGGTATCATGGGCAATGGCCATAACATAATCATGCCTGCCCAAAGAATGTTAGAAGGGCTGAAAAGCTAAAGGAAATTTGGGCGAGTACTCACACTAAGATCATCTTGCTCAAATAACCGTGCATTCCCAGTCCCCGAAGCCCTCCTCTCATTTGTATCATAACTCTCAGGCCGGTCATGTGCGCATGAAGCTGTTCTGTGGCGCCCCAGAACCACTCATCCATCACCATTTCGCAAACCGCGAGAATGGTAGCATCGTTGATTTGATCCCTTCTCGACGCGAGCTGTTCGTTGAGGGATGTATAAATTATTCCCCGAAGAGCAATAACAACGGATTTAGGTATAAAACCTATCTCGTTGAGAAAACATGCTGAGGTGAAGAGAGTAACCTTCATGAGAAGAGGATCTTGTATCATGAAGTTTGTCCAACGGTTTCTCAGCTGATTATCATCAAGTGTTCCACTGACCGATCCCTTGAATCGGCAAAGTAATCGGAGAACTATACAGTTTGTTTCGAGTTTAGTATAGTGACGGAATACGTACCCAAGCTTGAGGGGCGGAAAGGGGGATGGGAGGTGTACTCACATGTTCGAACAAGCTCTTTGTTTAATTTTGTTGAGGCCATTGGTAGAAGATTAAACTCGTTCTCTTCGCGAGAGAGACATTGTGAAGGCGCCTTGGACCCTCGAGCTGTCTGAACAAGCTTTATAGCGTCTGCTAGTAGGTCGTCCTCAGCACTGATTCTTGTGCCGTTATCTCCATTCCCGGTTACAGCCCTTACTGCGTCCGAGATCAATACATTCTCCGGCTGACCAGCTCGATCTCTTACAATGAGCCGGAAAGGGAGCCAGTTGCGGTAGTGCCCTATAAATTCCTCGGAGGGAATCGGGGATGCAGTGAAGGGTTGCGAAGGGTCAGGGAATTGACTATAAGGGATGAGGCTAAATGTATCTTCATCCTCACGGCCGAAACGAGCCTTGATTCTGTGCTCCTCGACCTGGACAATAGCATCATGCATACCATCCAGCTTCAGGTGAGCATATGGTCCTTCTCTGGTAAAGACCTGGGTTCCAGCTGTCTGGATGGCATGGGTGGTTGGATTACGGCTGCAGGGCAAGATCAGTTAGACCCCACCGTCGTGAAATGCCAAGATTCTGCGAGTACGATATAAACTTACGCCTTGACGCGACCCTCATATTCACAGATCGGTTGTGGAAATCGCCGAGCACAGTTCGTGCAGGGCTGTCCTTGTGAGCACTAGTTTACCGAACAATCCGCCAATGTTAGCTGGAACTCATTCCAAGGGAGGTAAAGAACGATGGCACGGTCTGGGGCTAGAAGCCAGGAATCTTTCCAAGGAGGGATATAAACCCAAGGGTTACCGTAGTAAAGCCCAGGGCGATGGCCAGTCGAAGCGTGATATATGGGAAACAGACGAATGAGGCATCTTGAAAAGGCTAGTGTGGACTTGGGTATGGTGGTGCATCCCCATCAGGGGACACCCGAATGACGGAACAACTGCGTCGATCGCGAGAACCAATTGGGCAAAATAGCAAGGATGGGGAGAAAGATTGGGTACCTTCTGCTTGCGACGACGGCATTCCGAGCACGAGGACGCTTGTCGAGGTTCGGCGGCGCGACGTCTGGAGGTTGTTGATGAGGATCCCTGCCGGCGCTGCTGCAAGTTATCGGACATGATGACACGGCCACCAGGGTGGAGGGCAAATGGGCGTATACGCGCGAATGGTGCGGAGCTGGTCAAATCGAGCAGAACAACCCGGCAGTTCGTTAGGATAATTCGATAGGGAAAAGCTCCAGACTAGGCTCAGATGTCTGATCAGATCTGATGCGGATCAATCGGGGCCAGGAACCGGAGGCCCGGCCGGATTGAGCCTTCCTCTTGGTGATGCCAAAGTGGCAGGATAATCTTAGTTGGGGGTTCGGAGCTGGGCCGGGTCAGAGCCAGCGTCTCTGGACGTGCGATGCTCAGCCTTACGAGGGGTCTGGGTCCTTAGGTGATTGACGGTCTCTCCATCTGTAGCATTGCTGCACGTCGAGCTCGGTTCGAGCCTGGAATCAGAGACAGACAGAGGGAAGCAAGAGCTCGCGCGACAGGACGAGAGGGAGGCAGATGGAGGAGGGTCAAGCAAGCAGGGATAGAAAAGCTGGAAGTGGTGGCAATGCGACTTTGATGGAATTATTGGGGTAATCTGCTTTGTACCTGTGTGTAGCATTGGTAGCGGCAGGTAATGCTTGGGAAGGCATGGATGGGACTGCTACGCTCCTGCCGGTGAACGGAAGACACGCCTAAGGTAAGGTATGCACCTGTCACCTGTCTCCTGCCTCATCCTGCCGTCTGTACCGTGTGTCGCACCTGCAGCTGTCGCTAGCACTGGCCTGACGTGGACAAGGCGCCGCACTGTGTCTCTTTGGCGCCTTTGTGCTCCTCTCTTTTGCCTAATACCCTGCTCTTTTGCCCTTCCCTTTCTCGTTGGTTCCTACATCCTGCTCGAGGTCTTGCCCTACTTTTAGCCCTGCCCTGCGTGCCCATGCGGTGCGGTAATTTCATGAGGCTCCGAATGCGTCCTACGGTGCTGATCTCTCGAAACAATGGCATTGGGTAGTTGCGAAGCATTCCAGTCTAAACAAAGAGCGAGGCTGGTTCTGGGGCAAAGAGGGGTTCTAGCTTGCGTGCCTAGGTAAGTGGGAGAGTTCTACCGGCCCAGATAGGGCTGAGGCAAAGTCGTCAACGGGACTTATTAGCGGAAATGTACCTGAAAAGTACTCCTCTCGGTCGAGGTTTACACAGTGCGGTCTGGCCTCTCATAGTCGGTATCAGGATGTACTATGTGTGCTGTTCAACCGGTTACAACATCGGGCTAATTGCTGTGGCATCAACCCCTTTTTCGCCCGCTAGTTTTATGTCATTAAAGTTTATTGATGATCGACGTGTAATTTTAGCATGGCGTTTCGGTGTGCCTGTGAGATTGTTCCCTTAGCACGCGCTGGAGCTAAACCTTGGCCTGCTTCCGTGGAAAATTCCCTGTGACTACCCCACCATTGGTGAGGAGCCACTGTGTAAATGCCGTGGGAATCGACAGAAACATTGCGTTGCAGGCTACGATTTGACCGGGTAATATCAGCAGCTCATATTGATGGGTACTGCCCATTCCCCGGCGAGGATGCGGCAAACGCCAGATAAGCTGGATACTTATAGATACTTGATCCTATAACATGGGATGCTAAGGTTAGCATTTGCATCGTCTGTTTTCAACCCGGCTTTACTCTATTTTAGGATTAGTATCGCCAACTTAGGTGCCATGTCTATTCAGCTTCCCCTCTCCATACAACTTTAACATCGAAGCTCTAGCTAATTGCGCTGATCACAAACGAGCTCATGTTGACCGGATTGAACGACAGGGGATACGAGGCACTAGATCGAGGCCCCTCAAATGCCGGACTGGCGGCAATGGCGGGAACCATGAAACAACAACCCTAGCAGTGAATAGGGAGCTCGCATGTCACTCTGGGTAGACTGCGAGTCCCGTGGACGGTGGTGTATACGGAATGTTACATTGCACAATACGAAATGGATCTGCCATTATTCAGGCCTTCTATTTGTATATTCTCCCATGTACAACCAACCGGGTATCGACGCTACGCCGACGAAACATCGTCCCTCAAATCTCTAAATAGACTATTGTCCTGAAAAACAAAAAAGGCTGTCCTTCCAAAAAACCTAAACGGGAGGTCGGAAGCCAATGATATCGAATGCTAAAAATGGATCGAAGGAACTAAATATCAAGCCACGTTAAGTCCAACGCCTCGCAGGTATTCCTTGGCCTGCTGAGAAGAAAAACAAAAACCTGCTTGGAGAGCAAAAGAAAGTCGTCCAATCATTGAATATAGTTTATATATTGTGCGAGTACATGACGCTCATAATGGTCACAGGACCTAGGAGGAGTGGCTAAAGTTGTTCGCCCTGTAATCTGGTTTTCGTGCCATATTAACAGGAGGTGGCGGGGCTTCGTCATCTATCGGATAAGGGGGTGCCGGTCCTTGCGGCGGCGGCCTTCGCGTGGCCTGCTGATGGCCTGGAATGGGTGTCTTTGGTGGCAGAGGCGGAGGTTCAATGCGTAGAGGAGGGATAGTATTTGGCGATGCAGGAGGAGGTTTTGGGTATTCGTCAGGACTCATGATGGCAATCTTGTCCGCGCCAGAAGAATCCCAGTACTGGGCCGGTGTCGGCGATTCTACCATGAGCTTGTCTGGACCATCTCCACGTGGAGTTAGCCTTGCGGCAGTCATAGGCGGCGACGAGGCTGTATGAGGACGATTGGGGTGGAGATCATTAGACGAGCGCGGGGAAACCGACAAAATCGAGTCCACCCGTAAACTATCCCTCCCAGATTCGAAAGACTCTCGGCCACGAGGGCTGAGAGGCGAGGGCGTCGAAGGCATATCCCCTGGGAGCTCGGCCTCCATGGGGATATCCAATTGTGGCGGCGGCGGTCGAATCTGGTCAGGTACTTCGCCCCTCAAGGCCCGTTCCCATCTGGCCTTGGCTCTGGTTACTTTGGCCAGTTTGCTGCTAATCCCAAGCACCATTTTCTGCTCCTCAGGCTTGGCCATATATCTTCGAGTTCCCGTGCTGATCTCCCCTAGACGGGAGAACTCATTCATCCCAAACTCACCCACCCCGACTTCCACGTTGAGTCTGTAGTAATTCTCCGGGTTGACGCCCCGCCTTGATAAATGCTCACGCATCATGAACTCGTGGATATTTTCGCATGCCTCAATCTTGGATATCAACCTTCTTCGAGCTTCGGCAAATTCCCCGAGAAAGCCTTCGTACCACATTTGCGGGTTTGCGTCGCTAGTTCGGGGCCTCCTGCCGGTACCAACACTGACGAACACACCGACGTCTCTCCCTGGCCATTCGTTGACAACGGCCTCATCCAAGGCTTCTGGGGCCGGGTTGAAAGTTCCTACTCCATCATCGTGAAACTCTGACTGACCTATACGGATGGGCTTGAAGGCCAGGCCGATGGCGCAGGTGGCTCGCCCTGCCTGCCAGATCTTGCAATCGAATTCAGGGGGTGGCTCCTTTCTCGAGTCGTAGGAGCGAAGCATGACGGGAGGGGCGCCCTTGGGTGAGTTCTTGTACATTGCCGTGACCGCACTATTCGCTCGTGAATTAGCATCATTTTGCGATTTAGGAGGAAAGTCAGCAAGACCTACGTCTTCGTTCGGTTGCTGCGCGTATCGTATAACCTTGCGTCTGGGTCGCCCCCAAACCTGCTGCTCATGACAAAAGGGCGACTCTGCGCGGCATTGCTGCGCGCACTGAAGCTCACCGTGCTTGCGTTGCTTGCAAGCCGGCGAGGACTTGATGCTGCGCTCGAGAACTGGGCGGCGTTGAGCGGGTTGACAAGCTCACCGTCTCGGCTGCCATCGTTGCCCTCTGCCTCATTACTTGTATGTTCACGCACGCTGGCTCGGATAGCTTCTTCGAGTTTGCTGGCTTTGAAAAGTGTCGAGCGGTAGGGGATGCCTGCGATCGTCTTGTCCGTTTGGAACACCATCCGAGTCATCCTAACATAGAGTTCCTTGCACGTTTCCAGGTCGAGGCGCAAGCGGCCGAGCATGATCGCAATGAGACCGCCGGTGCCGGTCCCGACGATAAGGTCGAAGTGATCGCATGGCTTGGGAATTTCGGAGCGGCGGGGTGCTCGCCCCTCCATCTCGACAAATGTGCGGTGCATGAGCTCTTGGACGATGATGAGCATCGAGTACCCACGCACACCACCGCCATCTACATGGTCCATGTCAGCTTCTAGAATTCTCGAAGAACAGAATGGGGAATAGTAGAGCGCCTGTCTGGGGTCAAAGATGCACAGGGTACATACCGAGAGATAGGACACGCAACGGCGGGCCTTTAGTCGTGTCCCTCCTCCTCACCCCGTACGAGTCCATGACCGGGTCGGGGGCGCTGGGCGAGGAACGATACGGCTGCAGTCTGGTGACAAAGAGGAATAACAGCCAACAGCAAACAACTCGGCAAGCAGGCAAACGGGTATACGGGGTAACGCTGAGAGCAAGTATCGATAGGAATAGCGATGTGGGGGAGTTGGCGGGCGTCGCGGAAGATTGGTCCTGTTAGCAACGGTAACGGCCAGCTGGATATTAGATACTTTGGCAGGGTGCGTGTTTGGTGGAAAATGCACAGGAGGCGTGAAGAAGGATGCGCGGCGAACTGAATATCCGTAACGGCGTGGCGAAGGTAATGCCGTCCTGTCCTGTCTGGTCCTGTCGTCTCCGCCAGCCAGAGCTTGACAGTGCGCTCCACTAAGAAGCGAGAAAAAAACCCAGGAGCGAAAAGGCTGGGCCAGGAGGATGCACTACGTCAACAGGCACTATTCTGGATGTTGTAATTACAGTAGATCCATACTTGTAACGTGCGACCCCTCCTGGTGTTGCTCCCTGCTCATCTCCACACTTTAGCCTCCTAGACGCCACGGCAGCCAACAGCGGAGGAGAGGGCCCTGTGAGCCATGATGGCAGCCTGTAGGGCACCAGTGAAGCCCAACGCGTACCTCCCAGCGCTCACAGAAGCCCCGCAGCCTAGAACCAAGGCTATTGGCAGCCGGGAGAGCCGAGCATATTGTGGGCACGGGCACAAGCCACACTGCCATCCTCGTTGCCACTGCTTGATCTAGGTATTCATCTGAGCATGTATATCCTACGTAAGTTTTTATCAATATCCCGTTTTAGTAGCTCGGACTGCTAGCTGCTTGCAATCCTTCATGTAAACATACCTACCTTGTATGGTAGGTTGGCCCAGATAGAAGGCCGGCCTGGGTACACCCTACCCAGCTTCCGCCGTCCATGATCAAGATTCCCCTGCCGAACAGCCAAGACCTGGCCCAAGCGACGGTGATGCGACCTTGCCTTGCCTCCCTCAGGTCTATCAGGCAGCCGCAATAGTGGCAGAAGCAACTGTAGCAGTACCAGAAGCACCGGCAGCGGCGGCCCCCGTTCGCTCATGATGTCCGTCCCATGGATATTGCTTGTCTAAGCGCTCGTATTGTGATCGCGTCCGCGTGCGCCTAGTGAAACATTTCCACTGCCGAACCCAAACCTACTGAGCGTTACGTGGGACACGGGGCTGTGCAGCCAGCAGCCCTCCAATGACGGGTCATGGCTGCGCCCAAGTGATGGTGGCTACCAATGGTCACTCGAGATGACGACCCCAGGCCAAGCAATCGGACTGCGCACATGGCTTCTGTTTTCTCACGGCGAAATCCAACCACTGGCAGAATGAGGCAAAGCAAACGTGCATGACTGCCATTGAATGCAAAGTATGCCTTACCTATCAGTCCCAGGTCCCGCCATTGTACATAAAGACTAGCAAGTAAGCGAGGACCCTGATTTCTATCCTATGTATTTCTTTTTCTATTTTTACGCTCCCATTGGTCGGGATTTGCTGGCAAAAGCTAGCCTGGTGCTGGTAGAACCTCCACCAGGGCTCGTGAAACCCGTGGGGAATCAGTACACAGTCATCATCCTATGTAAGATAGTCCTGGACCCAGTATCTGATAAATTGGAAGGACCGAGAGAACAATGGATGTATCCTTGCCTGCCGGATACCAAGCTGTTCGGCCGCCAGTGAGACTCTCAATGCCACGATAGAGAGGGCGCGAAGGAAGACTGGTCACTAACTTAGCTGGTGAAACTAAAAGAGGGTGGCCCTGCTACCTTGCCATCGAACAAGAGGCGGTCAGGTGGCATTGTGCGGGGACGGCCGTCATTCTCCTTCGCCAGGGTACGTGATTATTCATCGATAGCTCGTTACCGCCTGTGGTGATTTTTACTTCGGCTTGGGTTGACCAGTCCAGCCCAAAGAAGCAGTTGTATTGAATTCTGGAGCGATATTGGGAAACCCGTGAGAGGGGAAGAGAGAAGTCAATTCCGAACTAGCGTATCCAGCACGTGCGAAGACACAGATAGCAGGTATGTGTGCTTTGTAGGCATCATTACTGCACTTGGTTTGCCTTGCAGGCCCTAGCACGGAAAAAAACTTAATCAGGCATTGAAGCAGATGATGGGCTTGGCCCAAAGGATCCGGAGGAGATGCGCAGTACTGAGATGTGACCATGTGCTTGGCTGCCGACGTGAGCTCCATCATCCTGCCGACTGAGACGAGCTCGCCAAAACACATGGACATACATAAGAGGCACAGAGACAGACACCCTCTTGTTCGTCCACACAAAATGATGTACATGGACGCACCTCATTGTTTCGGGCTGCCTGTCTCTCTTGGGCTGCAGCCAGGTGAGAGCTGCCGTCAGACGCTTACAGGAAGCCGATAGGACAGCGAGACCGCACCATTGGCCGGCCAAGGTAATTGGCTGCGCCTTGCGCAAATGGGTACACGACGTGTACAATCCGGACTTGGTGGTTATACTACATTGTATGTGAAGTGATCAGGCCATCACAATGGTTGGGTGGCTGGCGTGGCTCGCTCCTGGCGAAGAGGAGACGGCGCCCTGGACTCTCGGCGGGTGTATGTAGGAAGACGGAGTGCTACCTCAAGGAACTATTGGGAATTGCCAGCCTGGCCAATTCAACGGGCGCGAGTGAAACAGCAATGTGGTGGTCGGCAAGGTAGGTGAGCGAGCTGCATGCTAAAAAGTCTAGCCTGGGCTTCGTTCCAAGCATCACAGCCCAATGGGTCCGGCTCCTCAGCCTCGGGTTTGCATGGTGCCCTCGTGCCCTACCTCCCATGCGCCATTGCCCACAAGGAATGAATCACTGGATGACTTCAGTAGCTGCGAACTTTACTGTCAGGGTAAGTTGTCAATCGCTGTGTCCAATTCCAATCAGAGTGTGAAAATGCGTGAGCCAGCAACCGAGATGGACGCGGCTGCCCAGAGGCCGAGTGGGCGGACGTTTGGGTATCAAGGGAAGCGAGGGTCATCACAACAGTGTGCATATGGAGAGGAGGTATGTGGTGGAGGCTGCAGATCGTGAATGTATCATGTATGTGATGGAGGTGGAGGCGGGCCATTTGCATTTGGACGGGGAGAGAGCGAGCACTGCAGGCGCAGCAGCAGCACAGCACGCACGCACTTTCCAGTGCATCTGCTGCTCAGCATCTGTCTGTCCGTCTCGCTCAGACCTCCCGCCTGATGGTCGGCTGTATGTCTCTTGTCCGTCCGCCTTAGCTCTGTCTCGCCGTGCTGTCTTGTCTCGCTCTTATCTGCAAGGTGCTGTAACGGGCTGCTGTTCCCGCCCACCCACCTCCCTCTCAGTCTGGCTGACTGGGGATGTCATTGACGTGACAGGACGGTGAGTGGCTGGCAGACGTGCCGTCTCCTCTTCCCTTCTTCTGTCAATGGTCTGGTCTGGCCCCGCCCCATACGCAGCAGGTGCTTGGAATCTGCTTTGCCAGCAGAGCAGCTTGACTCTGGAGCATGCCCCCCAGGGCCAATCACAGGCGCACCCTCCCCCACATTTGGTCGCTCAGAGGTCGCTCGGAGGGGCAGGCTCCTGCAGCCTCGCCCTCCTCAGTGCCCCCAGTGGTGTGTGCGGCCCTGCTGCTGCCCTGCCGCTGCCGCTGCCCTGCCTCCGCCCTCCGGCCAGCACTGGCGAACCCTCGGGGCCTCTCATCTCCAGCCTTATTACTGGCTGGCTTCCCTGCCCATACCGTATAGTCCAAGCCAGGCCATTCACCTCCCCGACCTTACCTTGCCTGACCATTCGGCACCATGCCCAGTCACCCCCTTCCTGACCTTAATCCCTCTCTCGCTCTCCATTGCATTGTCCGTCCCTCATCCAAGCTCTCCTCCTCCCTCCCTCCCCTTCTCTGGCCCTCACTGCCCGCCGTGCCTGCCTTCGTTCTCCCAGGTCGACTGGCTGACCTCCTCGCCCTTTTGACCTGCACGTCCACACCGTCCGCTTGCTTGTTTTCCTCCCCTCCCGCTCGCTCCCTCGTCTGATTTGTCCATGGAACCGTCTACCAAGAAACGAAAGCTGGCCCCCAAGGTCACCCATATTCCAGCCGACCCAGCTGCCGTCCAGCCTTCACAGCACCCCTCTGAATTGGTGAGCCTTCCAGATAAGCTTCCACCTGAGCGATGACCACCCCCGCCAAATGTGTCTCCCACAATCTTCCCCACCAGGCACCCTGCCCATCTCGACCGCAATCTGTCTTGCCCATACGCCAACATGTCCATCCGTTTCTCTGCGAAATAATTGCGTTTCCGCCGCTGACCACGTAACAATTGCTTGTAGCACCATCACATCCTTCAGCCACAGGAACCGCCACCCGAACGCCATGACTTCGAGACGTACGCCCGCCATCTCCAAGATGCCGCCATGCTCATCCAGCGACAGACCGAGCGCCCATCGTCCTCGTATAAGGAAGTTTCTGTCCTCATGCTGAGATGGGAGGACGATGACAGTGTCGAACAAGACTTGATTGCTCTTAGCCGTGTCTTTGAGTCTCGATATCACTATCGCACACAGCGATGGCTTATCCCGACTGTGGCCAATCCAAGCATCAAGCTCGGTGTTCAGATGGCCCAATTCCTGGAACATGCAAGACCCGATCACTTGCTTGTCATATATTACGCGGGCCATGGCTATGTTGGGTCCGATTCACACCTCTACTGGGCATGGTAAGTCTTGTTTGTATTTTTTTGGGCGGCGCTCTACATATGTATCAATTCGGGAATTTGCTCGGCCTGACATGTCGCCTTCTTCTTTAGCAAACCTGGACCTGATGCAGCAAGGCTGAAGTGGGATGGCGTTCGTTGTCTCTTCGAAGACGCCCAGGCCGATATACTCTTTCTGCTGGATACCTGCGCGATCCCCGACTCACCAAGCTCGGGAAGCAATGGGCTTAAGCAAGCAATTGCCGCCGGTATTCCTGGAAAGGACAAGCGAAGTGACACCGATTCTTCATTTACCGTCAATCTCGTGGAAGCTCTCCAGAAGATGAGTACTGGAAGGCAATTCAGCGCACAGAGGCTCTTTGAGGAAGTCAAATTTCTCCAGCAGCAGCGCCAGTCTCACCCGCCTCGCTTCGTGAATGGTTCTGGGGGCACCCATCTCCCCAAACCGCAGCAACTGCCAGTATTCTTCACCGTGACGCCCGGGAAATCTCAGGGACTGACATTGTCCCCCGTATCTGTATCTGGGGGAACACAGCTGCCTACATCGGGCGAATCCGATCAGTCGCCTGTGCGTGGACTTGAGGAGCGCCTCATAGATCCTGTTGCGGCGACTGATATCCGATTTGATGAGCATCGTATCTTGGCATGTACAACATTCGTCGGTGACGCTAGCCCAGACATGTCCTTTTTTCACCAGTGGTTGCAAAATACTCCGCCTTTGGGCGCCAAAATTGCCGTAGAGGGGATGTTCCTTGGACCCCCGACGATGCTTCTCATTTCGATGCCCCATTCCGTCTGGAACATAGTTCAGCACGATAAGGTCTGCTGCTTCCTAGGCTACATCAGCTCGCACAACATGCTCCATCTCTACGAGAAGCTCGTCGGGCCCACACCGGCCAAGCCATCTATGAACGAGGCTGACGGAGGGCGAATCTTGTTGGAAGCGAAAGAATACCCCCCCAGGCCACCGGTGCAAAGCCAAGAGCACGAGAGGCGAGAGCATGAGAGGAGAGAGCACGAGTTGAGAGAGCACGAGAGGAGAGAGCACGAGAGGAGAGAGCACGAGAGGAGAGAACACGAGAGGCGTGAGCACGAGCGGCATGAGCAGAATGTGCACGCTACTCCCCCATCTGCAGCTCGGAGCACACCTGCTTCTAAATATCGGACCCGTGAGAGCTTGACCCCAGGCCAGTTTCCTTCAGGCCCTGGCGCTACGCCAACCAAACCAAAAGACGAAAACGAGGGGTCGGCGGAGATGCGGGAAGCTGCAGAACAGCTCAAAGCTCTGAGTCATATGAGGCACCGGAGTGATGACAGCACCCAAGGGTCGGAGAAGCCACGAACAACGTTACCCAACGGCACATCCGATTCGAGGCACAAAGTGCGTAGGTCCTCTAATGATGATCACGAAGGATCCAACGACTCTGGAGATGTGCGAACCAGCCCCCAGCGTGTCAAAGTTCCGAGGCGTGCTCAGCCAAAGCATGAGACCCGGTGCCACCATTGTACTCACGCGCCATTCCGTGATTCCTCGTCTCTGCGAAAACATATCGCTGCGGCCCACACACGACCATTCCCCTGTGCCTTTTCATTTGCAGGCTGCAGCAGCACGTTTGGATCAAAAAACGAATGGAAACGGCACATCACTTCTCAGCACCTTTGTTTGCAGTATTACCGCTGCTCTTCCTGCCCGAAAGGTAACGGTGAAGGCAGGGGTAATGAGTTCAATCGGAAGGATTTGTTCACCCAACACCTTCGTCGGATGCACGCTCCCACGCAGATAAAAAAGCCCCTCACAAAGAGCGATACGAAAATCCAGACTGAGTGGGAGTCACATGTCAAGCTTATGCAAGAGAAATGCTTGGTAAATCGGCGGCATCCACCACAGAAGTCGGCATGCCCAAACCCAGACTGCCTGACGGTGTTCGAGGGAGCAGGCTCTTGGGATGAATGGACCGAACATGTTGGCCGGCACATGGAGAAGGGCGAGGGTAACAAGGCCTGGGTTGATAAACACCTGATCAATTGGGCTCTCGACGAGAATATCATTGAGTCACAAGGCGGTGGATACCGCCTTCTGTCTGGTGCAAATGGAAATTCTTCACCCAACGGTGAGAGCAATTCCACTGGCGAGGTCAAAGACTCAATCTCTATTCAACCGCCGACAAGATCAAGCGCAGAGTCTCTGAAACCAGACGAAGACTCGCCCGGAAAAGAGCCAGACTCCGCAATTGATTGCATGGAGGTTGATTGACGAGAAGATTCTGTGTGCGGCCAAAGAACTTAGGCCCTGACAACGTTCAACGTCTCTGGTCGTTGTCCTCTTCCCATGCTTCTGTTTCCTTATTCATAATTCCTCTTATCCCTTTTTGTTTTTCTGGCTTCCTTTTATTCCAATTGTTAGATTTTCATCTAATTTCCTTTATGATGCAATGACGTTCATTGCATAGCCTATCCCACGACTTTTAACGGATAACGAGTGGTTAACGACATTTTCATGAGCTTTACGACACGACAGTTGATGAACCGCCCCGCAGCGATTCACGGTAACACGAACCAACAGCAAAAATTATTTCCAACCTTTGAAATGGAATTATGACATCAACTTACGACTTTTTATGTATCGGCGGCGTTGTCAGTATGCGACTCTATTATTAGCGACGGTGTTTTGTATTTTGGGGGGCATTCTGCAAAAACAAAAGTCTGAATGGTACGCCCTACTTTGCTTTCTTCCACCAGTTTGGTCCTCTGGAACCCAGAGCGATGATGATTACGTGATAGAGCAAATGACAAAAGATATGAACTGTCTGTTTTGATATTTTACTAGCTTGATCAATATTGATGATGAATGAATACTGAATGAACATTTCCTCGAGTATACCAACACGTGAGACTTGAAACCTATAAATCCTTTTGTTGGTTGCCAGCTTGTATTCCTACATATGAACCATTCCCTTCCAAACTTACAAGGGAACACTATATACGAGAACTCTATACACGGAGCGATCCCGGCTCATTCAGCGACAGCTTCACATCAGCTGTTCGTTTGGACGCCGCGCTGTCGACTGTGGCGTTCCCTGCGCACGCTTTGCTGCCCTCAAGAAGAGTAATCTTGGAGATGGACACGGGCACCGGGTAGTTGAACTGTCCTTCGATCCGCAGCTCCCCGTCCTTGAAGGACAAGTTGATCCAGCTCACGCCTCCGTTGTTCGCCGGGTCGATTGACTCGCCATCGTCAAAGTACAAGTCACCCGCTGCCTCGCCGTTCTTGTCCAGCGGGAGGACCAGCTCAAAGTCTTGCTCCCTCAGGCTGGTGGTTGTGTTCGCGGACGACACCCGGAGGGGCAGGATGACGCCGGAGCGGATGAGGATGGGGATCGACGTCGTGTCGACGTCGGAGAAGGTGTGGTTCGCGCCCCTGCCGCAGACCAGCTCGTGGGTGTGCCAGTCGTAGAATGCGTCGTTGGGGAGGTAGGCGTCCACGCTCGTCGCGCCCTCCTCGAGGACGGGGGCGACGAGAACGCCCTTGCCGTAGAAGAACTGGTTCTCCAGCGCCCAGGTCTTGCGGTCCTCCGGGTACAGGTAGAAGACGGGGTAGAGGACGGGGGTGCCGTCTTTCGAGGCGCGGGCCATGGCCGTGTACATGTAGTCGAGCAGGCGGTACCTGACATCGATGGCCTTGCGGGCGCTCTCGGCGACGGTGTCCCAGAGGTAGAACTCCTGGTCGACCATGTCGAGCTGGTTGTGGTTGCGGTAGAAGGTGTTGAAGGCCCCCAGGGAGGCCCAGCGGGCGCAGAGCTCCTCGGTGGTGTTGTCGCCGAAGCCGCAGGTGTCGGAGCCCGTCATGGGGAACTGGAAGAGCGAGGTGAAGGCGAGCATGGTACGGATGGAGGCACGGTAGTGCCCCCAGGTGGACAGGTTGTCGCCGAGCCAGTGCCCGACCTTGGAGCCGGAGCCGGCGAAGGTGCTGCGGGTGATGATGAGGGGCCGCTTGTCCGGGCGGCGGGCGCGCATGGCGTCGTACGAGGCCGAGCCCATGAGCGTGCCGTAGAGGTTGTGGGTGTCGTACATGGCCAGGCCGTTCTGGGAGAGGATGTTCGTGTCGACCGTCCGGTTGGAGAGGCCGCCGTCGGCTGCGTTGGACCACGGCTGGTAGGCGGCCTTGTTGCGAATGGAGTACTTGGGGTACAGGAGATCACGGCCGGGCAGACCGCTCTGGTCACCTGCCTGCTCTTGGCGAGGGACGATCTGGGGGGTGCTCACTTCCATTGGAAGGAGGCTTCTCACCTTTTCGACTTGCTTGGTTGAGTTGCTGCTGCAGCCTCCTTGGTCAGGTGGCTGGAACTCGCAAGGGAAACCAGGGAGAGGTCTGGGGTTCTCTCGCACCGCGGGAGGCTCAGGAGGGAAACCCTCAGTTGAGCCGTATGGGTCCTCACTGGGTTCTGTCAGTAATGAAAATTAGGGGGAATCAGTGACGAGTTTCTTACCAGGGGAAGTAGCAACCAATGTTTGCAGGCTCGTTCATGTCGATCCACAGACCGTCAATGTCGATGCCGTCTTCAGGATTGAAGAAGAGATCAAACTCGTTGTTCCAGTACGTCGTGATGTTCTCGGCAAACCAGTCAGGGAAGACTGTCACTCCAGGCCAGACAACACCGAGGAATACAGAGCCATTTGAGCGCAAGAGGAAGATGTTGTCCTCGAGACCTCGCGTGACAGTTGGGTATTCCTTGTATCCCGCTGCGGGATCTACCATGACGATGTAGTGCTGGTTGCGCTCATGGAGGTATGAGACGATACTGCGCAGCTTTCCAACGGGGTATCGCTCAGGGTCAGTTGTGAAGATGGTGCGGCCGTCCATGTAGTCAATGTCAGTCCACATGGTTTCGAGGGGGATATTGGCCTGGCTGTAGTTGTAGATGACCTCGGCCACGGCGAATGCATCTTGATAGCCATAGCGGCACTGGTGGAAGCCCAGACCCCAGTAAGGGGCAAAGGTAGGCAGGCCAGCAACCTCGGCATACTGCTTGGTCACCTCTGAGGGGCTGGGCCCAGCAAAGAACCAGAAGTCGAGAACTCCTCCCAGGGTGTTGTATTCAAGAAACTGGCCGTCTTCTTTGTTGTTGTCAATCATGACGTCCATACCATTGGAGTTGAGCAGAAAGACACCGTGGGAGCCAGACTCGCGATGCTCGAGATACAAAGGCTGGCTTCCGTACAGGTTGGAATCTTCAGGTATTCCGTAGCTGTCCTGGTTCCAGAGAGTGCGGCTGTAATTAGTGGTGCTCAGACGGAAGTCGTCGGTATGCTCGCCCAGTCCATAGAGATAGGGATCCTCGGGAAGCTTGGTGCGCAGGCGGACATATTGCGACTCAAAGATGAGAGATGCCGCTGAAGTGTCGAACAAGACTTCTTCGCTGTCTCGTCTGGAGACGCGGAATGAGAAGGGGCTCTCCTCGTAGTCGAACTTGAGGGCATTGGAGTCGGGAGAGCTCTTGCTGTCTGGACGAGGGAACACAGATTCTGGGATCTGGTAGACCTGGTTTGCCTTGTCCTGGATCTTGACATGAAGTCTTTGGTCTATATTTCCGGCCATGTTAGTCTTGTCATCTTGTCTCCGTGCTACTCTTCTTTTGCTTACCAGCCTCGTAGGTGACCTCCAGAATCAGATCTTTGAGATCATCTCCGTAAGCATTGCATGCATCACCGGCAAGAGACAAGTCGGCAGTCAATCCATAGTCTGTTGTCTGCACATTGGAGGCAGTGTACCCAGGGCATTTGGCCAGCAGGCTGTAGTCGGGGTATTGCTGGTCCTGTGCCGTGCCAAACGAGACGAACAGGGCCGTCTGGAGGAAGGCAGCCGACACTTTCAAGAACCTCATCTTCACTCTTTTGGGTAAGCTCCCAATTGCTAGTGAAGTAGCTATTTGGAATTGAGGCTTGGGGGAAGAAGAGTGAGCGGGTGGAAGGGAGAGTGAAACCCAGGCCCGACATTATATTCTCACCACAAGCTGGGAATCTACACATTTCGGGCAATTCGAACTCATCAGTGAGGGTCAAGATGCACAGGAACCCGCACTCCGCACTCGCACCAATTGGTTTTCCCTGAAACATGCTTAAACGGAAGCTCCTGTCATGACTTCATTCTAGCGCACATCCTCCACAGCTCCTCCACACGCTCAACCCTGGGGCCCCGGTTCTGCTACAACATCACGGATACATGGGGAAATTCACGGTGAAATGAGTCGGTGCCATCCCTCTATTGTGATCTTCGGCGCCTCCACACACCGACAGTGCATGCTGATCCTTGTCACCCGGCCGTATGCCGGTCATTCGCCGGCGAAACCATACATATCTCGCAGTCGCCGCTATTTAGCTTGCAGGAATCAAAACCCGGTCGACATCGGGACCGTACTGGCCATTCAGCCCGGTGATTTGAAAGGTGTTCCCGCTGCCCGAATTCAAGTTCACATGCACAGCGCTGGTGCCTGCGCTCTGGCCGCTGCTTGTCGGGAGGAAGGCGATGCTCTGGCTCACCCCGTTGACATTGACGCTGCCGTACCGCTCCCCGCTGTCGCCGTTTGCATATCTCACCTTGAGCGTCGCTCGAGAAGTCGCGCCGCTGCTCAAACCGCTCAGTCTGAGCGTTCCCACGCTGCTTCCGCCGATGTAGCCCACCGCTGTGCCACCGCTACATCCGGAGCAACTGACTGTAACAGCACCGTTGGACAGGGTCCCGGCCTCTGCCTCGTAGGCCGATTCGCTTGGTGCAGCAGACCATCGCCTTGATGCGACATCGGGGACCCAACTCTCCCGGTTCCTCAGCCACACGCTGGTGGTACCGGAGAGCTCGAGCGGCAGCCAGATGTAGGTGCTTCGCTTCAGATTCGTCGAATGCCACCGATCGCCCATGTATATCGCCGTCGTAGCGTTCCACGGGAGTATGTATGACGTTTGCGAGCTATAGGTGTTCGAGCCCGAGTCGGCGAAATTGGCCCAGGATGACCAGGGTCCGGACAGAGATGTGGCATAGCTGTATACCTATTGGGAGAAACTTGTCAACTCGGCTGTGTTGATAAGAAGAAAGAAAAGGCCCGAAATTCACCGGCGAGAGCTTCGGCTAGTTAACTTACATTATCATTTGGGTCCCATCCTGTAAGATGAGAGCCAAACATGAAGTAGCGGCCGTTTGTCTTCCAAATCGCTGGGGATTCAATCTTCTCACTCCAGGTATAGACGTTTCTTGTCACCGACAGGTAGTCGGAGCTCAAGGCATCAATACGAAGGCCGTTGGCCCGCTTAAGACCATCCGCAATATAAGGTTAGCAGATTGTCTTTTGGGTATTAAGCTTAATGGGAAGCATACGTCCTCGGTCAGGAGATAGGCGGAGCCATCATCATCCTTGAAGAGCCCCATGTCTCTAGATTGGAAACCCAGCGGCTGAAAGCTACCTCGGTACTCGTATTTGCCGCATACTGTGTTGGAAACGGCCACGCCAACCTTTGCTTCGCCATAGTTGCTGCTATCGATGTGCATATACATGACATATTTGCCGGTCGAAGCGTTGCGGATGACTTTGGGTCGCTCAACTACACGGCTCGGTCCCAGATCGCCAGAGGATTGCTGCGTGAGCAGCGCATTCTCAAACGTCCACTCAACCAGGTTCGAGGAGGAGTAGCAGTTGATATTTTGGAACGCGGAGCCATTGGTCTTGTCTTCTCCAATCATGTAGAACTTGCCTCCGTCTTCTATTATTCCGGCGCCATGTGCTTGTACATGGCGTCCTGTGTTTGACTTGGTAATAGTTAGTTGATGATCAAATAGAAAAACGCCCCAAGCAAGTTTTTGGGTTCACAAACTGCAGTCCACGTCGCCCCAGGAACAACCTGCAACGCTGCCTGGCTAGCCGGGACGGCGCCGAGAAGAAATGCTGCCGTTATCGGCTTCATTACTTCGAGTACCTATATTACAGAACGAATTTAAAGGCCAGAGTTAACTCAAAATAAGTTGAGGATAGTTCCGTTCTAAGTCAAAAGATAGTAGCAGTGGGAACCCAGCCGAGGTCGTGACGACTAACACTGATCGCCTTATATGCTAATTCAATCGCACATAATATTCTAGAACACTGTGATGTTTGGTGATCGGTGGACACAGCCCGAGATGTCACCTTCTGGACTAAGGGGATTGGCCGCGTGATGAACTCGTATTTCTGCCGAGGGCATGGTTCCGCGCGAATCATAGAGTCAAAGGCCCAACTCCACAATTGCAATCGTGACAATATAGCGGCGAGGGGTCCCAAACAACGAATTAGGACATGGAACACGCTGGTTCCGGGACCAAAACCAATCAGGTTGCACTGGCCGAAGCCTCCGCACGGGAATGTTTGGAGTTGCAATATGGAGAATAGCCAAATATATGACCTTTTAGCCCCCGCTTGAATATTGCCGGTGACATCTATCATCTAAGAGGTGCGGGTGAGAATGGGGTTTCGGCAGCCCTTTGCCGATGCCTGCCTTACTTGTGATAGCCTCAGGGAACGTGTTGGTAGAAGTCGATTTACACCGTAGAACTAGAGCGAGCATCACTTACAGAGTATCTTCATAAGGTAGAGGAGTGTTGATTACTCAATGTTTAGAGCAGGGGAGAGTGTTCTTCTGCCAGTACAGGAAGGGATTTATGACCACATCTTTGAGTTCATAGTTCATTGCGATTGAACTCACAAGAAAAAAAGAAGAAAAGCAAAGAAAAAAGGTGTTAGAGGAATCAAGAATGATTGTTCAAGTAAGACAATTGCATATTCAAAGAAAATGGACTACCCTGGACCAGGCAGACGGTGAGCACTGGCATCACGACCTCCACCGAAGCCAAACCAGTCTAGCTTCATCCCCCGAATTCTGCTTGGAACCAGCCCACCTTCAATCAAGCCTTTAGCGCCCCATCCGTCCTGAGCCCCATCAAGCTTCCCACACTCGCGGCCAACCGCCCACATAGGCCGTGCTGCTAATTAATCAGTGTCGTTATCTCGCCCGAATAGCTCGTTTTTCTTCCCAAGCCTGTTAGCATGAACTTTAACGCGTCTCAGGCCATCCACGACCAACCCCAGCAACAACCTCAGCATCGCCCCCCCCAGCCTCGCCAATCCGCCAACCCTGCCAGTCCTGGAAACAGCCCCCAGCTCCAGCAGCAGCAGCAGCAGCACATTGCCCAACTACAACAACAGCAGCAGCAGCAGCAGCAGCAACAGCAGCAACAGCCGCATCCCCAGGGCCACGTCGCTATGAACGGCATGAACGGCGCAGGTATGCCAGGTGGCGGCGGCATGTCCATGCCAACGCCCGCTGGCCACCAGGCAGAACTCAACTACATCTACAGCATGGTGGAGGAGCTGAGCAAGCAGCTCGCCGACAACCGCAAAGTCACAGAGGACATCGTCAACGGCCTCGGCAAGGTCCGCACCAAGGCGAAAACCAACGGCATATCCAATGGCGAGCTCATTGATGCTGCTGCTGACGAGCTCCAAAGTGCGCTCTCCCTCTAACGTCTAATCTTCTCGCTGTTCCTGACCAAGCTGACCAATTCACTTTGCGCAGGCCAAGAGGAAAACCTCGACGCCCAGATATCCCTCCTCACCGAGTCGCTCGAGAAGGCCAAGCACAGCCGCGACCAGAATGCGACGCTCCTCACCCAATACGCCAACGCCCTCGCTGTGATGCTCAAGCAGTTCCACGAGTACAAGACCAAGCACGTTGCGGATGTCGCCGCGTGGCATCGGTCCTACCGCGTACAGCTCGACGAGGCCCGCCGAGAGAACTCCCGTCTGCGCGAGCAGATCTGGGAGATGCAGACGCACGCCGCGACGGCCAACGAGAGCCTGAGGAAGTTTCGGAGCAAGTACGACGAGGACGAGAAGCGATGGGACGGGCGTGTCGCCAGCGTTGCGGCGAAGCAAGAGATCCGGTTCTGGAAGCGGATGGCCATGCCTGAGCTCGAGGATGATGACACCTACTGGAGCGGCGACGACGATCTGATTGACCCGGCCGAGAAGGAGAGGCTGCGCGAATTGGAACAGCGAGCTGCGCAGGAGCAGATGATGGCCGAAAGCCAGGCTGAAGATAGCGACGGAGGTCCGCAACAATCACCGTTTCAACACATGGGCGTAATGGGTGGGATCGCCATGCAGAGGGAGGATACGAGTCTTCAGCCAGTTCCACCGCCACGGCCACTGAGTGCCGCATCGAGCACAGGCTCGACGGGGCACTAGTCATGTCTGCTTTGATCTTTAATACTTTGGTTTGTTGGGTTTGGATATTGCATGTAAAGCATGGGACTGTATGATAATGAGGTACTTGACTATATAAACATACGGCATAGCGCTGGGTTACGGAGTTGGGCAAAAGAAGAATACAATGAAAGAATATTACACTAATCCAGTTCAATGCGGTTCAGTTTGTGCATTGTGGTATCAAAACTTTGGTTGCTGTAGCCATCAACGGCCGCGACAACACAACTAACCCAACTCCATATCCCCAACCCAGAGGTGACCTGATAAGGTACCAGCTACTATTAGTTACAAACAAATACATCTCAACCCTCGCTCGTTTGCGCCAATCTCCCAACTTCATTAGTAGCCGCTCTGCTCACGGCGACTGCCATCGCCCCCACCCTGCTCATCCTTGGACGAGGCAGCAGCTTCACCCGCCTGCTTGATCCCCTCCTCATCACCGCGGAGCTTCGCAAAGTAGGTCTTGATATCCTCTGCTCCAATCGCCTGTCCGCTGTCTGCAAACTGCTGGAAGAAGGGCTTGAGCTTCTCCTTGAGGTGGTTGTAGGCCATGACGCCCTCAATGGCGCGCACCCGGTCAACATTTCGCAGGGCGCTCTCCCCACGCTCCAGTAGACTGCCACTTCCTTTGGTCGAGCCGCCATGTTGCGACTCGCCATCTTCTGACAGGGGTGGTTCGTACACCTCTTCTTCCTCAAGGAGTTGGGGGTGGTCGTTGAGCTTCCGGTAGCAGCTGGAGCAGCGGCAGAACTGATCGCGGAAACCTTCTTTGAAGAAGAGTGAAAAGGGTTCGGAGGGTGGTGTTGGCAGGTTGACACGCTTGCAGCCAGAGGGAACTGTGCCCTTCTCGGTAGCATCTGTGGTAACCTGCTGTGTAGGGTTGGCGTCTGCCGAGACATCTGAGCTAGGTTCTTCGGTTTTGGCTCGCTTCACCGGTTCTTCATCACCTAGCGTCTCGTCATCTGCCTTGCGTTTCTTGGAGGTGCCTTCCTCCTCAGGCTTTTCCGCCGGAGTGGGTTGATTAAGAAATACAGGAGGCAGAAACCCTGATGTGCCAACATATGATTTGACCCAAGGGTTGGCAGCGACGCATTTATAGCACAAGAATCCCTCGAACTCGTCCTCTTCAGGGAATCCGGGAGGATTGGGGGGCTCGTCATCCTCATTCTCTGCATCGCCTTGCTGGTCTGCATTGGCTGTCTCGCCATCTGGCTTGTTCTCGACATCCTCTTTGATAGTAGTAAGGGGAGCGCCGGGTGCTTCAGTGGAGGGTTTAACATCTTTCTTGGAAGATGGCATCTTTTCAAACCAGTTTGGTCCCATGCCAACTAGACAGCCTGGGTGATACCAATCCTCGCCACATCCTCCGGTCTCCGCAGTTCCCAATCCCAGACATTGGAACATGGTTCCCTTCTGCTGGAATGGGTCGTAGTCGCACTCGCAACCACAGAAGCGATTCTGGAAGTTCTGATTGTATTTGTTGTTTGCGTCGGGCTCCTCTGAGTGAACCCCACCCTTGGTATTGGTCTCGTTGTTTGTACGAAGGCTGCATGGTGTCGACGATGGAATTCTGGTTGTTCCGCAATCGCAGGTGAAGTTTCGCTTTTGGAAGATCTCGACAAGTGTGTGTTCACCGTGGCAGCTGATGGAGCAGGCATAGCAGACGCCAGCTGGAACCCATTTTTGCGCTGAGGATGCCGGGGCCGGGTTGCAGGTGAGGCACGCGAAGACGTTTTGTCGGAGGGATCCGAGAATTTTGGTACAGGACTCGATGCTCTGTCGGGCTTGTTAGAAACGGCAAAACGGTTTTGATAACCAGGTGATGATTGGGGTGTCAGGGCATACGTATGGAAGGGCTTCGCGTGCGTCTGCTTCAAGAAGCTCCTGGTCCCGAATGAACCTATGATGAGATTGTTAGAATGTTACTGCTTGGGGTAGATAGCAAAGAGGGAATTTGTTGAATTGTCAATTGAACTTACTCTGCCGCGGTCTGTGATGCCTCTGACTGCTGGGAGACGCTGTTCTTGCGTTCAGCGGGCTGAGAGACAGCAGGTGCGTTCTCAGCACCGTTGGGAGGATCTGCCGACATTTTCGAGATGATTCTATGTGCCTCTGATGCGTGCGACTTCAACAAAAAGGAGTGTTTGATGAGATAGAGAGGAGAAATCTCAGCATGCAAGGCGATAACCAAGGCGAATCTGAAGTGCGACACAGCGTTTGCTCAGCTCAGCCGGCTGCACGTCACTGGCCAGCCTGAAATAACTCCACCACTCTTACGCTAATACCTGCAGGAGACGTGCTGTATGATTTCTGGCAGCTCCCTAAGCTCCTGCCCCACATATATCAATCAATTCTGGACCCACTGGCCACTTTACGCGTCCCTACCTGAAAGCTACGCGTGAAGTCGCGTCTTTGTCGCGCGCCAGCTAAATTGATTCCCATTTGTCTCTCCTCGAGACATCCACTTCCCCCTCAAAGATTTGCGAAGCCCCCCTAGCTACGGTTTCCCTCACACATACCCTGCACTGCACTTTTCACACATCGCTCTTCTGGCATCTTTTCCTTCATCGCTCATACGAATTGGTTTATTATATCTCCTTTTGAAGCCGAAGACCTAGATTCCCAACCACAGCGGGGTAGCAAACATGAGGTGAGAGTACCCGAACCCGTTTCCCTGAATGCATGACGCTGACCGCCCATCAGTTCACCTCTTCGCGACAACCCCTCCTCTGCCAATCGGGGAATACAGGCACGAGGGAACCGAAAGCGCTCAAGGACTGCCGATGGCGATGCTTCCTCAGTTGGGCTAGGGTCCAGCCCCATGCCCTCGTCACCACCAGCCGAGTTCAACATTGCCCATGGGGGCGATGATAACGATGATGATGATCTTGACGAAGAGCGCGAGATTCAAGATGACATTGATGACATTGACGAAATGGCCGACGATGATGTCGACCTGTTCCGTGAAGGCTTCGAGGCTGACTACAATGACCGAGAAGGCGACAGATATGAGGACATCGACCTCGATGATGATGGAGACTTTGCAGAGATGGACCCAGCCGCCAGACGACAGCTTGAGGCTCAGCTCAACAGGAGAGATCGAGAAGTAGCTCGACGACAAAGAATTCCTGCTGCATTCCTCCCGGGTGAGGATGATGATGGAGAGATCGATCTGACGGCTCAGCCCCGCCGACGCCGCCACCACTACGATGAGGACCCAGATGACCTCATGGATGCTGATATCATGGACGAGGAGCTGTCCCTTGAGGCCCTTGGCGATGTAAAGGCCTCCAACCTCACAGAATGGGTATCCCAACAATCAGTCCAGCGAACAATCAAGAGAGAGTTCCGAGCGTTCCTCACATCCTACACTGATGCCTCTGGCTCGTCCGTCTACGGAAACCGCATCCGTAGTCTGGGTGAAATCAACGCCGAGTCTTTGGAAGTTTCCTACGAGCACCTGTCAGAAAGCAAGGCAATTCTTGCCTACTTTTTAGCGAACGCTCCTTCCGAGATGATCAAGCTCTTTGATCAGGTTGCTATGGATGTCGTTCTTCTGCACTATCCCGACTACGAACGCATCCACTCCGAGATCCATGTGCGCATCTTTGATCTGCCAGTTCATTACACCCTGCGCCAGCTCCGCCAGTCCCACCTCAACTGCTTGGTCCGTGTGAGCGGAGTCGTCACACGCCGTTCAGGTGTCTTCCCCCAGCTCAAATACGTCAAGTTTGACTGTGGCAAGTGCGGTATCACTCTCGGGCCTTTCCAACAAGAGTCGAATGTGGAGGTGAAGATCACATACTGCCAGAGCTGTCAGTCTCGTGGGCCCTTCACTCTCAACTCGGAGAAGACTGTCTACCGTAACTACCAGAAGCTTACCCTTCAAGAATCCCCTGGCACTGTGCCTGCTGGTCGTCTCCCTCGCCACAGAGATGTTATCCTCCTGTGGGATCTTATCGACAAGGCCAAGCCTGGAGAGGAAATTGAAGTGACCGGTATCTACCGAAACAACTACGATGCTCAACTCAACAACCGCAATGGATTCCCTGTCTTTGCAACAATTTTGGAAGCCAACAACGTCGTGAAGTCCCATGACCAGCTGGCTGGTTTCAGGCTGACCGAGGAAGACGAGCATGAGATCCGCAAGCTCTCTCGTGATCCCAACGTTATTGAGAAGGTGATCAATTCAATTGCACCTAGCATCTACGGCCACACAGACATCAAAACGGCTGTTGCGCTGTCTCTTTTCGGTGGTGTGGCCAAGACAACCAGGGGTTCCCATCATGTCCGTGGAGATATCAATGTTCTTCTACTTGGTGATCCTGGAACTGCCAAGTCTCAGGTGCTTAAATATGTCGAAAAGACTGCCCACAGAGCCGTTTTTGCAACTGGTCAAGGTGCCAGTGCAGTCGGTCTGACGGCTAGTGTCCGTCGAGACCCTCTGACAAGCGAATGGACTCTGGAGGGAGGTGCTCTGGTCCTTGCGGATCAGGGAACTTGTCTCATTGACGAATTCGACAAGATGAATGATCAGGATCGAACTTCGATTCACGAAGCCATGGAACAACAGACCATTTCTATTTCCAAGGCTGGTATTGTTACTACTCTCCAGGCCCGCTGCGGCATCATCGCAGCAGCCAACCCTATTGGAGGTCGATACAACTCGACTGCACCCTTCTCCGCCAACGTGGAACTTACAGAGCCCATTTTGTCTCGTTTCGACATTCTGTGTGTCGTACGAGACACGGTCGAGCCAGCTGAGGACGAACGTCTTGCTCGCTTCATCGTCGGATCCCACAGCCGTAGCCATCCCGAGTCTCAGTCCAAGATGACCCAGGACTCGATGGAAGTTGAGCATGACTCGGAGCAAGCAGAGACTCAGGGGACAAACGGGGCGGCAGCACGCAACAAGGAGGGTGAGATCCCACAACAACTTCTGAGAAAGTACATCCTGTATGCCAGAGAGCGATGCCACCCTAAGCTGTACCACCTGGATGAGGACAAGATCGCACGCCTTTTCTCTGACATGAGAAGAGAGTCCCTGGCGACGGGCGCCTACCCCATTACCGTAAGTTACCCTCTTCTCCCGATTTTCGGACCGGCCCTTTCGCTCGTGGACTTGCCGAAACATATACCGGTTGCTAACACATGTTCTTAGGTGCGTCACCTGGAAGCTATCATCCGTATTAGCGAGTCCTTCTGCAAAATGAGACTGTCGGAGTACTGCTCGGCCCAAGACATCGACCGAGCGATCGCCGTAACAGTGGACAGCTTCGTCGGCAGCCAGAAGCTGAGCTGCAAGAAGGCGCTTGCTCGGGCATTTGCCAAGTACACACTAAGCAGGCCCGGCAAGGGAGCAAACAGCCAAAGCCAGCGTAGGCCAACAGCCGTGATGAGTTAAAAGATTTGTGCTGTCTCACTTGACGTGGCTGATTTCGGTTGGTGATTTGAGTGCGTGTTTTGTCTCCTGGCTTTCAAATGGTATCTATCACGTACATGGATGCATGTGGGATGTGCTGGCGCATAGGGAGTGAGTGTTATTTGTTACGTACTTTTTAGATGGGATGAATATTCGACATGGATACGACATGAAGAGATGATGGGCATGTAGGTAGAAGAATCTCGGTGCTTCCGACTATAATTGGTACCTAATGTTTGAATGAATGAATCAGGTGTCCTTGTTTCGAGTTCTCTCCTTCTCCTTCCCCCCCTTGAAGCTAGATGATAATTCAGAAGCTTGCGCGTCCCCAAGTCTTGGCTGCGACACTCAAGGAGTCTAGCCCTCCGGTTGGTTCATCTGGCTCATGTGCGTTGACTCACAATTAGAACCCAAGAAACTTTCTCACATGTCTTATCCTCTCACCCAATGCAAGTGATGAATGTGCCCATCATCTCGCGGCCAGCATTGTCGATGCCCTCCTTAATTCAGTCCACTCTACGTTGTTCAATGCTGACTCAGCTAACCCGCGCACAGGATAGCTGAGTCAGCAGCCACTGCACTTTCGTAGCCAAATTCGCATTATGAAATTGTATCTCGATGCGTAGTGGTCCTTTCAACTGACTGGACAGACTTGATTGAATGGCCACTGTCGTGGCTACTGACCACTGCCAAACGCTCTCGCTGAAAGTTGCAATACTTATTCTGGTACCGGTCAGATCTATTCCCTTTGGGTCTCGCACCAAGCTAGGCCTGTGAATGGTGATGCTGGACAAAGCCTTAATCAGAGGTAAGAAGGGCGTCTTAAGATTCTAAAATGCCAGATCTAGGGCGGCAATTCGTTGATGGACCGGCAGTTGATCAACCCACTGCTGCATTCAAAACTATGCAGCTGAGCTTGGCGTGAGACTCTAGATCTATTGATATCCAGTAGCTCAAGCCTACACACATCAGCCGTACCAACATCCAGATATCTCATTTCTCTTAGGCTAGGAGGCCCGGCAAGCTATATCGATGACTACTTAAGCTTTTGAGACTAGTCTGTAGAGCAACTATGACTTAACCTCTCGGTTGAATTGGCCTGGCAATTTGGGACATCTAGACCTATCGTTCGACAAGGTTCAGCTACTAAGGCTTTAAGGTGGCTTTTATGGTTAATTAAACTAGCTTCCGCCTCTATCTCAAGCCATCTCCCAACTCAATGCTTGAACTTCTCGTCACCACTTGGACGTCTGCCCCTGACGCCGGCGTATATCGTGAGCTTGCGCGTCCAATAGTCTTGGCTGCGACATGCAGGGAGTCCAGCCCTCCGGTGGGTCAGTCCATCGACGTGTAGCAATGTGCTTTGACTCACAAGCGCAAAAGTGCCCTGCACGCCAAGGCGAAGCGGTGCATATGCTATCGGGTAGGGCTGTCAGGGTCCCGGGATGAGGATCGCCAGGCAGATTTGCATCTGCTATTGCCTCAATCTACTGTCAGCTTCGGCCCCTGATATGTGGCCCCGGGGCCTGGACTGACGGGCCGCGCGGCTGGTGGAATTGGCTGCTTGTCGCGACAGGCCGCGGCGTATAATCAGACTCGGGCCATTGATGTGGTTGGTGATGATGCATTCCAAGCCGGTTCTCGGCAACATCGCCAACTTCGTCTACCCGCCCAATTTGATTTCAGACGCCTGCTTACTGTTGGACAGCTGGAGGAATGCGCCTCACACTGTGGCGGGCTATCAGATGTGGCTGGCCAACTGGTGCCAGGTCGTGCATCGCTCGGGGGATTGTTGGCTCGTACGTAATTCACCGTCTGCCATGTATTCCGTCTTGGCATGACTTGGAATGAGATTGACAGAAGAGCCCAGGGCTGGGCAGTAAGACCGTGCCGGCTCTTGCTGGTCGATATGAGACTTGCCAGGCTGATGGCGCAGAATAGCTTGGATCATGCCGTCACTGTTTAGATATCTACCATCGTCTTTCCCTTCCCTACCCTCTCTTCTTTCACTAGACCAGCTTCATGCCTCTCATTGAATCTACCAGCATTAAAGCAAGATCCGTATCCTTGAATCGACAACCGACTCCCTGGTGGTAGCTCCACATCCATGTCGCCCACATCCGTCGAGTTCAGGCCACTCATAGATGGTCCTGCATCAGGATGGACGGAAAGTAAGTGACCGGACAAACTGAATTATTGGGTTGATTCTTTTCTTTTGATGGTCAGAATGAACCTACCGGTCGGAGATGCAACTATACTGACCAGTCTCCATTCTCAGATCAGGGCGGTGCCATTCCCCTCGAAAAGGGAGCGCAGAAGTACCAATTCCGTGGTCTTGCAGCTAGACGTCGCTCTCGAAAACGAGTATGGATAAACCTCATCGCCAGATGGCTGGTTACTGTCTTATTCGTTGCCGTCGTCTACATCCTTCTGATCGGATACTCAAAGCCCGACCTCATTACCAGATCGGAGAAGCGGTACTTCTACGCGCTCTTTGTCGGGTTCACTCTCTCCCTCGGTATAGTTACCGTCAGCCAGCTGAATAACGTGGTCAACGATGTCCGGTGGTGGATTCTATCTCGACGATATCGGTCAGCTCACAAGGCAAGTACAGCAACAGAGTTATCTGGCTTTTATGCTAACACCATGATAGGTTGAGGCGATAATGAATGCAACCAGCATGTCAACTATTTTTCTTCTCGCTTTCAGGTCCAAGAGAATTTCAATTCACATTTCGGTTTTGATCTGGCTTCTTCTCATTGTGGTATGTCATCAGTGAAACAACCATCGATTCATAATATGCTAACACGAAGTTATACTACAGGGATCGCAGGTTGCATACAGTAAGTTTACCAGTCATCAAGCAGAAACAAATCAGCGTCTTACATATCTCGGGGCCATTCACTGACTTTTTCTATTTAGGTGCTGTCGGTTTGACTTTTGGCGTGGAGAAGACCGAGGATAAAGCCATGTTAGTCAAGGGGCAAATCCTGATCCCCGACATGTCCAAGTTGGAAACAGACCGAATCGTCAAATCATCGGATTCCCTGAGCGCACAACAGTATACAGCAAATACGTAAGATTCACGGCCCTCTCATCTACCCGTGGTATATGCCATGTTCCTCTTACAGGATACTAATCCTATATATCTACTAGCTATGGGACAATGGCTCTCGCGTATAGCCAGGCAACACTCGATCAAATCCCCAACAAGGGCTATCTCTGGTTCCAAGACCACCCCATTGTCTTCTGCGACGACAACTCCCCATCATGCACCTACATCTTCCATGAGAAAAACGCCCAGCTCGCCGCCGACCCCGGGGCCATTCCCGTCCAATCGACCACCAACCGCAGCGTGGAAATCACCAGCCGGTGCAACAGCTACCCCGTCACCCGCGGAGCAAATGGCACCATGACAAACATCACAATTACTGCCGAGTCCAAGGACACCGTCATCACCCTCCCCACCACCCCCGGGTCAGACCAATCCACCTTCATGACAAGGTACGACCAAGAGTGCGGGCCCAACTGCCGGATCATGTCGGTGTTCGAGGTCTCTGCCGATGCCTCCTGGTACTACAGCTGCACCACCTGGCAGGGTCCCGTGAAGAACGCAACTCTCCCGCAGCATGAGATCGCCGAGAACGTGACCTACCTCGCCACTACGGCCATTGGCCTCCAGGGCTTCGCGAGCCCGCCATCCGGCAACACAGAACGGGAGATGGATCCCATGAAGAGCCTGCAATACAAGGTATATCCGTCCGCCACCGTGCCCGGCAAGCCGGCCAACGGTTCGACCCGGGCCATGGAAGGTTTGCTATCGCGGTTCGCCATCGGCGTGATCGCCATGGCCGCGGAGTCCAGCTCGGGCGTCACGCTGGAAGGCAGAGCGCCGCAGATTGGGCAGAAGCTGGGCGTGGAGCACTGGAACCTGATACACATGACTTTCGCACTCACCGCCGGCCTGCAGTTGATCTTGGCCATCGGCGTGACGTTGGTCGCCGAGCGTGTGATCGTGCCTGATGGAGGACCGATAAGCGAGGCTCAGATCTTCCGAGCGATGACGAGCGATCGAGGAGTACATGCCGTCGGGTCCGGCTGGAGATACAGATTTGATCCTGTCGGAAGTGACGGCCTCTATGATTTGTACATGGAGGAAAAGGGGGCCAAAGGCTCGCAGTCAGACAGTGAGGAGGGCCCGTCGCCATCTAGAGTCATGGAGGCCACTCCTTCGGAGCCACCACGATCAAGGGGCAACACCATTGGGCACTAGGTTCGTTTGGCATGATAAAATGGTGGTCTATCTAGGCGTTTTGGAGGATATTGCCGAGCTGGAAATACGGGTTTTGATTATTGTACCAATAGAATGTGGAATAAAAAGGCGGGAATGATAATCGAGGATACTAGGAAAATAAACTATCTATGTCAAAAACAATTTGCAAGGATCAAAATCTCCAAAACTACAAAATGAGACTCAAATGAACGGCTTGTACTGCTCCTCGCACCAATTCCAAAACTTCTTACAGTAACCCAGGCCACCCTCCTCCTCAGGGGTAATGGCCTTGACAATGTCCTGTCTAGGGCACTCCTTGTCTGTACGAATCCTCCCAAACGGAATCACATAATCCCCATTCTTGACATCTGGAGATAGCCCTGCGAACAATTCAGTGTAGGCTCCTGACTTAGTCTCAGAGAGCAGTCTTTTGAGGACGAACATGACCCTGTTGGGGGCACCCGTATAGCCATTAGACTTGACGTTCCCAGGGTTGAGGCAAGCGATGGTTATGCCATCAGCTCCCCATCTCCGAGCCATCTCGCGTGCCAGGATCCAGGATCCTGCCTTGGAAGCGCCGTAGTTCCGGGTAGGATCCTTACCCCCCGTCTCGAGCAGGTCAAACTCGATCCCATTGGGCGGAGATGACCCGTCAAGTGAGATGCTTGCCGTCCAGAGGACGCGCACAGAGCCCGGCGATCCCGGTGAAGCTTTCACAGCAGCCTGCAGCTGGGGTTTGAGAAGCTGGGTGAACAGCAGAGTGGCGATGCAGTGCATGCCCACCATGGGTTCGAATCCCTGGGTGGTTCTTGCATCAGACGCGAACCGAAATGCAGAAAGACCTGCATTGTTCCACAGCACATCTAGCTTGGATTCCTGGGCGGCGAAGGCTGCGGCTGCAGCTTTGACGGTATTCAGATCATCAAGATCAAGGTGGATGAATTTGAGGGTACCCTCTGACGAAGGTGCCGATCGAGTGATGGTTTGAATAGCTTCCGTGGCTCGTTGCTTTGTAATTTTAGTTAGTCTTTGGTCGAGAGAGGGCTTCTGAGTTTATGGGAACTTACCTCTGATCGAGTTGCCATGTAGACCGTGGCCCCTGAGCCATAGAGAATCTTACACAACTCATATCCGATGCCCGAGTTGCCGCCTGTTACCATGAAAATCTTTCCTTTCTGGGAGGGGAGATTCTCCTCCGTGAATGTTGGCTTTGGAGGGAAAAACTGTGTGTAGGTCGTGTAAATCATCGTGTCTTGGAGTTGCCAGGGAACCACTTTGGAGTCACAGTTTGGAAGGGTAAAATGAGTGCGGAATGCTGTGTATTTCGAATCTCTAGCTGTTCCTATTCTCTACGTCCTTCTCATGCTTTTATAGTTCCAGAAGGACGTTATCTTGTCAATGGCGAAATGTCTACATGCTGGATAGAGCGGAATTATCATCAAGTACCCAGGCGGAAGTCCGCCTACTACTAAGCATCGTGGCTCATAAATAGGTAGGCGGCGGAGATTTCTGAAACTATCAACTGGAAGACTAGACAGTAACGGTCATTTCTGTCTTCTTAGAGGCCATGATACGCGGTGATGTATCG
Source organism: Clonostachys rosea (assembly GCA_026958235.1). Classification (NCBI taxonomy): domain Eukaryota; kingdom Fungi; phylum Ascomycota; class Sordariomycetes; order Hypocreales; family Bionectriaceae; genus Clonostachys; species Clonostachys rosea. The sequence continues at coordinate 4,724,337 of CP110207.1, forward strand.
AGGTGCCTTGGTGGGAGTGTAAGCGGAAATGAAAAGGTTGGTGAGCACCACCATTTGCAGCCCACCCTGTACCAAAGCGATCACTCCTCGCTGGGGGATAAATGTATGCGTAATACTTCTTGACGCATCTTGGCAATTTTATTACGAAATGCGAAGGTAGAAAAAGTAATTCGTGTGCACTAAGCAGCTAGAACCACCAGCTGAAAGAGCGCGGAGAGACTGACGAGAGGAACGCCGACTCAAAGCTCCGCTATTCGAGGCCTGGTGATGCTGCAAGCTTCAGCCCGGACCAGAAACCCTCCGCGACTACGGGAGGAATCGGAGGTTTTGTAAGACGCGCTCTCCCGATACCATATTTGCTTTTAAAGATCCATCAGCGTCAGAGTCATAATCATCAATTCCTCTATCAATTGATCTCATCCAGCTGACATCACTATCCATCATGGCACGCAGTATTTCCAGTAAATTGCTCGCTACATCACTTGCCACGGCCATCGCGCTGGGAGGCACTTATGGATTTCTCGTCCATCAGCGTGTCAAGGCAGTTGATCGCAAGCGAATAACGATACGAGACACCGCCCCGGACGCATTCCGACAGTCCAAATCAATCAAGGATATTGTCAACATCAAAGGCCACCGGGACCAGGGTGACTCGCGGCACATTACTGTCGAGATTCCCGCACATCTGCAAAATGAGCCTGACGAGGCCCTGCTGGCTAGATTCGTCAAGGGGTTTTTCGGAGGCATTGTCATTGGGCCTGAACGACTGACGCTGCAAACCTTGGGGTTGAATTTGGTCAAATTCACTAGTAAGTGAGAGGCCCTTGCTACGGGCAGGAACATGAAGCTGATGACACGAACCAGGTGCGCATGCTCCCTCAACGGGACAGCGACTATGGTCAACCAAAGACCTGCAGGACAATAAGCTCCCTCCCCTGCACTCGGTCTTGTTTGGTGTGTTCCAGGTCACTGACAAGAACCTGGCCGAGCGCAGCGGCAGCGAGCCAAGCGAAAGCTATGTTGACTTCGCCTTTGGCAGCGATGAGACCGTCTTTGCCGGCGCTCACCGTTTCGCAGTAGTGAGATATCCTCGCTCAAGTCAGCAACCGGCTGATGAACCGACGACGGTCCAAATCCACAGCCAGTCAATTGTCTGCAATCCCTTGTATGACAGGCCGCTCCGGCCACAGTTCATGTTCACCTTTCATCTGGCATATGCCGATCTGCTGTTCAGGGACGCAATCGCAGAGGTGACCCAGTGGTTACAGGGATAACACCAATGCCCACTCAAGAAGGTAATGAACAACTCCACTCACAAAGTCCGTCCATGGGGAGAGAACACGGTATCTCCTGTCCTTTGGTCTGGGCATAGGCATTCCACGCCGGAACTCCACTCCCTGATGTTCCAAGAGAAGATCCCCCACACGCCGCCCCTGTCATAGCTAATCTGCCTCTGCCTCTCGCATGCTCATAGGGTGTGCGAAGGCCATCTCGCCGGAGTATCGTCCCGACACCACGAAACCTGTGGAGAGGCAGACGAGCTGTCCAGCGAGATGATTCGCTGCCAATTCGGATGGCTCTCGGTAAAGCTCTGGATATGCCGGTTGAATCTCGGACTCTTGGCCTACATCGGCTGAAGTGCGGTTAACAGGAGAGTGGCTCGCAGAGGATCTCCGGGCCGAAGAATCGACATGAGCCTGGTTCCTCATTCGCTTGTGGCACCATCGCATGAGCTCTCCACGGGCTGAGCTATTGGTGAGCACGTATTTATGTTGCTTCCGGCCCCTCTCCTCGCTCATGCAGGCGATGTTTGTTAGATGATTGAGAATATAATATACTAGCGTTCCGTGGTCGCCCCCCTTCTTTCCTGCTTCCAGACAGTGATCATCCCAGCATTAGAGAATATATACTACCAGTGCTCTTCAGAATGGCCGACTTCGATGTGGATGAGGTGCTCAAGAAGCTGGCCATCAACGAGAAGATTGACCTGCTGGCAGGTTTGTCCTTACCATGTCCTAATCTCAACGAATCAGCCCATTAACAAACACCTTCTAGGAATCGACTTTTGGCATACCAAAGCACTGCCAGACCATGGCGTTCCCTCAATTCGGGTGACGGATGGTCCTAATGGCGTTCGAGGAACTAGATTCTTCAACGGCATCCCAGCCGCCTGCTTCCCCTGCGGCACGGCCTTGGGCGCCACCTTCAACCAGTCTCTCCTCGAGGAGGCTGGCGAGACCATGGGCGAAGAAGCCAAGGCCAAGAGCGCGCACGTAATTCTGGGCCCTACAATCAACATGCAGCGTTCACCCCTGGGCGGACGCGGTTTTGAATCAATTGGTGAAGACCCTTTCCTCGCCGGCCTGGGCGCCGCAGCCCTGGTCCGAGGAATCCAAAAGACGGGCGTCCAAGCTACCGTCAAGCACTTCCTCTGCAACGACCAGGAGGACAAGCGGATGGGGGTCCAGGCTATCGTCACCGAGCGTGCTGTCCGTGAGATCTACGCCCTGCCCTTCCAGCTTGCTGTGCGGGACTCGCAGCCAGGTGCCTTGATGACAGCGTATAACGCCGTCAATGGAACTTTTTGCAGCGAAAACCCCAAGTATCTGCAGGACTTGCTGCGTGGGGAATGGGGCTGGGAGGGCCTGATTATGAGTGACTGGTACGGCACCTACAGCACCATCGATGCTGTCAAGGCCGGCCTAGACCTTGAGATGCCCGGACCTCCGCGTTTCCGTGGCGAGCCCCTCAAGTTCAGCGTTTCCACTGGGAAGCCCTTCCACCACGTCATTGATGCCCGTGCTCGCGAGGTGCTCAACTTTGTCAAGAAGTGTGCCGCCTCGGGTGTTAAGGAGAATGGCCCGGAGAATCCGCGTGATACTCCAGAGACAGCTGCTCTTCTGCGGAGGATCGGCAACGAAAGTATCGTCTTGCTCAAGAATGAGAACAACGTCTTGCCCCTGAAGAAGGACAAAAAGACTCTTGTCATCGGTCCAAACGCTAAAGTCGCTACATACCATGGTGGTGGCTCTGCCTCGCTCGCTGCATACTATGCCGTGACCCCGTACGATGGAATTAAAGAGAAGTTGGGCTCAGACCCTATTTACACCGTGGGAGCCCAGACGCATCGATTCCTCCCCATTCTTGGTACCCAGACTACGAAGCCAGATGGCAACACTGGCATGACTTGGAAGGTATACAACGAGCCTCCCGAGGCCGAGCATCGAAAACTCATTGATGAACTGTCTATTACCAAGACAGAAATGCACCTGGTGGATTACTACAACGAAGAGTTGAATGATTTGTGGTACGCCGACCTCGAGGGCTCCCTCACCCCTGATGAGGATCAAAAGTTCGAGTTTGGCGTCGTTGTCAGCGGCACTGCTAAGCTCTTCGTCAATGATCAGCTTGTCGTCGATAACGCCACCAAGCAGTACCCCGGAGAAGCTTTCTTTGGTTCTGCCACACGTGAAGAAAAGGGCACCTTCACCTTCAAAAAGGGGGAGACATACCATGTCAAGGTCCAGTTCGCCTCCGCGCCTTCCTTCACCCTCAAGCTCGGCACCGTGGTAACCGGCCATGGCTCTCTTCGTGTTGGTGGCACAAGGATCATCGACGCGTTCGACGAGATCAACAAGTCTGTACAGCTGGCAAAGGAGCATGATCAGGTCATCATCTGCGCTGGCTTGAATTCCGACTGGGAAACAGAGGGCAATGACAGGGCCAGCATGAAGCTCCCCGGTGCTCTCGACCAACTCATCGCCGATGTCGTCAAGGCAAACCCCAACACTGCCGTCGTCATGCAGACGGGAACCCCAGAGGAAATGCCGTGGTTGGACAAGACCCCCGCTGTGATCCAGGCCTGGTACGGTGGCAACGAGACGGGCAACTCTATTGCCGACGTGCTGTTTGGTGATTACAACCCATCTGGAAAGCTCTCTCTCAGCTTCCCCAAGCGTCTCCAAGACGTGCCCTCGTTCCTGAACTTCCGCACCGAAGCTGGCCGCACCCTGTATGGTGAAGATATCTACGTCGGTTACCGTTACTACGAGTTTGCCGACCGCGATGTCAACTTCCACTTCGGCCACGGCCTCTCATACACCACCTTCGCCTTCTCTGATCTCCAAATCACTTCGACGGAAGGCAAGCTGAAGGTCAGCCTCAAAGTGAAGAACACGGGCCCCATCAAAGGAGCAGAGGTCGCACAACTCTACATCAAGCCCAAGCAACCTGCCAAGGTGAATCGTCCCGTCAAAGAGCTCAAGGGGTTCGCCAAGGTTGAACTCGAAGCTGGAGAAACTAAGACAGTTTCCATCGAGGAGCTAGAGAAGTATGCAGCCTCGTACTTTGACGAGGAGAGAAACCAGTGGTGCGTGGAGGAAGGCAAGTATGAGGTGATTGTAAGCAATAGCAGCGTCGTAAAGGAGGGCGAGGCGCTGAAGGGCTCCTTCTCGGTGGCAGAGACATACTGGTGGTCTGGCCTTTAAATCGTTGTTTTGAATATGAGTGAAATGACTGGCGATGGTGGGATCAAGGACAGAGCATAAAGCAGAGAATAAGTCTTGAATATTCCAGAAATTTATTCTATCCTACAGTAAACAGGTTGCGAAATATTTATAACGAAGACTCCTTGTATTATTTGGTTCATTCAATTCTGCACTCTCTTTGTATACCTAATGAATGTGATTCTTACACCATTCAGTATCATTTTAATTACACAACCCCGGAATACATTACGCTCCTTAGCCTGGCCAAGTATCAGTTATTCATCATCCGACACACCAAGTACTTTGTCATGCTGTCGACATCCCCAGCCCTCGCCACGGCCCATCAAGCCACCCTTCTCAACGGAAACAATAGCAGCACACGTGCAATCCCCCTCCTTGACCATCCCCGCCTCGAGTTGCCGCTTGTAGCTCAGCCTCCGCAGCCGCTCAGTCTCTCCTGGTGTGAGCTGGAGGTACGTCTCGATGACGATGCAGTGGACCAGCAAACCGAGCCAGGCAGCAGCGCCGAACGTGACATTGAGCCCGGCGGCGACTTTATCTGGCCGACCTGACATGATATCCGCGGAGATGAGAACTCGCTGGTCGGGCGAGACTCCGGAGTAGAAATCGGTGCAGTCTGGGTACATGGACATAACCAGATCCGAGTCGTGTTTGAAGATGTAGTCGATGACGGCGCAAGGACGATAGTCGTAGTAATGGTTCAAAGGCGAGTGGGTAAACACAACCATGAGATATGCGATGAGCCTCATAGTAATGACATGAGTCGCCTACATGAAACCAGTTAGTATTGAGGCAATATACTTGGCTTCTAGGTAGTTCTTCGACTTACAACAGCCCATGCCCTCATCATCCACGCGCGGTGGAGGTCAATCCTGAGCCTCTTCACATAATAGAGGGCAAATGCCAAAGACAAAAGAAACATGGACGTTGCCGCGCCCGAAACCGTCTGAGGAACCAGCCCGCCTCCGAAATGATGTCGTGACATCATGAGAACGCCGAGGGAGCTGAGCACGACAAGCGCCAGGACAACATAGCCAATGTACTGATGGAGTGAGATGGATCGCTTGCGCACAGCAGGAGTGAACTGCAAAACAGCCAGTAAGCCCGCAGGGAAGATTGTTGCCAGGTGTAGGAAGAGACCGATCCTGCTGACACCCCGGGAGAAGTAGTAGCATTCGCCGGGCATGGCGACGCGGGGCTTCCCGCAAAAGTAGCCATCGATATCGAGGTATCGAAGATGGGTTAGGATGAAGGCTGCGAAGGGGCCACAGAGGACTAGCCAGAGCGCGAAGTTGTGAGCCCGAGAAAAGCCAAAGGCGCGAGAGACGTGTTGGAATAGAGCTGTTAAGCCACTGACGGCGTCGTCAATATGCGTCGCCATCATCACAAGCGGAGAAACAAGCCAGGGCCAACGGTTTAATCTGAGGAATATATGGCTCAGTTTCTCACGATGATGTGGTGTTGGCCAGGCCGTTTCTTTATCCCAGAAATGGGTAGAAAAGGGGGAAGAAGAGGTAATATGACGAGGAAAGGAAGAAAGTGTAAATATAAAAAGGCCCAGCTGCGAGTAAAGAAGCAAGTTACATACGATGAGCCTCTTCGGAGAAGAGTCCCATCACATTCAAGTGAATGGGCAGTTCCCCATTCACAAACAAAGAGATCATGTCAAAGTCCCAGACACACCGTGCAAGCCACTCGGTTACTTGCTCTTAGCAACGCGAGATGATTCAGTGAAGCGGCCCTGTGGACGAAGCAAAGACGTTTACCAGTACACACGAGATCAGGTGAAGTGAGCAGAGTGGCAATCTCGAGAAATATATAACCTATGTCATGCTCGGATCCCACGTCGAATCAGAGACATATCGCCGTAGGCACAACATACGCGTACCAAGTTACAGGGAAGCCCGGAGTAGCTTGAGGGGGTGGGAAGAAGAAATCATGCCACATCGTTACCGCCATGCTGCCGTTGGGCGTCCATCGGCTTCCACAAGAACGATGACCAATAGTTGAGATTCTGGAAGTGAGAAATCCCATCACGGTAGCCCTCCAGTGAATATTCGCTTCCGTCGTTGCACCGCCATTCGTGAATAGGATCGGGGATGGGCGTCGTAGCCGAAGAGAAACAACGGCACTGAGACACTTTCACGGCATTGCTTCCATGAGTGACAACCCTCCGATGCAGTATTCACCCTGTTTGGACGTGTCTGCCCATTCCGCCAATCCTTTTGGGAAATCTATTTCAACACGAGCTCAAACCCAAGGCTTCCTCAACTCGGGATCAGAGGACAAAAGATGCGGTATGCAACCACCGTCCTGTTTGTGCGACAAGAGTTACTTTTTCTCCTCCCTAATCATCCAAGTATGCCTTATGATAATTAAAGCAAGTGCTACGTTACGCGAGAAATACCCCGAGGCCATTGGCTATGAGGTAGGGCTATTCCTTGTGTTGTTGATGCCAAGACAACTCATACGATGGATCAAATACGGTGAGGGAGCTCGGCAGCGGGTCTCGACGATCAAATTACTCTCATCTCTTGGTCTTTTCCGGCTGACAGAAATTGAGACGGAAAACTGTGAATCAGCCAATATCAATAAAGGCAAGGCTGGATTGAAAGATTGACTGGGCGCACTGGTGAAGTCATTAATTGAGCGCCATGTCTCTCGCACTTGGAAATAGAGAATAATGACGATATTATTCAATATGATTCGCTAAGATAGAACGACCAAGATAAAATAAGCTCTTCAAGAGTAGAAAGTTGCTAGAAGAATGCACCATGACATCGTGTGAAATTCCAACCCAGCAGCACAGACAGCGCCAGATTGATGAGACGAAATCTAAACAGATACTGGTGCATGAAGTCCGTGGAAGCCCAGGCCGATGGGAAACTCCAATTCTGCCCTACCGACCTCCTCCATGCTCTTGGCGTCGAGACACACTAAGTAGCTCACCTGAGCGGTCCCGTCGAGGACGACACTCAGCAAGACACCGTCGTCCTCGTCAGTGGCGCCGGGACGAGGCACAAAGATAGCCTCACCGGGCGTGTGAGACTGTGGCGGCGCCCATATGGTAGCCGCACGGCTGCTGACATCCGTCTTGACCAGGCAGTCCATCATGGTGCTCAGCCCTCGCGACGAGACACTGTAGACGAACCGGTAGGGTCTCGTTGCATAGAGTGGATTAATCGTCGGCAACTCCCCAACATGAGGTGCTGGTATTGCGAATACTTCTTCTGCTGATGGTAGGGGAGAGAGACCCTGAGCGCTGCTCCCAGAAGACGAAGGGGAAGCGGGAATCCGGAAACGTTGACGTCTAAGATGGGGTACTAGGTCGCTCCCTTCAGGCCCGTCTATCCAGTACTTTCGAGCACCTTCTTCCCGATCGAGGATGACATCCAGGTAAAACCCCTGAATAATAGCAGTTGATTCGTATCCGACATAGTCAAAGGTAAGGTCCACCCACTCAGCTTGAGACCCTTGATCCTCCACGACCGCCTCCTCAAAAGCATTTATTGAGTGGAAAAAGAATCCCGCTGGCGTTGTGAAGCGAGCCACCACACCGTTTCCGTAGCGCCTGTCAACGACTACCCATTGGGTGAGTTTGGATTTATCAAAGGGCGCCATGCCATCGATCAAGTTTCTCACAAATGGGATCTTCATCCCCGACAAGGAGAAATGAGAGGATGGCACACACAAAACGACGTAGTTCTTGGTCAAGAACATGCTGTGTATATATGCAGGCGAGAGATCTGCTACCGTGAGAGTAGCGAGAATGTCCACATCTCCAGTTGAGGCGTTGGTGCGGTAGATCCGATACGTTGGACGGGATCCAAAATCGAGATTGTAGTTGAACATGTCACCCGATTCAGGATCTCGCTGTGGGTGTGCGCATGCGAGAGGACCCCTAAGGCTCGGATGTAGCTTGGAAGTGGAAATAAACTCAACAGGCTCCAATGTGTCCGGGTCGACCTTGTGAAGAAGGCTGTTATCGGTCAAGACGAACAAATCCCCTGTTCCGGTACGATGGCCAGCTTGGGCTGCTCTGGACGTTTCTGACCAAGGTCCAGGCAAGTTGCGCTCGATGACAACAGCATTGTTGGCTTGTATGGGGTGAAAGAGGCTCATGAACTTGGAGAATATGCCGACGCAAGGGTCTGCTCTCTGGCCAAACGAGATGCCGGATCTCCAACCTCTTCGTTTGATATCGTCAACGAATGTTTCTGCCTGAAGACGCGAAGAATAGCGGACGACTGTAGCATTCCCACCACCAGGGACACTCGACGGGATGATGTCGAACTTGTGCATTTGTGCAAAACCGTCGAACCAGTGGGAGACGCGGTGAGTGCTGCCATTGTCAGTGTCGACGGCGTTCTGGCCCGGACCAGTGCGGTAGAGCGATCCAGCCGCCCATGATGGTATCTGGCCCACGATCTTGAGATCTATCGGTCCACGATGTTCCTCGAGTCCCTCGAACTAGATTGATTGAAGGGATGTCAATGGTTCATGTTTGGTGAAACGGAGGCAGGACTTGTCACTCACCCCAGCCTCGTTTGGCCAGTCCTTCCACGACTCAGCGTGGAAATTCTCCATCGTAGCCTTTGCGTCTTGCTCCTCATCGCTGGCCAACCGATGAAAGGTGCCTGAGCTGGATAATGAGGGTATTGCTGTGGGTGCAGCCATCTTGAAGCTAGTCGTCAGGGTCGCCTTTCGTGGATTGACACTTTTCGATGGAGAACAGTAAAAAGACGGAGCGGCAATTTCGGTCTGGTCTGTGGACCGTGATTGCGGCGTCGTTACACAACATGATGACTATTTATCCAGTTCATGGAACTTATCAGTGTAAGTGAGAGGATGAACGAGTGAATGATTCATCACTCTCTACAGATATGCACTAGCCAATTTCGATGAGTGCCACTCCGCCAAGGACCAGATTATGCGAACAAAAAGAGAAGCATAAACCAGTACCTTGTATAAGCCATAGGCTATTCTAAGCCTTATTTGAAAAACACTACGAGCATTTTTTTCCGTTGGCCGCTGAGCACCGTTGCTGTTCGTATCAATCTGTGCGCATTACTCACCACTTTCAACGACCTACCCTACACACACCATCTGGCCAGCGAGTCTCTTCTAGGCGCTCACTGCCTTATTAAATAGCCAGTGACCTAAGAAGGACGCAATTAGTATTTTTTTGGGTTGGTTTGTCCCTTAGTGTTATACTGATATTATACAATTTAGGGGTATTTGGGAATAATTTATCGATCTCTTCATCGGGGGCAATTATTATGCTCACTTGGGATCTCTTGTACAAAGACTCCAACTCCTGATACTACAACAGATACATAATCAATCAGTGACTACTGTAGAATGATTGCTGTTCCCGTTCTATACATGTATCCCGGCGTCACCCCCGGGCCGTCTTCAGTCTTGGTAGTCTTCTCCCGCGGATCGGATATGGATACCCGCCTCTCGCTCGTCGTTTCCCTTGAGATCTTGATTCAAACAATCAACTTCCGCCAATTACTATTGCGGGGTACATCACAGGATACAGTGTGGCATTGGAAATAGATTGTGAGCCAGCGGGAAAGGCAGTCTCATAATTATCATGGCTCTGTGGTGGCCTAGTTAGATTAGGGCCATACACCTCGAGGTCAGCACACCTGGCAACTGGGTATATCAACCCGATTCGATGATCGAATCGAAGTTAGGAGAGGCAGTGTTTTATTCCTGCTTCTAAACATTGAAGATCGTATTCCATTCACATAGTGCATTCACCATGGGAGTTGTTGAGTTGCTCCTTTCCAATGTCAGAATTGTGGCATTGGGCGTGACTTTTCTGGTATGAATTCAACCTCTTTTGTTCTTCATCCCTTCAATTGACCTCTGGTATCATTAACCTTGCCTTCCATCATTTATAGTCGTTCGCGTACGTCCTCGGAGTTGTCATATACAACCTATACTTCCATCCGCTTGCCAAGTATCCCGGCCCATTCCTCGCCAAGATCTCTCCAGTAAGTCCGAAGCCATCCTCCTCTCCCACCTCCCAGTGCATTAGTCAATGGCATAGAAGCTTACATCTTCACTCGTTGGTAGATCTATAGTATCTGGGGTCTCTTCCGTGGTAGATGGCCTTTTGACGTCCACCAACTCCATTTGAAATATGGCCCTATCCTCCGGACCATGCCGAATGAACTCACATTCACAGATCCCCAAGCATGGAAGGATATATATGGCCACCGCCAAGGTCATCCTCAATTCCACAAGGACCGTAAGTTACCCATTTACTATCCGATAAATCAACACGCCTTGCTTTAATGGACAGTGCTAACAGGTCTTACAGCTATCCAGTAAGGAATAATTAACCCCCAGGATCGTATCAGCCGCATGCCTTGTGCCTGCTAACAATATTCAGCGTTGGATCCGTTCAGGACATCCCGGGCTCGACCACCTTGACCATGGCTGATGATGCCAACCACTCCCGTCAGCGACGAACCCTATCTCATGCGTTCAGCCAGAAAGCTCTGCTCGAGCAAGAGAGTATTATCAGAGGCTACGTCGACCTCCTCATCCAAAAGCTCCGACCCTTTGCAGAAACTGGCCAGCCTATCAACATGTGTGACTGGTTTAGTATGTTTATTTCCTCCAACTTGAACGCGTCATCCCTAAAGCTGACAGCTTTGTAAGACTTCACTACGTTTGACATCATTGGCGACATGGCCTTCGGAGAACCCTTTGGCTGCCTCAAGGACGGAGTCTTCCATTCCTGGGTGTCTCTCATCACACAGACAATAAAGGCAGGCGCCTATGAGCAGGCTACTCGTCGCATGTTCAAGTCAGGGGGTTTCATGCAAAAGTTCCTGTGCAAGTTCATCCCGAGCGACCTGCGGGAGAAACGATATCGTCATCTCGAGCTGAGTCGCGAGAAGTGTCTCAAGTGAGTTGATACAATTGGAGATCACTTATAATATGTATTTCCCCCGTTCTAACATATTCAACATGTAGACGAATCGATGAAGGCCTTCGCCGAGAGCATCGTGACTTCTTGTACTACATTCTCCGGCAGAACGAAAAAGGAGGTGTGTCTCAAGACGAGATTATCCTCAACTCTGCCCTGTTCATCGTTGCCGGCTCCGAGACAACCGCATCTCTCCTCTCCGGTCTTCTCATGTGGCTTCTGCGAACCCCCAGCGCCTACAAGCGGCTGACCGATGAGATCCGAACTGCCTTCCCCACTGCCTCCGACATGCATTTCACAGATCTCCAGAACCTCCCCTTCATGAATGCATGCATCGACGAGGGACTCCGCATCTTCCCACCGGTACCGACAGGTCTTACGAGAACTGTCCCCGCCGGCGGAGACACGGTTGCTGGCGAATACCTCCCCGGCGGCATCACTGTTTCATGCCACAGCTGGGCAGCAACACATTCGCCCCACAACTTCTACCGACCGGATGAGTTTGTTCCTGAGCGCTGGCTTGAGCCGGACGGTGTGGCCTACGCAGGCGAGAACAAGGATGCGAGCCAGCCCTTCTCTCTGGGCCCACGCGGATGCATTGGCAAGCACCTGAGCTACTTGGAGCTCAGGCTCATCCTTGGCAGCCTGCTTCTGCATTATGACATCGAGAGGGCCGACCTTGATGGCCCCGGTACTGAGGACATTTGGGACCCTTCTGGGGATTTGCGGCATGTCAAGGCCTTCAATACCTGGAACAAGCCTCCTTTGATGTGTAGACTGAGGCCCGCAAGGCGATAAATATCGGGCTCAAGGATATGACAAATCGCATCTAACACCCAAGCCGAGTAGCGGATAGATAGATAGGCCAATAAGGCAACCTTCTAGAGGTTGAATAACATATCGTTGTAGATTTTGCACATCCCTTCGAGAAGTGATTATCTCTTGTTCGGAAACACCTTGGGATCAGCCAGGAACTCTTCAACCGTTCTCTTCCGAAGCACGTTAGTAGGGACACTCTCCTTCTGCATCTCGCGCCCTGGTCCTTCACCCGAATCAGAGAGCCGCTCCACGCGACCGGCTACACGCAGAAGCAATATCCGGGTCCGCTCCAGCTCCTTCTCAAGGGCGCCGTTGCGGGTTGCCAGATTCTCCTGCACGCCGGCACCACCGTCCTGCGTCTGCAGCGGCGCAATCAAGGTCTTGAGGCGGCGAAGACGTTCAACGCGCAGTTTCACCTCTTTGCGCTGCGCACTGAGGTCCGTTAAGCTTTGTACTCCGTCGCTGTAGCGCTTGGCCTCTGCTGGTTGTTTATTGGCTTCCTTCTCAGAACTCCATGTCGCGGGGAGAGACTCAATCACCTCTGGATCGGCTATTACAGTTATTTCCCCTCGTTAGCAAACCCGTTTAATCACCTCAGGAAGTGAAAACACGAACAGAGATCCAACTCTTTCCCGACTCCATCTTCATCATCCTGTTCCCGCTGCAGCTTCCGCTCCGCCTCCTTTGTATAGCTGTCGTTGATTTGCTCGGAGACCGCGCGGGTGGCCTGCGGCACGAAAATGCGGCGGCAGTGCTCCTGGACCGTGCTGTCTACATATGCGACGGCTGCTTCGAGGAGTCGCGGCTCCAATGGCTTGTCGGCGCGGTTGTTCGCTGTGCGGAAGGCTGCCGAGACGTCAACGGGGCTGCTGAGCAGGTGAATCTGGCGGGAGATGAAGCGCTCTTTCAATTGCGTGATGGTAGGTGGGGGCGGCGCTGTAGACATGGCGCCGGGAGTCGCTTCGTGCCAGACACAGCTTTTGGTTGGGTATTGGGAGGACGCGTCGTGTTGTCGTACGATGGTGTTTGAAGCTGCTCTAAACCGTGAATTGTTTTGTTGGTTTACTGAATCTGGGGCACCTACGTCAGAGATAAGATAAGCGACAGCACCTTGTTGCGGCGCCAGACCCTCATGCCTTTGTACATTGAGCTTCGGCTGGAAATACGTGAATGGAGATTGGTAGCGAATTGGGTGAATATCTAGTGAGTATTGGAATTATTCTTTTAATTAAAAGACCTCGCGTTCGCCCTAGAAGAGCAGCGCTTGCATTGATGTGGGCACATGGGATCCCACTGCTCCCAGATTCATGGGCCTCGTTCTACCATAGGGTTTGATCCATGTTCTAGCACGTCGCCTTAGACTGGCACACAGCCAATGACCATCTGTCTTTACTAAGTGAATTGAAAGGATATACATACGCATAAGGATGTGGAAATCGATAACCCACAGATCCGCAGTGTCTTGTTGATCCGGTGGGGCTGAGATAACGGTGAAGGCGACAGAGAACCATCGTTTCCGCGGAGTTTCCAGATCTCGCCCCTCACTATCAAATGGACAACGAGCTCTTTAGGCATACGCTCATATTATCATATTATTGTCTCACTCTTGCTAGCTGTACCCTTGAACTTAGGTGATTTTCTCTGGTCATGTGCCAGAGCGCTTCTGGCACATTGCCGGGCCCAATAGCAGAGGAGGGTGTTTGGCGGCGAAGTGATTAGTTGATATGACGTTATGAGGAACGATGTGTTGTACTAGACGACCTAGGCAGAGACATTCACCTATTGCTTGGATGCTAGTCATGGGTGGATGAGATGGAAATTGATCGATGGAAAGTCAGGTTGAAGAACCGTGCCATCAAAACTAAAAACAATGAACAAGACCGGTTATAGATATAAAACTCCTCTTTCCTCACCATGCCACGCCAAACTGCCATGTACAAAAGTCTGGGACAGCGAGTCCCATCTTTGGTTGGTATATAATTCACACGACACAAGAAACGCAGTCTTCCACAGGCGCTGTCTGCAGTTGCGCCTTCACCCTCTTAGGATCCCGTAAATCAACCCAGGTACATAGATAAACACTGGACACTCCGTAAATATCGCGAAGTTGGACCCTGTTCCCTGCATATGTTGAAGGAGCACTGTGGTCCAGGATTTTGTTGCGAATGTTGTTTTTTCGTTGTGCTTTTTGGTCCATAAATTTGCGACCGTAACCTTTTTTTCATTTTACTTTTTTCTTTCTTTTTTTTTATTCATGAGCTTAAGCGGCAGCGGCCTCCGGCATGACATCGGCAACGGGGATCTTCATCTCAGTGCCGCCCAGGTTGGTCGACCGGGCCTTTGGGTTCTTGGTGTAGTAGTCAGAGATGGCAGACTTGATGGCGTCCTCCGCAAGCATGGAGCAGTGCACTATTTCATTGAATGTTAGCGCCGGATTGATAGCCGAAGTGGCTCGGGCCAAGTATATGTGAGGGGAAATACGTACGCTTGACAGGTGGCAGGCAGAGCTCCTTGGCAATCTCAGTGTTCTTGACCTTGCTGGCATCGTCCAGGCTCATGCCCCGGACAAGCTCCGTCAGGTAGCTGCTGCTGGCGATGGCGGAACCGCATCCGAAGGTCTTGAACTTGACATCGGAGATCTTGTTGGTCTCGGGGTCAACCCGAATCTGCAGCTTCATCACGTCGCCGCATGCTGGGGCGCCGACAAGTCCAGTGCCGACATCGAGATCCTTCTTGTTCATGGAACCGACATTACGGGGGCGTGAGTAGTGGTCCAAGACCTTCTCGTGATAGAGGCGCTTAGCCGAGGGAGCCGTGGCGATGGCGAGCTGGCGAGGGGCGATAATAGTTGGGCGGACGGCCTGAGCGATGGGCGCAGCCCGTCGAGAGACTGCCCGAAGACCTCTGGAAAGCATTGTGTGTGGAAAGAATTGGAATATATGGATGTGGGAGAATCGGTGTCAGAGCGCTGCTTTGGCCACAGAAATTGTACCAAAGGGATATCTGGCGAGTCGGATGGACAGCTAAAAAGTCACCAGGGCCAAGCGATAATGGTCTTGGTGATGCAGGAATTGTCGAGTCTTGGGTTTCGATTGGTGTTGTAGGTGGCTGTGGATGGAAAGGAGGAGGATGTAGAATTGGAATGAGGAGAACCCATGGACGGATCAAAAGTAAATGCTTGGGAAAAGATGCGGGACTTGGCGATGGCGACTGTGGAGTAGCTCCAAACGTTATCGGCCAATGATGATGCAACTTTTCAGTCATTACGTGAGTGAGAAGCTCGGCTGCTCGGAGACACGGCTGATTAAGCAGCCATTTGCGCCGATCATTGGATCTGATAAGATTGCCAGGGTGCTTTTCATATCACCGAGGCCGGACTTTTCAGGCTTGCAGCCCGATATTTCGTCAAAATGAGACTTTCATGCAGCCTCGCATTTACTATGAGTGCTTATATACCGTCGCTGTATTTTTCCTTATTCTGTATTACTGTGTTGCTGATTATTCGCAGTGCAGTGCGTGGCTCTGAAAATAAACTGTGTGAATTATTCCTAACAATTTTTTTCCTAAAAAGAATTGCGACTGGAAAAAAAAAAAGGGAACGTGCTAGACTAGAGTTCCTTTGGCCTAATGCGGGTGAGAGACTGGCGAACTGGGGATTGTGCACAAGGAACAGCGAGAATGACCGAACATCTCCGACCCTCGGAGTTGCGATTGCGGAGGAACGGGCCAATCAGCAAGCAATGATCGGTCATGTTGCGCCCCCGAGGTTCAAGGACCTTGCAGCTCAACCTCGTGAAATAGCTTGGAAGTTGGCGAGAGCCTGGGACCGGTGAGAAGTACTTCGGACTCATCTGGGAAATCGGTAAATTCAATATCCCGTGCGCGTACGTCCAGAAGACGGACATAACAACCTTCCCTCAGACGGTGATAGCGCGGCAATGTACATCCCAAATGCCGTCTATACGCAGGGGGGCGAGATGCGCGGGAAGTTGGGCCGTCGCCTCGAGTAGCTCTGCTTCCACCGCAAAGAGTCACATCAACGGCAGAGCATCGGCAAATCGCCACCTGCATACATGACGTTGAGATGACCAGCGGACAGGTGAGTGGGCGATAGGCTGTCTCGCCAATCGGCACTAGCCACACCGCACAAGCCTCCACTAGCCACATGCTGCCGCCCCGCCCCCGCCGTCTGCGTCAGACGAAGCTGTGACTGCCTGCGTACGTGCCTAGATACCAACAGCATTGAGGTGAGCACTGGAAGCTCCTCGAACAACAACAAAATAAGCACTTTTGGCTGCCTGGGTGCGATACTGAAATCTTCAGCAAACCCACCAGCTTCCCACCCCCACGGCCGTCACCTTTTCACTTCTAGCCTATGCAACACCTTTGTTCCAATCCTTTACAAAGCTGTTCGTTGTTGCACGCTTGGTAGAGTGCCCACCATGAGCTGCCCTCATCTCGACTCGATTTGTAGGTCACCACGCACTTCCCAAAACAAACCAAAATTTCCCATAGATATTAATGATCAAGCAGCATCGCTCCCTCCGCCTCTGTTGTCCCAATCGGTTTATCGAGAAGATTGCACCCAGTGTTTCGATTCCATTGTACGTACAGAAGCCGAGTCTGCGAGACACCGTATACCATGCTCTTTTGTTTCCCTCCGTCTGACCTGGCTGCGTTAGGATGGACCTGGTGGCCTCGATGTATGCCTCCAATGCTTTAACGGCGGCTGTACCGGCGACCGACACCATGCGAATCTTCACAACGTTCTCTGGTCCCACCCTCTGGCCCTGAATATTACACGAACCCGAAAGATCGTCGTCCGAGACGAGCCCCCTGCCAAGATGTCTAAGCTGGCTATTGCGGCCGAGACCGAAGCAGACAAATACGATACCGCTCTCCAAGTCAAATGCCACGAGTGCGACATTAAGCTTGATATCCAGCACCCGAAGGTGGCACCTGTCGTCGCAGGAATCATGAGCGCCAACACATTTGCACGAAAGGAAGAAGTCAAGGCATGGGAGCAGGAGCTGACAAGCTGCGAGCACATTCTGATGCTTCAGCAGCAGCCCCCCCGCAAGATTGAGCAGGGTGATTTGAGCCACTGCTACGCTTGTGATCTCAAGGAGAATCTCTGGCTCTGTGTGGAATGTGGAAACCTCGGGTGCGGTCGCAAGCAAATGGGCGGCGTTGATGGCAACTCCCACGCTCTAGCCCATAGCCAGGAGTCCGGCCACGGAGTTGCTGTGAAGCTTGGCTCAATCACTCCCGAGGGTACCGCTGATGTGTACTGCTACAGGTGCGACGATGAGCGTCTGGACGACAACCTTGGCGAGCATCTGGCCCACTGGGGTATTGTGTTAGCCGAGAGACAAAAGACTGAGAAGAGCCTGACAGAAATGCAAATCGAGCAGAATCTCAAATGGGACTTTAGCATGACAACCGAGGATGGCAAGGAACTCAAGCCTGTCTTTGGCTCGGAACTGACGGGTCTGAAAAATTTGGGCAACAGCTGTTATCTCGCCAGCATCATACAATGTCTCTTTGACCTCCCGTCCTTCAAGGAGCGATACTACTTGCCAAAGGAGGATCTTCCTTTGGTGGAAGACCCTGCTGGTGATCTCGAAACCCAGCTTCGTAAGATTGCAGATGGTCTGTTGTCAGGTCGATACTCTGTCCCCGACTCCGACGTCGCCTCTGATTCTGAGGTCAAGTACCAGAAGGGCCTGGCACCAGCTATGCTCAAGTATCTGGTCGGTCGAGACCATGAAGAATTTTCCACAATGCGACAGCAGGATGCAGCTGAATTCCTTCAACACATTTTCAAACTCATCACACGATCCCAACACTCTGGTAGTCTCAAGGACCCTACCAATACATTCAAGTTCGAGCTGGAGCAACGTCTGCAGTGTCTAGGATGCAGAAAGGTTAGGTACAGCACAACCACACAGGACAACATCTTTATTGATGTTCCCCTGGAGAAGGTCGCCCAAGTCGGAGAGTCGGGAGACGCTACTGATGCTTACAAACCTGTCACTCTGGAGGAGTGCCTTGACAACTTTACAGGCGCAGAAAAGGTCGAGCTGACCTGTTCAGCCTGCGGAAGCAAAGATGGTTTCACCAAGCAATCGCTTTTCAAGACATTCCCTGACACCCTTGCCGTTAATGCTAGAAAGATGACGGTGGTGAATTGGGTACCCATCAAGGTTGATGTCCCTGTTCTAGTCCCCGACGAGTCTTTTCTGCTTGACAAATACCTCTCAAAGGGCTTGCAGCCTTCGGAAGAGGTACTCCCGGACGAACCTGGACCCCAGGCTGCCGCATTTGTACCCGAGCCAAATGCTTTGACCCAGCTTGAGGGCATGGGCTTCCCCACGGCGCGATGCGAGAAGGCTTTGCACGCTACCGGCAACTCGGATGCCAACTCTGCGATGGAGTGGCTCTTTGCACACATGGAGGACCCCGACATCGATGAGCCGTTGGTCCTGAGCGCTTCTTCTGGTGCCGGCGCAAGCACGGCTGATCCCGAAAAGATTGAAATGCTGGGTGCTATGGGCTTCGGTGCTCCACAGGCAAGGAAGGCACTGAAGGAGACTGGGGGAGATGTCGAGCGTGCGGTTGAATGGCTGTTCAGCCATCCCGACGACCAGGGACTTATGGAGGACGACTCAGCAGGCGAGTCTGCTGCGGCCGCTCCCAAGGCGCCGGCTGGGAACGCCACGCTACCGGCAAGTTTCCAGTTGCAGTCTATCGTCTGCCACAAAGGAACTAGCATTCATACAGGGTATGTTTTTCCTTCGCTAGTAACGGCCAACTTTCATGTTGAAATGCTGATCATTGTATAGACACTATGTTGCTTTCATCCGCAAGACCCTGGCGGATGGAACACCCCATTGGGTTCTCTTCAACGACGAGAAGGTCGTAGAAGCATACGACGTGGAAGAAATGCGTAAGTTTGCGTATGTGTACTTTTTCAAGAGAGTTTGAAAGGGAGTTTTGGTGGGCATTGAAGGAGAAAAAGAATTTCACAAGACCAATCTTGCATCTATCCGGTTGGCTGAGCGTTTAGTGTGAGGGGTCCAGGCGATTTTAGAAAAACAAAGGCATCATGAAAGAGGGTTATTGGGTTGAAGATGGGAGTAGAGACATATAGAGACAAGAGGACTTGCGAAGGCTATTGCGAAATCCCGAAAGCTTCGCAAACAGGAGAATAGGCGTAGATGATTATTTTCTTCACCGTCAGAACTCCCCATCCCGTTGTGCCCGTGCCCATCCTAAAAGCCTGCACCTGTGATCATTCATACACTGAGAAAGCAGTTCTGAATCATTACTTTTTCTCTTTTGATGCGTCCGTTGGAAACCCCAATACCGTGCTACGCTATAAACAAAGAAAGCACTCGCATCTTCTTGGCCCCCATCGCCCCCTTTTACTCTCCAAGCCGATAGCTCACAAGCGTATCGACCCTGTGGTTCGCCGTGCTGAACCCCCTTAGCTGTACCCTCTCCCCGTTCTCAATCTCCTTGGCGTCCGAGTCCCCCCACTCGACGGGCACGTCCGAGTCGGCGTCGGCGTACACCAGCACGTTGAACGTGCAGTCCCCGCTGAGCTGGGGGAGGAAGGTGACGGAGGCGGTGATCTGGCGGAAGATGGCTGCGATCTCGGCCTGGATCTCCTGCTCCGTCTTGTCTGGCGCTGCGGCGGCGGCGGCTCCGCCCTGCGCCGAGTTCTCCTGATCGGTCGCGGGCGTTTTTGATTTCGACTTGGACTTTGTGGGCTGGAAGATCTGGACCTGTTTTGGGGTGGTTTTGGTTAGGATTGGAGTCGTTTTCAGATGAGAATGGGAAAAGGAAAGGGAGAGCGCGTACATCGAACTGCCATCGCTCGACGTGCTCGCCTGTGTCCTTGTCGGTGATGACGATGACGAGCTTGGAGATCTTGCCGCCGACCATCCACTTGTCCAGCTGCGACATTATCCTCTTGATGTAGGCTTTGACTTGATCATCGGACGAGACTGGAGGGAGAGAGTGGGTTAGCGAAAAAGGAGTTAAGCGCATGATTGGGGGGTGGGACATGTAGGTACCCAGCATGTTGAGGCCATATTTCTTGACGCTGGAGGTTTAGGGTTAGCAACAGGATGCTGCATGATGACGGAGGTAGATATATTCAGGGAGACGGGGACGAACGCTGCGAAGTCTTCGGCGGGATAGACGCCTCGCTGGAACCTGGAGCAAGCCTGATGTTAGCTTCGTCTCGGGATATAGCTCGGTGAGAGGGGGATTTCGGCCAATCGTACAGAATTGAATGGATGGAGTATTGGAACTAAAGGCGAGAAGAAAGATTGACAGTTAGCCATCATACGGCATCAATCTCCAAGCCCAATCGTCCTGCGCTGGGGTGGAAGGGTGCGATCATACAAATTCGGCGACCAGTCTGGCACTTCCCTTGAGGGAGAGCTTGTGGGTTTTCGACTTGTCTTTTTCCTTTGATGGGTCCTTGGACGAGGATTTAGAGGTAGGTTTCGACGACATTATTCCAGTTGGTGGTTGCACGATCGCGAGACTTGGTGCTGTATCGGACAAGGGCTGAAGTGGTTGCAGATGCAGTTCAGCTAGGTCTGTCTGTTGCTTTGGTCTGGATGGAATCGATAAGCTGTTGGTGCTATCGATACCGCCACTGTTTACTCGCGGTTGCGGGGCACTGAAACGGTGCACACTAACCCTGCTATAGGCCTAGTGCAGCGGAACCGTCCTCTAGCCAATCGGATGAGCTTCAGGTCAGCAAGGAGCTCAAAGAAGTCTAGTAGAACACCGAGGACATCAATGACACGACGATATTCATCACTCAAGCGCAAAAGCAGGCCCAGCAGCCCAAGTCCCGGGGTTTCTAGAAGAAACCTTACAGTGTCTCCAGACATATCCGACAAGACGCTAATGCAGCCCAGAGAGAATCCAGCTCTTCTATCACAGATCAAGGTACAGCCTGGTTAAATCTTGCTAGAAGAAGTTCGGGTTGGGAGCAGGGCATTGATGCCATTACTCATCACTCTAGATGGGACGAGGGCTTGTCTTATTGAGACCGACGAGGGCTCTGAGGGTACATTTATAAGAGAATGCTAAACGCTACGATGGCAGGGTTCACGCTCATGCTTGGTCTTGTTGCCCCGCCGTCGCTGATATTCTCCTCGATAGGTATAGGTCTACCTCGTGCTATGATTGCTTATGCTGGAGTTATTCCGATCCGGGATGAGACTTGACACTCTTTATCAAGACTACTCTTCCGAGATTGGCCTTGATCTCACACAGGGACCTAACATATAAGGTTAATCTTAAGTCGAGACTGAGGAGGGAAATCGATCTTGAAATTTGTTCTCCTACACCGAGTGTCGCAGTGTCGCCCACGACCCTCGAGTTTCTTGAGCGACGAGGGTGAGCCCGGTCCAACATTGAGATTGGTCTCACTCAATTATAGACACTGCCCATTAGAGGATAGAGAATATTACTGGGCACAGCAGAATTTCTTTCTGCGCAACCGAAGTTCGAGGCCCAACCCAATGCACTGACCATAGTTAATCCAGGTTCATTCCCTCGAGTGGGAACCTGAAAACGCGTTCTAAATTTGATATCTAATCAGAAGGTCCTGCTACTGTCACTAAACTCGACAACCCCTCACTATGCAGGTTGTTGTTTCACAAGGCCGGTGAGCATTGCTTGGCAAGAAGTACTCGCTCTTCAAGCCTCTAATAAACGAGCCGCCGGACAGAAGTTCAATATTCAATTCCAACATCGAATGATCATAATTACTGACCCTGCATACACAAGTAGCTTTTTCATGCGACCTCATTGGCAGAGAAACTGCGTAGCATTGAGTGATAAAAGCGGACGTTACACCGCCCACCAGCCGCGCATGCAGGTGAGACTAGTGAATGCGAGTGCGAGTCCAAGCAGAGCAGAACTCTCCGCTCATATCAGGAATTCCTACAAGATGTGTCTCGATACTCCAAAGCAGGCCAACGTATTCACTATTCCATGGCGGGTAGTCTTCCCGGGACTTGTAGCCGGCCTTCGTCAGCAAGCAAGCAACGACCACATCATCCCTCCATCAAAGCTGTCACTCCCGCCCGCAAATTGTTCCTAATAATACGGCAATGCATTAGCCTAGCCTTTCTATCCCGAAGAGGGATAGAAACTGCGAATGAGAATGAGGGTTTTGTGTTATTAGCGGCGATCCGTATCATAGACTGGTAGGGCTACTACGCCCCCCGAATCGTTTCTTATAGTGCGGTAATACATAAGCTTCATAATGACTTTCTTTTCGAAAGGGGCCAGAAACCGCGAACGACAGCAAGGGTTTTAATAATAACCAGTGGTGGGCTGTATCAGGTAGAACCCTGGATTGCTCCTTACAATAAGGTAATGCATGAGCTTGACTATATGACCCCAAAGAGGGCCAGAAACAGCGAACGAGAATAATATATTTAGCGTTATCAGCGGCGATCCGATCATTACGGACCGTTAGCCTCAATGAGGGTGACCAATCTGCACTGCCGAGTTGTCATGGCCGACCCCACCTGGTCGTTTTCCTCGATCCGAGTGCGAAAGACAATGTCGATCCCTGCTAGAGCTTCAGCGTGAGACGCGGCTTGGGCGTCGAAACGTCGAATATGCAATGGATAGAGCGGCAGGGGAGTCTTACCATCCACAACAGAGGAGGGAGTATCACGGCGGGCGCTGGCATCACGGACATGGGGTTTGATGGCCGAGTGAACACTATAAAGAAACATGGCCGGACGCACAAATTCGAAGTCGAAACCTTCCTGTGTCAGTTCAACTCCAAGAAGCCTTTCGATCTCTCTTTAGATAAATCCCTTTACTGCTGGTCTTCTCTCTATTATCCTGTCTAGCTCTGTTATTCGCAACAATGCCTTTCTACTACAAGTCCCACGGCAAGGAGGCCCCGAATAAGTTCGTGGCCTTTGTCCGTCGCATCTACAACCCCCTAGGGTTCAAGAAAGGCTATGCCTTTCCTCTCTGGTTCATCCTAGGAGGCGGCAGCCTGGGCTTCTGCGCCTCCAGGGCCATGTACCTCGACCTCGACAACACCTACAAGAACGAGAAATGGGTGACCGGCGACTGGGAGTGGCAGAGAGCAGGCCGGCACCGCGTCGCGATCCTCATGCACCTCATCTGCGTCATCCCCATCGGCTTCCTCCTCCTCTGGCAGTTCCTCCCCATCGTCCGCCACAAATTCATGCTCTTCCACCGCCTCAACGGCTACCTCCTCCTGACCCTCCTCGTCGGCAGCAACGCGAGCGCCATCCTCATGGCGGACAGGGCCCTAGGCGGGAGCCTCGACACCCGCATGGCCATCGGCTTCCTCGCCGTCCTCTCTGTCTCCTGCGCCGTCCTGGCCTACGTCAGCATCAAGCGGCTCCAGATCGACCAGCACAGGGCGTGGATGCTCCGCTGCTGGGTCATCTCCTTCGTCATCGTCACCCAGCGCCTCATCCAGCTGGCCGCCCTGCCCATCGTCTCCGGCCTCACGGACATGTACGTCCCCATGACCTGCCGCTCCGTCGACACCATCGACAGCCTCGTCCAACCCGGGCTCGCGCCCCTGTTCTACCCGTCCTGCGCCAACAACTCGGACGGCTGGGTCGCCGTGCGCGCAGACAGCAACGCCCAGCCTACGCCGCAGGGAATCCCGAAGCTGCACGAGATCGGCGCCGCGGTGCAGGCCACGTTCGCCTTCTCCCTCCTCCTCGCCATGTTCATCCACATCGTCGGGGTGGAGGTATACCTGCACCTGACGCCGGCCGAGGCCAGCAGGCTGAAGCGGGTGAGCTACGAGAGGCAGCTGAAGAGGGGCTGGAAGATGCCCGACGATGCGAGCTGGTTGACCGCGCAGGCGCTGGGGGACGCCGAGGAGTTCGACTATAAGCTCGGCCGCGAACTGGAGGCTCCGGGGAAGGATAGTCACAGCGAGGGGGAGTTGTCTGTTCGGAACGCTGGAGGAGTTGTCGCGCCTGAACCTTAGACGAGCCCGTCGCACTAGAGAACTACAAACCAGGGCCCAAGGGGGAACACCATCGGGCCTTTTCAGCCAAGCATGCCTACATAAGTAGCTAGAGATAGAGGAAGTCAAATAGCCGGAGGAGATGAACAATTTGAAGCTTATTTGAGGGTTGGGGATAGGGTTAGAGATGGAGAGGTCGGATATCACACATATACTTCTATATTTTCAAGTCAGCAGTTTCACTTCACCATACCAAGGATATTGATAAATGAATTCACAACCTGACAATAAAAAAAATGCCTACCCGTTCTTTACCGTGAAACTCAAAATCCTTCAACGTTCCATCTGTACCCGTGGAAACAGCCAACAGAAACCGCCCGGGACAACCGACCCGTTAGGCGGAATCTCCCACGAAACCGATTGGCGGGAACCTGCCATGTATCGCCTACCTCCCACGACAGATTAGGTTTCCTCCGGGCTGGTATTTGCACTGTGCATATACATAGCGCAAGAGCGTTTAACAAGTCCCAAAGCATAAATCATCATTCACACATAACTCGCCAGAGTGGAGCTGGCAGATCAGAGCGGGCTGTGTCAATTTTTCCACGTAGGGCCTGACGCGGACTTGCGGCTGGTGCTGAGGGCAGCCTCCAGTCTGATATCTGTGCGCACCAATCACACCCGATGCTTTTTTCTTTTTGTTGAGTGTACATGTACATGAGCAGCATGTATGTGGGTGGGGGGAGGGCGAGCATCTCTTACCAGTGGCCGCCACATGCCGAGTGCCATGGCGGCATTGATCTGGTTCATGGCTTGATGACCAGGCGTGGCTCGGCAGGTGACGACGTCAGAGCAGCGGGATGGATGGAGGGCGGATGGACGGTAACGGACGAACGGTGTGGTTGGACAAGGACGACGACGAGAACATGGTAGGGCATCTTTGCCAGCACAGAAGGTCAGATGGCGGTTGATTCAATCTTTACTCGCACTACCAGACACGGGATCGGGATGGGCGGCAGGGTTCTCAATTTAGCAGCACCAAGTAATGGAAATCGGCAGCTATAATTAGGACTCATCAGTAATTCATTCCTCATGTGCTGCCTGCCGCCTGGTCATCCGTGGAGTTGTTGGCTGTATGCCTCTTACTGACTACCTTGCCATGTATTACCTGTCGATGAATATCTACTCAGTTGGAAGCAGAGTTACTGCCGGACAGGGCAACAAAACGACGTAATACAGCTCCCAGCAAGACGCATATTACGTGCATGACAGGGGAGCCTTTGGAGATGTGAGCCTTGCCAGCACTAAGATCAGGCAAGGGTACGGCGGAAGAAGACCCTGGAAGCCTCGGCCAAGTTACAGATCAGACAGGACCCAGCCGTTTCCAATCCTGCAGGATGTCGTGGAAAATCCTCATCATCTCCCAGCCAATAGCCCGTCACCGAGCAGTTCTTATTCACGCACACCAGGGGCCAGAGAAGCTTAGATGGGATAGTCGTAGGAGTGGTGGCCGTGTGCCCAAGTTAAATTAGCAAATACCAATAAACCCCATCGCCACCATGTATTAAGTACAATACAATATGTCATGTCATAGGTGTACGCAATAAGACGTAGCGCAGCCACCAAGATAACCAAGTCCGAGAGAACAGGAATAAATAAAAATATGAAGAAGAAAAAGAGCCAGCAAATGTAGATGGGAATATGCCCAATATCGCACAACCACTCGCGTCCAAATTGCCAGTAGGGCTGCCCAGTAGATTCGCCATTCTAATAATAAGTAAGTATTGGGAAATATGATTGAAATGTTGTCATTCTTTGGTCGTTGCAGAATGTTTTGTGCTTTAAATGGAAAAAAGTCGTATCGGAGAATAGGAAATCAAACCATACTCCGATTTCCTTCCTGAGATGGTTCTTAACGTCTGGCGAAGCAGCACATGAGACCAGTCTTGGCCAAGAACCAGAGGAAACCGAGGAAACGGACGATGGAGAGACCGGCCGTGAAGTACAGAAGCGTTCGGAAGAACATGGGTGTTCGGCTCTCTGAAGCTTTCTGTTGAACAAGTTAGTTAGCATGCTGTGCCTATCGCATCTGCTACCATGCGAGCGATGGTCGGATGTAGAATTGTTCCTTACCTGTACGCCGACCGCCTCAAACTCGTCACTCGTTACACCAACAATGAGGATCAAATTCGACAGGAGCCAAGACACGACTAGGCCGGTACGGAAAGACTTGTACGAATCCTCTGGGTCCGTCTTCTCGACCTCCTCTTCTTCCACGAAGGGCGTCAACGCGCGGTAGACAGTCTTCTTGAACTGACTGTCGATATCCTCCTGCTCACGGTCCACTTCTTCAACGATTACGTTACCAACTTTGTCCTTCTTCACTTCAGCCGAAGGAAGTGTGTCGGCCTTGTCAGAACCCTTCGTTCCCCAAGACACGTCGTGCCAGTTGTTGAATGCGTAGACCATGAGAATATTGATGTAGGTTGACATGAGCACCAAGTAGTAAGGGAACGAGTGGAACATGTGCCATGGATCCATGTAGAGGAAGGAAGCGAGGTAGTTCAATCCGTAGATGGTGATGATGGCGAGCAAAATGACTCCTGCAATACCGTCATTACTGAAGAAACTCCGGAAGAACGCAATACCAGATGAGGTGTCGATCGAGTTGCTGATTGGATCGCGCAGAGCACGGTACACCAGGTAGAAGGACAGAATCAAGATATAGAACTGGATGAGGCCGAAGACGACAAACGAAGCCACATAGGTGAATCTAGAGCCCTTTGGTCGATTACCGAGCGCAAGAATGAACTGGATGAGTAAGAAAACAATGTACAGGTAGCGGATCAGAGTGTTGAGGATTGGAGTCGCCGTATCACCAAAGGGCCAGCCATGGTATGCCGAAAGAATTGACGGGCTGCCGACCAAATTCATAATGATAGCTGTCGTCAGGTAGAAAGAAGCCAGGGAGAACCAAGAGAAGATGACGTTGAGAGAGCTGTAGATCAGTTGGATATGCAAGAAGAACATGCGGATGATGCTATGGCCGGATCGATAGATACGACCGAAATGCATGAGCGAATACAACGAGGCAGCGAAGGAACCGTTCAGCCAACGACGTCGCTGGCTCAGGAATTCCGCCGCGCCCTCAGGAACGTCGGTCTCGCCCTTGGCAGCCTTGATGTAGCTCAAATGCCACTTTTGACCAGCCTTGGCGACCAGTTCGAAACACAAAATTCGGTCCTCTGCCAAAAACATGTTCTTCTTGAAAATATTCATACCGTCGATACCCTTCTTGCCCAAACGCTTCGAGAGCGTGTGGTCGCCGTGGAAATACTGCTCCAAAGGTCGGCCCATGATGGCGCGGAATCGATAAGCTGAGAAGGCGCCTGGCAAGACAGTAACATAACCAAAGGAGCTTTCCAGGGGCTTATCGAGAATATTGGAGATCTTATACTCGAAGTTTTGCACCGCAACGAGCGGGTTAAACAACTTTCTACCGTTCTTTCCCAACATGGCGTGGATCTCGCCACAGGCACCGCCGAGGTCCTTGTCATTGTAGAATCCCTCCCATAGCGAAAGCAGAGATCCCGGGCTAGGTTTCGTTCCGGCATCGATCAAGATCGTGACTTCTGGGTTCAGAATGCGACCAAAAGCGTTAAACAACCATCGATGCGAGTTGATCTTCTTACTGTTCTTCTGCTTCAGACAGAAGATGAATTGCGCAGGTGGAAGGTTATGCGAGGCTTTGCCCTCGGCGGAGGGTCGGATAAGTTGCTGGTCGGGAGTAATGGAGAGTTGACTGGTGTACTCGAAGATGTGGGCAACCGTTTCCTTGCCCTGAACGTCCTTCTTGACCACACCATCCTGGTAAATACCGATTGTTGCGAGGACGTCGAGGACGTTCTTGTCGGCCTTCTCGATACCATCGAAAACCAAGCAGACGACGATCTTCTGCCACGCCGGGCCGCCCTTGTTCCAGAACTTCGATTTCTTCAGGTTGACGATATCTCGAATGTTCTGCATTACACCATGGAGGGTACGAGCAAGAAGCACCTTGTCTTCGTTGTAATAGGTAATGGCGATGAGAAGCTCGGTTTGACGGTTGTACATACGGGGACGCAAATCATAGCCGTTCTTGAGGGTGAAGTCGTTAGGATCGCAAGTAGCAGCGGTGTATCGCATCTTCATGAACTCCTCATCGGCGCCTTCAACATCACGGTATCGAGGCTCGACAGCATTCTTGACGGCACTAGGAACGGGGTAGTCAATGCTCAGGACGGAGCCCTGGACCAGCTTGATCTTTCGGGTGTCACGTCGTCTCAGACCTGATTCCACGGCAGGCTGGTGCTGTCTCTCTGCCCAACTCTCCTCCGGGTCACTGTAGGTCGACATGGGACGGCCGTAGCCATACTGGTAGTGATCAAAACCGAAGGCGGACTCTGGACGAGGAAGGTAGTCTGGCTGGTGACCAGTGGGGAGCGGAGGTGTCGGGTCGTCATCGAAGCTGAATCCCGAAGCTGCGCTGCCGGGGCGACGCTCTGGTATGTAGCCTCCAGGGCCACCCGGCGGGTATGGGTTCTCAGGTGGTGCTTGTTCATGTGTTGGGAGGTGCGTCTGTGTATGATATCCGTGCTGATTAGAGAAAGGGTTATTTCGCCGTGTATATGACATTCGCACAGGCATCTACTCACCGTTGAGTCTATGGGGATATCCTGCAGTTGGTAGACTCTATTGTAGTCCCCTGGGCCGCCAGCCCCGTGGCCGTTGCGGTCCATTTTGTGCTAATTAGTGTAGACGTTGTAGTCTGCTTCCGATGTAAGTCGTTCGATGTACTGCGGGGGATGTATCCTGGGCGATGGTGTATCGCGAGCCCAATGCAGCACCTGATGTGCGCCGTTCCGCCGGATGGAAGCTGGGTCAGGCAGTGATATAGCAGAGCGAGTCAAGACCACTGTGTCGCCGGCAATGGCGGGATGTAGTCAAACACACGTGAAGAAAGCCGTGTGGATTTGGCGTGTATGGAAGGGGAGCGAGGGTATAAACTAAGCGAGCGACGGGCGGGAAGAAGACAAAAGCTAGATCGCCTGGATGGGCCAGCACAAGCCAAGAAGAGGAGATGTAACAAACAGCGAGCGAACACGATCCGCGAGGAAGGAAAAAACCTTTGAAGAGAATGGTTGTGGAGGGGGATGGAACCGGGACTCCACAGCCCAGCAGCAAAAGGCCCGCGTAGAGGTACTCCAGCAGCAGGTTCCTGGATCAGATGGACGTAATTAGTGGCGGTCCTTGCTGCTCAGGCTGGTGCGCTCCCTAGTCCCTGGCAGAGTTGCACGTCCAGGGGCCGGCAGGCCATTACACCATGCTCGGTAAGGCATGTACGGGTACGTCGTGGAGGGACTGCTGAGCCACGGCAACACATTTACTCGTATTGGCCCCACCGGTCTACGCGAAGGACTCTGCTTCATGCTGCATCAAGCCAGACAGCACAATTGGCCCCGTGGGATTGGCCGTTCCCTCAGCCTAAGGTAGGTACTGCGTGCGTGCCCCATCCGGCGAGCCAGGAAATGGCTGCCCGCGCGCCACAGAAAACTGGGGTCGGCCAGCCAATACGAGCCTAAATGACGCCAGGCAGCTCGTAGCGGTACCTGTACCGTGCCATTACTGGGTGGATGGCGGGCACAGCACCACCTGAGAGGCCTGAGGAGGTACCCAGCCAGTGCCGCTTGTACGGACAGCAGGGCTGGAGGTACCCGATACTAGCTACGCCGTCGATCTCCACCATGGTTGTTTGAAGCCATTACCTATTTTTAGTCAGGACCGTCCAGCGCATGTGCATCCATTGTGATGCCAGCAGATTAAGTACTGAGCCAGAGGCAGGGAGCGTCATGGGAATTTCCCGGGGCGGAGACGGCGAGACACACATGGCGCTCAGGTCCTGGGAAAAACCCTGAGATTGCCGATCCAAATCACCAGGACCTATGTGCGCTACAAGATGAGGGACAAACACTGAAAAGCCGCATGACTCTGCCATCAAACGCCGAGGTCCGTTCAACAATACTAATACTAGTTGGCCCTTCGGTGTTTTATGAGAGCGCCTCCGTCAGGTACCTACCACAGGTACCCAGGTTAGGGTGATGGCACGAGTTGGGGTGGTTCTGTGACGCAACCCAGGTTTTTTTCTGGGAGCGGGTGCTTCCTCTCTTCCCCTGAATGCCAACACGCCAATGTACAGGGTACAGTGCCGACCGTTACTGTGCAAGTTACATCCACCCAACCACTAGCTCGGCCAAGTGTCGTCATAATGTCCTGCGGATCGGCAGCCCAAAACCAGAAAGCCACCCGGAGCGCCTGGCCTCTGTGGTGAGAGGGCGGTTTCAGCACCCGGAGCAGTGTCAAGCGTTCGCTGATGCCTGTCAGTATCGACGTTTCGTCCTCTCGGTAGCATGCCTGTTGGTTGTTGTTTGTGATTGTTTGTTTGTTGTCAGCCAGCTTTGACCACCGGGCGACGGAAGAAAGAGAGACATACGCTAACAAAAGCCATGCATGTGCTTTCAATTGCCTGTCTCGGATTATTGCAGTGTGAGCACTCACAAAGCCTCCTTCCCTACCGCCCCAGCACATGCCCAGTGATCAAAGTGCCGGACAACAAGTGCATGTGGTTACACTGACATTGATCACCGACCTCCAAGCAGGGCTTGTGATGGCTTGACGAGAACTGCAGGGAAGCCATAGCGTGATCCCCCCTCTTGACATGCAAAGATCTTTTTCCCAACCGAGCAAAAAGTTTGCCGCTGCGCAGGACGTCAATGACTAGCAGCAGGTATTCGGTACGTCGGAGGTCGCGGAGATCAGGTGTTATTTTCTGACATAAACTTCCTTGAAAGCACAATGCACTGGAGCTAGCCTAGATTATTCATCTACCTAATTACTGTCGGGAGGAACTTTGAGCGTCTTACGATGGCTGTTATTTTCTTTTTCTTTTTCTGGGCGGCGTAATAATAAACGAGCTGGTTGGTGCTGTTTCAATTCTGCAGGTCTGACAACTTCATACATCCAGCGCTCTGATCGCTTCCACCAAAGCCCTGAAGGCGCGTTAGTGTGTGCCAGCGAAGCTGTTAGTGGGAACACCACCCTGCCCGCCAGGTGTGATCAAACCACAGCCAGAGCCATGCAGGTAGGTGACATAAGCATGGCACATCACAGCCGCACGAACTCAATTTCTGATATATCGGTTGTGGCCTTCGTATTCCCTAATTACAGTAATGATTACAGTCATGAGTGAATAATAATACATTTTAGTGATACTTGACGGCTCGATATGCTGAGTAGCCAAGGCCTTTCGGGCATGCCATTTTTATGGCATGCGTATAGGCTGCTCAGGCCGAAGCAGGCGCCGGAGCTCGCAAAAACGAAATTCCATCGCTGTGTTGACATCCCACCGTTGCATAGACTTCGGTGAATTTACCGTTCGACTGGGTGGAACAAGCAACTCTATTGGAGGCACCACTTAACAATTTTCAGCTTCCTTGTTTGTTCAATTACGGCAAGCCAGGGCAATCGCGCCTAAGTCCATCCTGGCTCAACGCTATCGCAACTGCCTTGGGCTTCTCCCGTCTTCTGGCCCCGCCCTCCGACATTTCGGTCCTCGAATCCACCACCGCCCATCCTTTCTTAGACAATCCAACCATCTAAACCCCAAGAGTTACACCACAATGTCTCTTCCGACCGACGCCCGCCCCATCGTCATCTCCGGCCCCAGCGGCGTTGGCAAGGGAACTCTGTACAAGCTGCTCTTCGACAAGCACCCCGAGACCTTCACTCTCTCCGTCTCCCACACCACTCGCAAGCCCCGCCCCGGTGAGCAGGATGGCGTCGACTACTTCTACGTATCCATGGAGGAATTCGAGTCCCTGATCGAGGCCAAGGGTTTCGTTGAGCACGCTAAGTTCGGCTCCAACCGCTACGGCACAAGCAAGAAGACCATCCAGGAACAGAGCGCCAAGGGCAAGGTTGTTGTTCTGGATATCGAGATCGAGGGCGTCAAGCAGGTGCGCCAGTCCGACATCGACGCGCGGTACGTCTTTATCCTTCCTCCCTCCGTCGAGGAGCTAGAGAAGCGTCTCCGCGGACGAGGCACCGAGACCGAGGACAGCGTTCAGCAGAGACTCAAGAGGGCTAAGGAGGAAATCGCGTTTGCCGAGGAGGGCGGCTTCGACAAGACCATCACCAACGACGACTTGGAGAAGGCATACAAGGAGCTGGATGAGTGGGTTTATGCCCAGAAACAGTAATAATGCCACAACAAACACATAGAGTTCATACACATAGATACATGACGTTCCAGCCATCCAAATAGAATAAAATCACAGGTTTTGGACAGAACCGGGCCTGTCCAGGCCAGTTTAATCACCGCCCTGGGAGAACTAGAGGTTGGTAGCCCCGCCAATGGGAACAAATCAGGATGCCACAGAGCCACGGTTACCGAACAATTATATACGAAGAAAAAAAATTCAAATAAATAATTTCCCATCATGAAATAAAGTCCAGTTACCAACAACACTTTCAAATGGCCAACCAGGCATATATGATTATCAACTTAAGACCATGGCCGCTGATTAGACCGGTGTTTGGTGGGGTGATATCGGCGCCGTTCTTTATCGATAAGCGATACGCAATTTTTTGGCCCAATTGATTTTTTTTTTCTGCCGTCCAACGGTTCCACGCCGCCTTTTCTTATCAACTTGCGACGGTCACCTTGATATCCTCTTGTACAGTATATCGTATACTTTACAATTCAAAATGGCTGCCACCAAGCATAAGTTGCCTGAAAATGAGGCCAATGGCGCCGAGGATGCCGTGCGACCGAGCAAGAAGTCCAAGGTCCAGAATGGCGACATTGAGACTGAGAAGCAGAAGTTGAAGAGGGAGAAGAAGGAGAGAAAGGAGAAGAAGAAGGAGAAGAAGAGCAAGGCTGTCGAGTCCGATGACACTACCCCCGCCGCCGAAGAAGATGCCGATTCCGAAGCAGAGCGCAAAGCCGAGAAGGAGCGAAAGAAGGCCAAGAAGCTGGCCAAGAAGGAGAAGAAGTCCAAGGAGGCTGCGCAATCAGAGTCCGCTGAGCCAGAGGCAACCAACGGCGAGAAGAAGGACAAGAAGGAGAAGAAGAGCAAGAAGAGCAATGGCGCCGAATCGAGCGCCGACTCCGAGTCGAAATACGTTCAGACCATCAGCCTCTCCGACGTGCCTCAATCCGAGATCGACGCCTTCCTCTCCACCAACCAGATCACAATCACCGACCCCAAGACCGACAAGGTCACTCTCCGCCCTGTTCTTCAATTCCATCACCTCCCCTCCACCAACCTCCTCGAGAAGACCCCCTCCCCCTTTGCCAACTACAAGGCCCCGACGCCTATTCAGTCCGCATCCTGGCCCTTCACACTTTCCGGCCGCGATGCCATCGGTGTTGCCGAGACTGGCTCCGGAAAGACCATGGCATTCGCCATTCCCTGCGTCGAGACTGTCGCCGCTGTTGGCGGCAAGAGCGTCAAGGCTGTCATTGTCTCGCCCACCCGTGAGCTCGCAATGCAGACACACGCTCAGATGGAGGCTGTTGCCTCTCTCCTACGGCTCAAGTGCGTCTGCCTCTTCGGTGGCGCATCCAAGGACGACCAGCGCGCCCTCATGAACCGCGGCGCCGACATCATTGTCGCTACCCCCGGCCGTCTTAAGGATTTCATGTCTGACGGCACCGTCGATCTAAGCTCCGTCAAGTTTGCCGTTCTCGATGAGGCTGATCGCATGCTGGACAAGGGTTTCGAGGACGACATCAAGGAGATCCTCGGTGCCTGCCCCCCACGCGAAAAGCGCCAGACCCTCATGTTCACAGCTACATGGCCACAGACTGTCCAGGCGCTCGCTTCCACCTTCATGGTCAGCCCCGTCAAGATCACCATCGGATCCAGCGGAAAGGAGACATCCAGTGGAGCTGTGGAGCTCCAGGCCAACACCCGTATCACCCAGCAGGTCGAGGTTATTGACCCCAAGGACAAGGAGTTCCGCCTTCTACAGATCCTCAAGAAGTACCAGCAGGGCAAGGCCCGCAATGACCGTATCCTCGTCTTCTGCTTGTACAAGAAGGAGGCCACACGCGTGGAGGGTTTCCTCCAGCGCAAAGGTATCAACGTCGGAGGTATTCACGGCGACCTGAAACAGGAGCAGCGAACCAGGAGTCTCGAGGCTTTCAAGTCCGGCCAGACCCCTGTTCTCGTCGCAACTGATGTCGCCGCCCGAGGTCTCGATATCCCCGAAGTCAAGCTCGTCGTCAACGTCACGGTATGTGTAGCCATTACGACAGTTTCATGCTCGCTCGTATTCTAACCTGCTTCCGCAGTTCCCCCTAACCATCGAGGACTACGTTCACCGTATCGGACGTACCGGACGTGCCGGGAAGACTGGTGAAGCCATCACTTTTTTCACCGTACAAGATAAGGCCCACTCTGGATCGTAAGTGCTTCCGATTCTCAAACTACGCACGCGCTCTTGATCTAACTTTCTCCTCGCAGTCTGATCAACATCCTCAAGGGTGCGAACCAGGCCGTGCCCGAGGACCTTCTCAAGTTCGGCACCACCGTCAAGAAGAAGACCCACGACATGTACGGCGCATTCTTCAAGGATGTTGACATGAACCAAAAAGCGACCAAGGTCACTTTTGACGATGACGACTGAGCAACACACTGAAGATGAAAAAAGTTTATTTATTTTGCATTTAGTTTCATAAAGACTTGTAACTGGCGCTCACTTCTTCCCGGGTTTTCTATTACGGATGGTTTGAAGACATGTTTGTAAGAATCGTCGTTCAGCGAATCCGCTGAAATTGTTGGTATTCATGGTCAGCGTATAATAGACTTGACAGACAGACAGACAGATAAATTAAATCATTCGAAAGCGTTTCACTTACAAGGCTATCAGAAGGGGAACGGCGAATGACACGACGCGGGCCAGCTTGAGAATAGGTTGCTGCTCTGGATCCTGGGCGATCTGGAGCTTCCACATGACCAAGGACGTGGTGGTGGAGAGAAGCAGCGCGGTCCCGGGGACGAGTTCCCGGAACCCGAAGGTGACGTTGTGAGACTGGAAGTACCTCTTAATGAAGAGCCCGCTCCACACGATACGACAGAGCATGTTGATGGCGTTGGCGAAGACGAGCCCGATGGCGCCAAGCTCGAGCACGCGCATCAGCAGGAAGGCAGCCGCCGCAAAGGTCACGGTGAAGACACCCATCCAGAATGACTGCTTGTGCACCTCCCTCTCCGAAGCGACGGACGCAACAAACGATTCGGCGATGCCATTCAGCGCCAGGAAGGGGATGTAGAAGCAGTACGCCGCCAGCACCTCACCAGCCCCTGAGCCGACCCACCGTCTGCCAGCGACGATGGCGAGCAGGGAGGGCGCGGCGAACGGACCCAGGCTGAGCACAAGCACAGATAGAAGAACGTAGAAGCGGAGGAGCATGTGCAAGCCCTGCCTCGCGTCCGTGACTGGCTTGTGTGCCTGCTTCCCCGACGGCGTGACGGAGGCGAGCTGGCGGGAGAAGTAGCTGCGGCTGCTCTCTTCGATTGGCTGGAACAGAAGTCGGGCGAGGAGACCGCCGTAGTTGTTGGCGAGGGCATACACGCCTTGGACACTCGGGGTCGAGAGGAAGGAGACGAGCAGGGTGTCCCCCTGAGTGAGGAGATGCTTGACGACGCTCTGCGCCATCATGCTCCCCGCCAAGCTCAGAGTCGGCCTGTAAAAGTACGAGCCCAGGAACTCGGGATTCTTCTTCCCGCCGCGGACCGCCGGGGTCGGTAGCAGCGAGAACCCGATGGAGGAGGCGAGCCTGTAGCCCGAAACGAGGTACACTAGCACGAGAACGACTCCGTAGCAGACCTGGCCGAGAGCAAATGGCAGGACACCAAGGTCGAGCCCTTTCCGAGACGCCCACACCGCCGAACCAAACACGGCAATACAGCGTAGGAAGGTGGCTGACGATTCGGCGAGGGCTCGGGTCCCGAACTGTAGCCTGGTTTGCATGAGCACGAAGCAGGGCTCGGAGAGGAGCTCGATCATGGCGGCGACGCCGTACAGCCACACCGCGGTGACGAGGTGCGGGGGGCTCAGCGCATCGTCATCGCTGGCCGATCCCAGGTACATCTTCCCCAGGGCGAGGCTGACGACGGCACCGAGGACGACGGCGATGTAGCCCAGGTTGACGACGGCCTGGCTCTCCCGTCGCACAGCATCTTTGCTGTTCTCGTCGGCTGAAACAGCGGGCCCCTGGCGCTGGATGGCGACACGTAGACTTTCGCGTGCGAAGAAGAGGACGGACAGATAGTAGACCTCGAGCTGTGCTGAGAATCCGAGCAGGGGTGCGGTGAGGAGACGCAGGAGGAGCTGGTTGGCCGCGAAGGTGATGAGGCGGGATGTTAGCTGGAGGATGATGAGCAGTGACGCGCCCTTGATGATGGAGGGCCGCGGGGCATTGGCGGTGCTGGGCTGCTTGGAGCTTTCTTCCTCCTTTCTCTGGGCTGCCGACGCATCTTCCGGCTGCACCTTGCCGGCTTTGCCTGCCATCTTGGCTGAGAGGCGGATGGAATCTGGTAAGGTTGAAGCTGCTGAGCTGGAAGGACAACTTGAAATTGAGCACAGCTGTCACTTAATGGATGGTGGACACATTGCCCCTAAATGAAGCGGCCTTTCAGTGAGTGGGGGCCTATCAGTTGAGCGCATCAGCAGGTTGGATCCCCTACAGTCCAGCGGGTCAGCAATTAATTCGCACTGAACCACATCATGATGGATCCTGAACAATACAACAACCTCAGCAAGCTTATCCATCAGATATGCCTTTTCAACAACGGCCCATTGGCGCTTTTGATTTCTTCTCCTTTTCCATATCTTTCCTATTTGACAAATACGATGCCCGTGTAAGCCCTTCAACCTTTGCAATATGTCCTTCTCCCCAACACCAATCGCCAGCATCTTCTCATGGTAATTATCAATATCTGGTCAGGGAAGGCGATCCAGGTGCCTGAGGGGCTGAATGCTTGGTCTCAACAAACACCTTTTGCATCCCATCCTCCCGTGCCTCGAACTTGTAGTAGACCTTGTCCAGATCCTCCAGCCTGACACGGTGGGAGAGCATCTGCAATGGATCCAGCTGGTCCTTCTGGATCTGGTCGAGAAGCTCTTCCCAGTACTTGTGGACAGGGGCCTGGCCGTTTCCAATGAGCCGGATGCCTCTCTCCATCAGAGACCCGATGTTGAAATGGTTTGTCTGCTTTGCGTCAGCATAATGATTTCCTTCCAGCGCTAGAAAGAAGGGAGACCACTCACATATCCAACGTAGACACCAGTGATACCACATCGCCCGAAATTACGCACACCCTCTATCATCTCGTTGAGTATCTCGCTCGTATCAGTCTCAGCTCCAACAGCCATCTCCAGCCAGTGAAGCCAACCCTTGCTATACTCGCCAGCAGCACACTCCAGGGCAACATCAGGCCCTCGCCCACCGCACAATTCCTTAAGCCGGCTCACCACGGTCTCCTTGTTCGTAACGCCAAACGATAGCTTTTTGTAGTCAACCAATACAATTTTATCAAGGTGCGAAACGGGCCAACGCTCCTTGACGAAATCGAGACGCGGTTGCGTATCGACAAATATGATCTTCTTCGCACCCTCCCCGAGAGCGAAGATGCCAGCCATCTGGCCGATAGGGCCGGCTCCAAAAATGGCAACCTCATCGCCCTCATACACGGCTGTGTCTTTAACACAGTTGTATGAGGTGGCGAGAACATCAGACAGGTACAGTGCTTTTTCATCCACCACATCGTCGGGGATTTCGAGCAGGTTCACATCCCCAAGCGGCACGCGGACGTACTCAGCCTGCCCGCCCGCGAACCCTCCAGTAAAGTGCGAGTAACCAAAAATCCCAGCCGTCGTGTCTCCATACATTGCCTTTGCAATGGTATTGGAATTCGTCTTCTCACACTGGCTCGAAAGTTTCTGTTTGCAGAAGAAGCAGTCGCCACATGCAATCTGGAAAGATGCAACGTATCGCTTCCCAGGCTTGATCTTCTCTTTGTCGACGCCAGGTCCTATTTCATCAACGATCCCGCAAAACTCATGACCGAGAATATCCCCCTTTGCCAACTCAATGATAGCGCCATGTAAGAGATGGAGATCAGAGCCGCATATGGTACTTCCTGTGACTTTGAGAATTACGTCGCGGTCTTCCAGAATTCTAGGTCTGGGTACATCAGCTAGGGCGAAGAGTCAGTATGAGACATATTTTTTACTTGCGGCAAGGCCAAGGGATTATACATATGGCGACTTTGTTCTTGCTCTGCCATGTCAAAGCCTTCATGGTACCGCCAGAGCCATCCTCTTTGGGTGGGTAGCTAGCCACATCTTGTTGGGTGATGGATTCACCGGTGTGGCCGAGGGTTTTCTCGAGTTTGTAAGCAGCTTGTGAAGCCATTATGATATTTACGTAGTGTTGTGAAGTTTGTTGTTACATGGACACCTCTGTCCTGAAACTGCTAAAGCCAGAGAATTTATATGACAGGAAACCAACAGAACCCCGACATGCGCACATAGGTTGCCTCCCATTCAAATCGTCATAACAAACAATTTTCAAAAGCAAATGATCAACTATGACGATTTACCACAACCTATATGACGATGTTGTACTGTAATCGCTGTGGCCGACGTCATGGATCAGTGATCAATTGATGTCTATTGGCAACCTTGTACGCGTGTGTAGGGTAGCTATTAGGAGAGCTAGCAGTAGAGAGATCCGGGAATGGAGACCTCTCGGTGAGAATTAGAAGAATAGGCAGGAACAAATACTTGCCATACCAATAAGAAGAAACCATTACTTCTAATTATTATGTTAAAAAGAAAACTGAAAAATTGGTCCTGTTGTAAGTTTTGTCGGGCAAACAGAGTTTCGCCTGCACGATTTGGCCGGAGAATGGACTGGCATTCCACGTGACTCATCCCCACAATCTGCGGTCCCAGTTAAAACTTCACTTCGCTCGCGCCTGAATCTCAGTTTCTTTCCTTCCCCAAGCCATCGCCCTCTTCAACGCTGCGTTTCCATGCTACACACAGAGACCCCTCGCTCTTCTTTGACGAGCGAGGGCTCTCCTATTTTGCATGTGGGAAATTCGGAGAATGCTTCAACCTATCCTCCCTCTCGTCCTCCCCGACGATGCATAGGTCTGCCAGTGATGGCCTCGCGTCAATCGACGCCTGCAGTTGACATCAGAAATCTCAGAGCCGGCGGCCCTGGAGCCTGGCTCCTCGGTTCGACGTGTCTCTATGGGAAGTCTCTGCGAAGCTTGTTGCCTCAACTTGAGTGCGATACGCGGCGTGTTGCTTCGCGCTCTTCGGAGTCAGCGAGCTTCATAACTCAATTCCGGTCATTCTCTAGAGGGCGATGGCTTCACCTTTTTTCTCCCAGGTAAGTCTGCTATTTCACACTCCCAGACCAGATTACAAAGTCATTTACTAACTTGTTGAACATGGCTTCCCAAAACTACAAAACTACAAGATTGCAACAAAGCTGCACCCGCCTGCAGTGATCTCCCACTGCCCAGCACGGAAAAAAGAAAGACAACCTCTGGCATCGTACATCCACCCCAACCTAGACTGATATCTGATTGCTCGTAAATGATCTTCCCTGGACTTCCCCTCGTACATAACCTTGGCCAATAATTCTCGACTCGCTATCGCGGTCGGACGCAGCAACGCCCAGAGCAAGCTCACTGGACCTTCTTCAGATTGCAAATGATCCCATATTGACGCAAGAACCACCCGCAGTGGATCTTCCACTCGCGATCCGGGTGGTCTAGTTCAATATCGTAGTTTGAAATGAGTGTAGCCACGAGCTTGTACGTCTTGATGACAGCCACATGACGTCCGAGGCAGATCCTAGGCCCAGCACCAAATGTGAAATCGTACTTGAGGTAGACCTTCAGACGTTGCTGGTAAGCCTCTTCCGACTCGCCAGCAGCCCGCAGCCAGCGCTCAGGCTTGTACTCGTCCGCATCAGGACCGTAGATGTCCTTGTTGCGATGCGTGACATAGGCATTAAGCCCGACAGATGTCTGGGGCGGGACGAGGCTGCCATCGGGGAGCTTCAGACCTCCCACCGGGACGTAACGTTCCAGCAACATGGACACGCCGGGATGTAGGCGCATCGTCTCACGGATAACAGCCTCAAGATCTGATGACATGTCAATATAATCAAACACCACGACGGGGCTGAGAATTTCTGGCTGGTGACTCACATGGCAGGGCTTTGGCCTCATGGTACTTCGCGACCCGTCCTAGCTTCGCGCCTCGAATCTCTCTCTTGACCCTCTCGTACGCCCTGGGGTTCTTGAGCAAGAAGTAGATGACGGCCCGTATCGAGAGCGCAGTGGTATCAGCGCCGGCGACGAGGTTGATGAAGAGATAGCCGAGGAGCATGCCGTCGTCCACGAGCTCCGGGTTCTCCCTCCTGGCCTCGAGGAAATGATGGAGGTAATCCGGCACGGCTGGGTTGTAGTCGCGATCCTTGCCCTGGACACGGGCGGCGATGCGCTCTAAGGCGACGCGCTGGATGTTGCCTAGACTTGGAGGGCCCAACCTGTAGATGGGGTTCTTGTCAAGGAGGAAGTCGAGGAAGGGCATTTGTCCAACAGCCGCGAAGCTTTAGTTATCGCTGGTTAGCCACTCCCTGACCAAGAATTTTGGGGGTTCTCTCACTAGTCCAGTGCTTTGTCGGCGATGCCAATAGTTCCATCAAAGTCGGCTCCATGGGCCATGAATCCGAAGTCCTTGCTGAAGGAAGCGGCGCCAATCAAGTCCCAAATGCCTGGCATACGTGATCAGTTACACAGATACCAAGGAGCTTTCACAAAAACGGGTGTATATAGGAAGCAGGTCGGCTTACAGTATGCGATCCAGGCACCCAAGTCACAAGGCTTTGAACCAGTAGGGGTTTTGACAAAGCGTTGATCGAGCTCGTCGCAAAGCTGCCCCATGACACCATCAAGGAGCGGCTCAAGGGCCAGCACGGCTCCAGGCGAGTAGTGCTTCGCGATTGGTCGCTTCATGATCTGGTTCTCCTCATTGCTTGGGATGCTGAACATGGTGTACACGATCTTGCCGTTGACCTTGATGCTGTTGCCATGATAGAAGTCGGTCTTTTACCAGTCAGCGATATTGAATTCTAAATAATTTGGCGGAGAGAACTTGTAGCACACCTTCAACCAGCTGTCATCTATACTGTATATCGTTTTGGTGAGCTCTGGATAGTCCAGGTCCAAGGTATTGGGGCCGATACGGACGACCGGGCCATATTTCTCATGGAACTCCTTTATCTTCAGGTGATACCTGCCAGTGAGTACGAGATAGAAGCGGTACCAGTTGGTCCATGCTACGAACATCATCCGAGGTCAGTTTCACTGCTCACTGGTGCCGCGCGTTACTAGCACATGGGGAAGGGCAAGGACCGTAGAAGATCGCCATACTCACCCGCAAGCGGAGGACCAGGGTACTTGTTCAGCGGCGATGCGAGCTGGCGGACGAACCAGACACAGACAACGGAGATGACGCTAATAAGCAGCACAGGACGGATGTGGACCTTCCAGTCCCTGAGGAAGATGTGTAGCAGATCGGCATGGGACGCCATCTTGGGATCGAGGAGCAGGTGGTTTGAGAGAAGGGCTAAGAAAGATTTGTACGGACTAGAGCAGCTCTGGCACACGGCAAGTTTGCATAGGGGCTAGTTTCTTTTAAACCGATTCCCCAACCTTGATTACCTTCTCCCTCTTGTTGGTTCGCCCAACCGGTGAGACATGAGCTAACTAAGTACTGTTCCGTTCCTCCTCCCCCCCTCCCCGCCGGCTGAGGCAGGATGGGGTGGACGGCTGGACGCACACGTTTGCCTCATTGGTCTTGGGCTGTGTGATCCGCGAAGTGGGATCAACAGTTTCCATAGACGGGGGGCGTTTGGCCGTCACAACCAAGGATATACGCCACCCTCTTGCCGTCAGGCTGACAAGGCGCATCATCCTAAAAGCATCTTAAACCACATTGGGAGCCAATAAATGCAAGCACCCGCGTGGGGAGGCCCCCTTATGGCTAAATCTAGCACACGAACGAGTCCTGGCGGGCTATCCGTATCACACCTGTCCCGAGGGAACTACGACAGCTGGTCGTCGAAGTCACATGGGAGAAGGGGGACAGAGAGATAAAACAAGGCCCAACGACGAGGCTGCTATGCTATATGAGCCATTGGAAGCGGATCGGTTTAACCCTTGCCCTCCCCCCTTGTGGGATGAGATCCCCCTCCATGTTAGTCCCCCCTGGAAAGATTTCCCTCCCCTATCTTGCAAGCTAGCAGCGGGAGCCAAGGCACGAAAGATTATTCTCCGGCTATTGCGTTCTAGAAAACAACCCTCCGAGCTGGGGTAAGGAGTATGGGGCCCGTTGG
Source organism: Clonostachys rosea (assembly GCA_026958235.1). Classification (NCBI taxonomy): domain Eukaryota; kingdom Fungi; phylum Ascomycota; class Sordariomycetes; order Hypocreales; family Bionectriaceae; genus Clonostachys; species Clonostachys rosea. Next base: position 4,767,155 of record CP110207.1, read on the forward strand.
TAGGGCCCTGTAGGATCAGCCCGTTGGTCATTTCTCACATTGTTCCCTGGCCCCATCGGCCGATATTTGGCGCATCCCGATCAACTCCCCGATTGATGGACAGTAGCATTGCCGGGGCTCATTTTGATGCTCATTCCGGGCGCATAGAGCTGTTTCAAGCAAAAAGAGAGGCCGGATACGGTCAAATTCGACCAAGTCCCGCCGCATTGTCGAGGCATATGCGAGGGGGGATGATGGCTAATCAGACAAGCCAGATCTCAACGCAGAGGACGGCTGCGTGGCCCTCGGCTATATCATCACCTCTATTAAGAGGGCGTGATAGAGTGGCATGCAGCTGGTCCAATGGGTGGATAAGGGTAGCCGCCAACGTCGTGCCAGAACGCTGCATGAAGCAGGGATCAGTCTTGTAATTCTTCCCGGCCAGAACTTCTGCCTGCTTCGTTTTTCTGAAACGGGCATTAAGTGGCCACGACCAACATGAAGAAAAACTGGAACAATTGGCAGCAAGCACACCCGTCTGCGACTCTGTGTATTATGTGCCTCCCATCCGAACAAGGGTGGTGAGGTAGAAGGGTGGATGGCGTTGCAGTCGGTTGCGGACACCTCATTTCTCTCGCACCGGCTGGTCTTTTATATCCGCTCATCCATTTGGCCGCACCGTTTCCATGACCTGCATGTGTCAGGATAATGGGCTAAATCCCTGGCCGTGTGTGTCAAGCAGCTCCAGTTGTGCCCTGTGTATCCTGGTCCGGTCCATCCACCTGTGATATCTCATGCTTGCTGTATGCGAAGCATTATTATGCCGCTGGAGACGGGGAGGATGGAACGTTGACACAAGAAAACGACGAGAGCATGGCTTTCGAAACAAGGAATGCTTGGAGATCCTACGTAAAATATGTGCTCGCTTATCTTTTTTGCCTCATGGCATCAACATCACCCACAAGGCCCAAGGATGACGCTGGTTTCTTGCTTTTTCTCCCTTGCGTTGCTTTCTTCTGGAAATCTACGGATATGCTTGATTCACAGATCGATCTGAAGGATTCGAGGGAACCATACTTTGCTGCATTATGGATCATGGCCAGTGGCAAAACCCTTCTCGCTTAGGAGGTAACTCGTAAACATGACTCTTCCCCTGGACACTCGCGGACAATCTCCGGTGCGAAGTACCAACAAGCAACCAAATAAGCCTCAGCGTGTTCCTCTTTCCTGTACAGCCGTTTAACCTGCAGATCTTGGCATTCAGTTGGCAGATGGTGTGGGAAATCACCTCCGAGGTCGCCCACAAAGGACGTGGTGTCGAACACACCCTATCCCTGTCACTCTACCACACATGAGTCTACTGCGATGCACCTGTCACTCAAAGAGCATTGTACAGCACCGGCCTGCATCGGGTCCAACTGTCGGTGTTAGCAAGCGGGAAATGCTGCAACCTACGCTTCACCCCTGGCCGGGGGGAGGCTGGCAGAGACGACCAGTGTTATGACGGTCAAGGAGAGAAAAAGGTCAGGAATCCCAGGCTCAGAACTTTGGTTCTGATACGGCATGAACCTCTTTCACCATACAGCACACACGACACTGAAAAGAAAGGAGAGAGAGAAAAAAGCAAACATGGCCATCAAGGACGACGCCGTCTGGTCGATTGCTGTCATGTGGGTCATGACCGTCATCGTCTTGGCCTTCACGGTGCTTCGAGTGTACACTCGTGCCTTTGTCGTCAAGTCTTTCGGCGGTGATGATTGGGTCTACGTCTTTGCATTCGTAAGTTGGATTCTATTCATCATGAACAAGGGCAAGGAGGAGACTTGACGGTCTAACCATCGCCAGTTTTGTTTTCTTATGTACGCAACCTTTGTCAGTGTCGCCGGGGTACATGGATACGGCCAGGACATGATCATTGTCCAAGAGAAACCAGATGAGATGAAGAAGGCTATCATATATCTGGCCGTGGGACAGACATTCGCCATGGTCGGCATGACGGTCGCCAAGTGGTCTCTTGGGCTTTTCCTCCTCCGCCTGGTCGAGTCTGCCTGGCACAAAACCTCGATCTGGATGACACTCGTCCTCCTGGCCATCGCCTCGCTCCTCTCCACCTTCGTTTTCTGGTTTCAATGCTCACCACCCCGTGCCATGTGGGATCGAACGCTGCCCGGTGCGAAATGCGAGGTCCCCCAGCTGCCCTTCTTTTACTTTCTCGGAGGCATGTGAACATTCCCGATAAATTACGCCCCCTACTTTATCACAGTTTGAGGAAAAGTCGACAGAGTCTAACAAACACACAGCCACCTGTGCCTTTGCAGATCTCTTCTTTGCGCTAGTACCTTGGTGGTTCATGTGGAATCTGCAAATGAATAAACGCGAGAAGCTCATCATTCTCTTCAGCCTCAGTCTCGGCGTCATGTATGGCACAACCACTTACCTCCCCCTTCCACCATGACACTAGAACAACAGACTAACTATGCCTCCAGTGCCGCCGCGTTCGGTTTCAAACGCTGCACCGAGATTTACAAGCTCGTCGGGCAGAACTTCCTAAAGGACGTGGTATCAATCATCATCTGGGCCGCCGCCGAAATCGCCGTCACGATGGTCTGCATAGGCATCCCCATCTGCCGACCACTCTACAAAGACTACCTGAGCCGCCTCAGTTCCCGAGACACGAGCAAATACAAAGGTCTTTCGGGGGAGCGAAGAGGAGGGGGAGGCAAGGGGGGAGCGACCGCCAGTGGGGGATCTGTGCCCCTGCGCACCATCGGGGGCAGCGTGAGCGCCAAGCGAGCCGACTCAGGGCTGGCAGGAGGCACAACTACCACTGTGTCGAAGGTCTTTTACATTGGGGAGGGAGGCAGTGACGAGGAGATTCTGGATCCCGCGTACAGGCCTGGGAAATACAGTCCGCCAAACCCTGAGAGAGCTATTAGGGTCACGGAGGAATACGAGGTTACCACGAGCAAGGTATAAATCAAGACACAAGGGGACGTGTTATAGAATTAATGGCTGTGGTAGAAAGGTTGTGTCATAGATAGCTTACGAGGAGAGACTGAAATGTATTCCTTTTTCAATTGCCCCAATGCTCTACGCAGGAACTCCCACAGACATGAGATCAAGGTTTGCCTGGAGATTCGCCTTGCTTGGCATGTTGCCAAACCTCATCAGCTCTGCACTCTGGACCATGAGCGGGTCTCTACCCATGCTTGCCATGGCCACGACCGTGTCGCCCTTGGTGTAGTAGGCCACAAACTTAGCATCCCCGGGGCTCCCATCGAGGACGAGGTCATCCCAGCCATTTGCGGTGTTGCCGCAGTATCGCAGCTGCGAGCCAAGGGCTGACCAAAACACAGGGATGAACTGAGAGGTTTCAACCGACGAACTAACAATATGAGTTGCGGCTGCTCGGCCGGCGTTCTGAGCAACGTTCCAGTGCTCAATGCGCACAGGCTTTCCCTCACCGCCAGGGCCGTGATAGGGGTAGGTGGCGATGTCTCCGACTGCGTACACACCTTGCTGGCCAACAACGGAGAAGTGTTGGTCGACCTTGATAGATCCATCCTTCTCAAGCTGCAGGGAACTGTTCTCCTTAAGGTATTCCGTCGAAGGAGCAACACCAACACCAAGAATAACCAGGTCCGCGTCTAGTCTGGTTCCATCCTTGAGCAAGACTGCACCAACAGCTGATGGGTCCGACTCCGACGGCACAGCCTTGTCCACCGAGGCACCACCGTAGAATTTTACACCCTTGCCTTCCACGATTTTCTTGACACCCGCGCCAACATCTTTGCCAAGGACGCGCTCGAGGGGTACGTTCTCCATGCCGATCACAGATACGGAGTTATCGGCGGCGGTCGCAACGGCAACCTCCATACCGATGAAGGAGGATCCGACAATGACAATGTTCTTGCCCTTGCTGCCAATTGTGTCGACAATCTTCTTGACGTCATGGGCATTGCGCAAGGTGAAGATGTTGCTCAGAGTCTTGAACCCTTCGAGCGGCAGCTTTCGCGGTGTCCCTCCGGTCGCGAGGATCAGTTTGCTATAAGCAATTTTGCCGCCGCTCTTGGTCTCGACGTTGCGGTCTGAAAAGTTGACGGCGGTCACCTCACCCTCGACCCATTTCACGCCGCCAGCCTCGAACCAAGCCTTGTCCCTCCACGCGATCTTGCTGGTGTCGGAAATCAGGGCCTTGCTGAGCTTTGGACGGTCGATTGGCAGGTACCCTTCGTTACTGATGACGGTGAGAGCGCCCTTATAGCCCTTCTCTCTCAGTCCTTCGACTGCACCCAGGGCTCCGGAGCCTCCTCCCACAACGACGATGGGATCTTCCTGTGCACCTCCCGGGGCGGCACTGCATTTGAAGTTGGGGCTCCTGCGGGAGCTCTTGATCGCGGACTCTTCGCCCGTGATGTACACTGCGCCGTCTCGCTCGGCGACATCAAATACAGGGAGAGCGTCAAGAGCCGGCGCATCCTCGACATCTCCGGTCTTTGCATTGAAGCAAGCTGCCAAGGGTTAGCTATCTGTCCCACCCGAAGTCGCACTCAGGTCGTGGAAGCACGGTAGATTGGGCTAAACATACCTCCGTGCCATGGGCATCTTAAATAGCCAGATTTGGTAAGTACGCCCTTGGCCAAGGGAGCACCATAATGGGTGCATTTCGCACCGACGGCCTGCACTGTGCCGGCCGCATTGAGGAGAACAACCTTGCCATTCTCGACGCCCTCGACCTCGACTTCCTGCTTATCGCCGAGGGAGAGGGCGAGGGACGTGACGCCCTTGAGCTTGTATTCCTTGGGTGACATGGCTCTAAAACTTGCTGTGAAATGTCTGACCGGGACCTGCGTGCAATGCTTGGGCTTCAGCTGGCCGGAGGAGAATATAAATCTCTGGAGGCGATGCATGGGGGGGAGGGAGGAGGAAGAGCAGGGCGCGGGGGGACAGCTTTGCCTGGCGTCAGGAGGGTAAGCCGGCGGGTAATGGAACCGCTTGTAGGAGCCATGATGGCGCGAACAGATACACACGGGGGCTTCTATAGGCCCAGATAGGCGGGTGCGCAGGAGACGGGGAAGAATCCATGATTTCATGGTGATGTACTGGGTTGACAAGTGCAGCAGTGCCGTTGGGGGGAGGTCCGATTGGGACTAGCTTCATTGCCGCTTGAAGTTGGCTGAATACCGCTTAGTTATTCAGACTTGGGCCGTGCATTACTTTTATGCACATGCATAACTCTGCTCACAATCTGAATACTCTCGACATTGCAAAAATGAATGCGCTTCTCCTAGTATTGTAGATCCTTCGCAAGTCTTTTCTCTTCCCAGCAAAATAAGAAGATGCAAGCCTAATGTTGAAGAGTAAATCATTGTACGAAAGGACAAAAAAATGACAAGTGTGGGGTTCGAACCCACGCATCTCTCGATAATGGTGTTGAGTATGAGAACTTAAGACCACCGCATTAGACCACTCTGCCAACTTGCCAAACTTAGACAGGGGTAGCAAGGAGAAAATATAAAGTTATCCATAGACTAGCAGCAGGTGAATCAGGGGACAAGTGCCTTGACGCATTGTCCATGATCTGTATGTATTTCTCATTGGAAAGGGTATGAACTGAATTTCGAATCTTTGATAATTCCGAGGCCGGGTCTATTAACAATCAACTAGAACTAGTCGCTGAAACTTGATACTTGATTTAGTTTCTCGGTTTCATGGATACTTCAGTTAAAGGTGGCATGCGCTTTATCCAGTTTATTAGACATTGAGGCTAGAAGCAATAATTTTCACGTCCAGGTCGAAGAGAAAGCTCAGATGGATTGGTGCAGTGAAATATCCTAGAGCTTCTACTCCTTCTAGCCGCCGTTGATTGACATATGCGTTCGCACGTGTGTTAGTCTCTGGAGGATAAATGTGAATCCCCCAGAAAGCTAGTGGCAAGAGCGAAGGATGCGAGAGCCTGCCATGATTCAAACCGAACGCATGTTTTCCTGTCTTTTCCAGCTATTGCGAAGCAGAGCGTGGTAATAGTGAACATAACTCTGGATGGTGGATAGTATTGGGCATAGAAGGCTAACAGCATGACTGGTGTTTGAGAGGAAAGAAAGAAAGACCGTAACCCTGGTAGAAACAAGAAATTGAAATTGTTATTACGTTACTTTATTTCCCCAATCTTGAGATTGGGCTGAGTATTCAAGCATGACCGTGTTTCCATCTATTCACACCAAGTATGGCCTGGAAGTATATGCGAATAGTGCACTAGACACTGACGACTTTAAAACTAATTGTTGAACAAAGGAATTGGATTTATTGGTGCTCAAACTAGAGGGATTGTCGAGTCATAGGTTATCGAACTGGCAGCCAGTGGAAATCAGTGGCGGCCCGGCCCGGTATGAGCGGGCACTGATGCAGCAGATACCCACACTTGCAGCCGAGGGCATGTCCAGTATTGGAGGAGTAGCAAAATCCGGTGAAGAAATGGATGGCTGGGAGCGCGAGGAAGTGCGGGGGATGGTCATCGGAGGGGTCTGCCCAATGACCGTGTCTAGCACCCTCAAGCGAAAATCCCATGTCATTTTTGCCGCCAGTTACGAATAAAATCGTAGGCGTTTGGGAAGAAAAGCCATGGGTATTCCCACTGAAATGATATCATTGGGCCGATGGGCGAAGAAAACGGGACAAGGTGACAAAAAATTCATGAGGTTGATCGGGCAGTAAAATGGCGGCGCCTGATGCACAGTCGATGTGGCATGCCGTGACTGGTAACATGCCAAACGGGTTGCACCCAAGCAGATGATCGGGCGTGGACTCTGATAAGCATGGCATGGACGTACATGCCGACCACATACACACATGTGCTCCTTCATGTTGCATTGGTAGTGCCCTCACCAATCCCGCCATCGAGAACCTATTTTCACCCATTGTCGCCCTCGCGCTGTGTAACCCTAACCACTAGGTCAAGAGATGCAAATGTCGGTCGTCGGGGATCCATGGACGGTGCCCATTGCCCCGACCCTGACGCGGAAGCAGCGGAGGGTTGAGCTTATGCGATCAGTACGAAGGTAAGTAGACCGGAGCTGCGTTTTTGCTTTTCGTGTTGCCGTCGTCTTTGAAGTCGCGGTGGTCTGATCTTGCTTGTTTCTCGTCCAGTCTCTTCTTCACCGGCGACTACTCCGACTGCACCATCATCTGCGGCAATTATGAGCTCCGCATGCACAAGTCCATCATATGTCCGCGCTCGCGTGTTTTTGCCGCCATGTTCACCCATGGGCTCAAGGTAGCTGCTTCTCGCATCAATACTCAAGGCAGATTGAGTGACGACTCACCGGCTCTAGGAAATAGAAACAGGGGTCGCGAGGCTCGACGACGAGGACCCAGAGGCGGTCCGCTCTCTTCTTTACTACATGTACCACCTGGATTACCCTTGTCGAGACTCGTCGGGCCTTGTCAAGGCGAACGATGGCGAATCGGAGGTCGGTGCCCCAGACCCTCTCATGTCTCCAAGAAGCGAATCGGTCATGTACCCTGACGCACCCAATCTCCTTCACCACTGCCGTGTCTACTGTCTAGCCGACAAGTTTGATGTCGGCTCGCTGAAATCTCTTGCCGCGGAGAAGTTCGAGGAGGAGGCTATCAACTACTGGGATCACCCGCTGTTTATCGAAGCTGCACGGGAAGTGTACGCGACGTCGCCGACAAACGATCTGGGCTTGCGGAGTGTGGTGGTTGCAACTCTTCAAGGCCATCACCAGCTGCTCGATACTCCAGGCGTGCAGGGGCTGTTGAGAGAATCGCAGCTTGCTTTCGATTTACTTATGGACTCGCGCCGGAAAGGAGGTCTTTATCAATTTTGAGAGGCTGAGAAAGGAGAGGGAGGTACCTAGGGGGGTGGGATCAGGAAATGTCCTGCCTTGGAGGGAAATTTCGTTATCTGAACGCTGCATTATTATCGTGTTTCTTTTGTTCCTGTATAAATCGGTATCTGCGGGATGCCAAACACCAGTATATATGTTTGTTGCTTGGTGCCTGCCTAGGTGTGCTAGATACTCACATTCTTTCCAATAGCTGCGAAGGGGGGATTCCTTAGATTAGGAAAAAGACTACGGATTTCTTCGATGGGAGGGTGTTGTTTGCTTTTTCGTCTTGATAAAGTGAGGCTGAAGTGGGCAGGTTAGTAGTGAATGTCTGAGAAGGAGAAGCAAACAGCTGCTGGTTGCCTCAGGTACCTCATTGAAAGAGAAAGGCCGGCATCAAATAGGAAGGCACGTACCAGCGAATTGCGCATTGCCCGCCTCAGGCAACAACCTCGAGCACCCTGAACTTGAGAACTGAACCAGATTTGTTTTCATTCGCCGTACAAAGCCTTCTCCTCTCATTGCCTCTCCTCTTATTGCTTCTTCTATCCCATCATCAGCCAGGCTCACGTTCCATCTCTTCTTCATCACCATCCCATTCATTAGCCCGAATCCTAGAGTTATCTAAGATGGCTTACTGCGCGCCGTGCGATAGAAGTTTTGTACATCCCGCCGCCCTTGCACAGCATATTGATGACAGCGAGATACATCAGGTGAATTACGCCAGGTACTGCAGAACATGCAATCGTCTTTATCGCGACGCTTCAGATCTTCGAGAACATCGCTCGAGAGTACACGGAGCCTACCAAGCATACTGCCGACCTTGTGGTCGTTGTTTTGTTGATAATGCTGCTCTTCAGAATCACCTCCAGTTTTCGAGCGCTCATGCACCCTCCGAACCGTATTGCCGGACCTGCGATCGTTTTTTTGTCGACGATGTCGCCCTTCAACAGCACTTCGATTACTCTACGGCGCACCTTGATGACTCTGATGACTCTGACGAGTCTGATGACTACGACGAGCCTTATTGTACGACCTGCGATCGGTATTTCGCCGATGATTGCGCTCTCGAACAACATCTCGATACCTCCAGTGCTCATAACTTCTTCAGAGCACCGAGTGCCTACAGGATTCCACCGAGGAGTAGTAAGCCAACTCTATTCAGTGGAAACCCAGCATCCAGTGTCCCACAGCCAGCCAGAATCCCACCGAGGAACAGTGCGCCAACTCCGTCCAGTGGAAACCCAACATCCAGTGTTCCACAACCAGCCTCGAGTTCGGTACCCAGTCGGACCAGTCCTGTGGTCTCGAAGAAGGAGAATGTCCAAACTCATCCAAACATTTTGAAAAGCCCAGACCGTCCACAGCCTATACCAACATCCAATAAAACTCCGAAAAGCCTGGATCCTAATGTCCTTGGGAATAGAGAACATTTAACAACCGGAAAAGGAAAAGGGAAAGAAAAGGAAAATATCCCAAATGGTTTCGAAAATCCCAACGCCTCCGAGGCTTCTCAATCTTCCGGAATCGACAAGACTTGGACAGTGCCCTTGGCCGAAGCAATTGCAAAATGCCTAGAGAGAGAGTTTCCTCATTTGAGAAACTTGGATGGCTCAATGGTTGCAAAGGCTCTAGTAAAGGACCCTGATGAGTCTTCTGGCATGGAAGATTCGAAGCCCGCAAACCACAAGATAACGCCAGCAGAATCCTCGGGTGTTTTGAAGAAGGAAAGTCCTCCTGCAAGTACAAAATCTCCAACAACTGGCCAAGAAAGCCAGAAAGCTTCGATCTGTCCAACCTTCGACCACAAAGCGGCCTCGCCAACTACATCAGTTCTTGAAATCCAAGAAAGCCTCGGACAAGACCTGCCGTGTTGCTCGTGCAATCTGTCATTCGAAACTGAAGAAGCCCTTTCAGTCCATATTCGTGATACCCCAGATCACCACATCTGCCTTCTCTGCTCCCAAGTGACCCAATTTGCAACGGTCAAGCTCTTGGAAAAGCATCAAGTCTCGAGCCATGGACTATGTACCCTGTGCAACGAAATGTTTGGAAGCTCCCATACTCTTTTCGAGCATGATGTCTTGGATCACAATCTTTGCAAGGCCTGCAAGAACTACTTCATGACCAAAGATGACTTGCATAAGGTAATCATTCCCGCATCGAAATGTCTCATCCTAAATGGCGATGGTCCCTGGCTAACACTCCCCCAAGCATATCGAAGAGTTTCACCTAAACCAGAAATGTGTCGGTTGCAAAGAATTCTTCGAAGCCGCCTCATGCATGGTCCGTCATCTTGAGTTAGGTTCGTGCACCATCTCTAGAGATAAGTTGCGAGTGAAGGACGTCGCATTGGACTGTTTGAGGTCCAATTTTTTTGCGCCTTTGGAGGACCAGGCGTTACCATTTCAGTGCTTGACGTGCGAGGCAGAGTTCCTTGTGGTAAGCGAACTTGTCCAACATGTGGAGTCCGGCGCTTGCGAAGAGAGTATGGCCACAAACCGGCCAGTGGGTATGATTCTTCACCACATTCAATCTCTCGCTAGATTGTGGGAGAAATAAGCCCTGCTACGGTTTCATTACCTGTACATACGAGCAATGGTATCACGTTGAGGCATTCTTGAAGAGAGAAGGGAGGCTTGGCTGGAGATATATCCTTGGAGTCGAATGGCGGCTCTATGAGTATGCAACGTCTGTCGAGATATCCCTACTCACGACTATGCTTTGGTTTTCCAAGCTTTTGATCATGTCACCCAATACAATGTGTTATAGCAAGAGCTCTTGTATATCCTGTAACATTATGGCCCCGAACCCGTCCGTTCCATAGACAATTCAAACGTCTTTTGACTTGATCATGACTCTACTTCTAGATTATTCGGGCAGAGTTATGCAACTCTGGGTAGCATTTATGCAGACATGCTGCATCTGCATAATTGAGCGGGGTATTTCGATGCAGGCGTATTAAAGCAGCACTGAAGTGGGATGAAATGGGGCGCAGGCTTGGTAACGTGGTGCTGCTGATTGGACAGAGCTGCCCAAGAGCCCACAAGATACGTCACTCAGTCTTGGGCTTAGCGGAGGACGATGAGCTTGTAATTGATGACGAATATCCGGCGTATGAATGCGAAGCTGGTATGATTGGCTCTCGATGACCAGGAAAGGCGAGTTTGGACCTCTCGCCGTCGGTCTTCTGCGGGTTTCCTCTGTGCCGCCCCCAGTTATGGCTCCAATTCGCGCAGTGTGGGCGTCATGAAGCCATGTCCAGAAATAGGGAGTGCCCCGGACGGACGGGCTAAACATGGGATTGTTGTTTCAGGGATCGCGGTTGCTTGGTAATATCGACTGGCCCGCGGGGAAGTTCCGGATCGGCACAGCCTCCTCGTCTCCGCCGTGCTGTCTGTTTGATTTTTTAAAAAAAAGCCAAGTATCTTGTTTTCATTCCTCGGAGCTGAGAATTGCCATCAACCTCTGTCCACATTTCGGAGAGCTTGGTCCTTCGGGCTGTGACTTATACTGATGCCCGGCTGGTTGGTGAGATATTGTTGAAATAGCGAACAAACACAATCTTGGTTTTGAGTCGCTGTTGGCAGAATTAGAAAGTAGTTTGAGGTCTAGAAGAAGCTAATGGAGGGAATATTTAGACATAGAGGTGTACGGAGTAAATTGCTAGAATAGCCTTTCTCCCGTCTCTAATTAGTCTACCGCCTCATGGCCCATTCTACTCGGCGTAACAAGGAGAAGGGTGTCCGTTGGGTGACATCGAAATGGGACATCGAAATGAAAGGTGGCTATAAGCAGGCCCCTTTTGACAATGACTTGAAGAGCAAAGTAGTTTAAATTACATGTATAGACAATATTCAGTATATCGCCTCCCCAGAATTTGTTTATTAGCCTTTAATACTTTAATAATGCTGCTCGCAGATTTGATAACAAGTAGTATAATATTTGAGTGCCTCAAATTTAATGTCACCCTCTGGGGTGTTTGCGGGTAATTAGGCTGAGTAAGGCAACCTGGGTTGCCTTGCAGCTCCTAAATAGGCGAACCATCGTGAGGTGGGGAGTATGAAGTTTGGTTAATCACTCAATACGTAGTCATAAACCTGCTCGTCTTTTCTTCGTGCCACTATTGTCGTGCAACGGAGAAGCAGAGAGCTTCGGACAATGGGTGCTTGAGTCACCGGACAAGTTAGACTGCCCTTCAAATACTCTTCGCTCGATCCCTTTTGGCATTCTGGAAAGGCAAGCGAGTTTATAGGCCATCTAGGTATAAACTTGAATGGGTAGACTGATTTTAGTTTAAATAGTTTGGAGAAACAAGTATGGGGAGTCTTAAAGAGGGCCAAAGCGCACTTCATGAGCTTGGTGTGGCTTCAGGAGACAACCTGGACGATGCAAATTGGCTGAATTATCTTGGAAATCAGCTTTTTATCAGATACAAGAGGACTGAAGCAATATCTGACTTGGAGAAATCCATCCGAGTTGCGCAGAGGGCCCTCCTGGTTACCCCGGAAGATGATCCAGAGTATATTGGATTACTCTATCGCCTCGGAATCCAACTCGGGTGGAGATACCACGAGATTGGAGAAATCGATGATAGTGAAGAGACCATCCACATCATACGACTTGCCATCGGCAAAATATCGTATGACCCAAGCTATTTATGTTGGCTGTTATACAGACTTGGAATTGCCTTGCGGATTAAATTCCTTAGGACACGAGATATAGCCGACCTTGAGGAAGCCATTCAAGCCACACGGGACGCCATACACGAAATATCGCATGACAACCCCATATACGAGATACCCCGAGATAGCCCTATCTACTTCAACTGGTTATATGCTCTTGCAGACCAATTTGATGATAAATACGAGATAACAAAAGCTCTGCCTGACCTGCAGGAGATGATTAAGTTTACACTGCAAGCTGTCAGTAAAACCCCAAGGAAACACTCAGCTTATGGAGAGGGGCTGCATTCTCTTGGACTTCGGTTTCGTGCCAAGTACTTGCGGACTAAGGAACTTGATGATGTTGAAGAGGGTATCGACTTTATGCAAGAGGCGATCAGTTGTACCTCAGAAGATGATCCCCAACGCGCGAAGCGTTTACGGACTCTTGCAACTCTCCTCGGTGACCGATACGATAAGGGAAGGGATGTAACTGATCTCGAAGAAGCTACCCGACTTCTACGGCTGGCTACCGATATGACACCAGCATATGATCCAGATTATGCAGGATTGTTAAACGATCTCAGCAAGGGATTGCGGGTATTGTTTTTCAGGGCTGGTAACACGGCGGACCTGGATGGGGCTATCCAATCCTCGCGGCAGGCCGTAAACATGGGACCAGAAGATCACTCTGAACGTGCAAGATGGCTGATCAACCTTGGGAGGGGTCTTTATGCTAGAGTGACAAAGACGGAAGAGATCTCCGATGTTGATGAGGCTATCCAAGTCGTGCGACATGCTATCGATTTGACGTCCGAAGACTCTCCAGACCTTCCAAAGTGGTTACATGATCTCGGGAAAGGACTTAGGCTAAGATATGAGCGAACACTCTAGAAGACATTGAGGAAGCCATCAATGTTTTACGGCAGGCTTCCAAGTCATTTCCAAGCGAGGACATAAGCTATACAGAGTTTCTGAACAACCTTGGAATGAGTCTTGCCGAAAGAGGGTTAAGAACTGGAACGGTCTCCGATCTCAATGAGACTATCCAGGCTCTGCAACAAGCTCTGGAGATTACTCCAGAGACCAACTCAGACCATCCGGTGCTCTTATCTAATCTCGCCGATATACTTTATAAGAGATATATACAGACTGAAGCTATAGTTAATCTTAAAGGATATATTCAGCTTACTCAGTACGCTCTGGATATAGTTTCAGAATACAGCCTAGATTATCTATAGTAATTAAATAGGGTTAGTATTAGACTGGGAGATAGATATTAAAGGATAAGATTAGCAGCAGATCTTAATATAGCTATCGAATTTATATAACGGGCTATTAATATAAGCTAAGAAGACTACCTACTTCTCAGTAAGTAGTTAAATAATCTTATAGTCTGCCTTAGTAATAGGTATTTAATTAATAGAGATATAGCTGATCTTGAAGAGGCTATAAAGGTTAGCTAAGAGGTTATCTCTATTACTCCAGAAGATTATATAAACTATCCGAGGTAGTTAAACAACCTTAGAAACTGGCTATTAGAACGCTATATATATAACAGAGCTATTACCGATCTTAATAAGTCTATTAATTTAAGATAGCAGGCTATTAATATTACTCTAAAAGACTATCCGGACAGCGGAGGACTGCTAATAAATTATATAGATACCTTAGTAATAAAACTCAGTTTGGAAAGCAATATAGATAATATATATAAGATAATATTAAACTGTAAATCTGCTTTATACTAGTTGAGTTTCTATATTAATAATCGAATACAGGCAGGCGATAGACTACTTGACCTATACTTAATGGTTGAGAAGTAGGACCGTATACAAACTATCCGAGGTGGTTAAACAACCTTGGAAACCGGCTGTTAGAATGCTATATATACAACAGAGCTATCACCGATCTTAACAAGTCTATCGATTTAAAACAGCAGGCTATTAATATTACCCCAAAAGACTATCCGGACAGCGGAGGACTGCTGATAAATTATATAGATACCTTAATAATAAAACTCAGTTTGGAAAGTAATATAGATAATATATATAAGATAATATCAAACTGTAAATCTGCTTTATACTAGTTGAGTTTCTATATTAATAATTAAATACAGGTAGGCAATAGACTACTTAACCTATATAGCAATCCTTATAAGAAGAAAGAACAGATTATTATTAAATTTCACTATACTTATTTAATTCTTCGATCTTAACTATAATTAGAAGACTCTTTATATATAGACTATTATACTATTATATCCGGAATTATTAGCTCTTAACCAGTTCTTATATAAATAATAGTAATAGTAAAGAGAGGGGAATAGTTTATATAATCTTCTAGAGTAATAGAGATAATCTTTTAGCTGGTCTTTATAGCCTCTTTAAGATTAGCTATATCTCTATTAATTAAATACCTATTACTAAGGCGGACTATAAGATTATTTAACTACTTACTAAGAAGTAGATAGTCTTCTTAGCTTATATTAATAGCTTATTATATAAATTTAATAGCTATATTAAGATCTACTGCTAATTTTATTCTTTAATATCTATTTCCCAGCCTAATACTAACCCTATTTAATTACTATAGATAATCTGAGCTATATTCTGGAACTATATCCAGAGTATACTAGATAAGCTGAATATATCCTTTAAGATTAACTATAGCTTCAGTCTGTATATATCTCTTATAAAGTATAGTTTATCTTTATTTTAATTTCCCAACTTACAGTATATTATATTAAATAGCTTCAGATCCTGAGAAGTATCTTCCACTGTTATTTTAACTGGCTTATATTAACAGCCTGTTATATAAATTCAATAGCTATATTAAGGTCTACTACTAATCTTATCCTTTAATATCTATCTCCCAGCCTAATACTAACCCTGTTTAATTACTATAGATGATCTGGGCTATATTCTGGAACTATATCCAGAGCGCGCTGGGTAAGCTGAATATATCCTTCAAGATAACTCAGACCATCTGGTACTCTTATCTAATCTCGCTGATATACTTTATAAGAGATATATACAGACTGAAGCTATAGTTAATCTTAAAGGATATATTCAGCTTACCTAGCGTACTCTGGATATAGTTCCAGAATACAGCCCAGATTATCTATAGTAATTAAATAGGGTTAGTATTAGGCTGGGAGACAGATATTAAAGGATAAGATTAGCAGCAGACCTTGATATAGCTATCGAATTTATACAACGGGCTGTTAACACAAGCTAAGAAGACCACCTACTTCTCGGGGTATTTAATTGTATTCCCACAAGGTTTGCATTTTTATGTATCTGAAAACCATGTTGAAAACTAGACTTGAAACACTGCGTGTCTTAGTAGATCTAGTTACCCAATGCCGAATCTGACACTTCATTATCCAGATCATTTTCAATTGGTCCTGCACTTCTCCATGGTTTATCTTCATTTTAATTTCCCAACTTGCGGTATATTATGTCAAATAGCTTCAGATCCTGAGAAGCATCTTCCACCGTTGTCTTGACTGGCTTGCCATTCACCAAGGACTCATAAAGCTCCTGGAATTCAACGGTATAGCAATCCTCGTAAGAAGAAAGAACAGATCGTTGTTGAATTTCGCCATACTCATTTAATTCTTCGACCTCAACCGTAATTGGAAGACCCTTTATGTATGGGCTGTCGTACTATTACATCCGGAATCATTAGCTCTTGACCAGTTCTCATGCAAATAATAGCAATAGTAAAGAGAGGGGAATGTACCTTGATACTGACTCTCTTGGTACTACCGTAGACGGCGATGTGCGCATCAAAGCTAGGAATGGAGTCAATTCCACTCTCGTACGTAACCGAGTACGGGGACCCATCGCTGTTTCGGAAAGCAAGAATAGCGCTGTAGAAAGGATCATTGGCCGAAGCACCGAGCACTGCTTCGGGGAACCCAAGTGTCTCGCGCATCAGAGAGAGATCGTGAGATCCAAGGCTGCCCAAGAAGCGACACAGCCTGCGCTTCTCGTCGGTAACCTCCTGCCCGGGGAAAGCTTCCTTGAACAGACTCTCAAAGCGCTGGTTGCGTTCCTCAGTTGCACCAGGCGGGAAGTCGGTGCCCTTGACCTGGAACGTGCCGCTCTGGTTGACAAACTGAGCGTTGGGACCGCTAAAGTCGCGCACGCGCGCATAGAGGATCTTGGGAATGGTCGCAATCTCCCTCTTGAAAGCATTCACGTAGCTGGGGGCATAACGACGCATGTAGCCAACGAATGCCTTGGCCGTGCTCTTGTTCTGGGCAGCAAGGATCCGTTCCGCGGACGGGATGGAGAGGGTCATGGGCTTCTCCACGAAGACGTGCTTGTTGGCCTTGAGAGAAGCAATTGCAAGAGCTTCATGGCTATCGTCGGAGGTGAGGATGAAGACGACATCCACCTTGGGATTGTCGATGACCTCCTGAGGCTCCGAAGTCGTATGAGGGATGTGAAACTTTGTTGCACTGTGATTTAGCTGCGTCTGGGAGATGTCACAGACAGACTGGATTTTGTATTGGTGCGACAGAAGAAAAAGACAAGGTCCATGGCAGACTTGGAATACTTCCTTTGGCACAACAAGTTAGTGAGATGTGGTCTCACTTCCGGTCAAGGTCAAGGGGGTGAGGGGTAGAAAGGCCATCATCATTGAGTGATGGATGATGGAAGTGGAGATTTCAACCTACCCCAGCGCCAATAATTCCGACACCCAAGATTCGGGATGAGGACATGATGAATGATATTTCTTGTCTTGATGGTTGCTCTGGATGGATTTGCAGTCGGTCGTTGGCTCCAGCCCAACATCGGCAGGCTTGATCCGTTGACGATTGAGTCCCAACAGCAAGGATGTGAGGATTGGGTTGGAGCAGCACCAAGATGGGAATGATCTGACGGTTGGAGCCGAGCGGAGGCTACTTGTATCCGGTTAGCCTCCGATTCCGCTCTCACTTGACAGGGATTCTCCCTGAGAGAACATGAAGCTAAGTTAATTCCGGGGAAATCTAGATCTTGATTTGCTTCGTAGATCCGTTGGGTGGTCACATGGGGTGTTACGGTTTGCCGGAGCTAGAGGCAGAGACTGCTGGAGATTGCTGTATTGGATTGTTAAAGGACCAGCATGCGGCCTTCTTTCTCGAATCTACCTACTTAGATGTGCAAGTTTCACTCAGTAATGGTTGTAGCAAACTTCTGCTGAGGTCAATGGAAACATGAAAGCCTTAAAAGCACTCTGGTCGACCATGAAATCATCTTCATTGCTCTTTTTGCTTCGTTTGTGGGTGCCTGAGGCTAACGCGTTCACGCGCTGCTCAAGGTAGTAGCTTGGCTGGCTTCTGCCTCACCCCGATTTCCTCACAACATCAAATTTCATTCATCTCTCACAAGAACGAAAGCAAAACCCAAATTCTTACAACTTCTCTGTCAAAACTTAGCAAACTTAAAAAAAAGTCGTCATGGAATCCATCGCACGCAATCAGGCCACCGCGGCCCAAATTCAGCATCTCGAAGATGCAACAAAGAACCCGTTGACCGGACAGGCTTGGCCAACGGGCCATAAAGCCATTGTTCAAGAACGTCGCCGCATGCCTGTCTATGGGCAATATCAACAAATCCTCGATGCATATCACCAATCTCAGGTGATCGTACTGTCGAGCGAGCAAGGCTCAGGCAAGTCAACGCAGGTGCCCCAGCTCATCCTGCACGACGAGTTTATGAGCAACCTCCGAATTGCCTGCACTCAGCCTCGACGACGAGCTGCGACCGAGCTCGCCAAACGCGTCTCGGAGGAGATGGGTGTCAATCTTGGGGCAGAGGTGGGCTACAGGGTCCAAGGCGACCGAATGGTCGACGAAGTGAAGGATAAGGAGACTCGCCTCGTTTATTTCACCGAAGACAAACTCATTCGACAGCTACTTGCCAGCAAGAAATTGAGTGAATACGCCTGCGTCATTCTTGACGAAGCGCATGAACGGACCATCGACCTTGATTTGCTTGTGGCCCTCTTGAAAAAACTCATCAACACACGCAAGGACTTCAAGGTAAGTGTCGGCAGAGCTCCAACATACTTGTTATCTGAACTGACTAACGATCATCATAGTTGGTGATTATGTCGGAAACAGGGACTGCAACTCGATTTCAGGAATACTTCGACAACTGCCCATTGATTCAAGTTCCTGGTCGCAACTTTAAAGTTGACATTCTCTATTTGCCCCCTAACTCGGCTGGACCAAGCCTTGTTGGTGAGGCCGCTGAAACTGCGGCCCATATTCACAAGACACAAAAACCCGGCCACATTCTGGTCTTTCTCCCCGGTGAGGATGAGATCAACTGGGTCTGTGGGCTACTCAAAAAGCACACTACGGGCCTCGACATCTTTCCCTTGCACGGGAAACTATCGAGCGAAGATCAGAACCTGGCTCTGACGTCTTCAAGTGGACGCCGCAAATGCATCATATCGACAAATATTGCGGAAGCCAGCCGCACCATCGACGGGGTCGTCTATGTTGTCGACTCCGGATTGTCGAGGCAGTTGCACTACAACCCCCGTTTGCGCCTCAACACTCTTGATATACGGCCGATCTCCCAAGCACAGGCGCAACAGCGTGCAGACCGCGCTGGTCTGACGGAGGATGGCAAGTGTTACCGTCTTTTTAGCAAGGCTGACCACGACGAAATGGTTGAGTTCACCGAGCCTGCTATTCGCTGCCAGGCCCTCCACTCGGCAGTTATCAAGCTGGTGAGCTTTGGCCACAGAAAACTGCTTGATTTTAACTGGCTCGATGTTCCTCACCCAGAGCTGCTATCGCGCGCTACCCAAGATGTGAGAGATTGGTACGTACTAGGACACAAGCCACTCCTATCAATGATGAACTCGTTTACTAACATCGTCAAACTAGGGGTTTCTTGGACGATACCGCCAAGCTTACCGATTCGGGCAAGAGAGCAGCGAGATGTCCCCTGGATCCAATGTGGTATCGAGCCATTGAGGTTGCGGATAAACTTGGATGCTCTATGAATATGGTAGATATTGCAGTGGTCTGCAGCTCGCAGTCCTCTCTCTTCTTGCGTCCGGCTTCATATCGGCAGGTCGCTGATGTGGCCAAGACCGCCTTTGCACACCCGCTCTCAGACCACCTCACGCTCGCCAACGCCTTCAATGCCTACATGCATGCTCGTAAGGTACACAGGGAAACGAATTCCCCAAGTTTCGATCTCGGTGAATGGTGCCTGGAGAATTTCTTGGACATGCGAGCACTCGAGAGGGCACGTATCCATCGGCTACAAGTGGCATCGTTCCTAGTCGATGAAGCGAAGATGGCGCCGACTATTGTATCAGTGATGGACCTGGACACTGTACGCAAAGCCTTGGCGATCGCGTTGTGCACTCACACTGCTATCTGGCGTACTGGTGACCAGTACCGAACTGTGCATGAGAACGCTCCTGGCCTTTTGTCAGCAACGAGCCCCCTGGTCGACGAATGTTATGAGTGGATCGTCTACTCCAACTTTCACTCTGCTGGAGGGAAGCAATACCTGCAAACAGCGACGGCAATCGACGCAGAATGGCTGGCAGTAAGTTTTCAAACGTCATATTTTTCTAAAGTCAATTGGTGCGCTAACACTGGCCCAGGAACTGCCCTTTTTCCAGGACGCACGATTGCCAAAGAAGAAAGATGAGGATGAGACGCTCCGACAGCCCAACGTCAAGGACTCCCTTGACAGCGCGAGAGCCAGAATCGAAGCATCAAAGAAACAGTAGCGCCCAGGCAGCCTGAGGTCCGGACGACCGGACACGAGCACCACCCGTTGTGTTCACTCGTACCAACGCCCCATATCATTCGATGAAAGCCCCAAATGTCCTTTTTACGCGAAGGTGGACGAAAGTCCAACCTTTTCTCTTATCTTGATGAGCGAATAGCTCCGTATCGTAAGTGAATAACTTAAAATTATCTTGATGAGCGAACAGCTCCGTATCTTGATGGTCGCACAGTCCTTGGCATCAGCCTAAAGGTCGCACTGGCAATCCTACGGGGCGTGGGTTCGATTCCCACAGCGACCGTTGCCTTGCCTCACTTGTGAAAACACTCTTCCTCCGCAGAGGAAGGCTTGATTCGTTGACGGGTGACTTTGTCACCATTCCGAGTAAGTTGTCTTGGCTCGCTCTCACATTAATTGTAACTAGCTTAATGGACATCAAATGCAAACTAGGCAAGGAGATGCCACTTGCCAGTCGAAGCCTGTGTCTGATGGATGATTCAACTCAGGCAATCAATCACAAAGGCAAGTTTTCAAAGGTAAACACGGGGGTGGCGTTTAAAAAATACTATAGCGAAGCCCGAGAGGTCTGCAACGCTCTATCACAGATGTAACCTAAACTACGTGTCCGCTACTGAATGCGCGCCGTGGAGCCGTGGGTACTTAAGAACATCCGGATAACTTGAGTTGAACGCAAGAGTGATAGCACTTAAACAGATGCTTAGTTTGCTTTTTAGGTCCTCTGGGTGGCCCCATGATTTGTTACGGTTTGTCGGAGCCAGAGGTCGAGGCTGCTGGGAGATTGCCACATTCAATAGATTTGTAAAAAAAGGACCGGCCTGCGGCCTTCTCGGACCTAGCTGGGATGTGTTAGTTTCACTCAGCTTATATTTGGCTTGATTTTCACTGATTGGCCCTCGTATTACTGGATCATACATCTTGTTCATGAGCCTTGTCTATTACTTTCCCCTTCAAGATATATCTGGCGGCTGATCCCTCCCTCCTCCATCCTCTCTTCTGCCCACGAACTGTGAGGAGATGCCTAGGCTGTGGATTCGTTGGACGTGATAGCTCTGGATTGAGTTCCATCCGGCAAATACACATCCCGGTATCTGACTTCACGCCTGCCAATCTGCTTGGCAATATCATCTGCATCGGAAGCCATAGAAACTGCCCCTTTGGTGATGGGTGCCTGAAACGCGGTGGCAATCTCAAGCGGGCTCATCGATACTGGACGGCCAAGCCTCCAGAACCCGTGAAATAAGATAACGACTGCCAAGGTGCTGAAAAGAGTGATGGCCAGAGTTCCACCAAAAAACTTCATATTAATCTTGTATTTAGTGGTTGTACGCAACTGGCTGCCTTGAACTATCTGTTGGGAGGAGGGATCTGAAAACGCTACCGCGGTGCGGAAGGTCACCTCGCGGACGGCGTCCAGGATGGCAGGCGTTGGATCAATCCACCTCATGCTTTTACTCCCCAGCTCGTCGTCTGTGAAGTTTCTGTAGGTATGAGCCATCAGGCCAGAGCCCATAATGACTAATTCCGCCGACTTGTAAACCCTCACTTGGCTGTTCTAGATGCTGCCTAGTGCATAGGCGATGCCGCCAAAAGCCGACGGCTGTTTGCTAATGCCAACAATTTCCTTGCTTGGATAAACAAGCTTGGTTGTGCGATTGACTATTCTATCTCCTGAAGAGCTTGCACCTTCCAACACAATTGTACCATTGGTGTAGCTGAATGGGTATTTCATTTGAGCACTATGTAATGTGCAGTTGGTTACCACCAACTTGCCGTTATCAGCTGAATCTGCTTTGTAGGTAGTCATGACCGTGATTACCCCAGGCTCGTAGATAGAGTTAGAAGAGATAAGTAAAGAACCAATTGTGGCATTTGCACCGGTTTTCAGGTTCATATCGTAGTCTTGGCCCCCCTTTGTGCAACTGACATCGAAGCCAGCAGTGACAAAGGTGGTGGACATTTTCTGCAGATTGCTCGATTAGGTGTTGGTGAGCGGCCTTGGATGTACCATGAGAGATCAACTGCTGATGTAGCTCGTAGCTTTCATCACGATGGGGGTGGCCATCGCTTAGGCTGTGAGCACTTCCTGTCCAACTCGAATGGCTCCGGAAGGATTGCTGAACATATCTATTCTCTGGCTGGTGCGCACGCGCGCTATGCTCCGGTTGATGGTTGTCGAAATACGTAGCCATGGTCAAAAGGCTCAAAGCCTCAAAGAAAGGCGTGAAATTTGGTGTCCAAGTATCTTGCTAGCAGCTCCATGAGAATGAATATTTCGACGGGCACGAAATATAACTACCTAACCCCGCCTTGGTCTAATCCTACGACTCTACTGAACACCCGCCAGTTCATGCCAAAATACCTCTGCAAGGGCATTGGACATGATGGTCGCCTCGACTCCACTGATGTAAGGCGTCCAGACATGGGGGATGTTCAGCTGCTACAGAAACGGCAGCTCCAGCGTCAGCCCCAGATTCAGCCCTGGAATGGGTCAAAGAGCGGGATTTGGCATCGACAGACTATGGCCAATCTTCTTAGGGCACCTCATCACTGCCATGACACAAGACGTACAAGTATTATCTTAGCACCTCGTAACTTGGAGTAGATGTATTTTCACAAGATATACGGGGATACCGTTTGAACTGAAAGCTCAGAGACGTCAAGTTGGTTCTATCTTTAACCAGCGGCAATCGAATCAAATAAAGGATTATAACGAGGCTTTCTCCCTCCTCGCGTGTAGCGCTGGCTCTTTGTTTAAATGAAGGAGTAGTGCAAGAGAAAGAGCACCCTGTGCACTCTCTGCCTGAATAATGAAAAGAATGTAAGTGAGATTAAGCTGCTGCGAACAGGATTCTCCTCTAGCACTGTACCTATATTTTCTTCATTGAATAGAGCGCAGATGCAATTAGTTTCCTATGTGCTATATAGATGATCTTAGAAATCCGAAGCTAGTCTGAAGATGAGGTGATACTGAAGCTGAGAAACACACACACTAACATATGTACGACTTACCGACGAAACCGCTACCTTTCTGTGGGATACTCGTTAGCCTTCATCCTGCGATCAAAAGAAGAACGCGCGAAGGCAAATCAATGGTCGCGAAGATTGATACAATCTACACTTCTGACTTGCGTGTGTACTTAGTCCGCGTTGGATCTAAAAGGCCTTTGCAGTGACGTTGACTGCGAGGAGGGTGATTTCGACATAGAGAAGTAGAGGAATATTCTATGCGCTATTGTGAAGGTTTTCACCTGAAAAAAAGAGTAAAAGCGCTGCGAGAATCGAACACGCTGGCCGTAGCCCTGCCAAAAAGCGCTTTTTAGGGCGAACCCAAGGTTTGTAACCTATTTGCGGTGATGGGCTCACCAAGATACGGCGATGGGCTCGCCAAGATACGGTGATGGGCTCGCCAAGATACGGCGATGGGCTCGCCAAGATATGGTGATGGGCTCACCAAGATACGGTGATGGGCTCACCAAGATAAAGAAGATAGATGGGCTTTCGCCCACCAATCTTTCAAGATGGAGTTTCCTCCGCTTAGTTTGAATAGTCGATCTCGTCATCCTTGTCTCTCCAAAAGTCTTTATACTCCAGACACAGTTCGAACTCGACAGTTTTAGTTTGTACCAAACTTCATTTTCTTCGTGGGGAGATCCTCGGCGTCATGAGCATCCTCGGCAGCATGAACATCTAGCTTCCTTTTCTTCATGGCGGCATGGGCATCAAACTTCATTTTCTTAGCGGGGAGAACCTCGGCGTCATGAGAATCCAGCTTCCTTTTATTCGTGGCGGCATGGACATCCTCAGTGGCGACCACAGCGGCAGGGGCATTCTCTGGGGTGATGCCAGGGAGAAGAGCGGCTTCGGCGATGGTATTGCCGGCAGTTGGGGTGGGAACCGCAGGTGATGCGGCAGCCGAAGGGCCCGTTACTGAAAACGTAGCAGTCCAAGGGCCACCTGCTACTGAAAACGTAGCAGTCCAAAGGCCCGCTACTGAAGGCGCGATTGTCGACGCTTCAGAACCAGCAGGCTTGCCTCGTTTCCCAGAGGAGCCCGAACCAAACTATTCTTGCATTAGTAGGGTTCGCCGTAGTACATAAGGATGTTTAGAGACTCAAGACTTACTGCCACCCTGTGTGCTCGTTCAATGCCAAGCTGAGCCCCTTCGAGTACCTAACCCGCGAGCTCAGACAAAGCTTCCTTGCACTGCTCTCGTTGGTCGAATCCGACCATGATCCAGCCCAAATGACGAGCAGGGTTTCTCAATTTGGCCTTGTCGACTGGAGGCCAGAAAAAACGAGGGGACTCAGGCTTGCTGAGTTTCTCCCGAAGTGCATTTTCGAATGCATGACGGGTGACTTTGAATGGGATCTTGTTGATCCGAATCAGTTTCCGACTGGTGCGGAAGGTAGTCAGCTGGTCTTCGTAGGCTGACTTTTCTTGTTCCATTCTTCTAGGCCGGTTAGCATCAGGGTCTACCGATTCATTGGTCATGTTCGTACTTAGCGCGTTGGAAAAGCTTGTTTGTTTGGGTTGGTTGATGAAAGTTTGCAGAAATGACAACTTTGTGTTGGTTTTGGTGCAGATGGTAGAAGATGGAAGAGCGCTGGGACAACCCTTCCAATTGAAGTGGAGAACGAATTCCACGATAAGATAAGCTACGCAGCAAGGTCACGTGATATGGACCAGAGGCTCGGGAACATATGTTAAGTTCTTGGATGCACCTTATCTTATTCTGATTTTTTGAGAAGATGGGCTACTACTTGGCAGTGTTGAGTGGCAGCGAAGCAAAACCCTTTGAGGTAAGACCTGGCTGGCACTTTCGATGGCGAAAGTGGCTTCCTTCCAGTTTTCTACGTACATTTGTCCCATAAGTTTACATAGGTATGTAAATACGTGGAGACATGCGCTGCTAGGTACATGGTTTGCCTATGTATTCGTCTTGGATTCGTCTCATATTGGATGCTAGATACTACCCTAGCCACAGTAGATCAATGCATGTTAAAATAATAGAATTTGATCCAAGTCACCTGAAGTAGATGAAAATTCCCTATTTCCAGAGTCGCTGCCTACTATATACGTGTTGCACAGGTTCGATGCCTCCAGGAGATTTGGTGGATGCAAAGGTCTAGATGAACTTGACCTATACCCTAGCCCACAACCTCTTTAAGAATGCTGACCTATAACTTTTTGCAGGTGTACTCCCAACACAGAGGGTTTTGAAACCTTGTTTGCTATTCAAAAAGGGATTAGGCTTATACAGATGCTTGAGTAGCAGCATGTTGGCTAGAAGGCTGTGGAAGAACGAGTTGATGATACCAATACACAACCGCAGAGTTTGAGTAAGGTATGCTCCCTAAGGGGACCTAAATCCGCTAGTAACTCGAACAGGATAGCTACTAGCACGAGCTTGAATGATCAGAGCATGAATTTGGTCTCCCCACTCACGCATCTGCTTCTCCTCCGAGAAATAGATATTGAGACTCCCTGCGGAGTGCTCTATTTGCCATCTTACCCCGAGGTGATAGAAATCTGAGATGCATGGTTAGAAACACAAATTGCCCCATTACCAAGAAACAAATGGAGGATAATGAACCTTTTGGGTTTATCTTCAATGGCACAAGCTCTGTGACGTTCTGGAGCAGGATTATAGCTTCTATGCCCAAGTTTAACTTGGCCTGGCTGGCTTTACTTTCCTCGGGGAATATGCTGCTCCGCAAGCCTTGGGGGCTCGTTGCTGCCATCGGCTGTTCCTTGCATATCAGCAAGATCGTCTGAAAGAGATATATAGGATACTAGACCCAGGAAGTCAGCTCTAGCTCAAAATTGTTCTCCTGTCGTTGTGGCATTCTACCCACCGGTTTTGTCTTGCCCATAAAGTTGATTAGGTATCTTCCGCACATTACTAACTCCCCGAAATGCTCGACTTGGTGTCCTTCCCAGTCCTGTATCCGATTGTTCAAATCAACCAATAATGGTTTCATGAGGACTCTTTCTTTTGCTTGTTTAATGTCCATTTGGATCGACTTGATAGCGTCCGCGGCGAGCATCAGATCAATAAGTACTAGGCCCGTCAATCTAGGATCTCGTTTTTGGAAAAGCGTTACTAATGACTGGGGGAATTAGCTGTGGATTCAAGCGAAGTAAATCGATTAAGATGTACCTCAATGAATTTTTCGTACTGATCTAGGTGCAAAATGAGAAGACCTGAAAGTGCCGTCAACTGCTGCAGGGCGAAAACATGCAGATCGGAAAGAATCTTGTTCCGTCTTTCCATCTTAGCACGTAATATGGCTCCCCTTTTAGAGCTGGAAGAATCATACACCTGAAAATCTTTGCTGATTCGCGCCAGGGGAGTAAACGGAATGTTCCATCGTTGGCTGAAAGGGTGTTCCAAGACCTGGGTCTCAATTCCAAGCAAGAGCTCAACCTGCCAATCCACAATCCTGTCAATTGGACCGAATACGATTTTGGACTCTTTACGATTGAAGAGCTCATGGCCCATCTTAGTTTTTATGGACAACAGCTTCCTCAACCGTTCGAAGAAATCTCGTTCAGTGTCTAAGAAACTAGCCACAGTAGCTCGCACATCCTCGAATGCATCGCCATATGAAGGTAATTGCGCAGAAAGACGTTCTTGCTTAAGAATTTTTCGTTTGACAAGTTCCCCCAAAATTGACTCTAGGGTCTCTACGACCTATAAGCTAGTCAGTGTACTCAAATCGCAGAAGGACGCAGGGTTTGAGCAAGACACTCAGAAATACCTTGAAAAATCCAACATAGCTATCCCCTGTCAGGTCCAGTATTGTGAAAGCCTTTGGGCTAGGGCTAGGTATTGTGAAAGCATTCGTTCGACCAAGACCGAAGGCATTGAAATTATCAATAAACTGACGAAGATCAGTGTGCGACGTTGGGTCGGGATAGCGCCGGAACATGCGACCTGGCTGTAGCTTGTTGTATAAGACCAACAAGGGCGTCCCCTTTTGGCACACGTGCTTCAAATCTCTCAGGGGATTCTTTGGCTCATTTTGATAGAGGATGTCGGCTTCTTCAAACTCCTCTTGGAATTCCGGTAGCTGGAGGAGCATTTGCCGTATAAGTTGGCAATGCTGAATAATTGACGTATTCCTTGTCGACCGCTTACTCCTATTAAGTTCAGTGCAAGTGACGTCCAGGCTGAAGCAGAAGCTATAGTGATGAGAATTGGATACATCTTCTATAAATATAGGCAATGCGATGACCGAAATGTTGGACACTTTACTCAGACTGATTCCAGAGAGCATGGAGCCTACAGTCGAACGAGCTATGGAACTCCTAAATGAAAAGTCCATAGACGTGCGTTTGGCCCGACCGTATACTCTCGAGGATTCAAGGTCTGCTTCGAAATCGAAAAATGAGGCGGGTGGTGTTCTAGCTACAGACACCTCTGAGATCGTTGGGAGTGCATTTGCCGCGGGGTCCGCATCGTGACCTGCCAATTTCTTATGTTGCAAACCAATGATCCCCTCTAGCAGCTTCATACGCCTAACCAGGTCATGATTTCCCTCTAACAGCTTATCGATGCTTTCGGTGAGGTCTACTCGATGCTGCTCCGCTTGCTGGTTAGACTCGCTACGTGGCATAGGTCAGCCAGGGAATGCCTTTGGAAACGACAACGAACAAGCTCTTGCTGCTCACCAGTTTAATAGACTCAAAATCAAGCTTGTGGATGATTTAAAACCCTGGAGCCTCGTAAGGAGGGACTTCACCTTGCTCTCCTTGTGGGCCCATATCAGTCGTGACCGCAAGGGGATCGAATCCGCTGGCAACTCGATCCGTAGCTCACCAATAGCTTCCTCCAAGTCTGAATAGACAAGCACTCCATCGGTTAAGACGGCAACCACATCATCAACCTGAATGAGGGGGGTATTTTTCGCGAGGCTCAGATTGTTGATCAGGCGCTGAACTGCTGAGAGAATGGTCCGCGTGCTCTCCACCTCGGCATATACCTGCAGGGCAATTGGAGGCACCGTCTCGGAGACGGCAGAAACATACGGCTTTAGGATCTTGGCCACCTCTCCAGCGGCTGTGGCCAAGCCTGCAATCGATGCTGCGACGCTAAGAGGATCCATTGCTGCCAGCGTGTCTGAAAATATTGAAGAGCCAGCCCTAGATCATGTTGCATCTGAGCTGAGAAGTGCAATGCCTGGAGGATGTCTACCTATTGCTAGCGGGGCTAGAAGGCAACCTGCAAGGCAGATTGCGGCTGACCACCCAAGTGTTCCTTGCGCCTCACCCCTGACATCAATTTTGACTTTAAAAGCTGAAACCAAAATGGTCAAAATGACCAGACAGATAGGGTAACTCTTAACTTTGTTACTGTTCCAGGTTAGAGTGTGAATCTGAGATGGTATGCCAAGATCCCCCTTTGATGATAACATATACTTACTTTTGTTCCCAACTACATATGCATACCTATACAATCAAACAGGATTTGCGACCGTTGCCGGAATTCTACGCCATTCATTGGGGATACCGAGCATGAGTACACGCTCAACAGCGAGGCCCAAGTCTAAAAGGCGATGGGAAAATCAATGACACGGAAGCCTTGAAACCTAGAGAGTGTGATATTCTTGTGAAGGTTCACCTACCGAGACGGGCGGTCGGTACTTTTATATCGGAATTGCACCAGTGCACATCGCAAAAGGTTGTACCTCTACTCCCCCTCTAACAATGAAGAATTCGCAAATGATCGTTAGAGTGAGCTAAGAGGGCCGTTAAAACACCAGGGATAGAACATGGGTGATACAAGGGCACTCGGCTTCGCTTTGCACACAAGTGATTGATAGGCGACAGCAACTCTATGGTCACCAGTCTGTTTTTTTTTTTTTTAGATAAATAACACCTATTCCGGCCCTGATAATCAAAGTACGAATACCAATAGAAGGTACCTACAACCTCAGGCAGGCATTTGATAGCATCTGCACCTCGCGAGGGCCCACGTGATACTCCCAACTGCCACTCCTCGCCGCCAATTTCTGCCTGAGGCATGTGTCTTCAACACATCGTGGCAATCTCGCGAACATCTCGTGTGAAAGTTCCCTCTTTTCCGCCACCGTATCGTTGATCGAGTTCATCAGTGTGTCTGCCCCAACGCTGCTCGGACTGCCAGATCATTCTCTAGTAACTCCAGCCACCATGGTCACTGGTTCAAGCATTCCAAATCGAGAAGCCCGGGTCGCCTGGCTTCAGGAAAATGGCCTACGTGTGTACCCAATTCACAGACCGTCGTCAACCATTACGTCCATTGATGGTCACTCCTCCCTGCGATACGACACGATGCCCAACCACCAGAAATGCGCCGGCTGTGGAAAGGGCAGCTGTACGTTGACCTGCTCTCGCTGCAAGGTCACTGAGGTAGGCCATCTCCGAGTCCACTACTGCTCAAGCGAATGCCAAAAATCCGACTGGCCGTCCCACCGGAAAGTATGCCGATCCCGACAACAGCTCGCGCGAGCTGTTTCTATTCTTACTGGGCTGTGGGCTGTCCTGCAGACCAGTACCTATGCTGAGAGATGCGATTTCTCCCACGAGGACAACGGTCTCATCGCGGCTGAGCACTGGAAAAACGACCAAGATCGTCGATGCTACACTGGTGCCTCGTTTGTTAGACGCTTCCCGGACGATGTGATCCCTACCAATATGAGCGCGAAGGCAGAGAAGGCTGTGCTTTTTGATAAAAACACAGATGAGATCACCTCGACTGGAATGCCTTGGGTTAAAAGCTTTCTCCAACGTGAGTTTACGCGCCTACGGCTACCTCCTTCTGCAGATAACTGACATCTTGTCCAGCTCTCTGCATGAAAATTGAAGAAATCGAAATCAACATCAAGAACCCAGCTCTCATGATCGGGTCACTAAAGTTCGCTGGACACAATGTCCTACGCGTAACAACTAAGGCAGGTGAGGTCCTCGCCATAGATATCTCAGGCGCGCGATATGGTTGGGATGAGGGCCTCTACACCTAGGAAGTGTTCCGCCGATACCGCATCGATACGATCCTGCTAGAATGCGCAATTGGGAATGCGGCGAAGCAGGCCGCTGTTGCAGACCAGCTACTCATGTTTTCCCCGGGGAACCCTGATGCCTTCCTGTACAAGACCCGCGAAAGTCTTGTCGGCCTCGTCACTGAGAGCATTGATCGTTCGATCGCGAGCTTCCCGGGAGCCATGAACTCGTTAATGTTGTCCCCCCAACGGCATTTTGAGGATTTCCACCACCTGACTATCCGCAGCGTCAAGCACTTCATGGACGATGCCGTGCAACAACTTCATCGAGCAGGAGTGGGCCGCATGTTTTTCGTCGATCTGAACGGTACCAAGGAATTGCTTACTGCGATTACGCCCAGTACAAAATACTCTGAACTCTTCAAGAAGGCCTGGTTCACGGAGGCTGAGATGGTAGCATTCAAGGATGATCAATCCCTCAAGAAGATGTGGATCTGTAGAATGTCCAAGCTACACAAGGAGAACTGCTGTGACAAGACGCATCAATGGATGGGATTCTGATTTCTGATTGTGTGGAATAGTCGACATCGAAACCATCCCAGAGCAATTCGTGATAAGACACGTTTGTGGCTACTTCACCCCTTTTCTTATGTCCATTATTAGGGCGACAGCCATGTTGTTCGTCACTGTGTCAAAGAAGGGAAATTTTTTATTTGGGCGAGTATTAAACGGACAGATTCAGCTCCGCACCTAATAGATCAAGGGAACATACAATCATCATGCTGTATTGAAATTATGTTTATCTTTACATTACCAACATCGTAATAGTTAATCAGAAATGTAAAGCTTCGAGCTGTTTTACCCCCGGAGCCAACATTCAGGTGTCATTTCCAACAGCTCCCTCTTTTTCGGGCTGTGTTGTCGCGGTCGTTATAAGGCAGGCAATTATGATACAACACGGATGGTCAATTCTGACTCCATTAACCTGGGATTAATTTCACATTGCATTCATGCCATTCGAATCATTTGCCACACTATAAATGTTTCCTGCTAGTTTACACATACGTATGCATCTGTTCTGCATGAGTACAAAGAGCCAGGGACGATGTGACGTGTCTGACCCACACCGGAGACAAGTCAAGGCAGGCTCACAGCTGTTGTTGCAGAGAAGACGAAGAAAAGTCCAGGATGATTTCCAAGTTAAGAGGCCCTTGGACATTTCATCCCATGGGTCAATGCAAGTTAACATCTGGGCTGAAAGCTGTGGGCACGCAATCCTAGAGCTGCAATGCTCTTCTTGGGTCAAATTACTCGGCTAACATTGACGCGACGCAAGCTGAGCTGGACAGCCAATGCAGCGGTGCAGGGTCGCGATAATGCAATCCCGACTTTGCATTGAATTGAACGGTACAGCTAATAAACTAACAGAGAAAAAATGCCACGACAAAGCAAAGGGGAAATTGGCAATGCTCCACGGATGCCTCATGAATAACTATAAAAGTGCCATTCCCTCCCAAGCAAGTTCTACTCCTCTCTCATCATCACTCACAACTCAAACAATCTACTCCAAACACTCAACTAAAACCCCCCGTTTTAAATCAACTCCATCAAGATGTCTGCCCCGTAAGCATCAACCCACCTCTCCAACATTGGCCATTGTTACCAATGCCTCCGACTGAACCCTGAATGACTAACCTGAGTGTCCAAACAGTGCTCAGTTCCAGGTTCCCCTGCCCACCGCCACTGGCCTCAACGCCCCTGCTGGTATGTTTATCGCGTTTCTCACTCTATCAGGCGGATGCTAACCACCCTACCACTTTAGGCCAAATCATCAAGGGCGCTGCCGACGACAACGGCAAGCTCAAGGATGCCGCTCTTCTGCTCGGCATCAAGCTCGACCTCGAGGCCGAGGTCCACCTGACTGCCCGTGTCAAGGGTGATGTCGTCGTTGGTCTTTACTAGTCTGCTTTCCTTTTATTTCCGGTGAAGGATGGTAGAAGCATCTTCGACTAGCTGTGTATCAGTTTGAGAAGATGTCTGCTCATCATCCCCAACCATCAGTCTCAAATCGATATTTGAATATAAAAAAGTTCAAACTTGGTGAATCTTCTACTGTTGTATTCAATGAACATATGACCGTGACTGGACACCACTTGGGCTGCGAGTCCTATCTTATGATCCACCATGGGGTAAGTTGGTGAACAACCAATATGTTGGGCAAAATACCTTGCCATGCAAGTCTCATCGTCAACATTCCATGCTGCTGTTATTACTATTGGAAAAGGACGTTGTTTTCTTTACTCGTGGAGAGTGAGAAAGCTTTCCAATCATCCATTTAATTCTTCTTGCAGAGTGTTAACGCAACACAGCAGAAACACCAATTAGGCGACGCCTACTCCAATGCTCCAGAGTGTCAACTCGGAAGCAAAGCTTTGGCTCCAGCAAGTGGCTGTCATAAAAAGAGACCGCAAAGTCAACTCAACAAGATTTCTGTAGTAGTCACAAAATGATGCCTCTTGATGCGTCATAATATCTAATCCTTTTGTGTATTAAGAGATAACACTATCTAATAATGACTCAATTATTCAT